>CM058045.1:38046068-39365392 GCA_030169165.1 Centaurea solstitialis
CCACGATCTGACCGTAAGAACTTGATCCTCTTGTCAAGTAGATTCTGTACTTCATTCTGATATTCCTTGAATTTCTCAAAGGTTTCAGATTTATGTCTCATCAAGTAGACATAACCATACCTACTGAAGTCGTCAGTGAAGGTAATGAAGTACCGGTATCCTCCTCTTGCTACATGACTGAAAGGTCCACATACATCTGTGTGGATTATTTCAAGCAAGTCAGTAGCCCTTTCATTCTCACTGTTGAAAGGTTGCTTTGTCATTTTGCCAGATAAACAAGATTCGCAATTATCAAAAGGTTTGTAATCGAAATTGCCAAGAAAACCTCCCTTTAGGAGTAGTTCAACGCGTTTCTTGTTTATATGGCCCAAACGGCAATGCCAGAGGTAAGTCTGATCCTCAATATCCTTGGATCGCTTACTTATATGATAGATTTCACTATTGTTGTCTTTAAGATTTACAGTATATAGACCATCTACGGGTGTAGCTTTAAAATAGAAAATATTATCTTTAAAAACTGAAATCATTTTATAAGAATATTTATAATAAAAGCCTTGGTCTACCAACAAATCAAAAGACAATACATTCTTAATCATGTTTGGAATATAATAACAATTATCCAGTTCCAAAACTAGACCCGAGGGTAAACTAAGACTATAAGATCCCACGGCTTCAGCAATCAACGGAGTGCCTTCGCCAACTCGTAGGTTCGAACGGTCCTTCCTCAGAGTCTTTCTTCTAGTGAATCCCTGTAAATGATTACAAATGTGGTTACCACTGCCTGTATCAATTACCCATGATTCATAAGAAGTGATTAAGCAATCTATCATAAAGATACCTGGAGTATCGGGTAAACCGATATCCATCTGGTCGATGTTCATCGAGTGCTCGCAAATATCCTCGCTGCCGCACTCTGGGCAACTCAGATCTCCCAGCTCATCAATTATATCAGTGTCCATGAGATTTGCAGGTTCGGGTACTGGCTCTAGACTGGCCAGGATATCTTCATGAACTTTATCCACGTCGTTCTTTGGTTCCTTCATGTAGGCACTAGCTGTGTCCTGAACTTCCTTTGTGAGGGAGAACCACATGAGGTACACTAGCTCTTCCTGAGTCATCTTGTACCCCAGACGTGATAAACATTTAAAAAGCCTTCTCATATCAACAAGATGGTTTTTAACTGACTGACCCTTCTGTAGCTTTAGGGAGAGAATCTCTTGCATGATCAAAAGCTTGCCCGTGTGCTTGTAGAAACCTAACTGGTTTTCTACATTCCTTACGACCTCGTGATAGAATTTCTCTCTTAAGTCTCCCGTGAACTCGGGTGACATAGAGAAAACTAGAATCGACATTACATCCGACTCATCTGCCATGAATCTAAAATATTCAGCAAATTCCTCTTCTGGGGCATTGCTTCTGGGTCGCGACATGGGCTTATTGATCACATAAAGCTTACCCTGGGCACTCAAAACATTCTGTAAGTGCAACTTCCAAACTGGAAAGTTCTGGCCCGTAAGCTTCCACTTGCCCGTAATGAGGCGAAGTGATTCCTCAGGTGAATAAAACGGAATGCTAATTGGAGACATCTACAAAAGAATATAAATTCCACTTTAGTTTATAATTACATAATTCTAATAAATTATTACCCTTAAAATAAATTTATTAGACTAGAATCCATATTTCACATGTGTCGGGAAGCATGTGATCATGTCAAACCGACTCATGCGATCTATGGTAGGTAAAACTATACCAATCGTATTCCTATCTGAAAATACGACTTCTAGATCGTCGGGACATCGGATATTAATAATCCGTGCATATTTAGTCCCTCTAGTGCATTTTGGCCTGGTACCACCCAGTGAATAAATAATTACCAAAATAGATTGCACCACCCGGGACCTGGACAAACTCTGGCCGGTACCACCCGGAGATAATTCGCAGAGTTTTATCTCTTTCCAGTTTCGGTTTTAACACGGGCGTTCATAGTGTGTGCACTTACAACGCCCTATGTACCTTACACCGGAAGTGCCCCTAAAGTGGGCTGCACTTACTAATCTATGATTTCTAACAAGGGTTTAAATTGCCAGTTTCCTTTTTCAAAACCTTTGAAAAACTGGATCCAAATACTAACTGTATTTGTATCCTTTTAATTTTTTAAACAATCCGTTCAAAAAGGGCAATTTATATTCAATGACAATTACATAGATTAAACAACCACGCAATTTAAATATAAAAAGCACAGTCATAGCTTAAACCCTTAAACTAATGTTGTTTTGTGAGCCAACACAAAACAACGGTCTTAATCCCTAAGTGACAAAAGTCTTCAACTTCTGGCACTCCCACTGGCTCCGAGATCCATGGCCGTCGTCTTGTCTCCGTCTCGATGTAATTAAAATTAATTATTACAAATGGGTTTTAAATGGCACGCAGGCCTCCCAACTAGTCTAATAAAACATTAAAATTACAAAGGGGTTGTAAATGGCACGCAGGCCTCCCAACGAATAAAACGGATAAATAAAATAAACACAACCACGGGTCTAAAGGGTTCAGCTATGACTTATCATAATTAAACAAATTAAAATACAACTGACTTTTAACCGGATAATTATAAAAAACATAAATTAATTTAAAGCAAATAAATTAATTTAATCCTGAATTGTTTTAACCTAATCTGATTAAAACGATCCTTTTCTCGAAGTTTATCTGGAAACAAATCCCAACTGAGATTCGTTAACGATAAACAATCAAAACGATCTACTACCTCGAAATTACCACTGATCCGCCAAGACGTGGTCGATGATCGGGGTTTTCTCAATCGGCGACGACGATGACACGATCTCCACCGCCGCCGCCTGTACCACCATTGAACACCGGCGGCAGCAGCAGCTAGAAAGCCACCACCACCGCCGTCCGATGCCCCGATCTACTCCGGCGACAGCAGCGGCTCGTGAGCCACCACCGCCGCCCGTCGGCGTATCAAGCAACCATCACCACCGGCGACAGCAGTGGAACGCCCCACCACCGCCGCCGTGGTCGCACAATGGTCGAGAACAAAAACAATTACCGCCACCACCGCGACTGGTGGTGCGGCGGTTTGAAGATTCGAAGGCAGCAGCGGTTACTACCGCCACCACCGCCTGCCTCCTCTCGTTTGATCGCCACCGCTGGACCACCAACGACGGCAGCAGCCTAACGCTACCACCATCGCCGTGATCCCCAAAAAAAACATCGACGCCACCACTACCACATACGGTGGTGCGGTGGCCGTCCTTCGATCGAACCAACGCCGCCTCTCGACGGCTGTGATTTCCAATCGACACCACCGCCACCACAATCGGTGGTGCGGTGGTGGTTTTTCTGTTTCCGATCGATGCCACCGCTACCACAAACGGTGGTGCGGTGGTCGTTCGTGTTTGTAGCCGACGCCGCCACCACTTACGGTGGTGCGGCTGGTAGTTTGGTGCGATAACAGCCGGCGACCACCACAAACTGTGGTGTAGCCGGTTGGTCGTTTGATCCATCGATGATCGGCCTGGAGGTCCGGCAGGCTAACTCCCGCCGTTCCACCGCCGATCGTTGCTCTTTTAGGTTTAAAAATCAGATTTTAAAAAACGAAAAACAATGATTTTTACAAAACCTAAATAAACAACAAACAACTTAAACCTGATCTGTTAGGTTTAGGAAGTGGCTCTGATACCACTGTTGGGAATCAAGGGATACAAACATGCACAGCGGAAAAAAAAACCTGATTCCCAAACGAGGATCCAATCCCAAACCATACAGACACAATAAAGGGTGTTTTGGTGGATTACCTTGCGAACAATAACTCCGAAAAGCAAGCAGGGGGTACACCGCTACTGGCACCGGTTGAGAGGGTTGCTAGACCACCACCGAGGATTACCCGAAAAACGAATGCGGACCTTCCTCCTGCTGGATTCTGGCGCCGGTTTTGGGAGAGGGAGAGAGAGAGACTTTTCTGGGTTTTTGAACTGAATCAATCAATTAACTGATACCCCAAACCCTTTATTTATATGGACAAAACAAGCAGTGTTTGATTCCATATATAATTCTTGGTAATTATCTCTGAAATAACTTCCATAATTATCCAATTAATTAATCTAACTGATTAATTAATTATAAATAATTAAACTAATTATTTATTTCTTTTTCTCTCTAAATAATTAATTAACCAATTAATTATTTCCCATAATCCAAACATTCTCATTTTGGTGTGCAGCAGTGTGACCTACTAGTGTCTTATAACATTGGATACGATAACCCCGTTACTGTCTCGCACATAATCCTAACATTAGGGTCTTCAAACCCTGGTGGTTGACAGACATAGACTTCCTCATCAATAGTGCCATACAAGAATGCACTTTTCACATCCATCTGATAGACTTTGAATCCTTTGTAAGATGCAAAAGCTAAGAATAGCCGGATGGCTTCAATTCTAGCAACAGGTGCAAATACATCATCATAGTCTATTCCTTCTTCCTGAGTGTACCCCTGTGCCACTAGTCTCGCCTTATTCTTGATCACAATTCCTCTCTCATCTGTCTTGTTTCTGAATATCCATTTAGTGCCAATTACTCTGTGTCCTTTTGGAAGATCCACTAAATCCCAAACATGTTGTAGGACAAACTGCAGTAACTCCTCTTGCATAGCTTCTATCCAGCTTGGATCCTTCATGGCATCTAACACCTTCTTTGGTTCATTCTGGGAAAGAAAGCATGTCAACATCCCAGAATGAGTATTCACATATCCAGCTTCTCTGCTTTGCTTTCTTGTAATCATAGGAGATGCCACATCTCCAATCACTTGAGAAGCAGGGTGATTCTTTTGAGTTCTTGTCAGGTGTAGGGGTTCTTCAGATAGGAGTTCCCCTAGATTTGAATCATCAGGACCAGATTCTGAGGGATCTGGTTGAGTGATTTCACTTGTATCCCCAGTCTCATTTTCCACATTGCTTTCAAGCTGTGGAGTCTCTTCAGTCTCCTTGTCTCCTTCTTGATTCTCTGAAGCATCCTTTTGTACTTCAGTCTCTGATTCTTTCTCTTCTGAACTGATGGTGGATGGAGGAAACAGAACAAAAGGTGTGTCTGTCTCCTTTTCCTTGATAATAGGACTTGTATTAACTGCATTGCTCATGTTCAAAGAGTTAGTGAGTGAATCAATGTCAAATAGCCAGTCTGGACCAGTCCCATGCACATTGGGAGTGTGTTCATTGAATTTGACATTGTCACTTTCCTCAATAGTTCTAGAAACAGTATGAAATACCCTAACTGCTTTGCTCTGTATTGAGTATCCCACAAAGAAACCATCATCAGATTTACTGTCAAATTTCCCTAGGTGAGATTTGGTATTTAAGATAGAACAGGGACACCCAAAAGGTACAAAGAAACCTATAAAAGGCTTTTTGTTTTTGAAAAGCTCATAAGGTGTTTTTCCCTTGGACTTGACTACATGAACCCTGTTTTGCACATAGCAGGCAGTGTTAACTGCTTCTGCCCAAAAGGTGATTGGTAGTTTAGAATCTGCTAACATGGCTCTTGCAGCCTCAATCAGTGTCCTATTTCTCCTCTCAGCAACTCCATTCTGTTGAGGAGTTCTAGGAGCACTGAATTGTCTTTCAATACCTTTTTCCTCACAAAAGGAATTCAAATCAGCATTTTTGAACTCAGTTCCATTGTCTGATCTAATGACTTTCACTCTAAGGTTCACCTGATTCTTAACTCTCTTTACAAAGGGTTTGATCAGTCCACTTGTCTCATCCTTTGTTCTTAGAAAGAAAACCCAAGTAAACCTAGAATAATCATCTATTATCACAAGACAGTATGATTTCTTGCCTATACTCATTACATTGGTAGGTCCAAATAAATCCATGTGCAATAATTGAAGAGGAGCAGAGATAGTGTTTATTGTCTTTGATTTGTGAGAAGCCTTGTGTTGCTTGCCTTTGAGGCAGGCTACACAATGATCATCAAGTGTGAACTCTTTTGGGGGAAGACCTCTGACCAATTGATTTTTGACAAGTAAGTTCATGGTCTTAATGTTCATATGACCCATCCTTCTATGCCAAAGAGAGGATTCAGTCATTGAAGCTTTTGAAAACAGACAGTTCACAACTTCTGATGGCATACCATTTAAGTCCAGACAATAAACATTATCTTTTCTAGGTGTTCTCAATAAAATACAGCTCTCATCAACTACAAACTTAGGAGAAAGAATCATGCACTCTGTTTCACTGAACAGAGTGAAAAGTTTCTTGTCACACACCTGAGACACACTCATCAGGTTGTATCTGAGTTGATCCACATAGTATACATCTTCTAAGGTTAACTTACCTCCTGTAACCTTACCTTTCCCTGAAACCTTACCTCCTCTTGGATTATCTCCAAAGGCAACATATCCTCCATTGAATGTAGTGAAATCTTCAAGAAAGGATCTATTGCCTGTCATGTGCCTAGAGCAACCACTGTCCACATGCCATAAGTTCTCATTCCTGTCTGGGTTGCCCTGCACATAAGGGAAATAGGTTAGTGTCTTGAGGGAACCCAAGCCAAAATGGTCTTGGGTTCTCCCTTTTCATTAACATAATTGACCTCTGTCAATCTGTTAAGCTTTAAAAGATAATCCTTGTTAGGAATCTCATGACTTGAGTACTTAGTTACAATGGGTTGTCTCAGTGAAGAACTTGTAGTGGCAACAGTGTTTGAGATACCACTGCTGCTATTGCTAGCAGCAGTGTTAACCTCTATATCTTTTTGGTTGTTTCCACTGCTTTCAGAAGCAACACTTTCATTACCACTGCTTGTGGAAGCAGTAGTATTGCTTAGTGAGGCTTTTGGTACCCATTTTGTAACTATCTTCACAGTCTTCTTTTCAACCTTTTTCTTTTGGACACTGACTTTCTTTTTAGGTTGATTTTTACTTTTCTGAACCAATTGTCTTTTAGCAATAGGTTTTGGAACAAACCCTCTGCTATTATACTCTGTCCTTCTAGTTTGGAACTGCTTATGATTCTGAAAATTAACCCTTTGATTTTTAAAAGTCATTCTTTGATTAAAAGGGTTATAGTAGCAGTCCTTAGCCAGATGGTTGAGATTACAGCATATAAAGCAGGGTTTTGGTTTGTTAATCTTATTCAGATCAACACCATGAGTTTGAGCCCATTGGTTGTTCCAATTCCTTTTATTTCCTCTTGGTTTGGCACTTGTTTGAGGCTGTTTAGAAGTACCAGGATCACTGTCATTCTTATGAGTGGGTTTACCACCTTTGACACTTGGTTGTGAAGTTGCAGGTTCCTGGTCAACTATTTTCTCCTTCCCATTCCTAGAGACTGTAGCAATCTTACTGGGTACAAAGGGCATACCACCCTTTTCATTGGTGAGGATTTGATTTTCCTCAGGGACAGTCTCTTGGGATTTGTTTTCAGTCTTTCCCTTTTGTTCTTCCTCATCATCACTGCTTGAGGGATCTACATCACACACTCCTTCTTTCAGTTCCTCTCTGTTTAGTCTATCTAGAATATCTGTGGTAGGAGGAATATAGGTGTGATTGCGGGGTGGAGGAGTATTGTGATATCCTATCCCTCTTTTGAGTTCATCATGAACTTGAGCCTTTAGAATTTCTTCCAAGGCTTTAGAGGACTTAGAGAATTTATCAAGATCTTCCTTAGCCTTTTCTAATTCCTTCTTGACAGATTCTAATTCCTCACCAGACTTTACTAATTTCTTCTCAAACTCCTTTTTCTCCCACTTCCAGTAATTGTAGTCATACTCAAACTGGAGTTCATTCTCTTTATAGGACTTGATTTGGTCCTCCAGATTCTCAATGACTATCCTATACTCTCTTCTATCAACTTCCATTGTCTTGATGGTATCACTCATAGTCTGATTGTGATCCCTATACTTCTTAACAGTTTCAATACAAGAATCAGAACATAATTTAGAGGATACCTCTGCTGGAAGTTCAGGTTCAGTAATTTTGGCCATCAAAGCATGATTCTGGATGGCTTCTTCAGCTTGATCACTCCAGTCAAATCCCATACCTTCTTGTGATACCAAGGCTTGAGAAGAGTTGGAATTTGTGCCTCTGTTGGGTCTTGGAGCATGTGCTTGTCCTCCATTGTTGGCTTGTTGATGAGTACCACTCCCTTTGCACTCTCTGGCAAAGTGGCCAGGCTCATTGCACTTGTAGCATCTCACCTTTGATTTGTCAAATCCAGCAAGGTCTCCTCTTTTGGCATCAAAGTTGTTCCTGCCAGTCCTCCTTATAAATCTTTTCATTCTCATAGTTAACATGGCCATCTGCCACTTGATGTCCATCTCCTCCAAATCATCAGCATTGATTAGTTCAAGATCATCATTGATCAGAGGAGATCTTACATGATTGGCAAGGAATGCTTCCAAGACTGCATCCCCATTAGTATCCTGTGACACAGATGATTTATCATTAGTACTGTCATGGTTATTATTAGCTGGGTTAATATTAGTAGTACTAGCACTATTAAAATTAGAAGAAGGATTTTCAGAGGAATAGAGAGCAATAGTATGTGAGTATCCAGTTGGTCTTCTTTTGGCCTCTACTTCAGCTTCAAAAATCCTGAGATCATTGTATAGATCTTCAAGCTCCTTATCCTCCAAGTCATCTCCTTGTCTGAATGACACAGTGTACATAGTCCATTCCTCACTCAGAGATCTGAGGAATTTTCTATTGACTTCATCCTTCTCCATCTTCACATCTACATTGGCAAGTTCTCCAATCAGTTTGTTGAACCTGTCAAAAGTTTGAGTCATGGACTCATTCTTTGTAGAAGTGAAGTTTTCATATTGTTGCTTCAATAGGGCTTTTTGATTTCTCTTAGAACTTTTAGTTCCAGAGAATCTCTTCTCTAGTGCAATCCACAGTGATCTTGCATCAGGGCAGGTACAAAACTGGTGTTGGTATTCATTGGGAATGGCCAACAGCAGAGTGCTTAAGGCTTTCATCTCAGTCTGCTTCCTCTTTTTGTCTGCATCAGATTTTGGGGGTGCTCCAGCAACAGCAGGTTCAGGGACACTGGGTCCATGTTCAACAACTTCCCATAAGGCATAATCAGTAAGAAGCATGTATTGCTTAATTCTGATTTTCCACATCTCAAACTCATTGGGTTTGAGCATGGGGACTTTGGACACAAGAACAGAATCCTGGGAATCCATTGATTAAAAAGTATTCTGAACACAAGCTCTGATACCACTTGACAGGATCTGAATCTCAATATCAAGAACAGAATACTTAATCAAAGAAGTTTGCGGAATAACACTTTGATTAAAAACAGAACAATGAATTCAAACAAACTGTGTATATTGATCTTAATAGCTTAATGATTACAACTACAAGCCCCAATCTGTTTGAACAGGCTCAAAACAGACGTGCAATACTTCTCTATTGCAGGGATTTCAAGAACAATCTTGAGGCTCTTAATTCTAACACAAAAGCTATCAAAAACTCGTGTCTAACAATAACCAACCTATCAGCTATATATACGACATGAAAGATTACAATAAGGAAACTAGATTTGCAAGATAATCTCTAAAATATCTCCAAGCATATCGTATCTTGTCTATATCTTCAAGTCATCACAATCCTTTCCTTATCGTCTTCTGATAGCAGTGGTAAAAACATAAGCAGGGTTAACTTTGCACCAGCAGAGTTAACTTCAAAACCAGCAATGGTAATCTTCAAGAGCAGTAGTAATCTGATACAGCAGTGGTAACCTTGATCTTCATTCCTTTATCACATACCAGCAGTGGTAAACTTCAATCTTCATTAGCAGTAGTAACCTTCCATTGCCAGCAGTGGTAATCAGCAGTATTAACTTTCATGAGAGCAGTGGTATTAGACTCAACAAATAACACTGAACAGATTCAGTGATAATTCCTCAAGCTATAACAGAAGTAAAAACCTATTCACTAAGTAAAGTAGCAGGATCATTATCATTTCATCAGGTCTTAGGAGAGCTGGATCAACAGATAATCTTTTGCGCTATGGTGTGACTAATTCTTTAAATGCTCCTAAATCTAATGACAAATCTCGAAAGAGAAGGGGAAGAAAAAGAGGAAAAGCTAAATCCTGTTCATCAGTGGAGTCCCCTACGCCTAAGGAGAAATCCGAAAAGGGGACTGCACCGATTGTTTCATCAATCTCTAACCCAAAGGAACCCATTTGGCAATGGGTCCCTAAACAAGCTTAATCTGTCTTGTAGGTCAGTCATGTGTGGTACTTTGATTCTGGGGCTTATAGTCACATGACTGGTCAGAGATCCTTCCTTTTCGACTATGTTGAAAGGTTCGAGTGATATATCAAAACCGCGAACAAGACACCGAAGCCGATGTTGGGTTATGGGAAAATCATGGACGGGTGGTACATCATCAAGGATGTACGGTATGTCGTGGGAAGCGTCGATTAGACCGAGATGACAGTCACTCTAGAGGACCTTAGGCGAATCCTCCACCTACCTGTTGCTACTCCTTAGGCTCCGTTTGAGCCACTTATCTCCGGCCCCAAACTCTTTAGTGAGATTCTCGCTCTCAGGGTCGCAGCGAATCCAACTCAGAGGCTCAACGGAATCTCCCATGTCACTCAAGGGATGTTGCCACCACTCTGGTTCACGCTCTTAAACTTGCTGAACCGATGCCTGTCATCGAAGACTCATGGTGTCGACCGGGCATCTACTCACATGTGGCACATCATCCACTCCATCACCTACGGGAGGCGAATCGACGTCGCGCAACAACTGTGGCAAGATATTGTCAACGACGTCGTGGAAGGACCTGCGCGGAGTCGTCACTCATCCATCCCTTGGATGAGGTTTTTCAGCATTATGATCCGAGACCATATGGATCGAAACCAGACCGTCCGTCGCAGATCCGGTCATCCTCGCTTCCAAAGCAAACAGATCAACCGGATGAACCGACGTCCCTTGAAGCCAGCACAAGTAGAGATGCCGATCCCGGAGAATGTTCTGGACATGGCAGACCAACGGGCAACGAGCGTAGGTATGTATAGGGTGTCCATAGGATTAGAAGCCGCGTCTACGGGCTCCTCAGAACCGAGGAGCCCTACCCCGGACGCGCGACCCGTCCCTCCTAGAAGCCGTGCCACCGGCACGGCAGGCCAGAGCTGCAGTGGGGGAGCTTCTGTCTCGTCTGTGATGAGAGTCGACGTAAGTGGTGAAGCGGGTAGAATCATTGGGACGTTCGCCACTCCTCACATAGAAGGAGCTGAAGCTTACTAGAGGGCAGTCGAGCACCGAGCTCGCCGGGCCCGCAGTCGAACCTATGTTGAGGAATCAACACACATCATCCCAGAACCAGATCACATGCTAGGCTACCGAGTCAAGCAATATACCGGGGTACTTCGTTAATCCCCCAGACCTCTACCTCCGATGAACACCGAACGCCGTCATCGTCGCAACAAACCGCTCAAGCTGGTGAGGAAGTGGAAGCTTCCCCACAAGAACAAGCACACTTACCCTCACCACCACAAGCGGCTACGGCTCCTCGCCAAACGAGCGACCTATCAGGCGATCCTTCCGGAGACGACTTTGACGGTCATGATACTTCCGATCACACTCCATCTGACCGCCATGAGGACGTTGAAGAGGCCACCGAGTCAGAGAAGGTTCACTACGGCTCCGATGAAGAATTCACGGAATCCGTACCGGTGAAGGGCGGGAAGGCCCAGCAGATTGATGACGACGAGGTCACTTCCTCGTTCAACGACGATAGAATGTCAGATGATCCCGTTTTGGCTGGGGATCTAGCTTCAGATGACCGAACTGTCAGTCGGGATGAGGAAGGCGAAGCTGAAGTGGCCACGGGATGGGATGTAGATAGTGGTGATGAGGGTGTAGGTGAGGGTCTTGAAAAAGAGGTCGAAAATGAAGAGGTCCACTTAGATGAGCCTTGGGCTCAAATCCGGGAAGCGGTCGAAGAAGAAGAGCCGCCTAGGAGCTTAGAACCGGCAATCCCCCTCAGCCCCCGTCAAACCCACACAGAGGCAACCCACATCGAGACCAGGAAGCTTGCGCTGTCGGGTCAAGACGTTAGCAGCCAACTAACACATTCACACACCCCTGCCAACCACTCGACCATCTCCCAACAGATGGTCGTTTTAGTTTCTCACGGGGAAATAGCACAACTTCCACTGGCCACTCATTCGGAGTTGGTCAGTGTTGAGCAAAGAGATGCCCTGCCCCACCTCTCGACATCTTTGAGTGCACATCGAGTCATAGACCCGTTCCCATAGATCTACGATATCCCTTCCATCTTTAGGACACGATCGAGGGTTACTCATGCAGAGATCCCACGGGACTCTGCTAGAACGGAGGTAGTTGGTGTGTCCGAAGACGCCCTTCGAGGATCCTCCGGAAGTCCTGGCACGGTCAACATCACGACAGCGGTGCAAACAGGCCGAGAAAGTACCTCTTTAGGTCTCTTCTCGTCAACCAGAGCTCGTGAAGCACTGGGATTAGTACGATTGGGACCGGGTCCGACAGACTCCAACAAAGTCTCAAAAGATGCTCACGTAACATCGAGACTTCAAGGTCTGACAGATTCGGGTGGAATCCTTAAAACCGCCCAAGTAAAACCGGGACTTCAAGGTCCGACGAATTCGGACGACATCCTTAAAGTCGTCCAATCACGAATTCAGAGTTTAGAGGAGGCCAATGCGGCCAGATATTTGAGGGTCGAGGCACTAGAGAAAGCCTTGGCCGAGACTGAGAAGAAGAGAAGAGCCTATCAAGAGGCATCCCGGAAGCTCCAAGAAGACCGGGATCGGGAGCTTTATGAGATCAACCGTAAGTTGAAGGGCAAGCACGTGGAAGAAGCCCCATCAACCGAAGCTCCGATTCCCCGTCAGTCCGAAGATGTACTCCGCCTAGCACCTCCAAGTTCGGGCAACTTGCCTCACATTGCGGGTTATGTTACAGAGGCGGAACATGAGTATGTGATTGCCTCTTACACTATACAGAACGACCGCCTGTCTGCCCATGTTCGAGAGAGAGATGCATTGGTTGCGGCTAGAGATGCACAGATCGAGCTCCTTCAGCACCGCATTCGGGAACTAGAAGCTGCATGTCAGTCTCAGGCTCAGCCTTCCAAAAGGAGGCATGATGACCCTGAGGACTCGGCTCCAGGTCCTCATGAGGGGGAGGTGCAAGATACCAAAAGGCTTCGCATCGACTTCCCTCCAGCCTCCGGTTCCGGTTCATCCTTAGCTCCAGCTTCCATGAGAGCCCCACAAAGTGCTCCGTCAGAGTCAGCCACCGTTCTTTATGAAGACTCCGATACGAAGACTCTAGATGTTGAAGGTTGGCGCTACGAGTCGATTCCGCTAGACGAGGTGATTCAGTTCCCTCATGAGAAGACTACTGCTGATGTGGATGTCATTCCCCCCGAGTCGGCACCGACGGATCCGAACGAGCTACATATTCAAGGATCTATCAGCAAGATAAGCTACATGTGTGGTCCCGAAAGGTGTACTTCGGGATCTCACATCTGAAGAAGCTCAGAAGAAGAACAGCTTACGTCCACCAGAGGGTATGCAACTGGATGACTCACGAATGACAACGGATTTGGCGTCGCTTCACGAAGGTAACTGCGGTACGCCCTTACAGGGATGGGTACCAACTCTTCCTTGAATTTGACGTCCGAATGTATGGCACTGGCGTACCCACTGGAGAGTTGCAAAATTGGACGTTCACTGAAGCTGACTTGGATCGGATTCACCTCGAAGACCTCCTCGCTCTCATCAAGTATTTGCAAGGGCCGATCCTCCGCCCCAAGTACTCTCCAGACGGCCTCGAAGTTCTGAAGAGATATGTCCGTCATACAATCACACTTGCGCGTGTGACAGACTATCAGTTGGCAATCGAGAGCCGCCAACCCATGGTCAACCTGCTACATCCGAACCTTCAATTGCCCGTGATTGGATCCTACCATCTCTACCTGCCTTCAAGAGTACCGGAGCATGGGGTCGTCTACTTGACCCGAAAGAAGAAAGAGCGCAAGTTCATGCGATTCGGTGAACTTGCCCAATTTTGTGACGGTACCCTGCTCTATGTGTATAACAGGCTCAAGAGCAGACTTTTGACAGATCAGATCCCGCCGACAAAGCACAACGACGGGAAGGCGAAGATTCTGGAGGCGATGAGACTGATAAAGGAGAAGCTGAAGGAAAGGTTGATGTATCGAAGAGTTGAAGCCGCAATGAGGATGCGAGCAAGGATTATTGGAGACTGGGAGGAGTTCCTACAACTGTCGAAGTGGGAACGAGCGTTGAAGTTGCCACCACCCTTCTGACTTCTTCCCAAAGGGGGAGATTGTTAGACCTTCATTGTTGTGAAGAGTCAGAAGTCTATCTATTGTTTTTCAGTATTGTAATTTCCTTTTCATGAACTCTAGTTTGTTTGTTTGCCCCTTTTGTGTGAAGTCTTAAACTTCAGGGGCCAGTATTGTAATTAGATCATTCTTCTATGTTCTATAAATAGAAGGTGATAATTAGGGTTTTAGAGTAATGCTTTTATCAACAATACTTGTGGTTTTACTTTCATTGCAATATTATCAATACCATTGAAGCATTCATCAAGATCTCAGAGTGTTAATCTTTTCTATTGATTTCTATTCCATCTCATTCTCATTGTTTTAGGGACAAACAAAAGTTAAATGACAAAACCTGGTATGCCAAAGCCATGCTTCCTCATTCTTCACAGAGGAAACTAAACAGATTTCTTCTTTAGCCTCAAGTGTCTCAAAGCACAATAAATACAGATCCCCTCTTCTGTTGGATCTCATGACTTCAATTAGTGTGTCAACTTTGTACATAATACAATACTTGATTTTGAACATGACATCCATCCCATTGTCACAAAGTTGACTCACACTTATCAGATTATGCTTCAGACCATCAACATAGGAAACTTGATTCACTGTAATCTCTCATTTGACAATCATCCCATATCCCTTAATATTTCCTTTTTGATAACCTCCAAAAGCCACAGAGCTTCCTTCTTTATTGATATAGGAAGTAGCTCTAAAGTACCAGTCATGTGTCTCGAGCAACCTGAATCAACATGCCAGGTAGACACATGCGGTTTTTTCTGCAATCAATCAACAGAAGATTCAAGTACCCATCTCCAGTTGGGTCCTTTTAGATTAGCTTGTTTAAGGTATGCCATAACATCCTTCGATTTGGGCTTACTCTTCTATGGAACATAGTTGCCAAACTGTCTTTGATTATCTCTTGAGGATGGTCCTCTGTGATTCATGACTAGACAGGAAGAATGGTTAACATGTTTTGACAAAGCATGCATGTTAGCCTCTATTTCTAATCATTTAAATGTAATGATAAAAGATAAAGTCTCCTCAGAATAATCTTTAAGCAGAAGTTCTGTAAAGAACCTTCCAGAATAATTTTTATCAAGTTCAACAGAACCTCTGTGATGTCTGTCAGAGGTTCTATCGTAGCCTCAGAAGTTCTACAAGTCATGCCAGAGATTATGTGATACCTATCAGAGGTTCTGAGTACTAGTTCTGCAAAGTCAATCTTTCGGGAAACGGTTTTATACACCCATATGCGGATCATGTGACTACCTCAAGGTCCTCAACAGACTCTTCTTCAACGTCCAAGATTGGACCACGTGTCAAGATCTTAGAGGGTTTGTTAGGTTATCAATAGTGTAGTATAAATAGCCGTTAGCTGTACTTTTTAGTCTGAGAGATTACTTACAACCTGTTCTTCACGTGTCTAGATCTTAGATTGCTTAAGATCATATTTACAGTTTGATTTTTTTTTACTTTCGCTGCTTATTCATCAAACTGTAATCACTTAAATCAATTCAATCAAATCTGGAACCAACAAGTGGTATCAGAGCAGGATTGAATTGTGAATTCAATTGATCATTGTTTTGGTTGATTTGATTTTGGATCATCGTTCTCATTACCTTGTTCGCACATCTTTTTCGCTACTCGTCTCTTATATTCTTTGTTTCCTCATGGAAAACACTACCAACTTAAACTTCATGAGTATGGGATCTAAATCCAAACCCCCATCCCTTGTGCACGAAGAATTCCAGCAATGGAAGATCAGAATGGTAAATTTTCTGGAAGGGATTCATCCTAGAATTACTGAATTTCTTCACAATCCACCATACATTCCAGTAAAACTAATTCCTAGGGTTCCTGCTACTGCTACTACAGCAGAAACTCCAGAGCACTACCAACCAAAAGTGCAAACTGATTGGGATGAAGAGGATAAGGAATTGGTCAGTTTGGCTTCAAAATGCAAAAGACTTCTGATTATGGCTCTACCTAATGATATATTCATGTCATTAGACCATTGTGTTACCTCAAAGGAACTACGGGTGAACTCTTGAGACAGCTTGAAGGCGGTGTTTGTAGCATCCCGTAATTTTTAAAACATAAAATATAATGGAAAGTAACCATTGGCAGCGGAAAATAAAGTTTATATAAAAATTTCGTAACTAAAAAAATCATTCTCAAACATTAGAAAATAACTCCCATCTAATTTACAAACATTTCATTAAAATACATATTTGGGAGTGCCTTTATTTCCAATAATAAATTTCTGAGCTATCGAGCTTCGTTTTTCTTCAGAGCATCAACCGTAAGTTTATTCTTCCCATCAAGGAAATACCTGCCACTAAAAAACATAAAATCCTCACGGGGTAAGCTTGAAAGCTTAGTGAGCACAAACTTACACCCTATACCAATCATATATACATAATCACAAGAACATATTAAGAACTGTACATGCACTTCTACCTTTTCTTTACGGTTCAATACCGTCAAGGAAAACATAACTGACACTGGTACCAGGCCTTCTGCCTTGGTTCTCACGGTGACCACCTGTCACCACAATGAGTCCCAACATTCACTTTTACATGCCAGTCTTAAGCAGCACATATTGCACATACAACAATTAGCATACATGATCAATAGAAATGTGAGTTAATGTACTCACCTCGGTGCGATGCTAGCAATATACATTCATTTGCATATTCACACGAAATCTGCATTTGAACACCTATACAAGCATACATATAACATGTTAACACATAATACATAATGGGGCTCTTTTAACTGAACCCGACCCTTAAACCTTACACATAGTTAAACTATCCATTTTCTACCAAATACTATCATTTACAATCCCTTGCGGAAAGCCCCTAAAGAAAACCCTAAAAACATCGTCCCACGAAAAACACAAAAAATCATCCACAAGACTTGCGCGGCTTCCCGCGCTACTTAGGCCGCAGGAAAGGTCGTGGGATCCTCCTGGATCGTCTTCTTCACGGGATTTTCATCCAAACTCGTGGGTTTCCACCCCAAACCCATAAATCAGTATTTTGGATCCTTAAAACTCAATTATAACCACAACCCATCAATAAACATAAGTCCAAACCCTTAAAACAACTCAAAATTACAAGATTGATTTATACCCAAAACATCCCTTAAACTACCAAAAATCTTCCATATCTTCTAACCATAATCCAACAACCATAAAAGGTTTAGAACACATACCTTAGACATATTACAACACATTTCTTGCATCTCCTTTGATCTCTTTCAAGAATTTGGCCTCACACCTCAAAATCCCAAAAATCGGTTTTCTAGAAATTCGAGAAACTTCGAGCCTTTGCTGCTCCCTACTGGAAGTTCCGATGATCGATCTGTCCGGTCGGATGGAAGAACGATGAGTTATGAAGCTACTGTCAACATTTCGTCACGATCCGACGGTTAACGAAGGCGTACTAGACGATTTGCCAACATTGCTGTCAAAACTCCGAATTCTCTCTTGAGTTTTCTCTCTAGCTTAATCATTAAGCCAAACATAAAGAAATGAAAGGGAAAGGTTTATTCTCTTAATAAATATCTGATTTTTATAGTTACCAAATAGCCCCTTAAGTCTCAACAAGATAACACAAGAGACCCACATAACACTTAACCAATACTTAATGTCAATATAACAAAATACGAAATTTGGGGCGTTACAACTCTCCCCCACTTACAAGGATTTCGTCCCCGAAATTGCCTTGGTAATGGATAACTTCAGATGATTTATTCTCATTTCCTTTTCTGGTTCTCACATCCATTAAGATTCCTTTCTATGAGGCCATTATACTTTCACTAAACCATTGTCCTTATTTCTCAAGGACTTGATCTTCCATTGTAAAATTGCAATCGGCTTTTCTACATAATTAAACCGCTCAATCACTTGAGTGCCATCAGTTGGAACATGTGCCAACTCGTCCACTAACCACTTTACGAACTGAAAAACATGAAAAGTATTAGTATTTAACTGAGTTTCGGCGGCAACACAAGTCGTTGCGCTACCTCCGTGCAATTATCTTAAATGGTCCACTAAACCTGGGACCTAACTTTCCTCTCTTTCCAGTTTCTCCAATTAATAGAACACCAATCTTGAATAAATCCTGGATAACCCGACAATAACATTCGCCTAATCCAAGAAAATTCCTTATTTCGGTGGGAGTCTTTGGGTTTTCCATTTATGACTGCTTCCATCTTAATACAATTACTCCTTTCATAACATATCTGAAAATTCACTAATTACTGGTACATCTGCTAAAACTTTCTCGGCTATCGATCACAAATGTCAAGAGACTAACTCCCCCACATAACACATACTTTCTCACTTTAGCTAAAGAACACTCCTTTTGTTGTTCTGTCTTTTCACTTTCCCCAAGATAACTAGTTCTCCCCCACTTAAGTTCAACTATTATTTTCTAAATTTCCATTACATCACCTCCGTACACATTTAAATCAATAGACTCTTTTCAATTGCTAGCTCTTTCAAAACTGAAAATGCCACCAGATTTGGCTTCACTAATTTCTGAACTAGTATAGTAGATACGGGAACTTATTTGGAAAAATAACCTGGTTGGGCATTTTAAAACAAAGCTTACGGCTTCTCTATAGCCCCGGCTAAAATGGCCCGACTTTTCACACTCGCCATAAACTAAGATACCAAAACTAATCTTTCCTAAATACTGTCGTCCACATCTTGAACACTTGGAATTATCTTTTCTTACTTCAATTTTCTGGCCCGTTGATTTCCACTTCATACTAACAAGACAATTTTCAGTCTACTCTGCTTTCTTCCTTTTTCCTATCTTTCCCTATTTAGAGCTCTCTAGCCTGAGATCCTCCGTGCATTTGATGGAATTCAATGCACCTTATTACCATCGCACATTATCTTATTTTCAACTGTAACATCTCAACACATCAAATCATCTTCATCCTTTCATTCACAACCTATTTTGGACATCAATCTCGAACAAACAAACGATTGCTCTAAAACTTATTACAGTATCATTCACGGGTTTGGTATTTTATACCATCGCCACAAATTCACTGCTTAACTTTTCTACCTCTATCTGAGGTACATACCGTTCTAAAAAAATAGAGAAATATTCCCACATCATATTCTATACCTACTCATCTTTTCTTAATCAAACAACGAAATTCTACTAATCCTTCACGGATCCTCTAAACATGTTCACGACAATCTAACCTTCACTTCCTAATAGCTATATTTCGTCATCAACATCAGTCTCCAAGAAAATGAAAAGGCTGACTTTGATTTCAAAATCTCGTAACGTATTTTATTCAACAACATTTGAGAAACTATGCTCCACATTCATGCTATCTAAATTTGTATGCCTGCTCCAGAGATCATTTTGAAAGTATGCTCAGCCTCATATTCCCGAGCAACTATGCCCAGCTTCATAAGGATTTCGAAATACATGCTCTGTTATATTAAAATCCATCCTTTTGGGCTTTTCTTAAGTTTGGACCTTAGATGATAAAACAACTATTAACCCAACGATTTAGCCACAAATTAAGGATAAAAGTGAGGCTTCAAACTCAATATTTTGAACAAGAATCTATATAGCTATCACTTCCACCGCACAAAAACCAGTGCGAATACACCTTCTCATTTCTGAAACCCAACTAGTACCAATTATATAATATTTCAATGACTTCAAGTCTTTATGTGTAACACCCTGCTAAAGCGGAAACATAAGGTGCAACAGCTAAGATTTCATCGCAATAGGAAACAAACAACACCAACCATTCATAATAAAGTTTAAAGTTTACAATTCAAAAGATTACATTCCCAACGAATTTTTAGTTTTAACAAAATAAAACAAAGATTAAGAAGTCTTGATTGATGCTGCCAAACACGCATATTTAAGCATTTTCTACTATTTTCTTAATTCCTGGAAAGCATGTTAAAAAAAAGGGTCAACTACATAGAGTTGGTGAGTTCACAGGTTTTATATGGACAAAATGTTTTCTTATGCAGAAAAGTTTACCGTGTAACCTTTGTTCAAATTCAATCATTGAATAATAACATTTATGAGCTTCCAATTATAACAACGTTATACACATGATATATATTATCAAGCCACTACTAAACCTAAATTTTCCCCAACGGTCTACCTCATGGAGCGTTTTTACAAACTACCTCAGCGGTGGGACTAAAACCCCACATGTGTAGAACACTTGTATGACTAGGTGCACCCTCTACTCATCAGTCAAAAGGGTGGGTTACCAAATAGCGCTATCCACGTAGATCATAGGCTCATTACAAGTTAATAGTAGTGTATTCAAATAGGGACTCTTACTCAATATATCATGACAATGCATAAATTATTGAACATTTGAACATGCTTTTCACCCCAAACATACAAAATAGTAAAATAGGGGCCATGAATACTCACCTTGATGGTTTGCCTAAGGAACAATAACGGAGTCCCGCTCCAAGCTTAGTAGTGCCCTAAACAAATATTCGAGAATATAAGTCCTAAAATGTCCACACTTAAAATCCAACTAAGTCGTTATCGTTTTCTTTTATAATGCCATTACATACGTGTTTTTGAACATACTTTAATATAGTAATAGTTTTGTTACATAATAAAGCTATATAAGTGAGAAAAAGTCTTGAAAATTCAAAGTTACTGCTTTTGGAAAAATTGAAATGCTGACAGATTTGAAATGCTTACAAAAAGATCATTTTTATCAATTTTTTAGATGTTTATAATGTATAAATAAATTTTGTAAGAAAAGTGTACACAACAACATTTTAGAATTATATGAACGTAGAGTTGGGATCATTTGAGGGTTCAAAACATCTCCAAATTTGGAAATTCCAAAGGGGTTTTCAAGCTAATACATAAAGCTACCCAAGGAATTAGAAATCACTTAAAATAGGTAAGTTTTGAGAGAGTTGTGACCATTCAAACTCGTATGCATGAATCTGCCGCTACTGGATAGATTGCGCAACGATTTTATTTTTGATGGTTGCATGCTCAAAATTCCACCAAATTCAGTGATTTCATTTTCTACAGAAATGTAACACCTTGAACTTGAGTTTTAAAAGAAAAATTATACGTTTTTAATAATTTTTCAAGGAGATATGAAGGAAACAAGTTGACTCTACAATCTATGTCGTGCAACAAAACGTTTTGGGATGGTTAAGGGCTTTAAACTTTTATTTTTTGATTGATTCCAATTAGATTTTAATTCCAACTCAGAAAATCTTAATCCATCAAAGATTGAGGCAAAAATACTTTCATTTAGACCCTTTTTAGGTCGTCCCAACTTGACACTACTAATCTGTCAGCTTCTGTTTGATTTTTAAACAAGATTTCCTAGCTTTACAACTCAACTCCTTCAAAATCAAGGGTTTCTTTGATAAGAAACCATAATTCATCATCAAATACTATGATTAAAAGAAAAATATACTCAAAAAGCTAAATATAACATGCATGCAAAGTCACCACATTCCAGATTCACATGTGAATATCAATATGAAATTTTGGGGGTTTTCACCCTTAATCAAGAGTTCGAGTTTAAGGTTCATGCGATTTAGCTTAGATATGGATATTTTGATTATCCAAGACTTTCATCCTTCCCTCTAGAACATCAAGAAATCGTTTCTAACTTTGAACCATAAATAATCATGAAATACTTGCTAGGAGAAGCACTAAAAGTGCTTAAAATGTAAATAAAATACAAGTTTGACTCTTACCTTTTTTGAATGCACAATGTGGAATGTTGAAGTTTGATTTTTAATCTTCAAAATGTAGATGATGATGGCTGGAAATTCTGAAGTGTAAAGGGATGTTTGAAGGTGTGTGGAAGAAGGAAATGAAGATGGATGGTTTTCTAAAAAAAATGATGAAATGAATTCAAAATGGGAAAATAGGGCTTTTTATATGGTGGAAAAGAGGAGGGGGGGGGGGCATTAGGCACATCCCCAAGCCCATTTCGTCTTCTGTTGTCCCTAAAAACAATGAAATGCAAATAGAAATGGATGGAAATCCAATCAATAGGATGAAATCAATGAAGCTTTGATGAAAACTCAACAATGGAGAATAATTGCCCAATTAAGTAAATTATATGGATTCCAACACAAAACCCTAAACATCCTTTTCCTTTTATAGGGAAAAGGAAGTTACACAAGTTGTCAACAACGGCCCCCGAGGTTCCAAACCTCAAACAAGGGCTAAACAAAATAAGATTGTTTACAAAACAAGGAAGCTAAACTAGAAAGCATTTTAAAGATAGCTGATTCTGACTCTTCTCAACACCTGGGTTCTACAATCTCCCCCTTTGAGAAGAAGTCAGAATGGTGGTGGAAGCTCCAGAGCAGGCTCCCACTTGGACATCTGCAGGTACTCTTCCCACTCGCCTATGATCCGTGCTCTCATCTGCATCGCAGCCTCTGCCCGTCTGTACATCATCCGCTCCTTGAGCTTCTTCTCGATCAACCTCATTGCCTCCAGCAGCTTTCCTTTTCCATCAATGATTCTCCGACTTGGAACCTGATCCGCCAGCAGTCTGCTCTGCATGCCGTTATAGACATAAAGGAGGGTCCCGTCGCAGAATCTGGAGAGCTCTCCAAACCTCATAAACCTGCGCTCCTTCTTCTTCTGAGTGATGTACAGGACTCCGTGCTCAGGTATCCTGGTTGGCATGTAAGGCGTGTAGGCATCGATACCAGGAACGAGCAGGTTCGGTCTCAGCAGGTTGACCTTCGGCTGGCGGCTTTCTATGGCAAGCTGGTAGTCCGTCACTCTCGCGAGAGAAATTGCGTGACGGACGTATTTCTTCAGTATCTCCGTGCCATCTCTGTAGTGCCTTGGTCGGAGGATCGGGCCTTGGAGGTATTTGATGATCGTGAGAAGGTCTTCTAGATGCACCCGATCTAAGTCAGCTTCTGTGAAGGTCCAGTTCTGCAGTTCACCTCGAGGGACACCGGTGCCGTACATGCGAACATCATATTCAAGGAATAACTGATGGCCGTGTCTGTAGGGGCGCATGGCAGTTACCTTGGTAAAGCGACGTCTGATCCTCTGGCGTCCATGAGTGGCCCAGTTGCACATTCGCTGATGTACGTACGCTGTCCTCCGTCTCTTGTTCTTGATGTGAGAGATCCCGAAGTAGACTTTTCGGGACCAGGCGTGCAGCTTCTCTTGCTGGTAGATGCGGGTGAACGTTTCTTCTAGGAACGGACGGAAGATGATGGAGTGGTTCCAGTTGAGCTGGATGACAGTAGGAGCATCGGTTTCTGGATCAGTAGAGTGGATGGTCCGTGGGGCTTCTGGAGTTGGGAACTTGAGCGCTGAGAGGAGGTTGGCGTAGTCAGGATCCTTGACGAGGTCGTCTCCCTTCTGATAGACCCTTAGGCTCTGAGCTAGCGACCGCAAGATCTTCCGGGCTGCTTCCGGAATCTGGAACTCTGAGGGTTCAGTCGGCGCTGCTTCTGGGAGAACGGCATCAATCTGAGCCGTGTCCGTCATCTGAGGAAACTGAACTGCCTCCCCTTCCGGAATCCTCTCATATCTCCAACTCCCCATGTCCGGAATGTCTTCATCCTCAGAGTCGACATAGGGAGCTTCGGCGGTCTCGAAGTCTGTGGGAGCACTCGAGGGGGCGGCTGAGGAACCTGGAGCTGGAGCTGATGAACCGGAGCCGGAACCAGGTTGGAGGTCAGTGCGAAGCCGTTTTGCAGCTTGTACCTCCCCCTCATGAGGACCTGGTGCGGAGTCATCAGGGTCATCATGCCTCCTCTTCGAAGGCTGAGCCTGGGACCGACACACGGCCTCCAGTTCTCTAATCCTTTGTTGTAGCAGCTCGATCTGGGCAGCTTGATCTCTGACTTGGGCGGACAGGCGGTCATTCTGAGTGGTGTATGAGGTGACCATCATCAAGTGCTCCACCTCAGTGACGTAGCCTGGGATCGGAGGAAGGTCGCCCGAAGTCGGAGGAGCGAGCCTGAGGACATCTTCAGTTGGCCTGGGAATGGGAGCTTCAGTAGAAGGGGCAGCCTCCGAATGTTTGCCCTTGATCCTCCGTTTGAGCTCGTAGAGCTCCGCATCCCGGTCTTCTTGAAGCTTGCGCGACGCCTCAAGATCGGCTAGTCTCTTCCTCTCCGTCTCGGCCAAGGCTTTCTCGAGTGCCTCGACCCGTGCGTCCCGAGCCTGATTGGCTTGCTCCACGGCTGATAACCTGCTTTGGACGACTTTAAGGATGTCGTCCGAATCCGTCGGACCTATAAGTCCCGTTGGTGCAGGGGCGGTTTTAGGGATTCCGCCCGAATCCGTCAGGCTCAAAAACCCCGGTGTTGCGTGAGCATCTTTATAGACTTTGCTCGAGTCTGTCGGACCCGGTCACGGAAAAACTAAACCCGGTGCCACTTGGGCTCCAGTTGACGAGTAGAGTCCTAAAGAGGTACTCTCTCGGCCCGATGTCACCGCTGGTATAATGCTGACGGTGTCGGGGCTTCCGGTGGATACTCGAAGGGCGTCCAATGACGCACCAACTCTCCCCGTTCCGGCCTCGCCACTTGGGCGGGCAGATGAAGCATCCACAAGTGTCCTAGTCAAATGAACAACCCTGAAGGTGTCTGTGAGTGGCTCTAGGACGACTGGTGCACGGAAAGACGTCGAGAGGTGGGGCAGAGCCTCTCTCATTTCAACACCGGCAGACTCCAATTGAGTGGCCGGTGGAAGTTGGGCTAAATCCCCGTGTGAATGTGAAACGACCATCTGTTGAGAGATGGCCGAGTGGCTGGTTTGGGCGTGCAAATGCGTTGGTTGGCTGCCAACGACTTGACCTGACGTCAACGAGTGACCGGTCTGTGTGAGGGTTGCCTCTGTGGGGGTTGGACTCTGGGTAAGAGGGATATCCGATTCTAACCTATGCGGCTCTTCTTCTACGTCCGCCTCCTCTAATTGAGCCCAAGGCTCGCTCAACTGGACCTCTACGTCTTCGGTCTCTTTTTCTCTGCTCTCTCTCTCCTTTTCTCCCCTCTCTCTTTCTTCTTCCTCTTCGCTGTCTTCTCGACCCCAGCCGGTAGCAACCTCGGCCTCACCTTCTTCCTCCTGACCGACAGTTCGGTCATCCGACGCCAGATCCGCAATAAGAGTGGGATCACCTGAAATCCGGTCGTCGTTGAAGGAGGAGGTGGCTTCATCCAAATCTATCACCTGGGCCTTCCCGCCCTTTGGTGGATCTGATAGTTGAAACTCGGAGTCGGATCCGTAGTCAACTTGTTCTGACTCTGTTGCCTCGTCATCGGGCTCACGACGATCTGTAGGAGTGTGCTCGGAAGAGTCATGACCGTCGGAGTTTTCGCCAGAAGGATCGCCAGACGGTTCTGCTGCCTGAGTGGTGACGGCCGCCGAGTGAGGTGGTGGAGGAACATGTGCTTGTTCTTGTGGGGAAGCTTCCACGTCCTCCCCAGTAGGTTGTTGCGGCGGCGTCGGCGATCGGCGTTCTTCCGATGACGAGTGGATAGGAGACTGCTGAAGGGTGCCCATATACTGCTTTACCCTGAAGTGACTCGTGTACTCGCGCAAGCGGACGGCATCAGTAGACTCCTCTACAACTGTAGGAGTGCGAGCACGAGTGGCACGGTTCTGAATCATGGTCTGGTATGCACCGGCTCTGGAGGTGTGTGGAGTGGCAGACGTACCGACAATTCTACCCGCTCCTCCCCTTACGTCGACTCTCATCACTCCCGAGCCAGAAGCTCCCCCACTGGAGCTCTGGCCCGCCGTACCTGAGGTACGGCTTCTAGTAAGGACGGGTTGCACGTCTTGGGCAGGGCTCCCCGGCTCTGAGGAGTCCGTAGATGTGTCTTCTAAGCCTATGGAAATACGGTACATCCTAACACTCACTGACCTGCGGTCTGCCATGTTGAGTACGATTGCCGGTATGTGCATCTCTACCTGACCAGGCCTCAGATTCTTCTTGTTGGCTCGGCCGATTTGTTGGCTTTCAAAGCGGAGGTGATTTGATCTGCGTCGGACGGCTCGGTTCTGGTTCATGTGGTCTCGAATGACCAGGCTGAAGAAGCGCATCCAAGGGATGGATGTGTGTTTTGTGCGTCCAGGTCCAGCTCTGACATCACCGATGATGTCCGCCCGTATTTGCTGAGCAAAGTCGATCCGCCTTCCGTAGGCGACCGCATGGAAAATGTGCCAGAACTGGGTGGATGCCTTGTCCACTCCATGGGTCTTTGAAGAGATCGTCCGGTTGAGTATGTTGAAGAATGAGTACCAGATTGGGGGCAGCATTCCCTGTGAGATCTGGGAGATTCCTCTCGGCCTGTTGTTCTCGGTGAAGTGGACTCCGACAGCGAGCACTTCGCTGAATAGCTCAGGTCCAGACACGAGAGGGTCAAAAGGTGCCTCCGGAGTTGCAGCTGGCAGACGAAGGATTCTGCGAAGATCCTCCATAGTGAAGGCCAGATCAGTCTGGTCCACTCGGCCGATGATGGTTTGCACTCCGTCCCGGTTTTCAACACGGGAAGTGTTCCAGAACTGCTGCAGATATATCATTGGGATGTCAGCAGTGGCTTGCATCGCGTATGCAAGGGGATGTGCTCGGAGAATCTCGAGAACCACGTCATCTTGGACGGTGAAGTTCGCCAAGTCGACAAACTGGTTGTTCTGGTGGATCTCGACGATGTCTGTCGGGTTGATCAGTGCGAGATCAGCAGCGTTGGCGACGGGTGAAGTAGGAGCAATTGGTTGTTGATCAGCCATTTCTGCAATATATGAAGTGTTAGAAATAATACGACGTGAAAAGACTATACCCTCGACTAGGCGCGAGTCGGAAAACCTCGAAAACCCAATAAAGGGTGTTTCGTATTTTCCGAGTCGGAAAACGAGCAAACAGTACGAGGGGAGTTTTCCGATTCGGAAAAGGATGTTTTCCGAGTCGGAATACTCAACACTTGAAAATTTAGCATAAGGACAAACAGACAAGTTTTCCGATTCGGAAAAGGGTATTTTCCGAGTCGGGAAACTCCCACACTTAGAGAGAAAACATGTAGGTTTTCCGAGTCGGAAAACATGGTTTTCCGATTCGGAAAATGTCAACACTTAGTAAAATTTGGCAAGACTTGGTCTCTCGATCGAGTCGGAAAACCTTGGAAACCCATAAGGGTGGTTCCACGTTTTCCGAGTCGGAAAAGATGCATTAGAAAACTGAGACCAAGTCCGATTCGGAAAACTATGTTTTCCGAATCGGAAAACATACAATAAGACTCATCGTTTTCCGATGCGGAAAACTTGAACATTCAAGTTTTCCGATTCGGAAAACTTGAATGTTCAAGTTTTCCGAGTCGGAAAACCGAGACTGTTCGAGTTCTCCACATAGAAACCGCTCAAAAACCGTCGATCTAAAGCCCTAAACTATCAACATTCATCCTAAATCAGTTCATAATAACATTATAAGCAACAAAGGATCGTTTTAACGTCCCGAAATCCCATTCCAAGAAGTTTGGGTTTCGGGTAAGTTTTAAAACTTTTAGGCTTCGATCCAGGTATTAAAACACATGATTTAGATGTTAAAACTATACAAGGGTTGATCGTTTACTTACCAGGAATCCGAATATGTAAAGAAATCGACGATCGGAGCAATAACGAGCGAAAACCGAAATCGAGCGCGAAGTGGGTTCGGGTGAGAATTCAGAGAGAAAAAGATGAAAATTTGAATTTTGTGAAAAGTAATTCTTGAAAACCGGTATTTATATTTTTACCGAGATACACTGTGTTTGGGTCAAAAACACTGTGTTTGGCTCTCCTTTTGGCTCTCTTAACCCGACTTTCACCATTTGGCAAAAACCACCCCTGGACTTGAAGTTTGAGTAAACTTACAATCAAGTCCCTGAACTTGTATTTTAAGAAAATTTTCAAAACAGACCCTGGACTACAAGTTTCACAAGATTTGCAAAACGAGTCCCTGAACTTTAAGAAGCAGAAAGTGGCAAAGTTAGTCCCCGAACTTGTAAGTTCAAGACATGTACTCTACCGCCCCCTGAACTTTCAAGTTCACAAAAAGTTACAAGTTCAGCTCTCGATTCCCGAGAAAGGAGACTTACCTGGTTCGTCTCGCTGGGTTTAGACCGAGTCCTGGTCTGAAGTAACCAGAAGTCGTAGTGAGGATCCACATCTACATAATAGAGCACAAAATGGTATCCAAGATGATGTGGATCCGAGAACGTTAGTAATCACACTAAACATTAAATACAGGACTTGTTACTCCCCCTCGATTCATGCAATATCTATAGAATTCCTACAGACTCCCCCTACACACATGCATATAAAATAAGAACTCCCGACTCCCCCTAGACCTCAGGCAGGGAGGTCTAGCATTCCTAACTTGCTTAGGAGGAAAAAGTGACGCTTCTCGTCAAACGTCTTGGTGAACAAATCAGCAAGCTGATAGTCACTCTCAACAAAGTATAGTTCAATATTACCTTTCTCGACGTGATCTTTGATGAAATGATATCGAATGTCGATATGCTTCGTCCGAGAATGTTGAACCGGATTAGCCGTGATCTGTATTGCACTTTTGGAGTCGCAGTATATGGGAATTCGATGCATGGTGTATCCAAAGTCAGCTAGTTGGGTTTTCATCCATAGAACTTGCGAGCAGCAGCAGGCGGCGGCTACATATTCTGCCTCCGCGGTGGATAAAGAAACGCAAGTCTGCTTCCGGGATGACCAACTGACTAACTTGTCCCCGAGAAATTGACAAGCACCAGAAGTGCTTTTCCTGTTAAGCTTACAACCTGCATGGTCTGAGTCTGTATATGCAATTAGTTCAAAACCAGAATCCTTTGGGTACCAAAGGCCAAAATCCGGTGTGCCCTTCAGATACCTAAGGATTCTCTTGACAGCAGACAGATGTGAATCCCGTGGGTCACACTGAAAACGAGCGCAGACACCCGTGGAGAAGACGATATCTGGTCTACTAGACGTGAGATATAAAAGGGAACCAATGATTGCCCTATAAGTTTTCTGGTCAACCGGTTTACCAGAAGTATCAGCAGAGAGTTGAAAATTTTTGGGCATTGGTGTGGCCGCGGAGTTTGAGCCACCGAAATCAAATCGTTTTAAAAGATCTTGAACATATTTGGCTTGATTTATGAAAATGCCATCAGGGCGTTGTCGAACTTGAAGTCCTAAAAAGAACGTCAACTCGCCCATCATGCTCATTTTGAATTGGGATTTCATGGTGTTCTCAAACTCTTGGCACATCTCAGGTTTAGTAGACGCAAAGATGATGTCATCCACGTATATCTGAACGATAATTAAATCTTTACCTGACTTCTTGAGAAATAGAGTGGGATCGATAGTACCTTTCTTGTAGCCAACTCCGAGTAAGTAGTCAGTGAGAGTTTCGTACCATGCTCTCGGAGCTTGCTTGAGACCATAAAGCGCCTTGTCCAAAACGTAGACGTGATTTGGGAATCGAGAATCGACGAACCCTTCCGGTTGCTCAACGTACACTTCTTCTTGAAGGACTCCATTCAGGAAGGCACATTTGACGTCCATCTGATAGACTGTCATGTTTTTGTGTGCAGCATACGCAAGGAAGATTCGGATTGCTTCGATTCGGGCTACTGGCGCGTACGTCTCATCATAGTCGATACCCTCTTGTTGGCGATAACCCTTGGCGACCAGGCGAGCTTTGTTCCGGATGATGAGATTATTCTCGTCGGTTTTGTTCCGGAGTATCCACTTGAGGCCAATGATTGTCTTTCCCCATGGTCGTTCTACCAAGCGCCAAACCTTGTTTCTCTCGAATTCGGCCAGCTCATCTTGCATGGCGATCACCCAGTCGGGATCGGTGAGAGCTTGCCAAACATCAGATGGTTCAAAATCGCTCAAGAATCCACCGAAAAGGATCAGATTTTCAGTGTGCTTTGCAGATCGAGTGTTTACAGGTTGTGAGGGACTCCCGATGATCTGGGAGGGGGGATGATCTTTTGTCCACCTTCGAGTGTGAGGGTGAGTGACATAAGCCTGTCGGTTGTTGGTGGCGTCGTTCTCATCTTGCACAGCAAAGACCTCTTCTAGGTTCCCACTTGATGTGCCTTCAGCCTGGTTAATCCGCGGTGCAGCCTCTAACCGGGGCTCTCTGACTACCTGAGCATATGATCGTTGGGCCGTGCTCGGGGAAGGTAGTGGAGCTTCTTCTGGAATTGGAGTAAGAACAGGGTGCGGAGTCTGTTCTTGATCAGATGCCGGTGAAGCGGCTGATGAGACGTCAGATGGGGGAGCCGCGGACTCAGGTGTCACAGAGTGAGTTGAAGTGCTGGAGGAGGGCTCCGTGATGAAGGCATCAGATGTTACTGTGGTTGTGGTCGAACCTGTTGGAGCGGGAACTACGATTGGACTCGTTAGAGTGTGCAGATCGTATTCCGCGAGATCTAAAAAGTCTAAAGCAGAAAAGTTAGAAGACGGATCTGTGCTCGGTGGTGAAGGGAACAATTCAGGGAAAGATGCAGACACACTACTAGAACTAGCATTCAGATAGGTTTCAGATTCAGAGAAATCAACATTTGAGCTTTCCAAGATAGTTCGGGTCCGTTTGTTGAAAACCCGGTAAGCCTTAGAGTTATGTGAGTATCCGATGAAGATAGACTCATCAGACTTAGGGTCAAACTTACCCAAATTATCCCGGTCATTAAGAACATAGCATTTACAACCAAAAACTCTAAAGAAGTCAATGTTTGGCTTACGCTGTTCGACCATCTCGTAAGCGGTTTTACCAGTCCGTTTTACGATCAGAGTCCGGTTTTGCGTGTAACATGCTGTGGAAACGGCTTCAGCCCAAAACTGTTGAGGAACTCCAGAATGAGCCATCATGGATCTTGCTGCTTCGACCAACGTCCTGTTCTTCCTTTCTACGACCCCATTCTGTTGAGGTGTGCGAACTGCCGAGAAGTTGTGAGTGATCCCCACTTCTTCGAGAAAGGATTGCAGCTTTGCGTTGCGGAACTCAGTACCGTTGTCACTACGTATTTTCCTCACCCGACGACCCAAGAGAACTTGTGTGCGTTTGATGAAGGCTATGATTCGTTCAGCAGCTTCAGATTTGTCTCGAAGAAATTCAATCCAAGTGAACCTAGAGAATTCATCTACGAGAACCAGCATATACTTCTTTCTGGCGAGACTTTCTACTCTCATAGGTCCACAAAGATCCATGTGTATCAGGTCGAGGGGACTTTGGCAATTCGTATCCATTCTCGGTGGATGAGAGCTTCTGGTCATCTTTCCTTGTTCGCACGCAGGACAGAGAGTGTCCTTGGAAAGGCGAAGCTCAGGTAGTCCCCTGACTAATCCCTTAGAAACCAGCTTGTTCATATCTTTGAGGTTCTGATGACATAGTCTGCGGTGCCATAACCAACTGTCCCTTTTGATGCTTTTGAGAGCAAACAGATTGCATTCTTCGGGTTAGCTTCAAACTAGGGTGTGTTTGAGGGATTGAACGGAAGACGGTTGTGTAGAGATTGCCATTTCGCCTGGCGGAGAGAATAGCGTTGTTGTCTTCATCGTTCACGTCACTTCCGTACTGAAAGGTCTTCACCCAGTATCCGTTATCACAGAACTGGCTGGAGCTAAACATGTTGTACCCCAATCCCTCCACATAACGTACACCCTTGATGATGTACTTTCCATTGGTGATTTTTCCCGACCCTAATATCGGCAACGGCGTTCTGTCGGCAGTCTTTATGTATCCCTCAAACTTCTCAACGTAGTCGAAGATGAAGGACCGCTGCCCAGTCATGTGTGTGTGAGCCCCGAGTCAAAGTACCACACATGACTGATCTGCAAAACAATTAGGCTTGTTTAGGGACCCATTGCCAAATGGGTTCCTTAGGGTCAGAAACAATTGAATTGGTCGATGCAGTCTCCTTTTCGGATTTCTCCTTAGGCTTAGGGGACTGCACTGACGAGGAAGGTTTCCCCTTTCCTCTTTTTCTCCCTCTTCTCTTTCGAGATTTGATTTTAGGCACATCAGCATTAAAGGAATCATAAACACCATAGCGCAGAAAATTGTCAAACATAAAGCACATGTCATTACGCAAAGAGTCAAAAGCATGAGTTAAATGTTGATTACGTTTTACAGACATGTTTGAATTAATTCCTACACTAGGTGGAGCATAGCCAAGACCCGCACGGTTAGGACTACGCTGCTTAGGGAAAGCTTGAAAAGAGTTGGGTCTTCCTCGGTGATCCTTCCTTGGTGGCTTCACTTCCCGTCCACCATCCTTCTTCCTCCCATCTGCATTAAGAGCATGGTGTGAGTTAGATGACGGTTTAATAGGAGAAGAGTTGCCACCCTTTCCAGAAGATGTTTTTGAAAATTTAGGTTTTGTGGAAGAGAAAGGTTGCTTTGGTTTTAACTGAGAGGTCTCACCCACTTCAAAGCTGCTTGAATTAAGGTCAAGACTTTTAATGGGTTTAGCTGAGTTACGAGCATCGTTAGACTTTGAATGCCTTTTCTGGAGTCCTTTGGGTGCGTGAGGCTTAACTGACTTCCCCTTGTCAGTACCAACACATTTTTCACCCTTAGGGTTACTGTTCTCAGAAACAGGAGCTCGTGACTCAACAGACTTCTCAGGTTTTACTAAAACAGATTTTGGCCCTTTTAGGATAAAGCCTGAAGGATCATCCCCTTCATCTAAGAACACCTTCAGATCGTATTCAACGTTAGGATCATGGATAGTCTTTGGTTCGGTTATCCTATGGTGTGAGTTGAGGGGTTCATCATCATCTGACAGTAAGGTGTAATAGTCCTCTGGATCCGTAACAGATTTGGTTTGGGGAGTAACTATCGGATAGTTGAGGAGTGGAGTAGTCTTATCATTAACTGATTCTGGAAGGTGTGCAAAGTACATGACTTTTCTTTTGAAAATGGAATTTGACACACGTTGGTTGGTTAAGGCTACACGATAATTGATCTTTTCATCATGATCAAGTTCTCTTGCAATTTCTGAATAAACATTTAGGAGAACATATCGTGCCTTAAGATCCGCAACCTTAAGTTGAAAATCAGTAAAGTTTGAGGCTGCGGTCTCACACTCTGAAGACATTCTGATTCTTTCGACATTTGCCTCAATCAAGTCTTTCTTCAAAGTGTGAACCAAGTTGTCTTTTTCAGAAATAAGCACTTTCAGATTCAGTATCTGATGTTGACATGCGTCCAGATCCATGGCTTTTAGTCTAAGTCCAAACATTTCCTTCTCTAGTTCGACTAGGTCGGGACTCTTAGTTGCGGAAACATCCTCTGGTGGGATAACTAAGGTCTCTTCTGAAAAATCCATCTTCCTAGTGTCATAACTAGTGTTAAGGTCTGAGTAGTTGATGGGAGGCATAGCTACCCTAGGGGTCCTAGCTTTGATGCCTTCCCATGTGGACTTAGTGTTGGTTGGATCACTGGCTGGGACAAATATAGGTTTGTTGGGAGCAGGGCTAGTGGGTGGACTGCTAGAGGTGCTGTTCGTTGGACTGACGGTCGTGGTTATGGTCTCACCATTTATAACTTCGGTATATGTGACAGTCTGCCTAACGAATTCCTCGGTCACATGTCCTCCTACTAGGGCAGGTTTGGGTTTGGAGGCGGCCATGTCCTCAAAATTGTACAGATTAGAAGGTGCCTTTTCTAAAACATGGTTTTCGGACAGTCCAAGTCCGGGTCTGGCTTTATAGAAAGGATTTTTGTTGGCATGCTGCGTAAGAATGCTCAGGGTCTGCTCAGATTGTCCTCTTTTAAAGTTGTTATCTTCAAGCTCTTGAATTTTGGAAAACAGTCTGGTTCTTTCTTCTGAAAGCAACTGAAATTTTAGTTGGAGCTCACCATGGTCACTGTTAAGTTCCTCATGGGTTTTCTGAAGACAACTGAGTTTGTTGGACAAATTGGACTCTCTGACGCTAGACTCAAGAGTCTCACGATTGTACACTATAGTCAAGTCCTCAAGAGAACTTTTGTATATGGCACTGTCGATTCTAAATTTCGTGACGAGAGATCGTTCCGATTGGAGACATCTCTCAAGTTCACAAATTCTAGATTCTAACATTGTCACATCATCAGTTAAGTCAGGAATAGTGGATACCTCAGAAGCGTTGAGGTCTCGATATGTGCTGGGGCCAACAGCTTCAGGTCCTTCGAAGTCTGTGGGAGCACTCGAGGGGGCGGCTGAGGAACCTGGAGCTGGAGCTGATGAACCAGAGCCGGAACCAGGTTGGAGGTCGGTGCGAAGCCGTTTTAATTAAAACAAGCCCAAATCGGTTAACAGTGCACGGTTTTTCGGTTAGTAAAGGTTTTTCCGATAAAATAATTTATTCAGTTTAAGACTTAATATTTGAAATGTTTTTATTCAAATAACTTAAAATATAATAATTTACATAATATAAACTTTTGTTGGCTTAATTTTGCAATATATAAGATATTCAGATGATTACGGAGTAAAACGGGACTTTTCTGGACGATTTTCGGGATTTCTAAGTTATTCTCCAAAAAAATTTCGCATAATCAAACCTAAATCTTCCTAAATAGTTGTATAACTAAAATTTCTCTAAAATTATACTAATAACTGCTTTACGAGTCGCTAACCTGAGAGTTGGAATTTGCCGGTTGTCACATTATCTCCAACATAAACACCCACAAAAACACATAAATGACTCCATTACAAACATTGTGAACATCTCATGCTTGAGTCTCCAATTATCAGCCTCTCTCTATCATAGACATCTAGATCAAAATAGACCATACACGACCATACAGTTACATTTCCAGTCTCAAAACTTTTTCCTACTCTTCATTCGATTCTATCCATGACCTAGCGAGTTTCATAACCTTCATGCATAACGACACAATGTTTATAAATTATTTTGCACAATTGGAAAATTTAATATATGTACGATATCATGAAACAACTTAAATATGTATAATTCAATACCACCATAAATGAATGGCCACATACACGATGATTTCGGAAATCACCCATATGCACCACTTGAGATCACACTACCTTGCATGACCAATCTGACGTCAATGCAATTAAAGTGACCGAAATAAAACTTTCATCATTTGAAAATGTCAGACAAAATCACTCACACTAAGTGAATTAATTGACTCTCCCACTCATTGATAGGGTAGCAATATGCTCACTCTAGTTTCAGTTATAAACTTTTGCAACCAAGTGTTGCCATGGTTTCACAATGAAATTTATTTAATCACAAAAGAAGAATTCTAACAGTCACCAATTAAATAATTAATTTTAACAAGAAAAGATGATGCATTTCATTTTAAACAAAAACATAATGCATGAAATTCACTTTTTCAAAACGAAGGTTATTCATTATGTCATGGTCAACCACTTACAGTCCAACAATTACAATTAGTGTTTTGCTTTCACACTACTGTATTCTACATAGCACAGGTTCATTCTAACATACCTGTTTGTCACACTTCTCAGTTTCTAGCTTAATCGGCTTTTAAACTTGACTTGAGCGGATCAACAACGTCTAAAGCCTCTCATTGTACTTTTACTCCACACAACTCCAAAGAGTAATATTTTCTCAACCACGGATAAGAAAAACTTCAATAACCAACCCATACTAATCCCTCTCACTTAGCAAAAATAAAATAAAATAATAACATGGTCCCTACACCTGTATAAAGAAAAGCCTTAACACTTTTCATTTCACTTTCAATCTTAACCCATCATTTTCATTTAATCTCTTCTCAAAATAACATACTCTTTACCAAACTCTACTTATCATGCTACTCTTAACTAATCCCATCTTATCATGCTTCTATACTACTTATCAACCTACCAATAAGCATTCCCATCACAACATACATCTATACCCTTCCCAACCAACCTTACATGGTTTATAGAATTCCCATGACTTCACTATGTCCCAACACGTACAATGCAATTGCAATGATATGGTCCCTTATACCAATGTAAATACATCCTACATGTTTGTTTAGCCTTTGCGTCATCACTAGGTTTCCCATTCCCAAGTTCGGTTCCTAGACATAACATTTTATCAACACATAATTAAAACGTTTACATCACAATTACACGCATAAAACAATCTGCTATAATCACATAACCACGGGTCTTACTATAACATATATATATACATATATCCTTCATACATATAGGGCATCATTGTGCCATCATATACCTCATAAAAGTCATACTTATCACGCATTAATGTGTATTCTATCTAGCATCTTATACAGGTTACGTTCAACTTTCTCAACATATAAATGACACACATATATGTGTGTTGGGTGCAAAATCGGATTGTATCCGAGATCACACGATTCTGCTAAAGTTGAAGTCAAAGGCAAAGTCAAAGTTGTTAAAAGAAAGTCAAAGCTTTATTGTTTTTAGTGCCTTATTACTTTACTTGTAATTGCTTTACTTTCTTAGGGTATAATGTGTAAATGTTCTATAGTGTAAGGGTTGTTAGTGTTGGGGTATAATACCCTTTGTGAGTTCAATTGAAAGTGAGATCATGCATGTACGTATCATGGTGTAAAGAGAGTGAATTGAGAGTTTGTGTTCTTAAGTGTGTGTGTTCTTGGTGTATTGAGTGTGTGTAAACTTTGCATCCAAGAATCAAATAGATTACTCTTTCAATTCATTCTCCAATTGTGTGCATGTTGATTAGAACTTGAATCTGGAACAACAAGTGGTATCAGAGCTGGAAATTCGCTGAAGATTGGTAAGATTTTTGAGTTTTTTTTGAGTTTTTCGAAAATGGTGGTTTTGAGGATTTTTATCTCTTCTTTTGATCGTTTTTACCTCTGAATTTGATCCTATATGGTTAATATGATGTTTTACTGTGTTTAGGATTGATTTGGAGTTAAAATTCATGGTTTTGGGGTGTAATTTTTGAAGTTTTTTACTATTTTTTACGAGTTTTCTTCGGTTTCCCGCTTTGGTGTTCATAATACCCGAATTGGTGTTCATAGTACCCGAATCGGGACATTCATAAATACCCGAATCGGGAGTTTCAAAAATCCCGAATTAGGATTTTGAAAAACCCGAATCGGTATTTTGAAAATCCCGATTTCAGATTTTGTTTGAGACTCGAATTTTTATCCGAATTGGTTCTTTCTTGTTACCCGACTTGGTATTGTCCAAATCCCGAATCGAGATTGGACCAAATACCAACTCGGAAGTTTGTTTGGTGAGATTCTTTTGTTCACATAACCCGAATCGGGTATTTACAAAACCCGAATCGGGTATATGCAAAACCCGAACTGGGTATTTTGAAAATTTTTTAAATGGATTCGGGAATCCCCTTTACCCGAATCGGGTGTTGAGTTAAGCAAAAAAAAAAGTCTGGAAGCGTTTTTTTTGGCACTTTTTCACGTAAACGTTCTTAGATTCCTTATCTAATTTTACGGTGGAAAACATAAATCATTTTTAAGGTCATTTTTTCCCGAAAAATGCCGGTTTTTCCGAGATTTTGGTGATTTCCGAGAGGTTGATTTTTTGGACTAATTGGTCAATTTTACGACCAAAATCAACTTTCAAATTTTTGAAAAATATTTTTTTCGGGATTTCACTATTCATCGGTTGACTTTCCAGTTGACTTTTTTGACTTTTGTTACTAATCTCTTATTTGATCAAAAGAAGTGTGCAGCTTAGTTACAGTTCCTCAGATTTCCAGTTTTTGAAGTTCAGAACTAGTCTTTCAGCTTCAGTGAATTTACGATCATTTTCAAGTTCTACGAAGATGTCTAGAGATCTTTTGAGCATGGGTTCAAAGTCCAAACCTCCGGTTCTTCAAATTGGAGAATATCCGCAATGGCGTGTAAGGATGATTCAATTCCTTAACAACATCGACAAGACTCTCATGACAAGCATTCAGGAAGGTCCAATTAAGCCTTTCATTGACATTCCCGGTACTCCTGAGACTGCTACTACTCCCGCAATTGAACCAAGAAGAGTGTATAAACTCTTTCGGCATTACAATGAGCTCGAGAAGATCAGAGCGGAAATTGATGACAAAGCTCTAACTTTTCTAACAATGGCAATTCCGAACGATTTATTCAATCGTGTTGATAGTCGAAAGACCGCAAAAGAATTGTGGGATGAGTTAGAAAAGCAGTTTCAAGGGACGGAGAGATCAATCCAAGCCAAGCTAAACCAAGCAATTGGTGCTTATGAAGGTTTTAAGGCGTTAGAGGGAGAAACACTTGCTGATTCTTACAGTCGGTTCAACATCATTCTGAATGATTTGAGGAGAAATGGAATGCATAAGTCTACTTCTGAGATAAACTTCAAGTTTCTAAAGAATCTCAATTCAGAATGGGATCACTACTCGGTTAATCTTCAGATGAAGAAGAACTTGGCGGAAGAAGACTTACATGATCTATATTCTATTCTTAGTCAGCATGAAGTGAAAGTCAAAGATATTGTGATGAAGCAAAAGAGTATCTCTGATTCTTTGGCTCTTTTGACTGAAAAGAGTAAGAGTGTTCTCTCAAGTGGTTCAAAGAAGAAAAGTCATTCCAAGGCTTTAGTCACCGAGTTGTCTGATTCTGATTCGAAAACTGTTGAGGATGATAGTTCTGAATCTGATGTTGATTTGAAGAGAGTTGCGGATAAACTTGCTCTTTTGTCTAGTTCCATCCACAAGAGGTATGGGAAGAAGAAGTTCTATTCTAAACCCAAGTTCGAGAACTACAAAAGAGACAAGTACAAGCCAAAGGAATATGAGAGAAGACCGGAGAGGAAGACTTATGAGAAAGGCATGACGGATGAGAAAGGAAATGTATGTTTCAACTGTGGCGAACCAGGCCATTTTGTCAAAGATTGTAGAGCACCGAAAGTCAGGGATTTTGACTACTACTCAAAGAAGGCTCAACTTGCTAAACGCAAGAGTGAAGGTAAAGTCTTGATGGCGGAAGAGGAATGTTGGTATAATGATGCTTCTGATGATGAGGACTCTGCTCATTTCACACAAGTTCACTACAATCTCATGGCAAGTGTGGAAGAAACCATCAACCTTCACAAAGAGACCGAGGCATCAAATGAGGTAAGTCAAACTCCTTCTGACTCGGATATGTCTGATAATGATGAATGCTCTTTAGAAGAATAGTTTTTAATTTTAAAAGCTGAATTTGATGACTTGAAGGAAAAGATTAAGTTCGAAAGAGCTCGAGTCATTGAATTCAGTAATGAGTGTGAGTTATATAAATCTTTAGCTGATGATCGTGAGCTTGAAAAGGCTGAGATTAGGAAAGAGAAAGCCAAACTAGAATCTCAAATTTCTGAGATGAAGAGTGCTTTAGTAAATTTGGAGTCTGAAAAAGCTGAATATATGATCAAATATGAAGTTTGTTTTCAAGATAGGTCTGAGGCTTATGCCAAAATCAAACAGTTGGAGGATCTTAATATCAAAAGAGGTCAGACTCAACAGACGCTTAAGCTTTTGACAAATAATCTAAAGCATACTAGATTTTACAATCCGAAAATGGGGTTAGGTTTACCTGAAAATGATGTTTTAAAGAAAGCCCCTAAAGGTCTTTATCAGTTTGATAACTTAAGTTTTCCAAAATTAAATGAGACCTTTGTAAAATCTGGTAGTTCATTATCTGATTCTTCGGATAAAGGTAAAGAAAAAGTTGTTGATGACTCAAGTGATAGTCTTTCAGATTCAAAGCCAAAGAGAAAGAATAACTTTGATTTCACATGTGATTTTAAATATGATGTTTTAAATCAAAGTTACAAAACAAGAAAACCCGAGTTTTCTCATACTCAGTGTGTTTCTTTGTAGTCTCAAGATGTAAAGTCTTTTTCAAATGAATCTGAAAAGCTTAGTAACAATATTGAAAATGAGTCAACGACAACTGATTCTACTCCTAAATCTGAAGATAAGACAAGTGAACTTGAAAAAGAAACAGATTATGAAAATCTTTCTGAGTTTATTCAAGTTAATAATCTTTCAGAAAATAAAAGCGTTTCTGATTATGAGTCTGATTCTGATTCTGATGAGACCAAACCATGTTTTGATTCTGATAATGATGATGATATCGAAAAGGGTTTTGCAGAAGAAAAGATAAATTTTATTTCAAACCCCATGTTTGAGTCTCAAGAAACTCCACCTTGTTTTGATCAAAGTAGTAAGACTGAAGTCACTTATTTAATTACATATGCTGTTATTGACAAAGATGGTTACCTTGTGTACAAAAGTTTAGATAGTATGGTTGAAGGTGATATCCTTAAATCAGAACTCAAATTACCTGATGTGGAATTTGGTGCTGTTTTTGAAAAATCAAAGTCTGGTACACAAGATAAACCAAATGTTGTCAATGTTTCAAGTGATAGTGGAATTTCAAAAGATCAGAAATCCTCGTGTACTTTGTTAAAGTCTGAAACTTGTACAATTAATTTTGATGCAAGTACTTTTGAGGTAGGAAGTACTTCTTGTGCTACACTTGAAACATCTTCAAAAGATTCATCTGATGTATGTTCAGTTTCTAAGACACCTATTAACTCTAGTTCTTCTGATTCTACAGATTTAAAAAGTTTTAAACGACATGGCCTAGGGTGGAAGAAGAAAGATTCAAAGAAGAAAAAGCGTTTTGTTAAAAAGTCATCCGTTGATGATGCAAATAAATGTAATATGAATTTTAGATTCAATAAGTGTCAAAACTCTTTTGAGTCTGCCTTAATGTTTTTTGCTATGCAACGTTTGCATTGTACTCATTGTGGTGATAACTCTTTTTCAAAGTCTGGTATAAACTGTAAGATTTTAGGTTCATCTTCTGATTTGTTAAAGATGTATGAGACCAACAAGAAAGGACCCATTTGGATATGGGTTCCCAAGATGAGCTAACATATTTCTACAGGCCAGGCATATGTGGTATGTCGATTCCGGTTGTTCAAGACATATGACTGGCTACAAGGAGTTGTTGCACAATTATGTGGAACGACCAGGAGGAACAGTTAGTTTTGGGAATAAGACGACTGGGGTCATCAAAGGTTACGGCATTCTTACAAATGGTAAGGTATCCATAAAGAAGGTACTGTATGTTGAGGCGTTAAGTCATAATCTTTTTAGTGCAAGTCAGTTTTGTGATGCTTATAACATTGTTCTATTTTCCATCATTAACTGTCTTATCATTAATAGTGATGGTGTTGAGATTTTTGAAGGGAGAAGGTTTTACAATCTCTATGTGGTTGACTTTCCGATGATAGATTCTTCGAAACCAGTTTGTTTGTTCACAAAGGCAACAAAAGGCGAAAGTTGGCTATGGCATAGAAGATTTTCTCATCAGAATTTCTCAGATATTAGTAAACTAGCTAATGGTGGATTGGTGAAAGGTCTTCCAAAGTTGACATTTGATAGAGATTCTTTATGTCCGGCTTGTCAAATGGGAAAGATGAAGAGAAGTTCTCACAAGTCAAAGACCGAATCTTCGTGTCAATCACCACTCGAAATGCTCCACATGGACTTATGCGGACCAATGAGAATTCAATCAATTAGTGGAAAGAAGTACATTCTAGTTATGGTTGATGAATACTCACGGTACACATGGCTAGAATTTCTGAGAATGAAATCTGAAGCTCCCGAGTTGATCATAAAGTTTATCAAGAGGATCCAAGTTCTTTTGCAACTTCCAATTCGAAAGATTAGGAGTGATAATGGCACTGAATTTAAAAATGCTACTTTAGATGCTTATCTAACATCTGTTGGTATTTCTCATAATTTTTCAGGTGCTTATACTCCACAACAAAATGGAGTTGTAGAAAGACGAAACCGAACCTTAGTTGAAGCGGCACGAACGATGCTAGCTTACTCCGGATTACCCCTTACCTTTTGGGCCGAAGCTGTTTCAACGGCTTGTTTTACACAAAATCGAACCATCATCACTAAGCGCTTCAAGAAAACTCCTTATCATATAATCAACCAAAGAGTTCCTAATGTCAAATTTTTTCATGTTTTTGGTTGTAGGTGCTACATTCTTAACAACCGTGACAATCTTGGTAAGTTTGACAAGAAAGCCGACGAGGGATACTTTCTTGGTTACTCGCTAACGTCAAAGACTTTCCGCGTCTACAACAAAAGAACCAAGATGGTTATGGAAACCGTTTATGTCACCTTTGATGAAACCTTGTCGATGACTTCTGAACATAGCAGTTCAGGACTCGAAATTCATAGTCAAGCTTCTCCTACGACTTCTGATTCTATTACTGATCCAAATAGTTCAGAACTCGATTTACTGTTTATGGATGCTTTTCTGGATATTTGTGTAGATAATGAAGATATCGTTCTTTCCAGAAATCCAAGAGTTGATATTCACGATGTCCCAGAACCTTCATGTGTGAATGATTCCGGACCATCGGAGAATATTTGTTCTACTTCTAACTCTGATCAGGCTATACCAGTTCCAAGTGTTGAGCAATCAGAGTTAACCCCCGATGATCAATTAGAGATTCCTGCAATCATTGATGAAAACGATAGTCAGAATAATCTAGATGATCTTGCAATTCTTCCTGCTCAGTTGAAATGGACAAGAGCACATCCACTCTACAATGTGATTGGTGATGTCAAAGATGGTGTTAAAACGCGATCTGCATCTGCAAATTACTGCCTATACAAAAGTTTCTTGAGCAAAATTGAACCAAAGAATGTCTCTCAAGCCTTAGACGATTCTGATTGGCTTTTAGCAATGCAAGATGAACTTCTACAATTCAAAAGAAACAAAGTGTATCACTTGGTTCCGAGACCGCAAGATAAATCAATCATTAAAACCAAGTGGATCTTCAGAAATAAGAAAGATGAATCCGGATTGATTGTCAGAAACAAAGCGCGATTGGTTGCTAAAGGTTATTCTCAACAAGAAGGTATTGACTACGATGAGACTTTTGCACCGGTAGCGAGGATTGAGGCAATTCGAATCTTTCTGGCCTATGCAGCTCACAAGAACATCAAGGTATTTCAAATGGATGTCAAATCTGCGTTCTTGAATGGAGTCTTGCATGAAGAGGTCTATATAGAGCAACCTGAAGGGTTCGTCGATCCAGATTTTCCTGATCATGTCTGCATCTTGGACAAGGCTTTGTATGGCTTAAAACAAGCTCCAAGAGCATGGTATGAAACTCTGACTAATCATCTCTTATCTAAAGGATTCAAACGAGGTACTATCGATACTACTCTTTTTCTGAAGAAAGAAGGTGATGACTTGCTTTTAGTTCAAATTTATGTTGACGACATTATTTTCGGTTCTACTAATCCTGAGTTGTGTACAAAGTTTTCTAAAATCATGGAGACCGAGTTTGAAATGAGCATGATGGGTGAATTGAATTTCTTTTTAGGAATTCAAGTCAAACAAAACCCTGATGGCATCTTTATTAATCAGTCAAAATATATTAAAGATATGTTGAAAAAGTTTAACATGACTGATTGTTCTCCAATTAAAACACCAATGCCAACTGTAAATCTTTTGGGTCCTGATTAACCCGGTAAATCCATTGATCAAAAGATTTACAGAAGCATGATTGGTTCTCTTTTGTACCTCACTGCGACTAGACCGGACATTATGTTCGCCACATGTTTTTGTGCTAGGTTTCAAGCTAATCCTAAAGAGTCACACCTTGCGGTAGTTAAAAGGATCTTAAGGTATCTCAAAGGCACACCCGAGTTGGGTCTTTGGTATCCGAAAGATTCTAGTTTTGAGCTAATATCTTTTACAGATTCAGATTATGGTGGTTGTAAACTGGATAGGAAAAGCACTTCTGGATCGTGTCAGTTTTTGATAAACTTGTTAGTTGGACTTCGAAAAAACAAAACTGCGTCTCAACTTCTACGGCCGAAGCAGAATATGTGGCCGCCGCAAGTTGTTGTTCGCAAGTGCTTTGGATGAAGACACAACTACTAGACTATGGTTACAAGTTGAAGAGAGTCCCTATCTACTGTGATTCGGAAAGCGCCATTGCGATAACGTCAAATCCGGTCGAGCATTCCAAGACCAAACACATCGACATCCGGTATCACTTTATCAAAGATAATGTGGAGAAAGGTAATATCAAAATGTTCTTTGTTCAAACAGATTACCAACTTGCTGACCTTTCCACTAAACCTTTAGATGAAAAGCGTTTTAACTTTTTGGTTAGCAAGCTTGGCATGCTTAGTCCTACTTAAATCTGTTTCGCATCTTCATTTAAGGGGGAGTTGCTTAATTATTCTGGATTGGATACTATCTGACTAACATCCAAGGATTCATTTTCAATGAATACCAATTTCTACTTTGTTTTGCAGATTATCCATTTGAAGGGGAGTTCTTAAAAGTGATATTCATTTTAGGGGGAGAGTTCAAATAAGCTTTAATGCTTACATATTTGAAAGATGAACAACTTTCAGGTATGAAAAATGTTTTCAATGTTCAAACTCACTTCTCGATTCTCAAACGTTTTTTTTTCGAATTAGAAGTGTGATTTTACATGTTTTCATATCATGATGAGTTGAAGGATATTTTCTAACCGTGTGTTTCCAAAGTTTAATACTTGCGTATTATCTTTTCATATACTTTTCAAGTATTCATACACACCGGTTTAGCTTCTTTTGTGTTCGTTATTACCACGTCTCTATATGTCCATATTTTTTCGGTTGTAATACGCTCGCTTGATATTTCCTCATTGTACTTGATTGTTTCTTTGATCAGATACGTTCTTCAATTGCTATATCTATATCTCGTTCGTATAGATACTATCCGTTCTTTGTGAACCACAGTTTTTCAAGAATATATCTCACATCATATGATGAATCACTTTTTTTTTCAAACAAGGTTACATCATTCATGTTATTCATTTCCTATACTTGTTTGAAGAAATTCTTATGCTTCTATTGTGTACATATATATTTGTTCGAGCTTGCTTCATATTGGCTCTTTGATTCACTTGATGAATCATTGTACTTTCATGTTTAGGAAACTTGTTTCATGGGATGTGTGAGCTTAACAGAACTTCTATGGATTTCCAGAACCGGCAATCCTACCCAAGAAGTTATCCTTGAGAAATGAGTGAGGGGTCTACATCAAAGAGGGGGGAGATAACTCAGGTGGTCGAGTTATTCTCTTAGTGATTGAGCGGAAAAATACTATATGAGAGATTGGTTAGAAGTGAGGATGTTTAAAAGAATTGGAGGGTGTGAGAACAGAGTTAAAAGAAATATAAAACTCTGCACCAACCTTTTCTAAGCCGGGTAACCACATAATCTATTGGTTCACATTCTTTGGTGACCGATATTGAAACAAGGCAAAGTCTAATGCCGACTCTCGTTTTTACCCCACTAGCTACTCATTTCCTTCTTAACAAGGAGATGTTTCATTTCATCACGGGGACGCAGCACATAATCTATCAGGTTTTCATTTGGAAAATCGATATTGAAACAGAAGGAAGCTGTCCTGCCTTCGAACTTCATTTCTACACATCGAGTCGTGAAATGTTTTCACATTTTGAGCCTTATGAAAGCACATGATGCTATTTTCTTTCATCACAAATACACACAAGGAATTTGTTTCTTTGTCGGAACGTTCATAGGAATACTTTTAGTGTTTGCGATGATTGAACGGAAGCCCTGGGGAGTGATCATAACTAAAGCTCTTTATATAGTGCATTTGTTGTACTGAGTTGCTTTGTGCTTCTCACAGGCATTCCAACTGATTCATGTGTTGTTTCAGGATTTTCCCACTTCAAATCTGAATTTGAAAAGATTCGGATTACTTTTTGGAATTGACGGTATTTCTTTGGAGTAAAAAGGGGAATTCTGGAGTAACAAGGGGGAAATGGTTACGTGAGATGGTTTTTGATTTCCTTGGTGGTTTGTTCATATATTTGTATTTTTACGAGATGAGTTATCTGATCATACATTTCTATAGATTTTGATGATTATTTCATATTTCATCAAAAAGGGGGAGATGGTTTAGAAATGTTTTTTTAAGATACTTTGGGGAGATGGTTCCGAAATGTCAAGTCAAAGAGAAGATTACGAGATATGACAAGAGATGCTTGCAAGAGATGTTTGAAGTTTGGTGATTATTTGAAGATATCTCGGTTTGTTAAAGCTTCGTGTTCAAAGTTTGTTAAAGCTTCATGAAGATTTGGATGATTCGTGAAGATTATTACGGAAGCTTATCGTTCAAGGAAGCTTATCGTTGATGTTTAAAGTGTTGATTCATTCTTGAAGACGTTTGCCTAATTCTTTTTGTGATCTCGAATCCAAAGGGGGAGATTGTTGGGTGCAAAATCGGATTGTATCCGAGATCACAAGATTGTGCTAAAGTTGAAGTCAAAGGCAAAGTCAAAGTTGTTAAAAGAAAGTCAAAGCTTTATTGTTTTTAGTGCCTTATTACTTTACTTGTAATTGTTTTACTTTCTTAGGGTAGAATGTGTAAATGTTCTATAGTGTAAGGGTTGTTAGTGTTGGGGTATAAATACCCTTTGTGAGTTCAATTGAAAGTGAGATCATGCATGTACGTATCATGGTGTAAAGAGAGTGAATTGAGAGTTTGTGTTCTTAAGTGTGTGTGTTCTTGGTGTATTGAGTGTGTGTAAACTTTGCGTCCAAGAATCAAATAGATTACTCTTTCAATTCATTCTCCAATTGTGTGCATGTTGATTAGAACTTGAATCTGGAACAACAATGTGTATATATCACTTTGCCAAACTACACCTCTTATTTACCTCTATGTTGCAATACTCGCATATATCTATTATGCACATAACATGTAGCTTATAACATAATCGCAACATTCATTTACATCATTCGCATCATTCATACTCATAACACACTTATACACATAACATGCTTATCAACAAAATCATGCATTTCATACATTTGTAAGAAATAATTCATATTTCTTACCAACTCTGCCTTGGTATAGTGTGCTCACTCCCCGTCTTGATCCTCTGTCTTGTAGCTCAACTTTGAAAATCTTTTTCTTAAAAACACATTTTGGTTACTTTCAAATTTAACAAAAACTGGGTTTAAGTTCAAACATTCACCTCGCGTGAATGCCCGAATCCCTTAAACCTTTGCTCTGATACCAATTGTAGCATCCCGTAATTTTTAAAACATAAAATATAATGGAGAGTAACCATTGGCAGCGGAAAATACAGTTTATATAAAAATTTCGTAACTAAAAAAATCATTCTCAAACATTAAAAAATAAATCCCATCTAATTTACAAACATTTCATTAAAATACATATTTGCGAGTATCTTTATTTCCAATAATAAATCTCCGAGCTACCGAGCTTCGTTTTTCTTCAAAGCATCAACCATAAGTTTATTCTTCCCATCATGGAAATACCTGCCACTGAAAAACATAAAATCCCGATGGGGTAAGCTTGAAAGCATAGTGAGCACAAACTTACACCCTACACCAATCATATATACATAATCACAAGACCATATCAAGAACTGGACATGCACTTCTACCTTTTCCTTACGGCTCAATACCGTCAAGGAAAACATAACTGACACTGGTACCAGGCCTTCTGCCTTGGGCACAGTGACCACCTGTCACTACATTGAGTCCAAACATTCACATTTACATGCCAGTCTTAATCAGCACATATTGCACATAAAGCAATTAGCATAGATCAATAGAAATGTGAGTTAATGTACTCACCTCGGTGCGATGCTAGCAATATACATTCATTTGCATATTCACACGAAATCTGCATTTGAACACCTATATAAGCATACATATAACATATTAAAACATAATACATAATGGGGCACTTTAACCGAACCCGACCCTTAAACCTTAAACATAGTTAAACTATCCATTTTCTACAAAATACTATCTTTTACAATCCCTTACGGAAAGCCCCTAAAGAAAACCCTAAAAACATCGCCCCACGAAAAACACAAAAAATCATCCGCAAGACTTGCGCGGCTTCCCGCGCGACTTAGGCCGCAGGAAAGGTCATGGGATCCTCGTGGATCGTCTTCTCCACGGGATTTTCATCCAAACTCGTGGGTTTCCACCCCAAACCCATAAATCAGTATTTTGGATCCTTAAAACTCAATTATAACCACAACCCATCGATAAACATAAGTCCAAACACTTAAAACAACTCAACATCACAAGATTGATTTATACCCAAAATATCCCTTGAACTACCAAAAATCTTCCATCTCTTCTAACCATAATCCAACAACCATAAAAGGTTTATAACACATACCTTAGGCATATTACAACACATTTTTGGCATCTCCTTTGATCTCCTTCAAGAATCTGGCCTCACAACTCAAAATCCGAAAAATTGGTTTTCTAGAAATTCCAGAAACTTCGAGCCTTTGCTACTCCCTACTGGAAGTTCCGATGATCTATCCGTCCGGTCGGATTGAAGAACGATGAGTTGTGAAGCTACTGTTAACATTTCGTGACGATCCGACGGTTAACGAAGGCGTACTAGACGATTTGCCACGACTCCTGTCAAGACTCCGAATTCTTTCTTGAGTTTCTATCTAGCTTAATCATTAAGCCAAACATAAAGAAATGAAAGGGAAAGGTTTATTCTCTTAATAAATATCTGATTTTTATAGTTACCAAATAGCCCCTTAAGTCTCAATAAGATAACACAAGAGACCCACATAACACTGAAACAATACTTAATGTCAATATAACAAAATATGAAATTTGGGGCGTTACAGTGTTGCTTCTCAAAAGAACAACAGAACCATGTGTATAAACGAATACCATGAGTTTAAGGCCAAAGATGGAGAAAGTCTCAAGGATACTTATTCGAGGTTCAACATTCTGATAAGCAAGTGCATGAGATCTGGAGTGATAAGAACCAACGAAGACAACAACATGTTGTTTCTAAAGAGTTTAGGATCACAATGGTTGCATGTAACTATGTCCATGAGAACCAGTCTAGATCTAGAGATTACGACCTTAGTTGATCTATATGGTTCTCTGGCAAGTCTAGAATCTTAGGTGATCCAACTGAAAACTAGTATTGGTGGACCTCTAGCATTGGTTGCAGAAGGGTCCAAGGGCAAGGAAGAAAAGAAGTCTGAAGAGGAAAAGAAGAACGCGTTGAAAGTAGAAAGAGGTGATTTAGAAAACTTAAGTTCTGAAGAGGAAATGACACTTAAGCATATGATGAAAACACTTGTTTCTTTCATCAGAGACTACAAAAAAGGTTCTGCAGGGCAAGGAAGAGCACGAGATTATGAGAGAAGAGAAGAGTTTGGCAGAAGAGAGAGTAGTAGAGGTTTTGAACAGGATAGATAGAGAGAGTATGACAGAGGTAGCTATGACATAAGAGATTCAGAAATAAAAGACTCGAATGAGGAGAAGAGAAAGGAAGACTCAAGAAGAGAACCACAGAGGGATGTGGAAAATTGTTATAGATGTGGAAAACTAGGACATTTTACTGCTGAATGTTGGTCATCAGGTCCCTTAGCTTCACATAATCCAGTTGCTCCACAGAGGCTATCACAGAAGCCTAAGAAAGATGCTGAATACTTCAAAAAGAAGGCGGAGTTCTACAACAAAAAGGTTTTTTTTGGCCAAGACAAGTGAACTTATCACTAATGAATCTTCTAAAAAAGATGAACCACAGAAAGGATTGGTAGGCGTCGAAGAAAGTGAAGTAGATGCAGAGTTATATGGTGTTGCTAACAGTGATTATGACTTCGTCAGTTCTTAAACCTCTAAGGTATCTTTATCGTCTGAGATAAATGAAATATACTTTGAAATTATTGAAAACCTTTATTCACATCAAGTAGAGTTCAATAATCTCAAAGAAAAGTTAGTTTTGTATGAAAAGGAGATAAGCACTCTAACAGAGGAAAGAACCAAATTTTTTCAAATGTTTGAAAAGACAGAAGAAGCAAGAATTTCACTTCTCAGAAGTTCTAAAGAAAAAATAACTAAACTTGAGAAAATCATAAAATTAAAAGATGAAGAGATGAAGAGTTTGAGAAATGAGAGAACAAATGCTCTATCTGCTAAAAACTTCTTTCAAAAGGAAAGAGAGTTTCTACATCAAGATATTCTTGACAGATAACTTAAAATTAAGAAATTTCAGGACGCACATAATGTTTTCAGCAAAATCAGAGTTAATATGGGTAGAAGAGGATTAGGTTTTTCAGAATTTGTTGATAAACCTTCATTCAAATCAAAGAAACCCTTAAGCAACATATTTAAATCTTCAAAGAACATAAGGGGTAATGTGACAGATTCTAAGTCTATTATCAAAAGAAGAAGACTTATGAATGGATCCAAGTCAAGAACTCCTTTAATTTTCACAAATGTTGCGTTTGAAGATTGCATTGACTCTTTCTCACCATCTGAAGAAAAGGAATCCATTTCAAGGGACTCCATGACACAAAGTCAACTTGGAGTTTTTGAACTTGGAAATCCTAAGACTCACGAAAATTGTGTTTTCACTTATGAAGTCAAACCTATTCAAAATAAATTATCTTCAAGTGCACCTGAATTTATTCCTAAACATCTATCAGAAACCTCTGAGAAATCAGTAATCTCTAATGATGCAGAGTCTCTTTATGAAGAAAATCCTCAAGAGGAACTCTCAAACACTCAAAGTTTTGAATATACTCTATCTTATAGAGATCTTTTTAGTTCTGACTCTGAGGAAGAAAATATTTTCAACTTAGAAGTGACATCATGTTCAGAAGAAATACAAAAATCTATCTCAGATCAAACTTCTGAATATGATCATTTGAGGAATCTTAATGATATTTCTGATCAAGATAGTAATCATGTTTCTCTAAAAGAAGAGTTTTCAAATACTAAAGCTCCTATTTCTCAAATCTCTAAGTCTCCAGAACCAAAGCTCACTAGAAAAGAAAAAGGAAAATGGGTTGAATCTAACCAATCCTCTGTTACAGTAATTGCAGGGAACTCAATGAGAAGGAATCCACAAAAGAAATCAAAAGTTTTTCAAAATTAAGAGCCTAGAATTCTTAAGGAATCTTGTAAAAAGATACCCAAAACTAAAAAGGGCTCTACATTTTCAACTTCTGTACCTATCTTAGAGAATTTCAATGAAAAGTTTAAGTCTTTATCTTGCAAAACTGTCTTGTGTGAATGTCTTAATATAATGCATACCTTATCAAAATATCTTCACCATCATTCCTGTCTAGTCTTAAATCCCAAGGACAAAGGTTCAAGGGAAATACAAGGACATTTTGGGAATTCTACGCATCAGAAGAGTAAGCCCAAATCAAAGGATGCTTTGGCATATATTAAACAAGTGAATCTAAAAGGACCCAATTGGAAGTGGGTACCTAAATCATCTGTTAAATGATTGCAGAAGAGAAAGCATGTGATAACCAAGTATCTTATGTTGATGGTCTAAAACACAATCTGATAAGTGTGAGTCATCTTTGTGATAACGGGATGGATGTCATGTTCAAAATCAAGTTTTGTATCATATACAAAGCTGACACACTCTTTGAAGTCATGAGAGCCAACAGAAGAGGAGACCTATATCTTCTGTGCTGTGATACACTTGAAGCTAAAGATGAAATATGTCTAGTGTCATCTGTTAGTAATTATGTGCAGAAGTTGACAAACCAGAGATTACACATCCAATGTTATAAGACACTTGAGGGTCACACTTGTGAGGACCTGTAAAACGAACAAGTAAAATAACTCCAGAATATAGAGAGATTAGATTTATAATAGTCAATTATAAATCTATTGGGTGTTTTCTGTAAGAAACTTCAAAGTTAAAGGTTTCTAATATTAATTAATTTGATTATATATTTATTAGTTAAATAAATATATAACTGATTTAATTAATTGATTTATATATATATTTGTTTATTAAATAAATATATATACCGTAATTATCCTAATATATATTAGTTAAATATATATATATGGTATTAATCTTTTCTTGGTGGAAAAGAAAGAGTTTATTTATGGATAATTATTGGAAAAAGGAAACTAAATATGATACGGATACTGTTTGTATCAATATAAATATTCAGTTATGGTTAACCCTTTTTCATTCATTCATTATTCACTCCCATAGAAACCAAAATTCACTCTCTCTCACTCTCTCCCAAAAACCGGCGATCTCAACCAAACCGGAGGAAGTTCGTGTTTCGTTCGGGAGCTTGGAGTATGGAGTTGTAACCGGCTAGAAGGTCCGTTCGTAGGGTTCATTACGGGTGGATATAACTCAAGCGATTCAGGTAATGTTTCTAAACCTCCTTACATGTATGTTAAAGATAAACAATAAACGATTGTGTGCTTTTCGGGTTTTTACACTTTTTGCTTCCGTTGATCAAACCAATTTGGTTTGATGTTCGAATTAACAGTTTGTTTTTCTGAACCGTGATTCGAACCAGTTTGGTCCGAGGTCTCACAAAAAACCCAACAGTGGTATCAGAGCCACAAGTTTTTATAGTTTATCTAGTTTTATTTGTTTAGATCCGTTATAAAATTATTTTAGTTGTATAAAGATCCGATTTTTATCAGTTGGTATAAAGATCCGATTTTTATCAGTTGGTATAAAGATTCAATTTTTATCAGTTTAGATAAAAAAATCCGATCTTTATCAGATTCGTATAAAGTTTTTATCTTTATCAAATTTTGTGTAAAATTGATTTTATAAAACTTGTTTAGAATAAAATTTTATTAGTTGAATGTTTCGATTCATCAAATTTTATATCACCACCATGAACCGCCATTCGACCAGAGGCCGGACCGTGGCTAGATCGCCACAGGGCCGTGGCTAGATCACTGCTGCACCACGGCTCGACCACCATAAGGCCGTGGCTCAATCGCCACAGGGCCTCGGCGCGATCACCGCGAAGCCAAGGCTGAACCACCAATTTGGGTGGTCGGCCGAGTACGGTAGGACCACCAGCAGCCGCTAAAGCGGCGGTGGACCGCGGTGGTTATCTCCGCCAGATTGCCGGCTGTCCTGGCAAAACAGAAATAGCGGCGCCGGCGGCCTGTTTGTTCTAATAACCTGCAACTGCAGCTATGGCGGTGGCGACTTACTGTTGCTATCGTCCACAGCCGACGGTGGTGGTCGTTTGATTCGAAACCGTAACCGCCGAAAGCCACAACGGTGGCGGCGGTAAGCGGTGATGGTTGTTTTTGGGCCGAGAGGACCGCGGCCACCAGAAGCCGCAAGCGGCGGTAGATAGCGATGGCGGTGGTTCGCAAAACCACCATGGTGGTTCTCCCGTCGGCAAACGAAACCGACCGCCAGGCCGCTGGCTGCCTTGTGGCCGAGCCTAGCGGCGGCGGTGGTTGTTTTATTCGTAGCCACCGAATAGGTGGTGATGCTAAGTGGTGATCAGCGGCGATGGCGACGATAGTCGCCGTTGCTGTCGATCAGCGGTGGCGGTGTGATGCTCGTCAGCCGCAATCAGTAACCGCAAGCGGTGGCGGTGGTCGGCTTATCTTTGGATGGCGATGGCTATGGTGGAAATCCGCCAAACGACGACAACGGTGGCCGATAGCCACCGTGATCGTTCGCCAGACAACGGCAGCCGTAGCCGCTGTTGTTGCCAAAATACGTCGGTAGCGATGGCGTAGCGATGATGGCCGTCGTTTTTTGTTTTTAAGACAAGGGCGGCAACGGTGGCGATTGATTACCACCATTGTTGTCACCGGCGATGGTGGCGGCTGTTTTGCTGTCATCAATAGCCTCAGACCGGCGGTGATGGTTGCCGTTAACGACCATGGCGGTAGCGAGACGGCCGTAGCCCACGATCGATGACTGTCCCGAGGATGGTCCAATTCGTATTACGAAAATAGTAATGGGCTTGAAATCAATCTCGGGCCTTGACCCAAGATTGTTTTTGACAAAGTTCGAAACAAACCAAATCTTTTTCACGGGCCCAATGTTATCAGCTTCATAACGGGCCTCAAACCATGTGATTTTTGGACCAAGTTTTGGGCCCAAAAGGTTTAATGGGTATTTAGGCTTTTTGCCCAAAAACTTAAATTTATCTTATAATTATGTTTAGGGAATTTATTTCCAAACAAATTAAACCGAAAAGTTATTTGACCCGTTTTGGTCAAATTGGTCCGATGTCTTTTTCGACTGCTTGATCGAATCAAGACACAAATCGCGGATTGATGTTCCGACAAGTTCGTTCAGAACAGTCGGTTTAATTAAGTTAATAAAAAGCGGATATTTTTGGTAAAATTGATCATGGCTTATAAAATTAATTTATAGTTTATAAATCTGGAAATTTTATGATAATCCATTCGAATTTAGAAATATCAGTTTCGATTTATAAAACAGTTTGATTTTATAAATCAGTTAAAACCATGGTTTGTGATAAACAGAATAATTTTAACGGATCTAGGATTGTTTAAATGTTTTTATATGCTTTATTGCTCTATAAAACTTGCGTGGTTAAATGCTAATATACATATATCTGCTTAGTATATATATGCTATAGTAATTATAGAGATTGCCAATTTAGACCCTTGATCTATTTGGGGAGGCCTGCGTGCCACTTACAACCCCGGCAATATGTAAAATGACCTTTAGGATATAATTTTCTTTTTCTTTTCTGGAGTTCCGTCAAGAGATGCCGAGGCCAGTGGGAGCTACGCGGGGAAATCGGAGCATAATTGTTTTAGGTCATTTCTGGTCCTTTAGTAATTAATTGGCAAATCTATAATTGCTTGTTTTGTTCATTAAACTGCAAGGTTGTGATTATTTTGTTTGTTTGTGATTATTGATATTACATGTCTAGGTGTTATCAAATGTTTTTAAATTAGGTCTTAATTTATAAATCTAGTTATATCACGAGGTTGGTTTTAAAAATTAAAATTACCATTTTCATATATGTTTTTAAAATGGTAAAATTTATTTTTAAAACCATATATATTATGAGATTGTTTTCTTATAAGAGACATTCTTTTAAAACAGTTAGTTTTATTAGCAAGTGAGTTTTAGAACAGTTAGTTTTAAAACAGATTGTATGTTTTTAAACAGTGAAGTTTTTAAACATCGGTTGTTTTTCAAAACATTTAGTTTTAGAACAACAATTGCCTTTAAAAGAATAAGCTTTTAATAGCAATTTTAAAATACTGGAAATTTAAAGTTTTTACAAAACTTAGTAATAAAACCCTAGAAAATCATAGATCAGTAGTGCAACCCACTCGGGGACACCTTAGGCGTAAGGTACGTTGGGACTCGAAGAGAGCAAACCTTGGGTACCCACGTTCAAACCCCAAGCCGAAGGGGGTGAAAAGACTCTGCGATAATCGGGTGGTACCGGCCAGAGTACATCCTGTCCTGAGTGGTGAGATCTGTTTTGGTTCTGATAAGTTCACCGGGTGGTACCGGGCCAAAAAGCACTTAGAGGGACTAAAACATGTATGCTTTTATCCGATGTCCCAAAAAGATCTAGGAGTCATGTCAGTTAGATATGATTGGTAAAAGTCCTTATCTACCGAAATAGTACGGGCCTGGTGGGGCGTGAGCAAAACGTACATCAGGACGTATGAAATAAGGATCCTGGCCCGATATTTAATCATTTAAGGGTTTTTGATATTTATTGGGAATTGTTTATTCAAAAGGTACTAAAACCAAGTTTTATTGTGTAGATGGCAAACACAATTACTAACACAAATAACCTTTCTCTTCGCTCCATCCTAGAAAAGGACAAACTCACCGGTTCGAATTTGCTCGACTCGGAGCGCAATCTCCAGATTGTGCTCAGGCACGAGAGAAAGTGGTATGTCCTGGAAGAACCTCTAGGTGAGGCCCCACCAGCAAATGCCAGTGCGGCAATTAGAAATGCTTATCAAAAGCGTTCAGATGATCTGCTGGATGTTGGCTGCCTGATGCTTGCGACCATGAGCCCAGAACTTCAAACAGGGCTCATGAATACTAATGCTTGCGACATGATCCGTCAGCTGAGGGACATGTTCCAAACGCAAGCTCGCACAGAGCGTTATGATGCCACGAGGGCTCTAAACGCGTGCAAAATGGCCAAGGGAACCTCTGTCAGTGCCCACGTCATGAAAATGAAGAGGCTACTTGACCACCTAGAGAGGTTAGGTCACCCAGTTCTGTTGCAGTTCGCAACGGATACTATACTCAACTCATTATCTGACGATTACAAGCAGTTTGTGATTAACTTTAACATGAACAACATGGAAAGGAGCATAACTGAATTGCACTCCATGTTAAAAACTGCTGAGCAGAGTATGGGCACGGGGACCAAGACCAAAGATTTTCTGATGGTCAAGGATGGTGGAGTGAAGAGGAAAAGAGGGCAAAGGAACACCAGCAATGGCAAAGGCCAGGTTCAGGTCAGCCAGAGTGTGCCAAAGACCGATGACAATAGAAAGGGCAAGGGCAAGGGAAAAAAGGTTAAAGTCAACAAAGCGAAGACCGAGAATCGATGCTTCAGGTGTCATGAGGTCGGACATTGGATACAGATATGCCCGAAGCGTCAGGAAATAGGTATAAACACCTTGGATGTTTTATGACTGCTTCAGTTTATCATTACTGCTTGTTAGTTTAGAAGTTAACTAACACCTAGAACAAATGTTTGATTGCATGTGATCCGAGAAATGAAGTGCCCGGGTCCTGAGGATCAGACATGATTTATTTTAGATATTATCAAGACATTCTAAGCTTATTTTAAAACATTTTATTTTGGATAGTTTTTGAAATGTTGGTGGATATTAAATTTATGAAATTTTAGCGTTTTTAAATTTAAAATTATTGTCTTGATTTATATATTTATTTTTGTTTTGAATCTAAGTCAAGGTAGACTTGATTCAATTTGTTGATCCTAGATATTGTCTGCCACACTAACGAATATACTTCAAAATTTTGTATCTGAAGTAATATATGAAAACTGTCAAAAACACACAAAGTACTATTTTATAGGAATGTGTTTTGGAATAAAACATTTATGAGCAATATGATTATAAAAGGTATATATTGTCAAGTTCAAATTACTCATATGTTTTTAAAAGGAATTTAGGATATTAATACAGATGACGTTAATAATATCAGTATTTATAAAACTAGTAAATTCCAAGTTTTGGAATTAGGGATCTAATAAGATCCAGTTAAGTTTTATGAATAGTAAAATTCAAGTTTACAGTATTAAACTTATTACTTAAAGTTGACTAAAATAGTAAAGTCTTGACTAAGTCAATAAAGCATTAAATTTAAAGTAATAATCAGTTTTCATATAGGTTAGTGGGAGCCCAATTTATTCTATATCTATGCTTCTGATAAAGAATAAAAGTTATATTATTGATTTGTATTTCTAGGAATTCATAATCCAGAGAGGATAAGAATTCATGAGAAATGTGATCTATCATTTTAAGTTATAAAAGTAAGATCAGAAAATAATAATAAAGTCAAGCTTTGACTTTAAGAAAATCAATAACTGCATGTGTTGAAATAGTTAATAGTAATATCTTTTAGACCATCAAGTGTTGTAGAACACTAGAATAAATTTCCTGGATTTACCAAGTTTGGTAAATTGAAATTCTGTCCGATTTCTGATAGGAATCTTTAATCTACACAACAACTAAGGAAAGTTGCGGAGATAACTTTACATATTCAAGAAACTTGGAGTTATTCCAGTATCTCCAAGATTTATGGAGTATGGTAAAGAAAAGTCTAGATTTAGTTTAAAGTGTTTGCAAAACAAAACTAGCAGGATCAAGTTAAAAGTATTGTTTAACTTACTTTGTTCTTGTTTGTTTCTTTAATTAGTATGGTAAACGACTAATCAAAGGGTTTAAACTGAAGGAAGGTGATACTTCGTTTAAATCAGTATAAGTACATATTGAATAGACAACATAAAAGTAAACTTTGAGATGTCATTAATTTTGTAATTGATTACAGAGTGGAATATGGACTATGCAAAATTAGTCTCATTGTTTCTTTTATACTTTTGCATGTTTTTGATTCGCGAATAAAACTAGTCTAAGTTTTATTTGAAATTTATCCGTGACAACTTATCCAGGTGGGAACCTGATAGGTTTTAAAGTCATCGTGAGTTTTTGGGTAGTTATAATCAGAGTATTGAATAACAGCTACAAGCGATGTAGACCAAAAGCTGCACGGATATTCGATAGAGCAGCGAATATCGGATGTGATCCGCCGGTTGAGATTACTTCGTGGATTTTGTCATAAGTAAATCTCACAGTAGGTTGTCCTTAATACCAGAGGTATCTGGTTTGGAATCACGAGGACTACTGGATACTTAGTGCGTTCTAACATCATGCCGTAACAGGGTGGTCATACGAGGCGTAACTAGATTCAGCGGAAGTCGTGGTGACAAATGCAGATATGGAACCTGGTTAGCCTAAGTGCCTGTCTAGGGGCCTCCTTAGGTCCGTGTGGTCAAGCCGGTATTGACAACTTGCACAACTGGGAGTCTGTTAGTAATTATGTGCAGAAGTTGACAAACTAGAGATTACACATCCAATGTTATAAGACACTTGAGGGTCACACTTGTGAGGACCTGTAAACGAACAAGTAAAATAACTTCAGAATAGAGAGATTGGATTTATAATAGTCAATTATAAATCTATTGGGTGTTTTCTGTAAAAAACTCCAAAGTTAAAGGTTTCTAATATTAATTAAAAGGGATTATATATTTATTAGTTAAATAAATATATAACTGATTTAATAAATTGATTTATATATATATTTTTTTATTAAATAAATATATATAAGATAATTATCCTATTATATATTAGTTAAATATATATGGTATTAATCTTTTCTTGGTGGAAAAGAAAGAGTTTATTTATGGATAATTATTGGAAAAAGGAAACTGAATATGATACAGATACTGTTTTATCAATATAAATATTCAGTTATGGTTAACCCTTTTTCATTCATTCATTATTCACTCCCATAGAAACAAAAATTCTCTCTCTCACTCTCTCCCAAAAACCGGCGATCTCAACCAAATTGGAGGAAGTTCGTGTTTCGTTCGGGAGCTTGGAGTACGGAGTTGTAACCGGCTAGAAGGTCCGTTCGTAGGGTTCATCACGGGTGGATCTAACTCAAGCGATTCAGGTAATGTTTCTAGACCTCTTTACATGTATGTTAAAGATAAACAATAAACGATTGTGTGCTTTTCGGGTTTTTACACTTTTTGCTTCTGCTGATCAAACCAGTTTGGTTTGATGTTCGGATTAACAGTTTGTTTTTCTGAACCGTGACTCGAACCTGTTTGGTCCGAGGTCTCACAAAAAACCCAACATCATCTGTGAAGAATGAGGAAGCATGGCTCCAGCATACCAGGTTTTGTGATTTAAATTTTCATAGTCTTCAGAAACTGGTAAGGCTTAAGCTTGTCAAAGGCCTACCTGAGATGACATTTGAAAAAGATCATCCATGTTCAGCTTGTGAAATGGGAAAACTCAAACGATCTTCTCATAAACCAAGTCTGATCCATCCTTTGATTAGCCTCTGAAATGGTGCATATGGATCTCTGTAGACCCATTGCAGTACAGAGTCTAAATGGAAAGAAGTACATTCTTGTACTAGTAGATGAATTTTCAAGATTCACCTGGGTAGAGTTTGTTAGAAAGAAATCTCAGGTTCTTATGCTTCTAATCAATCCCTTAAAGAAATTGCAAGTTCTTCATGGTATGAAGATTAGAGTCATCAGAAGTGATAATGGTACATAACTCAAAAATTCTATCATTGAAGACTATCTTGCTTCTGTTGGAATCACTCACAATTTCTCTGCTCCAAGGACACCTCAATAGAATGGTGTAGCGGAATGAAAGAACAGAACCCTTGTTGAAGCTGCCAGAACAATGTTGAATGCTTCTGGGTTACCACTTACATGCTGGGCAAAAGCTGTCTCTACTGCATGCTACACTCAAAATAGATCTCTAGAGGTGAAGAAGCATGAGAAGACTCCATATCATCTTATATACATCAAAAGGCCAAATACTAAATTCTTTCATGTGTTTGGTTGCAAGTGTTATGTTCTAAATGATAGGGAATCTCTAGGAAAGTTTGATCCAAAGGGGGATAATGCTATCTTTATTGGATATGCATGGGACACTGTTGCTTACAGAGTTTATATTCCCAGAATCAAAATTGTGGTGGTAAGCACTAATGTTAAATTTGATTATTCTTTTCAGGTCACCCAAGAGAAGTTCACCCAAGAACTCCAGAAACAAGCTGAAGTGTCCCCAAGTGCAACCATCATAGAAGATCTAGAACATTTGTTTCAAGAGTGGTATGAAGATTTTGAAGATTTAGACAGAACCTGTAATGACCAGAGTTTAGAAGTTAGATCTAAAGTTAGCCACTCGTTAAGGATGACCAATTTTGAAAAGAATTTGAACCTTAGGGGTGAATTGTGACAATTTGGGTAAAGTTTGATAGTTGGGCTTATACCATAAATGGTATGGGCTTAGCCTTTTAGCCCATACTATTTATAGTATTAAGCTAGGGTTTTTACCTTTTTGGGGGAAAACTTTTAGTGTGTGTTGCTTGGAGATCAAGTTTGAGTCATTACCATCTTCGAGGTCCGGATTTCTTCACCAAGGTAAGATTACGATGTTATTTTTGCGTAAAATTTATCTAGGTTGATATAGGATTGGTTTGGTAACAATCTAGATTTGCTTTGGATCCAATTGCGTCAGTTTTCACCAAGATTTAGATCATTTTTCGAATCTGGTCGTGTTTCCCGAATTGGGAAATCATAAAACCCGAATCGGGATTTATGATTCTCGAGTCGGGGAATCATGTAATCCGAACCGGGACTTATGATTCCCGAGTCGGGAAATTATGTTTCCCAAATTGGGATTTGTGTTGCGTTTTGTTTCCCTTATGCCTTTCCCGAATTGGAAACTTATGTTTCCCGAATCCGGAATTTGGCTAGTTGAGTCGTTATTTTGACCTCGTTTCCTTTTGAGTCGGATTAGGGGATTTAACTTAGAAAATTTTTCCAAGGATCGAGTGTGATATTTCCGAATCGGGAATTGGCATTCCCCGAATCGGGAATTGGCATTTCCCGAACCGGGAATTACCTTTACCCGAATCGGGTTTTAGTATGTTGATTTTGAGGCCTGCGTTGTAGAGTTAGTTTTTCGGAAGAGGTTTTTCTATAGGAACCCCCGTGCTAAGTCTGCCTAGGGTGTCTTAGTTGGAGAATCTTAGCAAGTGCGAATCACTAATTCCTTAGGATATTTACAGATCCTTTAGGAGGAGAAGCATCTGGGAGAAACGTGACCTGTGAGTTAAGCCCAGGTGAGTTCCCTTGCCTGAAATGAATGGATTGTTTTTACCGCTTTTCAAGTATATCCATTCGAGTTGCGAAATGTTTGATGACGATATTATATTTTTGTGATAAATGTGATAATTGACGAATTACATTTAAAGCATGCTTAAATGGTAATTGTGTGATGAATTAACTGATGTGTTGCACTATGGACACTGGGTACCTTGGAACCTCGCGTTCCTTGGGAGTATACCATTTGGTCTGATCCACCACTTGGGGGTACCTCGGGACCACATCCCTTGGGAGTTATTGTCTGGTGACCTGGACTGGGCCTGGACTGTATTATTTCTTTGTCCGCACACATTCAGTGGGTTTTAGTTTGTTTTACGGCCAGCGGGCCGGAATTGTTTTATAAACTGTTTGAGAGAATTCACTAGACCTTGTGGTCTAACCCTCGCTTTCAAAATCTTTTAAAACTTTCAGGTGCCGAGCGTGAGGCTAGAAAGGGAAAGGAGAAGGTTTGATTTCTAGGAAGACTTCGGTTTAGTAAATAATACCCTTTAGACTATTGAAATTTATATCTCAGCCGTGGAGGGATGTTCCGCGTGCATTTTGCTTTGCCTCTATCTTATTTTGTAATATTCCCGTTGCGTTAGATCACTGGGATTGTCACCATATTTGTTATTATCTCTGTTTTGGAATTTGGGGTGTTACAGAACCTCTGTTAATGTTGACAGAGCTTCTGTAAGCACTGGCAGAACTTCTGATAAAGTCAATAACGCCTCTACAGTTCATCCTGAAAATTCAGCTTCTTTAAATCTCCTAGAACCATCTCATGTATTCATTACCTACTTCTGATTCACCTCCAGAACCACTTCCATCATCTACAGAACCTCCTGCATCAATTGTTTCTTCAAGTAATATCCACTCTGAACATGCTTCTATAGAACAAGCCTTAATTCCCGAAGAACATGAAGTCATTCATGAGGATTCAACTCAGTCTCATACTCTACAAGAAATACCTTCCAATCTCAACCTACCTCATGTTATCAAATGGTCAAAAGATCATCCCCAATCCCAAATCATAAGTGATCCTTCTGAAGGTGTCAAAACAAGAGCAAATGTGAAGTACTGTCTATTCACATGCTTTGTAAGCAAGATTGAACCAAAGAATGTTTCAGATGCTCTAGAAGATCCATTTTGGATTGAAGCCATGCAAGATGAGCTTCTTCAGTTTGAAAGAAATAATGTCTAGACTCTGACATCCCTGCCAATTGGTAAGATTACGATTGGTACTAATGGGTCTTCGGAAACAAAAAGGATGAGAATGGAGTGGTGACAAGGAACAAAGCACGGTTGGTGGCTAAAGGCTATTGTTAAGAAAAGGGTATTGACTATGAGGAAAACTTTGCACCTGTGGCGCAGCTAGAAGCAATAAGGATTTTTTTTAGCTTATGCAGCCCATAGAGGTTTCAAGGTTTATCAAATAGATGTCAAATCGGCATTCTTGAACGACAAACTGAAGGAAGAGGTGTATGTCAAACAACATCCAGGTTTTCACAGTGAGAAGTATCCAAATCATATCTACTTTCTAGACAAGGCTCTGTATGGCCTCAAGCAAGCACCCAGAGCCTGGTACGAAAGGTTATCTACTTTTCTTCTCTCACACAAATTCCACAGAGGTACAACTGACATTACCCATTTATACAAGAATGTTAATCATGATATTTTGCTTGTTTAGATTTATGTTGATGATATTATTTTTGGTTCAACTGATATCTCTATGTGCAAAGAATTTGAACTATTAATGCAGAATGAGTTTGAGATGAGCATGATGGGAGAACTGACATTTTTCTTGGACTTCAAGTCAAGCTAAATACATTCAAGACTTTCTGAAGAAATACAAGCTAACAGAAGTTACTCCCATGAGAACTCCCATGGCTACCGGGCTGAAACTTCATAAAGACTTAAGTGGCACTTCTGTAGATTCAAAACTCTATAGAGGGATGATAGGTTCACTTCTGTATCTTACTGCTAGTAGACCTGACATCATGTTTTCTACTTGCATTTGTGCCAGGTATCAATCTAATCCCAAGGAATCCCATATGCATGATGTAAAGAGAATTCTGAGATATCTAAAGAAGACTTCTAGCCTTGGTCTGTGGTACCCTCTACATTCAGGCTTTGATCTTCTTGCATACACTGACTCAGACTATGGAGGATGTCAAGTGGATAGAAAAAGTACTTCTGGAAGTTGTCATTTTCTAGGAGGAAAGTTGGTTAGTTGGTCATCTAAGAAACAAAATTGTGTATCCACATCAACTGTAGAAGCAGAGTGTTGCAGCTGCAAGCTGTTGCTCTCATGCTCTGTGGATGCAAACACAGCAAAGATTATGGCTACACTTTCAACTAAATTCCCATCCTATGTGACAACAAAAGTGCTATTGCCATCTCAGAAAATCCAGTTCAACATTCAAAGACTAAACACATTGATATCAGGTATCATTTTCTTAAACACCATGTAGAAGAAGGTGTTGGTCCTCTATTGATGGCCAATATGATAGATTGTATTGTAGAAGGGGGGTTGAATACAATCAACACAGTTTCTTCCACTTAATTCAGTTCACGACTCCTACGGAGCCTTTGTGTGAAACTAAAGTAGATTATTTGTTGAAGAGGATCAAGACTTTGTCAAGATCCAAAACAATCTTTAAGTATTTAGACACACAGCCTTTGCTTATGCACTAAGCAAGAATAAGAAGATAGAAGATAGAAAGAAGAAAGGATAGGGGTATAGAACACGGACCAAAGGTTCGTGTTTGAAGGACACATTATGTTCATATTTATACCCCATGCATTAAATGCATGTCATCTCCAACTTTACACTTGTCATGTAAAGATTGGGTTTGGTGTACTATTGTACCATAAAATATTACCCATGCTTGGTAGGGTCATGGCCTATGGTAAATAGTTTTCTTATGGTTGACAAGTAATGAGGGAACAGTAAAGAGATATCCCTTTTTTAGTTTTGTCAGAAAGGCAAATCAAATCCTTTTTGTGCATATAAGACAAGAAGACGAATCTGGTATTCTTAAAGAACAAGTCACTGATCAGGCCTTAGAATCGCTGATCCTTGGGAAGGATTAGGGAGGCACTATGACTTTTCTTTATCCAACGTCATGTATGAGTAGTAAGCTAGCTGTCACTGATTTCAACATCAGATCATTAGCATCGCTGAGTCTATCATCAGCTTACATCAATAGATGGTACTGATGGTTTTCTTAGTTACATGACTATTTGTCTTCAGAGAATACATTAGCAGTTATCAGCTATTGCTGTCACTGAAAGGAGTCAGTGACAAGTCATCGCTGATATCATTTATGAACCATGCTTAACAGTATGGACCTTCAGCGAACAGACTCGCTGTAGTTCCCTAAGCATCTATATTTTGCTAAGTATTTTGAGATGAAAGATAAAGGATCATTGATATTTCATAAAGTCTTAGGAAGACTGGATCAACAATCTCCCCCTAAATATCAATGATAAGACAACAGGGAGGTTGTCTTTTTCTAGTAACTCAGAAATCATTCTAAGTCTAGAATCAACAGTTAGGAAATAAAACATGTTAAAGGTACTTGTTCTATTTAACTGTTAGAAGAAAGATCTTTTTCAGTGATGGGTATCAGGGATAAAGAAACACTTGTATTTCATTTCATTTCAAAGTAAGAATTACAATGCAGAATGAAATAAGATTACAAGTCAAGAAACAACAATCAATTACATTGATCAAACTAGTCTATACAGATTAAACTAGTCTAAAAGTTCTTCTTTAACCAAGAAGTGATCCATGTTTTCTTATTCATCGTCATCTCTTTCTTAGCTAGTCACTGGAAGCAAAGTCGAGAACTCCGCTGACAGATGTGGAAGAGGCATCCATCTAGATGATGAATGGGAGAGGGCAGGGAGTACATATAAAGAAAAGCTTTGCATTGTACTTTCCAGCAATTCTTCTCTTCCTTGGAAAGAGGCATTCAACCAGTAGAAGATAACTTCCGCAGTTGAGCTTGAAAGAAGGTATTCAACCAGGAGATGACCAGAAGATATTCATCCCTGAGTTGAATACATATCCTGAATGAGAAAGGATCTGTCAGATGAACGAAACATCAGCAACCACAATCAGGTTCTGATTCTGATCGCTGATGTTTCTCCCCCTCAGTAGGTGCACATCCAAGAAACAGGATGTCTTTGCAATGATGCAAAGCCTACATATCAATTGCAGGTTTTCTCCCCCTGATATGAAAACCTATCTCCTCCTGAGACTTCGGTTCAAAATTTTGAACCAAGGAGGAGGTAGGGGGAGAAAGGAACCTTCTTCGTTAGAAGAAGGTATCCTGCAAGTGACAGGGGAACGGGAAGGAGAACATCCCTTTTAGAAGAAGGTATCCTGCAAGATTTCTCCACCTCAGATATAGCACCAGGTGCTGTAGATGAGAGCCGGGATCCTTCTTCCTTGGCGTCGCTGAGATGATTTCCAGAAGAGTGTAGAACATGGCTTCAGAAAGTTCAGAGTAATAGATAATCTGCAAAAGAGAAAGAGAACATTAGTATGAAACAAATAAGTAAAGATAAGAGGAGTCTTTTATTGATTCAAGTTCTCATGCTAGAAAGAGAAAACCCAGAAAAGTTGTTTTCTTTCAAGATTGAGAGAAAAAAAACAACCATAAATTAAGGTTTGTGACTTACCAGTCGAGGAAGAAGATCTTCTAAGGAAGAAAAAAGATTTGAACACATTGTATAGTGCGAATCTTGGAAAAATAGAAAAAAATGGTAAGTAAAGAAGTAATCCAAGTAAGGATTATATAGAGGAGAAGGAAATCGGAAGGTCCGATTTTGGCGCTCAAAAGGCGATGGGACGTGGAGCAAGTTACAAGAAGTAATTATGGTGGTTAATTAAACTCGCCGTAAAAATGTAACCGTTTGTTTTCACACGCCCGAAAGTGTCTTTTCATTTACAGTCACGCGCCTGACACACGTTGGGAAGTAAGGTATGGTGCCATAAAGTCAAATCAACTAGATAGAGTTGGTAGAAGATTAGTTGATTCAAACAAACCTTATCCATTTTGATGAGTATCCTTAATCATAGGAATGTGAAAGGTTATCAGTAGATGGAAAAGTCTTCTTATCACATAGAATGTGTTAAGGTAGGTGAGATCACTGACATATGAAGTAGATGTAGTATCTCAGCAGAAGATAGAATCATCAGTGACCTAAAGATGATCAGGGAGATCAATTCATTTCATTAAGAAAAATACAGTACACTGGAAAAGAAAATACAAAGAGTATGTAAAGAGAAAATCTAGTAATGTAGTATGCTGAAGATTAGACATCAGGGTTTAGCATTCCTAGCTCGCTAATGAGTTGGTTGAACCTTTTCTCATCCAACGGTTTAGTGAAGAGGTCAGCGAGTTGATATTCAGTAGGAACGAAATGAAGTTCAACATCGCCATTCATCACATGATCTCTGATAAAGTGATATCGGATCTCAATGTGCTTTGTCTTCGAGTGAAGGACATGATTGTTAGCGATGTCGATCGCTGAAGTGTTGTCGCAGTAGATGGGTGTCTTTGATAGCTGAAACCCATAGTCCAGAAGTTGATTTCGTATCCAAAAGACTTGAGCGCAGCAGCTACCAGTAGCGACGTACTCTGCTTCAGCGGTTGATGTGGACACAGAATTCTGCTTCTTGCTTGTTCAACTTACCAACAAGTAGCTGACAGCCACCAGTGGTACTCTTTCGATCTATTTTACAACCTGCAAAATCACTATCTGAAAAAGTAGTTAGATCGAACCCTGAGTCCCTGGGGTACCAGAGACCAAGGTTGGGTGTCCCCTTAAGATACCTGAAGATGCGCTTTACAGCCTTCATGTGGGACTCCTTAGGATCAGCTTGATATCGTGCGCAAAGACAGGTAGCATACATGATATCAGGTCGGCTCGCTGTAAGGTACAGCAGAGAGCCAATCATTCCTCTGTCGAGAGTAACGTCAACAGATTTCCCTTCGGAATCCTTGTCGAGTTTTAGAGGATGTGCCATTGGTGTTTTCATAGCAAAGCAGGTAGTAAGTTCAAATTTAGCAAGCATTTCACGAACATACTTACCTTGAGAGATGAAAATACCCTTTTCAGATTGCTTAACCTGAAGACCTAAGAAGTAGGTTAGTTCACCCATCATGGACATCTTGTATTCAGCCTGCATGAGTGCTTCAAACTTTTTACAAAGTTTGGCTTTCGTGGACCCAAAGATGATGTCATCAATATAAATTTGGGCAAGGAAAACATGATCCTTGTAAGATTTGACAAACAGCGTGCTGTCAATTGTTCCACTAGTGAAACCTTCTTTGATGAGATAAGTAGATAAGGTTTCATACAAGGCTCTAGGAGCCTGCTTTAATCCATACAGAGCCTTGTTTAACTTGTAAACATGATTAGGATGTTTTGGATCAGTGAAGCCTGGAGGTTGAGCAACATAGACTTCTTCAGTGAGTTTCCCATTGAGAAATGCACTATTGACATCCATCTGAAACACTTGAAATTTCATATGAGCCGCAAAAGCAAGAAAGTGTCTAATGGCTTCTAATCTAGCCACAGGGGCAAATGTTTCATCATAATCTATCCCCTCTTCTTGTCTATATCCTTGTGCAACAAGACGAGCCTTATTGCGAATCACAATGCCATTTTCATCAAGTTTATTTCTAAAAACCAATTTCAGACCAATGATGGTCTTCCTGGATGGCTTCTGAACAAGGGTCCACACAAGGTTTCTTTCGAACTCAGCGAGTTCTTCTTGCATCGCTGAAACCCAAAATGGATCAGCGAACGCTTCTTCGACTTTAGAAGGCTCATTTTCAGATAAGAAACGGACAAAGAGACAGTGATTACTAGCCTGATGTCGAGTTCTTACACCGGTAGATGGATCACCTAGGACTTGATCAATAGGATGATCTCTAGTCCATCTTAGAGCAGGTGGCTGAGGAACAGCCTGAAGAGGTTCAGCAACGATTATAGAAGAAGATTCTTTAGCGACTGCATCAAGTTGAGGAGGTTCAATGACGATGGGAGCTACTTCAGATGATCCCGATATTGACGGAATGTCCTTCTGAGAAGTTGTGGGGGCAACTTGGGATATAGGAACAGCAGAATAAACTGGAGGATCCTGAGGAATCTCAAGAATTTCTTCAAATCCATCAGGGATTGGAGATGGTGTTCCTGCAATAGGAATGTTAGTATCAGGGGCTTCATTTTCAGGGACATAAAAGTGAGAGTTAGCCCATAGATCTACATCATTATTATCAGAAGGTGAGGAAGAAGAGAAAGGATTAGATTCATCAAACTTGACGTGAATGGTTTCTTCAATGGTTTGCCTTCGTTTGTTGAAGACACGATAGGCTTTGGATATAGTAGAGTATCCAACCAAGAAACCGTCGTTAGCTTTGGCATCGAACTTTCCCAAAGCATCTCGGTCGTTCATGATATAACAATTGCAACCAAAGATGTGGAAGTACTCAATGTTCGGCTTCCTTCCTCTGATAAGTTCGTAGGCTGTCTTCTTGAACCTTTTCACGATCAGTAACCTGTTCTGCGTGTAACAGGCATTGTTGACAGCCTCAGCCCATAATTGAATAGGAATATGGGCTTCAATCAACATTGATCTTCCAGCTTCAATCAGCGTGCGATTTCTTCGTTCAGCAACCCAGTTTTGCTGAGGAGTTCGAACGAAAGAGAAGTTCTGAGAGATCCCTTTGCTGACCAGGAATTCATCCAGGACACTGTTTTTGAATTCAGTGCCCTGATCACTTCTTATAGAACGAACAGTGATCTGATTTTACTTCTCCATCCGAAGAATGAAGGAAATGATCAGCTGAGGAGTTTCACTCTTGGCTCTAAGGAAGAACACACAGGTGTATCTGGAGTATTCATCCACTATCACCAAAGTGAATCACTTTCCACCCATAGACTGAATATTGACAGGTCCAAAGAGGTCCATGTGCAATAATTGGAGTGGAGAGTTGATGGTAGAAACTTGCTTGGATTTAAAGGAAGCTCTAGTCTGCTTCCCTTTTTCACAAGCAGCACAAAGGGATTCCTTTGCAAAGTTGTTTTCAGGGAGACCTTTCACCAGGTTGCTGATAGAGAGCTGGTTGATGGTCTTGAAATTCAGGTAGGAGAGACGTTTGTGCCAGAGCCAGTTGATTTCAGAAGAGGCCCTGGACATGAAGCACACATTTTCAGTGGTCGTGTCGATGTTGATGACGTAGACATCATGGGATCTTTGTCCTCTGAGAATGACTTTCTTGTGCTTGTTCTTCACGTGGCAGCTTTTCTTAGAGAAAGAGACCTTGTGATCTTTATCACAAAGCTGACTGATACTCAGCAGATTGTGAGTCAGTCCTTCAACGTAAGTTACCCTTCGAAAGGTAGTCTTTCCGTTGGTTAAGGTACCATAACCACGAGTGATACCTCTTCCTTCACCACCAAATTTGACTGAAGGGCAAGCTTCTTCCTTGTAGTCGATCAACACATGTTTGTTTCCGGTCATGTACTTGGAGCATCCGTTGTCGAGATACCATATTTCTTCAGGGATGTCTTCGAGCTGTGCCATGAGAGCAGGCTCAGGTTCTTCATCGTTGGCCATCAGACATATCACCTCGCTGGTATCCTCTTCATCAGAGGATTCCTCCCAGCCTTTTCCTTCAGCGATTAGACCTTTGCCTTTTTGCTGCTATTTTAGCTTTCGGTACTTGGACTTCAGCTTCTGGTACTTTCTGTCCTTGTAAGCTGGGGTAGAAGATTCAACGAACTAATTCTTCTTGTACCTGCACTTAGTGGCAAAGTGTCCTTTGCCCTGACATTTGAAACAGATAGAGGTAGCCTTATCACTCGAGTGGGTGTCAGGCTTGTTAGTAAGAGAAAGCTGTTGGGCTTACGAAAATTTCTGTTGGTCCCAATGAGGTGACCTTCAAGCAAGGATAGTGTTTGGGATTATAGAAGGGGGGGGGGGTTCAATATAATCACACAAAATTTCACTTTTAAATTCTTGTTGTATTAACAATATGAATTTACAGATTGTTGCGGAAATAGAAAAGACAATAAGTCTAAACTAAACAATCTAAGCTTTCTTTCACTATGCACTAAAGTGAGAAGATAAGAAAAGAAAGAAGATAGAGGGAATAAGAAAGAAAGGATTAGGGTATTTTTAGGTTGAAGAAGAAGTATGGAGAACATCTCTTTAAGTCCTATTTATACCCAATGCATTAAATGCATGCAGACTCACTTTTGTGTACGTGTCACAATGTAAGTGGTCCTTTGTACTATTTACTATAAACAAATACTCTTTGCATGGTGTGCAGAAGAGGAAGTGTGTAAACAGTTGCCTTGAGGTCTGATAAGTACGGAGGGAACAGTAAAGAGACTGTCCTTATGTACTTTTGTGTCAGTAAAGGCGGATAATCCTTTTGTGCATTAGACTAAGACATTAAACTAATCCTTCAGGATCAGGATACTGATCAGTGAGTAGAATCCTGAAACTGATGTTTTTCAGGGTCACTTGTATCCTGATGAATCTTCAGGATGTCATACGATATTGAGCAGCCTGCTATCACTGAGTTCCGTCTTCAGATCACGAGCATGCTGTTCCTGTCATCAGCTAATTCTTCGACGTCGCTGATGGTTCTTTGAGTATGATCTTGATGTCTTCAGGAGGTCTTCACTTCAGTGTACAGGATCAGTAGACTGCAGAACAGACTCGTTCGTCTCGTGATCCTGATCCTGATCATTATAAAAAATAAGTTACAGCATAAGTAACATGGAATAACACTGAACAGATTAAGTGATAATTCCTCAAGCTATAACAGAAGTAAAACCTATTCACTAAGTAAAGATTCAGGATCATTATCATTTCATCAGGTCTTAGGAGAGCTGGATCAACAATTTCCTTTTCTGCCAAACTTTTTGAAATTCTTAGAGAGAAGACCAAGTGTTCATATGGTGCTTTGTGTAGCTCGCTGAAGCGCTGAAAGCGAAGGATCTTGGAGTTGTCGCTTACACAAATACCATGAACATGTTCTCTGATAACTTGTCCTTCAGAGAGAGAGACTCCAGCAGGGAAGGAAAGATCAAGCATCGAGAGGTCCAGTGGCTTGATAACAGTCCTGGGCATGCAAGGAGTGGGTCTCCTTGTTGAAGAGCCTGCTGATCTTCGAACAGGATGCTGAGGTAGTGCTGAAGAAGGTTGGAGTAAGTCATCAGGAATTTCAGTTGTTCTTCTGATGCGTGCTATAAGTCCATTTATGACTTCTTCTACTTCAGCCCTTAGTTTTTGTTGGCTTTAGGAAGTAGGCTTCTGATTTCGTTCCACTCTGACAAGTTGTATCTTTCCAACTTGTCAAGAGTGTGTTGCACATCCTTAACTCCTGAGCGTCTGACGGTGATCCAAGTTTTTGCTTTCTTGCCACGCGTTCGGTTGAGATGGATTCCTGAGATCGCAGCACCATGTTTTCTGAGGTGTAGACGATCTCGGCACCAGTCATGCTCTGAGTTCACTTCTTCAGTCTGTTCCTCTGCATGTCTGTTGAAGACCTTCAGCGTGGCCTTCTGTGCTAGTAGAGGATCAGCACTTATTTTGTCGTCTTCTTCTACGAAGTCAGACGCGAGACGCCTTGCGGCTTGGGCAGAAAGGAAAGCTTCCTTCTGCTTTTTATTATGCTCCTCCTGAGCTTGCAACGCGAGGTCGTATTCCTCCTGTGATAGATAGGCGAACTCGGAGTCCCAAGAGGTACAAAGAGGAATTTTTACTCCTGTACTCTCGAGTCGCTCTATCACGGCTTCTAAACGCCCATCCCTGTTGATACTAGCAGAAGTGTCAGGGTAATTCTCACCTTCAGATCTAGGAGAATTAGAGGGAGGAGATCTAGGGGAAGAAGCAGGGGTAGAGAAGTCATCAGAGATGAATTCATCATCTGATGATAGGCATATAGTCTCAGGAGGGGCTCGGATTTCAGGGGTTCTGGAGGAAGATGCTTCCGAGTTAAAGCGGGTTGGTTTTGAAGGAATGGATTCAGGGTTTAGGGGAGTTACTCTGAATGTCATTCTGCTCAGTTCGGCTCGTGTCTGTTCTGATGGACTGTTTTCCATAAGGCGAACAATCTCACCAGTGACAGAACCAAAGTTCACATCCTGAAATTCAGAGTCTGTTTGGTTTTTAGGTTCAGGGGTTGGTTCAGGAGTAGATTGAGGTGTTGGTTCAGGGGTAGGTTGTTTGGGTGGTTGGTAGATAACCATTTGTACGTTGTTTGTGGGTGAGTCTTCAGAGGAGGTGTCGAGGGTGATGGTTTCAGGGGTAGGTTTATACTTAAGAAGAGTGGAGATGGGTTGGTTATCAGAAGATGAGGGAGAGGATGGTAGGAATAACGTACCAGGTGCACCGGGGTTCTCCCCTGAGACTGTGCAGGCCCTGGAGTGGGCGTTGAGACAGGAACCTTTTCGACGAAGAAGTCGTCATCATCATCATCATCATCATCATCATCTTCATCCTCATCCTCGTTCGTTCCCCCCTGTTCATTTGTTCTCCAGTTGGTGGAGGGGGAATAAACGGAATGGTCTCGCTGAGGCTGTCTCTCCCCTTCAACAGGTGCCTGAGTCAAGGTGGCTGTTGAAATATACCTCTGAAGGAGAGAGGCCATATTGTTTTGCAGCTTGCGAGAGATGAAAGAAGAGGAGATCAGGGATTGCAGAATATCCCTGTCTGCGCTGGTGAACGATGGAGGAGGTGGAGGAGCAGAGGTGATGGCGTTGACAGCGTTGGTGAGGCCAGTCACCTGCTCCTGGAGAGCGCGGAGCCCTGCCTCCTGGGCATCCAACCTCTGAACCACTGTTGTTTGGAAAGTGGTGAGAGAGTTGGTGCTGTTGGCGATGGTGGTGGAGAGAGCAGGCAGAGCAGTGGCCTTCAGGTCATCAACAGATGCCTGAAGGGAGTTGGAGGAGGTAGCCACTTGGGAAACCTTGTCGTGGATGGTATCCAGACAAGGAATCGTGAGAGTTACGGCCGTCGGTGGAGGAGTGGCGGCGGTAGCAGCAGTCGCAGTGGCGGCGGCGGCTTCAGCGGCAGTCGCAGCGGCCTTGGCTGAGGCAAGCTCCAGCTCTAAAGCCTAGAGGCGTGCCTTGTGCGCATCCTCCGGCTGTTGGAGTGCTGCGCGAGCCTCCTGTAACTGTCAGCGGACTGACGGCGAAGTTCAGCTGCACTCAGCTGTCGTTCGGAGTCCGTGAAGACGAAATCGTTGAAGGGGTCATCCTGGTGTAGTTGAGGATGCCCTTCAATTGCTGCTCCTAAAGAACCTGTAATATCAGTAGCTAAGTGAGCACTAGAGGTCTTAGAAGCTTTCATAAAAGAAGAAATGGCAATAAGTTGCTTAAAAGTATTACCTGAGGCTAGGAGGGTATCAAAGCGATTGCCCTCCACATTCTCTGAGTGTTCGAGATGAACAACCTCAGGTTCTTGTTGGACAGGAGCAGTAGCAGGAGTGTCTGCAGGTAAAGAAGTTTTAGATAAAGGAGAGGGTTTGTTTAAAATTGCAGGGAGAGTGAGGTAATATTTCTTACCAGCAACCTGCTTCTTTTTCTTCTGCGCCTTAGACTTGGCGCGTTTAGGTTGGGGAGGAGGAGAGGAGCCAGAGGGAGGTGGGCGCTTCAGGAGCGGGGATGAAGTAGTTGCAGCTGGGGAAGTCAGTATAGGGTTAGCTACTGACATAGCATGCAGAGAAAGAGAAGAAGATGGTTTGGATGAGAGGGAAGAAATCATACCTTGGACAGGAGGAGAGGTGGTTGCGCGTCTACCTCTGGTTGTGGTTCTGGAACAACCAGAACAGCAGAAAGAGGAACGTCGTCAGGCTTTGGGGAAACCTTGTCCAGGAACTTTACGCCTAAGGCGTAATTGTTGAAGTTGCCTTCTGTTGGGTAGTTGTCACCCATGTGCAGTGCCAGAACGGCAGAGAAGAACCTGGTGTAGGGGACGTTGACCACCCAAGTCCTGTTCTTGATCTTCTTGATCATGTCGTCCCATATGCAGCGAACATAGTCAAACTTGCGACTTTTGATCGCAGAGTAGACCATGTTTTGGATGACCGTGGGGAATTGCTCTGTGCTCCCCGTCTTCCCTGTCAGACAGAGACCGAACGTGTTCCATATATAATAGAACGTAGCGTTCAGCCCCGTCTTGTGGACAGTGGCAGCAGTCTTGACCAAGGGGGCGCCTTCCTTCATGTAACACCCCGCCAAAGCGGAAACACGAGGTGCTACAGCTCAAGATTTCACAACGGTAGGAGATAAACAACACCAATCATTCACATACATAAATAAATATTGTTTACAAAGTATTACAATCCAACGATAAGTTTAAGTTTACAACGTCAACGAAACAAAGATAACAAAAATTAGATTGGTGATTTCATAAATCCGCAACTAAGCCTTATCATACCTTCGGATTTCCTGAAAAGCATGTCAAAACAAAAGTCAACTACGAGAGTTGGTGAGTTCACAGGTTTTTAATTGCACACAAAAATTTTACAAGCAGACCGTGTCGTGGAAATAAAATTCTTGGACGTTTACTAACGTCAAAATTTCAATTATGCATAAGATACGTATAGTTGAGCCACTACAAACCGTTAACCCCAACGAATACCTCAGAGGTGGTTGCGAACCACATGGGCGGAACGTTCATACGAGCTACATCAGCGGTGGAAACTCACGTCCACATGTGTAGGTCGTCTCCCAACGAGTACCTCAGCGGTGGGGGTTTGCCCCACATGGGTAGTCGTTAATTCTGAATTTAGTGCACCCTTAACTCGTCAGTCAAAAGAGTGGGTATTGGTACCAAATAGCGCTATCCACTAAGTCATAGGCTCCTAACGAAGTTAATAGTAGTGTTTATTATAAAGGGGAATTTACTCAACGTATATCACATATTGCATAACACTTGCTAAAAGCAACATTCAATCGTATTTCTTATTATTTAAACTTGAAGCATAATTTCGTAAAAGATTCGATATCAACATGCTTTTCACCCCAAATACGTAAAAGAAAACGTTGAAAAGAGGGGCCGTGAATACTCACCTTGCGTGGGTTTAGCGTTCTAAGTGCTCGTAATGTGTGTTCGAAAATCCGGCTCCCGGTCTACACTCGCCCTATAACATACGTAATTACGTGAGTCCCTAATTCAACGGTCCAAACTTAATAACCATACCGATATCCCACGTAATGCCATTAGTTTATTTAGTTAGTTAAATATAGTTTAATTTAGATTTAATAAGTCTTAGGGATTTCCAAAATGCAAGAAACCCTAAAATTTATAAAATTTGGTCCTTAGTAAAATTTCAGAATCTGTCACAATTTGTAAGTTGCAAAAACACCATCTTTAAACTTAGGTCCATAAAAGGAAAATTTCCAATATTTTTACCTACTGATATTGGGGATGTTAGCATCATCTCCACCAATTTTTATGATTTTTAGAGGTGTTTTGTCTATTTTAATTATTTTTGCAAAATCAGTACCCAAATCCATTTTTCAAAGATACCTATCAGTAATGTTTTACTCATAGAGAGTTCAATATTCCACCAAATCATGAATTTCAAAAGGGGTTTTCTAAATAACTCAAATACCAAACTAATGAGATAAGCCTTGCATCATTTGGGTGATTTTTGAGGGAGATATGCCTCTTTGAAGTCGTGCATGTGAATCTGTCCTCTTGGGACAGCTTGCACCTTCATTTTGTTTTCATTGGTTCGCCCCTCAAAACTCCACCAAATCACTTGAGTTTGGTTTCTTTGGAAAGCTAACTCAGTAAACTTGAGTTTAGAACTAAAAATCAAACATTTTGAACAAGTTATGAAGGAGTTATGCTTGCATGAAGATGAATAAAAATTTCAGACAGAAGCTGTTGCACAACAAAATGTTTCTAGATGGTTGAAATAGTTTTACTCCGAATTTTTGGATGATTCAAGTTGGATTTTCTTCCTAACACTTTAAACTTTCATCCATAAAATTTTTGTAACAAAATAAGATCATTCATTAAGCTTTTGAGTCGTCTAAACACCTCACAAATTTCGGACAGATTCTGTCCAGCAACAAAACCCATTTTTTTCATATCCAAAACACATAAAATCATAGAGTTCTTTGAAGGATTTCTTGCTAGCAACTTCATATCCACTTCATGCAACAAAAAAAAAAAAAAATAATAATACGTTTTTATCATCTCCATTGACATGCATGAACTATTTTTAAAGTTCAGCCCTAAATGTATAGAGAAAAACAACAAGATGATGATTTTTGATCCCAATCTCACATGCTTATGGGGAAATCATGGATTTTACCCTCTTTTAATGTTTTATGTACATTTTTAGGGCTTCTTCTCCTTCCCAAACATAAAGATTGTTATCAAACAAGAAGAGGGGTTTAAACATCAAGAAAACTCAATCAAACACCCCAAAAATGAGAAAAATCGAAGCTAAGATTACCCCCAACACTCTTACCTTTAGAATGAGACCTTTTGATCTTGAAATGGACTTCAACAACTTCAAATAAATCTGATTTCTTGTTCTAATGTTGCTGGAATTTTCGTGAGTTTTAGAGAGAAAGAAAGAAGAGAGAAAGAGAGAAGTGTTGGAGAAGATTTGAAATGAATAATGAGTGAAATGTGGGAAAAGGGTGTGTAATAATTAAGTTGAGAGAAACAAGAGAAAGAGAGGGAAAAAGGGGGGGGGGGGGCCGGCCTTCTAGAAGGCCCACCTCTCTCTCTTAATTTTTTTTTTGTCTTTTTAAACAGCTTAAAATTTACTTGTTATTCGGACGCGGTACCGGGTTTTGGTGGAAATTAAATTTTTCGAAGGTACTGTTGGATTAATTGGGTCAGTTTACGTATGTTTTTAACATAATAACTTAAATTTCTAAAATTCTACTTTAAATTTGGCATTTTAGGATTATCGGATGATTTCGGGCCGGTTCGGGCCTTTCCGGGCAGTTTTCGGGACTTTTAGGTTTTAGCCTAACTTTTTCGCGCACACTAACCTAGTTTCACTTAACTACTTAAATGACTAAATTTTTAACCTACGGGCATGCTACAGAGTGCGTTAACGGATTTCTAACCTGATGACCAAAACTGACGGCTGTCACAATTACCCCCGGTTGAAAGAAATTTCGTCCCGAAATTTAACTCTTGCTGCTCCCGCCGGGGTTCTTTTTGAATAGATGCGGATAGTTGCTCTTCATGAACACCTCACGCTCCCATGTAAACTCAGGTCCGTGCCGGGCATTCCATCGCACCTTGACGATTGGTATTCTACTGCGTCGGAGTTGCTTGACCTCTCGGTCAAGGATCTCTATTGGTTCTTCCATGGCGCGCAGTTGTTCATCAACTTGTATTTCCTCTAAAGGCAAAATCACAGTTTCCTCTGACAAGCATTTCTTTAGATTGGACACATGAAATGTGTCGTGGATGGAGCTGAGCTCTGTGGGTAAATCCAGCTTGTAAGCGACTGGCCCGATTCTCTCTATAATCTTGAATGGTCCAACGTAGCGGGGGCTCAATTTCCCTTTCTTCCCAAACCTTATCAACCCCTTCCAAGGTGATACCTTTAGTAACACTCTATCGCCAACTTGGAATTCTAGCGGTTTCCGTCGGTTGTCCGCATAGCTCTTCTGGCGATCTCTGGCTGCTTTAAGCTTTTCTTGCACTAGCTTAATCTTATCAGTGGTCTCTTGGACGATGTCGGGTCTAATCAGTCGACTCTCACCCACTTCCAACCAGTTTAACGGGGACCTGCACTTGCGTCCATATAATGCTTCATACGGGGCACACTGAATACTGGCGTGGTAACTGTTATTGTAAGAGAACTCAACTAAAGGTAGGTGATCGTCCCAGCTACCTCCAAATTCCAACACACACGCACGTAGCATATCCTCTAACGTTTGTATGGTTCTTTCAGTCTGTCCATCGGTCTGAGGATGATAAGCCGTGCTCAGATCCACGCTGGTACCCAATGCTGCTTGCAGTGACTGCCAAAATCGAGAGGTGAATCTGCTATCTCTGTCGGAAATGATCGAGATTGGCACTCCATGTCGCATGACTACCTCCTCGACATACAGCTGTGCCAGCCTATCAACACTAAAGCTTTCCTTTATTGGCAAAAAGTGCGCAGATTTCGTGAGTCTGTCAACGATTACCCAAATCGAATCATGTCCTTTCTTAGTCTTGGGTAACTTGGTCACAAAATCCATCGAGATCCTCTCCCATTTCCACTCTGGGATTTCCGGTTGCTGTAGTAGTCCGGATGGTTTCTGGTGTTCCGCCTTGATCCTTGCACAAGTTAGGCACTTGCTCACATAAGTGGCAACGTCCTTCTTCATTCCAGGCCACCAATAGTGTTCCTTCAATCCTTTATACATCTTGTCGGCACCAGGGTGTATCGAGTACCTCGATTGATGAGCCTCATCCATGATTATCTTCCTCAGCTGCTCGTCCTTCGGAACCCAAATCCTATCCTTGAAATAACGCACTCCATCCGCTTTCTCCTCAAATTCTTTTTCCATCTTGTGAAGTGTCTCCTTCTTTACATTGTCAGCCTCCAAAGCTTCTTTCTGAGCTTCCAATATCTGACCTTTCAGGCTGGTCTGCACTATCACCCCCATTGCTCGCGTCCTTGTAGACTTCACTCTCTCTTTCCTGCTTAACGCGTCGGCTACGACATTTGCCTTCCCTGGATGATACTTGATTTCGCAATCATAATCGCTGAGCAACTCCACCCATCTTCTCTGCCTCATATTCAACATTTTCTGGTCGAGTATATGCTGGAGGCTCTTATGGTCCGTAAAAATGGTGCATTTGGTGCCGTAAAGATAATGTCTCCAGATCTTGAGGGCAAACACCACTGCTCCGAGCTCCAAATCATGGGTGGTGTAATTCTTCTCGTGAACTTTTAGCTGTCTAGACGCATAGGCGATGACCTTCTCGTTCTGCATTAAGACGCATCCCAAGCCTTGATGTGAAGCATCGCAGTACACTACGAAGTTATCCGTTCCCTCGGGCAACGCCAGAATGGGTGCATTGCATAACTTATACTTGAGCAATTGGAATGCTTCTTCCTGTTTCTCTCCCCAGATAAACTTCTTGTCCTTCTGCGTTAGGGTTGTCAGCGGCTGCGCAATCTTGGAGAAATTTGCTATGAAGCGTCGGTAGTAGCCTGCCAAACCAAGAAATTGCCGGATCTCTGTAGGCGTCTTCGGGGCTTCCCATTTCTTTATAGCCTCAACCTTAGCTGGATCGACATGAATTCCTTCCTTATTCACCACATGACCCAAAAAGTGTACCTCTCGAATCCAGAATTCGCACTTTGAAAACTTGGCGTAAAGCTTCTCAGTCTTAAGTAGTTCCAATATCCGCCTCAGGTGTTGCTCATGATCTTCCTTGTTCTGTGAATAAATCAGGATATCATCTATGAAGACAATCACAAATTTATCCAGGTACGGTCGACATACTCTGTTCATCAAGTCCATAAAGACCGCTGGAGCGTTCGTCAACCCAAACGGCATGACCAGAAATTCGTAGTGGCCATAACGAGTTCTAAACGCCGTCTTGGCAATATCTTCTTCTCGAACTCTCATCTGGTGGTATCCGGATCTAAGATCGATCTTGGAGAAGTAGGTTGCTCCCTGCAATTGATCGAACAGATCGTCGATGCGTGGAAGAGGGTATCGGTTCTTGATGGTGATCTTGTTCAACTCTCTATAATCAATGCACATACGGAAAGATCCATCTTTCTTCTTGACGAACAACACTGGGGCTCCCCAAGGCGAAGAGCTGGGTCGGATGAATCCCTTATCTAACAGCTCTTGTAGTTGATTTGACAGCTCCTGCATCTCAGACGGTGCTAGCCGATAGGGTGACTTTGCTATAGGGCCTGCTCCGGGAACCAGGTCGATGTGGAATTCCACTAGCCGTGGTGGAGGTAATCCGGGTAGCTCTTCAGGGAAAACCTCAGGAAATTCCCGCACGACTGGAATATCCTGAATTGACTTCTCCTCTGCCTTCTTATCCACCACGTGTGCCATAAATGCCACACATTCCTTTCTTAAATGGCTCCGCATTTTCATGTACGAGACTATCTTAATGCCTCTCCTTGGCTTTTCTCCATGTACCTCCAGTACACCTCCGTCGGGTAGCGCTAGCATGACCATCTTCTCAGCACAACAAATCTTCGCTCGGTGGTTAGACATCCAGTCCATACCAACTATTATGTCAAAACTCCCTATCTTGATTGGGATTAAATCTATGCTAAATTCTCTTCCTGATAAACCTAGAGTGCATTTTCTGATTACCTTATTAGCCTTAACTAACTCGCCATTAGAGTATTCAATTATCTGCTCCTCTTTTAAATTCTGAGACTTCTTGTTTATTTTAGGCCTGAACTCTAGCGACACAAAGCTCCTATCTGCTCCGGAATCAAAAAGCACAGTAGCAGGATAATTGTTGAGAAGGAACGTACCTGTAACCACATCCGGGTTCTGTTTTGCTTCCTCCGCTCCTATCACAAAGGCTCTTCCTCGGGCCAAACCTCCACGGGCTCTCTGGTTCTCTGGGGGATTTGTGTTGACATTCGGCCCTTGGTGTCGCTTGGGGCATCTGTTTCGATAATGATCGGGGCTTCCACACTCATAACAGGTTCGGCCTTGTCCGCTTCTACAATCTGGCGCGACATGCCCTGTTCGATTGCACTTCTGACAAACAACACACTTCCCGTAATGTTGTCGGTGACACCTATCGCACATCGGCGGTGACCCTTTTCCTCTTTCCTGGACCGGCGTCTGAATTCCAAAATTCTTAGTCACTCGGCGCTCCTTGTTGATCCTCTGCCCAAACTTGCCTCTCGCAGGCTCCTCCACTTTCCTCTTTCCTTTCGCCCCGTCACTTGGAAATGTTCCCGATCGGACAGCATTATTGGTGAGTCGGTTTGCCAGATTAACTGCCTCTTGCAGTGTCTTCGGGTCTGCTGCGGTTACGTTTCCCCTGATTACTGGTGACAATCCCCAGACGTATCGATCTACACGGTTCTGTTCAGGCGTTACGAGATGCGGTACTAGCTTGGCCAGCTCATGGAATCGGGTGGTGTAAGTGGTGACATCACTGCCCTTCATCTCGTGGTGCCACAACTCAGCTTCTAACTTCTGTATTTCACTTCGCGGGCAGAATTCATCCTTAAGCATCTTTTTAAAATCTTCCCAAGAAATCTGACCGGTTGCTTCACGGCCACGGGTTTGGACTTGGGTGTTCCACCAGGTTAGAGCTCGTCCTTGCAACAAGCAGGCAGCATATTCCACCTTGTTCCCTTCTGTACATTTGCTGATATGGAGGACAGACTCCATGCCCTCTAACCACGTTAGTAGTCCAACCGCTCCCTCGGTTCCGTGGAACTCCTTAGGATTGCAGCTACGAAAGGATTTGTATGTACACTCTCGGTCTCTAGGCTCTGGATTGCGGTTTTGGTTGGCATTGAATCCAGCTGCCACTTGACTGACTATATCAGGAAGGGAGGCTAAGACTTGCTCCGAAACGAGTCTTGCAAGTTCCGGGTTTTCCCTTCTTGGAGGCATGTTTCTAAAACACATCCATAACAAAGGCATTCAGTGATGAACTAACAATGTCTAAGTTTTTGTAACTCATAAACTTCACCACTTATTTCAACCATAACGTTTTCACGAAGTAATAAACTTGCTATACTAATCTACGCGATTATTAGATGCATAATAACTAACATTCTATTCATACGCATAACGTGAAATCATAGCATGCAATTCTTACTTGAAACGTAAAATCATAGCATGAATATCATAGCCATAAATAGATAACCCAAAAGATCATAACATAGACATCATCAAATAGTAGTTCAACCAAGGGATCATAAGTGTTTTACAGTCATCCATCAAAAGAAAATCAGAATTGTTCAATAACCGGGCCTTATGCCCCAAAAATAACGATCCACTTGTTCCATTCCCAAAAGTCTAATAAAGATCCCAACACCTAGAATCTAGCCCCCCAGACAGCCCAGCCAAACAGGATGATAGCCAGAGCAATCACCATATACACAAGGGTGTACAGGTGACTAAGTGAGTCCATAGTGTGACCTAGGAGGGCCACGACTCGAGACAGCTGCTGGCTATCAGCTCCAGCTACACCAATAAGGGAATCGATCATATGCTCATGATGATCGATCATATGCTCGTGAATGCCCTGGCCCCGAGCTAAACGCTCAACTTCCTGGCGTTCGGTTGGGGTCATGCCTCTCAGGCAAAGGACAGGGGCACGAGCCATGTATGGGCGTCTAGGGATCGGAGCTATCGGCGGTGGTCGGGCTACAGGCGGTGCTTGGGCGACGAGCGGTGGTCGGGAGACTCGAGCTACTGGAGACGATGGTCGGTAAGGCGGCGGAGATCCAGATGACGAGGATGACGACGATGACGATGATCCCCCCTGGCCCCTGACTCGGGATGGTCCCGCCCCATCCCAGTGGGGATGCGGAAGGTCATCCTGGTGGGCAGAGGCACGCTCTTCCGAGCAGTGCGTCGACCCCTGAGTCCATAATGAGTCTCAGGTCCAAATAGTCGTACAGGGCTGGCAGGCCGGACGGGGACCGGGTGAGAATCCACGTCACTGTCGCTGTGGGAATCATGTTCCCGGTCAATAGTCAGGGAACGGGAAGCGACACTCCGACTCCTAGAGGGCCCGTGGGACCCCAGGGACTGGTTCTCAGAAGGGTCGGTTTCCTGTGACATGGTGCTGCGATAATAAAAAAAAAGAATTTAAGTTAATATACAAGAAATGATTTCAAAAAAAAAATTTTACATACCACACGGGAACTCACAAAATTTCATTTTTCAGGAAATTCCTAGAAATTCAAAAATTTAAACTCTAACAGTGTGACTAGTTCATAAGTCTTATCCTACTTATATCATTGCTAGGCGTAGGTGATCAGGCTCCGCATACCTATGATATATCAGAATAGCACCTATCCTAATCACGCAGGCAATTAAGTTCTCCTACACTTCGAAATCTTTTAATTTAAAGTTTAGTCTTATTTTTTTTTTTTTTTTTTTTTTTTTTAAAAATAGGTTGGTTATAGTACTTGGTTTTTGTGAAAACCGATGTTCTCTATAACCTACGGCTCTGATACCAAGTCTGTAACACCCCGCCAAAGCGGAAACACGAGGTGCTACAGCTCAAGATTTCACAACGGTAGGAGATAAACAACACCAATCATTCACATACATAAATAAATATTGTTTACAAAGTATTACAATCCAACGATAAGTTTAAGTTTACAACGTCAACGAAACAAAGATAACAAAAATTAGATTGGTGATTTCATAAATCCGCAACTAAGCCTTATCATACCTTCGGATTTCCTGAAAAGCATGTTAAAACAAAAGTCAACTACGAGAGTTGGTGAGTTCACAGGTTTTTAATTGCACACAAAAATTTTACAAGCAGACCGTGTCGTGGAAATAAAATTCTTGGACGTTTACTAACGTCAAAATTTCAATTATGCATAAGATACGTATAGTTGAGCCACTACAAACCGTTAACCCCAACGAATACCTCAGAGGGTTTGCGAACCACATGGGCGGAACGTTCATACGAGCTACATCAGCGGTGGAAACTCACGTCCACATGTGTAGGTCGTCTCCCAACGAGTACCTCAGCGGTGGGGGTTTGCCCCACATGGGTAGTCGTTAATTCTGAATTTAGTGCACCCTTAACTCGTCAGTCAAAAGAGTGGGTATTGGTACCAAATAGCGCTATCCACTAAGTCATAGGCTCCTAACGAAGTTAATAGTAGTGTTTATTATAAAGGGGAATTTACTCAACGTATATCACATATTGCATAACACTTGCTAAAAGCAACATTCAATCGTATTTCTTATTACTTAAACTTGAAGCATAATTTCGTAAAAGATTCGATATCAACATGCTTTTCACCCCAAATACGTAAAAGAAAACGTTGAAAAGAGGGGCCGTGAATACTCACCTTGCGTGGGTTTAGCGTTCTAAGTGCTCGTAATGTGTGTTCGAAAATCCGGCTCCCGGTCTACACTCGCCCTATAACATACGTAATTACGTGAGTCCCTAATTCAACGGTCCAAACTTAATAACCATACCGATATCCCACGTAATGCCATTAGTTTATTTAGTTAGTTAAATATAGTTTAATTTAGATTTAATAAGTCTTAGGGATTTCCAAAATGCAAGAAACCCTAAAATTTATAAAATTTGGTCCTTAGTAAAATTTCAGAATCTGTCACAATTTGTAAGTTGCAAAAACACCATCTTTAAACTTAGGTCCATAAAAGGAAAATTTCCAATATTTTTACCTACTGATATTGGGGATGTTAGCATCATCTCCACCAATTTTTATGATTTTTAGAGGTGTTTTGTCTATTTTAATTATTTTTGCAAAATCAGTACCCAAATCCATTTTTCAAAGATACCTATCAGTAATGTTTTACTCATAGAGAGTTCAATATTCCACCAAATCATGAATTTCAAAAGGGGTTTTCTAAATAACTCAAATACCAAACTAATGAGATAAGCCTTGCATCATTTGGGTGATTTTTGAGGGAGATATGCCTCTTTGAAGTCGTGCATGTGAATCTGTCCTCTTGGGACAGCTTGCACCTTCATTTTGTTTTCATTGGTTCGCCCCTCAAAACTCCACCAAATCACTTGAGTTTGGTTTCTTTGGAAAGCTAACTCAGTAAACTTGAGTTTATAACTAAAAATCAAACATTTTGAACAAGTTATGAAGGAGTTATGCTTGCATGAAGATGAATAAAAATTTCAGACAGAAGCTGTTGCACAACAAAATGTTTCTAGATGGTTGAAATAGTTTTACTCCGAATTTTTGGATGATTCAAGTTGGATTTTCTTCCTAACACTTTAAACTTTCATCCATAAAATTTTTGTAACAAAATAAGATCATTCATTAAGCTTTTGAGTCGTCTAAACACCTCACAAATTTCGGACAGATTCTGTCCAGCAACAAAACCCATTTTTTTCATATCCAAAACACATAAAATCATAGAGTTCTTTGAAGGATTTCTTGCTAGCAACTTCATATCCACTTCATGCAACAAAAAAAAAAAAAATAATAATACGTTTTTATCATCTCCATTGACATGCATGAACTATTTTTAAAGTTCAGCCCTAAATGTATAGAGAAAAACAACAAGATGATGATTTTTGATCCCAATCTCACATGCTTATGGGGAAATCATGGATTTTACCCTCTTTTAATGTTTTATGTACATTTTTAGGGCTTCTTCTCCTTCCCAAACATAAAGATTGTTATCAAACAAGAAGAGGGGTTTAAACATCAAGAAAACTCAATCAAACACCCCAAAAATGAGAAAAATCGAAGCTAAGATTACCCCCAACACTCTTACCTTTAGAATGAGACCTTTTGATCTTGAAATGGACTTCAACAACTTCAAATAAATCTGATTTCTTGTTCTAATGTTGCTGGAATTTTCGTGAGTTTTAGAGAGAAAGAAAGAAGAGAGAAAGAGAGAAGTGTTGGAGAAGATTTGAAATGAATAATGAGTGAAATGTGGGAAAAGGGTGTGTAATAATTAAGTTGAGAGAAACAAGAGAAAGAGAGGGAAAAAGGGGGGGGGGGCCGGCCTTCTAGAAGGCCCACCTCTCTCTCTTAATTTTTTTTTTGTCTTTTTAAACAGCTTAAAATTTACCTGTTATTCGGACGCGGTACCGGGTTTTGGTGGAAATTAAATTTTTCGAAGGTACTGTTGGATTAATTGGGTCAGTTTACGTATGTTTTTAACATAATAACTTAAATTTCTAAAATTTTACTTTAAATTTGGCATTTTAGGATTATCGGATGATTTCGGGCCGGTTCGGGCCTTTCCGGGCAGTTTTCGGGACTTTTAGGTTTTAGCCTAACTTTTTCGCGCACACTAACCTAGTTTCACTTAACTACTTAAATGACTAAATTTTTAACCTACGGGCATGCTACAGAGTGCGTTAACGGATTTCTAACCTGATGACCAAAACTGACGGCTGTCACACTTCACAGGCCAGTTGTAGCCTATGGCGTCCAGAAATTCAATGACTTCGTCAGAGGATGGAGGAGGAGGAAATTTCTCCTTCTTTGGGAATTTGAGGACGTTCCTCACGGTCCCAATGCCGAATGAAATGATGTCGTCCTTAATTTGGAACTTGATCAGTTCGTGCATCTTGCCCTTTGAGTTCCTTTCTTGGGCAGCAGTAGCAGTGGACCACAGTTGTAGAAGCAGAGGTTTGTTGGGCGCCGTGTTGAGAGTGAACGCCGTTTTCAGGGGACTATTGAGAAGAAAGTCCCTGGCTGGCTTCAGGTAGTCCTTGCTGGCAGGGATGTCAAATAGGCCAATAAGGTTGTTGGCCTTAAACTGAAGATCGTGCTGGGGAATGACGATGGGCAGGCTTCCAGTAGCCGTTAGCAGAGTGGTGGCCTCAGAGGAGAGTTGAGCGTCAAGAGATGTGGACGTAGTAGCAGCCATCCTGTCAAAAACAAAAATATCATATGTGGATGATTAAGAATCCAAAATATGCATTTTTCTTCACTTTTCAATGAACACAGAATATGTTCATAAAAGTGGTGAAATCCTTTATACTTGGAATGGATTAGATACCAAAATACACAAAAGGAATGTGTTTTGGTATTAAAAAGAACTTCTATTTTGATGAAGAAATATCAAAATAGGAGTTTATGATTGTTCTTAAAAGAAATAAGAAAAATCATTTAAAACAGTTTTAACAAAAATCTTAGAAGATTTTGGGAAAACTAAGATCAAACGAAGTGATCTTAGGGTTTTTGAAAAAAAAACGTTTATCAAAATAAGTTGTTTTTAAGGAAGAATGTCAACTTAGATTGTGGAAAGAACAAAGAACATAAAGATACTTACGTTGATCTTGTTAAGAAAGTGGTAAGTGTGTGTTCTTGGTGTTCTTGAGAATGCAGATTCGAGAGACAATTGCTTTTCTTGCTTTGAATTCTTTGAGAGAGAATAGTGAGCGTAAAGAGTGAAATGGGTTACGAGTGAGGTTTTTATACCTCATGGTAGGAGAGAGAAAATGGATGAGAGAGAAAAGAGCGGCTTAATTCAAACGTAATGATGAAAAAGAAGTTCTACGCGCGTTCACGCGCCTGACACACGTCGTGGGGAACAGGAAACGCCCCATTAGGTGTCAGTGCAGATGAAAAGTTTGTTTTATTTGAAAAGCTAAAAACCACCTTTTCAGGGGATAATTCCATTTTGATGAAAGAAGTGTTTTCTTGGAATTAGAGTACTTATCAGATAAGTACTGTTTTGGGAAAATCCTCTTATCACATTTAATGCGATACGGTTTCAGGAGCAGAGGTACTTACCTGAGAATCATCATTATTCGGATTTTGAACAAAGATTTTGTAAGTACTGAATAGAGTTATCTTCTGATGAGAGTTTTGTTCAGGAGTTGTTAAGGAAAGAGTCCTGAGAATAGTTATTTTATAGGATTTAACAACTGTTTGTCCTGATAAACTTCAATCATCAGGATTTAACATCCCAAGTTCACTGATGAGCATATTAAAACGCGTTACATCCAGTGGTTTGGTAAAGAGGTCAGCAAGCTGATATTCAGTAGGGACAAAATGGAGTTCAATATCACCATTCATCACATGATCCCTGATGAAGTGATATCTCACTTCAATGTGCTTTGTCTTGGAGTGTAAGACATGATTGTTAGCGATGGCGATCGCTGAAGTTGTGTCACAGTAGATAGGAATTTTAGAAAGTTGTATGTCATAGTCCTGAAGTTGATTTCTCAGCCACATGACTTGAGCACAACAGATTCCTGCTGCAACATATTCAGCTTCAGCGGTTGATGTGGACACAGAGTTCTGTTTCTTGCTAGTCCAACTCACCAACTTGCCACCAAGTAGGTGACAACCACCAGTGGTGCTTTTCCTGTCAATCTTACATCCTGCAAAGTCACTATCAGAATAAGCTATTAGATCAAACCCTGAGTCCTTGGAGTACCAAAGACCCAGATTAGGAGTTCCCTTCAGATATCTGAAGATCCGCTTTACAGCGGTCAGATGGGATTCTTTGGGTTCAGCCTGATAACGAGCACATAAACATGTAGAATACATGATATCAGGGCGACTAGCTGTAAGATACAGTAGAGAGCCGATCATTCCTCTGTAGAGAGTCACATCAACAGGTTTCCCTTTGGAATCCTTGTCAAGTTATAGAGCAGGAGCCATTGGAGTCTTCATCGGTGTACAGGATGTGAGATCAAATTTCTTCAGCAACTCATGTACATATTTACCTTGATTGATAAAGATTCCCTTTTCAGATTGCTTGATCTGAAGTCCTAAAAAGAATGTTAGTTCACCCATCATAGACATTTTATATTCAGATTTCATGAGCAACTCAAACTTTTCGCAGAGTTTGGGATTGGTGGATCCAAAGATAATGTCATCGATATATATCTGGACAAGAAGGATATGCTTAGGATATTTCTTTAGAAATAAAGTGCTATCGATCTTACCACGAACAAAACCTTTATAGAGAAGAAAGGTTGAAAGGGTATCATACCAGGCACGAGGAGCCTGTTTTAACCCGTAGAGAGCCTTGTTTAACTTGTAGACGTGATCAGGGAACTTAGGATCTACAAAGCCAGGAGGCTGAGCCACATATACTTCTTCATTGAGTTTTCCATTCAGAAATGCATTTTTAATGTCCATCTGATAAACCTTGAAGTTCATATGTGCTGCGAAGGCTAGGAAAAGTCGAATTGCTTCGAGCCTAGCCACAGGAGCAAAGGTTTCATCGTAATCAATGCCCTCTTCCTGCCTGTATCCCTGAGCCACAAGGCGAGCCTTGTTTCGAATGATCGTACCAATCTCATCAAGTTTATTTCAAAAAATCCACTTGGAACCAATGATAGTACGTTTTCGAGGCCTAGGGACGAGAAGCCAGACATTGTTTCTGAAGAACTCTGCTAGCTCTTCCTGCATGGCTGAGACCCAGGCAGGATCACGCAAGGCATCATCTATTTCTTTAGGTTCATTTTCAGAGATGAAATTAACATAAAGACAGACGTTACCAGATTGACGTCGAGTCTTAACACCAGAGGAAGGGTTACCAAGAACTTGATCAATAGGATGATCCTTGGTCCATCGAAGAGCAGGTGGTTGATACACCTGTCCTGAAGTGGAAGATTCATTTACTGATGGATCAGGGAGAAGATTAGTAGGAGTAGGCTCACTAACAGTGGTTTGAGAAAAGTCTTCACTGTTAGTGGGTTGATCAGGTTCAGGTGGTGTGACTTTGGGTAATGGGGGTGGCATTTATTATAGGAGGTATGGATATTTGAGAGGGTGGAGTAGGAGGATCTTCTTCAAAACCATCAGGAAGGTCTTGAGGAGTTGGATCAGCAATGGGAATATCAGGGACTTGAAAGAAGGAGTCAGCCCACTGATTTATTTCAGAGTTATCATGAGGGTGTGGGAAGGTAGGACCCGATTCATCAAATCTAACATGAATCGTTTCCTCTATGGGTTGTCTTCGTTTGTTGAACACACGGTATGTTTTAGAAATAGAGGAGTATCCAAGGAAGATTCCATCATCAGACTTGGAATCGAACTTTCCAAGATTATCTTTGTTGTTCAGGATGTAACAGACACAACCAAAGATATGTAGATGTTCGATTGAGGGTTTCCTGTTACGAAAGAGTTCGTAAGGAGTCCTTCTGAAGCGTTTGACTATCAGAGATCTATTCTGGGTGTAGCAAGCAGTGTTAACAGCTTCAGCCCAGAATTGAGTGGCAAGGTTGGCTTCACTCAACATAGATCTTGCAGCTTCGATCAGGGTTCTGTTACGACCTTCAGCAACACCGTTTTGCTGAGGAGTTCTAACAGAGGAGAAGTTCTGGGAGATACCTTTCATATCAAAGAAGGTTTCCAGAGTACTGTTTTTGAACTCAGTACCATGGTCACTTCTGATAGAACGAACGGAAAGGTTGTTGAGTTTTTCCATCTTCCTGACGAACAGGATGATTTCTTCAGGAGCATCACTCTTGGATCGTAGGAAGAATACCCAAGTATATCTGGAATATTCGTCAACAATCACCAGAGTATATTTCTTTCCACCAATGGATTGGACATTAACAGGTCCAAAGAGATCCATGTGGAGAAGTTGTAGAGGAGAGCTAATGGAGGATATCTGCTTGGACTTGAAACTTGCCCTGGTCTGTTTTCCCTTTTCGCATGCAGAACAAAGAGACACCTTTGTATAGCGAAAGTCAGAAAGACCAACAACAAGATTGTTGGTGTAGAGTTGATTCAGCGTCTTGAAGTTTAGATGAGAGAGACGCTTGTGCCAAAGCCAGTTTGTATCAGTAGAAGCACGTGATACGAAACAGAAGTTATCAGTGGAAGTATTCATGTTGATGATGTAGATATCAACTTGTCTAACACCAGTGAGAATAACTTCCTTACCTCTGTTCTTGACTTTGCACTTTTTCTTCGAGAAGGAGACTTTGTGATTCTTATCAGACAGTTGACTGATGCTAAGAAGATTGTGCATCAGGCCTTCAACATAAGCAACTCTTTTGAAGGTAGTTACTCCGTTGGTCAGGGTGCCATAACCTCGGGTTTGGCCTTTACCGTTTCCACCAAAGGTCACTGCAGGACCTCTTTCTTCACGGTAGTTAGAGAGGACAGATTTAGAACCAGTCATATGTCGAGAGCATCCACTGTTCAGATACCAGATGCCCTTATCCTGTAAAATTTAGAGTTTAAGTTTTTCTTGGTACCCATAGAACTATGGATCCAGAAGTATCAGTAGGACTGGTGGAGTTAGTGGCAGCCTTTACTGAATTACCAGTACTAGAGGCTGGAGTCTTGACTGAGGGAACAGTCTTGACAACCTTCTTTCCTTTGACTGAATTATCAGTCTTAGGAACTTTCTTTACCTGAGCTGATTTTTCAGCTTTGGTAGCATCAGGACACTTACTCGCAATATGGTCATTTAATCCACAGTGATAACATTTGCGATATTGAAAGCGTTTAGTGGAGTCCTTGAAGTCTTTGAACTTCAGATAAGTAGGACCAGTACCAAGTATGCCTTTAGCATTGGACAGAGGAGGAATTGGTTTCTTTTCCAGGGTCCTTTGCTTTAGGTCAATCTTCAGTCTAGGAGCAGGACTCTGAGAAAAGGATTTTGATCCTGAGACTGAAGGACCACCACCCAGAACTTTGTTCTTGGGTTTAGGACTCTTGGTCTTTGAAGGTGTAAAATTCTTGCCTTTTTCTTTGCCTGTATTCTTTTTGCTCTTAGGAGCACCTTCAGTGTTTGTGTTGGAAGAAGAAGGGATGTTTTCAGGGGCATTAGGATCAGGGATAGAAGAAACAAACATTCCAAACTTAAGCATGGAACGATCAGGTCGAGTACATCCACTAGTGAATCCCAGACCTTTCTTGTTTTTAACATTTCTTCCTGAGGCTAATATTTCATCAACCTTCTCAGAGGCGTCACTCCATCCTTTGATGGTGACTTTTTCAGCATTAAGCTCAGCCAAGGCTCTTTCTTTGGCAGCAAGAGCCTTTTCTCTCTCGATACAGAGAGTCTGATTAACATTGACCTGATCCTTATAACTTTCTTCCAGAATGGTAAGTTGTTTTATCTTTTCTTGACATTCTCTGAGTTGATCACGAAGATCAATGTTCATTTTCTCAGCAGAGGTTTTACCATTCAGTGCTTTATAGAGATCAAGGGTTACAAGGTCAAGCTGAGTTAAGCTTTCAAGAGGGACAATAGGAATTTTTACCTGACTGGAAGAATCAGTCGCAGAGGTGGAAGCTTCAGGAGCTTCAGTAGGAACCTCTTCAGGAACCTCTTCTATCTTAGCCATAAGAGCTAAGGTAGGTTCTTCAACAATGGCCATCAGTGCCACTGGAGTAGAGTCTTCCTCATCAGATGACTCATCAGAGGAGACGTCATCCCAATCGCAGTCTTCTGCGATAAGACCTTTACCTTTGCGCTGAAATTTCATCTTCTTGTATTTTTCTTTCAGGCGCTGGTATTTGGGGTTCTTAGAGGAAGATTTGGCAGAAGAGGGAGCAAACTGACTTTTCCTGTACCTGCAATCATTAGCAAAGTGTCCTTTGCCCTGACAGTTGTAGCAGATGGCAGTAGCCTTATCAACAGGATCTGATTTAGGCTTGTCAGTTATAGAGAGAGGTTTCTTTTTATGGAAGCTTCCCTTTTTGGCAAACTTTTTAAAAGATTTAGTTAATAAAGCAAGAGATTCGTTGAATTCAGGATCTTCTGACATGTCAGAGTCAGAGGATTCTAAGTCAGTAATAGTTACAGAAGAAGTGGCAACAGGAGTAACTGAATCAGAGACCAGTGCAACAGTGTTACTTTTGGGATCTTTAGTATCTCTTATGAGATTCTTTTTCAGTTTCTTCTGTTGTTCACGGTTTAGAAGAATACCGTACAGCTCACTTAAAGTGAGTGTCTTTATGTCCTTGGACATAGTTAAGCAGGAGGTGTAAACTTCCCAATGTTCAGGAAGAGCTTCCATGAACTTGGTAACCACCTCAGAGTTGGGATAGACAGTACCGATAGTCTTCAGGTTGATCAGGAGACAGTTGAATCTCTGATGTAGCTGGGAGAGAGTTTCATCCTTCTGATGAATAAAGCCTTCATACTGGCGAACCAAGAAAATCTTTCTTGATTCCATGAGAACAGCAGTACCTTCGTATTGAACACAGAGAGTGTCCCAAATCTCTTTGGCAGAGCGAAGGTGACAGACAGAGTGGAAGACGTCATCAGGGAGTGACATAGCAATGAGAGATCTAGCCTTTGTGTCAATGTTGACAAGGCGCCTATCTTCCTCATTCCAGTCAGTCACTGGCTTCACCAATTCCCTGGCGGGTATAGCAGGTTGACCGTCAGCAGCAGGAATAGCATGGACACGCTGTGTAGGCACATGTGGTCCATTTTCCAGAAAGAATGGAATCTGGGGATCAGAACCAGATAGAAAGAGTTCCATCCTGGTTTTCCAAAGAGCAAAGTTGTCTTTGTTGAACCTAGGAGGTTTTCCAGAGGAGCCGGTATCAAAGTAGTTATCCTTAGCTTGAAGAGCCATGGATTAAGAGAAGAGAGGATCACAAGATTTTTCTTATGGAAGAAAATGGGAGCTTGTATCTGCTCTGATAGCACTTGTTGGTCCCAATGAGGTGACCTTCAAGCAAGGATAGTGTTTAGGATTATAGAAGGGGGGGTTGAATATAATCACACAAAATTTCATTTTTAAATTCTTGTTGTATTAACAATATGAATTTACAGATTGTTGCGGGAATAGAAAAGACAATAAGTCTAAACTAAACAATATAAGCTTTCTTTCACTATGCAGTAAAGTGAGAAGATAAGAAAAGAAAGAAGATAGAGGGAATAAGAAAGAAAGGATTAGGGTATTTTTAGGTTGAAGAAGAAGTATGGAGAACATCTCTTCAAGTCCTATTTATACCCAAGGCATTAAATGCATGCAGACTCACTTTTGTGTACGTGTCACAATGTAAGTGGTCCTTTGTACTATTTACTGTAAACAAATACTCTTTGCATGGTGTGCAGAAGAGGAAGTGTGTAAACAGTTGCCTTGAGGTCTGATAAGTACGGAGGGAACAGTAAAGAGACTGTCCTTATGTACTTTTGTGTCAGTAAAGGCGGATAATCCTTTTGTGCATTAGAATAAGACATTACACTAATCCTTCAGGATCAGGATACTGATCAGTGAGTAGAATCCTGAAACTGATGTTGTTCAGGGTCACTTGTATCCTGATGAATCTTCAGGATGTCATACGATATTGAGCAGCCTGCTATCACTGAGTTCCGTCTTTAGATCACGAGCATGCTGTTCTTGTCATCAGCTAATTCTTCGACGTCGCTGATGGTTCTTTGAGTATGATCTTGATGTCTTCAGGAGGTCTTCACTTCAGTGTACAGGATCAGTAGACTGCAGAACAGACTCGTTCGTCTCCTGATCCTGATCCTGATCCTGATCATTATAAAAATAAGTTACAGCATAAGTAACATGGAATAACACTGAACAGATTCAGTGATAATTCCTCAAGCTATAACAGAAGTAAAACCTATTCACTAAATAAAGATTCAGGATCATTATCATTTCATCAGGTCTTAGGAGAGCTAGATCAACAATTTCCTTTTCTGCCAAACTTTTTGAAATTCTTAGAGAGAGAGCAAGAGACTCGTTGAAATCTGCCTCATTATCAGAGACAAGATCAGAGTCAGAATCATCTATCTCAGTGATAGTCACTGTTGAGACAGGGGTTTGAGAGGGTTGAGAAGCATCAGAAACTAAGGCAAGAGATGTACCTTTCGCATCATCCTTGGTATCTCTGATGAGATTAGTCTTCAGAGACTTAGTTTGCTCATGGTTGCGCATCATACCATATAACTCACTGAGACATATAGTCTTAATGTCCTTGGACATTTTTAAACACATGGTGTAAGTTTCGCAATATCCAGGGAGGGCCTCCATGAATTTGGTGATTACCTGCGAGTTAGAGTAAACAATACCGTAGGTCTTCAGATCGATCAGAAGGCAGTTAAACCTCTGATGGGTCTGGGCCAAAGTTTCACCTTTAGCAGCGATGAACTTCTCATACTGACGTATGAGGTGAATCTTTTTAGATTCTATGAGAGCGTCAGCACCCTCATATTGGATACAGAGAGTATCCCATATTTCTTTAGCTGTCTCAAGCTTACTGATGGAGTGAAATACTTCATCAGGAAGAGACATGGCTATCAGAGATCTTGCCTTGGTGTCAACATTCCCCAGGCGTTTATCTTCGTCTGTCCAGTTGGACACTTGCTTAACATATGTTCTTTCAGGAGCAGCGGGAGTGGTGGAAGTAGCAGCAACAGCTGGTACTATAGAAGTGGGAACATATGGTCCATGTTCTAAGAAGTAGGGGATTTGAGGATCGGAACCAGAGAGAAATAGTTCCATTTTTGACTTCCATAGAGGGAAGTTATCAGCATTGAATCTGGGTGGCTTTGCCAGAGAACCAGATTCAAAATATGTGTCTTTTGGAGGATTGGCCATAGGGTGGATCTAGAAACTATGCTTCTTTTGTGAACGTTTAGGAAGAAGAAAGAGGTTTCTAACCACTCTGATACCACTTGTTGGTCTTCTATTGATGGCCAATATGATAGATTGTATTGTAGAAAGGGGGGGTTGAATACAATCAACACAGTTTAGAAAACCATCAACACCATCTATTGATGTAAGCTGATGATAGAGTCAGCGATGCTAATGATCTGAAGTTGAAATCAGTGACAGCTAGCTGACTACTCATACATGACGTTCGATAAAGACAAGTCATAGTGCCTCCCTGATCCTTCCCAAGGATCAGCGATTCTAAGGCCTGATCAGTGACTTGTTCTTTAAGAATACCAGATTTGTCTTCTGGTCTTATATGCACAAAAAGGATTTGATTTGCCTTTCTGACAAAAGTACAAAAGGGATGTCTCTTTACTGTTCCCTCCTTACTTGTCAACCATAAGGCAACTATTTACCATAGGCCATGACCCTACCAAGCATGGGTAATATTTTATGGTACAATAGTACACCAAACCCAATCTTTATATGACAAGTGTAAAGTTGGAGATGACATGCATTTAATGCATGGGGTATAAATATGAACATATTGTGTTCTTCAAACACGAACCTTTGGTCCATGTTCTATACCCCTATCCTTTCTTCTTTCTATCTTCTATCTTCTTATTCTTGCTTAGTGCATAAGCAAAGGCTGTGTGTCTAAATACTTAAAGATTGTTTTGGATCTTGACAAAGTCTTGATCCTATTCAACAAACAATCTACTTTAGTTTCACACAATGGCTCCATAGGAGTCGTGAACTGAATGAATTAAGTGGAAGAAACTGTGTTGATTGTATTCAACCCCCCCTTCTACAATACAATCTATCATATTAGCCATCAATAGAGGACCAACAGAAGGAAATGTTGAGATGTACTTTGTCAGAACAGAATTTCAGTTGGCTGATCTCTTTACCAAAGCACTTGATGAGAAAAGAGTTACATTTCTTGTGGAAAAGATTGGCATGACTGGCCCCTTGCCTTAATTATTTTGTTAGATGTCATGTTTTTTTTAAAATACTTATTTTCTTATTTTCTTTTATTCTAGATTAATCTTTACATCTTGTTCTTAGTCTTAAGTGAGATATTGCAGGAAGTTCGTCCAGATCCCAGTTTTGCTTTTTACAAGATAAAACTTCCTTCAGGAACTAGTTTTTACAGAATCTCTGTGACTCTGCACAGAGGCTCTGGCTTGTTAACAAGTTCTGTTGGTTGATTTTCTGATCCTTCTCTAAATTCAAGGAATCGTGTTTTTCTTTTGGAAAACTAAGGTAGCTAGTTTCCAGGGGGGAGTGTGTTCCTTTCAAAAGGGTTTAAAACCACAAAAGTAAAAGTCGTTCTAGCTTTTCCTTAGTACTTTATCTTGCAGAACCTCTGCAGCTACTTACTGAGGCTCTGTCAAATGAATGTTGTAGGATCACTCACTTCTCTGTGGATTTTCAATGTTTAGGTATAAAAAGGTGCAAGTCTATACCTCTCACAGTTCATAGAGGTTCTGTATTCCCTTAGGTCTCTTATGGATGTCTCTTGCAAGAATCCAATTTGAACTAATGCGATTGTTAAACGGACAAGGGTTATAAACTCCACGCGCGTGTCAGAAATTTGAGGCGCACGTCCCATATCGTGCATCATCATATACACATGGATGTCTCTTGCAAGAATCCAATTTGAGGATGTCTCTTGCAAGAATCCAATTTGAACTGGTGCGAGTGTTAAACGGACAAGGGTTACAAACTCCACGCGCGTGTCAGAAATTTGAGGCGAACGTCCCATATCGTGCGTCATCATATACACGTGGAATATTTTCATTGGATGTTTTCTCGCGATGACCCCTACGTTTAAGTAGCCATTCATTCCCAGAAAACCGTTCCTATTCAAATTATCCCTTTTTCCTCTCATATATAAACCCTAAACCCCAATTGTTTCAAACTTTTATCACTCAAACTTTCCCGACGAATCCCAGGCTTTCTCCGATCATCACCTCCGACGAAACCTGCAACTCATTTCACAATGTCTTCTCAATCCTCGGCTAAGGCTGCTACATCCACCTGTTCAGCAACTGAAAACTCCAAAAACCATCCCCATGATGTTGAAGTTAATCAATCACAACCTCAGACAACCCATGCCATCTCTTTTCAAATAAATCGCTTTGAAAAGTTTACTCTTCTCAGGAAATCGAACAATCAGTACTTTGTACCCAATACCGAAGCTTTTCTCAATGGTTCTGCTGACTAGTTTGAGGTCCTCAGAAATCATCCACTTTACTATGCTCTCACATCCCAAGTTGATGTTCCTGAAACCTACCTTACTCAATTTCTCTTAAGTGTATATGTGTGCAATCTTGAAGATGAAGGTCTCAGCATTGTAGGCTATACTGCTAATGCAAAAGGGTCAAACATGATTTTTCTCAGCATGAACGTTAATGACCTTCGCTCTACTCTGAAATAGGAGGAACTCTCAGAATATGATGACACACCGACAAATGAAGAACTGATCGAGTTTTTGATGTTCTTGTCATACACCCCAGATGACAACCTTCCTCTTATCAAGAGAGGTGATGTCCGAAGGAAGGGACTTCCTCCACTATGGAATATGCTCTTCTCGATACTGAACTTTTGTCTGAATGGCAAAGTGGGAAGTCCATATCAGTCCTCACACTCTATGTTATCTATCATGTATGGGATTTTCTTTGTACTAGATCTAGACTATGCAAGGTTGATCTACGAAGATATGATCAGTCTGATCAGAAAGAAGGTTGCAACCCAGATCTCTGCCAGAACCGCCAAATCTTATGAAGGAGATCGTCATCCACCAAACTTGGTTCTACAACGCTTCTTTGGATTAGTCTTCTATGACACTCTGAAAGAAAAGCTTCCATGGAACCCCTCAGACAAAGGAACTCCATTGGCAAAGTTATTTCCATTCAAATCCTTCAAGCCAACACTTCAGAAGAAGGGATATGCTCAAGAGCGTCCCATGTCTCATGCCATGATTATGTTTCTGTAGAAAGAACATAGGGATGCCTATAGACATAGTTACAGGAGGCCAAAGCTAGTCCCTGGAACCCCACTACGAATAGGAAAACCTAAGGAGCGTAGGCATAGAATAATATCAGAGAGAACCGAGGGAGAAAGGGCGGATGATAGAGAGATGAGTGATAATAGAATGCCTCTAATAGTAGAATGAAGTTCCCCACCAAAGACAGAGAAGGCGAAGAAATAGAAGACCAAGAAATCCAAAGGTGTGTCTACAGAGGAACCTTCAAGAGCTCACAAGAAATGCTCCAGAATCCAAACAGCAGAAGATTCTGAAACCCCTGTGATCAAGAAGGCCAAGACATCCAAGAGACAGGTGACAAAATTCCCTGTACTCACTCCAGAAGTTCAAACCACATATGTGATTCCTGATGATGAACCATCTATAGAGGTCCAGTTAAAAAGATAGAAAAGATTAAGGGAAGTCCAACTCAAGCAAGCTACTTCACCTCAGACTTCTACTCTACTAGAAGACATTCATGAAGACCACTTCGTTGACATAGAGGCCTGGAACTACAATAAGCATGACATGGAAGTAGGGGCAGAAATAGTAATTTCAGATGATGAAGCCCAACTTTTTGGGATTTTTGGTGCTGGTGTAGAGGAAGGGAAAGATAAGGAGAAACAAGATGATAGATCTATAGGTATAGACGCAGATGTTGGTGAAAAAGATGCCGAGTGCACACTTCCTACCCTATCTCCCCGTGCAACCCACAAGTCTGGCGCTCATGTTCTAGATGAGCAAGCCATTGAAACAGGCACGCACATGCCGAACCCTAACCAGCCTGACCGCACAGAGGGCCTTATTTCTACCTCCGATGCTAGCATAAACCGAGAAGCCCCTAATACTCCTTCATCCTCTCAAAAGGATGACGATTTAAGCAAAAAGATCTTTTTGCTCATGGGTCTGCCAGATCAACATGGAGTCGCATGTGTTGGACTCCCTCACCAGAGTGAACCACCCACTATCCTTCCTGAGGGGGCAGAGAGTGCATGCGTCTTCTTTGGTCTAGAACACCAAGGAAGACCACTTGGTACCTCACCAAAGCAGAGCTCAGGACCCTCTACGGTTGACACCAACAAAATAGAGGTAGGCTCTCCTACCAAGGAAGTCCGTCGATCCTCCAGAAGTCCCCGAGAGGTCAATATCCATGACACCTCTGAGGACCCCTTATAGTCCAAGGGTACTGAGGCAACATGTGTTGGTGCCTCAGAGCTCCCGAGGGACTATGTGTCAAAGGAGGCTTTAAAGCCTTTCCCACGTCAGTCCTTCTTAAACTGGATGAGTTGAAATGCTCAAACAGTCGCTCCACAGAAAACCCTGCAGAAATAAATATCCATGAACTCCTCAAGAATCACACAGAGGCTCTGAAGGCTCATACAGAGGCTCTAACAAATGTCACCTCTGCTATCGATTCCCTTCAGGTGACAAACGACCAATTTCGGCTCTCAAGTTAGCGACTCGTAAAGCACTCACTGTAGCATAATTTTAGTGGAATCCTAGTCTTCTAACTATTTAGGAAGAGATAGGTTTGATTATGCGAAAAAATTTGGAGTTAGCTTAGAAATTCCGAAAATCGCCCGAAAAAGTCCCGTTTTTGTTCTTAAACGTCTAAAAACCTTATATAATGCCGAATCGACTCAATTAAAGTCTTTTATATATAAATTATTATATTTTTACTAACTAGAATAAAACATTCCATTTAACCTATTTTATTTCCTGAAAAATTCATTTTTACCGGAAAAACCTTCGCGAACCGAAAACCGTTGCACCGTTAACTGAATTTGGCTTGTTTCTATAAAAAAAAACTATACTTTTGGGCTTGGGAATGAGCCATATGGCTGGCCCCTCCCACCACTCTCTTTATTTCGCACATATAAAAGCCTTACCTTTATTCATTTGAATTCATTTTCACTCTCAAGGAAAAACCATCCATTTTTTTCTCTCATCTACCTTCATATCTCCATAGCAATCCAAAAAAATTCAGCCATTTAAACCCCAATTTGAAGAATCCAAGTGAAGGTAAAATGTGTATTTATTAAACCCTTAAAAGGGATAACAACTTCTCTTGCATTTCAATTCATTTTTAGCACTTTAAGTGCCATTTCTTAGCAAAGTTATCATTGTTTATACATGCATCTTTGAATGATATCATCTTAATATTCTAAAGGTGAGGTTGAACACCATGGATATGCAAAATATCCACCAAATGGTAAAAACCTATGAACCTCCATCATGAACATAACATTTGGGGTGAAAACCCCAATTTTGGTACCTTTTATTCACATGTGAATCTGGAAATATTGGGTATTTACATGCATGTATCATTTTGATATTTGAGCATTTTATTCTTTATTTCATGATATTTGATGTGGGATTGAAGTTTAATATCAAAGAAATCCCCATTTTCAAAGATTTTAATGTTTTGAAGGTAGAAATCTTGGGTTCTTATTTCAAACAGCAATGGACAGATTCATAACTTCATCTATGGTCGACCCAAAAGGGGACTAAATGGACGTATTTTGTTCCAAACTTTTGATGGATTGAGGTTTAATGAGTTGGGAATCAAACCCAATTGGAATCAATCAAAAATTCCAAGTAAAAGGCCTTCAACCATCCTAAAACTTTTATTGCACAACAGCATTCGAGGTCAGATTATAGAGTCAACTTGTTGCATGCATATCTCCTTGAAAATTTTCTCTAATGTAACACCCTAATCCCATTTTTTTTATTTATTGAAAAATATTTTAGAAATAAAACCTTCGCTTAAATGAATAAATAGTATAATACTTCAAAAATCCCCAAATAAATATCATCTAATGTGTAAACAAAGTCAAATAACTAGAAAAGTCAACGATCGGATCGGAATGCCAATGCCATCTAGCCGGAACCTTCAAGTCGGAGCCTTGCCTTTGTCAACCCCTGAACTCGTACCTAAAAAGGATAAAATAAAGAGGGGTAAGCACAACTGCTTAGTGAGCAAGTAATCACATACAAATATCATAATTAAAACATATAATCACATCAATCACATCTTAACGGTTTCCCGTTCACTGGACCATCCCGCAATCCAGCCTTAGTGGTTTCCCACTCTTCGGGTCATCCCACAACCCGGTCCATCTCAACACATCATCATACATATTAATTACAATAAAATGCACATGAAAACCCACTCACCTGTCTCAAACAAATCACAACGAAATAACGACTCGAACCGTTCCCGCAACTCTGAAAATTATCAATATACCTTCTATAAGAATTTACCCGATAACACCAATTAACCTATCAAGGTCACACTAGACACCGACGCGGCGGCGCCCGAATTCAGATCGGTTGCCGTCTCGTACCACAGTCGAACCCACATAACAGCAGTGGCGGCGTAACACCCTGTTTCGCGGCGTGAACCCGCTAGGGTGGCCGCCTCGCGGCGCGACCCGCTGCCTCGCGGTGCGACAGACCGGCTCGCGGCGCGACCCGCTTTGCACTCATCCTCTTCGCGGCGCGACTGCTCTCTCTCCAGCAGATCAGCAGCGACAGCAACGTGGGCTGCCGTTGCCCGGCCGGCGCTCGACAGTGACGGCATCAGAAACCACCACCACCGCTGGAGCGTTGCACTATGACAGCGGCGGATGTGAGTTTCCCACCACCGTCCGGCCAAACCATCCCCACCACTACAAGATACGGCGGCAGCGTGTGCCATGGCCACCACCGTCCCACCACAGATCTCAATCGGCAGTGGCGGCGGTCTTTACTACCACCACCGATCGACCCATCCATGACGAGTGACAGCAGCGGCGGTTTATACCGCCACCGCCGCCGTCTATCGCGATCATCAGCAGCCGGCTTATTAGCCGCCGCTGGTCCAGGAACAACACGACGGCAGCGGCGGTGTTACCACCGCCACCACCGGATAACGTTAACAACAACAACAAAAAACGACCACCAAACCGTCGCCGGACAAGGAGGACAGCAGCGACGGCGACGAGCACCGCCTCCCCTTACCTCGCCGGTGTTCGCAAGCGGCGGCGGTTAGGCCAAGGCCGGCCAAAGCCGGCGGCCACCGCCTCACCACCGCTCAACGGAAGAAAAAAAAAGAAAGAAAGAAACGCGGCGGTTACCTTCGACGACAACTCGAAAACAACTCCGGCGATTCTCTCCTTTTTCCGGCTCCCTCTCTCTCTCTCTCGGCTCTCCCTCTCTAATCTTGTACGCCAAGTAACGCAATGACGACAAGGGTGCAACCCTAGGGTTTTTATTTAGGTTAAACGGGCCTCCCTCCCCTTACTTAACCCCCAAGAAACCCTAACCCTAATCTAATAATAATAATAATAATAACAAAAATAAGGTGGGGCCCGTCGCGATCAGTCTCACCATTACCAGCTTATGGACCTGCGACCCGTTCTGGACCGAGAGTTTGAGTCACCGCTCGAAAGAGCGTACCTATGCCTATCCGAGGGACCTTCCACATCCCAGCTAGGGATAAGGTGGGGCCTTCCTGGATTAGAGATCAAGGTGGATCGTCTTCATCTTCGTCATCTTCATCGTCCTCATCGTCGCCTTCATCGCGACCTCGACCACCACCGGTAGCCCCAATTGTCCGACCACCACCAGTAATCCGAGCCCCCATTGTTCATTTGAGGGGAATGACTCCAGTCGAGTGTCAGGAAGTCACAGGAATAGCAAGAAACCAGCAGATTCACAAGCACCTCATAGACTACCATGACCATATGATTGATGCTATTGTTGATGCGTCTGGAGCCAACATCCAGACTATGGGTAGAGTTGTAGGTCTCCTTGGCCGTACTGTGGACTCTCTTCACCGCTTGTACATAGTTGTGTACTTGGTGATGGCCCTAGTCATGGTTATGTTAGGATGGGTCATTTGGTGGGTTAGGTACTAGGGGGATCTGTGGAGTATGTCTTTTGGTTGTGAAACTTTAAACTTTTATTTTGTGGCGTGATGCCGTTATTTTGGTGAACGTTATGATGTGAACATCTTTTAATTTTCTTTTGGATCGTTATATGAATGCTATGATATTATGCTATGGATAAAAATTTATGTTTAAGGTTATGTTTATTCATTTACTGTTACAAAATGAATGCATGAGCGTCATACAACTACTTATATTTCTACATATTATGTTAACTTGATAACATATAGATGTATAATGCTTGAGATATGAAGAGTATCTACTTGTGTTACAACACTTAGATAATAAAAACTTGTCACTAAAACCTTTATTATGGATATGATTTAGAATCATGCCTCCAAGACGAGAAGACCCTGAGCTTGCAAGGCTTGTATCTGAACAAGTACTGGCATCGTTGCCAAATATAGTAAGCCAAGTAGCTGCAGGTTTAAATGCCAACAGGGAGAACAACCCGGGAGCGGATGCTGTAAGGAACCATGAATGTACTTACAAGTCATTCAGGCCGTGCAATCCCAAGGAATTTAACGGGACCGAAGGAGCAGTTGGATTATTAACTTGGATAGAGAGCATGGAATCCGTTCTACATATTAGCAAGTGTACCGAAGGGAACAAAGTAGAATACGCGGCGTGCTTGTTGCAAGGACGAGCTCTAACGTGGTGGAACACTCAAGTTCAGACCCGCGACCGAGAAGCAACCGGTCAAATTTCTTGGGAAGACTTCAAGAAGATGATCAAGGAGGACTTTTGCCCTAGAAGCGAAATACAGAAGCTGGAAGTGGAACTGTGGCACAACGAGATGAAAGGGAGCAACATTAGCACTTACACCACCCGATTCCACGAACTGGCCAAGTTGGTACCACACCTAGTGACGCCTGAACAGAACAAAGTGGATCGATATGTCTGGGGATTATCCCCTGTGATCCGAGGAAATATGACAGCAGCAGATCCAAAGACTCTACAGGAAGCAGTCAACCTAGCAACCAGCCACCAACAATGCTATCAGGTCAGGGACGTTCACAAATGACAGTGCAAAGGGGAGGAGGAAGATGGAAGAGCCGGTGAAGGGTAAGTTCGGACAGAGGGTTAATAAAGACCGGAAAGTGGCAAGGAACTTTGGGATTCAGACGCCGACCCCGGAAAAAGGGAAAGGACCACAGCGTGTGTGAGATAGATGTCATCAGCAACACAGGGGGAGATGCATTACTTGCTTCAAGTGTAACCAGGCTGGGCATGTTGCACAGGATTGTAAAACGGGACAAAGACGAGCCTGTTTTGAATGTGGAAGCTCAGATCACTACCGGAATATGTGCCCCAAAAGAAACCAGAGTCCTTACGCAAACCCAACTCAACCAGCAAATCAAGGGAATCGTGGAGGTTTGGCTCAAGGAAGAGCATTCGTGATACGGGCGGAGGAGGCAAAGCAGAACCCTGATGTGGTCACCGGTACGTTTCTTGTAAACAACCATCCTGCATCTGTGCTTTTTGATTCTAGAGCAGATAGAAGTTATGTGTCGTTAGAATTCAGGCCTAAGATAAATAAGAAATCGCAGAATTTGAGAGAGGATGTGACAACTGACAGTTTTGACCTTCAGGTTAGCTACTCGTTAAATCACTCAGTAGCGTTCTGTAGGTAAAAAATTTAGTCATTTAAGTTATTAGAAGAAACTAGGTTAGTTTGCGTGAAAAATTTAGGCAAAAACCTAGAAATCCCGAAAACTGCCCAAAAAAGCCCGTACCGGCCCAAAGTCACTCGAAAATCCTATAATGCCAAATTTTAAGTCAACTTATATAAAATATGTAACACCCAGCTAAAGCGGAACCGCAGGGTGTAACAGTCTAGATTTCATGGCGATAGGAGATAAATCACACCAATCATTCATGCCAAAAATAAATATAAAGTTTACAAGTATTACAATCCAACCATAGTTTAAGTTTACAGACTTAATCAAAACGAGAACGACATAATCTTGATTGGTGAATACAAAAACCCCACAATTTAATCCTTATCAAACCTTCGGATTTCCTAAAAAGCATGTTAAGACAAGTGTCAACTACGAGAGTTGGTGAGTTCACAGGTTTTCATATGCACAAAACAGTTAAATGCAACAACATTTTCAGTGAACCTTTTTATTCACTCAATATTCGTAAATCATTCATAGTGAATCTTTTTATTCACTAAGTTTTCAAAATCAGTTTACAGTGAACCTTTTTATTCACTACCGATACTAGCCTCAACATTAGTGAACGTTTTTGCTCACTCCATTTCAAGCTTAGTATCAAATGTGAGTAAATTTCCCGGGTGATTTGTTAATCGCATGATATTTATTCTGTGAGTTACTACTAATCCTCCATTTCATGACATGCTACGCCCCTATTCTACCTCAGCGGTGGGACTAAATCCCACATGTGTAAAATTTTTATTCAATACAATGCACCTATCACTCGTCAGTTTAAGGTGGGTATGTCAAACCAAATAGCACTATCCATGTGTATTATAGGCCCATTGTTATGAGTTAATAGTAGTTACCGGGGACTTAAACATTTCAGACTCACTATATCATGCCTCAAAACATATCAAATTTAGCTCACAATACATTTCATTTCATTTCGCAACATTTTCACAATTTTTCACATTCATTTATAACCATGCTTTTCACCCCAAAACACATAAAAACGGTAAAAAGTGGGGCTGTGAATACTCACCTGGAGTAGCTTTTGCGTTCTTAAACAACCGTTAGTGCGTGATTAAGTCCCGGCTCCGAGTCTATATATGCCCTAACACATACGTAATTGACGTAAGTTCTAAGTTCAACGGTCCATATTTAATAAGTCAATACCGATATCCTATATAATGCCTTTACTATATTTTATTAAGTTCAATTTAATATATAAATATATTTTTGTTACTTTAGTCCATGTCCAAACATATGGGATCTCTTGATATTTGCAAAACAACACTTTTGAACAAATCTGATTCTGGCAGATTTGTATTGTTTCAAGATTACTACCATTAAGCTTGGTTCAAAAAGGAGTTGAGCCACCAAATTTTTATCCACTGATATTAAGGGTATTAATAACAATGCTACCAAATTTCATGATTTTAGGAGATGTTTAACATATTTTAAAGATTTTTACAAAATCAGTGTGCATAACTCATTTTTGAAATTACAAGTCAGTAATGTTTGTACTCTATAGAATTCATTTCTTCACCAAAATTAGATTTTCAAACGGGATATTCAAGATAAAACTAATATCTAATAAATGAAACAAGTTTCACACATTTTTGATGATTTTTGAATGCGATATGACCTCATGAACTCATGCATGTGAATCTGCCATACTTGGACAGATTATACAACGAATTCTTTTTCATTGGTTGAACACTCAAAAATCCACCAAATCAGGTGTTTTTCGGATTCTTTGGAAATCTAACTCACTGAACTTGAACTTAGAATCAAGAATCATGCATTTTAGTTAAGTTATCAAGAAGATATGCATATAAGAAGTTGATATAAGATTCTGACTAGAAGCTGATGAATACTAAAAAGTTTTATCATGGTTGAGGGCTCAAAACATGGAATTTTTGAGTGATTCCAGTGGGATTTGAACCCTAACACATAAAATATTACCCCATAAAAATCTCAGAAAAGAAAGAGTCCAAAAACACCCTTTTTGGGTCGTACAAACAACATGCAATAGATCTGTCAGCACCGTCCAGATTCTAGAGCAACTTTTACTCATCAAAAACACATAAAATCACCAATATTTGGGGTTTTCTTGGAAAATAAACTATAAACTCTTAACTTATCACAAATAAATAGATAAAATACATTGATGCCATCAAAATACATGCATGAACTACTAGAAGAGTTCAGCCCCAAATAGAGAATCAAAAACATTCAAAGATGAGGTTTATACTTCCATTTTTGTGTTCATAAGGAGGATTCATAGAATTTTGCCTTCTTTGAAAGTTCATACACATTTCTAAGGCTCATTCTCTTCCTCAAACATTCAAGAATGGTAATCCCACATCAAAGAGGTTTTAAACCTCAAAAGATTAAGAAAAGGCTCTAAAATGAGCCAAAATCGAAGCTAAAACGTTTATTTTATTCTTACCTTGAAGATGATACCACTTTGAACTTTGAAATTGTGTTAAAACCTTCAAAGATCAGATTTTTGAGGATGAATGTGGCTGGAGTTCTTGAGAGGTTTTTAGAGAGAGAATGATAGAGAGAGAGTGATAATTTGAAAATGAAATGATGGAAAAGAGTTGGGAAAGGAAATAAATCATGACTTTGTATGGAAAGGAGAAAGAGGAGAGTAATAGGGGGGGGGGTGGCCGGCCTTGTGGGGCCCACCCAACCCTCTCTCATATATATTTTTTTTATTTAAAAGGCTAGGGTTTTATTTAATACTGATAAGTCCATCGCAGTGTCGGTTTGCAGCAGTTTTTCGACAAAACCGACTTTTCGAGCATGAAATTAGGTTCTTTAGAACAGTTTATTTTTATTTCTATAAAATCATTAAAATGTATATAAGTTGACTTAAAATTTGGCATTATAGGACTTTCGGATGACTTTGGGCCGGTACGGGCTTTTTCGGGCATTTTTTCGGGATTTTTAGGTTTTTGCCTAAATTTTTCACGCAAATTAACCTAGTTTCGTCTAATAACTTAATTAACTAAATTTTAACCTACGGAAACGCTACTGAGTGATCTAACGAGTAGCTAACCTGAAGGTCAAAACTGTCAGTTGTCACATTTACCCCCGGTTAAAAGAAATTTCGTCCCGAAATTTAATTCTTGTTGCTTCCACAGGGGTCTTTTGTGAAAAGGTGAGGGTATTTGCTTTTCATGAAAGCCTCCCGCTCCCAGGTGAACTCCGGCCCATGCCTTGAATTCCATCGAACTTTGACGATCGGTATCTTACTGCGCCTAAGTTGCTTGATTTCTCGATCAAGGATTTCAATTGGTTCCTCCGTGGTGCGCAGTTGTTCATCGATTTGGATTTCCTCCAGAGGTAATACCACTGTCTCTTCTAACAGGAATTTCTTCAAATTGGACACGTGGAAAGTGTCATGAATGGTGCTGAGCTCTGGGGGCAAGTCCAATTTGTAGGCGACCGGTCCAATTCTTTCCAAGACTTCGAATGGTCCAACAAATCGAGGGCTCAATTTTCCCTTCTTTCCAAATCTTATTAATCCTTTCCAAGGCGACCTTCAACAGTACTTTATCGCCAACTTGGAATTCTAACGGTTTTCGTCGATTATCGGCGTAACTTTTCTGGCGATCTCTGGCCGCTTTAAGCTTCTCTTGAACCATTTTGATCTTATCGGTTGTTTCTTGAACGATGTCAGGCCTAATTAGTCGACTCTCTCCCACTTCCAACCAATTAAGTGGGGATCTGCACTTGCGTCCGTACAAGGCTTCATATGGAGCGCACTGAATGCTGGCATGATAGCTGTTATTGTAGGAGAACTCGACTAAGGGTAGGTGATCATCCCAACTACCTCCAAATTCTAACACGCAAGCACGTAACATATCCTCCAACGTCTAGCACCGTCCGAGATGCAGGAACTGTCAAATCAACTTCAAGAGCTATTAGATAAGGGATTCATCTGACCCAGCTCTTCACCTTGGGGAGCCCCCGTGTTGTTCGTCAAAAAGAAGGATGGATCTTTTCGCATGTGCATCGATGACAGGGAGCTAAACAAGATCACTATTAAGAATCGTTACCCTCTTCCACGCATCGATGATCTGTTCGATCAATTGCAAGGAGCGACTTACTTCTCCATGATCGATCTTAGATCCGGATACCACCAGATGAGAGTTCGAGGGGAAGATATTGCTAAGACAGCGTTCAGAACTCGTTATTGTCATTACGAATTCTTAGTCATGCCTTTCGGTTTGACGAACGCCCCAGCAGTTTTTATGGATCTGATGAACAGAGTATGTCGACCGTACTTGGATAAGTTCGTAATTGTCTTCATAGACGACATCCTGATTTATTCGCAGAGCAAGGAGGACCATGAGCAATATCTGAGGTTGATACTGGAATTACTCAAAGCTGAAAAGCTTTATGCCAAGTTCTCAAAGTGCGAATTTTGGATTCGAGAAGTACACTTTTTGGGTCATGTGGTGAATAAAGAGGGAATACATGTCGATCCAGCTAAGATTGAGGCTATAAAGAAATGGGAAGCCCCGAAGACGCCGACAGAAATTCGACAATTTCTCGGTCTTGCAGGATACTACCGGCGATTCATTGCAAATTTCTCCAAGATTGCACAGCCGCTGACAACCTTAACGCAAAAAGACAAGAAGTTTATGTGGGGAGAGAAACAGGAGGAAGCATTCCAGTTGCTCAAGCATAAGTTGTGCAATGCACCCACACTGGCATTACCCGAAGGAACGGATAACTTCGTTGTGTATTGTGATGCTTCACATCAAGGCTTGGGTTGTGTTTTGATGCAAAACGAGAAAGTCATCGCCTACGCATCCAGACAGCTGAAGGTCCACGAGAAGAATTACACCACTCATGATTTGGAGCTCGGAGCAGTGGTGTTCGCCCTCAAGATTTGGAGACATTATCTTTACGGCACCAAATGTACCATCTTTACGGATCACAAGAGTCTCCAACACATTCTCGATCAGAAAATGTTGAACATGAGGCAGAGAAGATGGGTCGAGTTGCTCAATGGTTATGACTGTGAGATTAAATATCACCCAGGGAAGGCGAATGTTGTAGCTGATGCGCTAAACAGGAAGGAAAGGGTGAAGCCTACAACGATGCAAGCCATGGGAGTGATAGTGCAAATCAGTTTGAAAAGTAGATACTTGAAGCCCAGAGAGAAGCTTTAAAGGCTGACAATCTAAAGAAAGAAACTCTTCACAAGCTGGAGAAGGAGTTTGAGGAGAAAGTGGACGGAGTGCGTTATTTTAAAGAAAGAATTTGGGTTCCAAAAGTCGATCGGTTGAGGACAATGATTATGGACGAAGCTCATCAATCAAAGTACTCGATACACCCAGGATCCGATAAGATGTATAAAGGACTGAAGGAACACTACTGGTGGCCTGGAATGAAGAAGGATATCGCCGCTTATGTGAGCAAATGCCTAACTTGTGCAAGAACTAAGGCGGAACACCAGAAACCATCCGGACTTTTACAGCAGCCGGAAATCCCAGAATGGAAATGGGAACGGATATCAATGGATTTCGTGACCAAGCTACCCAAGACCAAAAAGGGCCATGACTCGATATGGGTAATTGTTGACCGACTCACCAAATCTGCGCACTTTTTGCCAATAAGAGAAAGCTTTAGCATTGATCGACTCGCGCAACTATACGTCAACGAGATAGTTATGCATCATGGAGTACCAATCTCAATCATCTCCGATAGAGACAGCAGATTCACTTCGCGATTTTGGCAGTCACTACAGGCAGCATTAGGTACTAGCGTAGATTTGAGCACGCTTACCATCCTCAGACCGACGGACAGACTGAGAGAACCATACAAACATTGGAGGATATGCTGCATGCTTGTGTGTTAAAATTTGGAGGTAGTTGGGATGATCACCTACCCTTAGTCGAGTTCTCCTACAACAACAGCTATCATGCCAGCATCCAGTGCGCTCTATATGAAGCCTTGTACGGACGCAAGTGCAGATCCCCACTTAATTGGTTGGAAGTGGGAGAAAGTCTACTGATTAGACCTAACATCGTACAAGAGACCACTGATAAGATCAAGATGGTTCAAGAGAAGCTTAAAGCGGCTAGGGATTGCCAGAAAAGTTAAGCCGATAATCGACGGAAACCGTTGGAATTCCAGGTTGGCGATAGAGTACTACTGAAGGTATCGCCTTGGAAAGGGCTAATAAGATTTGGAAAGAAGGGAAAATTGAGCCCCCGATTTGTTGGACCATTCGAAATTTTGGAAAGAATCGGACCAGTTGCCTACAGGTTGGACCTGCCCCCAGGGCTCAGCACCATTCATGACACTTTCCACGTGTCCAATTTGAAGAAATGCCTATCAGGAGAGGCAGTGATCTTACCTTTGGAGGAAATCCAAATCGATGAACAACTGCGCACTACGGAGGAACCAATTGAAATCCTTGATCGAGAAATCAAGCAGCTCAAGCGCAGTAAGATACCGATCGTCAAGGTTCAATGGAATTCAAGGCATGGGCCGGAGTTCACCTGGGAGCGGGAGGCTTTCATGAAGAGTAAATACCCACATCTATTCACAAAAGACCCCTGTGGTAGCAGCAAGAAGTAAATTTCGGGACGAAATTTTTTTCAACAGGGGGTAAATGTGACAACTGACAGTTTTGACCTTCAGGTTAGCTACTCGTTAAATCACTCAGTAACGTTTCCGTAGGTAAAAATGTAGTCATTTAAGTTATTAGAAGAAACTAGGTTAGTTTGCATGAAAAATTTAGGCAAAAACCTAGAAATCCCGAAAACTGCTCGAAAAAGCTCGTACCGGCCCAAAGTAACCCGAAAATCCTATAATGCCAAATTTTAAGTCAACTTATATAAAATATGTTACTTTATTAAAAATAAAAGTAAACTGTTTCAAATAATCCAAATTCACCTTCGAAAAAGTCGGATTTTACCGAAAAACGCCGAAAACCCGACACTGCGTTGAGCAAACAGTATTAGAATTACTTTTTTTATTAATTTTTTTTTGAAAGGGTTGGGTGGGCCCTACCAAGGGCGGCCACCCCCCCCCCCATGCTTTCCCTCTCTCTTTTTCTCATAAAAATCAATCAATATCTTTAAACCTCATCATTTCCATTTTCAAAATTCTCACTCTCTCTCTATCATTCTCTCTCTCTCTAAAACTCTCTCAAAATTCCAGCCAAATTCTTCATCCAAAATATGATTTTTGAAGATTTGAATAAGATTTTAAAAAGCTCTTGTAGTTGTTTCATCAAGGTAAGTGTTGTAGGTGCATTGTAACTTCGATTTTTAGCATTTTTGAAGCTCTTTCTTGTATTTCTTGAGGATTAAACCCTCTTTTAGTGGATGAATATCATTCTTGATGTTTGAGGATGAGAATGAACCTTAGAAATGTGTAAGAACATTCAAAGAAGGTGAAATTCTATGACTTCTCCTTATGAACACAAGATTTGAAGTAAAAATCATATGTTTTGATGTTTTTGTTACTCTTTTTGGGGCTGAACTTATCTATTAGTTCATGCATGTGTTTTGATGATATCCAAATGCATTTCATCTACTCATTTGATATAAGTTAGGGGTTTTTAGTTTATCATCAAAGAAACCCCCAAATCTTGGTGATTTTATGTGCTTTTGGTGAATAAAAATGAATATGGAATCTGGAATGTTGCTAACAGATTATTGCATGGTGTTTGGACAACCCAAAAAGGGTGTTTTTGGATTCATTTTTCTCTAAAATTTTTATGGTTCAATGTTTTATGTGTTAGGGTTCAAACCCCACTGGAATCATTCAAATATTCCAAGATTTGAGCCCTTAACCATGTCAAAACGTTTTAGTGTTCATCAGCTTCTGGTCAGAATTTTATACCAACTACATGCATGCATATCTCCTTGATAACTTAACTAAAATACATGATTCTTGATTCTAAGTTCAAGTTCAGTGAGTTAGCTTTCCAAAGAGTCTGATATCACATGATTTGGTGGATTTTTGAGTGCTCAACCAATGAAAAGGAATTTGTGGTGCAATCTGTCCAAGGATGGCAGATTCACATGCATGGATTCAAGAGGTCATATCTCATTCCAAAATCATCAAAATCGTGTGAAACTTGTTTCATTAGTTAGATATTTGTTTTTTCTTGAATATCCCTTTTGAAATTTGAATTTTGGTGTAGAAATGAATCCTCTATAGTACAAACATCACTGACTTGTATTTCCAAAAATGATTTATGCACACTGATTTTGTAACAATTTTTAAAATATGTTAAACATCTTCTAAAATCATGAAATTTGGTGGGAATGTTATTAATACCCCCAATATCAGTGGATAAAATTTTGATAGCTTATCTCCTTTTGGAACTAAGCTTAATGGTAGCATTTTTGAAACAAAACAAATCTGCCAGAATCTGATTTCTTCAAAAAGGTTGTTTTGCAAGTTCAAGAAATCCCATATGTTTGGACATTGAATAAAGTAACAAAAACCTATTTTGTATTAAGTTGAACTTGATAAAATTAAGTAAAGGCATTATAATCGGATATCGGTATTGACTTGACTAAATTATGGACCGTTGAATTTAGACTTACGTCAATTACGTATGTGATAGGGCTTATTTAGACTTGGAGTCGGGATTTGATCACGCACTACCGGTTGTTTTTAAAACGCAAAAGCTACTCAAGGTGAGTATTCACAGCCCCTCTTTTTACCGTTTTTACGTGTTTTGGGGTGAAAAGCATGCTTATCAAATGATTGTGAATAATTGTGAAAAATGTTGCGTGATAAAATGTGTTGTGAGCTAAATTTCATATGTTATGAGGCATGATATAGTGAGTCTGAAAAGTTGAAGTCCCCGGTAACTACTATTAACTCATAACAATGGGCCTATAATACTAGTGGATAGCGCTATTTGGTTGACATACCCACCTTAAACTGATGAGGAATAGGTGCACTGTATTGAATAAAAATTCTACACATGTGGGATTTAGTCCCACCGCTGAGGTAGAATAGGGGCGTAGCATGTCATAAATTTCAGGATTAGTAGTGACTCAAAGAATAAATATCATGCGATTAACGTTAACCCGAGAAATTTACTCACATTTTGATACTAAGCTTGAAATGGAGTGAGCAAAAACGTTCACTAATGTTAAGGCTAGTATCGGTAGTGAACAAAAAGGTTCACTATAACTTGTTTATGCAAATTTGAGTGAACAAAAAGGTTCACTATAATCTGTTTATGAAAAATTGAGTGAATAAAAAGGTTCACTGAAAATTTATTGCATCTAAACTGTTTTGTGAATATGAAAACCTGTGAACTCACCAACTCTCGTAGTTGACGCTTGATTTTAACATGCTTTTCAGGAAATCCGAAGGTGATTGATAAAGCTTAATTTGGGCAATTGTAATCACCAATCAAGACATTGTTCTTTTTGTTAAATTTGTAAACCTTAACTTATGGTTGGTTGTAATACATTGTAAACTTTATTTATTTTGATATGAATGATTGGTGCTATTTATCTCCTATAGCTATGAAATCTAGACTGTCACACCTCGCGTTTCCGCTTTAGCGGGGTGTTACAGAGGAGCACATAATCGAGTATTCTAACGGAGAGTTAGTTAAGGCTAACAAAAGTAGTCAAGAAATGCACACTATGTTTAGAAGGAAAGGATTTTAGTATAGATTTAATCCCAATCAAGATAGGGAGTTTTGATATAATTATTGGCATGGATTGGATGTCTAACCACCGAGCGACGATATGTTGTGCCAAGAAGATTGTCATGGTAGCACTACCTGAAGGAGTTGTACTCGAAGTACACGGAGAGAAGCCAAAAAGAGATATCAAGATAGTGTCGTATATGAAAATGCGAAGCCATTTACGAAAGGAATGTGTGGCATTTATGGCGCATGTTGTGGATAAGGAGGCAAAAGAAAAGCAAATTCAAGATATTCCGGTTGTGCAAGAATTTCCCGAAGTATTCCCGGAGGAGTTATCTGGATTACCCCCGCATAGGCAGGTGGAGTTCCATATTGATCTAGTCCCAGGAGCGGCCCCCGTAGCAAAGTCACAATATCGTCTGGCGCCATCAGAAATGCAAGAACTGTCAAATCAGCTTCAAGAGCTACTTGATAAGGGATTTATCCGGCCCAGCTCTTCACCATGGGGAGCCCCAGTGTTATTCGTCAAAAAGAAGGACGGATCCTTTCGGATGTGTATAGACTTAAGGAGCTGAACAAGATCACTATCAAGAATCGTTACCCTCTTCCACACATCGATGATATGTTCGACCAATTGCAAGGAGCTACTTACTTCTCCAAGATTGACCTTCGATCCGGATACCATCAGATGAGAGTTCGTGAAGAAGATATCGCCAAGACAGCATTTAGAACTCGGTATGGTCATTACGAGTTCTTGGTCATGCCTTTTGGTTTAACGAATGCTCCAGCAGTTTTCATGGATCTGATGAATAGGGTATGTCGACCATACCTAGATAAATTCGTGATCGTATTCATAGACGACATCCTAATTTACTCACAAAGCAAGAAGGACCATGAGCAACACTTGAGGTTGATATTGGATTTACTCAAAGCTGAAAAACTTTATGCCAAATTCTCAAAGTGTGAATTCTGGATTCGGGAAGTACACTTTCTGGGTCATGTAGTGAACGAAGAAGGAATCCATGTCGACCCAACAAAGGTTGAGGCCATAAAGAAATGGGAAGCTCCGAAGACAGCAACAGAAATTCGACAATTTCTTGGTTTGGCAGGCTATTATCGACGATTCATCGCCAATTTCTCCAAGATCGCACAACCATTGACAACTCTAACTCAGAAAGATAAGAAGTTTATTTGGGGAGAAAAACAGGAGGAAACGTTTCAACTGCTTAAGCATAAGTTGTGTAACGCACCAATATTGGCATTACCCGAAGGAACAGATAACTTCATGGTGTACTGCGATGCTTCACATCAAGGCTTGGGATGTGTTTTTATGCAAAACAAGAAAGTCATCGCTTACGCATCTAGGCAGTTAAAGATTCATGAGAAGAATTACACCACTCGTGATCTAGAACTTAGAGTTGTGGTGTTTGCACTAAAGATCTGGAGGCATTACCTTTATGGTATAAAATGCACGATCTTTACAGATCACAAGAGCCTTCAGCACATTCTCGACAAGAAAATGTTGAACCTAAGGCAAAGAAGATGGGTCGAATTGCTCAATGACTATAACTGTGAGATAAAGTATCACCCAGGAAAGGCGAATGTTGTAGCTAATGCATTGAGCGGGAAGGAAAGGGTGAAGCCTTCAAGAGCACGAGCCATGGGAATGACAGTACAAACGAGTTTGAAAAATCAAATACTCGAAGCCCAAGGAGAGGCATTAAAGGCAGAAAACCTAAAGAAAGAGACTCTGGATCAGCTAGAAAAAGATTTTGAGGTAAGATCAGACGGAGTGCGTTATTTTAAGGACAGAGTATGGGTACCGAAGGTCGACCAGTTAAGATCAACGATCATGGATGAAACTCACCAAACAAAGTACTCGGGACATCCAGGAGCTGACAAGATGTACAACCGATTAAAAGAACATTACTGGTGGTCTGGAATGAAAACGAGTATAGCTCTGTATGTGAGTAAATGCCTGACCTGTGCTTAGGTCAAGGCAGAACATCAGAAGCCATCTGGACTCTTGCAACAACCGGAAATTCCAAAATGGAAGTGGGAGCAGATATCAATGGATTTTGTGACCAAATTACCCAAGACCAAAAAGGGTCTTGACTCGATATGGGTAATTGTGGACCGACTGACGAAATCTGCGCACTTTTTGCCAATTCGAGAAAATTTTAGCATCGATCGGCTTGCGCAACTATATGTACGAGATAGTTATGCGTCATGGAGTACCGATTTCGATCATCTCCGACAGAGATAGCCGTTTTACTTCGCGATTTTGGCAATCACTTCAGATGGCAATGGGTACCAGGGTTGATTTGAGCACTGCATACCATCCTCAAACTGACGGACAAACAGAGAGAACCATACAGACGTTGGAAGATATGTTGCATGCTTGTGTGCTGGAATTTGGAGCTAGCTGGGACGATCACTTACCATTGGTCGAATTCTCCTACAACAACAGTTACCACACCAGCATTTAGTGCGGGCCTTACCAAGCTCTGTACCGACGCAAGTGTAGATCACCAGTTAGTTGGTTAGAAGTGGGGGAAAGTTAATTAATCAGGCCAGACATCGTTCCGGAAACGACAGACAAGATCAAGATGATCCAAGAAAAGCTTAAGGCGGCCAGGGATCACCAGAAAAGTTACGCTGATAATCGTAGGAAACCGTTAGAATTTCAGGTTGGTGATAGAGTACTGTTAAAAGTATCACCATGGAAGGGGTTGTTAGTTTTTTGGAAATCTGGAAAATTGAGCCCCCAATTTATTGGGCCATTCGAGATTATGGAAAGAATCGGACCACTCGCCTACAGGTTAGACCTACCTCCGGAGCTCAGCACTATTCATGACACCTTTCATGTGTCCAACCTGAAGAAATACCTATCTGAAGAGACAGTGGTCCTACCTCTGAAGGAAGTCCAAATCAACGAACAGCTACGCATCACAGAGAAACCGATTGAATTCCTTGATCGAGAAATCAAGCAATTAAGACGTAGTAAGATACCAATTGTCAAGGTTCGTTGGAGCTCAAAACATGGACCAGAGTTCACCGGGGAGCGAGAAGCCTTTATGAAGGGCAAATACCCTCACTTATTTACGAAAGAATCTCCGGCAAGTGACAAATAGAAAATTTCGGGAAGAAATTTCTTTCAACAGGGGGTAAATGTGACAACCGACCAATTTCGGCTCTCAAGTTAGCGACTCGTAAAGCACTCACTGTAGCATAATTTAGTAAAATCCTAGTCTTCTTACTATTTAGGAAGAAATAGGTTTGATTATGCGAAAATTTTTGGAGTTAGCTTAGAAATCCCGAAAATCGCCCGAAAAAGTCCCGTTTTTGTCCTTATACGTCTAAAAACCTTATATAATGCCGAATCGACTCAATTAAAGTCTTTTATATATTAATTATTTTATTTTTACTAACTAGAATAAAACATTCCATTTAACCTATTTTATTTCCTGAAAAAGTCGTTTTTACCGAAAAAACCTTCGCGAACCGAAAACCGTTGCACCGTTAACTGAATTGGGCTTGTTTCTATAAAAAAAAACAACACTTTTGGGCTTGGGAATGAGCCATATGGCTGCCCCCTCCCACCACTCTCTTTATTTCCCACATATAAAAGCCGTACCTTTATTCATTTGAATTCATTTTCACTCTCAAGGAAAAACCATCCACTTTTTTTTCATCTCATCTACCTTCATATCTCCATAGCAATCCACAAAAATTCAGCCATTTAAACCCAATTTGAAGAATCCAAGTGAATGTAAAATGTGTATTTATTAAACCCTTAAAAGGGATAACAACTTCTCTTGCATTTCATTTCATTTTTAGCACTTTAAGTGCCATTTCTTAGCAAAGTTATCATTGTTTATGCATGCATCTTTGAATGATATCATCTTAATATTCTAAAGGTGAGGTTGAACACCATGGATATGCAAAATATTCACCAAATGGTAAAAGCCTATGAACCTCCATCATGAACATAAGATTTGGGGTGAAAAACCCAATTTTGGTACCTTTTATTCACATGTGAATCTGGAAATATTGGGTATTTACATGCATGTATCATTTTGATATTTGAGCATTTTATTCTTTATTTCATGATATTTGATGTGGGATTGAAGTTTAATATCAAAGAAATCCCCATTTTCAAAGATTTTAATGTTTTGAAGGTAGAAATCTTGGGTTCTTATTTCAAACAGCAATGGACAAATTCATAACTTGATATTTGGTCGACCCAAAAGGGGACTAAATGGATGTATTTTGTTCCAAAATTTTGATGGATTAAGGTTTAATGAGTTGGGAATCAAACCCAGTTGGAATCAATCAAAAATTCCAAGAAAAGGGCGAAGAACCATCCCAAATCTTTTATTGCACAACAGCATCCGAGGTCAGATTATAGAGTCAACTTGTTGCATGCATATCTCCTTGAAAACTTGCTCAAAATGGATACTTTTTGATTCTAAACTCAAGTTCATAGAGTTAGCTTTGCATAGAATCTCGAAACACTCAATTTGGTGGAATTTTGGGCATGCAATCGTTGAAAACGAAAACATGGTGCAATCTGTCCGGAAAGGACAGATTCATACGTGTGAGTTGGAATGAGCATATCTCTCTCAAAACTCGTCCATTTTTAGTGATTTTTAATTCCATAGTTATATATTTATGTTAGCTTCAAAACCCCTTTGGAATTTCCAGATTTGGAGATGTAAGAAACTCTCTATGAACCAAACACTACAGACATGTATTTCTGAATTAATGTTGTGCACACTGTTTTTGTAAAAATTATTTATACATGTTAAACACCTCAAAAATTGATGAATTTTGGTGTGGATGTTGTTAATCCATCCATATTCAGTAGATAAAAATTTGAGAATTTTTGTCCATTTAGATTAAGGCTAAAAATGACCTTTTTAGGATGACATTAAATCTGTCAGCATTTGTCTTTTTCCAAAAACTCAACTATTGAACTATCAAGAGTTTTAGCTACTTACATATTGCTAAATTGTATCAAAACTTATTTTTTTATATACTAATGTATGAATTATATAATTGAGTAATAGGCATTGTATTAGATAAACGATAGGGACTTAATTAGGATTTGAATTGAGAAATTAGGACATACGGCGCTTATGATTTGTATAGGGCACTAATAAGCTTCGGACCGGAATCCAAATTATTGTTCGAAACGCCAATTTCACCGAGGTGAGTATTCACTGCCCCTCTTTTACCATTCTTATGTGTTGGGGTGAAAATTATGTTTATGGATAAACTGTTTTTATGAAATTTTCTTACGAACTATTTATAATGCAAAATGATGATATATTGAGTAAAAGTCGCTTGTTTAATACACTACTATTAACTCATTGAGAGCCAATGACTTAAGTGGATAGCACTATTTGAGTAGAGTGGACCCGCCCTCTTTTTACTGACGAGTATAGGGTGCACTTAGTCATATGTACGTTCCACACATGTGGGATTTAGTCCCACCGCTGAGGTAGTTCGGCGTTCTACACATGTGGGGTTCTAGTCCCACCGCTGAGGTAGTTCGCGAGAACGCTCTACCCATGTGGTTTGCTACCACCTCTGAGGTAGACCGTTGGGGCAAAGGTTTAGGTTTAGTAGTGGCATGATATTATATCATGTGCATAAATGTATCTTTTAACGATTAAATTCTTGAACAATGGATTTACGATATGATTTCTGCATATGAAACTGTTTTGTGCATATGAAACCTGTGAACTCACCAACTCTTTGTAGTTGACACTTGTTTTTAACATGCTTTTCGGGAAAATAGAAGGTAGTAGAAATTGCTTGATGTTGCAAGTGACATCATCAATCAAGCCCTTTTATCGCTATTTTGTTTGTTTAAAAACTAAACTATCGTTGGATATGTAATTGTGGTGCTGTAAACTTTGACCTTTTAATTAAGTGGTTGATGTTATTTATCTCTTATTGCGATGAAATCTTAGCTGTCACACCTCGCGTATCCGCTTTAGCGGGGTGTTACACTTCAAAACTCCATAGCTGCTCTACCATCAAAGGCAGATGTCTCTGACGCCATCAACTTCGTGCAAGTTGACTCATCATTCATTTCCCTGCTCAAGACTGATCTCGCAGAGATTGGAAAAGAACACGCTAGTGATCTTGTAGTGTCTGGCCTCATTAACTTCCACTCTTTCAAGACTGAGATCCATTAACTTGTCGAAAAGGCTATCACTATTGGCGTTTCCCCTTCTGAAGGGCACCTAAAGTCGTTAGCCACCCATGGTGATCTAAACGATTTGGTTTCAGCTCTCGACCAGGACGTCCGTCGTGTGTCTGCTCAGTTTCTACACGACAATAAGCTTAACATGCAGCTTGAACGGCACACCATGGATAAGCTGGTAGAACACACAAAGGCCCTTCAGGCTGATATCTCTCACGCATCTCTTAATGTCGTTGCTGACGCACTTGATGTTGTGCTTGCACCTTTTCGAAAGCTCTCCAAGAAGCTCATTGCTCAGTTGAAAAAGGTGAAGCTTGCATGTTCCACAGAAGCTTCCAACCCTTCCAAGCCTAAGCAGGATGATCTGGATCCCGACCATCGTGAGGGGGAGAACAAGTGATAACTCCAAAATTATATATGTTTTAGTCTTACTAGTTCCCCACTTTTGTTTATATTTTGGGCCTAATCTGGACAAGATTGCTACTTAAAGGGCTTGTTTTGTAATATTGCAGGTTTTGGAGGAAGTTTTGCGAAAAAGTAGAAAAAGAGGGTAAAAAGTGTCAGAAGTGGATACTTTGTGATGAAATGGGAAAATCCTTTAATAGTTTCCATTTACGTGCTTTTCTTCCCTTCCAAGTTAATTGCCTCCTCCCAAATGATTCCGGAATGTTAAAAAATTCTCTATCAGATGGAAGACTTCTTCCCAAAGCAAGATCTTCAACAGATAAGGAAAAGATGATCAAATAGAGGATTCTGGAGGATTCAGTTACCTTTCGTGCCGCAACCTGCCGTTTCGCGATCGCCAAACAAGTCCGCCAAGTTTAGTTATAAATAAAGGCCTTGGTTGTTCAGTTTTATTCATTCTTTTCATACACCATTATTCAGAAAATACTCTAGGTTAGTATGGGAGCCACTTAGGGTTTCCAACCCGAGAAGATGGAGGCTCGATGATCAATATTCGAAGGAGACGATTCGAGAGGATGTTACGCCAAATCTACCGGTCTGAGTACTAGTTCTGCAAAGTCAATCTTCTGGGAAACGGTTTTATACACCCATGTGCGGATCACGTGACTACCTCAACTGACTCTTCTTCAATGTCCAAGATTGGACCATGTGTCAAGATCTTAGAGGGTTTGTTAGGTTATCAATAGTGTAGTATAAATAGCCGTTTGCTGTATTTTTTAGTGTGAGAGATTGCTTACAACCTGTTCTTCACGTATTAATTGAATACACTGTTCCATTGAAATCTTTTGTATGTTCATCTGATTTGCTTATAACAAAATGTCAATAGATTTGAAAATCTGATGTTAATAGATCCTTACAGTTCATCAATCTCTTTTGCATTCTGTTGTCCCAAATAACAATGAAATAGATGAAGAAATGGATGGAAATCCTAAGTGTGTGATTGAAATCAATAAAAAGCTTGAATAAGCTTAACAATGGAGGAATGTTGCCCAAAAAGGTAATATGATTCAATCATGAAAAACCCTAACATCTCTTACCTTTTATAGGTAAGAGAAAGTTATACAAAAGTACGATAAAGGCCCCCGAGGTTACACACCTCTAAACAAGGGCAATAAAACTGTAAATTGTTTACAAGGTAAATCAAACTAACTATTGAAAGCATGTAAAGATAGTGAATTCTGACTCTTCACAACAAGAGGTCCTACAATCTCCCCCTTTGTGAAGAAGTCAGAATGGTGGTGGAAGCTCCAGAGCAGGCTCCCACTTGGACATCTGCAGGTATTCCTCCCACTCGCCGATTATCCGCTCTCTCATCTGCATTGCAGCCTCTGCCCGTCTGTACATCAACCGTTCCTTGAGCTTCCTCTCGATCAATCTCATCGCCTCCAGCAGCTTTCCTTTTCCGTCTATGATTCTCCGGCTTGGTACCTGATCCGCCAGTAGTCTACTCGGCATGCCATTGTAGACATAAAGAAGGGTCCCGTCGCAGAACTTGGAGAGCTCTCCAAACCTCATGAACCTGCGCTCCCTCTTCTTCTGTGTGATGTAAAGAACCCCATGCTCAGGTATCCTGGTTGGCATATACGGAATGTAGGCATCGATACCAGGAACGAGCAGGTTTGGTCTAAGCAGGTTGACCTTCGGCTGGCGGCTTTCGATTGCAAGCTGGTAGTCCGTCACTCTCGTGAGAGAGATTGCGTGACGGACGTATTTCTTCAATATCTCTGTGCCATCTCTGTAGTGCTCTGGTCGGAGAATCGGGCCTTGGAGGTACTTGATGATCGTGAGAAGGTCTTCCAGATGTACCCGATCTAAATCAGCTTCCGTGAAGGTCCAGTTCTGCAATTCACCTCGAGGAACACCGGTGCCGTACATGCGGACAACGTACTCAAGGAATAACTGATGGCCATGTCTGTAGGGGCGCATAGCAGTTACCTTGGTAAAGCGACGTCGGATCCTCTGGCGTCCATGAGTGGCCCAGTTGCACATCCGCTGATGCACGTAGGCTGTCCTTCGTCTCTTGGTCTTGATGTGAGAGATCCCGAAGTAGACCTTTCGGGACCAGGCGTGCAGTTTCTCTTGTTGGTAGATGCGGGTGAACGATTCCTCAAGGAATGGATGGAAGATGACCGAATGGTTCCAGTTGTGCTGGATGACGGTTGGAGCGGCGGTCTCTGGATCAGTAGTGTGAATAGTTCGTGGAGCGTCTGGAGTGGGGAACACAAATGCTGCGGAGAGGTTGGAGTAGTCAGAATCCCGGACAATGTCGTCTCCCTTCTGATATATCCTGAGACTCTGAGCGAGCGACCGCAAGATCTTCCGGGCTGCTTCCGGAATTTGGAACTCTGAAGGATCCGTCGGTGCTGCCTCTGGGAGAACGGCATCAATCTGAGCCGTGTCCGTCATTTGGGGAAACTGTACTGACTCCCCTTCCGGGATCCGCTCATATCGCCAACTCCCCATGTCCGGAATGTCTTCTGTCTCAGAGTCGACATAGGGAGCCTCGGCGGCATCGGAGTCTGTAGGAGCACTCGAGGGGGCGGCTGAGGAACCTGGAGCTGTTGAACCGGAGCCGGAACCAGGTTGGAGGTCGGTGCGAAGCCTTTTTGAAGCTTGCACCTCCCCCTCATGAGGACCTGGTGCGGAGTCATCAGCGTCATCATGCCTCCTCTTCGAAGGCTGAGCCTGGGACCGACACACGGCCTCCAGTTCTCGAATCCTTTGCTGGAGTAGCTCGATCTGGGCCTCTTGATCTCTGACCTGGGCAGACAGGCGGTCGTTCTGAGTGGTGTAGGAAGTGATCAGCATCAAGTGTTCCACCTCAGTGACGTAGCCTGGGATCGGAGGAAGGTCGCCCGAAGTCGGAGGGGCGAGTCTGAGAGTGTCCTCCGGCTGACGAGGAATGGGAGCTACAGGTGACGGGGCTTCCTCTGTGTGTTTGCCCTTCAGACGTCGTTTCAGCTCGTGAATCTCCGCATCCCTCGCTTCTTGATCTGCTAGACGCTTCCTCTCTGCCTCTGTCAAGGCTTTCTCCAGAGCCTCTACTCGTGCATCCCGAGCCGCGGTGGCTCTCTCCACTGCTAGTAGTCGTGATTGGACGACTTTTAGGATGTCGTCCGAATCCGTCGGACTCACAAGTCCCGTTGGTACTGTGGTGGTTTTAGGGATTCCACCAGAATCCCTCAGGCTCAGAAGCCCCGATGTTGCGTGAGCATCTTTATAGACTTTGCTCGAGTCTGTCGGACCCGGTCCCGGAAGTGCTAAACCTGGTGCCACTTGGGCTCCAGTTGACGAGTAGAGTCCTACCGAGGTGCTCTCTCGGCCCGATGTCACCGCTGGTATGATGTTGACGGTGTCGGGGCTTCCGGTGGATCCTCGAAGGGCGTCACTCAACGCGCCAACTCTCCCCGTTCCGGCCTCGCCACTTGGGCGGGCAGATGATGCATCCAAAAGTGTCCTATCCAAATGAATGACCCTAAAGGTCTCTGTGAGTGGTTCTAGGACGACTGGTGCACGGAAAGACGTCGAGAGGAGGGGCAGATCCTCTCTCATCTCAACACCGGCAGACTCCGATTGAGTGGCCGGTGGAAGTTGAGCTAATTCCCCGTGTGAAGATCAAACGACCATCTGTTGAGAGATGGCCGAGTGGTCGGTTGGGGTGTGCAAATGCGCTAGTTGGCGGCTAGCGTCTTGACCCGACGTCAACAAGTGACCGGTCTGAGTGTGGGTTGCCTCTGTGGTGGATGGACTCAAGGTATGAGGAACTACCGTTTCTAACCTGTGTGGCTCTACCTCTTCGTCCACATTTTCTAACTGAGCCCAAGGCTCCCCTAGTTGGACCTCTACATCTGCGGTCTCTTTTTCTCTTCTCTCTCTCTCATTTTCTCCCCTCTCTCTCTCTTCTTCCTCACTATCATATCTCCCCCAGCCGGTAGCAACCTCGGCCTCACCTTCTTCCTCACGACCGACGGTCCGATCATCTGATGCTAGATCCTCGGCAAGTACTGGATCGCCGGAGATTCGGTCATCATTGAAGGAAGAGGTGGCTTCATCCAAATCTATCACTTGGGCCTTCCCGCCCTTCGGTGGTTCTGAAAGCTGGAACTCTGAGTCGGATCCGTAGTCCACTTGTTCTGAATCAGTTGCCTCGTCATCGGGCTCACGACGGTCCGAAGGAGTGTGCTCGGAGGACTCGTGACCGTCAGAGTCATCGCCGGAAGGATCGCCGGAGAGTTCTGCTGCTTGAGTAGTGACGGCCGCCGAAAGTGATGGTGGAGGGACGTGTGCTTGTTCTTGTGGGGAAGCTTCCACGTCCTCCCCAGTCGGTTGAGGTTGTTGCGGCGGTGTCGGCGATCTGCGCTCTTCCGATGACGAATGGATCGGGGACTGCTGAAGGACGCCCATGTACTGCTTCACTCGAAAATGGCTCGTGTATTCGCGTGTGAGGATGACATCAGAAGTTTCCTCCACAACAGTAGGAGTGCGGGCACGAGTGGCTCGGTTCTGGATCATCATCTGATATGCACCGGCTTGAGAAGTGTGCGGAGTGGCAGACGTACCAACTATTCTACCCTCTCCTCCCCTAACGTCAACGCTCATCACTCCCGAGCCAGAAGCTCCCCCACTGGAGCTCTGGCCCGCCGTACCAGAGGCACGGCTTCTAGGTAGGACGGGTTGCACCTCTTGGGCAGGGCTCCTCGGCTCTGAGGAGTCCGTAGACGTGTCTTCTAAGCCTATGGAGATGCGGTACATCCTAACACTCATGGACCTACGGTCTGCCATGTTGAGCACGTTTGCAGGAATGTGCATTTCTACCTGACCAGGCCTCAGATTCTTCTTGTTGGCTCGGCCGATCTGTTGGCTTTCGAAGCGGAGATGGCTTGATCTGCGTCGGACAGCACGGTTCTGATTCATGTGATCTCGGATAATCAGACTGAAGAAGGGCATCCAAGGGATGGATGTGTGTTTCGTACGCGCTGGCCCAGCTCTGACGTCAGTGGTTATGTCTGCCCAAAGTTGTTGAGCAAAGTCGATCCGCCTCCCGTAGGCGACCGCATGGATGACGTGCCAGAACTGGGTGGATGCCTTGTCCACGCCGTGAGTCTTGGAAGGGAGCGTGCGGTTGAGGATGTTGAAGAAAGAGTACCAGATCGGGGGCAGCATTCCCTGAGTGATCTGAGAGATTCCTTTCGGCCTGTTGTTTTCGGTGTAGTGGACCCCGAGAGCGAGCACTTCGCTGAAGAGCTCAGGTCCAGACACGAGAGAGTCAAACGGGGCCTCCGGAGTTACAGCTGGCAGACGAAGGATTCTGCGAAGATCCTCCATAGTGAAGACCAGGTCAGTGTGGTCCACCCGGCCGATGATAGTTGGCACCCCGTCCCGGTTCTCGACACGTGAAGTGTTCCAGAACTGCTGTAGATAGATCATCGGGATGTCAGCAGTGGCTTGCATCGCGTATGCAAGGGGATGAGCTCGGAGTATCTCGAGGACCACATCGTCTTGGACTGTGAAGTTTGCCAGGTCGACGAACTGATTGTTCTGGTGGATCTCACGGATTTCAGTCGGGTTGATGAGAGCGAGATCGGCAGCATTGGCGACCGGTGAGGTAGGAGCAATTGGTTGTTGATCAGCCATTTCTGCAAGACATTAAGTGTTAGAAACAATGCAACGTGAAAAGACTATACCCTCGACTAAGCGCGAGTCGGAAAACCTCGAAAACCCAATGATGAGTATTTCGTATTTTCCGAGTCGGAAAACGAGCAAACTACACGAGGGGAGTTTTCCGATTCGGAAAAGAGTGTTTTCCGATTCGAAAAACTCAACACTTAGGAAAGATAGCACAAGATTAAAAAGACAAGTTTTCCGATTCGGAAAAGGCAATTTTCCGAATCGGGAAACTCCTACACTTAGAAAAATTTTGAGATTAAAAACACGTAGGTTTTCCGATTCGGAAAACATGGTTTTTCGATTCGGAAAATGTCTCAACACTTAAGAAAAATTTAGCAAGACTTGGTCTCTCAAACGAGTCGGAAAACCTTGGAAACCCATAAGGGTGGTTCCATGTTTTCCGAGTCGGAAAAGATAATCTTAAAAACCGAGACCAAGTCCGATTCGGAAAACATAGTTTTCCGAATCGGAAAACAAAACGACTGTTCATCGTTGACAGGTGAGGAAAACTTGAACATTCAAGTTTTCCGATTCGGAAAACTTGAATGTTCAAGTTTTCCGAGTCGGAAAACGACGACTGTTCGAGTTCTATACATAAAAACCGTTCTCCAAACGTCGATCTAAGGCCCTAAACTATCAACATGCATCCTAAATCAGTTCATAACAAGTTTCTAAGCAACAAAGGATCGTTTTAACGTCCCGAAATCCCATTACAAGAAGTTTGGGTTTCGGGTAAGTTTTAAAACTTTTAGGCTTCGATCCAGGCCTTAAAACAGAAGATATAGATGTTATAACTATATAAGGGTTGATCGTTTACTTACCAGGAATCCGAATATGTAAAAAGATCGACGATCGGAGCACAAACGAACGAAAACCGAAATCGAGCGCGAAGTGGGTTCGGGTGAGAACTCAGAGAGAAAAAGATGAAAATTTGAAATTTGTGAAAAGTTAATCTTGAAATCCGGTATTTATATTTTTACCGAATTACACTGTGTTTGGGTCAAAAACACTGTGTTTGGCTCTCCTTTTGGCTCTCTTAACCCGACTTTAACCATTTGGCAAAAACCACCCCTGGACTTGAAGTTTGGGGAAACTTACAAACAAGTCCCTGAACTTGTATTTTCAGAAAGTTTCAAAACAGACCCTGGACTATAAGTTTCACAAGATTTGCAAAACGAGTCCCTGAACTTTCAGAAACAGAGAGTGGCAAAGTTAGTCCCCGAACTTGTAAGTTCAAGACATGTACTCTACCGCCCCCTGAACTTTCAAGTTCACATAAAGACTTACAAGTTCAGCCCTCGACTCCCGAGAAAAGAGACTTACCTGGTGCGTCTCACTGGGTTTAGGGTGAGTACTGATCTGAAGTAACCAGAAGTCGTAGTGAGGATCCATACCTACAAAATAGAATATAAGAATGGTATCCAAGGTGATGTGGATCCGAGAACGTTAGTGAGCACACCAAACATTAAAGACAGGACTTAGTACTCCCCCTTGATTCATGCAATATCTAGAGAGTTCCTACAGACCCCCCCTACACACATGCATACACTATAAGAACTCCCGACTCCCCCTAGACCTCAGGCGGGGAGGTCTAGCATTCCTAACTTGCTTAGGAGGAAAAAGTGGCGCTTCTCGTCAAATGGCTTGGTGAACAGATCAGCAAGCTGATAGTCACTCTCAACAAAGTATAGTTCAATATTACCTTTCTCGACGTGATCTTTGATGAAATGATATCGAATGTCGATATGCTTCGTCCGAGAATGTTGAACCAGATTTGCCGTGATCTGAATCGCACTTTTGGAGTCGCAGTAGATGGGAATTCGATGCATGGTGTATCCAAAGTTAGCTAGTTGGGTTTTCATCCACAGAACTTGCGAGCAGCAGCAGGCGGCGGCTACATATTCTGCCTCCGCGGTGGATAGGGAGACGCAATTCTGCTTCCGGGATGACCAACTGACCAACTTGTCCCCGAGGAATTGACAGGCACCAGAAGTGCTTTTCCTGTTTAGCTTACAACCTGCATGGTCTGAGTCTATATATGCAATTAGTTCAAAACCAGAATCCTTTGGGTACCAAAGGCCAAAATCCGGTGTGCCCTTCAGATACCTAAGGATTCTCTTGACTGCAGACAGATGTGAATCCCGTGGGTCACACTGAAAACGAGCGCAGACACCCGTGGAAAAGACGATATCTGGTCTACTGGCCGTGAGATATAAAAGGGAACCAATGATTGCCCGATAGGTTTTCTGGTCAACCGGTTTACCAGAAGTATCTGCAGTTAGTTGAAAATTTCTGGGCATTGGTGTGGCCGCAGAGTTTGAACCACCGAAATTAAATCGTTTTAAAAGATCTTGAACATATTTGGCTTGATTTATGAAAATGCCATCAGGGTGTTGTCGAACTTGAAGTCCTAAAAAGAACGTCAACTCGCCCATCATGCTCATTTTGAATTGGGATTTCATGGTGTTCTCAAACTCTTGGCACATCTCAGGCTTTGTAGACGCAAAGATAATGTCATCCACGTATATTTGAACGATAATTAAATCTTTACCTGACCTCTTGAGAAACAGAGTGGGATCGATTGTACCTTTCTTGTAGCCAACTCCTAGCAAGTAGTCAGTCAGTGTTTCGTACCATGCCCTCGGAGCTTGCTTGAGACCGTAAAGCGCCTTGTCCAAAATGTAGACGTGATTCGGGAATCGAGAATCGACGAACCCTTCCGGTTGTTCTACGTACATTTCTTCTTGAAGAACTCCATTCAAGAAGGCACATTTGACGTCCATCTGATAGACTGTCATGTTTTTGTGTGCAGCATATGCTAGGAAGATTCGGATCGCTTCGATTCGGGCTACTGGCGCGTACGTCTCATCATAGTCGATACCCTCTTGTTGGCGATAACCCTTGGTGACCAGGCGAGCTTTGTTCCGGATGATGAGATTATTCTCGTCGGTTTTGTTCCGGAGTATCCACTTGAGGCCGATGATAGTCTTTCCCCATGGTCGTTCTACCAAGCGCCAAACTTTGTTTCTCTCGAATTCGGCCAGCTCATCTTGCATAGCGATCACCCAGTCGGGATCGGTGAGAGCTTGCCAAACATCCGTTGGTTCAAAGTCGCTTAAGAACCCGCCGAATAGAATCAGATTTTCAGTGTGCTTTGCAGATCGAGTAGTTACAGGTTGTGAGGGACCCCCGATGATCTGGGAGGGGGGATGATCTTTTGTCCACCTGCGAGTGTGAGGGTGAGTGACATAAGCCTGTCGGTTGTTGGTGGCGTCGTTCTCATCTTGCACGGCAAAGACCTCTTGCTGGTTTCTACTTGATGAACCGGCCGTCGGATTATTCTGCGGTGATGCCTCCAACCGGGGCTCACACACTACCTGAGCATAAGTTCTCTGAGCTGAGCTAGGTGAAGGTAGTGCAGCATCTTCTGGGATGGGAGCAAGAGCAGGTTGAGGAGGCTGCTCTTGGAAAGGTTCCGGTGAGGCAGATGATGAGATTTCAGGGGGAGAAACCGCAGTAGATTCCGAAGACACAGAGTTTGTTGATGTACTTGTGGATGGCTCAGTGATGAAGGCATCGGAAGTCACGGAAGTAGAAGTTGAACCAGCATGAGCAGGAACTACAATCGGACCCGTGAGAGTGGGCAGATCATAATCTGCGAGGTCTAAGAAGTCTAGAGCAGAAAAGTTAGTGGAAGAATCTGTGCTCGGTGGTGCGGTGAACAGTTAAGGAAAAGCTGCATTTACATTACTTGAACTAGCCACAGAATAGGTTTCGGTTTCAGAGAAATCAACATTTGAGCTTTCCAGGATGGTTCGGGTCTGTTTGTTGAAAACCCTATAAGCCTTAGAGTTATGTGAGTATCCGATGAAGATAGACTCATCAGACTTGGGTTCAAACTTTCCCAAATCATCCCGGTCGTTTAAAACATAGCATTTACATCCAAAGACTCGAAAGTAATCGATGTTAGGCTTACGTTGTTCGACCATCTCGTAGGCGGTTTTACCGGTCCGCTTGACGATTAGAGTCCGATTATGCGTGTAGCATGCTGTTGATACTGCTTCAGCCCAAAATGATTGAGGAACTCCAGAATGAGCCATCATGGATCTCGCTGCTTCAACCAACGTCTGGTTCTTCCTTTCTACTACCCCATTTTGCTGAGGTGTGCGCACTGCTGAGAAGTTGTGAGAGATTCCCACGTCTTCAAGAAAGGATTGCAACTTTGCATTGCGAAACTCGGTTCCGTTATCACTTCTCAACTTCTTCACTCAGCGACCCAAGAGAACTTGAATTCGCTTAATGAAGGCAATGATTCGATCGGCAGCGTCAGACTTGGCTCGCAGGAATTCAACCCATGTGAACCTAGAGAACTCATCAACGAGAACTAACATGTATTTCTTTCTGGCTAAGCTCTCGGTTCTGGTAGGTCCACAAAGATCCATGTGAATCATGTCAAGGGGACTTTTGCTACTTGTATCCATCCTCGGTGGATGAGAGCTTCGTGTCATCTTTCCTTGTTCGCAAGCGGGACACAGTGTATCCTTGGAAAGGCGAGTCTCAGGTAGTCCTTTGACAAGATTTTTCGAAACCAGCTTGTTCATGTCTTTGAAATTCTGATGGCAGAGTCTTCGATGCCATAACCAACTGTCCTCCTTTGAAGCCTTCGCGAGCAGACAGATTGCATTCCTCGGATCAGAAATTGCTGCAAACTGTGGGTGTGTCTGAGGGATTGAACGGAAGACGGTGGAGTAAAGATTGCCATTCCTTCGTGCACTAAGAATGACATTGTTATCTTCATCATTCACATTACTTCCGTATTGAAATTGCTTCACCCAGTATCCGTTGTCGCAGAACTGGCTGGAGCTGAACATGTTGAAACCTAACCCCTCGACATACCTTACATCTTTAATGATGTATTTCCCATCCGTGATTTTCCCATAACCCACCATTGGCCTAAGCGTCTTGTCGGCTGTTTTAACATATCCCTCGAACCTTTCAACATAGTCGAAAAGGAAGGATCTCTGACCAGTCATGTGTCTATATGCGCCGGAGTCGAAGTACCACACATGACTGACCTGGAAGACAATTAAGCTTGTTTAGGGACCCATTGCCAAATGGGTTCCTGTGGGTTAGATACAGATAAATCTGTCGGTGAGGTCCCCTTTTCGGATTTCTCCTTAGGCTGAGGAGACTTCACTGACGAGGAGGATTTTCCTTTTCCTCTTTTTCTTCCCCTTCTCTTTCGGGATTTGACATTAGAATTGGGAGCATAGAAAGAGTTAGGCACACCATAACGCAGGAAATTATCAAACATAAAGCACATGTCATTGCGAAAAGTATTAAAAGCATCGTTTAAGTTGCGATTAGAATTAACAGACATGTTCAAGTTCTTTCCTACACTAGGTGGAACATAGCCTAAACCCGCATGGCTAGGACTATGTTTCTTAGGGAAAGCAGAAAAAGAGTTGTTCCTCCCATGATGATCCTTTCTAGGTGGCTTCACATTCGGTCCACCATCTTTCTTCCTCGCATCTGCATGAAAAGCACGGTGTGAGTTAGAGGACGGTATTGTGGGAATGGATTTGCCACCGTTTCCAGATGACTTTTTAGAAAATTTAGGTTTTGTGGAATTGAAAGGTTGATTTGGTTGTAACTGAGATGTCTCACCCACTTCAAAGGAACTTGAATGAAAGTTAAGACTTTTAATGGGTTTGACTGAGTTACGAGCATCGCTAGACTTTGAATGCTTTTTCTGGAGTCCTTTGGGTGCGTGTGGCTTAACTGACTTGCCCTTGTCAGTACCTACACATTTTCCACCCTCTGGATTGCTTTTCTTAGAAATAGGAGCTCGTGACTCAGCAGACTGCTCAGGTTTGACAACAACAGATTTTGGCTTCTTTGGAATAAAGCCGGAAGGATCATCATCCTCATCTAAAAACACCTTCATATCATATTCAACATTTGGGTCCTAGACAGTCTTGGGTTCAACTATCCTATGGTGTGAGTTAGGGGGTTCATCATCATCTGACATTATGGAGTAATAGTCCTCAGTATCTAAGACAGGTTTTGGTTGGGGAGCGACTATTGGATGGTTGAGGATTGGAGCAGTCTTATCATCAACTGGGTCTGAAAAGTAGAGATTTTCAAGATTCATCACTTTCCTTTTTAAAATGGAGTTAGACACCCGTTGGTTGGTTAAAGATTGGCGATACATTATCCGTTCATCATGATCAAGTTCTTTTAAAAGTTCAAAGTGGATATCTAGGATAACGTATCGAGCCTGAAGATCCGCAACCTTGATTTGAAAATCAGTGAAAGCTGAGGTTGCGGTCTCACATTCTGAAGAAAGCCTAATTCTTTCGGCATTTGCCTCAAGCAAGTCTTTCTCCAGATTGCGAACCAGGGAATCTTTCTCTGACAAAATGACCTTCAGATTCAGGATCTGATGTTGACATGCATCCAAATCCATGGCTTTTAACCTAAGAGCAAACACTTCCTTTTCTAGCTTGACTAGGTCGGGACTCTTAGTTGCGGAAGAATCCTCGGGTGGGATAACTAAGGTCTCCTCTGAAAGTTCCATTTCCCTAGTCTCATAGCTTGAGTTAAGGTCTGTGTAGTTGATGGGAGGCATTGCTACTCTAGGGGTTCTGGCCTTAATGCCTTCCCAGGTGGGTTTAGAGTTGGTTGGATCACTAGCCGGAACAAAGATTGGTTTATTGGGAGTAGGGCTAGTGGGTGGACTGCTAGAGGTACTGTTCGTTGGACTGATGGTCGTGGTTATGGTCTCACCGTTTATGACTTCGGTGTATGTGACAGTCTGCCTAACAAATTCCTCGGTCACATGTCCTCCCACTATGGCAGGTTTGGGCTTGGAGGCTGCCATATCCTCAAAGTTGTATAGATGAGAAGGTGCTTTATCTAAAACATGGTTTTCAGACAGACCTAGGCCGGGTTTAGCTTTGTAAAAGGGATTCCTTTTGGCATGCTGAGTGAGGATACTTAAAGTCTGTTCAGACTGTCCTCTTTTAAAATTGTTGTCCTCAAGCTCTTGTATTTTTGAAAACAACCGAGTTCTCTCTTCCGAAAGTAACTGGAATTTAATGTTGAGCTCCCCATGATTACTGTTAAGTTCCTCATGGGCCTTTTGAAGACAACTAAGTTTGTTTGCTAAATTGGACTCTCTAATCCCAGACTCAAGTGTTTCACGGTTATATACTATGGTCAAATCCTCAAGAGAGTCTTTGTAAATCGCACTGTCGATTCTAAATTTCGTGACAAGAGTCCTCTCTGATTGGAGACATCTCTCCAATTCACAAATTTTAGATTCCAACATTGCCACATAGTCAGTTATATCAGGGATAGAGGATACCTCAGACGGATCTATGTCCTGATAAGTGCTTGGTCCAACGGCTTCCGATCCCTCAAAGTCAGCCATCAAGCAGGGACCTTGCACCAAGTGATCTTCCTCGTCTGAACTCTCCTCTTCACATACCCAGTTTTCTTCATCTACCATCAAAGCCACCCCTTTTTCTTTCTTCCTCATCAGTGAGGCCTTCCGCTCAAAGTACGCAGCATCCTTGTACTTTACGGAGCAATCTCGAGCATAGTGTCCCAACTTTCCACACTTTTAACAAGTGGTAGTGGGACTTGCGGTTTGCTGAGGAGTGGGGTTCTGGGTTACGGGACCCTGGGAGGATTTGCCCGTTGAATTCCTTGATCATTGTGAATCGGTTGATCTTCCCTTTGAACATTCTTGGAACTGTTTCCCCTGGAATCGCCTCCATGGTAGATGGCTTTCCCATGATTCACTCTCTCTTCTTGCCTTTGACCACCCCTATTCTGCTCAGACCCGTATCCTGTCCCTTGATCTAGCCTTCCACTCTCATATCTTCCTTCATAACCAATCTCATATCCATGACGATCAATATACCCAGATTCCGGAGTGTATTGCCTCAAGCTGTTCCGGTAGTTGATGTCTGAGACTTGTCCTCTCCAATCTCCTTGACTACCTTGACCTCCTTGATAGTCAAGATAAGTGTTGTCTCTTCTCGGCTGATCTCTGTATCTGCCTTGATCTTCTCTGAACCTTCCCTAGTAGTTGCTATAACCTCCTTGGTCGTAAACTGGCATACCCCCTTGTTGATAGCTTCCTCTCCCTTGATTTCCGTACTGACCCCTTTCAGATTGATAATGACCTCCTCTACCTTGCCCCATTCTTCCTCCACTAGGAAAACTGGATCCTCGTCCACGGTTGTATCCACGATTTGCGTTCAATCGTTGTACGTTGTGTGAAATGAGGGCAAGGGACTCATTCACATGGAAGAGTTCATCATCAGAGATGGAAATGATCACCGGTTCGTCGGGATGTTGTACGCTTGAGCCAAAGTTCGGGTTGAACTCTTGACTGTATTCTTCAGGATAGTATTGAGGAGAGACGCTGTTGTGTGGCATTGGTTGGACGGGAGCAGTGTTTGGTCCTCCAAAGGGCATGGCCGACAATGCCAGAGGATCAACTGCTCTCTTGGAGCGTCCGCCGGTGATGAAATCTTCGTGTTGAACCATCATACTGAACAAGTCATGTAGACCCAATGTTCCCAGATTCCGGCTAAGCTGGATGTTGATGGCCATGTTTTGCCATTCTTGGTTGAGATTCTTCAAGAATTTCACGTTCACTTCATACTTTGACTTCTCAACCCCGAGCCGTCTCAAGTCGTTGACGAAGGCGTTCAGTCTTTGATAAGACTCAATGAGGGATTCGTTTTCCCTAGCTTTGAAGCCTTCGTAAGCATTGAGGGCACTTTCCTTCTGACTCTCCCCAGCAGAGTCGCCTCCCTGCATCTGTTGTTCAATTTCCAACCAAACGTCTCGTGCGTTGGTCAGACTGTCCACTCTTGCGTACATATCGTTTGGGAGAGCCATGATCAGGAGGGTCAGTGCACGCTTGTCAATGAGATGTCGGGCTCTTTGTTCGGGATTGAACATCTCAACAGGCTTCTCGACCACGTATGCCGGAAGTTCGGGACAAGTATCGGTTTTAGGTACAGCGGCAACGGTGACGGTCGGTCGGATAGGTCCTTCTCGAATGGACTTCATCAGGTTTTCATCAAGTAGGTCGAGGAAGTGAATCATCCTGCGTCTCCATTGTTGGTACTCGCCCATCACCAGGACGGGAGGGCGAGTTTCGGAACCTATCCCAAGGATTTCCTTCGACATTTAAAAACTGAGACCTCCTCGTACGATTCGCTTGGCTTAAAACAGAAGAAAGGTTTTTGAAAAACGGGAATTTTGAGCGCCTCGGGACACAAAAAGCTTGGAAAAAGTAAAGGGTTTTGAAAGCAAGCTTAGTGTCGGATTTGAGAAACAAAACTACAAGAGTTTCGGCTCAAAGAGGCGAAATCCGACTTGGAAACAGATGTTTTCCGATTCGGATTTGGCTCAAAATAGCTGGATGTGGAAAACAGCCTTTTCCGATTCGGAAAATACAGTTTTCCGATTCGGAAAAGTTTGGGTGCGGAAAAAGGGAAATTTGGAAAAGAGACTTTTCAGGAGCAAGACCCCAAGTCAGAGACTCGTTCTCCGATTCGGAAAACAGTGTTTTCCGATTCGGAAAAGGAGAGTTCTCCGATTCGGAGAAGATGCAATTTCCGACTCGGAAAATTTAAGCTGAAAATTTCAGCTCTTGTTTTCCGATGCGGAAAACCTGCACAGAAAACTCCGAAAAGTTTCTTAAAAACACTTAAAACCTCTTAAAAATCAGTGTTTAGACCCCCAAATTGTAGGAAAAAGCTTAGAAATCATTGGGGAATCACTTAACACTTAATTTTACCCTTTTAAAACCACCTTTTGGATTGAAAACCCAAAAGTTTTGAAAAACCCAAAACTTAAAAACCTTTTAAAATCTTATCAAAAATCAAAGACAAAAGCCAAGGAATCAACAAGTTTGGCTCTGATACCAATTGTTGTCCCAAATAACAATGAAATAGATGAAGAAATGGATGGAAATCCTAAGTGTGTGATTGAAATCAATAAAAAGCTTGAATAAGCTTAACAATGGAGGAATGTTGCCCAAAAAGGTAATATGATTCAATCATGAAAAACCCTAGCATCTCTTACCTTTTATAGGTAAGAGAAAGTTATACAAAAGTACGATAAAGGCCCCCGAGGTTACACACCTCTAAACAAGGGCAATAAAACTGTAAATTGTTTACAAGGTAAATCAAACTAACTATTGAAAGCATGTAAAGATAGTGAATTCTGACTCTTCACAACAAGAGGTCCTACACATTCAAATTTATTTCTATTTGATATTGCTTAAGATCATATTTACAGTTTGATTTTTTTGACTTCCACTGCTTATTCATCAAACTGTAATCACTTAAATCAATTCAATCAAATCTAGAACCAACAATGCATTATATTGAAACATTCACAGAAGAGAGTATTGCAAGATAAAGATTTGAACTTTTCATTGAAATTTTCAAAGATGGGTACAGAAGTTGAAAACTTAGACCCCTTTTAGTTTTCAGCTTATTTTTACAAGATTCCCTAACAAATCTAGGCTCTTTATTTTGGAAAAATTTAGGCTTCTTCCATTGATCCCTTCTCATTCCTGCAATAACTGTGACAGATGGCTTGTTAGTTTCCGTCCACTTTTCCTTTTCTTCTCTTGTAAATTTAGGATTTTCAGTGTCAGAGGCTATAGAGAAAGAAGCTTTATCATCCAAGGATTTTTCTTTTTCAATTCTTTTAAGATTTACACATAAGTCAACAAAGTCTGGACAAATAGTGAATCCTTAAGATTTTTTTCCAAAAGCAATGGTTTTCATTTGATGATTTACTAGCTCACCATCTTGAGAAGGTTGAGCAATAATCTCAGACTCAATAACTTGTCCAGAAGTACTTCCAGAGTCACTAGTGAGATCATGTTCGAAGGCTTGAAATTCAAGTGTGTCATTTGAAGTGATTAAGGAAGGCACTTCTTGACATGATCTCTCTTCTGAGTCAGAGGTATTTTCTTCCCCTGAATCAGAACTAAGAATGTCTCTATTAGATTGTGAAAACTCAAAATTTTGACTATTTGAAGATACTTCTGGAGGATCTTCTTCACAAAGGGACTCAACCTCATCAGAGGTTACTAATTTCTCAGAGGCCTCCGATTTATGTTTAGGAAAGAATTTAGATGCACTTGATGATAATTCCTTTGCAATGGATTTAACCTCACAGAAGAAGGCACAATCTTCTTGAGTTTTTGGGTTACCGAATTCAAATACGCCTAATTGACTTTGTTTCACGAACTTCCCTTGAATGAAATCCCTCTTTTCAGAGGGTGAAACTGAGTCAATATAGTCTTCAAATGCAATATTAGTGAAGATCAAAGGAGTTTTTGATTTTGGTCCATTCATAAGTCTTCTTCTTTTAAAAATCGATTTAGAATTAGATATGTTACTTCTGATGTTCTTTGCTGATCTGAAAGTGTTCTGCAAAGATTTCTTTGATTTGAAAGATGGTTGGTTATCATATTCTGGAAAACCCAATCCTCTTCTGCCCATATTTACTCGGATTTTATTAAAAATACTCTGTACATCTTGAAATTTCCTAATCTTGAGCTCTCTGTCAAGAAGATCTGGGTGCAAAAACTTTTGAAAGAATTCTTTGATAGATATAGCATTAGTTCTTTCATTCCTAAGTCTCTTTAACTCATCATCCTTTTCCTTCAAGGTTTTCTCAAGTTGAGTTGTCTTTTCTTTATATTTTTTGAGAAGTGAAATTCTTTCTCCCTCTGCCACTTCATACATTTAAAAAAATCTAGTTCTTTCTTCTGTCAGAGTATTCATTTCTTTTTCACAAAACGTTAACTTTTCTTTAAGATAATTGAACTCTTCTTGATGGGAATCAAGGTTTTCAATGATCTCAGAGTAAAGCTCATTCATTTTAAAACATGGAGATACCTCAGAGGATTTGCTGTTTGTGGAGTCAGAGTCACCATTGGCCATTCCGCAGAACTTTGTCTCATCTTCTGCATCCTTAGAAGCTACCAGACCCTTCTGTGGCTCATCCTCCTCTGAGGACTCTTCAGTGACAAGCTCACTTGATTGAGTAGGCAGCATCACGCTTGGGCTTCTGAGGTAGCTTCTGTTGAGCAACTAGCTTCTGTGGAGGCATGGGACCTGTTGCCCAACACTCTGTGGCAAAGTGACCCGGTTTTCCGCATCTATAGCAGCTTTCCACATCTCTCTGTGGTTCTCCTCTAAACTCTTCTGACCTCTTTTCTTTCTCACCCCAATCTTTCCTCTCAGAGTCTCTTCTCTCATAACGTCCTCTGTCATAATCTCTTCTTCTTTTAGAATCTTCTCTTCTCTAGTTCTTCCTCTCCCAACTGAACCTTTGCGATAGTCTCTTGTAAAAGATACTAAGGTTCTCATCATATCCTTCATAGACATGTCGTCCTCAGAGCTAAACTCAACTTCTCCAACCTTTTTTGTCACTGAAGCCTTCTTCTTCTTCTTCTTTACCACTTCTGTCACAGTCTTCACCTCCTTTCCCATTCCACCTTCTGCCATTAGAGCTAATGGACCACCAACGCTACTTTTCTATTATAGAACTTGGGGTTCCAAACTTGCCAAAGAGCCATACAGATCTGCCAAAGACATCATCTCCAAATCCTTGTTGGTTCTCATGAACATGGTCAGATGTAACCACTCAGTTCCTAGACTCTTCAAAAACAAAGTATTCCTATCTTCATTTGTTCTAATCAGACCAGTCCTTCTGCACTTGCTAGTTAGTATGTTGAACCTAGAATAGGTGTCTTTCAAACTTTCTCCTTCCTTGGCCTTGAACTCATGGTATTCATTGATACACATGGTTCTGTTGTTTTTCAATGTAGTCGTACCTCCTTCTAGTTGCTTCAACAGGTCACTCTAAAGATCCTGAGATGTAATACAGTGATCCAAAAACATGAAGATGTCATTTGGTAGAGCCACAATTAGCAACCTCTTGTATTTAGGAGCAAGGCTAACTAATTCTTTGTCCTCATCATCCCATTGACCAATGGCTTTTGGTTCAAGGTGTTCAGGAATTTCAGCAGTTGTAGCCCAGGCAGAGACTCTAGGAATGATTTTGACAGGGATATAAGGTGGATTATGGAGAAATTCTGTAATCCGTGGGTGAATTCCTTCAAGGAAACTGATCATTCGGATCTTCCATTGTTGAAATTCCTTACGGATGAGTGTGGGAGGTTTAGATTGAGAGCCAATACTCATGAAGGAGTTATTTGAATTAACAGCCATGAATGAAACGAAGAAGAGAGAAGAGCTACTCGGAAATCAAAAAACAAATCAATATCGAGAGCAATGGATTGAATACACAGATTCAATTCTGCTCTGATACCACTTGTTGATCCCAGATAAAACAATATTTGTAATAACCGAGAATTTCAGTTTTGTAGTATCTTAAATTCTTGACGTTAATTACCTAAATTGAATGAAACTCTGGAATGAGGGGTTGAAAGTGTAACTTTTGGAATTTATTAATGGACTTGGATTATACCATTTAAGGTATGGGCTTGGACCTAAGCCCAAGCTATTTAAGGGACAAATTTAGGGTTTAAGCCATTTTTGGCAAAGTTTAAGTGTGTTGAGTGTGTGTTCTTGGAAGATTGGCATCATCATCATCTTCGGGAATCATCGAAACCAAGGTATGAATAGGTGTTTTATAGCTTAAAAGTTATTGTAGATTGGTTAGAAAGTGTATTGGAATCAATTAAAATCATTTTGGATTGATTTAGAGCCTTAAAAATCCAGTTTTAGGCTGTTTTGGTAAATCTGCGAAATTTCCCGACTTGGTGAATAGTGATTTCCCCACTCCGATGAATAGTGATTTCTCGACTCGGGAATCACTATTTCCCGATTCGGGTGAATAGTGATTTCCCGACTCGGATAAATATTGATTTCCCGACTCGGGAATCACTATATCCCGATTCGGGTGAATAGTGATTTCCCGACTCGGTGAATAGTGATTTCCCGATTCGGGTGAATAGTGATTTTCCCGACTCGGATGAATAGTGATTTCCCGACTCGGGAATCACTATTTCCCGACTCGGGTGAATAGTGATTTTCCGACTCGGGAATCACTATTTCCCGACTCGGGCGAATAGTGAATTCCCGACTCGATGAATAGTGATTTCCCGACTCGGATGAATAGTGATTTCCCGACTCGGTGAATAGTGGTTTCCCGACTTGGATGAATACTGATTTTCCGACTCGGATGAATAGTGATTTTTCGACTTGGATGAATAGTATAAAAAAATTAATTCGAGTGAATAAAAATTTTATAAAAACTCTAAGTAGATTTTATTAAGCGTAAATCCCTAATGCCTTAGAATATTTACAGATTCACTAGGCGAAGTACCTAGGAGAACTGAGAGATAGGCTCAGGTGAGTTCCCTTACCCGAAGTTTTTGTGAACTATGCTAAGTAAATTGTTTTGCAAATATTTCTTGTAAACTATTCCTGAATTATGAATTCTTTAATTATGATCATCTTATTGCATGCTTGATATTTTATGCTATGGGACCTTACATCCTTTGGGAGTGATCGTGGTGTGGAGGCACGGACTCTGTTCGTCACTCCCTTAAATGAGCATCCGAGTGAGGCAGCCAGTTGAGTAATTATTGGTAGGGTGGTGTGGAGGCACGAACTCTGTTCGTCACTCCCGTAAATGAGCATCAGAGGGAGGCGGCCACCCGGGTTACTGCTAAGGCCTAAAAGGTCTGGAGTAGCCCAGTTTAGTCACGAGGTGATGTGTTTCGTTGCTCATGGTGCTACTCTAGTAAAATGGTGATTAATGACCTTACATTTGGCCAGCGGGCCGTAATTAAACTATCTTTGAACTACTTTGAGGGGATTCACTAGACCTTTCGGTGTAACCCTCGTTTTCAACTTTTAAAACCTTTTCAGGGAAGGATCGTGTTCTTAGAGGCAAAGAGAAGGTGAACGCTTAGAGTAGCGTAGCTGGCTTAAATTTTAGTACTTTAACCTTAGTTATCTCAGCTGTGGAGGGATGTTCCGCATGCACTATAAACCACTTATTTTGAATTTAGTACGTTATGATATTTGCGACTTAGATCACTGGGATTTATTGTTATTTATGCTATGTTGTTATACTGGAAATCTGGGGTGCTACAAATTGGTATCAGAGCACTAGTTTAAGTGAATTAGGTGACCAGGATTGGGCCTAGTCTTAAATGGTAGGGATTAGGGACACAACTGAGATGTTAGGACTCGAGGATTTGCCTGATGAGTCGTGGTTGGGTATGGAAGTGTGAGGACTAACATTTACCATGGAAACATGCTAACACCTGGCCAGTGTAGTAACGGGTTCATGAATACATGTGAATAATCACATTGCCTGTAAATCAAGTCGTTTAGGATAATCTAAATCTTCATGTTGCTATTTTAGAATCGATGGCTGGTCGTAGCTTGCGAAGTAGGGTGATACCAGATCCTGCGAGGGAACCTGAGGCTCCATCGTTGCCTTCTCGTACGACCGCGGTTCGAGGAAGGGCGCCGGGGTAAAGGTTGGGGAAAAGGAAGAGCTAGCAGACCTACAACGGTGGTAGATGTAGGAACTCGGCGTCAGACTAGGGGTAATCGAAGGGTGCAAAGTGAATGACCACGCGTCGAACCGGAGCCATCCCATCAGGAAAGTGCCGCTAGTCAGCCGATAACCTTCGTTACTCGGGAAGCCTTACTGACTTTACTGAACTAGCAAGAAAATTCGAAATCTAATGGTGGTCGAGAAGACTGTGGGATGACTAGCCCGCCGGCTACTGTGGTAGGCGGAGGTTCACAGTAGAGACTACCCGCAGGTGGGGATCCACCCAAGCAACTCACGGGTGTAGCTACAAAGCGTTTGTTGCTTGCAAGCCCCCGACCTATAAGGGAGAGCGTGAGCCCGTTTTGGCAATAAGGTGGATTGAGAAGATCGAGATGGTGTTCGAGACATGCAGATGTGCAACTGAGGATAAGGTAGTATTCGCACGATCGATGTTGAAGGCGGATGCCTTGCACTGGTGGAATATGGAGACCGGGGGAAGAGGGACCGAGGCTGTTAGGTCCACGTCTTGGAAGAGCTTTGTGACAAAGTTCAGGTCACAATTCTATCCTTTAGCCGCGACTAAGAAGATGGAGGAGGAATTCATACAGTTGAAGCAAGGGAATATGTCGGTTCAGGAGTACACTACTCGTTTCATGGAGAAGTCGAGGTTTGCTGAGGTTTACGTACCAACTGAGGAGCGTCGAGTTGAGAGGTATATCTGGGGTCTGATGGGAAGCATTCGGGAATTTGTGACGGGAAAAGATCCGGCTACATTTTAGGCAACTATCAATGCGGGCGAGTTGATCGAGAGAGAGAAGGACCGTCATATGTCGGAGCAGACAGGAGAGAAAAGGAAGTGGGCTGAACCAGTCAATGATCCGAGAGGGGGTAAAGCCCTGAGATTTGAGCACCGTGGGGGACATAGTTTGGGACTAAAGCCTTGTGGCAAGTGCCACCGTGTGCATCGTGGAAGCTGTCAGACGGGACCAGTTACTTGCTTCCAGTGTGGGAAGCCGGGTCATCTATCAAGGGATTGTCCAGGGAGGAGGTCGTGTTTCCAGTGTGGATCGCTAGACCATATCAGGCCCCACTGTCCCCAGTTGAAGAGGGGAGGAGCCCCAGTGATTGGCGGGCATGTTGTTGAGGCCAAAGATGATCGGAAGACAGCACCAGCTGCAGCCAGAGGACGAGCATTCAGGATGACTGCCGAGGAGGCTGAGGAAGCACCGGATGTGGTGACAAGTACATTCTTGGTTAACTCTCTACGTGCGAAAGTATTATTTGATACAGGTGCTGACTATTCGTACGCTACCCCTGAGCTTCTTAAATTGTTATGTGTTAAACTTGAGCCTTTGGACCATCCTTATGAGGCAGACACCGCCAATGGGCGTCTGTGGGTTAGAGAGATCACTAGGGGTTGTATGATTGAAATAGACGGATGCTTGGTACCGGTAGCGTTAAGACCAATTCCTTTGGAGGGACTAGACGTGGTATTAGGCATGGATTGGTTAATCCGAAATAAGGCGAAAATAGATTGTGAACAAAATATGGTACACATCCAATTACCGGACGGAAGGTCTACCGTAATCTATGGAGTGAAGCGAAATAGGAATACTCGATTAATTTCCGTAATTAAGGCAAACCGACGCATTAGGAAGGGATGTATTTGGCATATGTCTTATGTTGTAGACTCGAGGGTAGAAAAGTTGGGGATTAGTGACGTTAAGGTTTTGTGTGATTACCCGGAGGTGTTTCCAGACGACCTAGATAGTTTACCACCTGAGCGTGAGCTCGAGTTCCGGATTGATTTAGTACCTGGAGCGAAACGTATCGCCCGAGCGCCGTATCATCTTGCACCGTCCGAGATGAAAGAAATGCAGGCTTAGTTGCAGGACCTTTTAGATAAAGGGTTTATCCGACCTAGTACCTCACCTTGGGGAGCGCCGGTCCTATTTGTTAAAAAGAAAGACGACAATTTGAGGATGTGTATAGATTATCGGAAACTCAATAAGGTCACTGTTAAGAATAAGTACCCGCTACCTAGGATCGACGATCTGTTTGACCAGTTACAAGGGGCTAAGTGTTTCTCTAAGATCGACCTACGTTTGGGGTATCCTCAACTTAGAGTTAGGGAGGAGGATGAGCCTAACACGGCATTCCGTACCCGGTATGGGCATTATAAATTCCTGGTGACGTCATTCGGATTAACGAATGCGCCAGCGGCATTCATGGACCTGATGAATAGGGTTTGTCAACTTTACCTAAATAAGTGTAACGCCCCGATACCCAAAATAACATAGCAAATATAATTACGCAATAATAATAATTCCCAGTGATCTAATACGCATAAATCTCAGAATTCTCAACTCAAAAGTAAATGGTTTAAGAGTGCATGCGGAACAACCCTCCACAGCTGAGATTCTATTTAGGACAAGACTCTACTTCAGACCGGCAACACTACTCTAGACATCTACCTTTTCCTTGCCTCTCGCTGCTCGATCTTTCCCTGAAAAGATTTTAGATTTTGAAAACGAGGGTTAGACCGTAAGGTCTAGTGAATTCCCTTAAAACAGTTTAAACAATAGTTCCGGGCCACCGGCCGATATAAAACATTTATCACAAAAGCAACAGGGAAGCATCATGAGTAATATAAGTCACAACACAACAATCCAGGTGGTCGGATCCCTCGGATACTCAATTAAGGAGTGACGGACGTAGTCCGTGCCTCACACTACCCCACAACAATTCTCGCGTGGCCGGATCCCTCGGATGCTCAATTAAGGAGTGACGGACGTAGTCCGTGCCTCACGCCACTATACTTCCCCGGGATGTACGGTCCCATAGTACACATTACTCATGATGCTAACCCCACAACATCAAAATAGCATGCATACGATGATCATCAATTTAGCATTCACAATTATTTATGAATTCCACAACAAACACTTGCAAAGCATTGTATTTCAGTTAAATTCACAAAATCAGTATAATCTCATCATCAATTCATTTTGCAAACCGAATGGATATATTTAAAAACAGTAAAAGCAATCCATTCATTTCAGGCAAAGGAATGTGAGGTCCAAACAATCAAACAACGAGATGAAATAACAAGAAATCAAAGAGATGAAGAAGAAAAATCTTGTATTTTATTAAGAGAGCTCTCAAGCACATACAAGAAAACACACACTTCACCTTAATCGACTCTCATGAGAATGATTCCACACCCTTCCTTTCCAAACCCTAGACCTTATATATAGGTCCATTACACTAAAGCCCAAGCCCAAGCCCAATAAACTAATTAACTAATTAAAAGCTAATTAATCCCTCTCAAAGCTTCCTTAATAAAACTTTCTAATTAGGACAATTTAGTCCTAACAATCTCCCCCTAAAGTTTTATAAAGGAAGCATCTCTGATCTTCTCCCCCTAGCTTTCATGAGAAAACCTTAGTGGCGTTCGGCTACATCTTGATCTACAAGCTCCCCCTCGATTGTAGCTCTTCATCTCCAGTTTCAACTGAAAGACCAGATCCGATTTCCAATAACCGCGACTGATTGCACAAGCTACAGCTCAACCTGTAAATAACTCGACACGTCTGATAACCGCAGAATGCAACAGCTTGAGCCAGAGCATGTTGATTCATCCAACTATGTTGATCTCCCACCAAGAAAAACAAAGGGATAGATGCATGTGTGAGTTACCGTGCAGATCAGCAAGAAAAATAAAGGATCTGTCTCTGGTCGCATGTTGAATAAGAGCTCCAAATCTGATAAGTTCACAACAAGGTAAACAGCGAAGCTTGGATCACCGAACCACCGTATGGAATGAGAAACTGGGAGTAGATACTGAACGAGACGCTCTGCTTTGATCTCTCTACTACTCAGAAAATAGTCGATTTCCTGAAATCTTCCAAAATGTCAAGCAACCAGATCCAGATCTAGTCTTCTTAGTCAGATGGATGACGACCGTCACTCAAAATTCTAGATCGCAAATGAACCTCCACAACGGTAAAATGGTTAGGAATTGAGCGCGTAACAATAGTACCATTCACCGAAGCTGGCATCCAAGGAAAAACTCAACTCCACCGCACAGGAGGAATAATTCCATCGAGGAAAAACTCTAGAATAATGGTTGCAGAGAGTCAGGCTTCTGAGTAATCTAACCAAATGCAGAATCCGATCACCATCGTTCTGAAATCGTTACAAATCTGACATGTCTTCAAAGAATCTGAAGCAGTCGGGGAAATGAGAGAAATTCAATTTTCAAGGTTGAAAACTGAATATGGGCTAAAAACGGGGCTGATGTTGATCTTTACGTACCAATTGGGAAAGAAAGGTGGCTAATTAAGCGCAGGGGTTTTGAAACATCGCAAGTATTCGAATTTGGGTGGGTCTAGATCGCAGCGGAATATGATCTCGAAGGCTTATCTGAAGATGATACTCGAGTCGGGACAAGCAGTTTCCCGAGTCGGAAATGGAGTTCGGAAAGTGTTAACAAAAATTGAACATAACCTTGACTCAAAGGCGAGTCGGAAAACTCGAAAACCCGAAAGGGTATTTCATGATTCCCGAGTCGGAAAATAAGAACAGCAAGGTAGTTCAAGACTTAAACAAAATTTGAGCATACCCTCGTCTCAAGAGCGAGTCGGAAAACCTCGAAAACCCGAAAGGGTATTTCGTATTTTCCGAGTCGGAAAAAGAGAACAATAAGGCACTCAAATTTTTTTTTTTTTTTTTTTTTTTTTTTTTTTTTTTTTTTTTTTTTTACTATTCATCCGGTTCGGAAAACACTATTCCGAATCGGAAAAACACTATTCATTCAAAATTTTTTTTTTTTTTTTTTTTTTTTTTTTTTTTTTTTTTTTTTTTTTTTTTTTTTTTGGACTCGGAAAATATGAGTTTTCCAACTCGGAAAACTTGAATATTCAAGTTTTCCAACTCGAAAAACATGAATATTTAGCCCAAAACTTCATTCCAGATCCAAAAATTGAAGCAACTTGAAAAATGGATCATTTCAAGCTCAAAGATGCTTCAAAACACAACCCAAACACCCATTTTTATCACCTTCATCAAGATCTAAACCCCAAAAATCCCAAAAACTCAAAAATGAAACTTTTTCAAAAAAAAAATTTCAAAACCCAACAAAAATCATCTCAAATTGTTTGATTCAAAAGGAACAAACAAATCTACTGATTTGTTTGGCTCTGATACCATTTGTGAGGTCCAAACAATCAAACAACGAGATGAAATAACAAGAAATCAAAGAGATGAAGAAGAAAAATCTTGTATTTTATTAAGAGAGCTCTCAAGCACATACAAGAAAACACACACTTCACCTTAATCGACTCTCATGAGAATGATTCCACACCCTTCCTTTCCAAACCCTAGACCTTATATATAGGTCCATTACACTAAAGCCCAAGCCCAAGCCCAATAAACTAATTAACTAATTAAAAGCTAATTAATCCCTCTCAAAGCTTCCTTAATAAAACTTTCTAATTAGGACAATTTAGTCCTAACAAGGAACTCACCTGAGCCAATCCTACTGGTTTGCTGCGATCTCACCTAACGCCCCTGTATGATTTCTAAAGTATTAGTGAAATGCGCTTACATGATCCTCTAACTATGACACCCCTAGGCAGACTTAGCACAGGGGTTCCGCTAACTATGACACCCCTATGAAGATAAATCACTATGGAAACATCCTCTCCGAAAATAACCCTAATGACAAAACCTTCCAAAACTCGACTCGGAAAACACACCCTTTTCCGATTCGGAAAACCCACCATTTTCCGATTCGGAAAATGGTTATTTCCGATTAGGAAAACGACTAACTGCGAATTCAGCATAACGACTAGGCTAGCCCAGTTCCCGATTCGGAAAACATAGGTTTCCAATGCGGGAAAGGCAGCTGAGACACTCAAACACACTTCATAAAAACCGATTCGAAAACATGAATTCCGATTCGGAAAACATGTTTCCCGATTCGGAAAACACAAAAATCCCAATTCGGAAAACCGAACAGATTCGCAGAAAGCTCCAAAACTCGATGAAAACTTATCCAATTGAATCCAAATCAATTCTAGAAGGTCACTAAATCATCCCTGAATCAACCTAGATAAGTTGTATGCAAAATAACATCGAGATCTTACCTCGGCGATGATTTCTCGACCTTAACGATGATGAAATGGCTCCAAGCTTTTTCCCCAAAACACACAGTAAACACACACAAATCTTTTCCGAAAAATGGCAAAGATTAGGGTTTAAGGATTTAAATACCTAGGATTTTGGGCCAAGCCCATACCTAAAAGGGTATAAGCCCACATCATTAAAGAATTTTCAAAAGTAACACATTTAACCCAAAAATCCTAATTTTCTCACAAAAAGGTCATTTGACAGAAACTTAACTTAATTAACTCCATCCAGAAATCTTGGTTATTACATCACACCCCCCTTAAAAGAATTTCGTCCCGGAATTCACTCAATAAACAGGTGTGGGTATCTTTCTCTCATCTATGATTCCGTCTCCCAAGTACACTCCTGCCCCTTGTGGAATTTCCACTGAACTTTCACTAACTTAATCTCTTTATTCCTCAGCTTACGGATCTTCCGATCCACTATTGCGACAGGTTCCTCCACGAAGTTCATCTTCGGACCAACACTTATCTCACTTAGGGGTATTGCCGTACCCGGATCCGCTAAACACTTCCGAAGGTTTGAGACATGGATGGTGTTGTGGACTCCATCTAGTTCGACTGGTAAATCTAACTTATATGCCACGGCTCCAATGCGTTCGGTAATCCTAAACGGTCCTATATAACGAGGACTTAACTTTCCTTTCTTTCCAAAACGAATTACTCCCTTCCAAGGGGATACTTTAAGCATAACTTGGTCCCCGACTTGAAATTCTATATCTTTTATGCGCTTGTCCGCATAACTCTTCTGTCGATCTCTAGCCGTCTTTAGTCGTTCCCGAACCCGGTTGATCTTATCTGAAGTGATTTGGACAACTTCTGGTCCAGCAAGTTGCTTTTCTCCGACTTCATTCCAACATAATGGTGTCCTACACTTCCGCCCATAAAGTATCTCATATGGTACTGCCTCAATACTGGAGTGATAACTGTTGTTGTAGGCGAACTCGATCAACGGTAGATGATCCTCCCAAGAACCTTCAAAGTCCAAGACACATGCCCGCAACATGTCTTCCAAAGTTTGGAGAGTCCGCTCGCTTTGTCCGCCCGTCTGCGGAAGATACGCGGTGCTCAAATTGACCCGCGTTCCCATTTCTCGCTAAAAGCTTTGCCAAAAAGTCGAAGTGAATCTGGCATCTCGGTCCGACACGATAGATACAGGTGTCCCGTGAAGTCGTACAATCTCCGCTATATAAAGTCTCGCGAGTCTCTCCATAGAATACGTTTCTTTCATCGGTAAGAAATGAGCTGATTTTGACAGTCGATCGACTATTACCACAATAGTGTCATAGCCCTTAGGCGTACGAGGTAGTTTCGTCACGAAATCCATGGTAACATGCTCCCACGTCCATTCCGGTATCGGTAACTGCTGCAGTTTACCATACGGTCGCTGATGGTCGATCTTTACTTGTAGACAGGTCATGCACCTCTCCACGAAATAAGCGATATCGTTCTTCATTCCCGGCCACCAATAGCTTTGCCTCAAACCATGATACATCTTGTTCGTTCCCGGATGAACGGAGTACTTTGATTTATGCGCCTCAACCAAAATCTTTTTTCGTAGATCTCCGAGTTTTGGAACCCAGATCTGATTCCCAAAACACTTTAAGCCTTCGGCGTCCGATACTAACGTATCCACAAATCCCACCAAACGCTCGCTCTTCAGGTTTTCCTCTTTCAAAGCTTTCTCTTGACATTCTCTGATCTCGGATTTGAGGTCCGGTACAATGCTTATTCAGTAAGCCCTGATACCCATTCGAGAATCCACAATACCGGGTTTGACTTTACCTCCCTTTCGGCTTAAGGCATCCGCTACAACGTTCCCTTTACCCGGGTGGTAAAGTATCTCACAATCGTAGTCACTAAGTAATTCGATCCATCGCCGCTGCCTCATATTGAGTTCCTTCAGATTGAGGAGATACTGAAGACTCTTATGATCCGTGTAAATCTGACATTTCATGCCATAAAGGTAGTGCCTCCAAATCTTAAGCACAAAGACCACTGCTGCCAACTCCATATCATGAGTTGGGTAGTTGAGTTCATGCACTTTCAATTTTCTAGATGCATACGCAATCACTTTTCCATCTTGCATGAGAACGCAGCCCAAGCCTAACTTTGATGCATCACAATAAACTACAAATCCATCGGTTCCATTCGGTAGGGTAAGAATGGGCGCACTAGTAAACTTCCCCTTCAAATTGTTGAACGCATATTCGCATGTCGATGTCCATTCGAACTTGACGTCCTTCTTTGTCAATGCCGTAAGTGGTGTAGCGATTGCTGAGAAATGTTCAATGAACCTTCGGTAGTAACCCGCTAATCCGAGGAAACTTCGCACCTCCGAGGGAGATTTTGGCGACTCCCAATCCTTAATGGCCTCAATCTTAGCTGGATCCACTTTGATTCCTTCTTGCGTCACGATATGCCCCAAAAACTGAACTTCCTTTAGCCAAAACTCACACTTTGAAAACTTTGCGTAGAGTTGCACCCGCTTTAGCATTTCCAAAACCTTCCGTAGGTGCTCGCCGTGCTCCTCGGCCATCTATGAGTAGATCAGAATGTCGTCGATGAACACGATGACGAACTCATCCAAATACGGTTTACACACTCTATTCATCAAGTCCATAAAAGCTGCTGGTGCGTTTGTAAGCCCAAATGACATCACGAGGAACTCATAATGTCCGTAACGAGTCCGAAAAGCCGTCTTTGGAATATCTTCTTCTCTAACCTTGAGTTGATGATAACCCGATCGCAAATCAATCTTCGAGAAGTACTTAGCCCCTTGTAGTTGGTCGAACAAATCATCAATCCGAGGTAAGGGATACTTGTTCTTGACGGTGACTTTGTTGAGTTCTCGGTAGTCGATACACATCCTCATGGTGCCGTCTTTCTTCTTCACGAACAACACCGGCGCTCCCCAAGGCGAAGTACTAGGGCGAATAAATCCCTTATCAAGTAGCTCTTGTAGTTGTGCCAACATCTCTTTCAACTCCGACGATGCAAGTGGATACGACGCTTTAGCGATGGGCGTCGCTCCGGGTACTAGATCGATCCGAAACTCGATCTCTCGATCAGGCGGTAGACTAACTAAATCCTCCGGGAAAACCTCCGGGTAATCACGAACAAGCTCGACGTCTTTTACCTCCAACTTATCCTTCTCTGAATCTACAACATAAGCCATAAACCAAACACATCCCTTTCTAATGCATCGATTTGCCTTAATCACCGAAATCAAGCTAGTACTCCTATTCCTCTTAGCGCCATAAACTATGGCCGTTCTCCCATTCGGTAATTTGATACGAACCATCTTTTGCTCAGAATCTATCTTCAGTTTGTTTCTAATCACCCAATCCATTCCTAATACCACGTCCAGACTCTCCATAGGTATAAGTCTTAACACTACAGGCACTAGACATCCTTCCAATTCTACGGTACAACCTTTCGTAAACTCTCTAACCCACACTCGCCCATTGGCGGTGTCCGCCTCATAAGGATGGTCTAATGGTTCAAGATTTACACAACACTGTTTAAGAAACTTAGGGGTAGCATACGAATAGTCCGAACCGGTCTCAAATAACACTTTCGCACGTATAGAGTTAACCAGAAATGTACCTGTCACCACTTCTGGTGCCTCCTCCGCTTCCTCGGCGGTTATCCTAAAGGCTCGACTCCTTGCTGGAGCTGGCGCCGTCTTTCGATCATCTCGGGCCTCAGTCGCACGCCCTCCAGTCATCGGTGCTCCACTCCTCTTCAGCTTGGGGACAATCGGGCCTGATATGGTCTGGAGATCCACACTGAAAACACGATCTCTTTCCCGGACAATCCCTTGACAGATGACCCGGCTTTCCACACTGGAAGCAAGTGACTGCTCCCGTCTGACAGTTTCCCCGATGCACACGTTGGCATTTGCCACAAGGTTTCTGATCCAAACTCTGTCCTCCGCGATGCTCAAATCTCGGGGCTTTACCCCCTCTCAGATCACTAACCTGCCCGGACCACTTCCTTTTCTCTCCCGCCTGCTCTGACATCTGACGATCCTTCTCTCTCTCAATCTGCTCAGCCGCATTGATGGCGGCCTGAAAAGTAGTCGGATCCTTTCCCATTACAAACTCCCGAATGCTTCCCTTCAGACCCCAGATATACCTCTCTACGCGACGTTCCTCGTTTGGTACGTAGACCTCAGCAAACCTCGACTTCTCTATGAAACGAGTAGTGTACTCCTGTACCGACATCATTCCTTGCTTCAGTTGCAGGAATTCCTCTTCCATCTTCTTAGTCGCGGCCAAAGGGCAGAATTGCGACCTGAATTTCGCCACAAAGCTCTTCCATGACAAGGTCCTAACAGCTTCAGTCCCTCTTCCCCCGGTCTCCACATTCCACCAGTGTAAAGCATCCGCCTTCAGCATCGATCACGCGTACACTACCTTATCCTCAGTTGCACACTTGCAGGTCTCAAATACTGTCTCGATCTCCTCGATCCATCGCAAAGCTAAAACCGGATCACGCTCTCCTTTGTAGGTAGGAGGCTTGCATGCAACAAATGCCTTGTAGCTACATCCATGAGTCGACTGGGTGGATTCCCACCTGCGGGTGGTGTCTGCTGCAAACCTCCGCCGACCACAGTAGCCGGCGGGCTAGTCATCCCAGAATCCTCTCGACCACCATCAGATTTCGACCTCTCTTGCTGGTTCAGTAGGGTCTGTAAAGCGTCCTGAATCTTGCCCATCTCCGTCTGAAAGGCCTCATGAGTAACAAAAGCTGCCGGTTGGCTAGCGGAACTCTCCTGATGAGATGGTTCTGGTTTGACGCGTGGTCCTTCACTCTGAACCCTACGATTACCCCTAGTTTGACGACGAGCTCCTTCATCTGCCACTGTTGCAGCCCTACGAGCTCCTCCTTTTCCCCGACCTTTACCCCGACCACCAGCCTTTCCTCGAACCGCGGTTCTATGAGCAGGCGGCGGTGGGGCCTCAGGTTCCGGTATCACCCTGCTTCGAAGGCTACGTCCGGCCATCGATACTAAAATAGTAACATAAAATTTAGATAACCCTAAATGACTGGATTTACAGGCAGTGTGAGTGTTGACGTGTATTCACGAACCCGTGACTACACTGGCCAGGTGTAGGCACGTTTCCATGGTACACACTAGTCCTCGCACTTCCATACCCGACCACGACTCTAAGGCAAAATCCAAAAGTCATAAAATCTCAGCTGTGTCCCAATCCTACAGTTTAAGACTAGGCCCAATCCTGGTCACCTAATTCACTTAAACTAGTGCTCTGATACCAACTTGTAACACCCCGATACCCAAAATAACATAGCAAATATAATTACGCAATAATAATAATTCCCAGTGATCTAATACGCATAAGTCTCAGAATTCTCAACTCAAAAGTAAATGGTTTACGAGTGCATGCGGAACAACCCTCCACAGCTGAGATTCTATTTAGGACAAAACTCTACTTCAGACCGGCAACGCTACTCTAGACATCTACCTTTTCCTTGTCTCTCGCTGCTCGATCTTTCCCTGAAAACATTTTAGATTTTGAGAAAGAGGGTTAGACCATAAGGTCTAGTGAATTCCCTTAAAACAGTTTAAACAATAGTTCCGGCCCACTGGCCGATATAAAACATTTATCACAAAAGCAACAGGGAAGCATCATGAGTAATATAAGTCACAACACAACAACCCAGGTGGTCGGATCTCTCGGATACTCAATTAAGGAGTGACGGACGTAGTCCGTGCCTCACACCACCCCACAACAATTCTTGCGTGGCCGGATCCCTCTGATGCTCAATTAAGGAGTGACGGATGTAGTCCGTGCCTCACGCCACTATACTTCCCTGGGATGTACGGTCCCATAGTACACATTACTCATGATGCTATCCCCACAACATCAAAATAGCATGCATACGATGATCATCAGTTTAGCATTCACAATTATTTATGAATTCCACAACAAACACTTGCAAAGCATTGTATTTCGGTTAAATTCACAAAATCAGTATAATCTCATCATCAATTCATTTTGCAAACCGAATGGATATATTTAAAAGCAGTAAAAGCAATCCATTCATTTCCGATTCGGAAAACGACTAACTCGGAATTCAGCATAACGACTAGGCTAGCCCATTTCCCGATTCGGAAAACATAGGTTTCCAATTCGGGAAAGGCAGCTGAGACACTCAAACACACTTCATAAAAACCGATTCGGAAAACATGAATTCCGATTCGGAAAACATGAATTCCGATTCGGAAAACATGTTTCCCGATTCGGAAAACACAAAAATCCCAATTCGGAAAACCGTACAGATTCGCAAAAAGCTCCAAAACTCGATGAAAACTGATCCAATTGAATCCAAATCAATTCTAGAAGGTCACTAAATCATCCCTGAATCAACCTAGATAAGTTGTACGCAAAATAACATCGAGATCTTACCTCGGCGATGATTTCTCAACCTTAAAGATGATGAAATGGCTCCAAGCTTTTTCTCCAAAACACACACTAAACACACACAAATCTTTTCCCAAAAATGGCAAAGATTAGGGTTTAAGGATTTAAATACCTAGGATTTTGGGCCAAGCCCATACCTAAAAGGGTATAAGCCCACATCATTAAAGACTTTTCAAAAGTAACACATTTAACCAAAAAATCCTAATTTTCTCACAAAAAGGTCATTTGACAGAAACTTAACTTAATTAACTCCATCCAGAAATCTTGGTTATTACAATAAGTTCTTCATCGTCTTCATCGATGACATTTTGATCTACTCAAAGACTGCTGAGGAGCACGGCGAGCACCTAAGAAAGGTCTTCGAAATGCTAAAGCGCGAGCAGCTCTACGCAAAGTTTTCAAAGTGTGAATTTTGGCTGAAGGAAGTTCAGGTTTTGGGGCATATCGTGACGCAGGAAGGAATCAAAGTGGATCCTGCTAAGATTGAGGCCATACAGAACTGGGAGTCGCCAAAGTCTCCTACGGAAGTGTGAAGCTTCCTCGGTTTGGCAGGATACTACCGGAGGTTCATCAAGCACTTCTCGGCAATCGCCTCACCACTCACTGCGCTGACAAAGAAGAACGTCAAGTTCGAATGGACACCAACATGTGAGTACACATTCAACAATCTGAAGGAGAAATTGACTCATGCGCCTATTCTCACTCTACCAAATGGGACTGACGGATTCGTAGTCTCCTGTGACGCATCAAAGTTAGGCTTGGGGTGCGAACTCATGCAGGAGGGTAAAGTAATTGCTTATGCATCTAGGAAACTGAAGGTGCATGAGCTCAATTACCCAATGCACGACATGGAACTGGCAGCTGTAGTCTTTGCTCTAAAGATTTGGAGACACTACCTTTACGGCGTGAAGTGTCAGATTTATACTGATCATAAGAGTCTCCAACATCTTCTCAATCAGAAGGAGCTAAACATGAGGCAGCGACGATGGGTCGAACTACTTAGTGATTACGACCGTGAGATCCTTTACCACCCGGGTAAAGGGAATGTAGTAGCAGATGACTTAAGTCGAAAAGGATGTAAAGACAAGCCCAACATTGTGGATTCCCGAATAGGCATCGTGGCTTACCGAATAAGCATTGTACCAGACCTTAGGTCTGAAATCTGAGAGTGGCAAGAGGAAGCAATAAAAGAGGAAAACTTGAGGAGCGAACGATTGGTGGGAATTTTAGTAACGAACACCAAAGGCTTGAAGTGTTTTGGGAATCGCGTCGCGTCTGGGTCCCAAAACTCGGAGATCTACGAAAGAAGGTCATAGTTGAGGCGCACAAATCGAAGTACTCAGTTCACCCTGGAACGAACAAGATGTACTATGACTTGAGACAAACTTATTGGTGGCTGGGAATGAAGAAGGATATCGCCTATTTCGTTGAGATATGTGTGACATGTCTACAAGTAAAAATTGAGCATCAACGACCGTATGGGAAACTGCAGCAGTGTGAGTCCGATAATCAACGAGGATACGATAGATGGACCACTGCAAGCGATTACAAGACTTAGTAATGCTCAAACAGCGGTAATCAAGCAATATATGCACGACAAATAGAATATGATAATACGACAAAGCATATATAGAAAGTTGTCAGTTACTTGATTATTGAAAAACGTTAACTAGCGACCCGTATTTATAGAGTCGAAGTTACACAAACAACCCCTAGAGTCTATGACTCTTTTAAGAGGTGCACAAAAGTATTGTTCAAAACCTAACTATTACAAGTTGTCAAAATACGCCCCTGACTTCTTTACAAACTAAAAGTCATGGTCTAACAAACAGCTACCAACCCCGGAGTGGACTTAGGAACACGTAACGATGGACTTTGTGACGAAGCTACCGCGAACACCGAAGGGTTATGATGCGATTCGGGTGGTGGTCGACCGACTTTCGAAATCAGCACATTTCTTACCAATGAAGGAAACTTATACTATGGAGAGACTTGCAAAGCTTTATATAGCAGAGGTGGTACGCCTGCATGGTGTTCCGCTATCTATCGTATCATATCGATACGCCAGATTCACTTCGACCTTCTGGCAGAGTTTTCAATGGGAGCTTGGAACACAAGTCAAATAAAGTACAGTGTATTGATGGTGTAAAATGTATATGATAAAACAAAACCAAGTTTAACCACAAAATAACCAAACCAATCACCATACTCACAGGCAAGTGTACCTGATCGAAAGCAATATAGTTTAGGAAAGTCCGGGTATCGTTCTTACCACAGGGAACAGTTAAGCTAGAAGTCTACCAAAGTATTAATCAGTTAATCTAAGAAAAGGAGTTCCCTTTTTGAAAAGGATTTTTATTTATAAAAGACTAAACAATAAATAACTAAACCTAACCAAGAAGTGGAAAACTGATAAGCGAACAAACATTGGAAATCACTGAATACATCGTGGATTCCCTTTTCAGATGATCACACACAAACATATATTTAATAGTTGTTGTAAGAATTTAAGCCGAAGCACCCAAGCATGTGTATCTGAGGTTGTCAACCAGGTTAGTTTCCCGGCCCAAATACAGGAACTTTGTTGTCAAACAAGTTTAGTAAAAGTCACCCTAATCAATGCTAATTCGTGGGACCCTACAATCTAGTCTACTCTTGATCCAAGTAAACTACTTACTACGTGGCTCCGCGTCACCAGAGTGAAAGGTAAGGGAGGTTGATTAACCTAACGGAGTCTATCTATTTTATTGTCAGAAAAACAAATACACCTAACCAACGAATTCAAAAAGCCACAATCTAAACATTGAAATAGGAACCAACAGATAACATTCAACAAACCAACAAATGTATTAGTAAATTAAAAATCAAATCATCTCAAAAAGATCATCAAACCATAATGTAATACAACGAGAAACTAACACATAGACATGTCAATTGTAGATGAAAAACCAAACCATACTAAAGACCGGTAGATTTGGCGCAACATCCTCTCGAATCGTCCCCTCCGAATGTCGATCATCGAGCCTCCATCTTCTCGGGTTGGAAAACCTAAGTGGCTCCGAACATCTAACCTAGCTAATTATTTTTTTGAGAGTATTTTCTAAACTCTGAATTAATTGAATGAATAAAACTGAACACCCAAGGCCTGTATTTATAATTAAAATCGACAGACCCGTTTAGCGATCGCGAAATGGCAGCTTCGCGGCGCTGAACGGTGCGAGATTGACTTTGGCGGCGCGAAATTGGCAACTCAATCTTCTAGAATTTTCTTTTCCTTATCTGATAAAAATCTTGACTTTGGGAAGAAGCAACTGAGATGGAAGTATTCTGGAACATTCCGGAATCATTTGGAAGCAGGAAACAATTAACTTGGAAGGAAAGAAAAGCAGCATTTTTCCATTAATTCACAAAGTATCAACTTTTGACGCTTTTTACCCTCTTTTTGACACTTTTTGCATTTCACCTCCAAATTTACCAGAAATTACAATTCACACCCTTTTAGTAGCAATCATGTCCAAAATACGCCCAAAACATAAACAAAAGCGGGGAACTAGTGTGAGTAAAACATGTATAATTTTGGAGTTATCAAATTCCCACACTTAAGATTTGGTTGTCCTCAAGTAAATATCTGATAAAATAAGAACAATAACGACAAAGTTATCCTCCATCTATGATCATGCTTTGAAAGAACAAGAATAGTCGCAAGAAATCAAACACAATTCAGACACAAATCAAAGCCTCACAAGTTATCAAAGTCATACTCAACCTCTTACCCTCACTTTTGATAATGTGTATCTCTCGGGGGTAATATGTTATATATAGTGATCACATTGATACTCGACCTCTTACCAAATGCATAGGCTTGTCACAAAATCTCATCTCTACCACTGAAAAGTTGTCAACCGTCAAGAGGACTTTAGGGTTGTAATGTTAGGCTTAGGGTTAAGGGTAGGATAACGGATATATTTAAGTGACTAAGGGTTGTAGCAAAAACCTGAAAACAAATCAGTTTAAGATCCAAATTAATCATCTGACTTTTTGAAATTTTTAGAGCTCAGGATTTCTATCACTTCTATTTTTATATCGGCCTAAGCATATTGCTTATTTGTGGCTCGATATTTTTCTCTTTTCTTTTTCAGCACATCAACTATTTTGATTTTTCTTTTCATGAGTCGTTTTCTCTTTTTGACTTTTCTCTTTTTTCTAACTTCTTTTCTTTCTTTCTTTTTTTTTCTTTTTCTTTCAAGCCCTATTTTTTTTTCTTTTCTTTTTCAACTTCCAAACTTTTCTCAATCCCTTTCTCTATTTGTCAGATTCATAAAATGGACCAAAAACATAAAAAAATTTCAACTTTAAGCTACAGCCAAAAGATAGATAAAAATGAATGGGCTAAAGGATATAATGGTAACGGTAAAGAAACGAAAAGGCTTAAGGCTCAAAGGGGTTTTAAGGGGTAAAGTACTAAAGATGAGTACTTTCAAAAAATAGGCTAGGCAAATCAGATAACCTTATAATGAGATTATCTAAAGAAGGCTAAGTGGGTTGAAACGAAGGCCCCTATCAGTGCAATGGTGATAAATACTTTTCTTATGTGATCTCGACAAGCATTCAAAGTGACAAGTTAAACTTGGTTCAAAGTCGGCATCCTCATGAAATGAATAATATAAACAATAAAGGCTCAATATCTCATGGAAATGGGTAAGGATCACTCATGGTAATAAGCATACACATGACTTTTTCAAACTCACAAAAACTCCAAAAAGTGCCATCCTATATGCAAGACTCTTTTGACTTCCACAAATACTTTAAAAAGATCATGGATTTCAAAAAAAATTATGCCATATAATTCAAATAATACCAAGATAAACAATTAAGCACAATAAGGACAAACAAGCAAAAGTTTACTTAACCCCCCCTTCCCACACTTAAAATTTGCAATGTCCTCAATGCAACAACAATTAAAGCACATGTGGAAAGCTATAAAATAATAAACAATTAATCCAAAGGTTAAGAAATCAAAACAAGTTAAGTCTACTTAACCCCCTCCCCACGCTTAAAATTTGCATTGTCCTCAATGCAAGAACAATTAAAAACAAGTAGAGAGGTGAAAGGAAAACAGAAACTTCCCAGGTTAAGAGACTTGAAGCTGAAAATCGGCTCATGAATGATAAGAGACTCCGAGAGTATTCCATACCCGAACCTACAAACAAAACACACTAAAAAGAAAAATATAAAATAAAACTAGGATAGATAGGATGATAACCCAAAATTAAATCAAGTCAAATCGCGTTACAAAACAATGTGGACAGAAACTTTATTTTAAAACTTTAGTAAACAGCCTAACCAACACGTGAAAATGAAATCCTCATCACCATTAGTCAAATTTCTATTTTAAAAATAAAATCTCAACTCTTTTTCTTTCAAACCAGTGGGCTTGAACTATTGAGCTTTGCACGAAAATGCAATTGGAAAACTATTGAGTAGGAGTTTTCTCACACTTAGTGATTGAACCATATCAAGTTGATTTTAAGTAATGGGAACCCATGAAAAATTTTGATTTTGAAAATTGATACCACAGTGGGTTCCCACACTTAAAACTTGATTTATCCCTTTTTTTGCACAAAAATAATTTTCTTTTAAAACTAAGGGATATGTTTTCAAAATCTCAAGCAAGTTATGTAAAAAATATTAAAATGAATCGCCAAAACTTAATGCTTTAGAAGTTAGAAAAAAAATGGGTTATCACTTAGTGTTTGAAAAAACAAAAGTCTTCCCACACTTAGAGTTGAAAAGATTTGAAGTTAAAAACAACTGAGATCAACTTTTGGTGAGAGAAAAAGAGTGTTGTTGTCCCAAAATACAATAAAATCAAGAGAAATGGATTGGATTCATGATGGAGATGATGACAATAAAGCTTCAAGAACAACAATGGAGTTTTTGCCCAAAAAGGTAATGTATGATCCAACATTAAAACCCTAATCATCTCTTACCTTTTATAGGTAAGAGGAGGTTACAAAGATTGTCAATAAAGGCCCCCGAGGTTCCAAACCTCAAACAAGGGCACTAACAAATTAGAACGTTTACACATAAAGGAAATTAAACTAGAAAGCTGATAAGATAGTGGTTTTCTGACTCTTCACAACAAAAGAGGTCCTACAATCTCCCCCTTTGTGAAGAAGTCAGAAAGGTGGTGGAAGCTCCAGTGCTGGCTCCCACTTGGACATCTGCAAAAACTCTTCCCATTCTCCGATGATCCGCGCTCTCATCTGCATCGCCGCCTCGACTCGTCTGTACATCAACCGTTCCTTGAGCTTCCTCTCTATCAGGTTCATGCCCTCCAGAATCTTTCCTTTCCCGTCTATGATCTTTCGGCCCGGTATCTGATCCGCCAAGAGTCGACTCTGCATCCCGTTGTAGACGTAGAGAAGGGTACCATCACAGAATTTGGCAAGTTCGCCAAATCTCATAAACTTTCGCTCCCTCTTCTTCCTCGTCACGTAGAGAACCCCGTGCTCCGGTATCCTGGTTGGCATGTAGGGAAGGTAGGCATCAATACCAGGTACGAGCAGGTTCGGTCTGAGCAGGTTGACCTTCGGTTGGCGGCTCTCGATTGCAAGCTAGTAGTCCGTCACCCGCGCAAGTGTGATCGCGGTGGCGAACGTACTTCTTCAGTATCTCGGTACCATCTCTGTAGTGTTGAGGTCGGAGAATCGGACCCTGGAGGTAATTGATGAGCGTGAGTAGATCTTCCAGATGCACCCGATCCAGATCTGCTTCCGTGAACGACCAGTCCTGTAACTCACCTCGTGGAGTGCCGGTCCCGTACATGCGGACGTCGTACTCAAGAAATAACTTGTTAGGACCAAATTGTCCTAATTAGAGAAAGTTTTATAAAGTAAGCTTTGAGAAGGTTTATTTTATATATAGCTAGTTAATTTAGCTATTGGGCTTGGGCTTGGGCCTTGTATTTAGGCCCCCCATATATAAAGGGGTTTAGGTTGGTTGAGAGAATGTGGGAATCATTTCAATGAGAGTCTAGAAAGGTGTAAGTGTGTGTTTGTGTGTGTTTTCTTGTATTTTGAGAGCTCTCCTAATAAAATGCAAGACTTTTGATCTTCATCTTCTTTATTTCTTGTTGAATCTTCTCTTTGTTTGATTATTTGGGACCAACAAATGGTATCAGAGCCAAACAAATCATTAGATTTGTTTGTTCCTATAGAATCATTCAAAGAGGATTTTTTTTGGGGTTTTGAAGCTTTGTTCTTGAAGAAATTTTGGATTTGGATTTTTTTTGGGGGTTTGGATCTTAATGGAGATGATGAAGATTGGTGTTTGGGTTGTGATTATATTCCGACTCGGGAAACATGAATAACCCGATTCGGGTATTCGAGTTTCCCGACTCGTTCTTGAGTGGAACCTTTGATCTTCAAATATCCCGACTCGGGAAACATGAATAACCCGACTCGGGTATTCGAGTTTCCCGACTCGTTCTTGAGTGGAACCTTTGATTTTTCAAGTTTCCCGACTCTAAAATGTTGCCATCAAAATTAAGTTTGATTTGGAATTTAATATGAAAAATATTGGTGGCAAGAAATGTTGGAATCGAAAAAAAAAAAAACAAAATTAAATTGGTTTCCCGAATTGGTTTTCCCGAACCCCTGCTGCACTTGGAATCAATTTCAAGATGTGATGACTTTGACATCTTTGGTCCCTACAGTTATAATGGTGTGACACTTTAATTTTCAAGTTTTACATCATGTCGCTGCCAGCCCCTGATCTTTCAAGCTTATTCATTTGTGAACTTTGGAGAAATGTTCAAATCCAGTCCCTGCACTTCATGTTTCAAGTTCTGTCGAATTTGGTCCCTGCACTTCAAGTTTCAAATATATTCAGATTTGGTCCCTCAAGTTCAAGTTCTGAATATTTACAAGATTAACCCCTAGAGTTCAAAGTTCCGGATTTTTACAAATTCAGCCCTTGGAGTTTGAAATTTTCACATCTTTCAGGAAAATTTATTTTTTCTGATTTGGGACTTTCAGGATTCGGGGTTTGGGACTATTTGACGGAATTTCTTCCCGATGACGCAAAATTGCTCAAATTAAGTTCGGGAATCATCTTCAGATACGCTTTCAAGATTATATTCCGCTGCGCTCTAGATCCACCCAGATTCAAATACATGTGACGCTTCAAAATCTCCGCGCTTTATTAGCCACCTTTCTTTCCCAATTGGTTCGTAAAGATCTCATCAACCCAGATTTTAACCCAAATTCAGTTTTCAATCATGAAAATTGAATTTCTCTCGTTTCCCAACTGCTCCAGATTATTTGAAGTCATGTCAGATTTGTATCGATTTCAAAACGACGGTGATCGGATTCTGCATTTGGTTAGATTACTTAGAAGGCTGACGCTCTGCAACCATTATTCTAGAGTTTTATTAGATGGAATTATTCCTCTTAGGCGTGAGAGTTGAGTTTTTCCTTTGGATGCCACCTTCGGTGAATTATTCCTCTTTGGCGTGAGAGTTGAGTTTTACCGTTGTGGAGGCTCGGTTGCGATCTAGAATTTTGAGTGACGGTCGTCATCCATCTGACTAAGAAGACTAGATCTGGATCTGTTGCTTGACATTTTGGAAGATTTCAGGAAATCGACTACTCTCTGAGCAGCAAAGAGATCAAAGCATAGTATCTCGTTCAGCATCTACTCCCAGTTATTCATTCCATACGGTGTTCCCGTGATTCAAGCTTCCAAGTTCCAGTGTTTCCCTGTTGAGCTTATCAGATTTGGAGCTCCTATGCCGAATTCCTATGCTACACGCGGTTAAAGACAGATCCTTTATTTTTCTCACTGATCTGTGCTGTAACTCACACATGCATCTATCCCTTTGTTGGATGAATCAACATGCTCTGGTGCAAGCTGTTGTATTCTGCGATTATCAGACGTGTCGAGTTATTTACAGGTTGAGCTGTAGTTTGTGCAATCAGTCGCGTTTATTGCATATCGGATCTGGTATTTCAGTTGAAGCTGAAGATAAAGAGCTACAATCGAGGGGAGCTTGTAGACCAAGATGTAGCCGAACTCCACTAGTGCTTTCTGAAGAAAGCAAGGGGGAGAAGATCAGAGATGCTTTCTTTATAAAACTTAGGGGGAGATTGTTAGGACCAAATTGTCCTAATTAGAGAAAGTTTTATAAAGTAAGCTTTGAGAAGGTTTATTTTATATATAGCTAGTTAATTTAGCTATTGGGCTTGGGCTTGGGCCTTGTATTTAGGCCCCCCATATATAAAGGGGTTTAGGTTGGTTGAGAGAATGTGGGAATCATTTCAATGAGAGTCTAGAAAGGTGTAAGTGTGTGTTTGTGTGTGTTTTCTTGTATTTTGAGAGCTCTCCTAATAAAATGCAAGACTTTTGATCTTCATCTTCTTTATTTCTTGTTGAATCTTCTCTTTGTTTGATTATTTGGGACCAACATAACTGATGACCATGTTTGTAGGGGCGCATAGCAGTTACCTTGATGAAACGACGTCAGATTCTTTGACGTCCGTGGGTGGCCCAGTTGCACATCCTCTGGTGTACGTAAGCGGTCCTTCTTCTCTTCGTCTTGATGTGCGAGATCCCGAAGTAGACCTTTCGGGACCATACGTGTAGCCTTTCCTGCTGGAAGATACGGGAGAAGGATTCCTCAAGGAATGGTCGGAAGATGACGGAATGATTCCAGTTGAGCTGGATGACGGTTGGAGCAGCGGATTCTGGATCTGTCGAGTGAATGGTCCGAGGGGCTTCCGGAGTGGGAAACTCAAATGCCGATAGGAAGCTGTTGTAGTCTGTATCCCGTACGATGTCGTCCCCCTTCTGGAAAATCCCGAGGCTCTGAGCAAGCGACCGAAGAATCTTCCGGGCTTCCTCCGGAATCTGAACATCTGAAACGTCTTTCGGCGCTGCTTCCGGGGGAACGACGTTAATCTGCGCCGTATCGGTCATCTGAGGGAACTGTACTGTCTCCCCTTCCGGGATCGGCTCATAGTGCCAACTCCCCATGTCAGGAATATCCTCCGTGTCTGAATCGACATAGGGAGCATCGGGGGCAGTAGCTTCTGAAGGAGCACTGGAGGGGGCGGCCAATGAAGCTGGAGCTAAGGTAGAGCCGGAACCGGAGGCAGAATGGAGGTCGGTGCGAGGCCTTTTGGATGAAGCCTGCACCTCCCCCTCATGAGGACCCGGTGCCGAGTCATCAGGGTCATCATGCCTCCGTTTGGAAGGCTGAGCCTGAGCCCAACACATGGCCTCCAGTTCCCGGATGCGCTGCTGAAGGATCTCAATCTGGGCTTCCCTATCTCTGACCTGGGCGGAGAGGCGGTCATTCTGAGTCGTGTAGGATGAGATGACGAAGGCATGTTCTGCCTCAGTGACGTAACCCGGAATCGGAGGTAGTTCGCCCGAAGTCGGAGGGGCAAGTCTGAGAACGTCTTCGGTCTGACGGGGGATCGGACTTTCGGTTGATGGGGCAGCCTCGGAGTGTTTGCCCTTGACTCGCCGTTTCAGCTCGTAGAGCTCCGCATCCCTTTCTTCTTGAAGCTTTCGAGACGCTTCAAGATCCGCCAATCTTTTCCTCTCCGTCTCGGCCAAGGCTTTCTCCAGTGCCTCGACCCGCGCATCCCTTGCCCGGTTGGCTTCCTCCACCGCAAGTAACCTGGTTTGGACGACTTTTAGGATGTCGTCCGAATCCGTCGGACCTAGAAGTCCCGTTGGTACTAGGGTGGTTTTAGGGATTCCACCCGAATCCGTCAGGCCTAGAAGCCCCGTTGTTGCGTGAGCATCTTTAGAGACTTTGCTCGAGTCTGTCGGACCCTGTCCCGGTAGTACAACACCCGGTGCCACTTGGGCTCCAGTTGTCCAGAAGAGTCCTACTGAGGTGCTCTCTTGGCCTGATGTCACCGCTGGAATAATGTTGACGGTGTCAGGGCTTCCGGCGGATCCTCGAAGGGCGTCACCCGACGCACCAACTCTCCCCGTTCCGGCGGAGTCCCGTGGGATCTCCGCTTGTGGTACAATAGGTCGTGGCCTAATGATAGAAGGGATCGTAAACGTCCCGAGAAGTGGCTCTACGACTCTATCTGCAACAAGTGAAGTCGAGAGGTGGGGCAGTTCCTCTCTTATATCAACACCGGCAGACTCCGATTGAGTGGCCGGTGGAAGTTGTGCTTGATCCCCGTGACTGACTGAAACGACCATCTGTTGAGAGATGGTCGAGTGGCTGGGTGGGGTGTGCAAGTGCGCTAGTTGGCTGCTAGCGTCTTGACCAGACACCGTAGGGTGCCCGGTCTCGGTGTGGGTTGCCTCTCTGTTGGATGGACTCGAGGTATAGGGAACTTCCGTTTCTAATCTACGCGGCTCTTCCTCTTCGTCCGCATCCTGAAGCTGAGCCCAAAGCTCACCTAATTGGACCTCAACATCTTCGGTCTCTTTTTCTCTCCTCTCTCTCTCTCTTCTTCCTCACTGTCTTCTCTACCCCAGCCGGTAGCAACCTCGGCCTCACCTTCTTCCTCACGACCGACGGTCCGGTCATCTGATGCAAGATCTTCAGCAAGTACTGGATCTCCGGATATTCGGTCGTCGTTGAAGGAAGAGGTGGCTTCATCCACATCTATCACCTGGGCCTTTCCGCCCTTCGCCGGTTCTGATAATTGGAACTCAGAGTCTGATCCATAATCCACCATCTCTGCATCTGTGCCGTCGTCATCGGGCTCACGACGGTCCGAAGGAGTGTGCTCGGGGGACTCGTGACCGTCAGAGTCATCGCCGGAGGGATCGCCGGAGGGTTCGCCTCCTTGAGTAGTAACGGCCGCCGCATGTGGTGGTGAAGGTACGTGTGCTTGTTCTTGTGGGGAAGCTTCCACGTCCTCACTAGTCGGTTGAGGTTGTTGCGGCGGTGATGGCGATCGACGCTCTTCTGATGACGAATGAACCGGGGACTGCTGGAGAATCCCGGTGTACTGCTTCACCCGGAAGTGACTCGTGAGGTCACGCTCGCGGGCAACGGGAGATGACTCATCGACATAGGTCTGCGTTCGTGTTCTACGGGCTCGGTTCCGGATCCTCGTCTGGTAGGCCTCGTCGTGCGACGTGTGCGGTGTGGCGGACGTTCCAACAACCCTACCCGCTTCACCCCTCACGACCACACTCATCACTCCCGAGCCTCGAGCTCCCCCACTGGAGGTCTGGCCCGCCGTGCCAGAGGCACGGCTCCTAGGAAGGACGGGTTTCGCGTCCGGGGTAGGGCTCCTCGGTTCTGAGGAGTCCGTGGACGCGTCTTCTAGACCTATAGACGCTCGGTACATTCTAACATTCTCTGACCTACGATCCGCCAAACCTAGCACATTATCAGGGATAGGCATTTCGACCTGACCTGATCGCAGATTCCTTCGGTTTATCCTGCCGATCTGAATGCTTTCAAAGCGCTGGTGGCCGGATCTACGTCTGACAGCCGGATGTTGATCCATGTGCTCGCGAATGATCAAACTGAAGAACCGCATCCAAGGAATGGATGTATGACGGGTTCTTGCGGGCCCTTTTCTGACGTCGGTGACCATGTCGGCCCAAATCTGTTGGGCGAAGTCAATACGCCTCCCGTAGGCAACCGCATGAATGACATGCCAGAACTGAGTGGAAGCACGGTCCACTCCGTGGGTCTTCGAAGACAAGGTCCTGTTGAGTATCTTGAAGAAGGAAAACCAGATTGGTGGCAGCATCCCCTGGGTGACTTAGGAAATCCCGTTCGGTCGGTTGTTTGCAGTGAAGTGAACCCCAAGTGCGAGTATCTCGCTGAAGAGCTCGGGGCCGGTGACCAATGGCTCGAACGGGGCCTCAGGAGTGGCAGCAGGCAGATGGAGGACGCGCCTCAAGTCCTCCACAGTGATAGTGAGGTCGGTGTGATCAACACGATCCATGATGGTCTGCACGCCATCTCGAGTCTCCACGGTGGATGAAGCAAAGAACTACTGAAGGTAAATCATGGGAATGTCGGCAGTGGCTTGCATCGCATACGCTAGTGGATGCGCCTGTAGTATCTCCAGTACCACCTCGTCCTGAGCAGTGAAGTTGGCCAGGTCAACGTACCCGTTGTTTTGGTGGATGGGACGGATGTCAGTTGGGGCAATGAGGGCTCGGTCAGCAGCGTTGTTGACCGGAGAAGGAGGAGCAGGATTGTTCGATTGACGAGCCATTTCTGTCAAGTCACAAAAGGATCAGTTAAGTGTTTAGAAAGATGTTACGTTAAAAAGACTATACCCTCGACTAGGCGCGAGTCAGAAAACCTCGAAAACCCAAAAATGAGTATTTCGTATTTTCCGAGTCGAAAAACGAGCAAACACACGAGGGGGTGTTTTTCGATTCGGAAAAGGTGATTTTCCGAATCGGGAAACTCCAACACTTAGAAAAATTTAGCCAAAATAAAACACAAGTTTTCCGATTCGGAAAAGGTACTTTTCCGATTCGGGAAACTCCCATACTTAGATAAATAAAGTGTGAAGAACAAGTAGGTTTTCCGATTCGGAAAATGTGCAAGACTTAGAAAATTTTTGGCAAGACTTGGTCTCATACGAGATTCGGAAAACCTCGGAAACCCGTAAGGGTAATTCCATGTTTTCCGAATCGGAAAAACTTTAGCTTGAAAACATGACACAAGTTGGATTCGGAAAACCTGATGATCCGATTCGGATTTATTTGGTTTTCCGAATCGGAAAACACATATGAGATGTCATCGTTAAAGGATGCGGAAAACTTGAACATTCAAGTTTTCCGATTCGGAAAACTTGAATGTTCAAGTTTTCCGATTCGGAAAACGACGGCTGTTCGAGTTCCCAACACAAAAACCGCTCACCAAACGTCGATCTAAGGCTCTAAACTATTAACATGCATCCTAAAACAGTTAAGAACAAGTTTCTAATCAACAAAGGATCGATTTAACGCCCCGAAATCCCATTCCAAGAAGTTTGGGTTTCGGGTAAGTTGTGATAAGTTTAGGCTTCGATCCAGACCTTAAAACGACAGATTTAGATGTTATAACTATATAAGGATTGATCGTAAACTTACCAGGAATCCGAAAACGTAATCTGATCGACGAACGGAGCAAAAACGAGCGAAATCGAATCGAGCGCGAGAGCGGTTATCGGGTGAGAGTTCAAAGAGAAAAAGTGAAAATTTGAAATTTTGTGAAAAGTAAATCTTGTAAACCGGTATTTATATTTTTACCGAATTACACTGTGTTTGGGTCAAAAACACTGTGTTTGGCTCTCCTGATGACTCTCTTAACCCGACTTTCACCAATTGGCAAAAACCACCCCTGGACTTGAAGTTTCAAGAAACTTACAAACTAGTCCCTGAACTTGTAGTTTTAAGAAGTTTCAAAACAGACCCTGGACTACAAGTTTCGCCAATGTGCAAAACGAGTCCCTGAACTTTAAGAATCAGAAAGTAGCAAAGTTAGTCCTCGAACTTGTAAGTTCAAGACCTGTACTCTACCGCCCCCTGAACTTTCAAGTTCGCAAAAATTTACAAGTTCAGCGCTCGACTCCCGAGAAAAGAGACTTACCTGGTACGTCTCGACAGGGTTTTGTGCGAGTTCTGATCTGAAGTAACCAGAAGTCGTCGTGAGGATCCACACCTACAAAAGAAAGTATAAAATGGTATCCAAGGGGTTGTGGATCCGAGAACGTCAGTAAACACACCAAACATTGAAAACAAGACTTAGTACTCCCCCTCAATTCATGCAATCTCTCAAGAACTCCTACAGACTCCCCCTACACACATGCATACATAACATGAACTCCAGACTCCCCTAGACCTCAGGCAGGGAGGTCTAGCATTCCTAGCTTACTTAGGAGAAAGAAGTGACGTTTCTCGTCAAACGGCTTGGTGAACAGATCAGCAAGCTGATAGTCACTCTCAACAAAGTAAAGTTCAACATTACCTTTCTCGACGTGATCTTTGATGAAATGATATCGGATGTCGATATGCTTCGTCCGAGAATGTTGAACCGGATTTGCCGTGATCTGAATCGCACTCTTGGAGTCACAATAGATTGGAATTCGTTGCATGGTGTATCCGAAGTCGGCAAGTTGGGTTTTCATCCACAGAACTTGCGAGCAGCAGCAGGCGGCGGCAACATATTCCGCCTCCGCAGTGGATAAGGATACACAATTCTGCTTCCGGGATGACCAACTCACCAGCTTATCTACGAGAAACTGGCAAGCACCTGATGTGCTTTTCCTGTTGAGCTTGCAACCTGCATGGTCTAAGTCTGTATATGCAATTAGTTCAAAACCAGAATCCTTTGGGTACCAAAGGCCAAAATCCGGTGTGCCCTTCAGATACCTAAGGATTCTTTTGACTGCAGACAGGTGTGAATCACGTGGATCACACTGAAAACGAGCGCAGACACCCGTGGAGAAAACAATGTCTGGTCTACTAGCCGTGAGATATAAAAGAGAACCAATGATTGCCCGATATGTCTTCTGGTCAACCGGTTTACCAGAAGTATCTGTGTTTAGTTGAAAGTTTATGGGCATTGGTGTTGCCGCAGAGTTTGAACCACCGAAATCAAATCGTTTTAAAGATCTTGAACATATTTGGCTTGATTTATGAAAATGCCATCAGGGCGTTGTCGAACTTGAAGTCCTAAAAAGAACGTTAACTCGCCCATCATGCTTATTTTAAATTGGGATTTCATGGTGTTCTCAAACTCTTGGCACATCTCAGGCTTCGTAGATGCGAAGATAATATCATCCACGTATATCTGAGCTATAATTAAATCTTTAACTGATCTCTTAAGAAACAAAGTGGGATCGATTGTACCTTTCTTGTAGCCAACTCCTAGTAAGTAACCAGCGAGTGTTTCATACCATGCCCTAGGAGCTTGCTTGAGACCGTAAAGCGCCTTGTCTAACACGTAGACGTGTTCTGGAAATCTGGGATCGACGAATCCTTCCGGTTGTTCAACGTACACCTCTTCTTGAAGAACTCCGTTCAAGAAAGCACACTTGACGTCCATTTGATACACCGTCATGTTCTTGTGTGCAGCATACGCAAGGAAGATCCGAATTGCCTCAATCCGAGCGACGGGCGCAAACGTCTCATCGTAGTCGATACCCTCTTGCTGGCGATAACCCTTGGCGACCAATCGAGCCTTGTTCCGGATGATGAGATCGTTCTCGTCCTTCTTGTTCCGAAAGATCCACTTCAGGCCGATGATGGATTTTCCCCACGGTCTGGTTACCAGGCGCCAGAATTTGTTTCTCTCGAATTCCGCAAGCTCTTCTTGCATTGCTAAGACCCAATCAGGATCGGTGAGAGCTTGGGAAACATCCGAAGGTTCGAATTCACTGAGGAATCCTCCGAATAGAATCAGGTTTTCTACATTCTTTGCAGATCTTGTAGTGACAGGTTGTGAGGGACTCCCGATGATCTGGGAGGGGGGATGATCTTTTGTCCACTTTCGAGTGTGTGGGTGAGTGACATAAGCTTGTTGGTTGTTGGTGGTGTCGTGCTCATCTTGCACGGCAAAGACCTCTCGCTGGTTTCTACTTGATGATCCGGCTTCCAGATTATTCTGTGGTGATGCCTCCAACCGGGGCTCACGCACTACCTGAGCATATGTTCTCTGAGCTGAACTGGGTGAAGGTAGTGGAGCTTCTTCTGGGATAGGTGCAAGAACAGGGTGTGGAATCTGTTCTCGGACGGGTTTCGGTGAGGCAGCGGATGTGGTTTCATTGGGGGAGACCGCAGATTCTGGTGTCACTGAGTTTGTAGAAGTGCTTGAAGATGGCTCAGTGACGAAGGCATCGGATGTTACTGAAGTAGATGTTGACCCAGCATGAGCAGGAACTACAATCGGACCCGTGAGAGTGGGTAGATCATAATCTGCGAGGTCTAAGAAGTCTAAAGCAGAAAAGTTAGTGGAAGAATCTGTGCTCGGTGGTGCAGTGAACAGTTCAGGAAAAGATCCATTTACATTACTTGAACTTGCCACAGAATAGGTTTCGGTTTCGGAAAAATCAACATTTGAGCTTTCCAGGATGGTTCGGGTCCGTTTGTTGAAAACCCTATAAGCCTTAGGGGATGTTTACCCAAAAGCTTACCATGTAAGCACTTATCAGTAAGAGTCATCACTCTAACCTACTCTACCAGGTAAGATAGTTCATCAAAAAGGGATTGTATGCAACAACTTACTTGGTAAGTGCGTGCTTACCAGGCAAGAGTCGTCGCCCTGACTTACCAAGTAAGACTCTCCATCCCTACTAGGTAAGATTCTCGGCCATTGTCATGTTCATCCAGTAAGATAAGAGATCCGATAAGCGTTTAGTAAACAGCCCCTTAGAGTTATGTGAGTATCCGATGAAGATAGACTCATCAGACTTGGGTTCAAACTTTCCCAAATCATCCCGGTCGTTTAAAACATAGCATTTACATCCAAAAACTCTAAAGTAATCGATGTTAGGTTTACGCTGTTCTACCATCTCGTAGGCGGTTTTACCAGTCCGCTTGACGATCAAGGTCCGATTCTGCGTGTAGCATGCTGTTGATACTGCTTCAGCCCAAAATGATTGAGGAACTCCAGAATGAGCCATCATGGATCTCGCCGCTTCTACCAACGTCCGGTTTTTCCTTTCCACTACCCCATTTTGTTGAGAAGTGCGCACGGCTGAGAAGTTGTGAGAGATTCCCACATCTTCAAGAAAGGATTGCAGCTTTGCATTGTGAAACTCGGTCCCGTTGTCACTTCTCAACTTCTTCACTCGGCGACCCAAGAGAACTTGAATCCGCTTGATGAAGGCAATGATTCGATCGGCAGCATCAGACTTGGCTCGTAGGAATTCAAGCCATGTGAACCTAGAGAACTCATCAACGAGAACTAACATGTATTTCTTTCGGGCTAGGCTCTCGGTTCTGGTAGGTCCACAAAGATCCATATGAATCATGTCAAAGGGACTCTTGCTATTCGTATCCATCCTCGGTGGATGAGAGCTTCTCGTCATCTTTCCTTGTTCGTAGGCGGGACATAGTGTATCCTTGGAAAGGCGAGTCTCCGGTAGTCCCTTGACAATATTTTTCGAAACCAGCTTGTTCATGTCTTTGAAATTCTGATGGCAGAGTCTTCGATGCCATAACCAACTGTCCTCCTTTGATGCCTTTGCGAGCAAACAGATTGCATTCCTCGGATTGGATATTGCTTCAAACTGTGGGTGAGTCTTAGGGATTGAACGGAAGACGGTGGAGTAAAGATTGCCATTCCTCCGTGCACTAAGGATGACGTTGTTGTCTTCATCATTTACATCGCTTCCGTATTGAAATTGCTTCACCCAGTATCCGTTGTCACAGAACTGACTGGAGATGAACATGTTGTAACCCAACCCCTCGACATACCTTACATCTTTAGAGATGTATTTCCCATCTGTAATTTTCCCAAAACCCACCATTGGCTTAGGCGTCTTGTCGGCTGTTTTAACATATCCCTCGAACCTTTCAACATAGTCGAAAAGGAAGGATCTCTGACCAGTCATGTGTCTATATGCGCCGGAATCGAAGTACCACACATGACTGACCTGCAAGACAACTAAGCTTGTTTAGGGACCCATTGCCAAATGGGTTCCTGTGGGTTAGAAACAGATAAATCAGTCGGTGTAGTCCCCTTTTGGGATTTCTCCTTAGGCGGAGGAGACTTCACTGACGAAGAGGATTTTGCTTTTCCTCTTTTTCTTCCCCTTCTCTTTCGGGATTTGACAATAGAATTAGGAGCATAGAAAGAGTTAGACACACCATAACGCAGGAAATTATCAAACATAAAACACATGTCATTGTGAAAAGTATTAAAAGCATCGTTCAAGTTGCGATTAGAATTAACAGACATGTTTGAATTCTTTCCTACACTAGGTGGAACATAGCCTAAACCCGCACGGCTAGGACTATGTTTCTTAGGGAAAGCAGAAAAAGAGTTGTTCCTCCCATGATGATCCTTCCTTGGTGGCTTCACATTCTGTCCACCATCTTTCCTCCTCGCATCTGCATGAAAAGCACGGTGTGAGTTAGAGGACGGTTTTGTGGGAATGGAGTTGCCACCTTTTCCAGATGATGTTTTAGAAAATTTAGGTTTTGTGGAATTGAAAGGTTGATTAGGTTGTAACTGAGAGGTCTCACCCACTTCAAAGGAACTTGAATGAAAGTCAAGACTTTTAATGGGCTTGACTGAGTTACGAGCATCGTTAGACTTTGAATGCTTTTTCTTGAGTCCTTTGGGTTCGTGAGGCTTAACTGACTTACCCTTGTCAGTACCTACACATTTTTCACCCTCAGAGTTACTTTTCTCAGAAATAGGAGCTCGTGACTCAGTAGGCTTCTCAGGTTTGACAACAACAGATTTTGGCTTCTTTGGAATAAAGCCAGAAGGATCATCATCCTCATCTAAAAACACCTTCATATCATATTCAATATTTGGATCTTGGACAGTCTTGGGTTCGGCTATCCTATGGTGTGAATTAGGGGGTTCATCATCATCTGAGATTATGGAGTAATGGTCCTCAGTGTCTAAGACAGGCTTGGGTTGGGGATTGACTATCGGATGGATAAGGATTAGAGCAGTCTTATCATTAACTGAGTCTGAAAAGTAGAGATTTTCAAGATTCATTACTTTCCTTTTTAAAATGGAGTTAGACATCCGTTGGTTGGTTAAAGATTGGCGATACATTATCCTTTCATCATGATCAAGTTCTTTTAAGAGTTCAAAGTGGATATCTAGGATAACGTATCGAGCCTGAAGATCCGCAACCTTGATTTGAAAATCAGTGAAAGTTGAGGTTGCGGTCTCACATTCTGAAGAAAGCTTAATTCTCTCGGCATTTGCCTCAAGCAAGTCTTTTTCCAGATTGCGAACCAAGGAGTCTTTCTTCGAAAGAATTACTTTCAGATTCAAGATCTGATGTTGACATGCATCCAAATCCATGGCTTTTAACCTAAGAGCAAACACCTCCTTTTCTAACCTGACTAAGTCGGGACACTTAGTTGCGGAAGTATCCTCGGGTGGGATAACTAAGGTCTCCTCTGAAAATTCCATTTCCCTAGTATCATAGCTAGAGTTCAGGTCTGTATAGTTGATGGGAGGCATTGCTACTCTAGGGGTTCTGGCCTTAATGCCTTCCCAAGTGGGTTCGGAGTTGGTCGGATCACTAGCCGGAACAAAGATTGGTCTATTCGGAGGGGGGCTAGTGGGTGGACTGCTAGAGGTACTGTTCGTTGGACTGATGGTTCTAGTTATGGTCTCACCGTTTATGACTTCGGTGTATGTGACAGTCTGCCTAACAAATTCCTCGGTCACATGTCCTCCTACAAGAGCAGGTTTGGGCTTGGAGGCTGCCATATCCTCAAAATTGTATAGATGAGAAGGTGCTTTATCTAAAACATGGTTTGCAGACAGACCTAGGCCGGGTTTAGCTTTGTAAAAAGGATTCTTTTTGGCATGCTGAGTGAGGATACTTAAAGTCTGTTCAGATTGTCCTCTTTTGAAATTGTTTTCTTCAAGCTCTTGGATTTTAGAAAACAACCGAGTTCTTTCTTCCGAAAGTAACTGGAATTTTATGTTGAGCTCCCCATGATTACTGTTAAGTTCCTCATGGGCTTTTTGAAGACAACTAAGTTTGTTTGCTAAATTGGACTCTCTAATCCCAGACTCAAGTGTTTCACGGTTATAGACTATGGTCAAATCCTCGAGAGAGTCTTTGTAAATTGCACAGTCAATTCTAAATTTCGTGAGGAGAGTCCTCTCCGATTGGAGACATCTCTCTAATTCACAAATTTTAGATTCCAACATTGCCACAGTGTCAGTTATATCTGGAAGAGAGGATACCTCAGACGGATCTATATCCTGATAAGTGCTCGGTCCAACGGCTTCTGATCCCTCGAAGTCAGCCATCAAGCAAAGACCCTTCACCAAATGATCCTCCTCGTCTGAACTCTCCTCTTCACAGACCCAGTTCTCTTCATCTACCAGTAAAGCAACCCCTTTTTCTTTCTTCCTCATCAGTGAGGCCTTCCTCTCAAAGTACGCGGCATCCTTGTACTTGACGGAGCAATCTCGAGCGTAGTGTCCCAACTTACCACACTTGTAACAAGTGGTAGTGGGACTTGCGGCTTGTTGAGGAGCGGGGTTCTGGGTTATGGGACCCTGGGGATGATTTGACCGTTGAATTCCTTGATCAGTTTGAATTGGTTGATCTTCCCTCTGAACTTCCCTGGAACTGTTTCCCTTGGAATCGCCTTTGTTGTAGTTGCTTTTCCCGTGATCCATTCTCTCATCTTGCCTTCGATCACCTCTATTCTGCTCATACCCATAGCCTGGCCCTTGATCTAGCCTTCCACTCTCATGTCTACCTCCATACCCGATCTCATATCCTTGACGATCTATATACTCAGATTCAGGAGTATATTGCCTCATGCTGTTTCGGTAGTTGATGTCTGAGACTTGACCTCTCCACTCTCCTTGACTCCCTTGGCCTCCCTGATAGTCAAGGTACGTGTTGTCTCTTCTGGGCTGATCTCTGAACCTCCCTTGGTTGTTCCGATAACCTCCTTGATCGTAAGCCTGGATACCTCCTTGCTGATAGCTTCCTCTCCCTTGATTTCCGTACTGACCTCTATCTTGCTGATAATGACCTCCTCTACCTTGCCCCATTCTTCCTCCACTGGGAAAACCGGATCCTCGTGATCTGTTGTATCCACGGTTTGCATTCAGTCGTTGTACACTGTGTGAAATGAGGGCAAGGGACTCATTCACATGGAAGAGTTCTTCATCTGAAATGGAGATAATCACCGGGTCATCGGGATGTTGAACGCTTGTTCCATAGTTCGGGTTGAACTCTTGATTGTATTCCTCTTGATAGTACTGGGGAGAAGCGTTGTTGTATGGCATTGGTTGGACAGGAGCAGGGCTTGGTCCTCCGAAGGGCACGGCTGACAGTGCTAGAGGATCGACTGCTTTCTTGGTTCGCCCATCGGTGATGAATTCTTCGTGTTGAACCATCATGCTGAATAAGTCATGCAGACCCATGGCTCCCAGATTCCGGCTTAACTGAATGTTGATAGCCATATTTTGCCATTCCTGAGTGAGATTCTTCAAGAACTTAACGTTCACTTCGTATTTTGATTTCTCAACCCCGAGCCGTCTCAAGTCGTTGACGAAGGCATTCAGTCTTTGATAAGACTCAGTGAGGGATTCGTTTTCCCTGGCCTTGAAGCCTTCGTAGGCATTGAGCGCGCTTTCCTTCTGACTCTCCATAGCAGTGTCACCTCCCTGCATCTGTTGCTCAATTTCCAACCAAACGTCTCGTGCGTTGGTCAGACTGTCCACTCTTGCATACATGTCGTTTGGGAGTGCCATGATTAAGAGGGTGAGAGCGCGCTTGTCGATGAGGTGTCGGGCTCTTTGTTCTGGGTTGAACATCTCAATAGGCTTCTCGACCACGTATGCCGGAAGCTCGGGACAAGTATCGGTTTTAGGGACTGCGGCAACGGTGACAATCGGTCGGATAGGCCCTTCTCGGATGGACTTCATCAGGTTTTCATCCAGCAGATCAAGGAAGTGGATCATTCTGCGTCTCCATTGTTGGTACTCGCCCATCACCAGGACGGGAGGACGACTCTCGGATCCGATTCCGAGGATTTCCTTCGACATTTCTCTCACACAGACAGACCTCCTTGTAAGATTCACTTGGCTCTAAAAAGAAAAAGGTTTTCAAAAACAGATATTTTGAGCGCCTCGGGACACAGATAGCGTTGAGATTTAAAAGGTTTTGAAAAGCAGCTATGTGTCAGATTCGGGGAACAGTTTTGCAAGAGTTCCGGCTCGAAGAGGCGAAATCTGATCTGGAAACTGAAGTTTTCCGAATCGGATTTGGCTCAAAATGGGTGATGCGGAAAAGACACTTTTCCGATTCGGAAAATGCTATTTTCCGATTCGGAAAAGGTTGAGTTCGGAAAAGGCAAGCTTGGTTCGGAAAATGATATTTTCAGGAGCAAAACCCCAAATCAGAGGCCTGTTTTCCGATTCGGAAAAAGCTATTTTCGATTCGGAAAAGAGGTGTTTTTCGATTCGGAGTATAGTACAATTTCCGATTCGGAAAATTTGAACTGAAATTTCATCTCTCGTTTTCCGATTCGGAAAACCTGCACAGGAACTCCGAAAAAATCACTGAAAATTACTAAAAATCACTTAAAAGATAAGTGATAAGACCCCCAATTTGTAGAAAAATCACTAGAAAACAGTGGGGAATCACTTATCACTTATAAAACCTTTTTAAAACCACTTTTTGGATCAAAAACCCAAAAAGTTTTGAAAACCCAAAGTTTTAAAACTTGTGAAATCTTTTGAAAATAAACAACAAAGCCAAGGAATCAACAAGGTATGGCTCTGATACCAAATGTTGTCCCAAAATACAATAAAATCAAGAGAAATGGATTGGATTCATGATGGAGATGATGACAATAAAGCTTCAAGAACAACAATGGAGTTTTTACCCAAAAAGGTAATGTATGATCCAACATTAAAACCCTAATCATCTCTTACCTTTTATAGGTAAGAGGAGGTTACAAAGATTGTCAATAAAGGCCCCCGAGGTTCCAAACCTCAAACAAGGGCACTAACAAAGTAGAATGTTTACACATAAAGGAAATTAAACTAGAAAGCTGATAAGATAGTTGGTTTCTGACTCTTCACAACAAAAGAGGTCCTACAAGTTTTAGGGTTAGTTAGGACTTGAGAAAATAAAAAATTATTTTTTTCGGACAGAGCCTCTTCGCGTTCGCGAGAATTAAGCTTCGCGGTGCGAAGAATTATTATTATTATTTTTTTTTTCGAAAAGCTGGTTTCGCGGCTCGAAAATTATTTTTCGCGATAGCGAAACCTGTCTGTCCACTTTTTTCAAATTTTGACCGAAACGATTTTCGTATCAATCCTAGCGACTCTAAGACTCTAAAACCACACCAAAAACATCAAAAACCTAAAAACTCACGGGTTGCCTCCCGAGAAACGCTTGTTTTTGTCATGAGTCTCGAGCCTGACTCCGGGTTTAAGCACCCTTGTTTGAAACAAAACACCCTTCACTTGCAATTAAGCAAGGGTGATAGTAGTGGTACATACCTGGGCAAAAAGGTTTACCGTTGTGTGATCCACCAGGTAGAGTAGCATACCACTCATTACTCCGGTTCTTACCTTGTTGATTTGCAGACTGAATGTCGGATTCGCGTTGGTTTGGCCTTTTTGGAACTAGATCCTTTAGATACTCCATTATGTGTGTTGGTCCATCCAATTGTTTTTGACAACTGGCTTCCCAAAAAGGATCCTCGTACTGACCTATGTGTGGATTATCCTGAGAAAACAAAGAATCATTGTTAGAATTTTCACAATCAGATATTGGAAGATTTACCTTTGGCTGAATAGGGGATTGATCTTCTTTTGGAGCTTCTTCCTCATGTCCCTCTTGCAAGATACGCTCAAAATCTTCCCAGAATTCATCATCTGATTGTTCATCCATTGTGTCATCCTGTAAAATATAAAAGAGAACAAAAATTAAAGAAATTAAAAATTAACCTAGAAAGCAAACAACTTGACTGAAAGTAAATTTCCAATCAGGGATCGATTAACCAACTAAACTTCAGTATCCAACTAAGCAACCGTTCCCCGGCAACGGCACCAAAAACTTGATAGTGTAAAATGTATATGATAAAACAAAACCAAGTTTAACCACAAAATAACCTAACCAATCACCATACTCACAGGCAAGCATACCTGATCGAAATCAATATAGTTTAGGAAAGTCCGGGTATCGTTCTTACCACAGGGAACAATTAAGCTAGAAGTCTACCAAAGTATTAATCAGTTAATCTAAGAAAAGGAGTTTGCTTTTGAAAAGGATTTTTATTTATAAAAGACAAACAAAAAATAACTAAACCTAACCAAGAAGTGGAAAATTGATAAGCGAACAAACATTGGAAATAACTGAATACATCATGGATTCCCTTTTCAGATGATCACACACAAACATAGATTTAATAATTGTTGTAAGAATTTAAGCCGAAGCACCCTAGCATGTGTATCTGAGGTTGTCAACCAGGTTAGTCTCCAGGCCCAAATACAGGAACTCGGTTGTCGAATAAGTCTAGTAAAAGTCACCCTAATCAATGCTAATTCGTGGGACCCTACAATCTAATCTACTCTTGATCCAAGTAAACTACTTACCATGTCTCTCCGCGTCACCAGAGTGAAAGGTAAGGGAGGTTGATTAACCTAACGGAGTCTATCTATTTTATTGTCAGAAAAACATATACACCCAACCAACGAATTCAAAAAGCCACAATCTAAACATTGTAATAGGAACCAACAAATAACATTCAACAAACCAACAAATCTATTAATAAATTAAAAATCAAATCATCTCAAAAAGATCATCAAACCATAATGTAATACAACGAGAAACTAACACATACACATGTCAATTTTAGATGAAAAACCAAACCATACTAAAGACCGGCAGATTTGGCATAGCATCCTCTCGAATCGTCTCCTCCGAATGTCGATCATCGAGCCTCCATCTTCTCGGGTTGGAAACCTAAGTGGTTCCCAACATCTAACCTACCTAATTATTTTTTTGAGAGTATTTTCTAAATTTTCAATTAATTGAATGAATAAAACCGAACACCTAAGGCCTGTATTTATAATTAAAATCGGCAGACCCGTTTAGCGATCGCGAAACGGTAGCTTCGCGACACTAAACGGTGCGAGATTGACTCTGGCGGCGTGAAATTGGCAACTCAATCTTCTGGAACATTCCGGAATCATTTGGAAGGAAACAATTAACTTGGAAGGGAAGAAAAACAGCATTTTTCCACTAATTCACAAAGTATCAACTTTTGACGCTTTTTACCCTCTTTTTGACACTTTTGCATTTCACCTCCAAATTTACCAGAAATTACAATTCACACCCTTTTAGTAGCAATCATGTCCAAAATACGCCCAAAACATAAACAAAAGCGGGGAACTAGTGTGAGTAAAACATGTATAATTTTGGAGTTATCACGTATCATCCTCAGACCCACTGGCAGAGCGAACGAACCATCAAGACATTGGTGGATATGCTGAGAGCATATGCGTTAGACTTCACGGGATCGTGGGAGGATCATCTACCGTAGATTGAATTCGCCTACAACAACAGTTACCACACGAGCATTGAAGCAGCTCCGTATGAAATACTCTACGGATGGAAGTGTAGGACACCCTTATGTTGGAATGAGGTCGGCGAGAGATAACTCACCGGACCGGAAATAGTTCAGATAACATTGGATAAAATCCAGCAAGTGAGGGAAAGGCTGAAGGTGGTCAGGGATAGGTAGAAGAGTTACGCCGATAAGCGAACGAAAGATATAGAATTCCAAGTAGGAGATCAGGTGACGCTTAAAGTGTCACCCTGGAAGGGCGTGATACGTTTTGGGAAAAAGGGTAAGCTAAGTCCACGATACATTGGACCGTTCATGATTACCGATCGGGTCGGGTCCGTAGCTTACAAGCTAGAATTACCAGAGAAGCTTAGTGAAGTCCATAACACTTTCCATGTCTCAAACCAACGGAAGTGTATGGCAGAACTAGATGCCGCCATACCTCTGCAAGAGATAAGCATTGATCCGAAGTTAAACTTCATGGAAGAACCGGTGCCTATAGTGGATCGAAAGATCCAGAAGCTTAGGAATAAAGAGATTGATTTAGTGAAAGTTCGGTGGAAGTTCCATAAGGGGCAGGAGTGCACTTGGGAGACAGAATCAGATATGAGAGAAAAGTACCCCAACTTGTTTAGTGAATGAATTCCGGGACGGAATTCTTTTAAGGGGGTGTGCTTAAGGGGTTAATTACCTAAATTGAATGAAACTGTAGATTAAGGGGTTGAAAGTGTAACTTTTGAAATTTAATGAAGTCTGTAGAAGAGATATGTCGCACAAGGATCAAGATCTTTCAAGTTACATTCGACAGAACCTCTATGACACTCGCTAGAGGTTCTGAAGTTCCACAGAGCCAGAGTTGTGACAACTGACAGTTTTGACCTTCAGGTTAGCTACTCGTTAAATCACTCAGTAGCGTTTCCGTAGGTTAAAATTTAGTCATTTAAGTTATTAGAAGAAACTAGGTTAGTTTGCGTGAAAAATTTAGGCAAAAACCTAAAACTCCCGAAAACTGCCCGAAAAAGCCCGTACCAGCCCAAAGTCATCCGAAAATCCTATAATGCCAAATTTAAAGTCGATTTATAAAAAAATGTGTTACTTTATTAAAAATAAAAGTAAACTGAATCAAACAATCCAAAATCACCTTCGAAAAAGTCGGTTTCTACCGAAAAACGCCGAAAACCCGATACTGCGTTTGAATTAACAGTATTTTTTTTAACTCCTTTAAAAAAAAAATTATGTGAGAGGGTTGGGTGGGCCCCAAGAGACCGGCCACCCCCCCCCCCACTATATCTCTCTCTTTCTTTTGTTTCCAAGACAAAATAATCATCACAACCTCTTTATCATTTCATTTCAAATCTTTTCTTCTTCTATACTCTTTTCTCTCTATCTTCTTCTCTACTTTTTCTCTCAAAACTCCAGCCCCATATTCTCCTATAATCTGAAAATTTTGAAGGTTTGATTAAGGTTTTCAAAAAGCATTTCTAGTTGTTCATCAAGGTAAGTGTTGTAGACACATTTCAACTTCGATTTTAGCATTTTGAAGCTCTTTTCTTGTATTTCTTGAGGATTAAACCCTCTTTTTAGTGATGAATATCATTCTTGATGTTTGGGGATGAGAATGAGCCTTAGAAATGTGTAAGAATATTCAAAGAAGGTGAAATTCCATGACTCCTCCTTATGAACACAAGATTTGAAGTAAAAATCACATGTTTGATGTTTTTGTTACTCTTTTTGGGGGTGAACTTATCTAATAGTTCATCCATGTGTTTTGATGATATCCAAATGTATTTCATCTACTCATTTGACATAAGTTAGGGGTTTTTAGTTTATTATCAAAGAAACCCCCAAATCTTGGTGATTTTATGTGTTTTTGGTGAATAAAAATGATTATGGAATCTGGAATGTTGCTGACAGATTATTGCATGTTGTTTTGACAACCCAAAAAGAGTGTTTTTGGATTCATTATTCTCTGAAATTTTGATGGTTCAATATTTTATGTGTTAGGGTTCAAACCCCACTGTAATCATTCAAAAATTCCATGTTTTGAGCCTTAACCTTGTTAAAACTTTCTAGTGTTCATCAGCTTCTGGTCAGAATTTTATATCAACTTCATGCATGCTTATCTCCTTGATAACTTAACTAAAATGCATGATTCTTGATTCTAAGTTCAAGTTCAATGAGTTAGCTTTCCAAAGAATCTGATATCACATGATTTGGTGGATTTTTGAGTGTTTAACCAATGAATAGAAATTCGTGGTGCAATCTGTCCAAGGTTGGCAGATTCACATGCATGGATTCATGAGGTCATATCTTACTCAAAAATCACCCAAATCGTGTGAAACTTGTTTCATTAGTTAGATATTTGTTTTATCTTGAATATCCCTTTTGAAATTTGAATTTTGGTGTAGAAATGAATTCTCTAGGGTTCAAACATCACTGACTTGTATTTCCAAAAATGATTTATGCACACTGATTTTGCAAGAAATTCTAAAATATGTTAAACATCTCCAAAAATCATGAAATTTGGTGGGATTGTTGTTAATACTCCCAATATCAGTGGATAAAGTGTTGATAGCTTATCTCCTTTTGGAACTAGGCTTAATGGTAGCATTTTTGAAAGAAAACAAATCTGCCAGAATCTGATTTCTTCAAAAAGGTTGTTTTGCAAATTTCAAGAAATCCCCATATGTTTGGACATTGAATAAAGTAACAAAAACATATTTTGTATTAAATTGAACTTAATAAAATATAGTAAAGGCATTATAATAGGATATCGGTATTGACTTACTAGATATGGACCGTTGAATTTAGACTTACGTCAATTACGTATGTGATAGGGCATATTTAGACTTGGAGTCGGGATTTGATCACGCACTACCGGTTGTTTCTTTTAAACGCAAAAGCTACTCGAGGTGAGTATTCACAGCCCCTCTTTTTACCGTTTTTACGTGTTTTGGGGTGAAAAGCATGCTTACAATGTTGTGAGGCATGGTATTGTGAATAATGTTGCGAAATAAAATGTGTTGTGAGCTAAATTTGATATGTTATGAGGCATGATATAGTGAGTCTGAAATGTTTAAGTCCCCGGTAACTACTATTAACTCATAACAATGGGCCTATAATACATGTGGATAGCGCTATTTGGTTGACATACCCACCTTAAACTGACGAGGAATAGGTGCACTGTATTGAATAAAAATTCTACACATGTGGGATTTAGTCCCACCGCTGAGGTAGAATAGGGGCGTAGCATGTCATAAAATTTCAGGATTAGTAGTGACTCAAAGAATAAATATCATGCGATTAACGTTAACCCGGGAAATTTACTCACGTTTTGATACTTAGCTTGGAATGGAGTGAGCAAAAACGTTCACTAATGTTAAGGCTAGTATCGATAGTGAACAAAAAGGTTCAGTATAACTTGTTCATGAAAAATTGAGTGAATAAAAAGGTTCACTGAAAATTTGTTGCATTTAAACTGTTTTGTGCATATGAAAACCTGTGAACTCACCAACTCTCGTAGTTGACACTTGATTTAACATGCTTTTCAGGAAATCCGAAGGTGATTGATAAGGCTTAATTTTTTTGGGATATTGTAATCACCAATCAAGACTTTGTTAATTTCTTTTTGTTGTAAACCTTTAATTATGGATTGGTTGTAATACATTGTAAACTTTATTTATTTTGATATGAATGATTGGTGCTATTTATCTCCTATCGCTATGAAATCTAGACTGTCACATCTCGCGTTTCCGCTTTAGCGGGGTGTTCAAATAGTGATGCGTAGACAGTGCATAGATTTTGTGAGTCGATCCACAATTTCCCATATTGAGTCATGACCCTTCTTGGTTTTCGGTAATTTGGTCACAAAATCCATTTATATTTGCTCCCACTTCCACTCTGGAATTTTTGGCTGTTGCAGGACACCGGATGGCTTCTGATGTTCTGCCTTGACCCTTGCACAAGTCATGCATTTACTTACATACAGGGCTACATCCTTTTTTCATTCCAGGCCACCAGTAGTGCTCCTTTAATCCCTTGTACATCTTGTCAGCTCCTGGGTGTACCGAGTACTTTGTTTGATGAGCTTCGTCCATGATTGTTGATCTCAAATGGTCGACCTTTGGTATCCATACTTTGTCCCTAAAGTAACGTACTCCATCTGACCGTACCTCAAAATCTTTTTCCAGCTGATGCAGGGTCTCATTCTTTAGGTTTTCTGCCTTTAAAGCTTCTCCTTGAGCTTTGAGTATTTGACTTCTCAAACTTGTTTGCACTAAGATTCTCATAGCTCGTGCCTTGACGGCTTCACCCTTTCTTTCCTGCTCAAAGCGTCTGCTACCACATTTGCTTTTCCTGGGTGATACTTTATCTCACAATCGTAGTCATTGAGTAATTCTACCCATCTCCTTTGCCTCATGTTCAACATCTTTTGATCAAGAATATGCTGAAGGCTCTTATGATCTGTAAAGATTGTGCATTTTGTACCGTAGAGGTAATGACTCCAGATCTTGAGTGCGAAAATCACACCTCCAAACTCTAAATCACGAGTTGTGTAATTCTTTTCGTAAATTTTCATCTGCCTTGACGCCTATGCAATAACTTTGTCCTTTTGCATTAGTACGCACCCAAGCCTTGGTGTGAAGCATCACAGTACACTACGAAATTATTCGTTCCTTCTGGTAATGCCAAGATCGGTGCGTTACACAACTTATGCTTAAGTAGTTGGAACGCTTCCTCCTGTTTGTCTCCCCAAACAAACTGTAACCTCTTGTTTCCAATATGCCTATATTATCTGCTAAGTATGTTTAATTATTATGTTAAAAAGGACATTATGTGTTAGTGGGAGTTTGATTTTGAAAACTTAGAGTTATAATTCTTGGGAGTATATAAGAGGATCTAGAAAATTTCTCGTCGAATGGAGTTAAAACGAGAAAATTAAGAAAACGGGTTTAAATTTCAACATCTAAGCCATGGAGACGTAAAACCGATTTATTTTTGGGGAGATATTTTCTGGAATATTTTAATTAGTGGTTGTAGATTATTTCGTTATGAACGCGTAGGCGAAAACCTCATCGAAAACGGAGTTCCAAGCGAAAAGTTATGTCATTTTTAGTGTTTAGTGGTCAAATGGGTGTCCAAAACGGGTCAAACCCGACCCAACTCGATTTTGACTTATTTAACACGAATTTTATACCCATTTTAAGCCATTTTCAGTTCCAACACTCCCACACACACTAAAGGTGCGATTTAAACATACTTAAGCTCCATCTAACTCAAATCAAGGTGAAATTACAAGATCTTGAAGGATTTGACCATCAAATCAAAGGTATAATCCATCTTTACACATGTTCTTGATGTATTTCATGATTAACCCAAGATTCATGAAATTCGGGGTCTAGATTATGGATTGCATGTAGCTAAAACATGCTTATTTTATAAAATCTAAGCTAGATATGAAGTTATTTAAGAAAAACCATGTCTAATCTTGAAAGGTTTGCAAAAGTTAGGTGAGAAGTTGTTGAATGTTCGAAGGTTTAATAGGAAAATACTTGGATTTTCAATGATTTCATGTAATGTAGTTGATATCATGCTAGAAATCTGAGTTTGTAAGTTTGGGCAAAAGTTTGCTAAGAAAAGATGGAAATTGAAGGTTTTAGTGTTCAAAAACCTAAATTTCAGCTCTGTTTTGCAAAAATGATAGTAAATCATAGAAAATTCAGAAAAATATGAGGTCAGCGGCATTGGAAAGTTTGTTTTGTCAACTTTGTTTTGTATTTAGACCTCAAAAGCTAATTCCAAGATTAGGAAGGGTAAAAAGGGTCATTTGTTCAGTGCTGTAAAGCTGATTTCTGACAGCTTCCTGCTGTTGCTTTGTAAAATTCGTGGAAAATTGTAGTAAAATTGAGATTTTGAGTTTTAAACGGTCAAAACAGCTTTGCAAGTTGAGAGTTTGAAATGGGATTCAAATAAAGTACCTTTATTGAAATAAAATTTGTGTGAGTTCTTGATGTGAATCACTAATGAGACTTTGAATATGACTTCCAGGAATGGTTTAAGCTTGTTTGGAGTCTTGGAGGTGATTTCAACCTTTGAGTTGGAATTAGAATTCGACCGCTCAGTTTGGCACTCGGTTTGATACAATCGAATTGTATTGTGAGTTTACTTGGATATGTGATTATTATGTGCTATATATATGTATATGTGCTATCTTTGTTGTCTTGATACTTGTATTCTATGATCACTACTTGAAATGGATTGTTATTGTTTTGTTCTTGTGTTGGGCGCCGGTTGTCGGGCACCTTTGGATCCGGGTGAGACAACCGGAGGGGATATCCTTACTCATCTATCCGGGGATGGAGGATGGTTATTACAGGAAGATGAGTAAAGGGTTTGTACACCATCCGGGGGTGGAGGAACACGGGTTGGTCAGTCAAACCTAATGTTTGTTTATATTGAGTGCATAAATTGTTGAATAGTGCACTAGTTATGCATAGCACGATTTGGAGTATCTAATGTGTTTGTGTGATAAGTTCGCATCATTGAGTTCCCACTGTAAGCTGATTGCCCTGTAGTTCCCTCGAGAACCTATATTTTGAAAGCACATGCCTTTGATGAGATTGATCCTTATATTCTTAGACTTTCGTTGTATATGTACTTATACGAGCCATGATGCACATGATATCTATTTAAACTCACTAAGCTTTATAGCTTATCCTCTTAGTGGCAAACATTTCAGGAAAGGTCGATGAGGGTAAAGAGAAGGTTGTTAGCCGTTGATTGCTTGTGTTCGAAGCAAGGATCGTCATCTTTTGGTACTTAGTAATCTATGCTTTTGAGTAGAACTCGTTTAGTTGTCATTTTGTATCCTGGTTGATGTTTTACCGATGAACCTTTTTAGTATTTTGGATGTAAATCTTGGTATAAAAACTTACTTTTGGATGATATATAAATGTATCCCGTATTTTTATTGAGGTCTAGCTCCTATAAATCTAATGAGTTCCAAAATCATATAAATCCGAAAAATGTTAGCAATATGGTCTTACATTATGGTATCAGAGCAGCGATTTAAGCGAACTAGGTACCGGAAATGGTATCGGGACTTAAACCTAGGCATTGAGATTGTATAGGAATTAAGTTTGATTTTTATACGGGATACAGACCATAGGAAAGACCTAGGTGGGTGGGTAAATGGATGTTTATTAGGATATTGTTTAATACTATTGGTACTTGCATCTTTCAGAACAATGTCTGATCATGACATTCATGCTAGCGATACACCAACGAACCCAGATGGTGGTGAGCATAACTCGGATTTAAATGTAGATGACGAAACCTCACACCCTCACTTGCGTGCTGATTCACTTGTTGAGGAAGATAGCCATTTAACTCCTCGTGGTGAACAATTGATGAAGCGGGTTACCGATTTTGTACGACAAGCTCTTAGTGAGCAACGAAAGGAGGATATTATGAAAGGAAAGCGAGTTGATACGGGTGCCACTTCTCAGATTAAGTCCACCCAAACTTCGTTCAAAACCTTCAAAACTAGTGGAGCAACTGAATTTAATGGAGTTTCAGATCCTATTGTAGCTATCGAGTGGCTATTAAACACAGAAAAAGTGTTTTGAATCTCCAAAGTCTCGGAGGAAGATAAAGTTAACTATGCAACTGCAATGTTCGTGTGCATTGGTATGGTGGGACGCAACCTACCAGTCCTTGAGGGAGGTCGAACGAAATACTTTGACTTGGGAAGTCTTCAAAACCATCTTTCACGAACAATACTGTCCCGCTGACTTGCAAAAGCGACTGGATAAAGAGTTTATTGACATTAAACAAGGAGATTTGACTGTAGTGCAATATGAGACTCAATTCAATCTGAAGGCACGTTTTGCTTCACGTTTTGTTACTTCTGAACAACATAAGATTGAACATTTTGTTGATGGTTTGAGGAGAGAGATTAAAGAATTTGTATCTAATCGTGATATCACGAGTTTTCGAAGGGCGGTTGAGTGTGCTCGACGACGAGAGCACGAACTCTCTCTTTATGGTGAAGCCACATCCGAACCTAAGAGACAAAGAATTGAAAGGTCAACACCTCTACCTGTAAACCGGTCTAATCGATCTTTCACTCCAAGAAGGAGTCAATCCCAGAGTGTTTCTCGAACCCCATCTCGAGTCTTCTCCATGCAGTCAAATGCACCTCGCCCTTGCCAACAATGTGGCAAGACAAACATTGCGCGATGTTTCTCTAAACCTTCCAAAATTACGTGCTATTCCTATGGTGAAGTTGGGCATATTCGTACAAATTGCCCAAAGCGGGATCGGACATGTTATACATGTAGAGTTTATGGACATCGTCATTCTAATTGCCCAAATGCCAAGCACGAGGAGAGTAAGGCCTCGGTACCACAACCGGTAGCGAGAGGTTCCTCAGCTCAAAAGGAGGAGGTACCAAGAGCAAGAGCTAGAGCATTTCAGATCACAGCAGAGGAAGCTCGTGAGGATCCGGATGTCGTCACTGGTATTTTTTTTGTGAATTCTCGTCCCGCACGTATATTATTTGATTCTGGGGCTACCTATTCCTAAGTGTCACATGCTTTTGTTCGCTTCCTCGAATCTATGCCTGTACTTTTTGATAAACCGTTTTCTGTGGGTACCGCTAATGGAATCACTTTAGTAGCTGATAAAGTATTCATAGAATGTACGTTAGTCTTCGACGATCACAACTTCTTTATAGACTTAATCCCTATAGATATACACGGTTTTGATATGGTTATTGGTATGGTTTGGTTAATAGAGAATCCAGAAGTTATTATTTCCATAGAACGAATGGTCTGAATACCGGTTAATGAAGGACATTATATTTATGTGTATGGAGAAAAAAGGGTATGTGACATCAAGGTAATCTCTGTACTTAAAGCTTGCCGATTGTTATCTAAAGGAGGTTCTTTTTTCATGGCGTATATTCTAGATGCCAACAAAGAAGAAAAGAAGTCTGCAAAAGATGTGCCTGTGGTTTGGGAATTCTAGGATGTTTTTCCTGATGACTTGCCGGGTCTACCACCGGATAGGCAAGTAGAGTTCCGGATTGACCTTGTCCCAGGTGTTGCACCTATTCCAAGGACACCTTATCGTCTTGCTCCGACATAAATGAAGGAAATGATGAGCCAATTACAAGAGTTGTTGGATAAAGGGTATATCCGACCGAGTACTTCGCCTTGGGGTGCTCCAGTGATATTCGTAAAAAAGAAGGATGGTTCATTTTGCATGTGTATTGGTTACCGCGAGTTAAACAAGGTAACGGTTAAGCATAAATATCCGTTACCTCGTATTGATGATTTGTTCGATCAATTGCACGGAGCGAGTTACTTCTCCAAGATTAATTTAAGATCTGGATACCATCAGGTCAAGGAACGAGACGAGGATATACCAAAAACGGCTTTTCGTACAAGATACGGACACTATGAGTTCTTGGTAATGCCGTTTGGTCTTACAAATGCTCCGGCCGCATTCATGGATATGATGAATCGAGTCTGTCAACCTATGCCCGATAAGTCTGTCATTGTCTTCATTGACGACATACTTGTGTACTCTAAGGCAGAAACTGATCATGCTACACATCTTTGCCAGATGTTGGAACTGCTAAGAAAGGAGAAATTATATGCCAAGTTCTCGAAATAGTGTGAGTTATCACGTATCATCCTCAGACCCACTGGCAGAGCGAACGAACCATCCAGACATTGGTGGATATGCTGAGAGCATATGCGTTAGACTTCACGGGATCGTGGGAGGATCATCTACCGTAGATTGAATTCGCCTACAACAACAGTTACCACACGAGCATTGAAGCAGCTCCGTATGAAATACTCTACGGATGGAAGTGTAGGACACCTTTATGTTGGAATGAGGTCGGCGAGAGATAACTCGCCGGACCGGAAATAGTTCAGATAACATTGGATAAAATCCAGCAAGTGAGGGAAAGGCTGAAGGTGGTCAGGGATAGGTAGAAGAGTTACGCCGATAAGAGAACGAAAGATATAGAATTCCAAGTAGGAGATCAGGTGACGCTTAAAGTGTCACCCTGGAAGGGCGTGATACGTTTTGGGAAAAAGGGTAAGCTAAGTCCACGATACATTGGACCGTTCATGATTACCGATCGGGTCGGGTCCGTAGCTTACAAGCTAGAATTACCAGAGAAGCTTAGTGAAGTCCATAACACTTTCCATGTCTCGAACCAACGGAAGTGGATGGCAGAACTAGATGCCGCCATACCTCTGCAAGAGATAAGCATTGATCCGAAGTTAAACATCATGGAAGAACCGGTGCCTATAGTGGATCGAAAGATCCAGAAGCTTAGGAATAAAGAGATTGATTTAGTGAAAGTTCGGTGGAAGTTCCATAAGGGGCAGGAGTGCACTTGGGAGACAGAATCAGATATGAGAGAAAAGTACCCCAACTTGTTTAGTGAATGAATTCCGGGACGGAATTCTTTTAAGGGGGTGTGATTAAGGGGTTAATTACCTAAATTGAATGAAACTGTGGATTAAGGGGTTGAAAGTGTAACTTTTGAAATTTAATGAAGTCTGTAGAAGAGATATGTCGCACAAGGATCAAGATCTTTCAAGTTACATTCGACAGAACCTCTATGACACTCGCTAGAGGTTCTGAAGTTCCACAGAGCCAGAGTTGTGACAACTGACAGTTTTGACCTTCAGGTTAGCTACTCGTTAAATCACTCAGTAGCGTTTCCGTAGGTTAAAATTTAGTCATTTAAGTTATTAGAAGAAACTAGGTTAGTTTGCGTGAAAAATTTAGGCAAAAACCTAAAACTCCCGAAAACTGCCCGAAAAAGCCCGTACCAGCCCAGAGTCATCCGAAAATCCTATAATGCCAAATTTAAAGTCGATTTATAAAAAAATGTGTTACTTTATTAAAAATAAAAGTAAACTGAATCACACAATCCAAAATCACCTTGAAAAAGTCGGTTTCTACCGAAAAACGCCGAAAACCCGATACTGCGTTTGAATTAACAGTATTTTTTTTAACTCCTTTAAAACAAAAATTATGTGAGAGGGTTGGGTGGGCCCCAAGAGACCGGCCACCCCCCCCCCCCCCCACTATATCTCTCTCTTTCTTTTGTTTCCAAGACAAAATAATCATCACAACCTCTTTATCATTTCATTTCAAATCTTTTCTTCTTCTATACTCTTTTCTCTCTATCTTCTTCTCTCCTTTTTCTCTCAAAACTCCAGCCCCATATTCTCCTATAATCTGAAAATTTTGAAGGTTTGATTAAGGTTTTCAAAAAGCATTTGTGGTTGTTCATCAAGGTAAGTGTTGTAGACACATTTCAACTTCGATTTTAGCATTTTGAAGCTCTTTTCTTGTATTTCTTGAGGATTAAACCCTCTTTTTAGTGATGAATATCATTCTTGATGTTTGGGGATGAGAATGAGCCTTAGAAATGTGTAAGAATATTCAAAGAAGGTGAAATTCCATGACTCCTCCTTATGAACACAAGATTTGAAGTAAAAATCACATGTTTGATGTTTTTGTTACTCTTTTTGGGGCTGAACTTATCTAATAGTTCATGCATGTGCTTTGATGATATCCAAATGTATTTCATCTACTCATTTGACATAAGTTAGGGGTTTTTAGTTTATTATCAAAGAAACCCCCAAATCTTGGTGATTTTATGTGTTTTTGGTGAATAAAAATGATTATGGAATCTGGAATGTTGCTGACAGATTATTGCATGTTGTTTGGACAACCCAAAAAGAGTGTTTTTGGATTCATTCTTCTCTGAAATTTTTATGGTTCAATATTTTATGTGTTAGGGTTCAAACCCCACTGGAATCATTCAAAACTTCCATGTTTTGAGCCCTTAACCTTGTTAAAACTTTCTAGTGTTCATCAGCTTCTGCTCAGAATTTTATATCAACTTCATGCATGCTTATCTCCTTGATAACTTAACTAAAATGCATGATTCTTGATTCTAAGTTCAAGTTCAATGAGTTAGCTTTCCAAAGAATCTGATATCACATGATTTGGTGGATTTTTGAGTGTTTAACCAATGAATAGAAATTCGTGGTGCAATCTGTCCAAGGTTGGCAGATTCACATGCATGGATTCATGAGGTCATATCTTACTCAAAAATCACCCAAATCGTGTGAAACTTGTTTCATTAGTTAGATATTTGTTTTATCTTGAATATCCCTTTTGAAATTTGAATTTTGGTGTAGAAATGAATTCTCTAGGGTTCAAACATCACTGACTTGTATTTCCAAAAATGATTTATGCACACTGATTTTGCAAGAAATTCTAAAATATGTTAAACATCTCCAAAAATCATGAAATTTGGTGGGATTGTTGTTAATACTCCCAATATCAGTGGATAAAGTGTTGATAGCTTATCTCCTTTTGGAACTAGGCTTAATGGTAGCATTTTTGAAAGAAAACAAATCTGCCAGAATCTGATTTCTTCAAAAAGGTTGTTTTGCAAATTTCAAGAAATCCCCATATGTTTGGACATTGAATATGTTGTCCCTAAAAACAATGAAATGCAATAGAAATGGATGGAAATCCTCAAAGAATGGGATGAAATCAATGAAGCTTTTGAATAACACAACAATGGAGTATTTTTGCCCAATTTAGTATGAATGATTCCAACACAAAACCCTAGGACATCCTTTTCCTTTTATAGGAGAAAGGAAGTTACAAAGGTTGTCAACAAAGGCCCTCGAGGTTCTAAACCTCAAACAAGGGCTTACACAAAATAAGATTGTTTACGGAATAAGGAAACTAAACTAGAAAGCATTTAAAAGATAGTTGATTCTGACTCTTCTCAACACCTGGGTTCTACAATCTCCCCCTTTGAGAAGCAGTCAGAATGGTGGAGGTAATTCCAGAGCAGGCTCCCACTTGGACATCTGCAGATACTCTTCCCACTCTCCTATGATCCGTGCTCTCATCTGCATCGCAGCCTCAGCTCGTCTGTACATCATCCGCTCCTTTAGCTTCTTCTCGATCAACCTCATTGCCTCCAGCAGCTTTCCTTTACCATCTATGAACTTCCGACTAGGTACCTGATCTGCCAGCAGTCTGCTCTGCATGCCGTTGTAGACATAAAGAAGGGTCCCGTCGCAGAACCTGGAGAGCTCCCCAAACCTCATGAACCTGCGCTCCTTCTTCTTCCGAGTCAGGTACAGGACTCCATGCTCAGGTATCCTGGTTGGCATGTAAGGAATGTAGGCATCGATACCAGGAACGAGCAGGTTTGGTCTCAGCAGGTTGACCTTCGGCTGGCGGCTTTCTATGGCAAGCTGGTAGTCCGACACTCTCGCAAGAGAGATTGCATGACGGACATATTTCTTCAGAATCTCCGTGCCATCTCTGTAGTACTCTGGTCGGAGGATCGGGCCTTGGAGGTACTTGATGATCGTGAGAAGATCTTCTAGATGCACCCGATCTAAGTCAGCTTCTGTGAAGGTCCAGTTCTGCAGTTCACCTCGAGGGACACCGGTGCCGTACATGCGGACATCAAACTCCAGGAACAACTGATGGCCATGTTTGTAGGGGCGCATAGCAGTTACCTTGGTGAAGCGACGTCTGATCCTCTGGCGTCCATGAGTGGCCCAGTTGCACATTCGCTGATGCACGTACGCAGTCCTTCGTCTCTTGTTGCTGATGTGAGAGATCCCGAAGTAGACTTTTCGGGACCAGGCGTGCAGCTTTTCTTGCTGGAAGATGCGGGTGAACGTTTCTTCTAGGAACGGACGGAAGATGATGGAGTGATTCCAGTTGAGCTGGATTACAGTAGGAGCATCGGTTTCTGGATCGGTAGAGTGGACTGTCCGTGGGGCTTCTGGAGTTGGGAACTTGAGCGCTGAGAGGAGGTTGGCGTAGTCAGGATCCTTGACGATGTCGTCTCCCTTGTGATAGACCCTTAGACTCTGAGCGAGCGACCGCAAGATCTTCCGGGCTGCTTCCGGAATCTGGAATTCTGAAGGATCAGTCGGTGCTGCTTCTGGGAGAACGGGATCAATCTGGGCCGTGTCCGTCATCTGAGGAAACTGAATTTTCTCCCCTTCCGGAATCCTCTCGTATCTCCAACTCCCCATGTCTGGAATGTCTTCTGTATCGGAGTTGACATAGGGAGCTTCGGCGGCATCTAAGTCTGAGGGGGCGCTCGAGGGAGCGGCTGAGGAACCTGTGGCTGGAGCTGATGAACCGGAGCCGGAACCAGGTTGGGGGTCGGTGCGAAGCCGTTTTGCCGCTTGTACCTCCCCCTCATGAGGACCTGGTGTGGAGTCATCAGGGTCATCATGCCTCCTCTTCGAAGGCTGAGCCTGGGACCGACACACGGCCTCCAGTTCTCTAATCCTTTGTTGTAGCAGCTCGATCTGGGCAGCTTGCTCTCGGACTTGGGCGGACAGGCGGTCATTCTGAGTGGTGTATGAGGTGACCATCATCAAGTGCTCCACCTCAGTGACGTAGCCTGGAATCGGTGGAAGGTCGCCCGAAGTCGGAGGAGCAAGCCTGAGTACGTCTTCAGATGGCTGGGGGATGGGAGCTTCAGTAGATGGGGCAGCCTCAGAATGCTTGCCCTTGATCCTCCTCTTGAGCTCGTATAGCTCCGCATCCCGGTCTTCTTGAAGCTTGCGCGACGCCTCAAGATCGGCTTGTCTCTTCCTCTCCGTCTCGGTCAAGGCTTTCTCGAGTGCCTCGACCCGCGCGTCCCGAGCCTGATTGGCTTGCTCCACGGCTAATAACCTGCTTTGGACGACTTTAAGGATGTCGTCCGAATCCGTCGGACCTATAAGTCCCGGTGTTGCAGGGGCGGTTTTAGGGATTCCGCCCGAATCCGTCAGGCTCAAAAGCCCCGGTGTTGCGTGAGCATCTTTATAGACTTTGCTCGAGTCTGTCGGACCCGGTCCCGGAAGAACTAAACCCGGTGCCACTTGGGCTCCAGTTGACGAGTAGAGTCCTAAAGAGGTACTCTCTCGGCCCGATGTCACCGCTGGTATAATGCTGACGGTGTCGGGGCTTCCGGTGGATCCTCGAAGGGCGTCCAGTGACGCACCAACTCTCCCCGTTCCGGCCTCGCCACTTGGGCGGGCAGATGAAGCATCCACAAGTGTCCTAGACAAATGAACAACCCTGAAGGTGTCTACGAGTGGCTCTAGAACTACTGGTGCTCTGAAAGACGTCGAGAGGTGGGGCAGAGCCTCTCTCATTTCAACACCGGCAGACTCCAATTGAGTGGCCGGTGGAAGTTGAGCTAATTCCCCGTGAGAATGTGAAACGACCATCTGTTGAGAGATGGCCGAGTGGCTGGTTTGGGCGTGCAAATGCGCTGGTTGGCTGCCAGCGTCTTGACCTGACGTCACTAGGTGACCGGTCTGAATGAGGGTTGCCTCTGTGGGGGTTTGACTCTGGGTAGAAGGGATATCCAAATCTAACCTATGCGGCTCTTCTTCTACTTCCGCCTCCTCTAACTGAGCCCAAGGCTCGCTCAACTGGACCTCTACGTCTTCGGTCTCTTTTTCTCTGCTCTCTCTCTCCTTTTCTCCCCTCTCTCTCTCTTCTTCCTCTTCGCTGTCTTCTCTACCCCAGCCGGTAGCTACCTCGGCCTCACCTTCTTCCTCCTGACCAACAGTACGGTCATCCGACGCCAGATCCGCGATAAGAGTGGGATCTCCTGAAATTCGGTCGTCGTTGAAGGAAGAGGTGGCTTCATCCAAATCGATCACTTGGGCCTTCCCGCCCTTTGGTGGTTCTGAAAGCTGAAATTCGGAATCCGATCCGTAGTCTACTCGTTCTGACTCTGTTGCCTCGTCATCGGGCTCACGACGGTCGGTAGGCGTATGCTCTGAGGACTCGTGACCGTCGGAGTCATCACCTGATGGTTCGCCTGAGGGTTCGCCTCCCTGAGAAGTGACGGCCGCCGAGTGAGGTGGTGGAGGAACATGTGCTTGTTCTTGTGGGGAAGCTTCCACGTCCTCCCCAGTAGGTTGTTGCGGCGGCGTTGGTGATTGGTGCCCTTCCGATGACGAGTGTGAAGGATCCTTATGCTCAAGATTCATTGTGTAATGATGTTTACTAATAACATATGATCCTATAGGGTCACACCTAATAGCAAGTTGACGCTTATTGATTATTTATTAAGTAATTTGATTATTAATAAATATAATCGACTCTTGTATTTAATTGGAGAATTATTATTTTACGAAAATAATATTTAACCGAAAAATTATTATTTATGGAAATAATATTTTTTCTAAGAAAGAAATAACAATTTATATATACATATGGTATGTTTATAAATTGTGTACATATATTTGGACTTATAGAAGTTCATTATATAATATGTACATATATGTATTTAACTTGTGTATAAATCATTATGTATTTTGTCTTCTTTATTTATCTTGTAAAACCAAGAAGAGACAAGTGAGTATGGGCATGACTTGTATGACTAGTTTTGTCCTCCCATACTCTCTTATACACACCTTACTTATACATCATTAAAAGAGATGGTCTCTTGAAAGAGATCAAATAAAAAGGACATGAGAGAAAGGCTTTCATTTCCTAACTTCTTTTTCTTCTTCTCTTTGATTCTTCTAATAACCATGGGTGATGTATGAAGCAAATAAGATTGCTTAACCATGGCTTCTCCTCCTCTCTCCTTGCTTTCTTTTGAAGAACACTTGGGATATTTGGTGGTTAAATGAGCTACTCTCCTTAAGACTTATTTTGGAATAAGTGCTTAATGGCTTAAGAAGCTTATAATACAAGTGAAGACTAGCATCTTGAAGTGTCTTACTCTTGCTTGGTGGATACATATAGAGGAATTCTACTTTGGGTTCTTGCCATCTACATCAACACCCCAAAACCGAGAGGGTTCAAAGTCTACAAAGGTTGTATCTCTTTATATTTCATTTAGATGTTTTAATCTTTCCATGGTTTTTGCAAGATGATCCTTGGTGGGAAATAAATTGTTTATTGTTATACATTTATAAAATGCTTCCGTTGTCTATTTTAAGTTTTTTTGGAAACTTATTTTGTATAAAACCCAACAATTGGTATCAGAGCCATCTTGCAAGCTTGGTTAGATTTTTAGATTATTTGGATAATCTTTGTTTTTGGAAAACATGGGTGGTTTTCTTTTATAAGAAAATATCATACATATTTTCTTTGACAACTTTGTTTTGTTTATAATGGTTATTTTATGTGTGACAAAAGTTTACATGCATTTTTGTCACAAAAGTTGTCTTAGAAAAACAAGGTGTTGTTTTATATGTATATATGTTTTTAGTGCATAAACTAGCCATGGACCATTTGTGATGTTGTGTTGATTTGATTGAAATGATTGTAATATTTATTTATTCATATGGTATGTAATATTTAAATAGATAGTTTTCATCTTGTTTATTTTGTAAGTAATAGATTAGTTTATTTTCATAAAAATTGTAACAAGATTGAAGATGGTGGCCATTTTGAAGATCAACATTCATGTATATGATTTTGGAGAAATCAAACTTGTTACAAGGTGTTGGAGCAAGTGGGAGCATGAAGAACAACATGAAGTTTTTTTGGTCAAGTTTGTCCCTTAGGAATGGACTTGATATTTTTGTGATGGCTCACAAAATGTCACTAGATCATGGTTGGTTTATGCACATATATTTTATGCATGTGATAGTTGTTTTATGTTTTATTATGCTTGTATGTTGAATAGGATTTTATATACTAGATAATGTTTCAAACATAAAATGATCACATGAAGTTTGGTTTTATGAAATTTGTCTTTTAAGCATAAGATGTGTGTAAAATCGTTTTACATAAAATGAGTTTTTTTTCGTATAAAACTCTTTTACGACAAATTTTGACAACTAAAATTTATAAGTTTAAAATTAGGATTTTAGAAACTTATCCAAACTTCAAACCTTATATTATAAAAAGGAGTTCTATTAAAAGGTTTGCTAAATGGTTCTTTAGTGCTCAAACGACAAATTTTAATATAAGATATTAATTTGAACGCATGGAGATATAAAATAAGATTTTATATAAGAATCATACCATAAAATGAGATTTTAAAAGGGTACCATGGTTTATTGGATGCATGCATAACCATGAGACCATATTATCATATGTTTTAAAACTAGAATATTAAAACATTTAAAAGACCCTTCTTCAAAACACAAGTCTATGCCGTCCAACTATGGAAACATTCGCACTTCATTTGCATAAACTTGTTGGTTATGGTGAGTCACCTAACTACTAGTGTTATCTTTTGTTGGCCGAAGTGTATTCGCGATTCCTATAACAGTTATAAGCCGATTATACAAGTTTCTCTAATTGGATGACTTGATCGGAACTCTTTTCGTTGCATGGTGAGTCACCCAACCAAGAGAGGTCCGAGGCATAGATGAGATCGAATCATGTCTATTAACAAAAGTTGTTAGCGATCTCATAATGCTAAGAATTATATATTAGAAATATATTGATATCGTTATCTACCTTGTTGGATTAAATAAATGGGATAATAGTGAGTCACTGGTCATTTATTTGTTTCGCAGCTTGGATCTTAGACTTTAATAATTAATGTTTTAGAAACATAAAGGGTATTAATTATTAAAGATATAAATATTAAAAATGCTAAATGAATTTTGTTAATATTTTGTAGATGAAATCAAAACGCAACCTCATTCCTATTCACTATCTATCCCTTCACGATTTACGAGAAACCGTGACATTCGATGGAATTAATTTCCACGATTGGAATCATGCTTTGAAAGCTTTTCTCAAGAACGATGAGAAATTATATGTCTTAAAAGTTCCTGTTCCTGAACAACCTCCACTGACGAGTCGGACTGATCATGATGCTTGGTGGAAGCATAAATGTGATGCTGAAGATGTGTCAGAAATCATAATGGGAACTGTCATCCCTGATCTTCAGAAGATCTTTGATACTGATGATGCATATAAGATGTATCGTCAAATGACTCAGATATACCAACAACTCATTGTTAAATGCTTCAAACCTGTTGAAACATTGGATGATCACAAGGTCGATGAGAGTTACACTGTGTGCTCTAAAAGACCCATGGTTCAAAACATGGAAAAGTACAAAAGACAGAAAACCAAGAAAGCACCTAAAAATGGTTCTTGTTTCTATTGCGGAGAAACAGGACACTGGAAGAGGAACTGCTCCTCTTATCTCACTGAGTTGAGAAAGTCTGGTCAGACCAGCAATCCAGGTATTTATATGATAGAACTTATACTTTTCATATAACACTCGAGTACTTGATACTAAGTGTTAAACTGATATTTGTAAATGTGTTACAGATGTTCAGAAAAGTAAACGACTGAGAACAAGCAAGTTGTAATGCCACACGAGCAAGGAAGCAAGAGTTGTGAACCAACACCTTTTGAAATTATTATTTATGTTTTGAACATAATGACTTGCATTATAAAACTTTAATTGTTTTGAACAATGTAATGTTTTAATTTAGTTTGACTAATTATATATCTCAGTTGTATGGTTAGATAATTGATTGTTTACTTAATCGTTTTTCATAACGATCATATTCATATTCCGAAATGATTATTCATATTTCGAGAATTAGACCTCTTAATAAGATTATGAAGTAAATATCAATATTCGTCTAAACAACAGTTCTATAACCAAAATCTTTAGACTCAAAATGTTTTGAATCTAAAATTATATATGACATTATTATCTTTATTATGCAAATTAGATAAACATATTCCAACTTCAAGGAAAGGAACCTTGAGGGCAAATAATTTTAGTTTATTTGACATATGTGAATCTTATTTATAATAGATAATTAATGTTATTTTCTCTAATTGGTAGAGAAAAAGAATTTTTGTTAGGAATAATACATAGCGATGTATTATGTTGTTACAAAAGTAATGTCTAGATATAATACGAGATACCAATTGAACTTCATTAACAACTATAGTCGTTGTAATTATATTTTATATGATAAAAGTGAAATTGTTGAAATGTTCAAAGTTATTTCAATATGAAGTTAATGAATTTTCCAGTAGGACCATCAAAAGACTTGGAAATAATAAAGGATGAACCGAAATCTTATTAGATATGATTTGTTTTCTAATAATTAGGAATGATCCTCCTTTATCATTTTTCGGATTATGCTCTTATCAACATCGCATGTATTTTGAATACAACACCAACTAAAAGTACATATTTGTAGAATACCCTAAAAGGTTGTTTAGGTTATTGCTTATACAAACTCACTAAGGATAATATCTTTTATTACTCTGAATGCCAAGTTATTAGAAAGAAAGTTTCTAATAGATAAAGCGAGTGGGAGGCATATGGAACTTGAAATAGATCAAGAACCACAACTTGATGTAGCAAAAGTTGGCACTAGTTATCAACAAGAGATTGTTGAACATGAATAATAGTTATTCAAAAACACAAATTGTTAGCTAATCTGGTAAATTTGTCAAACCCCGAGAAATATGGATTTAAAGTTGACAAATGTTTTCTGATCGTTTCTCATGAAACCCATCAGTTACCTGAATGCTATGTCAGATTTCGAATCGACAAATGACTTGGAGTCATGAATAGTGAGATGAATCCAAGTATGATAATCAAGTATGGGCTTGATTGATCTTCCTCCATACAGTAAGACTTGAAGGAGTAATTAATTCTTTCAGAAAGAATATAAACATGGATATAAATCAATACACCCATGATTAGATCAAGCGGGATATAATTTACCATAACTGCATATTATGATTATGAGATATGACAAATAGATTTCAAGAAAACCGCTTCTCTTAATAGACACCTTCTTGAAGATGTCTATACAGTTTAGCCTGGAGGTTTTCTTAATCTAAGATATCCTAATAAAAGTGTATAAGCTTTAGTAATCCATTTATGGATTAAAGGCAAACATCTCAAATAGAATTTTTGTTTTTCATAAGTAAATCACATTGTATGATTTCATTGAAAACTGAGAATGACAATTGTGTTTACAAGAAACAAGTGGGAGCATGGTGACATTCCTAATCTTGTATGTATGAGACATACTTAATCATAAGGAATCACATTTCGACTATGCAAGATTTTTGATCTTGACTCGATAAGTAATTCTAAAATGAAAGACTTAGGAAACACATTCTTGCAAAGCAAAATGTATAGAGATAGATCAGATCAAATGTTAAGTGTTAATACATATTATGACTAGATCTTGAAAGAGATCAAGATACAAGACTCTTAGAAAATATTCTTGTTAAAGTCAAATGGCATTATTTTGAGCTCGTCTCAAAATCCTAGCATAAAGTTTAAGCTAATAAGAATGGATGATATTCTATACGCCTCGCAAATAGAATCCATTAAGCCATGATATGCATAAGACCAGATGTATTATAATACTTCAAGCGTTAGCAATGACACCAGTAGTGAATATGTGAAGGTCATTAGATGACTATGAAGAACATTACAAAAGTACTTACGAAGAACTAGATAATGATCAGATAGTTATAAATTAAAATTGCGTTGTGACTTCATTATTAATGAAGAATAAGTTTTATTGGAAGGAGCTCCAAGTAAACACAGTTATACAATCTACAAAGTAAGAATACATTGCTACTTTGGAAGACTGCAATTTAATATGATTGAATGAATGAGTTCATTATATATTAGGCTAAGTCCTTCCATTCAAGGATCACCTAGAAATCTTATGTGACATCGACAATGAACTTACTGTAGCTAAGGGCTCTAAGTCACATCAGTAAGACAATCATATCATCTAGAAATTTATCTATACTTGGAATAAAGATAAATGTATTCGCAAATTTCATACAAATCAAGATCAAGTTGAAACCATTCTCGAAGCCCTTCTGGATGCTAATACGAAAGGTCGTACTTGAGCAATAGGACATCGACATTCTAGGAATGGGATTTGATTTGGATTTAGTATTTGGATATTGGAACATTATAGCAACAACTATGCTATTGCTTAGATATATAGAGATATGATCTATTCAATAATACTTGTTGTGTTCTATATTAACATGTTTAATCCATGAATAATCAAGTTATTCTAAAAGGTCCGTAGTCGATCATATTTGTGGGAACAAATATGAAGTAAGGCTAATGTGAATTGGATTGGTTGACTATCATAAGATGATAGTGGGCAAAGGGTTGCAACCAAGATTCATAGGTACTTGCTAAGGAACAAGTATTGGACATGACCCGCTTCAAGATCATTGCATGGATCGCTATCATGAATGATACTTGATAAAAGGTACTATCTTTGTATCCTTAGACCTTAGATGCATATTTGGGACTCGAGGATTCGGAATGCTATACTTTGATATGGTCTAACGTTGTTCTTTGATCAGGCAACTATAAGGGCCATTATTGGGTGTAGTGTGAACTATCCAAGAGGCATATGCAGTCTGAAGGGATTTGTTCCTCTTATTCATTGAGAGTTAGACATTTAAGGCCTGATAAAAAGTTGAACACTGAATGAGGTTGATTGCGATCCGTATCTCATGTTCAACATAATGTCTGAAACAATGGGATAATTGATAACTTACCTTTTACATCAATTGTAGCTTTGAGCTAAAGGAAATTGGATGTTGATGAATGGCACCTCGTCGTGTGTTATTAGGGGCAGTAATGCGTTGCTAGACGTTGACCACTGTCTATATCAATACATAATGAGCCTTGTGCAAGTGGGAGATTGAAGGATCCTTATGCTCAAGATTCATTGTGTAATGATGTTTACTAATAACATATGATCCTATAGGGTCACACCTAATAGCAAGTTGACGCTTATTGATTATTTATTAAGTAATTTGATTATTAATAAATATAATCGACTCTTGTATTTAATTGGAGAATTATTATTTTACGAAAATAATATTTAACCGAAAAATTATTATTTATGGAAATAATATTTTTTCTAAGAAAGAAATAACAATTTATATATACATATGGTATGTTTATAAATTGTGTACATATATTTGGACTTATAGAAGTTCATTATATAATATGTACATATATGTATTTAACTTGTGTATAAATCATTATGTATTTTGTCTTCTTTATTTATCTTGTAAAACCAAGAAGAGACAAGTGAGTATGGGCATGACTTGTATGACTAGTTTTGTCCTCCCATACTCTCTTATACACACCTTACTTATACATCATTAAAAGAGATGGTCTCTTGAAAGAGATCAAATAAAAAGGACATGAGAGAAAGGCTTTCATTTCCTAACTTCTTTTTCTTCTTCTCTTTGATTCTTCTAATAACCATGGGTGATGTATGAAGCAAATAAGATTGCTTAACCATGGCTTCTCCTCCTCTCTCCTTGCTTTCTTTTGAAGAACACTTGGGATATTTGGTGGTTAAATGAGCTACTCTCCTTAAGACTTATTTTGGAATAAGTGCTTAATGGCTTAAGAAGCTTATAATACAAGTGAAGACTAGCATCTTGAAGTGTCTTACTCTTGCTTGGTGGATACATATAGAGGAATTCTACTTTGGGTTCTTGCCATCTACATCAACACCCCAAAACCGAGAGGGTTCAAAGTCTACAAAGGTTGTATCTCTTTATATTTCATTTAGATGTTTTAATCTTTCCATGGTTTTTGCAAGATGATCCTTGGTGGGAAATAAATTGTTTATTGTTATACATTTATAAAATGCTTCCGTTGTCTATTTTAAGTTTTTTTGGAAACTTATTTTGTATAAAACCCAACAGAGTGAACCGGAGATTGCTGAAGGGTGCCCATGTACTGCTTTACTCTGAAGTGGCTTGTGTACTCGCGCAAGCGGACGGCATCAGTAGACTCCTCTACAACTGTAGGAGTGCGAGCACGAGTGGCACGGTTTTGGATCATGGTTTGATAGGCACCGGCTCTGGAGGTGTGCGGTGTGGCAGACGTACCGACTATTCTACCCTCTCCTCCCCTTACGTCGACCCTCATCACTCCCGAGCCAGAAGCTCCCCCACTGGAGCTCTGGCCCGCCGTACCAGAGGCACGGCTTCTAGTAAGGACGGGTCGCACGTCTTGGGCAGGGCTCCCCGGTTCTGAGGAGTCCGTAGACGTGTCTTCTAATCCTACGGAGATTCGGTACATCCTAACGCTCATAGACCTACGGTCTGCCAAGTTCAGCACGTTATCCGGTATGGGCATCTCTACCTGTCCTGACTTCAGATTCTTCTTGTTGGCTCGCCCAATCTGCTGGCTTTCAAAACGGAGATGGTTTGCTCTGCGTCGGACAGCTCGGTTCTGGTTCATGTGATCTCGGATGACCAGGCTGAAAAAGCGCATCCACGGGATGGATGTGTGCTTTGTGCGTCCGGGCCCAGCTCTGACATCACCGATGATGTCCGCCCAGATTTGCTGAGCAAAGTCGATCCGCCTTCCGTAGGCGACCGCATGAAAGATATGCCAGAACTGGGTGGATGCTTTGTCCACGCCATGGGTCTTTGAGGAGATCGTCCGGTTGAGTATGTTGAAGAATGAATACCAGATTGGGGGCAGCATTCCCTGAGAGATCTGGGAGATTCCTCTCGGTCTGTTGTTCTCAGTGTAGTGTACTCCGACAGCGAGTACTTCGCTGAACAGTTCAGATCCCGACACGAGAGGGTCAAATGGTGCCTCCGAAGTAGCAGCTGGCAGACGAAGGATTCTGCGAAGATCCTCCATCGTGAGGACCAGATCAGTCTGGTCCACTCGGCCGACGATGGCCTGAACTCCGTCCCGGTTCTCAACACGGGAAGTGTGCCAGAACTGCTGCATATAAATCATCGGGACATCAGCAGTGGCTTGCATCGCGTATGCAAGGGGGTGAGCTCGGAGAATCTCGAGAACAACGTCATCTTGGACTGTGAAGTTCGCCAAGTTAACGAACTGGTTGTTCTGGTGGATCGGAACGATGTCTGCCGGGTTGATCAGTGCGAGATCAGCAGCGTTGGCGACTGGTGAAGTGGGAGCAATCGGTTGTTGATCAGCCATTTCTGTAATACCTCAAGTGTTAGATATATTATAACGTGAAAAGACTATACCCTCGACTAAGCGCGAGTCGGAAAAACTCGAAAACCCAATAATGAGTTTTTCGGGTTTTCCGAGTCGGAAAACGAGCAAAGTACACGAGGGGAGTTTTCCGATTCGGAAAAGAGTGTTTTCCGAGTCGGATAACTCAACACTTGGTAAATAAAGCACAATGATAAACTGACAAGTTTTCCGATTCGGAAAAGGTTGTTTTCCGAATCGGGAAACTCCCACATATTGAAAGAGAACTTGTAGGTTTTCCGAGTCGGAAAACATGGTTTTCCGATTCGGAAAATGTCAACACTTAGAAAAATTTTGGCAAAACTTGGTCTCTCGAACGAGTCGGAAAACCTTGGAAACCCATAAGGGTAGTTCCACGTTTTCCGAGTCGGAAAAGAAGCATTTGAAAACCGAGACCAAGTCCGATTCGGAAAACCATGTTTTCCGAATCGGAAAACACACAAGGAGACTTATCGTTTTCCGATGCGGAAAACTTGAACATTCAAGTTTTCCGATTCGGAAAACTTGAATACTCAAGTTTTCCGAGTCGGAAAACCGCGACTGTTCATCTTTTCCACTTAGAAACCGCTCAAAAACCGTCGATCCAAAGCCCTAAACTATCAACATTCATCCTAAACTAGTTTATAACAACATTCTAAGCAACAAAGGATCGTTTTAACGTCCCGAAATCCCATTCCAAGAAGTTTGGGTTTCGGGTAAGTTTTAAAACTTTTAGGCTTCGATCCAGACATTAAAACGCATGATTTAGATGTTAAAACTATATAAGGGTTGATCGTTTACTTACCAGGAATCCGAATATGTAAAGAAATCGACGATCGGAGCAACAACGAGCGATGTTCGAAATCGAGCGCGAAGTGGTTCGGATGAGAAATTTCAGAGAAAACTTGAAGATTTTTGAAATTGTGAAAAAGATACCTTGAAGTCAGGTATTTATATTTTTACCGACTTACACTGTGTTTTGGGTCAAAAACACTGTGTTTGGCTCTCCTTTTGGCTCTCTTAACCCGACTTTCACCATTTGGCAAAAACCACCCCTGGACTTGAAGTTTGAGTAAACTTACAAACAAGTCCCTGAACTTGAAATTTCAGAAAAGTTTCAAAACAGACCCTGGACTACAAGTTTCACAAGATTTGCAAAACGAGTCCCTGAACTTTAAGAAGCAGAAGGTGGCAAAGTTAGTCCCCGAACTTGTAAGTTCAAGACATGTACTCTACGGCCCCCTGAACTTTCAAGTTCATAAAAAGTTACAAGTTCAGCCCTCGACTTCCGAGAAAGAGACTTACCTGGTGCGTCTCACTGGGTTTTGCGCGAGTCCTGGTCTGAAGTAACCAGAAGTCGTTGTAAGGGTCCACACCTACAAGAAAAAATATAAAAGTGGTATCCAAAGTGATGTGGATCCAAGAACGTTAGTGAGCACACCAAAGAATAAGTGCAGGACCTAGGACTCCCCCTCGATTCATGCAACATCTATAAAGTTCCTACAGACTCCCCCTACACACATGCATATAAAATAAGAACTCCCGACTCCCCTAGACCTCAGGTAGGGAGGTCTAGCATTCCTAACTTGCTTAGGAGGAAAAAGTGACGCTTCTCGTCAAACGGCTTGGTGAACAAATCAGCAAGCTGATAGTCACTCTCAACAAAGTATAGTTCAATGTTACCTTTCTCGACGTGATCTTTGATGAAATGATATCGAATGTCGATATGCTTCGTCCGAGAATGTTGAACCGGATTTGCCGTGATCTGTATTGCACTTTTGGAGTCGCAGTAGATGGGAATTCGATGCATGGTGTATCCAAAGTCAGCTAGTTGGGTTTTCATCCACAGAACCTGCGAGCAGCAACAGGCGGCGGCTACATATTCTGCCTCCGCGGTGGATAGAGAGACGCAAGTCTGCTTCCGGGATGACCAACTGACCAACTTGTCCCCGAGAAATTGACAAGCACCAGATGTGCTTTTCCTGTTGAGCTTGCAACCTGCATGGTCTGAGTCTGTATATGCAATTAGTTCAAAGCCAGAATCCTTTGGGTACCAAAGGCCAAAATCCGGTGTGCCCTTCAGATACCTAAGGATTCTCTTGACTGCAGACAGATGTGATTCCCGTGGGTCACACTGAAAACGAGCGCAGACACCTGTGGAAAAGACGATATCGGGTCTACTAGACGTGAGATATAAGAGGGAACCAATGATTGCCCGATAAGTTTTCTGGTCAACCGGTTTACCAGAAGTATCAGCAGAGAGTTGAAAATTTTTGGGCATTGGTGTGGCCGCGGAGTTTGAGCCACCGAAATCAAATCGTTTTAAAAGATCTTGAACATATTTGGCTTGATTTATAAAAATGCCATCAGGGCGTTGTCGAACTTGAAGTCCTAAAAAGAACGTCAACTCGCCCATCATGCTCATTTGGAATTGGGATTTCATGGTGTTCTCAAACTCTTGGCACATCTCAGGCTTCGTAGACGCAAAGATAATGTCATCCACGTATATCTGAACAATAATTAAATCTGTACCTGACTTCTTGAGAAACAGAGTGGGATCGATAGTACCTTTCTTGTAGCCAACTCCGAGTAAGTATTCAGTGAGAGTTTCGTACCATGCCCTCGGAGCTTGCTTGAGACCATAAAGTGCCTTGTCCAAGATGTAGACGTGGTTTGGGAATCGAGGATCGACGAACCCTTCCGGTTGTTCAACGTACACTTCCTCTTGAAGGACTCCATTTAGGAAGGCACACTTGACGTCCATCTGATAGACGGTCATGTTTTTGTGTGCAGCATACGCAAGAAAGATTCGGATCGCTTCGATTCGGGCTACTGGCGCGTATGTCTCATCATAGTCGATACCCTCTTGTTGGCGATAACCCTTGGCGACCAGGCGAGCTTTATTCCGGATGATGAGATTGTTCTCGTCGGTTTTGTTCCGTAGTATCCACTTGAGGCCAATGATTGTCTTTCCCCATGGTCGTTCTACCAAGCGCCAAACCTTGTTTCTCTCGAATTCGGCCAGCTCATCTTGCATGGCGATCACCCAGTCGGGATCGGTGAGAGCTTGCCAAACATCAGATGGTTCAAAATCGCTCAAGAATCCACCGAAAAGGATCAGATTTTCAGTGTGCTTTGCAGATCTAGTGTTTACAGGTTGTGAGGGACTCCCGATGATCTGGGAGGGGGGATGATCTTTTGTCCATCTGCGAGTATGAGGGTGAGTGACATAAGTCTGTCGGTTGTTGGTGGCGTCGTTCTCATCTTGCACGGCAAAGATCTCTTCTAGGTTCCCACTTGATGAGCCTTCAGCTTGGGTGATCCGTGGGGCAGCCTCTAACCGGGGCTCTCTAACTACCTGAGCATATGATCGTTGGGCTGTGCTCGGGGAAGGTAGTGGAGCTTCTTCTGGAATTGGATCAAGAACAGGGTGCGGAGTCTGTTCTTGATCAGATGCCGGTGAAGCTGCGGATGAAACGTCAGATGGGGGAGCCACGGACTCAGGTGTCACGGAGTGAGTTGAAGTGCTGGAGGAGGGCTCCGTGACGAAGGCATCAGATGACACTGTGGTTGTGGTCGAACCTGTTGGAGCGGGAACTACGATTGGACTCGTTAGAGTGTGCAGATCGTATTCCGCGAGATCTAAAAAGTCTAAAGCAGAAAAGTTAGAAGACGGATCTGTGCTCGGTGGTGACGGGAACAATTCAGGGAAAGATGCAGACACACTACTAGAACTAGCATTCAGATAGGTTTCAGATTCAGAGAAATCAACATTTGAGCTTTCCAGGATAGTTCGGGTCCGTTTGTTGAAAACCCGGTAAGCCTTAGAGTTATGTGAGTATCCGATGAAGATAGACTCATCAGACTTAGGGTCAAACTTACCCAAATTATCCCGGTCATTAAGAACATAGCACTTACAACCGAAAACTCTAAAGAAGTCAATGTTTGGCTTACGCTGTTCGACCATCTCGTAAGCGGTTTTACCAGTCCGCTTTACGATTAGAGTCCGGTTTTGCGTGTAACATGCTGTTGAAACGGCTTCAGCCCAAAACTGTTGAGGAACTCCAGAGTGAGCCATCATGGATCTTGCTGCTTCGACCAACGTACGGTTCTTCCTTTCAACAACCCCATTCTGTTGAGGTGTGCGAACTGCTGAGAAGTTGTGAGTGATCCCCACTTCTTCGAGAAAGGATTGCAGCTTTGCGTTGCGGAACTCAGTACCGTTGTCACTACGTATTTTCCTCACCCGACGACCCAAGAGAACTTGTGTGCGTTTGATGAAGGCTATGATTCGTTCAGCAGCTTCTGATTTGTCTCGAAGAAATTCAATCCAAGTGAACCTAGAGAATTCATCTACGAGAACCAGCATATACTTCTTTCTGGCGAGACTTTCTACTCTCATAGGTCCACAAAGATCCATGTGTATCAAGTCGAGGGGACTTTGGCAATTTGTATCCATTCTCGGTGGATGAGAGCTTCTAGTCATCTTTCCTTGTTCGCACGCAGGACAGAGAGTGTCCTTGGAAAGGCGAAGCTCAGGTAGTCCCCTGACTAATCCCTTAGAAACCAGTTTGTTCATATCTTTGAAGTTCTGATGGCATAGTCTGCGGTGCCATAACCAACTGTCCCCTTTTGATGCTTTTGAGAGCAGACAGATCGCATTCTTCGGGTTAGCTTCAAACTGGGGGTGTGTTTGAGGGATTGAACGGAAGACGGTTGTGTAGAGATTGCCATTTCGCCTGGCGGAGAGAATAGCATTGTTGTCTTCATCGTTCACGTCACTTCCGTACTGAAAGGTCTTCACCCAGTATCCGTTATCACAGAACTGGCTGGAGCTAAACATGTTGTACCCCAATCCCTCCACATAACGTACACCCTTGATGATGTACTTTCCATTGGTGATTTTTCCCGACCCTAATATCGGCAACGGCGTTCTGTCGGCAGTCTTTATGTATCCTTCAAACTTCTCAACGTAGTCGAAGATGAAGGACCGCTGCCCAGTCATGTGTGTGTGAGCCCCCGAGTCAAAGTACCACACATGACTGATCTGCAAAACAATCAGGCTTGTTTAGGGACCCATTGCCAAATGGGTTCCTTAGGGTCAGAAACAGTTGAATTGGTCGATGCAGTCTCCTTTTCGGATTTCTCCTTAGGCTTAGGGGACTGCATTGACGAGGATGGTTTTCCCTTTCCTCTTTTTCTCCCTCTTCTCTTTCGAGACTTGATTTTAGGCATATCAGCATTAAAAGAATTATAAACACCATAGCGTAGAAAATTGTCAAACATAAAGCACATGTCATTACGCAAAGAATCAAAAGCGTGAGTTAAATGTCGATTACGTTTTACAGACATGTTTGAATTAATTCCTACACTAGGTGGAGCATAGCCAAGACCCGCACGGTTAGGACTATGCTGCTTAGGGAAAGCTTGAAAAGAGTTGGGTCTTCCTCGGTGATCCTTCCTCGGTGGCTTCACTTCCTGTCCACCATCCTTCTTCCTCCCATCTGCATTACGAGCATGGTGTGAGTTAGATGATGGTTTAATAGGAGAAGAGTTGCCACCTTTTCCAGATGATGTTTTTGAAAACTTAGGTTTTGTGGAAGAGAAAGGTTGCTTTGATTTTAACTGAGAGGTCTCACCCACTTCAAAGCTGCTTGAATTAAGGTCAAGGCTTTTAATGGGTTTAGCTGAGTTACGAGCATCGTTAGACTTTGAATGCTTTTTCTGGAGTCCTTTGGGTGCGTGAGGCTTAACTGACTTCCCCTTGTCAGTACCAACACATTTTTCACCCTTAGGGTTACTGTTCTCAGAAACAGGAGCTCGTGACTCAACAGACTTCTCCGGTCTTACAAAAACAGATTTTGGCCTTTTTGGGATAAAGCCTGAAGGATCATCACCTTCATCTAAGAACACCTTCAGATCGTACTCAACGTTAGGATCATGTATAGTCTTTGGTTCGGTTATCCTATGGTGTGAGTTGAGGGGTTCATCATCATCTGACAGTAAGGTATAATAGTCATCTAGTTCCGTAACAGATTTGGTTTGGGAGTGAACTATCGGTTGGTTGAGGAGTGGAGTAGTCCTATCATCAACTGAGTCTGAAAGGTTTTCAAAGTACATGACTTTTCTTTTTAAGATGGAATTTGACACACGTTGGTTGGTTAAGGCCACACGATAATTGATCTTTTCATCATGATCAAGTTCTCTTGTAATTTCTGAATGAACATTTAGGAGAACATATCGTGCCTTAAGATCCGCAACCTTGAGTTGAAAATCAGTAAAGGTTGAGGCTGCGGTCTCACACTCTGAAGACATTCTAAGTCTCTCGGCATTTGCCTCGATCAAGTCTTTCTTCAAAGCGTGAACCAAGGTGTCTTTTTCAGAAATAATCACTTTCAGATTCAGTATCTGATGTTGACATGCGTCCAGATCCATGGCTTTCAATCTAAGTCCAAACATTTCCTTCTCTAGTTCGACTAGGTCGGGACTCTTAGTTGCGGAAACATCCTCTGGTGGGATAACTAAGGTCTCTTCTGAAAAATCCATCTCCCTAGTGTCATAACTAGTGTTAAGGTCTGAATAGTTGATGGGAGGCATAGCTACCCTAGGGGTCCTAGCCTTGATGCCTTCCCATGTGGACTTAGTGTTTGTTGGATCACTGGCTGGGACAAATATAGGTTTGTTGGGAGCAGGGCTAGTGGGTGGACTGCTAGAGGTGCTGTTCGTTGGACTGACGGTCGTGGTTATGGTCTCACCATTTATAACTTCGGTGTATGTGACAGTCTGCCTAACGAATTCCTCGGTCACATGTCCTCCTACTAGGGCAGGTTTGGGTTTGGAGGCGGCCATGTCCTCAAAATTGTACAGATTAGAAGGTGCCTTTTCTAAAACATGGTTTTCAGACAGTCCAAGTCCGGGTCTGGCTTTATAGAAAGGATTTTTGTTGGCATGCTGCGTAAGAATGCTCAAGGTCTGCTCAGATTGTCCTCTTTTAAAGTTGTTATCTTCAAGCTCTTGAATTTTTGAAAACAGTTTAGTTCTTTCTTCTGAAAGTAACTGAAATTTTAGTTGGAGCTCACCATGGTCACTGTTAAGTTCCTCATGGGTTTTCTGAAGACAACTGAGTTTGTTAGACAAATTGGACTCTCTGACGCTAGACTCAAGAGTCTCACGATTGTACACTATGGTCAAGTCCTCAAGAGAGCTTTTGTATATGGCACTGTCGATTCTAAATTTCGTGACGAGAGATCGTTCTGATTGGAGACATCTCTCAAGTTCACAAATTCTAGAATCTAACATTGTCACATCATCAGTTAAGTCTGGGATAGTGGATACCTCAGAAGCGTCGAGGTCTCGATATGTGCTGGGGCCAACAGCTTCAGGTCCTTCGAAGTCTGCCATCAAACACGGACCCCCAACAAGATGATCTTCCTCGTCTGAGCTTTCCTCCTCACACACCCAGTTTTCCTCATCGACCAGCAGAGCGACTCCCTTCTCTTTCTTCCTCATCAATGCTGCCTTCTTCTCAAAGTATGCAGCATCCTTGTATCTGACAGGGCAGTTGTTCGCATAGTGACCCAGCTTGCCACATTTGAAACAGGATGTAGTGGCACTAGCAATTTTTTGAGGGGCTGGGTTAGGACCACCACTATTCACTGGAGCTGGAGGAGCATTTAACCTTTGATCACCAATTTCAACAGGACCTTGTTGATGTCCTTCTTTCGGAGCTTGCCTAGAGGAACCATTCTGATGATTCCCGTCTTGATAGTTTCTGTTACCTTGAGCTGACCGACCATCATATTCCCTGTAGTTCCTCTCCTGTTCTTGACCATATCCCGGACCACTTTGACCACCTGCGAATCCTCCATATCTGCCATCTTCACGTCTTCCATCTTGACCACCTTCGTACCCGCTACTGTATCCTTGACGGTCAATGTATCCCGACTCTGGAGTGTAGTTTCTCTGGTTTTGGCGATAGTTGATATGAGAAACCTGTCCTCTCCAGTCTCCCTGATCTCCAGAGCCTCCCTGATAGTCCAGGTACGTGTTATCTCTGTAGTTTCCTCTAGCTTCCCTATACTGGCCTTGATCACCACGGTACCTTCCTGGATGCTGATTCTGATATCTGTCCCCTTGCGGGTATCCTCCTCTTCCTTGATTCCCAAACTGAACTCGTTCTTGCTGGAAGTGTCCACCTCGGCCTTGCCCCATCCTTCCTCCACTGGGATATCCAGATCCCCTGGGTCTACTGTATCCACGTTTGGAATTCAGCTTCTGTACACTATTTGAGATAAGGGCAAGAGACTCATTCACGTGAAAGAGTTCATCATCTGAGATTGAGATGATCAGCGGATCATCTGGATGTTGATAGCTCGGACTGTAGTTAGAGTTGAACTCTGGGTAGTTTGAACCATAGTTCCCGTTGAACTCCTGGTTGTAGTTCTCCTGATAGTGCTGAGGTGGTGAGTGGTTGAATTGCTGAGGAGATGAGTTGCTGTACTGTTGATGCTGGAAGGGAGCTGAGTTTGATCCTCCACATGGTACTGCTGCAAGTGCCAGAGGGTCAACAGCATTTTTGAACTTGCCTCCCGTGATGAATTCCTCATGCTGAACCATCATGCTAAAGAGGTCGTGTAGACCCATGATCCCCAGATTTCGGCTCAGCTGCAAGTTGATCGCCAGATTCTGCCATGCTGATGTCAGGTTCTTCAGGAACTTAACATTCACCTCGTACTTCGACTTCTCTATCCCGAGCCTTCGTAGGTCATTCACAAAGGCGTTCAGTCTTTGATAAGACTCGGTGAGGGATTCGGTTTCCCTGGCTTTGAAGCCTTCGTAAGCGTTTAAGGCACTTTCTTTTTGACTTTCGAGGGCGGTGTCACCTCCTTGCATCTGCTGCTCTATTTCTAACCAAACGTCTCGTGCGTTTGTCAGACTATCCACCCTTGCGTACATATCATTGGGAAGAGCCATGATCAGAAGGGTCAGTGCACGCTTGTCGACGAGGTGCCGGGCTCTTTGTTCAGGGTTGAACATTTCAACTGGCTTTTCAACTACATACGAAGGTAGTTCGGGACATGTATCTGTTTTGGGAACAGCAGCAACCGTGACAGTTGGTCGGATTGGGCCTTCGCGGATTGACTTCATGAGATTACAGTCGAGCATGTCTAGGAAGTGTATCATCCGGCGCTTCCATTGCTGGTACTCGCCCATCACCAGTACAGGAGGGCGAGTTTCGGAACCGATCCCCAGGATTTCCTTCGACATTTCTGAGAAAATAAAGAGACCTCCTTGTAAGATTCACTTGGCTTGAACACAGAAAGGTTTTGAAAAAGCTGATGTTTCGAGCGCCTCGGGACACAGAAAGCTTGGAAGAAGTAAAAGATTTTGAAAGCAAGCTTAGTGTCGAATTTGAGAAACGAAACGGCAAGAGTTTCGGCTCAAAGAGGCGAAATCCGACTTGGAAACAGGTGTTTTCCGATTCGGATTTGGCTCAAATATCAGGATGCGGAAAAGAGGCTTTTCCGATTCGGAAAATATACTTTTCCGATTCGGAAAACCTTGGATGCGGAAAATGGGTTCGGAAAAAGAGAAGTCTCAGAAGCAAGACCCCTAGTCAAAGACTCGTTCTCCGATTCGGAAAACTGAGTTTTCCGATTCGGAAAAGGAGAGATCTCCGATTCGGGAAATGCACAATTTCCGACTCGGAAAAGTTGAGCTGATAATTCAGCTCTTGTTTTCCGATGCGGAAAACCAGTGCAGGAAGTTCCGAAAAACTCTTAAAACCCACTCAAAACCTCTTAAAAATCAGTGTTTTGATCCCCAATTTGTAAGAAAACACTTATAAAACTATGGGGAATCACTTAACACTTAATTTGAATCTTTAAAGATACCTTTTGGATTGAAAAACCCAAAAATTTTGAAAAAACTCAAAACTCAAAACCTTTTGAAAATCAACCAAAAATCACAAGCAAAGCCAAGGAATCAACAAGATTGGCTCTGATACCAATTGTTGTCCCTAAAAACAATGAAATGCAATAGAAATGGATGGAAATCCTCAAAGAATGGGATGAAATCAATGAAGCTTTTGAATAACACAACAATGGAGTATTTTTGCCCAATTTAGTATGAATGATTCCAACACAAAACCCTAGGACATCCTTTTCCTTTTATAGGAGAAAGGAAGTTACAAAGGTTGTCAACAAAGGCCCTCGAGGTTCTAAACCTCAAACAAGGGCTTACACAAAATAAGATTGTTTACGGAATAAGGAAACTAAACTAGAAAGCATTTAAAAGATAGTTGATTCTGACTCTTCTCAACACCTGGGTTCTACAGAATAAAGTAACAAAAACATATTTTGTATTAAATTGAACTTAATAAAATATAGTAAAGGCATTATAATAGGATATCGGTATTGACTTACTAGATATGGACCGTTGAATTTAGACTTACGTCAATTACGTATGTGATAGGGCATATTTAGACTTGGAGTCGGGATTTGATCATGCACTACAGGTTGTTTCTTTTAAACGCAAAAGCTACTCGAGGTGAGTATTCACAGCCCCTCTTTTTACCGTTTTTACATGTTTTGGGGTGAAAAGCATGCTTACAATGTTGTGAGGCATGGTATTGTGAATAATGTTGCGAAATAAAATGTGTTGTGAGCTAAATTTGATATGTTATGAGGCATGATATAGTGAGTCTGAAATGTTTAAATCCCCGGTAACTACTATTAACTCATAATAATGGGCCTATTGTTAGGAATTATGTGCATAAGTTGACAAACCGTTTGATCGCACATCCAACGTTATAAGTCACTTGAGGGTCACACCTGTGAGGACCTATAATTCGGATAGTAAATTAACCCCAGTTTGGAGAGTTTAGTTTTATAATAGTGAATTATAAAACTGTTGGGTGTTTTCTGTAAAAACCCCAAAGTTAAAGGTTTCTGATAATTAATTACAGGTTATATATTTATTAGTTAAATAAATATATAAGTTAATTAATTAGTTTATAATTATCTAGAAGTAATTATATGTAAAGATAATTATGGAAATTATTCTTTCTTAGAGAGAAAGAAAGAATAAAGATAATTATGGAAATTATTCTTTCTTAGAAAGAAAGAAAGAATATGGAAGCAATCTAGTATATGGAATTTATTCATATAAATAGATGTGCTAGGCTATGATTATTCATTGAACTAATTTTAATCAACCAAGAAACCTTTCTCTCTCCTCTCTCTCTCTCTTCGTCGATCTCACCAAGAAAGAATCCAGATCCGGTTTCGTTTCTGATTGATCGTGTTCTTCGCGTACCGTTTGTTCGTGAAGCGTTCCGGGGTTAGATCCAGCTAGAGGGAATTCCGTTTGGTCGTTTACGGGTGGATCTATCTCAAGCAATCCAGGTAATAACCCTAAACCTACATATTAACTGTAATAAAATAAACAAATAAGATCTGTGATGTTTTCGGGATTTTAATCGTTATTGCTTCCGCTTAATCAAACCAGTTAGGTTTGATCGTTAAACCTTTGGAACAGTTTGTTTCATGTGGTTTTGTCGTGTGTCTCGACCAGTCAGGTTTGAGATCACGGTTTTTCTCGTGTCAGTTTGATACGAGGATCCCACAAAATCCCAACAGTGGTATCAGAGCCACAGTTTTACTTGTTTATTTTAGTTATTATTAGATCCGTTAAAATTGTTTCTTGTAAATAAAGTTTGGATTTAATCTTTATCAGTTTGGTAAAGATTTAATCAGTTTGATAATTATCAGTTTTGAATAAAACACAATCTTTATCAGTTTGGTAAAGATTTGATTTTATTTGGTTTAATCTTTATCAGTTTGGTAAAGATTTTTGGGGTAATTATCAGTTTTTCAATAAAAACTAAAACTTTATCAGTTAGATAAAGGTTTAATCTTTATCAGTTAAATAAAAGTTTAATCTTTATCAGTCGTATAAAAATTTATTTTATCAGTTTTCGTTTATCGTATATCTCATTAAAACTGAAAACCACGAAATCACACACGGTAGCGAGATCCGCGGCGGCCAGGCGGCAGCCAAACCGCACTCAGGCGGTGGCCGGACTCGCACCGCACCGAGCCGAGGCCAAACCACCAGTTTGGTGGTGGCCGTGAACGGCGGTAATAGTTTCGCAAAACCAATCGACCACCGCAAGCCCGATTGGGCAGCGATGGTGTTGCGATGGTAGTAGCGGCTGAAGCGTGTGTGGTGGCAGTGGCTGTGGCCATCGTTGCCGGACGCACCACGAACCACCAAGCTGTCCGCCGGCTGCCTTGCGGCCACGCCAAGGCAGCGGCGGTGGTCAGTCTTGAAATCGCGAAGCCACCAAGCGGTGGTAGTAGCGATTGTTGCCAATCGACGAGAACGGCGGTGGCGGTGGTTCCGCTATTAACCGCCGGTAATGGCGGTGGTTTATTGCTGTCGGCCACAAGCCGACTGCCGCAATTGGTAGTGGCGACGGTGCGTTAGTTGTGGACCGCGGTCGACGGAGTGGCCGATTGCTACTACCATCGATATGCGGTGTGCGGCGGTGGCGCCTTGGCGTTATCGTCGCCGGTCGTTAGAATCGGCCGAAACCGATCAATTCGTCGAGCGTCACCAGTGATGGTGGCGTCGATCGCCGCGGCGACGATGATTGTTTTGTAACCGTTGGTGACGGCGGTGGCATTTTCTTGGCTACCGTCGTCGCCGGTTTATAGTGGTGTGGTAATCGCGGTGGTGGTAGCAACCGTTTGTTGTTATCATCACCAAAGGCGATGATTACGTGATCAACGACGAGATGTCAATCGATCACGAGATCGTGTTTTTGGGTTTTTCGTTTTATTGGGCCTAACCTATCCGAGGCCCAAGACCCAGAAATTTCGGACCCAGTCTGAGGCCCAAAAGGGATTTATTGGTTTTATGTTTTTTATCCAAATTAATTTTATTAAGATAATTTTATTTATTGTCTTATAAAATATTTTAAGGGATTTTATTAATAATTATCCCTGTGATTATCAAACCGAGTATTTGACCCGTTTTGGTCAAATGGGCCAGGTGTCATATTTGACCAGTTGGTCGAACCACGACACAGTTTTTTGGCCAGCACTTATTATTTCGATTAGTTGGTTCGGAATGTCCGGTTTGATATGTTTTGGATAAACGTAAATATTTTAGAAAATTGGTTTTATTTTACATATTAGATTTATAGTTTATAAATCTTAGGTAATTTTATAAAACCGATTTCAGATTAAAATATTAGTTTCGATTTGTAAAACAGTTTGTTTTATAAATCAGTTAAAACCACATTTTGCGATAAACCGAACGAGATATTATTTAACGGATCTAGGATTATTTTTTATGCTTTATATATGTTGCTTGTTTATTTGCTTTATATATGTGCATAAATTATATATTATACCTGTTTATGTATATTTGTGCCTGTTATAAAATTTGCCAACTTAGCTCATTATTTTATTCTTGAAAGGACCTGCATAGTTTTACAACTCCTTTATTATATTAATGACCTTAAGTATAATTTTTTCTTTTTCGAAAATTCCACCGAGAGGTGATAAGGCCAGTGGGAGCTACTAGAATTTTTGAAAAATTAGTTAGGTCATTTTGGACCTTTAGGAATTAGTTGGCAAAACTATGATTAGACGTATCAACTGCGTAGTTGTTAATATTTAACTGCGTGAATGTGTTTGCTCATGATTAGTTGATAATTATTGCATGCTTAGCTTTTATCAAACGTTTTAAAATTTAGAGAGAGTTTTAAAACTTTTCAATCATGAGATATGATAGGTTTTTAAAATTAAAATTACCAAGTTTTCAAACCTTGTTCAAACGGTAGATTTTATTTTAAATAACCTTATATTTATAAGATCGCTTTTCTTATAAAGGAATGTTGACAAAAACAGTTAGTTTTGGTCAACTGGTTGACTTTCAAAACAGTTGGTTTTAGTCGACAGTCATGCTATTAAAACAGTTAGTTTTAAATTAGCAAGTGTTTTAAAACAAGTTAGTTTTAAACAGAATGTATGTTTATTAACAGTTGGTTTTAAACATCAGTTGCCTTTTAAACAGTCGGTTTAAATAGCAAAGTTTTTAAAGAATACTGGAAATTTAAAGTTTTTTCAAAAACTTAGCTAAAACCCATAAAATCATAGATCAGTAGTGCAACCCATTTGTGGACACCTTTGGCGTAAGGTACGTTGGAGCTCGAAGGAGTCGAACCTTTAGCACCCACGTTCAAACCCCAAGCTGAAGGGGGTGAAAAGACTCTGCGATATCGGGGGGTACCGACCAGAGTACATCCTGTCTTGGGTGGTGAGATCTACTTTGGTAGTTGTTACAACTCACCGGGTGGTACCGGGCCAAAGAGCACTAAGAGGGACTAAAACATGTACGGTTTTTTTCCGATGTCCCGAAAAGATCTAGGAGTCATGTCAGTTAGATATGATTGGTAAAAGTCCTTACCTACCGAAATAGTACGGGCCTGGTGGGGCGTGAGCAAACCGCGCATCAGGACGTATGAAATAAGGATCCTAGTCCGATAATTATCATTTTAGGGTTTATTGATATTTATTCGGAACCGTTTATTCAAAGGTACTAAAACCAAATTTTAAATGTGTAGATGGCAAACACGGTTACCAACACCAATAACCTTTCTCTTCGCTCGATCCTAGAAAAGGACAAACTCACTGGTCCGAATTTTCTCGACTGGGAGCGCAATCTCCAGATTGTGCTCAGGCACGAGAGAAAGTGGTATGTCCTAGAAGAACCTCTAGGTGAGGCCCCACCAGCAAATGCCAGTACGGCAATCAGAAATGCTTATCAAAAGCGTTCGGATGATTTGCTGGATGTTGGCTGCTTGATGCTTGCGACTATGAGCCCAGAACTACAAACAGGGCTCATGAACACTAATGCTTACGACATGATCCGCCAGCTGAGGGACATGTTTCAAACGCAAGCTCGCACAGAGCGTTATGATGCCACGAGGGCTCTAAACGCGTGCAAAATGGCCAAAGGGACCTCTGTCAGTGCCCACGTTATGAAAATGAAGAGGCTACTTGACCACCTAGAGAGGTTAGGTCACCCAGTTCCGTTGCAGTTGGCAACGGATACCATACTTAATTCATTGTCCGATGATTACAAGCAGTTTGTGATGAATTTTAATATGAACAACATGGAAAGGAGCATAGCTGAATTGCACTCCATGTTAAAAACTGCTGAACAAAGTATGGGGACGGGGACCAAGACCAAAGATGTTCTGATGGTCAGGGATGGTGGAGTGAAGAAGAAAAGAGGGCAAAGGAACACCAGCAAGGGCAAGGACCAGGTTCAGGTCAGCCAGAGTGTACCAAAGGCCGTTGACAATAGAAAGGGCAAGGGCAAGGGCAAAAAGGGCAAAGTCAACAAAGCGAAGGCCGAGAATCGATGCTTTACGTGTCATGAGGTCGGACATTGGAGACACAATTGCCCGAAGCGTCATGAAACAGGTATAAACACCTAGGACGTTTTATGACTGCTTCAGTTTATCATTACTACTTGTTAGTTTATAAGTTAACTGACACCTAGAGCAAATGTATGATTGCAGGTGATCAGGAGAAATGAAGTGCCCGGGTCCTGAGGATCAGACAAGATTTCTTTTAGATATTATCAAGACATTTTAAACTTATTTTAAGACATTTTGGATATTTTGAAATGTTGGTTGATTTAAATTTATGGATTTTGGTATTTTAAATTTAAAATTATTGTCTTGATTTATATATATCTAATTTTGCCATGAACCTAAGTCAAGATAGACTTGATTCAATTTGTTGATCCTAGATATTGTCTACCACACTAACAAATATACTTCAAAATTTGATAATTCGAAGTAATGTATATATGAAAACTGTCAAAAACACACGAAGTACTATTTTATAGGAATGTGTTTTTGGAATAAAACATTTACGAGTAATATGATTATAACAAGTATATTGTAGTCAAGTTCAAATTACTCATATGTTTTAAAAAGGGAATTTAGGATATTATCACAGATGACGTTGATAATATCAGTATTTATAAAACTAGTAAATTCCAAGTTTTGGAATTAGGGATCTAATAAGATCCAGTTAAGTTTTATGAATAGTAAAATTCAAGTTTATAGTATTAAACTTATTACTTAAAATAAAATTGACTAAATAGTCAAGTCTTGACTGAGTCAATAAAGTTTAAGTAATAGTCAGTTTTCATATAGGTTAGTGGGAGCCCAATTTATTCTCTATCTATACTTCCGATAAAGAATAAAAGTTATATTATTGATTTGTAGGAATTCATAATCCAGAGAGGATAAGAATTCATGAGAAATATGATCTATTCTTTCAAGTCAAAAAGGTTAGATCAAGAGTTTCAAAGTCTCGAAACAATAAAGTCAAAGTTTTGACTTTAAGAAAATCAATAATTATATGTGTTGTAATAAAGATATTCAAGTATCCTTTTTAGACCATCAAGTGTTGTAGAACACTAGGATAAATTTCCTGGAATTTACCAGTTTGGTAAATGGAAATTTTGTCAGATTTCAGGAAGAAATCTTTATCTACACAGCAACTAAGGAAAGTTGCGGAGTTGACTTTACATATTCAAGAAACTTGGAGTTATTCCAGTATCTCCAAGATTTAGGCAATATGGTAAAGGAAAGTCTAGTTTTTGTTTAAAGTGTTTGCAAAACAAAACTAGCAGAACCAAGTTAAAAATTATTATTTAATAACTTGCGTTGTTTTGGTTATTTCTTTGATTAGGATGGTAAACACTAATCGAAGGGTTTAAATTGAAGGAAGGTGATACTTCATTTAAACCAGTATAAGTACACATTGAATAGACACCGTAAAAGTAACTTAGAAATGCTATTAATTTTGTTATTATTACAGAGTGGAATATGGACTATACAAAATTAGTTTCTTTGTTTCTTTTAAACTTAGCATGTTTTTGATCCAGGAATAAAACTAGTATAAGTTTTATTTGAAATTATCCGTGACAACTTATCAAGGTGGGAACCTGATAGGGTTTTAGAGTCATCGTGAGTTTTTGGGTGGTTATAAAACAGAGTGTTGAATAACAGCTACAAGCGATGTAGACCAAAAACTGCACGGATATTCGATAGAGCAGCGAATATCGGATGTGATCCGCCGGTTGAGATTACTCCATGGATTTAGTCATGAGTAAGACTCCCAGAGGTTGTCCTTAGCACCTGAGGTATTTGGTTTGGCATTGCGAGGACTGTTGGATACTTAGTACGTTCTAACATCACGCCGTAACAGGGTGGTCATACGGGGCGTAACTAGATTCAGCGGAAGCCGTGGTGACAGATGCAGATATGCAAGATGGGATTTGCACCTCTTCTTCGAAGAGAGATATTTCCTGGGCCCCTTGACTGACTACAAGAACTGATGAAGTGCATGGCCATGCCCAAACGAACTGATTTGTTCTTTGTCGTTTACCAATCAGTTGGAAGTCGGATAGTCATGAACATAATCTTGAGTATTCTGAGTTGACTGTATCCATGCTCATACTCAAAATTGAAATATCGTGTTGCAAAAGGAAAAGCCTAGTTATACCCGATTTGTGGACAGTTTGTTCATAAATGATGTTTCCTTTTAGGAACGTTTTATCACCTACCTGGGTATAAGGGTGCTTATAACCTGGTTAGCCTAAGTGCCTGTCTAGGGGCCTCCTTAGGTCCGTGTCATCAATCTGGTATTGCCAACTTGCACAAGTGGGAGTCTGTTAGGAATTATGTGCATAAGTTGACAAACCGTTTGATCGCACATCCAACGTTATAAGTCACTTGAGGGTCACACCTGTGAGGACCTATAATTCGGATAGTAAATTAACCCCAGTTTGGAGAGTTTAGTTTTATAATAGTGAATTATAAAACTGTTGGGTGTTTTCTGTAAAAACCCCAAAGTTAAAGGTTTCTGATAATTAATTACAGGTTATATATTTATTAGTTAAATAAATATATAAGTTAATTAATTAGTTTATAATTATCTAGAAGTAATTATATGTAAAGATAATTATGGAAATTATTCTTTCTTAGAGAGAAAGAAAGAATAAAGATAATTATGGAAATTATTCTTTGTTAGAAAGAAAGAAAGAATATGGAAGCAATCTAGTATATGGAATTTATTCATATAAATAGATGTGCTAGGCTATGATTATTCATTGAACTAATTTTAATCAACCAAGAAACCTTTCTCTCTCCTCTCTCTCTCTCTTCGTCGATCTCACCAAGAAAGAATCCAGATCCGGTTTCGTTTCTGATTGATCGTGTTCTTCGCGTACCGTTTGTTCGTGAAGCGTTCCGGGGTTAGATCCAGCTAGAGGGAATTCCGTTTGGTCGTTTACGGGTGGATCTATCTCAAGCAATCCAGGTAATAACCCTAAACCTACATATTAACTGTAATAAAATAAACAAATAAGATCTGTGATGTTTTCGGGATTTTAATCGTTATTGCTTCCGCTTAATCAAACCAGTTAGGTTTGATCGTTAAACCTTTGGAACAGTTTGTTTCATGTGGTTTTGTCGTGTGTCTCGACCAGTCAGGTTTGAGATCACGGTTTTTCTCGTGTCAGTTTGATACGAGGATCCCACAAAATCCCAACACCTATAATACATGTGGATAGCGCTATTTGGTTGACATACCCACCTTAAACTGACGAGGAATAGGTGCACTGTATTGAATAAAAATTCTACACATGTGGGATTTAGTCCCACCGTTGAGGTAGAATAGGGGCGTAGCATGTCATAAAATTTCAGGATTAGTAGTGACTCAAAGAATAAATATCATGCGATTAACGTTAACCCGGGAAATTTACTCACGTTTTGATACTTAGCTTGGAATGGAGTGAGCAAAAACGTTCACTAATGTTAAGGCTAGTATCGATAGTGAACAAAAAGGTTCAGTATAACTTGTTCATGAAAAATTGAGTGAATAAAAAGGTTCACTGAAAATTTGTTGCATTTAAACTGTTTTGTGCATATGAAAACCTGTGAACTCACCAACTCTCGTAGTTGACACTTGATTTAACATGCTTTTCAGGAAATCCGAAGGTGATTGATAAGGCTTAATTTTTTTGGGATATTGTAATCACCAATCAAGACTTTGTTAATTTCGTTTTGTTGTAAACCTTTAATTATGGATTGGTTGTAATACATTGTAAACTTTATTTATTTTGATATGAATGATTGGTGCTATTTATCTCCCATCGCTATGAAATCTAGACTGTCACATCTCGCGTTTCCGCTTTAGCGGGGTGTTCAAATAGTGATGCGTAGACAGTGCATAGATTTTGTGAGTCGGTCCACAATTTCCCATATTGAGTCATGACCCTTCTTGGTTTTCGGTAATTTGGTCACAAAATCCATTTATATTTGCTCCCACTTCCACTCTGGAATTTTTGGCTGTTGCAGGACACCGGATGGCTTCTGATGTTCTGCCTTGACCCTTGCACAAGTCATGCATTTACTTACATACAGGGCTACATCCTTTTTTCATTCCAGGCCACCAGTAGTGCTCCTTTAATCCCTTGTACATCTTGTCAGCTCCTGGGTGTACCGAGTACTTTGTTTGATGAGCTTCGTCCATGATTGTTGATCTCAAATGGTCGACCTTTGGTATCCATACTCTGTCCCTAAAGTAACGTACTCCATCTGACCGTACCTCAAAATCTTTTTCCAGCTGATGCAGGGTCTCATTCTTTAGGTTTTCTGCCTTTAAAGCTTCTCCTTGAGCTTTGAGTATTTGACTTCTCAAACTTGTTTGCACTAAGATTCTCATAGCTCGTGCCCTTGACGGCTTCACCCTTTCTTTCCTGCTCAAAGCGTCTGCTACCACATTTGCTTTTCCTGGGTGATACTTTATCTCACAATCGTAGTCATTGAGTAATTCTACCCATCTCCTTTGCCTCATGTTCAACATCTTTTGATCAAGAATATGCTGAAGGCTCTTATGATCTGTAAAGATTGTGCATTTTGTACCGTAGAGGTAATGACTCCAGATCTTGAGTGCGAAAATCACACCTCCAAACTCTAAATCACGAGTTGTGTAACTCTTTTCGTAAATTTTCATCTGCCTTGACGCCTATGCAATAACTTTGTCCTTTTGCATTAGTACGCACCCCAAGCCTTGGTGTGAAGCATCACAGTACACTACGAAATTATCCGTTCCTTCTGGTAATGCCAAGATCGGTGCGTTACACAACTTATGCTTAAGTAGCTGGAACGCTTCCTCCTGTTTGTCTCCCCAAACAAACTGTAACCTCTTGTTTCCAATATGCCTATATTATCTGCTAAGTATGTTTAATTATTATGTTAAAAAGGACATTATGTGTTAGTGGGAGTTTGATTTTGAAAACTTAGAGTTATAATTCTTGGGAGTATATAAGAGGATCTAGAAAATTTCTCGTTGAATGGAGTTAAAACGAGAAAATTAAGAAAACGGGCCTAAATTTCAACATCTAAGCTATGGAGACGTAAAACCGATTTATTTTTTGGGAGATATTTTCTGGAATATTTTAATTGGAGGTTGTAGATTATTTCGTTATGAACGCGTAGGCGAAAACCTCATCGAAAACGGAGTTCCAAGCGAAAAGTTATGTCATTTTTAGTGTTTAGTGGTCAAATGGGTGTCCAAAACGGGTCAAACCCGACCCAACTCGATTTTGACTTATTTAACACGAATTTTATACCCATTTTAAGCCATTTTCAGTTCCAACACTCCCACACACACTAAAGGTGCGATTTAAACATACTTAAGCTCCATCTAACTCAAATCAAGGTGAAATTACAAGATCTTGAAGGATTTGACCATCAAATCAAAGGTATAATCCATCTTTACACTTGTTCTTGATGTATTTCATGATTAACCCAAGATTCATGAAATTCGGGGTCTAGATTATGGATTGCATGTAGCTAAAACATGCTTATTTTATAAAATCTAAGCTAGATATGAAGTTATTTAAGAAAAACCATGTCTAATCTTGAAAGGTTTGCAAAAGTTAGGTGAGAAGTTGTTGAATGTTCGAAGGTTTAATAGGAAAATACTTGGATTTTCAATGATTTCATGTAATGTAGTTGATATCATGCTAGAAATCTGAGTTTGTAAGTTTGGGCAAAAGTTTGCTAAGAAAAGATGGAAATTGAAGGTTTTAGTGTTCAAAAACCTAAATTTCAGCTCTGTTTTGCAAAAATGATAGTAAATCATAGAAAATTCAGAAAAATATGAGGTCAGCGGCATTGGAAAGTTTGTTTTGTCAACTTTGTTTTGTATTTAGACCTCAAAAGCTAATTCCAAGATTAGGAAGGGTAAAAAGGGTCATTTGTTCAGTGCTGTAAAGCTGATTTCTGACAGCTTGCTGCTGTTGCTTTGTAAAATTCGTGGAAAATTGTAGTAAAATCCTAAAATTATGTAAAAATAGGCTCTGGAAAGATAAGAGACAGGGCTACAACTTATCTTCGGAGGTCAAATTGAGATTTTGAGTTTTAAACGGTCAAAACAGCTTTGCAAGTTGAGAGTGTGAAATGGGATTCAAATAAAGTACCTTTATTGAAATAAAATTTGTGTGAGTTCTTGATGTGAATCACTAATGAGACTTTGAATATGACTTCCAGGAATGGTTTAAGCTTGTTTGGAGTCTTGGAGGTGATTTCAACCTTTGAGTTGGAATTAGAATTCGACCGCTCAGTTTGGCACTCGGTTTGATACAATCGAATTGTATTGTGAGTTTACTTGGATATGTGATTATTATGTGCTATATATATGTATATGTGCTATCTTTGTTGTCTTGATACTTGTATTCTATGATCACTACTTGAAATGGATTGTTATTGTTTTGTTCTTGTGTTGGGCGCCGGTTGTCGGGCACCTTTGGATCCGGGTGAGACAACCGGAGGGGATATCCTTACTCATCTATCCGGGGATGGAGGATGGTTATTACAGGAAGATGAGTAAAGGGTTTGTACACCATCCGGGGGTGGAGGAACACGGGTTGGTCAGTCAAACCTAATGTTTGTTTATATTGAGTGCATAAATTGTTGAATAGTGCACTAGTTATGCATAGCACGATTTGGAGTATCTAATGTGTTTGTGTGATAAGTTCGCATCATTGAGTTCCCACTGTAAGCTGATTGCCCTGTAGTTCCCTCGAGAACCTATATTTTGAAAGCACATGCCTTTGATGAGATTGATCCTTATATTCTTAGACTTTCGTTGTATATGTACTTATACGAGCCATGATGCACATGATATCTATTTAAACTCACTAAGCTTTATAGCTTATCCTCTTAGTGGCAAACATTTCAGGAAAGGTCGATGAGGGTAAAGAGAAGGTTGTTAGCCGTTGATTGCTTGTGTTCGAAGCAAGGATCGTCATCTTTTGGTACTTAGTAATCTATGCTTTTGAGTAGAACTCGTTTAGTTGTCATTTTGTATCCTGGTTGATGTTTTACCGATGAACCTTTTTAGTATTTTGGATGTAAATCTTGGTATAAAAACTTACTTTTGGATGATATATAAATGTATCCCGTATTTTTATTGAGGTCTAGCTCCTATAAATCTAATGAGTTCCAAAATCATATAAATCCGAAAAATGTTAGCAATATGGTCTTACATTATGGTATCAGAGCAGCGATTTAAGCGAACTAGGTACCGGAAATGGTATCGGGACTTAAACCTAGGCATTGAGATTGTATAGGAATTAAGTTTGATTTTTATACGGGATACAGACCATAGGAAAGACCTAGGTGGGTGGGTAAATGGATGTTTATTAGGATATTGTTTAATACTATTGGTACTTGCATCTTTCAGAACAATGTCTGATCATGACATTCATGCTAGCGATACACCAACGAACCCAGATGGTGGTGAGCATAACTCGGATTTAAATGTAGATGATGAAACCTCACACCCTCATTGGCGTGCTGATTCACTTGTTGAGGAAGATAGCCCTTTAACTCCTCGTGGTGAACAATTGATGAAGCGGGTTACCGATTTTGTACGACAAGCTCTTAGTGAGCAACGAAAGGAGGATATTATGAAAGGAAAGCGAGTTCATACGGGTGCCACTTCTCAGATTAAGTCCACCCAAACTTCGTTCAAAACCTTCAAAACTAGTGGAGCAACTGAATTTAATGGAGTTTCAGATCCTATTGTAGCTATCGAGTGGCTATTAAACACAGAAAAAGTGTTTTGAATCTCCAAAGTCTCGGAGGAAAATAAAGTTAACTATGCAACTGCAATTTTCGTGTGCATTGGTATGGTGGGACGCAACCTACCAGTCCTTGAGGGAGGTCGAACGAAATACTTTGACTTGGGAAGTCTTCAAAACCATCTTTCACGAACAATACTGTCCCGCTGACTTGCAAAAGCGACTGGAGAAAGAGTTTATTGACATTAAACAAGGAGATTTGACTGTAGTGCAATATGAGACTCAATTCAATCTGAAGGCACGTTTTGCTTCACGTTTTGTTACTTCTGAACAACATAAGATTGAACATTTTGTTGATGGTTTGAGGAGAGAGATTAAAGAATTTGTATCTAATCGTGATATCACGAGTTTTCGAAGGGCGGTTGAGTGTGCTCGACGACGAGAGCACGAACTCTCTCTTTATGGTGAAGCCACATCCGAACCTAAGAGACAAGGAATTGAAAGGTCAACACCTCTACCTGTAAACCGGTCTAATCGATCTTTCACTCCAAGAAGGAGTCAATCCCAGAGTGTTTCTCGAACCCCATCTCGAGTCTTCTCCATGCAGTCAAATGCACCTCGCCCTTGCCAACAATGTGGCAAGACAAACATTGCGCGATGTTTCTCTAAACCTTCCAAAATTACGTGCTATTCCTATGGTGAAGTTGGGCATATTCGTACAAATTGCCCAAAGCGGGATCGGACATGTTATACGTGTAGAGTTTATGGACATCGTCATTCTAATTGCCCAAATGCCAAGCACGAGGAGTGTAAGGCCTCGGTACCACAACCGGTAGCGAGAGGTTCCTCAGCTCAAAAGGAGGAGGTACCAAGAGCAAGAGCTAGAGCATTTCAGATCACAGCAGAGGAAGCTCGTGAGGATCCGGATGTCGTCACTGGTATTTTTTTTGTGAATTCTCGTCCCGCACGTATATTATTTGATTCTTGGGCTACCTATTCCTAAGTGTCACATGCTTTTGTTCGCTTCCTCGAATCTATGCCTGTACTTTTTGATAAACCGTTTTCTGTGGGTACCGCTAATGGAATCACTTTAGTAGCTGATAGAGTATTCATAGAATGTACGTTAGTCTTCGACGATCACAACTTCTTTATAGACTTAATCCCTATAGATATACACGGTTTTGATATGGTTATTGGTATGGTTTGGTTAATAGAGAATCCAGAAGTTATTATTTTCATAGAACGAATGGTCTGAATACCGGTTAACGAAGGACATTATATTTATGTGTATGGAGAAAAAAGGGTATGTGACATCAAGATAATCTCTGTACTTAAAGCTTGCCGATTGTTATCTAAAGGAGGTTCTTTTTTCATGGCGTATATTCTAGATGCCAACAAAGAAGAAAAGAAGTCTGCAAAAGATGTGCCTGTGGTTTGTGAATTCTAGGATGTTTTTCCTGATGACTTGCCGGGTCTACCACCGGATAGGCAAGTAGAGTTCCGGATTGACCTTGTCCCAGGTGTTGCACCTATTCCAAGGACACCTTATCGTCTTGCTCCGACATAAATGAAGGAAATGATGAGTCAATTACAAGAGTTGTTGGATAAAGGGTATATCCGACCAAGTACTTCGCCTTGGGGTGCTCCAGTGATATTCGTAAAAAAGAAGGATGGTTCATTTTGCATGTGTATTGGTTACCGCGAGTTAAACAAGGTAACGGTTAAGCATAAATATCCGTTACCTCGTATTGATGATTTGTTCGATCAATTGCACGGAGCGAGTTACTTCTCCAAGATTAATTTAAGATCTGGATACCATCAGGTCAAGGTACGAGACGAGGATATACCAAAAACGGCTTTTCGTACAAGATACGGACACTATGAGTTCTTGATAATGCCGTTTGGTCTTACAAATGCTCCGGCCGCATTCATGGATATGATGAATCGAGTCTGTCAACCTATGCCCGATAAGTCTGTCATTGTCTTCATTGACGACATACTTGTGTACTCTAAGACAGAAACTGATCATGCTACACATCTTTGCCAGATGTTGGAACTGCTAAGAAAGGAGAAATTATATGCCAAGTTCTCGAAATACGAATTTTGGCTTCGAAAGGTGCAATTCTTGGGGCATATGATTTCTGGTGAAGGTGTTTCTGTCGACCCAACTAAAATTGAGGCGGTTTAGAACTGGGAACAACCGACAAATGCCTCAGAGATCCGTAGTTTTCTTGGCTTAGCGGGTTATTATCGTCGATTCATAAAAGACTTTTCAAAGATTTTTGTTCCCCTTACTTCACTCACCCGTAAAGACGTGAAGTTTGTATGGATTGAAGCACAGAGAAATCTTTTCAAACCTTGAAAGCTTGTTTGGCAAATGCTCCTATTCTTGCCTTACCCGAAGGAAACAATGACTTTGTAGTCTATAGTGATGCATCAAAGTTGGGGTTGGGTTGTGTATTGATGCAACGAGGTAAATTGATTGCATATGTCTCCCGATAGTTGAAGGAATATGAGAAGAACAACCCCACTCATGATCTTGAGTTGGCAGCAGTAGTATTTGCTTTAAAATTATGGTGTCATTATTTATATGGAACGAGATGTCGATTATTCATAGATCACAAGAGCCTGAAGTACATTTTTGATCAGCAAACTTTGAATATGAGACAGCAAAGGGCCATGGAGCTGATAAAAGACTATGCCTGTGAGATACTCTATCATCCTGGTAAAGCCAATGTAGTAGCGGATGCTTTGAGTCGGAAAGCGTATGCCACTTGTATGTGTTACGCTATCACCCACACGTGTATACAATCTACGCTCATTGAAGATCTACGAAGATGGCAAGTTGAGGCCTTAAAGCCTGAGCATGTGAAGTCTGAACGGATATTTGGATGTATAGATTCCCTTTTGAAAGATAGTCGTGGCTTGAAAATGTTTAGGTCCCGAATTTGGGTGCCGAAACTTGGTGGTGTACGAGAGATTGTTCTAGCAGAAGCTCACAAATCTAGAATGTCTATTCATCATGGTGGTACAAAGATGTATCATGATCTACGTACTGAGTTTTAGTGGCCAGGTATGAAAGTGGATATCGGGCGCTACGTTGAGAGATGCGTTACATGTCTGCAAGTGAAGGCTGAACACCAAAAACCTTATGGTAGTTTGCAACCTCTAGAGGTACCGATGTGGAAATGGGAAGAGTTAACCATGGATCTGGTTACTAAACTACCAAAAACCCAACGTCAACGCGATAGTATTTGGGTTATAGTTGATTGGTTGACCAAATTTGCACTGTTCTTACCCATCCGAGAGTCTTATTCTATGGATCGATGGGCACAGTTATACATCAATGAAGTTATCTCGCGACACGGAGTTCCAGTAAAGATTATCTCAGATCACGACTCCCGATTCACTTCTAAATTCTAGAGTGCATTTCAACGAGAATTGGAGACACATCATGCATTTAGTACGACCTATCATCCTCAGACGGATGGTTAATCGGAACGAACTATTCAGACCCTCGAGGATATGCTATGTGCATGTGCCTTAGATTTTGGTGGGAGTTGGGATACTCACCAACCTTTAGTTGAGTTTTCTTACAACAATAGCTACCATTCGACAATTGGAATGGCTCCCTATGAGGCTTTATACGGGCGAAAGTGCCGTACACCCTTGTGTTGGCGAGAGATGGGAGAAAAGATTTTAGTTGGTCCTGAGCTCATTCAGATCACGCATGACAAGATTCAGATTATTCGTGAAAGAATGAAAGTTGCCCAAGATCGTCAAAAGTCTTATGCGGATCGCCGCAAAAGGCCAATCGAGTTCTCGGTTGGTGATATGGTAATGCTGAAAGTTTCCCGTGGTGAGGAGTGCTCCGATTCCAGAAACAAGGTAAATTAACTCCACGATTTATGGGTCCGTTCAAAGTATTAGAGCGTATCGGGAAACAAGCTTACCAATTAGAGTTACCGGAAGAACTTACGGGGATACACAATGTGTTTCATGTCGGGTATTTATGTAAATGTTTGGGTAAACATGAAGAAACGGTTCCCTTATCAGAAGTCAAACTAGATGAAAAATTAAGATATATTGAGGAACCAGAATCCATTATGAACGAGAAAAAGGTGAACCTACGTAATAAGGAGGTAGAATTAGTATTGGTTGTTTGTCCCAAAACAATAGAGAGACGAGATGGAATAGAAATCAAGATCACAAAATGATGAACACAAAGATTCATGAATGCTTCAAAATGGTAATATGATTTTCAATAAACTTGCACCAAAATGTTGATAGATAGCATTAAGAAAAAGGGATTACTTCTTCAAAATGTATCCAACTATCCCTAATATACTATTGTATGTATCCACCTAAAAAAAAATTACTTTTGTATATATCAAACTTTATTTTTTAGTCTATTGTGTGTATTTTTGATACACATAATAGTATATTGGGGGATAGTTGGATACACATAATAGACTCAAAAATAAAGTTTGATATATACAAAAGAAATTTTTTTAGGTTGATACACACAATAGTATGTTGGGGATAGTTGGATACATTTTGAAAAACTAATCCCTAAGAAAAACCCTAAATCTCTCATTCTATATATAGCAATGACAGACTATTACAAACAGTCATAAAAGGCCCCCGAAGTTTAAGACTTCTAAAAAGGGGCATACAAACAAGCTAAAGTTCAATTGAAAGGAAATTAAACTACTGAAAGCTGTAAAAGATAAACTTCTGACTCTTCACAGCGCTGAAGGTCTAACAATCTCCCCTTTGGGAAGAAGTCAGAAGGGTGGTGGCAGCTTCAACGCAGGTTCCCACTTCGCCAGCTGTAGGAACTCCTCCCAGTCTCCAATCATCCGAGCACGCATCTTCATTGCGGCTTCCACTCTTCGGTACATCAGTCTCTCTTGTAGCTTCTCCTCAATTAGCCTCATCCCCTCCAAGATCTTTGACTTCCCATCGTTGTGCTTAGTTGGCGGGATCTGGTCTGTCAATAGCCTACTCTTCTGCCCGTTGTATACGTAGAATTAGGCAAGCTCGCTGAAGCGCATGAACTTGCGCTCCTTCTTCTTTCGGGTCAAGTAGACGACCCCGTGCTCAGGAACTCTGGATGGAAGGTAGAGAGAGTAAGATATGATCGCGGGCACTTGAAGGTTCGGACGCAGCAGGTTGACCTTGGGCTGGCGGCTCTCGATGGCTAACTGATAGTCCATCACACGCGCAAGTGTGATTGTGTGACGGACATACTTCTTCAATACCTCTAGGCCGTCGGGATAGTACTTGGGGCGGAGGATCGGCCCTTGCAAGTACTTGATGAGAGCGAGGAGGTCTTCGAGATGAATCCGGTCTAGGTCAGCTTCGGTAAAAGTCCAGTCTTGTAACTCTCCAGCGGGCACGCCAGTTCCAACATCCGGACGTCGAATTCGAGGAAGAGTTGGTGCCCATGCTTGTAAGGACGCACCGCAGTTACCTTAGTGAATCGATGCCGAATCTGTTGCTTACCATGAGTTGACCAGTTGCATACCCTCTGGTGGACGTACGCTATTCGTCTTCTGAGCTTCTTGAAGTGCGAGATCCCGAAGTACACCTTTCGGGACCAGACGTGGAGCTTTCCCTGCTGATATATCCTCGAGAAGGATTCCTCGAGAAACGGTCGAAAGATGACTGAGTGTTTCCAGTTGAGCTGGATGACTGTTGGAGCTGGAGAACTGTTGGAGCTGGAGAACCGGGAGTGGAGGTGGTGATCGTGTGTGGCACATCTGAAGTGGGAAAGTCGACCGTAGAGAGGAAAATGTTATAGTCGTTGTCCCTCGCAATTTCATCCCCTTTCTTGTAGATCCGTAAGCTCTGAGCAACCGACCTCAGGATCTTTCGAGCTTCCTCCGGAATCTGTAGCTCGTTCGGATCCGTTGGCGCCGACTCTGGAGGTACAATGTCGACATCAACCGTTGACTTCTCATGAGGAAACTGAATTACCTCATCTAGCGGGATCGACTCGTAGTGCCAACCCTCAACATCAAGAGTCTCCGTATCTGAATCTTCATACGGAATGGCGGCGGCAGACTCTGATGGGGCACTCGATGGAGTAGTGGTTGAAGCTGGAGCAGAGGAGGAACCGGAACCGGAGGCTGGAGGGAAGTCAATGCGAAGCCTTTTGGAAGCTTGCACCTCCCCCTCATGAGGTCCTGGAGCCGAGTCGTCAGGGTCATCATGCCTCCTTTTGGAAGGCTGAGCCTGAGACCGACACGCAGCCTCTAGTTCCCTAATGCGCCGCTAGAGCATCTCTATCTGTGCATCTCTCTCTCGAAGCTGGGCGGAGAGACGGTCGTTCTGTGTAGTGTATGAAGAGATCATGATGGCGTGCTCCGCCTCCGTGACATACCCAGGAATGTCGGGCAAGTTTTCCGAGGTCGGAGGAGCGAGACGGAGGAAATCTTCGGACTGACGGGGAGTCGGGGCTTCGGTTGTCGGGGCATCCTCCACATGTTTACCCTTTAACTTGCGCTGATCTCGTAGAGCTCCCTATCCCGGTCATCTTGTTGCTTCCGGGATGCCTCTAAGTCTTCTCTTCTCTTTCACTCTGTCTCGGCCAAGGCTCGCTCTAACGCCTCGACCCTCAAATCCCTGGCCACATTGGCTTCCTCCAAGCTCTGTATTCTTGATTGGACGACCTTAAGGATGTCGTCCGAATCCGTCGGACCTTGAAGTCCCGGTGTTACTTGGGTGGTTTTAGGGATTCCACCCGAATCCGTCAGACCTAAAAGTCTCGGTGTTGCTTAAGCATCTTTAGAGACTTTGCTCGAGTCTGTCGGACCTGGTCCCAGTGGTACAAATCCCAGTGCTTCGCGAGCTTCGGTTGACGAGAAGAGTTCCAAAGAGGCACTCTCTCGGCCTGTTTGCACCGCTGTCGTTATGTTGATCGTGCCAGGACTTCCGGAGGATCCTCAAAGGGCGTCTTCACACGCACCTACTACATCCGTTCTGGCAGAGTCCCAAGGGATCTCTGCTTGAGTAACCCACGATCGTGTCCTAAAGATAGAAGGGATAACATAAGTCCCTGGAAATGGATCTATGACTCGATGTGCACTCAAAGAAGTCGAGAGGTGGGGCAGGGCCTCTCTTTGCTCAACACCGGCGGACTCCAAGCGAGTGGCCGGTAGAAGTTGTGCTATTTCCCCTTGAGAAACTGAAACGACCATCTGTTGAGAGATAGTTGAGTGGCTGGCAGGGGTGTGCAAATGCGCTAGTTGACAACTAGTGTCTTGACTAGACAGCATAAGCTTCCCGGTCTCGGTGTGGGTTGCCTCTGTTTGGGATGGACGCGGGCTAAGGGGGACGGCCTGATCTAAACTCCTATGCGGCTCTTCTTCTTCGACCGCCTCCTCGATTTGAGCCCAAGGCTCATCTAATTGGACCTCTTCGTCTTCGGTCTCTTTTTCAAGACCCTCTCTTACACCCTCATCACCACTGCCTTCATCCTAGCCTGACTGAACAGCTTCAACATCTTCTTTTTCTTGACCGACGGTTCGGTCGTCTGAAAGCAGATCTCCACCAAGATTGAGATCTTCTGATAGTCTGTCATCGTTGAACGAGGAAGTGACCTCGTCATCATCAATCTATTGGGCCTTCCCACCCTTCGCTGGTACGGACTCCGTGAACTCTCCGTCGGAGCCGTAATCCACCTTCTCAGATTTGGTCGCCTCATCGTCGTCCTCACGAAGGTCAGATGGAGTGTGATCAGAGGACTCGTGACCATCGGAGTCATCTCCGGAAGGATCGCCTGAAGGTTCGCCCGTTTGGCGAAGAATTGCGGCCTCTTGTGGTGGTGAGGGTAAGTGTGCTTGTTCTTGTGGGGAAGCTTCCACTTCCTCACCAGCTTGGTTGGTTTGTTGCGATGGCGATGGCGTTCGGCGTTCTTTGGATGTAGAGGCCTGAGGGGATTGATGAAGTACCCCGGTGTATTTCTTGACTCGGTAGCCTAGCACATGTTCGAGTTCCGGGAGGACGTGTGTGGATTCCTCAACATAAGTTCGTGTACGGGCACGGCGAGCTCGGTGCTCAACTGCCCTTTGGTAGGCTTCGGCTCCCTCGATGTGTGGACTGGCGGACGTACCCACTATTCTACCCGCTTCGCCCCTGATGTCTACTCTCATCACGCTCGAGCCAGAAGCTCCCCCGCTGGAGCTCTGGCCCGCCGTGCCGGTGGCATGGCTTCTAGGAGGGACGGGTCGCGCATCTGGGGTAGGGCTCCTCGGTTCTGAGGAGTCCGTGGACGCGGATTCTAGGCCTATAGAAACTCGGTACATACCTACACTCGTATCCCTACGGTCCGCCATGTCCAACACATTCTCTGGTATTGGCATCTCCACTTGTCCTGGCTTCAAGTTGCGCTGGTTCGTCCGGTGGATTTTTTTGCTCTGGAAGCACGGATGACCGCATCGGCGACGGACGGTCTGCTTGCGATCCATGTGGTCACGGATCATTAGGCTGATAAATCTCATCCAAGGGATGGATGAGTGACGAGTCCGCGCTGGTCCTTCCCCGACGTCGTTGACGATGTCTAGCCAAAGTTGTTGCGCGACGTCTATTCGCCTCCCGTAGGCGATAGAGTGGATGACGTGCCACATGTGAGTAGAGGCACGGTCGACACCGTGTGTCTTCGAGGACAGGCATCTGTTCACCAGGTTGATGAGCGTGTACCAGAGCGGAGGCAACATCCCCTGAGTGAAATGAGAGATGCCGTTGAGCCTCTGAGTTGGGTTCGTCGAGACCCCGAGAGCGAGAATCTCGCTGAAGAGTTCGGGGCTGGATACAAGTAGCTCAAATGGAGTATCGGGAGTGGCAGCAGGCAGATGGAGGATTCGACGGAGGTCCTCCAGAGTGACCGTCATCTCGGTCTGGTCGACGCGTCCCACGAGGGTTAGGACATCGTCTCTGGTCTCCACACGAGAGGTGGCCCAGAAATGCTGCACATAGATGAGGGGCACGTCGACAGTGGTTTGCATAGCCTAGGCCACCGGGTGCACCTTGATGATCTCCAGTACTACGTCGTCTTGTACAGCAACGTTCATCAGGTCGACGAACTCGGTGTTTTGGATGATTGGGCGAAGTTGCTCCTGAGTAATCAGTGCGCGATCAGCAGCGTTGTTGATCGACGAGGGTGGAGAGTTCTGTTGACGAGCCATTTCTGTCAAACAAAACAAACCTTTAACTCAGTGGATGTTCGAAAAAAAACTAAGTGTTGAAAATTGGTGAGATGAGGACATACTGAAATCCTATTCGGATTATGTCATTTTCCGAATCAGAAAATGAGATAATCCGATTCGGAAAAGAGTATTTTCCGAATCTCATGAGATTTTCAAACACTTAAGGAAAATTGACTATACCCTCGACTAGGCGCGAGTCGAAAAACCTCGAAAACCCAAAAATGGGTATTTCGTATTTTCCGAGTCGGAAAAGATCATGTACACAAAGGTAAGTTTTCCGATTCGGAAAACATGTTTTCCGAATCGGGAAACCATTAAACACTTAGAAACTTAAAAATGAGCCAAAAAGCCTTGTCCTCACACTCGATTCGGAAAACCTCAGAAACCCATAAGGGTAGTTCCATGTTTTCCGAATCGGAAAAGATTAGAGTTGAAAAAGTGAGGCTCAAGACTCGATTCGGAAAACCTGATAATCTGAATCGGATTTATCTGGTTTTCCGAATCGGAAAACCACCAAGAGTATCCTTCGTGTTTGGATTCGGAATACTTGAATACTCAAGTTTTCCGAATCGGAAAATATGAGTATTCCGATTCGGAAAACCGTGACCCTTAGGTTTCTCGCTCAAAAACCGTCTCCAAAACACATTTGAAGCCCTAAACTAGTTACATTCAATCTAAATCGGTAAAAACTAAGTTTAGAAGCATATTTGGATCGATTTAACGTCCCGAAAACCCATTCCAAGAAGTTTGGGTTTCGGGTAAGTTTAAAAACTTTAAGCTTCGTTGCATGCCTTAAAACGATAAGATTAAACGTTAAAGCTACGTAAGGGTTGCTCGAAAACTTACCAGGATTGCAGATATGTAATCAGATTCGAGAATGGAGCAAGAACGAGCGACATCGAGATCGGTTGCGAGAAGCGGTTACCGGGTGAGTTCAGAGAGAAAACTTGAAGATTTTTGAAATTGTGAAGAATAAAACTCAGAAATTGAGTATTTATATTTTTCCGAATTGCACTGTGTTTGGCTCGTAAAATACAGTTTGGTTATCTCTTTTTGGCTCTCTTAACCCGACTTTCACCATTTGGCAAAAATAACCCTTGGACTTGAAGTTTCAAGAAACTTACAAACAAGTCCCTGAACTTGTAGTTTAAGAAAATTTTCAAAACAGACCCTGGACTTTAAGTTTCACAAAAGTGCAAAACTAGTCCCTGAACATAAAATTCAGAAAGTGGCAAAGTTAGTCCCCGAACATGTAAGTTCAAAACATGTACTCTACCACCCCCTGAACTTTCAAGTTCGTAAAAATTTACAAGTTCAGCTCCCAATCATCGAACAAAGAGACTTACCTGGTATGTCTTAACTGGGTTTTGTGCGAGTTCTGATCTGAATTAATCAGAAGTCGTTGTGAGTAACCACACCTACCAAAATAAGTACAAATTGGTATCCAAGGTATTTTGGATCCGAGAACGTTAGCATACCAAGCAAATAAAGACACGACACTCCCCCTCGATTCATGCAAACTCTTAAAGACTCGCCCTACACACATGCATACAATAAATGAATTCCCGACTCCCCCTAGACGTCAGGAAGGGAGGTCTAGCATTTCCAACTTACTTAGGAGAAAGAAGTGACGCTTCTCATCAAACGGCTTTGTGAACAAATCAACAAGCTGATAGTCACTCTCTACAAAGTACAGTTCAACATTACCTTTCTCGACGTGATCTTTGATGAAATGATATCGGATGTCGATATGCTTCGTCGTGATTTGAATCACACTCTTGGAGTCACAGTAAATGGGAATCCTCTGCATTGTGTATCCAAAGTCAGCAAGTTGCGTTTTCATCCACAGAACTTGCGAGCAGCAGCAGGCGGCGGCCACAGATTCAGCCTCCGCAGTGGGTAGAGATACGCAATTCTGTTTCTGTGATGACCAACTCACCAACTTGTCTCTAAGAAATTGACAAGCACCGGAAGTGCTTTTTCTGTTAAGCTTGCAACCTGCATGGTCTAAGTCTGTATAGGCTATTAGTTCAAAACCAGAATCCTTTGGGTACCAAAGGCCGAAATCCGGTGTGTCCTTCAGATACCTAAGGATTCTTTTGACTATAGACAAGTGAGAATCACAAGGATCACAATGGAAACGAGCGCAGACACCCCTGGAGAATACAATGTCGGGTACTAGCTGTGAGATATAAAAGGGAACAAATAATTGCCCGATAAGTCTTCTGGTCAACCGGTTTACTAGAAGAATCAGCGTTTAGTTGAAAATTCTTGGGCATTGGTGTTGCCACAGAGTTTGAACCACCGAAATCAATACGTTTTAACAAATCATGAACATATTTTCATTGATTTATAAACATGCCATCAGGATGTTGTCAAACTTGAAGTCCTAGAAAGAACGTCAACTCGCCCATCATGCTCATTTTGAATTGGGATTTCATGGTGTTTTCAAACTCTTGGTACATCTCAGGCTTCGTAGATGCAAAGATAATGTCATCCATGTATATCTGAACTATGATTAAGTCACTACATGATCTTCGAAGAAACAAAGTAGGATCGATTGTACCTTTCTTGTAGCCAACTCCTATCAAGTAGTCAGTGAGAGTTTCGTACCATGCCCTAGGAGCTTGCTTGAGACCGTAAAGCGCCTTATCCAACACGTACACATGATTTGGATATCTGGGATCTAGGAATCCTTCCAGTTGCTTGACATACACCTCTTCTTGAAGGACTTCGTTCAAGAAGGCACACTTGACGTCCATCTGATATACCGTCATGTTCTTGTGTGCAGCATACGCAAGGAAGATTCGTATAGCCTCGATCCGAGCCACGGGCGCAAACGTTTCATCGTAATCAATACCCTCTTGCTGGCGATAACCTTTGGCGACCAATTGAGCCTTATTCCGGATAATGAGGTCGTTCTCGTCTTTCTTGTTCCGAAATATCCACTTCAGGCCGATTATGGACTTTCCCCACGGTTTGGTCACCAAGCTCCATACTTTGTTTCTCTCGCGCACTACCTGAGCATAGGTTTCTATAAGCTGAGCTATGTGAAAGTAGCGGAGCGCCTTTCGGTATTGGTGCAAGAACAGGGTGTGGGGTGTGTTCTCGGACACGTTCCGGTGAGGCAGCAGATGAAATTTCAGGGGGAGAGACCGCTGACTCTGGTGTCACTGAATTTGTCGAAGTGCTTGATGACGGCTCTGTTACGAAGGCATTAGATGACACAGAAGTAGTGGTTGAACCAGCATGAGCAGGTACTACAATTGGACCCGTGAGAGTAGGTAGAACGTAATCTGTGAGGTCTATAAAGTCTAAAGCAAAGGAGTTAGTAGAAGAATCTGTGCTCGGTGGTGCGGTGGATAGTTCAGGCAACAGGGCATTTATATTAGTAGGACTTGTCACACAATAGGTTTCGGATTCAGAAAAGTCAACATTTCAGCTTTCCAAGATGGTTTGGGTCCATTTGTTGAAAAGCCTATAAGCCTTTGAGTTATGTGAGTATCCAATGAAGATAGACTCATCAGACTTGGGTTCAAACTTTCCCAAATCATCCCGGTCATTTAAAACATAGCATTTACATCCAAAAACTCTAAAGTAATCAATGTTTGGCTTACGCTGTTCGACCATCTCGTAGGCGGTTTTACCAGTCCGCTTAACGATCAAGGTCCGATTCTGCGTGTAGCATGCTGTTGAGATGGCTTCAGCCCAAAATGATTGAGGAACGCCTGAATGAGCCATCATGGATCTTGCTGCTTCGACTAACGTCCGGTTCTTCCTTTCCACAACTCCATTTTGTTGAGGAGTGCGCACGGTAGAGAAGTTGTGAGAGATCCCCACATCTTCAAGAAAGGATTGCAGCTTGGCATTGCGAAACTCGGTACCGTTGTCACTTCGTAACTTCTTCACCCGGCGACCCAAGAGAACTTGAATCCGCTTGATGAAGGCAATGATTCGATCGGCAACATCAGAGTTGGCTCGGAGAAATTCAGGCCAGGTGAACCTTGAGAACTCATCAACGAGAACCAACATGTACTTTCTGGCTAGGCTCTCAGTTCTCGTTGGACCACACAGATCCATATGTATCATGTCAAGGGGACTTTTACTGTTTGTATTCATCCTTGGAGGGTGTGAGCTTCTCGTCAACTTTCGTTGTTCACAACCAGGACATAGAGTATTCTTTGAAAGACGAGTCTCCAGTAGTCCCTTGACAAGGCGTTTCGAAACCATCTTGTTTAGGTCCTTAAAGTTCTGATGGCAAAGCCTTCTGTGCCATAACCAACTATCCTTCTTGAACGCCTTAGTGAGCAGACAGATTGCATTCTTCGGATGAGAGAGTGCTTCAAACTGAGGGTGTGTCTGAGGGATTGAACGGAAGACTGTGGAATATAGATTGCCGTTTCTCCGTGCACTGAGTACGACATTGTTGTCTTCATCGTTCACATCACATCCATATTGAAATTGCTTCAACCAGTATCCATTGTCACAGAACTGACTGGAGCTGAACATGTTGTATCCTAATCCCTCGACATACCGTACATCCGTGATAATGTACCTTTCATCCGTGATTTTCCAATAACCCAACATCGGCTTCGATGTCTTGTCCGCAGTTTTGATATATCCCTCAAACCTTTCAACATAGTCGAAAAGGAAGGATCTCTGACCAGTCATGTGTCTATAAGCTCCAGAATCAAAGTACCACTCATGACTGACCTACAAGACAGATTAAGCTTGTTTAGGGACCCATTGCCAAATGGGTTCCTTTGGGTTAGAGACAGATGAAACAGTCGGTGCAGTCCCCTTTTCGGTGTTCTCCTTAGGCGTAGGGGACTCCACTGACGAAGAGGATTTAGCTTTTCCTCTATTTCTTCCCTTTCTCTTTCGAGATTTGACAATAGATTTAGGAGCATTGAAAGAGTTAGACACACCATAGCGCAAGAAATTATCAAACATAAAACACATGTCATTACGGAACGTATCAAAAGCATCGTTTAAGTTACGATTATGGTTTACAGACATATTCGAATGAAATCCTACACTAGGTGGAGCATAGCCTAAACCCGCACGGCCAGGACTACGCTTCTTAGGGAAAGCTAAAAAAGTGTTGTTTCTCTCCTGATGATCCTTTCTTGGTGGCTTCACATTCTTTCCACCATCTTTCCTCCTCGCATCTGCATTTAAAGCATGGTGTGAGTTAGAGGACGGTTTAATAAAAATGGATTTGCCACCTTTTCCAGATGACGATTTTGAAAAATTAGGTTTAGTGGAATTGAAAGGTTGATTTAGTTTTACCTGAGACGTCTCACCCACTTCGAAGGTACTTGAATCAAAGTCAAGATTTTTGATGGGTTTGACTGAGGCACAAGCATCGTTAGAGTTGGAATTCTTGTTCTGGAGTCCCTTAGGTATGTGTGGTTTAACTGACTTCTCCTTGTCAGTACCAACACGTTTTGCACCCTTGGGTTTACTTTTCTCAGAACCAGAAGCTTGTGACTCAGCAGGCTTCTCAGGTTTTAAAACAACAGACTTCTTTTTCTTGGGAATCAAACCAGAAGGATCATCACCCTCGTCCAAAAATACTTTCACATCATAAGCAACATTGGGATCCAGGTCTGGTTTGGGCTTGGGATTCGCCATACTATGGTTAAGAACAGGATTAGTCGTATCATCATCAGAATCCAGAGTAAAAGTTTTCAAAGTCCATAACTTTCCTTCTCAAAAGGGAAATTGACACTCCTTGGTTGGTTAAAGATTGGCGATACATCATCCTTTCATCATAAAAGATTTCTTTTGCAATTTCAAAATGAATGTCTTGGAGGATGTATCGCGTTTGAAGGTCCGCAACCTTAGTTTTAAAGTCAGTAAAGGTAGAGGTTGCGGTTTCACACTCCGAAGAAAGCCTAATTCTCTCGGCGTTGGCTTCGAGTAAGTCCTTTTCCAGGGTGTGAACCAAGGTGTCCTTTTCCGAGACAATCACTCTTAGATTCAAATTCTGATGTTGACAGGCATCTAAGTCCATGGCTTTTAGTCTAAGCTCAACTACCTCCTTTTCTATATTAACTAGGTCGGGACTCTTAGTTGCGGAATCATCCTTGGATGGGATAACTAAGGTCTCCTTTGAAAATTCCATTTCCCTAGTGTCATAACTAGTGTTCAGGTCGGTGTGGTTGATGGGAGGCATAGCTACACGAGGGGTTCTAGCCTTGATGCCTTCCCAAGTAGGCTGGGTGTTGGTCGGATCACTAGCTGGGACGAAGATAGGTTAATTTGGAGCGGGACTTGTGGGTGGACTACTTGAGGTACTGTTTGACGGACTGGTGGTTCTAGTGATGGTCTCGCCGTGGATTACTTCAGTGTAAGTGACAGTCTATCAAACATATTCCTCAGTTACGTGTCCTCCTACAAAGACAGGTTTGGGCTTGGAGGCGGCCATGTCCTCAAAGTTTTATAGATGTGAAGGTGCCTTTTCTAAAACATGATTTTCAGAGAGTCCTAGGCCGGGTATAGCTTTATAAAAAGGATTCTTGTTGGCATGCTGGGTGAGAATACTCAGAGTCTGTTCAGATTGTCCTCTTTTGAAATTGTTGTCCTCAAGCTCTTGAATTTTTGAAAACAATCTAGTTCTTTCTTTCGAAAGTAACTGGAATTTGATTGTGAGCTCTCCATGGTCACTGTTAAGTTCCTCATGGGATTTTTGAAGACACAAAAGTATGTTTGACAGATTTGACTCTCTAATGCCAGACTCAAGCATTTCACGGTTATAATCTAAAGTCAAATCCTCGAGAGAGCTTTTATAAATGGCACTGTCGATTCTAAATGTCGTGACGAGAGTCCTTTCCAACTGGAGACTTCTCTCTAAGTCACAAATTTTAGCTTCTAACATTGCCACAATATCATTAATATCGGGAATAGTGGATACCTCAGATGGATCAATGTCTTGGTAAGTGCTAAGACCAACAGCTTCTGGTCCTTCGAAATCAGCCATCAAGCACAAACCCTTCACCATGTGGTCATCCTTATCCAAGCTCTCTTCCTCGCATACCCAATTCTCCTCATCTACAAGCAAGGCAACCCCTTTCTCCTTCTTCCTCATCAAGGCATCATTTTTCTCAAAGTAGGCGGCATCCTTGTATTTGACTGAGCAGTCTTTGGCATAGTGTCCCAACTTAGCACACTTGTAGCAAGTGGTAGTGGGACTTGCGGTTTATTGAGGAGTGGGGTTTTGGTTCATTGGGATTGGGGGTTGACTGGACCTTTGACCACCTTGGTCAGTTGGAATCGGATGATCTTCCCTCGGAGCTTGTCTGGAGCTGCTTCCCCGTTGATCACCTCCGTTGTAGCTTCCTTTTCTGTGATCCATCCTCTCATCTGACCCGCGATCGTTTCTCTCTTGCTCAAATCCGTATCCCGGTCCTTGATCATGCCTTCCACCATCATTTCTTCCTCCATACCCGCTTTCATACCCTTGACGGTTGTTGTACCCAAACTCTGGCGCGTACTACCTTGTGTTCCCCCGATAGTTGTAGTTGGGATTATGACCTCTCCAATTTCCTTAATGCCCTGGACCTCCTTGATAATCCAAATACGTGTTGTCTCTTCGGGAGTTGTCTCTGAACCTCCCTTGGTCTTCTCTGTACCTTCCTTGCTCGTTCCGGAATCTTCCCTAATCATACGACTGGAACCTGTCACCTTGATGATAGTTTCCTCTTCCTTGGTTGCTAAACTGAGCTCTGTCCATCTGATAATTTCCTCCTCTGCCTTGCCCCATCCGGCTTCCTCCTTGAAATCCTGATCCTCGGGATCTGTGGAATCCTCTATTTGCATTCAGCTTTTGCACATTGTGCGAGATTACGGCAAGTGACTCATTCACGTTGAAGAGCTCTTCGTCAGAGATAGTGATGATCAAGGGATCATCGGGATGTTGTATACCAGGACCAAAGTTCGGGTTGAACTCTTGGTTTAAGTCTTCTTGATGATACTGAGGAGGTATGTTGTTGTACTGAGTGGGTTGGATTGGAGCAGAGTTCGGTCCTCCAAAGGGCACAGCCGACAGTGCTAGAGGATCAACAGCCTTCTTTGATCTACCACCAGTAATGAACACTTCGTGTTGAACCATCATACTGAAAAGATCGTGTAAACCCATAACTCCCAGATTTCTGCTTAATTGGATGTTGATTGCCATGTTTTGCCATTCCGGAGTCAGATTTTTCAAGAACTTGACGTTGACTTCATACTTGGTCTTCTCAACACCTAGCCTTCTCAGATCGTTGACAAACGAGTTCAGTCGTTCATAGGATTCCGTAAGGGATTCACTTTCCCGGGCTTTGAATCCTTCATAAGTGTTCAGTGCGCTCTCCTTTTGGCTTTCCAGAGTAGTGTCACCGCCCTGCATCTGCTGCTCAATCTTGAGCCACACATCCCGTGCGTTGGTCAGACTGTCGACTCTGGCATACATATCATTCGGGAGAGCCATGATTAGGAGAGTGAGTGCTCGTTTGTCAATGAGGTGACGTGCTCTCTGTTCCGGGTTGTACATTTCTACGGGTTTTTCAACGACATATGCCGGTAGCTCGGGGCAGTTGTCCGTACGTGGAACTGCGGCTACGGTCACCGTCGGTCTGACTGGGCCTTCACGTATGGATTTCATCAGGTTTTCGTCTAGAAGGTCAAGGAAATGAATCATTCTTCGCTTCCACTGTTGATACTCACCCATCACCAAGACGGGAGGGCGAGACTCGGATCCGATGCCGATAATTTCTTTCAACATCTCGTTCTCTCAAAGAGGATCTCCTTTGTTTGAATCACTTGGCAAGAAAAAAAATAGCTAAGTGTCGGATTCGAGGAAAAATTTGCAAGAGTTCTAGCTCAAAAGGGCGAAATCCGATCTGGAAACTGATGTTTTCCGAATCGGATTTGGCTCACAGGTAAGAGTTCGGAAAAGCTGATTTTCCGATTCCCGATTCGGAAAAGCTTGGTTTGGAAAATGCTTCAATTCGGAAAAATGAGAACCAAAGGAGCAAAACCCCAAGTCAGATGGCCAATTCCAGATTCGGAAAACAAGTTTTCCGATTCAGAAAAGGCATAAAATCCGATTCGGGGAAAAGTACAAATTCCAATTCGGAAATTTTGAACTAAAAAATCAGTTCATGTTTTCCGATTCGGAAAACCTGCACAGAAGCTCCGAAATTTTTTTTAAAACAGCTAAAAAACACTTAAAAATTCAGTGTTAAGACCCCCAATTGGTGTAAAAACAGTATAAAAGCCTAGGGAAAAACACTTAACACTTAAAACCACTTCTTTTAAAGGTCCTTTTGGATTAAAACAACCGAAAAAGCTTTGGAAAAAAACTTTTAAAAACCTTTTTAAACAAGAATCAAGCCAAGGAAACAACAATGGATCAAGCTCTGATACCAATTGTTTGTCCCCAAACAATAGAGAGAAGAGATGGAATAGAAATCAAGATCACAAAATGATGAACACAAAGATTCATGAATGCTTCAAAATGGTAATATGATTTTCAATAAACTTGCACCAAAATGTTGATAGATAGCATTAAGAAAAACACTAAATCTCTCATTCTATATATAGCAATGAGAGACTATTACAAACAGTCATAAAAGGCCCCCGAAGTTTAAGACTTCTAAAAAGGGGCATACAAACAAGCTAAAGTTCAATTGAAAGGAAATTAAACTACTAAAAGCTGTAAAAGATAAACTTCTGACTCTTCACAACACTGAAGGTCTAACAATGGTCAAGTAGAAACACCATCGGGGACCAAATTCGACGTGGGAGCGAAAAGACGAGATGAAGGCGAAATACCCTTCCTTGTTTCCACAACACTGATTTTGGGGACGAAATCCTCAAAAGGAGGAGGTATTTGTAACATCCTGTTTCCAATATGCCTATATTATCTGCTAAGTATGTTTAATTATTATGTTAAAAAGGACATTATGTGTTAGTGGGAGTTTGATTTTGAAAATTTAGAGTTATACTTCTTGGGAGTATATAAGAGGATCTAGAAAATTTCTTGTCGAATGGAGTTAAAACGAGAAAATTAAGAAAACGGGTCTAAATTTCAACATCTAAGCTATGGAGACGTAAAACCGATTTATTTTTGGGGAGATATTTTTTGGAATACTTTAATTGGAGGTTGTAAATTATTTCGTTATGAACGCGTAGGCGAAAACCTCATCGAAAACGGAGTTCCGAGCGAAAAGTTATGTCATTTTTAGTGTTTAGTGGTCAAATGGGTGCCCAAAACGGGTCAAACCCGACCCAACTCGATTTTGACTTATTTAACACGAACTTTATACCCATTTTAAGCCATTTTCAGTTCCAACACTCCCACACACACTAAAGGTGCGATTTACACACACTTAAGCTCCATCTAACTCAAATCAAGCTGAGATTACAAGATCTTGAAGGATTTGACCATAAAATCAAAGGTATAATCCATCTTTACACTTGTTCTTGATGTATTTCATGATTAACCCAAGATTCATAAAATTTGGGGTCTAGATTATGGATTGCATATAGCTAAAACATGCTTATTTTATAAAATCTAAGCTAGATATGAAGTTATTTAAGAAAAACCATGTCTAATCTTGAAAGGTTTGCAAAAGTTAGGTGAGAAGTTGTTCAATGTTTGAAGGTTTAATAGGAAAATACTTGGATTTTCAATGATTTCATGTAATGTAGTTGATATCATGCTAGAAATCTGAGTTTGGTAAGTTTGGGCAAAAGTTTGCTAAGAAAAGATGGAAATTCAAGGTTTTAGTGTTCTAAAACCTAAATTTCAGCTCTGTTTTGCAAAAATGATAGTAAATCATAGAAAATTCAGAAAAATATGAGGTCAGCGGCATTGGAAATCTTGGTTTGTCTACTTTGTTTTGTATTTAGACCTCAAAAGCTAATTCCAAGCTTAGGAAGGGTAAAAAGGGTCATTTGTTCAATGCTGTAAAGCTGATTTCTGACAGCTTCCTGCTGTTGCTTTGTAAAATTCGTGGAAAATTGTAGAATAATCCTAAAATAATGTAAAAATAGGATCTGGAAAGATAAGAGAAAGGGCTACAACTTATCTTTGGAGGTAAAATTGAGATTTTCAGTTTTAAAGGGTCAAAACAGCTCTAGAAGTTAAGAGTTTGAAATGGGATTCAAATAAAGTACCTTTATTGAAATAAAATTTGTGTGAGTTCTTGATGTGAATCACTAATGAGACTTTGAATATGACTTCCAGGACTGGTTTAAGCTTTTTTGGAGTCTTGGAGGTGATTTCAACCTTTAAGTTGGAATTAGAATTCGACCGCTCGGTTTGGCACTCGGTTTGATACAATCGAATTGTATTGTGAGTTTACTTGGATATGTGTTTATTATGGGCTATATATATGTATATATGGTATCTTTGTTGTCTTGATACTTGTTATTCTATGATCACTCCTTGAAATGGATTGTTATTGTTTTGTTCTTGTGTTGGGCGCCGGTTGTCGGGCACCTTTGGATCCTGGTGAGACAACCGGATGGGCTGTCCTTACTCATCTATCCGGGGATGGATGATGGTTATTACAGGAAGATGAGTAAAGGGGTTGTACACCATCCGGGGGTAGAGGAACATGGATTGGTCAGTCAAACCTAATGTTTGTTTATTATTGTGTGCATATATTGTTGAATAGTGCACTAGCTATGCATAGCACAATTTGGAGTATCTAATCTGTTTGTGTGATAAGTTCGCATCATTGAGTTCCCACTGTAAGCTGATTGCCCTGTGGTTCCCTCGAGAACCTACATTTTGAAAGCACATGCCTTTGATGAGATTGATCCTTATATTCTTAGACTTTCGTTGTATATGTACATATATGAGCCATGATGCACATGATATCCATTTAAACTCACTAAGCTTTATAGCTTATCCTCTTAGTGGCAAACATTTCAGGAAAGGTCGATAAGGGTAAAAAGAAGGTTGTTAGCCGTTGATTGATCGTGTTGGAAGCAAGGATCGTCATCTTTTGGTACTTAGTAATCTATGCTTTTGAGTAGAACTCGTTTAGTTATCATTTTGTATCCGGGTTGATATTTTACCGATGAACCTTTTTAGTATTTTGGATGTAAATGTTGGTATAAAAACTTACTTTTGGATAATATATAAATGTATCCCGTATTTTTATTGAGGTCTAGCTCCTATAAATCTAATGAGTTCCAAAATCATATAAATTCGAAAAATGTTAGCAATATGGTCTTACACAAACTTCTTGTCTTTCTGCGTTATGGTTGTCAGTGGTTGTGCAATCTTGGAAAAATTAGCGATGAACCGCCGATAATAGCCTGCCAAACCAAGAAATTGCCGAATCTCCGTTGGTGTCTTCGGAGCTTCCCATTTCTTTATGGCCTCAATCTTTGTTGGGTCAGCATGGATTCCTTCCTTGTTCACTACATGGCCAAGAAAATGCACTTCCCGAATCCAGAATTCACACTTTGAAAATTTGGCATAAAGCTTTTCAGTTTTGAGTAACTCTAGTATCGACCTCAAGTGTTGCTCATGCTCCTTCTCATCTCTTGAGTAAATCAAGATGTCATCAATGAACACAATCACGAACTTGTCTAGGTATGGCTGACATACCTTGTTCATTAAATCCATAAAAACTGCTGGAGCGTTCGTCAAGCCGAAAGGCATGACCAGGAACTCATAATGACCATATCGGGTTCTGAATGTTGTCTTAGCGATATCTTCTTCACGAACTCTCATCTGGTGATAGCCAGATCGAAGGTGGAACTCCACTTGTCTATGCGGGGGTAATCCAGATAACTCTTCTGACAATACTTATGAAATTCTTACACCGCCAGAAGATCCTGAATTCGTTGCTCTTTTACCTCCTTATCTACAACATGTGCTAAATATGTAACGCACTCCTTCCTTAAATGACCCCACATTTTTATGCATGTCACTATACTAGATCTTGGTGTGCCTTTCCTGACTCTTGGGTCTTCACTCCAAAATTTCTGGCTACTTTCTGACTTTTGTCTAAGTTACTTCGAGTCATCTCTTCTGACTGGTGCTCTAACTTTCTTTTATTATCATCTTTCCATTCGATTGATAGTATGATTTCTCCATTCCTTCTACTCGCCGATGAGATCAACGGTAACTTGTGTGACTATGCTAGATACGACTTCCTATACTTGCTGGGCTAACAGTTGAGCAATGTCAGTTGATTAATTCTTACGTTTTACTCTCGAGGTATGTTTTTTTTTTCTCTGGAAAACACGGTTCTAGAGCATTTGTAAAATGTTATGCTTGATCAAAAGTTATCTTTGATAAATGTTCGAAAAAATATTTGTATTTTATTTATGACAATTTCTTTAAAATAAAATCGATAAGAACATCTTTTTGATAAATAAAAATTAGTTTCATAAAAACTTAATACATAACTAAAAGGGTCAAAATTTGATGCTAATGCATCCTTAAAATATTTTACTCACCCAAGCTAAGGTTTAAATGGGACAACCAAAAAGTACACTTTGAAATTCTTTCAAATTCACGAGAGTTACAATCGAAAGGATCAACTTTGCCAACAGTATTACCACAACTTGCCAGCACAAGTCAACTCTCCTAGTCATCCTTCTTGCCGTCATAGCATCCTCTATAACATTGGTGGTACATTCCTCCAAGAGATGCGCCAATTTTGTCAACTTAATTATGGCCCGATTCTATCTTGATGCCCTACTTCGACTATTTTGTAGTCCGTCGGCGAGTGTTAGCATAGTTCGAGCCTCTCCTTGTGTCATACTAGTAATATGACCGATCAATATCCCCGAAAGGATATGAAATGATCTTGCATTATCCTGATGAGTTATCGTCAGTCCACTCCGAATGGTTGCTGCAACTCTCTTCTGAGTTGTCTCATATGAGGTGTTGGGAGGTTCGGGTTAGGCGTAGTAAAAACTGGAGTACGTTGAGCTAAGACAGTTGTTGGGGGTAATCGGAGGTGGATCGATTGAAACGTCCTCACTTGTTACTCAAATGTCGATCGAAATGCTTAGATGGGTCCTTCTCCGAAGTCTAAGTAATAGGGTTCGACATAGTGATTGTAGTGTCCACACAACTTATTAACGCGCATTCAAAAATACAAGTGACATCCTAAGCGCTAACGTAGGAGTGTTCAACAATGACATTACTTTTTCTTAAACACGTAAACGCTATAGTAAATATCAAAATCATGATATGCTTATGCGAACTCACACAGTTTATGCTTTTCAGGAGTTTTAAGAAGTTCCAATTCTAACTAATAATAGCATAATTAGTTTATAAGTCCCTTTCTACTTATATGATGGCTAGACATAGGTGATCAGGCTTTGTCAATCTATGATATACCAAAACGGCACCTATCCTAATGATACTAATAGTGAGATTCTCCTAAATTTTAAAAACGTTAGTAAGAAAATTTTATTTCTGTAAGAACGTTGGTTATGGTACTTGGTTTTTATGAAAAACTGGTGTTCTCTATAACCTATGGCTCTTATACCAAATCTGTAACACCCCGCTAAAGCGGAAACACGAGGTGCGACAGCTAAGATTTCATCGCAATAGGAAATAAACAACACCAATCATTTATAATTAAAATTTAAAGTTTACAGTACCAAAGATTACATTCCCACTAAGTTTAAATAAAATAAAACAACGATAAAAGAGTCTTGATTGATGTCGTCAAACTCGCATAATTAGGCATTTTCTACTACCTTCTTATTTCCTGAAAAGCATGTTAAAAACAAGGGTCAACTACATAGAGTTTGTGAGTTCACAGGTTTTATATGCACAAAATGGTTTCATATGCAGCAATCGTTACCGTGTAACCATTGTTCAAATTCAATTTTTAAATAACATCATTTATAAGTTTCAAAAATATAACAACATTTTTGCACATGATATATTATCAAGCCACTAGTAAACCAAAATCTGCCCCAACGGTCTACCTCAGAGGTGGTAGCGAACCACATGGGTGGAGCGTTCTTGCGAACTACCTCAGCGGTGGGACTAACACCCAACATGTGTAGAACGCTGAACTACCTCAGTGGTGGGACTAAAACCCCACATGTGTAGAACATTTATATGACTAGGTGCACCTTCTACTCGTCAGTCAGAAGGGTGGGTCTATATACCAAATAGCGCTATCCACGTAGATCATTGGCTCATTACGAGGTAATAGTAGTTTATTCAATTAGGGACTTTTATTCAATAAATCATCAAAATGCATATTTCTTTGCTCGTAAACAAGTTTCATAAAACATATTATCGTTAAACATGCTTTTCACCCCAAACTTACAAAACAGAAAAATCGGGGTCGTGAATACTCACCTTGGAGGTTTGCGTAAGAACTAATACGGAATCCCGCTCCAAGCTTAGTAGTGCCCTAAACAAATATTCGAGAATATAAGTCCTAGATGTCCATGCTTAAAATCCAACTAAGTCCTTATCGTTTTTCCTTATGTAATGCCATAATATACGTATTTTGAACATACTTTAGTATAATTATAGTTTTGTTACAAAATAAGGCTATTTAAGTGAAAACAAGTCTTGAAGGTTCAAAGTTATTGTCTTTGGAAAAATGTAATGCTGACAGATTTGAAATGTTTACAAAATAATCATTTTTAGCCTTTAACCATAAAGACAAAAATTTCCAAAATTTTATCTACTGATGATAACGGTGTTAACATCATGCATACCGAAATTCATTTATTTTTGAGGTGTCTACAATGTATAAATAAATTTTGTAATAAAAGTGTGCACAGCAACATTTGAGATTTACATGACTGTAGAGTTGGGTTCATTTATATAAGGTGTCTCGGACAGTAGAGGATCAAAACCGGCTTTTCTGAGCGGTTTTCGGGATTTCTAATTTATTTCCGGAATTTTAGCATAATCAAACCTAAATCTTCCTAAGTGACTAATCTATAAGGAATTTCACTAAATTATACTAATGAGTGTTTCGCGGATTGCTAACATGAGAACCGAAATTTGGCGGGTGTCACAGCTAGGGTTCATGTGTTTGAGATTTTGGTCCAATTGTTGATCAATTGGTGTCGATAGGTTGATTCTTATGTATTAGATTGTGTTATATCATCATGGGGATGTCCTATGACATCTTTGTGGTTGGATTTTGGTCGATTATGAGTTTGTGGGTAAAAACCCGTAGTGCATTCGCAACCCGCGACTTTGGTAATCACTTTGCGAGTAACAGTAGGTCACCCGCGGGTGGCTACCCCCGCCCACCCGCCGTTTACGGTGGATTGATTTTTGAGTTTTTCGTTTAGCTTTAGTTTTGGGGTTCTTTTGGTTATGCTCCCCTATAGGATGTCTTATAAGAGTGTTTGCTAAAGTTTAATCCCAATTGGGATTGTCTAGCCTAGTCTAAGACCAATGGTTCGGGAGTCGGTGATAAAGTGTCATTTTGATTGATCGTTTATGTGTGCCATTTGTTGTCATGATTATAAGTGCTTCATATACTTTCGTGTGGTGTGACATTACCGGTAATTGTAACGTTAATCAAGGTGAGTACATTAACCCTCATTGTGTGGCTATATGTACTAATTACTTTTATAAGTGTTGTGGTGTGTATAAGACTATCTTGCATGATTGGCCATACCCATTGTAGTGGTGGTCGCCACTTTGGGTATCGGTGGTGTGGTCGCCTGGTACCAGTGTCTATGGTCTTTGACGGTAGAGAGTTGTAAGGACATTATGTCTTTTTGCATGTACAGTTCTTATACTACGTTTTTTATTATGGGATGTTTAGTTGGTGTAATGTGTGGTTTGTGCTTACTAAGTGTAAGCTTAACCCGTTTGTGGTTTACTCTTTAGTTGCAGGTTCATCGGGTAAGGACAAAGGGAAGGGTCCTACTTGATGCTCCGGTGTGGTTCAAGGCTCATTAGTTCGGTCTTCTAGGAATAAACATATTTCTTTATTCTAAATGAGACTTATAATGGTTTTTGGTTGAATGGAACTTTATACACTGTTTGGTTGGACCACATCTTGAGGAAATCGATTTAAATGTGTGGTTGAATCTTTTGATTAATGGATCATGAATGTAAAGTTTAAACCTTTTTCGTTGCTTCCGTTATCAAGGTTACTTTTACTTAATTTTGTTAAATATTTATGTTCAATTTTGGGAAATGAGATTTGAGTTGTTATAAAAGGGCTGGCCATCCCACCTTCTTTTCCCCCTTATAAACGTTTTTTTGTCATTTTAAATTCATTTCAATTGAAAATCAAAAACCATCTATCTTCATTCTCTCTCTCCACCTTCAAATATTCATCCCTTTACATTCAAACCTTCATCTAACTCCAGAAAATTCAGTCTCATTATCATCATTTTTGAAGATTAAAATCAAAGTTTAAAGCACTCTACATTGTTGTTCAAGAAGGTAAGAGTTCATTCTAGTATTCTTAGTTCATTTCAACCACTTTTAGTGCATTTTCTTGTGTTTTACTAAGCATTTAAGAAGATTAAGAGGATTCCACATTCTTGTTGTTCTACAGGGGAGGATGAATGTCTTGGATACTTTAAATATCCATAACATGGCTAAATCCTATGATCTTTCAACATGAACTCAAGAATAAGGGTGAAATACCGTCTAATTTTGTGTTTATATTCACATGTGAATCTGGATGTTCGATGATTTTCATGCACAATCTATCTCATTTTTTAGTTGTATTTCTTTATTATTCATGATATCTGATAAGGTTTTATAGCTTCATAGAAAAAATCAATGATTTTGAAAGTTTAGAGGTCATAAAGTTAGAAATTCTTGAAATGGTTAAACTCAGAATCTGACAGATTCTTAGTACTCACTTTAGACGACCAAAAAGTGGTCTCAATGAGTATAGCATCAAGTGAAAATTCGTATTTTTGACCTTCAACTCTTTGGAAGCTTTTTATTGCACATCTGGTACAAAGTCAGAATGCTAGTTCAACTTTCTCTATGCATATCTCTTGTTAGATTATCAAAAATTCTTACTTCTTGGTTTGAAACTCAAGTTCAATGAGTTAGCTTTCCGAGACATTTGGATTTACTCAAAAATGTTGATTTTAAGGGTGCAACCATCATTAACAAATAACTTGCGCAATCTGTCCAACCAAGATAGATTCAAGCATGCATGTTAAGATGGTCATATCTCTCTCAAAATTCGTTGATTTTTTGTGATTCTTAATTCATTTGATAGATTTATATGTTAGCTTGAAAAACCCATTTGGAATTTCTAAATTTGGTGAAGATTCAAACCCCCAAATGATTGCCCTAGTTGAGGTGTGTAATCTGTTACTTGCACTGTGCACCATATTTTTGCAAAAATCGTTTGAGTACTTTAAGCACCCCAAAAATTCATGAACTTTTGTCAGAATACTATAACTCATCTAAATACAGTAGATAGAATTTTAGGAATTCGTTTCCCTATAAAAAACGGTTAAAAATGACCATTTTGTAAGCATTTTCAAAAACCAAAAATCTTAATTCTAAGCTTTTCAGGCCTTAGACTTGTTTTTATACCCAGTAAATGTGTCAAAATGCATCATTTTACTATTATATATATATATAAATTACACATATAAAGGGATTATATAAGATGTGGATGAATTATAACTCGACCATTTAAATTCGGGATTTTAGGACTTATAAGCGTGGTTATTTTATAGGACTTCTTTAGTCAGTTGGGTCGAGGTCAAGGCTACTTCATTAAGTTCGCTTATCACTATCAAAGGTGAGTATTCACGGCCCCTATTTTATCGTTTTTACCGATTTCGGGTGAAAAGCATGTTTGAAAAATGTTTGATAGATTTATATCATTATATGAATCTTGTTTTATGAGCAATTAAATGTATGTACTATTGATGATATGTTGAGTTTGAAAGTCCCCGTTTGTTTACACTACTATTAACTCTTATTGAGCACATGATCTTTGCGGGTAGTGCTATTTGGTTGTCATACCCACCCATTTGACTAACGAGTAGGGGTGCACTTAGTCTTTAGAGTATGCTCTACATATGTGGTTTTAGAGAGCCACCGTTGAGGTACTTCGTCTTAATGTTCTACACCTGTTGTTTAAACACCACCGCTAAGGTAGTTCATGAAATTAAGGGGCGTAGTTTGTCGGACGGCTTAGTAGTGGCTCAACACATAGACATCATAGAGTATGTTGTTCCTTGTGAAATTGCTCATCAACTTTATTATTCAAAGATTGATTTGCACAGTGGTTACGCGATAAACTTTTCTGCATATAAAAACCGTTTCGTGCATATAAAACTTGTGAACTCACCAACTCCTGTAGTTGACACTTGTTTAACGTGCTTTTCTTGAATTAAGAAGGAAAACGAAATTTAGATCAACGAGCGCAGATTTGAATCAACCATAGATTTATAACAAGACTTTTGATTTTATGATGATGTTTTTCGATATGGATTTTAAGAATTGTAAACTCGTATGGTTGATGTTTAATATATCCTAATGTGCGGTACTGAATACCTGTTGTGCCTTGTGTTTTTGCTTCAGCAGGGTGTGACATGGTGTGTGCGTCTTGTTGTGGATGTTCACAAAGAAAGGGAGAGAGACGAGTGAAGTGAAGTGCTTAGTGTCTATGTAGGATTAATGTGTATTGGTGTGAATTTAAATTGTTGTCTTTTTGTTTTGTTTAAAGTAGCTTCTAGAAACACTTCAATAATTCAACTTGGCTCATTTTTTATCACACTAAATGAGTGTTAGAAAAACATGGTGATGTTGGTGCCTTGGTGTAACACCCCGTTTCCATTTAGTTAAGATTTAACCTTATTTCGTTAAGATAAGTTAGTTTTGGTGTCTTTTTGAAAATTTTCAGGTAGGGGGGGTCAAGGTGTAATTGTAGAAACTGAAAGGCTAGCCATGTTATGTAAATACGAGTGTTTAAAAGGATCTTCTTTGGGTTAGCAAGTAGCAATTGGTTGTTGTTGGTGACTATCTTAAGGTAATTGTTGTTTGTTTATGTGTATTACTTGTCAAATTGTAAGTTTGGTTCAAGAGTTAGGGTTTTGTTTGAATATTGATGAAATTGGTGATCTTTATAATACCAATTGAGTGCTATGTTGATAATCTAGTCTAAGAATGGTTATAGTGATCCTGTAGAACTTAGAAAATCGAGTCTATAGCTTTTTGAATCAGTAAAATCGTAGTTTGTATGAGAAAGTTAAGGGAAAAAGAAGAAATCACGTTTTGGCTTCGTTTTCTGGATTTATCAGCACCTATAGATCCCTAGGAGAGGAAGCTAGTGATCGCTAGCCTCTTTTGAAACCTTCCCGTGATCGCTAGTTTTCGTGCAATCGAACAAAGGTTGAAAAAATCATAGCTAGCGATCGCTAGCCTGAAGCCTAGCGACCGCTAGCACCTTGTTTTGGGTGAAAACTTGTTTCAGCCGTAACTTTTTCGTTTTAGTTCCGATTTTGATTCCAAAAGAACCGGTCGATTCGTATTTGAATTACCTAACCTTTGAGACCTTTAAATCTAGGATTTTTGTTACAAATTTTAGAGTGAATAGTCCCAACCTTTGAGTTGGTAGATTTTGGGAGCCATTGGTGTAGCTATGTTGTGTGTACGGCTTAAGAGTTCAAATGTGAAAGATTGTTCAAATGTTTAAGTGCTTTAATCTCTAGGTGAGTTATATACTTTCAATTGTGTTGTTTAGACTTCAGTATCAGGTGAGTACATTAACCTGCGTTCACGATTGTTATGTTCATTATCATCTAGTGTATGTTGATATATATATATATATCTGACATGTAATTTATGATAGTACCTATGGCGGTGTTTCACCCCTAGGGAAGTTGAAATTAAGGCCTGGTACCGGTACCAGTATCGTTTATGATGCTCTTGGTGTTTACACCCTGAGTAATGGTTACGATACATGTTCAGTTAATAGTTGATATGCTTATGATTGTTATATGCATGCATAGAGCCTAGGTTTGTGCTCACTAAGCTTTAATGCTTAACCCGTATGGTTTATGTGGTTAGTGTCAGGTACCTCTTCCAAGGATAAGGGAAAGGCGCCAACTTGATGACCCGGATCGGTCCAGTTCAGAAACTTACAAAGGATTTTGGAAATGAACTTCACATACTTTAATGGAATGTTTTTGGTTACAAATGGGATTAAATTGAGAGTTGTTTCCTTTTAAAATGTAATTACTTTGGACCCATTTTTGGGAAATTGTTATTTTTACGTTTAAATTAAAGCTTCCGCATTTTTTGGTTACTTATTTCCGTTAAATACCTGTTAAAATGAAAACGGGCGTTACAATTGGTATCAGAGCCTCGGTTTGAGGGATTCGGGTGTTCACAGGTAGTGAATACTTAAACTCAAACTCAAGAGTTTGTGTTTTCAAAACAAAGTAACCAAAGAAAATAACAAATTTGTTTTAAGAAAGAAATTATAGCTTAACTAAGATCCGGAGCATCAAGACGGGAGTAAGCACCCTAAACTCTATTGAGTTATTAGTAAGCATGATATGTTAATTATGTATGAACATCATTAGATGTTATGTTTAGTTGTTATGAATACAATAAATATGTACTTGAACTAATGATGCCATGATGAGAAATAGGACTCTTATGTTATTATTGGAAATGCATGAATAGTACCATAATGGTTATGTTAATGTATGGAATGTTATGACATGATTATGTTGATGTCGGATGTATGTAGATTGGTTGAGCAACTTATAATGCCTATGACACTATAGATGAAAGTAAATACTACTAGGAGTGCTAGTAATACTACATGCTTATGTGTTATGTAAATAATCAAGTTTGGAACATGATCCCTTTCATGATGAGAAAAAAGGTCAGACGAGTAGGGTGTAATTATAATGGTATAAGGGCCCATATAATTGCAGTTACACTATACTGTTTGGAGTTGACTAAATTGTGAGAGCGATTACAAACTGAGTAAGGTCATGGGATAAGGGAATATAGGTGCATGAAAGCTACTTAGCTTATTAGGAAGGGGTAGAGTGGGATAATCGTTGGGAGATGTTCCATGTCCATGCTATAAGTATTGGTTGGTATCTAAATAGCTATGTTATTGAATCAGTGTGGTGACTACGAGAAGAAGCAGTGGCCATTCAAATGGTAATGAGGAAACTGAGATCCCTGATTTAAGGGGGGTCATTGCTGCTGAAGTGGGAGAAGTAATGCATGAACTTCTTCTTGGATTGTTTGATCAAATGAAGAGGGAGCTGACCCAGGTGGTCACACAGCAGGTGGAGACTGCCATGGCGGGTAGGAGAAACGAAGCAGGTAGTTCACAGTCTGGACATACTAGGACTGTGACCTACAAGGACTTATCTGCCTGTCAACCACCAAAGTACGAAGAAGAAAAGGACCCGATCATTTCTTCTTGGTGGATCTCTGAGATAGAGGGGGCCTTTCTGACTAGTTTCTGCCTGGCGGATGTGAAGGTGAGGTTCGCTGCAAACCTGCTAAGGGGACCAACGAAAAATTGGTGGAATGTAGTCAATGGCTCTCGAACTCTGGAACCGATTGGAGCTCTTACTTGGGAACAGTTTACGGAGATGTTTAAGCCGGCGTTTGCACTACAGATTGAAGTGGAACGACTCACCAATGAGCTCCTACAGATGACTCCGACGACAGAGTCAGTTAACGAAATCACTGCCAAGTTTCTAGAGCGGTCCTTGTTCTGTTAGGATTACATCCGGAATGAGAGGATGAAGATGTATCGATATGGCCAGATTCTGAAGCCGGAAATCGAAGAGTTTGTGCTAATGGCTCGATGTATGACCTTTCAGCAGATGCATGAGCGAGCTAGAGGTAGAGAGTTGGAGCTTGAACGTCAGGGTAAGAGAAAGACGTTAGAATCTTCTCAGCCTCAACATCAGTCCGTGAAGAAGTTCAAGTCTTCCTGCCAAAAGGGGGCAATGAAGAAGGATTATCCTCGCTGTTGTAAATGTGGAAAGCAACATCCGGGGGAGTGTAGGATGGGCTCGGGAACTTGCTGTAAATGCGGGAAGCCAGGACATCTTAGCCGCGATTGCAAGGTTGCACCAAAACTTTGTTTCAAATGCTTCCAACCGGGTCACTTTGCAAATGAATGCCCCACAACAGTTGGACAGACTCAGACAATAGGTTCCGTGCCTGTAAAGGCTTTTGAGGGAGGATCAAGCAAGAAGACCGAAGCACCGAAAACTCGTGCAAGAGTTTTTCAGTTGACAGCAGAATAGGCGAAGGACGAGCCAGACGTTGTGACTGGTAACTTTACGGTGAATTCAAAGCCTGCTTTAATTTTATTTGATATACTGGGGCGAGTAAGTCCTTTGTTTCCTTCTCTTTCTGTAAAAAGTTTATGAAAAAGGTAAGTTAGATAGCCTATTAGAAGTAGACATAGCAGATGAGGAGATACGTTTATGTAAGGATGTATTTAGAGTTAATGTGCTAGAAATAGATGGAGTCAAGTTTAGCATAGACTTAATCCCCACCCCTACGAGGGAAATCAATGTAGTAGTCGGGATTGATTTTCTATATCGGAATGGAGCACATATTGATTGTGAGAACTAACAGGTAGTAATCCGAAACCCAAGTAGGTGAGAAATAACCATTGTGGGGAGCGGACGGAAGAAACTACCAAAATTGTGTACTCTAGTCAAAGCTAGAAAACATGTACTGCAAAGAGGTAGTAGCTATTTGGTTTACGTGGTGGAAAGTCGGGTTGAGGCAAAGAAGAAGACAGTGGCAAATGTTCCAGTAGTTTGTGAATTTTCAGACATATTCCCAGAAGACTTGCTGGGAATTCCGCCAGAAAGGCAAGCGGAGTTCCGAATAGATTTGGTTCTGGGGGCGGCACCGGTAGCGAAAACACCATATCACTTGGCACCTCCGGAAATGCAGGAGATTTCAAGTCAGTTGGAAGAGTTGCTTGAGAAGGGGTTCATTCACCCAAGTAGTTCACCTTGGGGAGCTCCGATCTTCTTCGTTAAGAAGAAAGACGACTCGATGAGAATGTGCATCAATTACCGTGAGCTCAACAAGCTTACGGTGAAGAACTGATACCCACTACCAACGATCAATGATCTCTTCGATCAACTTCGGGGAGCCGCTTGGTTCTCGAAGATAGATCTTCGATTGGGGTACCACCAGTTAAAAGTGAGAGAAGAAGATGTGCACAAGACGACATTTAGGACCAGATAAGGATACTTTAAGTTTGTAGTCATGCCTTTCGGGTTGACAAACGCACCTGTGGCATTCATGGACCTTATGAACAACGTATGTAGACCTATGTTGGATAGGTTAGTTATCGTATTCATTGATGATATTCTGATCTACTCCAAGTCTAAAGAAGATCATGTTGAGCACTTGCGGGAGGTGTTAGAGACTTTGCGAAGGGAGCAACTTTATGCAAAGTTTTTAAAGTGTGAATTCTGGTTGCAAGAGGTCCAATTTCTAGGACATCTTGTGAATCAGGAAGGGATCAAGGTTGACCCAGCAAAGGTCAAGGCAGTTATGAAGTGGGAAATTCCCAAGTCACTGACCGAGATAAGGAGTTTTATGTGATTAGCCGAGTACTACCGCCGGTTCATTCAGGACTTCTCAAAAATAGCGGTACTGTTGAATAAACTCACATGGAAGAATGTGAGTTTTGCTTGGGAAGAGGAGTAGCAATCGGCTTTTGAGACATTACGGCAGAAACTTTGTGAGGCGCCGATGTTGACACTTCCTGAGGGAGTTGAGGACATGACAGTCTACTGTGATGCTTCATATCCCGGGTTAGGTTGTGTTCTCATGCAGTGTGGAAAGGTGATCTCTAATGCGTCTAAACACTTAAAGACGCATGAAGTGAATTACCCGACCTATGATTTGGAGTTAGCCACAGGCATGTTCGCGCTGAAGATATGGAGGCATGACTTGTACGGGGTGAGGTGCACTATTTATACGGATCACAAGAGCCTCCGATATTTTCTAGACCAGCCGAACCTGAACATGCGTCAATGGAGATGGTTAGACGTGGTGAAGAATTATGACTGTGAAATCCTTTATCACCCAGGGAAGGCAAATGTGGTAGCGGATGCACTGAGCCGGAAGACTCGTCATGTTCTTTTGCGAGTACCGTTGATGCGACTAACAGTGATGACTTCTCTTTTTGTACTGATTTGGCAATCCCAAGCTGATGCGAATAAAGAGGAGAACCAGAAGCGAGAACGGACCAAGGGGCAGTTGGCACAGTTGGTGCCGGATGGTAGGGGGTTGTTGACTCGTTTTGGACGGGTCTGGGTACCAGTATCGTGTGAGGTGAGACAGACCTTGCTAGATGAGGTGCACAAGTCTAAGTTCTCAATACATATGGGTGCCACTAAGATGTATAGAGACCTAAAGACAGATTACTGGTAGCCCGGGATGAAACGTGATGTGGCACCTTACGTGGAAAAATGCTTGACCTGTCTGAGGTTAAGGCGGAGCATCAGAGACCGCATGGGAAGTTGCAGCAGCCTTTGGACATTCCAGTGTGGAAGTAGGAACGCATCACGATGGACCTAATCATGAAATTACCTTGTACTTCACGGGGTTTTGATGCTATTTGGGTAGTCGTCGACAGATTGACGAAGAGTGCACATTTCACGCCTTCGGGAGAGTTCTTCGTCCGAGGTCCTAACAGAAATTTATGTCAAGGAAATCGTGGCTAGACACGGCGTTCCGGTTACCATCATTTCTGACCGGGATGTATGGTTTACGTCTCGATTCTGGAACGAATTTCATGAGGACTTGGGTACAAGACTACAAGTAGTTCCAGATTCAAGTTCCACACATGATGCAATCAAGTAGAGAATGAATTGAAGAGCCAATCTTATTAGATCTTGAAGAAATCAAATACACATAGTAGTTACACCAAGAACACACACACTTAAGCTCTCAAAGTCTCAATTCAATCTCATTTACAATGAAGTACGTCCCAACAAATGACCTCACTTTGGGGTTTTATACCCAAACCCTTTACACCCTCAACTATATAAGAAATACACTTTTTACCCTGACAATACAAAACTATTACAAAGGAACATTTAAACCAACTAAACAAATAAAGCAAGATTTGACTTCTTTGACCACTATGAATTTGCCTTTGACTTCGCATTTAGTTGGTTTTGCACCCAACAATCTCCCCCTTCGGATTCGAGATCACAAAAAGAATTAGGAAAACGTATTCAAGAAAACACCAACACTTAGCTTTCTTGAACAATAATCTTCAGTAATAATCTTCACGAATCATCCAACTTGACACAAGAAGCTTTTGAAAGGATTATGTGCAAGACAGTAATTAGGTTTACCGTGTCCAATGATATAAGACACTAGTGGGTCACACTGCTACACACCAAATTAGAGATATCCTGGATTTACCAGTTGTGTGGAAATAAGTAATTAGTATAATTAATTATTGTAGAAAAAATAAATAACATTTTATTATTTATAGATAATTAATTAATAGTTATTATTTAATTAAGGGTTATTATTTAATTAATTAGTTTATTAATTAAATAAGTGTTTTAGTTTAATTATAAAGCTTGCGGGCTTTTTAATTAAGTTGGCTTTTCAGTTATTGGGTATTTACCATAATTAAGTTTATAAATATGGTAAACCTAATAGGTTTTCAATCATTCCATTTATTACTAACTTATCAGAAAAGAAAAGCCAGAAAAACCCTCTGATTCTCTCCATCTCCTCTCTTGATCGACGGACACACACACACACACATACACAAATCGCTTTGATTTGTGTATCGGGTAAATTCCATACGCGGTCTAGCAGCTAATCTCTCGGAGGTACAGTAGTGGTGTACTCCCTGTTAGCAGTCCAGACGTTTGCTAAAGTCGTTAAGGTATAATCTTTATCCCTCTCGGGTTGTGTCTAAACTGTTTAGGTTGGATCTTGTGTTTGAGAATTTTTTTATCCGCTGTGCATGTTTGTTTTGACCTCAAATTCCCAACAGTGGTATCAGAGCCACTTCCTAAACGTTTAAATATGTTTGTTTGTTGTTTATGATAAACTGTTTTGTTTTGAAGCCTGTAAAAAAATTTGTGATATTTATCTGTTTGTATTAAAAATCGATTTTTTGTCGAAAAACACACAAACACGACAATCGACGGTGGCAGTTTGCCAACCGCACAACCGGGCCGATCGCTTGCCGCCGAGTGACGGTGGCTAGCGGCGGCCAACGGTGGTGTGACCACCGGTCAATCCACCTAGCCCAGCCGTGGCGGTGGTGGTGATGTCAATTGAGGGCCACGGTGGTGGCGATGGCAGCTGTTTTGCTGCTGCTGCCAGCGGTCGAACCGCAAACCACCTGCCGGACCGTCGGCTGCCTTATGGCCACGCCTGGCGGTGGCGGTGGTCGGTTTTGTTTTTCGCCAAATGCCACTGACGACGGTGGTGGCGTCGCTTGCTGCTGCTGCTGTCGAATGGCGACAGCGGTGGTCGTGTTTGGGCTGCGCACCACGGCGGCGACGGTAGCCGATTGCTGCTGTTGTCGTACCAGTGGTGGCGGCAGTTTGGCTGTTGTTCGCCGGTGATGACGGCGGCGGTTATCCGCCTGCTTGTCATCGCCGGTGATGACGGCGATGGTAGTTTTTGAACACCGGCCATCGGCGATGGCGGCCATGCTTGCTGCTGTCGTCGATCGGTGAAGCCGGCGGCAGTCTTGGCAACTTTTGGTTGCTGCTATCATCGCCAGTGGCGGCTGTGATTCGATCCCCGCCAAGCGGCGGCGACGGTGGCTCCGGCTGCTGTTGTCGTCGACCGCCGGTGGCGACCGTTTGTTATCATTGTTGCTATCGGTAGTGGCGGCAGTCTCTGGTGTGACATCACTGAGAAACCACCGTGTGAGTTTGAAATCCCTAATAGGCTTCGAGTTGATAGGGTTTATTTTAGCCAGATAGGTTTACACCCTGGATAAAATTAATTTTATTTTTGGGTAATAGTTAATTACTTTTAAAATTAAAACTGATTTTTGATAATTATAAATCCAGTAGAGATTTATAATTTCATGAATTTTGTTTATCGTAATTGTTAATTTTGTTTAAACTATTAATTGTGGTTGTCATAGCTAAGCCCCAGACCCGTGGTTGTGTTTTAGTATATTATTCAGTTTTGGTAAGGAAGGCATGTGTTCCATTTACAAACCATTTTGTAATTTTTATTTTTTTATATATATAACTTAATTACTTAAAGACAGAGGAAACCAGAAGACGGAGTTTGGAGACCCAACCAAAGATGTCGGAGCCAGTAGGAGCGGTTTTTCTTTATGCCTTGTGTGTTGATAAGTCACATAGGTTTGAGACCGTCAGTTTTAGTGTTGGCTCACTAAACTTACATTAGTTTAGGGAGAAGCTATGACACAGTGTTTTATGTTTTATAATTGTGTGGTTTGATATAATTGCGTGGTTGTAATAAAATGTAGTTTTTTTCCCAAAATCTAATGAATAGTTTTTGTAGAGACCTAAAGGTTCGATTACAGAGTGTTTTTCGAATCAGTTTTAAAAGGTTTAAAAAAAATTAAAACTGGCTAAAAACCCTTAGGTTTAAAAGTCTTAGATAACGTGAGTGCGACCCACTTTGAGATCCTTTTGGCGTAAGGTACGCGGGTGTTGGAAGTGAGCAAGTCTTGGGCATCCGCGTTCAAACCCCAAGTTGAAAAGGGTGTGACAAGTACACCCAGTCTCCAGTGGTGCAATCTATTTTGGTTTTTGTTACAATTCACCACGTCGTACCGGGCCAAAGCGCACTAGAGGGACTAAATATGCATGAATTTAAATGTTCGATGTCCGGACGATCTAGAAGTCGTATTTTCGTCTTAAAATATGATTGTATAAGTCATTACCCACCAGAAATAGCATGGGTCGACTTGTGTGATCAAGCCGATTTCCAACACATGTGAAATATGGATTCTAGTCTAATAAATTTATTTTGTCTAAGGGTAATAATTTTATTAGAAGTTTTATAATCAAATAACTAAATCGGAATTTATTCTTTCTATAGATGTCTTATACTGTTGTTCCGTTTTATTCACCTGAGGAATCACTTCACCTAATTATGGGCAAGTGGAAGCTTATAGGCCAAAACTATCCAGTCTGGAAGTTGCACCTTGACAATGTCTTGAGTGCACAGGGTAAGCTGTATGTGATCAATAAACCACTTTCACGACCTAATAACAATGCTCCTGAAAAGGAATTTGCTGAGTATTTCAAATTCATGGCTGATGAATCTGACGTTATGTCTATTCTATCTTTCTCGACTACGCCCGAGTTTACAATAGATCTCAGAGTTAAGTTTATCCATGAGGTCATGAAAAACATAGAGGACCAGGTTGGTTTCTATAAGAACTGTGGGAAGTATTTGATCATGAAAGAAATATTTTCACTGAAGCAGGAAATGGGTCAATCAGTTAAAGATCATCTCCTAGAGATAAGGAGACTCTTTAAATGTTTGTCACGACTAGGAAACAAGATGACTCAGGAAGAGCTGGTGTATCTAATGTGGTTCTCTCTCCCAAAAGAGATTCGTGTCACAGCTAGTGATTACATGGGAGATCCCAGAATGGACGTGGCAATGGTTCATGAGGACATTTTGGACAGTTTGGAGCCGAAACCAGCAAGTGCTGAACTCATGGACACTGATTGGATTGATGAGTTGGGAGATCTAAGTTGCCCAGAATGCGGTGGCCAAGATATCTGTGTCCACTCATTCAACGCTGGCCAGATGGACATCGGTCTACCCGATGCACCAGGTATCTTTATGATAGATTGTTTGATCACTTCTAATGAATCATGGGTACTTGATACACGAAGTGGTAACCACATTTGTTATCATTTACAGGGATTCAAAAGAAGGGAGACTTTGAAGAAGGATCATTCGAACCTACGAGTCGGTGAAGGCACGATGCTTGTAGCTAAAGTCGTAGGATCTTACAGTCTTAGTTTACCCTCGGGTCTAGTTTTGGAACTTGAAACTTGTTACTATGTTCCTAGAATGATCAAAAATATTATTTCTTTTGATTTATTAGTAGACCATGGTTTTTTTTTAAATATGATTATAAAATGATTTCTTGCTTTAAAAATGATATCTTTTATTTCAAAGCAACTCCTTTGAATGGTCTATATATATTGAATCTACAAGAAACTAATAATGAAATCTATCATATAAATAAACGATCCAAAGATATCGAGGATCAAACTTACCTCAGACATTGTCGTCTTGGACATATAAACAAGAAACGCATAGAACTACTCCAGAAAGGAGGACTTCTAGGGACTTTTGATTTTAAGCCCTTTAGTAATTGCGAATCCTGTTTGTCCGGCAAAATGACAAAGCAACCTTTCAATGAGGATAATGAAAGGGCCAATGACCTGATAGAGATCATACACAGAGATGTGTGTGGACCTTTTAGTCATGAGGCAAGAGGAGGATACCGGTACTTCATTACCTTTACTGACGACTTCAGTAGGTATGGATATGTCTACCTGATGAGACATAAGTCTGAAGATTTTGAGAAATTCAAAGAGTTTCGGAATGAAGTACATAATCAACTTGACAGGAAGATCAAGTTTTTAGGGTCAGACCGTGGTGGAGAATATCTTAGCCAGGAATTTGACAGTCATTTAAGAGAACGTGGGATTGTTTCACAACTCACACCTCTGTATACGCCACAAATGAATGGTGTGTCAGAAAGGAGGAATCCTTCCTTACTCGACATGGTAGGGTCAATAATGTGTCGTTCCACTTTACCAGTATCATTCTGGGGACACACGCTCGAAACAGCAGCACATATACTGAACAAACTGCCATCTAAGTCAGCAGAAAAGACACCGTATGAAATATGGAGGGGCAAGAAGCCTAAGTTGTCTTTTCTGAAGATTTGGGGTTGTGAGGTATACGTTAAACGTATAGTCTCGGAAAAACTCAAACCGAAGTCAATAAGTGTATCTTCATAGGCTATCGCAAGAATACACTAGGATACTATTTCTATAGTCCTAGCGAGAACAAAGTATTTGTGGCTCGAAATGGTGAATTTCTGGAGGAGAAGTTTCTCAATCTTGAGAATACCAGAAATGATGTAGACCTAGAGATAGTAGAGGAACATACTCCTTTACCGATTATTGAGCCAGTCACTCAACAAGAAAATGTTGAGACTCAACTGGAAACGGTTGAGGAGGTGCAAACACAGGACCTTTGCAGATCCACTAGGGTAAGGCAAGAACCAGATAGGTATCTTGGATTTATAGTCTCTCAGGACGGTGGAGATTTGAATGAACCTACATCCTATGGAGAAGCTGTATCAGGCAGTGAGTCTGAGCAATGGCAGGAAGCCATGGAGGTAGAGATGCAGTCCATGTACGACAACCTAGTATGGGAGTTGACATATTTACCCCAACACTATAAGGTTGTTGGACGTAAATGGGTTTTCAAGAAGAAAACTGACATGGACGGAAATGTGCACAATTTTAAGGATAGACTGGTCGTAAAAGGTTTCACACAAACTCATGGTATCGACTATGATGAAACTTTTTCACCAGTAGCAATGTTAAAGTCCATTATGATTCTGATGGCCATCTCAGCATATTTTAACTATGAGATTTGGCAGATGGATGTTAAGACAGTCTTCCTTAACGAGAAGTTAACAGAAGATGTCTATATGCAACAACCTGAAGGTTTTGTAGATCCAAAGAATCCTAATAAAGTGTGCAAATTGCTGAAATCCATATATGGATTAAAGCAGGCATTCAGGAGCTGGAACTTACACTTTGATGAGCGAATTAAAAAGTTTGGTTTTACCAAAAGTGAGTTTGAGCCATGTGCTTACACTAAGTTCAGTGGGAGCATAGTAACCTTCTTGGTGTTGTATGTAGATGATATTCTACTAATTGGAAATGACATACCAACTTTACAGAGTGTAAAAGCTTGGTTAAGCAAGTGTTTCCAAATGAAAGACCTCGGAAAAGCCACCTATATACTTGGTATAAAGATCTACAGAAATAGATCCAGACGGCTTATCGGACTTAGTCAAAGTACGTACATCGATAAAATATTGAAGCGATTCAGGATGGATGAATCCAAGAAAGGATTTATCCCGATGCAGCATGGCATAGTGCTAAGTAAAGCACAGTGTCCCGTATCTAGTTAAGATAAAGACAGAATGAAATCGATTCCATATGCTTTTGCAATTAGATCGATCATGTATGCCATGTTATGTACTAGGCCCGATGTTGCTTACTCGGTAAGTGTTACAAGCAGATACCAGCAGAACCCATATGAAGCCCATTGGGTGGCTGTCAAGAACATTCTCAAATACTTGAGATGGACCAAAGAAATGTTGTTGGTCTTTGGAGGTTCTGAGAATGAAATTAGTGTCACTGGTTATACAGACGCTAGTTTCCAGACCGACAGAGACGATTTTAGATCACAGTCAGGGTACGTCTTTACCTTAAACGGAGGCGCGATCTCGTGGAAGAGCTCGAAGCAGGATACAATAGCGGACTCTACTACAGAAGCAGAGTACATTGCAGCTTCAGACGCAGCAAAGGAAGCGGTCTGGCTCAGGAACTTTATCATGTTGGGTTTTTCGGTGCCACCTCGGACCAAACTGGTTCGAGTCACGGTTCAGAAAAACAAACTGTTTTGTCCAAACATCAAACCAAACTGGTTTGATCAGCGGAAGCATAAACGTGTAAAACCCGAAAGCACATGATCGTTATTGTTTATCTAAATTATACATCTAATAGGATGTTAAGAAAGCTTACCTGAATTGCTTGAGCTTGATCCACCCGTGATCCACCCTACGAATGGACCTTCTAGCCAGTCACAACTCCGAATTTCCGAACACCCGAACAAAACCCGAACTTCCTTCGGTCTTGAGGTTGGCGTCGATTACAAGGGAGAGAGAGAATTCTAGGTTTCTATTTAGTTGTGGGAATGATTGAATGAATTATGAATGAAAAAGGGTTAACCATAACTGAATATATATATTGATCAAACATTATCTGTATCATATTCAGTTTCCTTTTTCCAGTAATTATCCATAAATAATTCTTTCTTCTTCACCAAGAAAGATTATTTCCATATATATATTTAACTAATATATATTGGGATAATTACCATATATATATTTACCATATATAACAAATATATTAATTAAAACCAGTTATATATATATATATATATATTTAACTAATAAATATATAATCCCTGTTTAATTAATAATAGAAACCTTTAACTTTGGAGTTTCTTACAGAAAACACCCAATAGATTTATAATTGACTATTATAAATCTAATCTCTCTATACTGGAGTTATTTAACTTGTTCGTTTTACAGGTCCTCACAAGTGTGACCCTCAAGTGTCTTATAACATTGGATGTGTAATCTTTGGTTAGTCAACTTCTGCACATAATTACTAACAGACTCCCACTTGTGCAAGTTGGCAATACCGGCTTGACCACACGGACCTAAGGAATCCCCTAGACAGGCACTTAGGCTAACCAGGTTATAAGCACTCTTATACCCAGGTAGGTGATAAAACGTATCTTAAAGAGAACAACATTTATGAAACACACTGTTTATAAATCGGGTATAACTAGGCTTTTCCTTTTGCATCACGATATTTCAAGTTTGAGTATGAACATGGATAAAGTCAACTCAAAAACTCAAGATTATGTTCATGACTATCCGACCTCTACTGATTGCTAAACGACAAAGAACAAATCAGTTCGTTTGGGCACGGCCGTGCGCTTCATCAGTCTTTACAGTCAGTCAAGGGGCCCAGAAATATCTCTCTTCGAAGAAGAGGTGCAAATCCCATCTTGCATATTTGCATTTGTCACCACGGCTTCCGCTGAATCTAGTTACGCGCCGTATGACCACCATGTTACGGCGTGATGTTAGAACGTACTAAGTATCCAGCGGTCCTCGTAATGCCAAACCAAATACCTCAGGTGCTAAGGACAACCTCTGGGAGTTTTACTCATGACTAAATCCATGGAGTAATCTCAACCGGCGGATCACATCCGATATTCGCTGCTCTATCGAATATCCATGTAGTTTTTGGTCTACATCACTTGTAGCTATTATTCAACAACTGATCATAACTACCCAAAAACTCCACGATGACTTTATAGCCCTACCAGGTTCCCACCTTGATAAGTTGTCACGGATAATTTAAAATAAAACTTAGACTAGTTTTATTCCAGGATCAAAAACATGCTAAGTGTAAAAGAAACAAAGAAACTAATTTTTTATAGTCAATATTCCACTCTGTAATAATAACAAAATTAATAGCATTTCTAAGTTACTTTTATGGTGTCTATTCAATATGTACTTATACTGGTTTAAATGAACTATCACCTTCCTTCAATTTAAACCCTTCGATTAGTGTTTACCATCCTAATCAAAGAAACAACCAAAACAACACAAGTTATAAAGTAATATTTTAACTTAGTTCTGCTAGTTTTGTTTTGCAAACACATTTAAACAAAATCTAGACTTTTCTTTAACATATTCCCTAAACTTGGAGATACTGGAATAACTCCTAGTTTCTCTCAATATGTAAAGTCAACTCCGCTACTTTCCTTAGTTGCTGTGTAGATGAAGATTTCTACCTGAAATCTGACAAAATTTCCATTTACCAAACCGGTGAATTCCAGGAAATTTATCCTAGTGTTCTACAACACTTGATGGTCTAAAGATATTACAAAATCTCTATTATTACAACACATTATTGATTTTCTTAAAGTCAAAACATGACTTTATATTGTTTCAAAACTTTGATCTTACTTTTATAACTTAAAAGAATAGATTACATTTCTCATGAATTCTTATCCTCTCTGGATTATGAATTCCTAGAAATACAAATCAATAATATAATTTTCATTCTTTATCAGGAGCTTTAGATAGAGAATAAACTGGGCTCCCACTAACCTATATGAAAACTGGCTATTAGTTAAATTTAATATCTCATTGACTTAGTCAAAACTTGACAAATTTGGCCAATTATATTTTAAGTAATAAGTTTAATTCTTTAAACTTGAATTTTGCTATTCATAAAACTTAACTGGATCTTATTAGATCCCTAATTCCAAAATGTGGAATTAACTAGTTTTATAAATACTGATATTATCAACGTCGTCTGTGATAATATCCAAAATTCCCTTTTAAAACATGAGTAATTTGAAAAGTTCCGTTACTGCAGGCAATCGAAATCAGAGTCAATAAATACTTGAGTTTAAGATTGAAGTCCTCCGCTCCATGTCTAAAACTCACTTTAGAAATATCGTGTGTAAAAGAAATGAACATGTGTACAATTCTAGCGAGAATTGTATCTCTGGATATAAGAAATCTTATAACCTGATTAACCTAAATGTCTGGCTAAGGACCTCTCTAGGCTAATGGTAACAGTTGAGTTACTTGTCTAGCACAAGTGGGAGTCTGAAAGGATTATGTGCAAGACAGTAACTAGGTTTTACCGTGTCCAATGTTATAAGACACTAGTGGGTCACACTGCTACACACCCAATTAGAGATATCCTGGAATTACCAGTTGCGTGGAAATAATTAATTAGTATAATTAATTATTGTAGAGAAAATAAATAATATTTTATTATTTATAGATAATTAATTTATAGTTAATTAATTAATTAAGGGTTATTATTTAATTAATTAGTTTATTAATTAAATAAGTGTTTTAGTTTAATTATAAAGCTTGCGATCTTTTTAATTAAGGGGGCTTTTCAGTTATTGGGTAATTACCATAACTAAGTTTATAAATATGGTAAACCTAATAGGTTTTCAATCATTCCATCCATTAGTAACTTATCACAAAAGAAAAGCCAAAAAAACCCTCTGATTATCTCCCTCTCCTCTCTGATCGACGGACACACACACAAATAAACAAATCGCTTTGATTTGTGTATCTGGTAAATTCCATATGCGGTCCTGCAGCTAATCTCTCGAAGGTGCAGTACTGGTGTACTCCCGTTAGCAGTCCAGACAAACGTTTGCTAAAATCCTTAAAGGTATAATCTTTAACCCTCTCGGATTGTGTCTAAACTGTTTAGGTTGGATCTTGTGTTTGAGAATTGTTTTATCCGCTGTGCATGTTTGTTTTGACCTTAAATTCCCAACAGCTTTAACAAACGAAGTATCTTCAAAGAATTATCAAACATCAATACTTGTAATAATTTGATCACCTCGAAGTATCTCATAATTATCTCTCGACTTGCTCAAAGTATCTTCAAGAATCATTTCTCGACTTTACATTTCGGAACCACCTCCCCCTTTTTTGATGAACTATGAAATAATCATCAAAACTAAAGAAATGTATGATTAGATAACTCGTCTCGTAAAGATACAAACATGTGAACAAGCTACCAAAGATATCAAAAATCATCTCACATAAATATCTCCTACATGTGTCACCCCAAAATTCCCCTTTTTACTCCAAGAAAATATCGTCAATTCCAAAAAGTAATCCAAATCTTTTCAAATTCAGATTTAAGTGGGAAAAATCCTGAAAAAACTAATGAATCAGTTGGAATGCCTATGAGAAGCACAAAGCAACTCAGTACAACAAATGCACTTGTTGGATGCAAAATCGGATCGTATCCGAGATCACAAGTTGGTGCTCAAAGTGAAGACAAAGGCAAAGTCAAAGTTTGCTTTTATTGTTTTAGTCTTTTATATGTTAGTTTGTAAGAGTTTTGTATTCTTAGGGTAGATTTTGTAATTGTGCTAAAGTGTAAGGGTTGTAAGTGTTTGGGTATAAATACCCATTGTGAGTTCATTTGTAAGTGTGACATGCATAGTACGCTTCATTGTAAATGAGTTTCAGTTGAGAGAGTTTGAGAGCTTTAGTGTGTGTGTTCTTGGTGTAAATAGTGTGTGTAAACATTTCATCAAGAATCAATAACATTTGGCTCCTCAATTCATTCTCTATTTGTTGCATGTTGATTAGAACTTGAATCTAGAACTACAAGTGGAATCAGAGCTGGAAATTCGTTGAAATTGGTATGATTTCTTGAGCTTTTTATGTTTTTCTCAAAAATGAAGTTTTGAGGTTTGATGTTCTTCTTTTGATCATTGTTTGCATGTGAATTTGATTGTATATGGTTAAAATGATGTTTTTACTGTGTTTGTGAGTGATTTGGAGTCAAAATTTGGTGATTTGAGCAGTAATTTTTGAGTTTTTTTACCTTCTGCTCGGTTTTTGTTCGGTTTTCCGAACTGGTGTTCATATTTTCCGAATCGGAATATTCATAAATTCCGAATCGGAAAATACAAGTTTTCCGAATCGGATTTTTGAAATTTCCCAAATCGGAAAATTTTTTGGACTCGTATTGTTGTTTAGATCTGATCTTACTCGTTTTCCGACTTGGTATTAATCAAACTCCGATTCGGAAAACATCATTTTCCGATTCGGAATTTGACCAAATACCAACTCGATTTTATCTCGGAACTTTGTCAAATTTATTTTTCCAATTCGGAAAATCACATTTTCCGATTCGGAAAATTGAAAAATCCGAATCGGAATATAGTGTTTTCCGAATCAGATTCTTTTAAGTAAAAAAAGAATTCTGGAAGCGTTTTTCGGGCGTTTTTTCACGTAAACTTTTTTAGACTTCTTATCTGATTTTACGGTGAAAAAGTTCAGTCATTTTTAAGGTCATTTTTTCCCGAAAAATGCCGGTTTTCCCGAGATTTTGGTGATTTCCGAGAGGTTGATTTTTTGGATTATTCTTTCAATTTCGCAGTCAAAATCAACTTTTAAATTTTTGAAAATAATTTTTTCTCGGGATTTCACTATTCACCGGTTGACTTTTCGGTTGACTTTTTGACTTTTGTCACTAACCTTGTCTTTGATCAAAGGAAGTGTTTAGATTAGTTACAGATCCTCAGATTTGCATACCTCAAGAAGTTCGGAAGAAATCTACCAGTTTCAGTGAATTATCGATCATTTCAAGTTCTATTGTTTATTTAGTGAAGATGGCAGATTTAGATGTTAATCATAGATTGTGGAAAGATTGTATGACATATAGTCACCGTATTTTTGAACTAAACAAGGAAAATCAACAATTGAGTGCTGAAGAATCATTTTTAGAAATGAAGGTTGTTGATTTAGAGAAGATAATACAGATTGAAAAAGGGCAAGAATCAGAGAATTCAAAGTTGTCAAATCAAAAAACTGAGCTTCAGCAAAGTTTATCCGTTTTGAATGCTGAAAAAGCTGAACTTATTCTTAAAGTTACTAATCTTGAAGAAGATAAGAACGTCGTTGAAAACAAACTTATATCTTCTCATTCGAGAGTGATAGAACTTTCAAACCAAGTAAATGATTTTGAGAAAATGGTGATCATTGAGAGAAGTAACTTTGAGAAAGAAAGGCGAGCTTTTGAAGCAAAGGTTAACGAACTTTCTTTGAAGACATCAGTTTTTGATAAACCAAAAGACAGCGAGATTTTCAAAGAGTTTTCTGAATCCAATTGTTATGTTACCTGTAGTTATGATGATGATGATTCTAACTCTTATGATGGAATTAATGTTTTTGATTCTCTTGATTCTTGTACCAACAAGAAAAATGTTGTGGATAGTAAGTTGGTTGATTTTGAAAAGATTTTACAAGATGAAAGAAAGGTTTTTGAAGAAGAGAGAAAGGTTTTTGAGAAAGAAAGAAAATCTTTTGAATTGAAAAGTGAGAAACTTTATAAGAAGATTTCTGATTTGGAGAAACAGATTGTGACTGAAAGAAAAGATTTTGAGAAAAATAAGAGTGTCTTTGAAAGCAAGAAAAAGGATTTGAAGAAAAAGTCTCTCCTATTGAAAGAGATAGACATGTGGAGTTTGATTTTGAGGATGAGGTTAAAGGTTTTGAAAAAGAAAGAAAATCTTTTGAAGAAAAGAGTGTTCTGTTTAGGAACAAGATCGCAAATTTAGAAGTGCAACTTTCGGATGAAAGAAGTGCTTTTAAAAGAAAAGAACACCTTTTAAAGTGTGAGATAAAAGGTTTTGAGCAACTGATTACTGAACTAAAGAAACCAACCTTTGAGAAAAATGATTTTGAAGAGGAAAAGAGGGTTTTTGAGACAGAAGTAAGGAAGCTTACATTAAGATTATCTGAATTGTCTCCTGATATCATGAAAGAACAGATTATGAGTTCTAATCTGAAAAAGAAACTTGATGAAACAGTTGAAGAAAAGAATATTTTATCTGCAATGGTGAAAGATCTTGAAGATATTGTTTTTAAAGTTAATTTGAATGAACAAAAGAGTCCCGATATTATAGTACAATCACCATATGTTCATTATGCTGATTCTATTTGTTCTTTCAAAACTGCTCCAAGTTCTCTACATGCAGATGTTTCTTCAACAAAAAGTTTTACACCAACTAATCAGATTCGTCCTTCTAATCTTTTCTATGATCATCAGATTGATGGTTCAGGTAAAAATCATTCGAAGAAAGGTAAGTTTGTTTGGAGAGTTAAAGGGTCTACACCAAATGTAGATAAACCAAAGTTATTTGTTCCTAAACAAAATGTTCAAAAGAACAAGGTTTTTAAAGCTAAATCTTTTGTTAAATCTGATCCAATTTACACTGTAAATCATATGATCCGAATTATAAACCAAATAAGTTTGTTCGAAAAGAAAAGTCGGAAAGTTGGTATGGTACTTATAGTATTCCAAATTATAAACCAACTTCTTTTAACAAAAGAGGATCCACTTTCAAGTGGATACCAAAATCTGTATGATTTTGTTTTTGCAGGTTCCCATATTTTCAATGCATCATTCAAGGGGGAGTTTCTGCAATATCAAGTGGTTCCTAAATATATCAGTTTAGGACCCGTTCCTCAATGATAAGTGGTTCCTAAATAAATCAATTTAGGACCCGGATTTCAATGTATTGTGGCTCCTAAATAACCCAGTTTAGGACCCGATCTTTAATGTGAGGTGGCTTCTGAATACAACAGTTTATAACCCGATCCTCAATGTACAAGTGGTTCCTAAATAGACCAGTTTAGGACCCGGTCTTCAGCGGTCTTCAACGGTCTTCAAGGTATTATTCTTACTTTGAGGGAGAATTTTAAGTAAATGTTTGATTATCCAATTGAGGGGGAGTACATAAAAGAGATATTATTTTTAGGGGGAGTGTTATAATATGCTTTAATGCTTACATATTTGAAAGATGAACAACTTTCAGATATGAAAAATGTTTTTAAATGTTCAAACTCACTTCTCGATTCTCAAATGTTTTTTTTCGAATTAGAAGTGTGATTTTCCGTGTTTTCATATCATGATGAGTTGACGGATACTGTCTAACCATGTGTTTCCAAAGATTAATACTTGCGTATTATCTTTTCATATACTTTTCAAGTATTCATACACATCGGTTTAGCTTATTTTGTCTTGTTGTTACCACGTCTCTATATGCTCATATTATTCGGTGGTAATACACTCGCTTGATATTTCCTCATTGTACTTGATTGTTTCTTTGATTGGATACGTTCTTCAATGTTATATCTATATCTCGTTCGTATAGATAACATCATTTTTTTTGTGTGAACCACAGTTTTTCAAGAACATATCTCACCACATATAATGAATCAGTTTTCTCAAAACAAGTTTATATCATTCATGTTCTTCATTTAATATACTTGTTTGGAGAAATTCTTATGCTCCTATATTGTTCATATATATGTTTGTTCGAGCATGCTTCATATTGGCTCATTGATTCACCCGATGAATCATTGTACTTTCATGTTTAGGAAACTTATTTCACGGGATGTGTGAGCTTAATAGAACTTCTATGGATTTCCAGAACCGGCAATCCTACCCAAGAAGTTATCCTTGAGAAATGAGTGAGGGGTCTATATCAAAGAGTGGGGGAGATAACTCAGGTGGTCGAGTTATTCTCATAGTGATTGAGCGGAAAAATGTTATATGAGAGCTTGGTTAGACGTGAGGAAGTTTAAAAGAATTGGAGGGTGTGAGAACAGAGTTAAAAGAAAAATAAAACTCTGCACCAACCTTTTCTAAGCCGGGCAACCACATAATCTATTGGTTCACGCTCTTTGGTGACCGATATTGAAATAAGGCAAAGCCCAATGCCGACTCTCGTTTTACCCCACTAGCTACTCATTTCCTTCTTAACAAGGAGATATTTCATTTCATCACGGGGACGCAGCACATAATCTATCAGGTTTTCATTTGGAAAATCGATATTGAAACAGAAGGAAGCTGCCCTGCCTTCGAACTTCATTTCTACACATCGAGTCGTGAAATGTTTTCACATTTTGAGCCTTATGAAAGCACTTGTTGCTATTTTCTTTCATCACAAATACACACAAGGAATTCGTTTCTTTGTCGGAACGTTCATAGGAATACTTTTTGTATTTGCGATGATTGAACGGAAGCCCTGGGGAGTGATCATCAATAAATCTCTTTATATAGTGCATTTGTTGTACTGAGTTGCTTTGTGCTTCTCACAGGCATTCCAACTGATTCATGTGTTGTTTCAGGATTTTCCCACTTAAATCTGAATTTGAAACGATTCGGATTACTTTATGGAATTGACGGTATTTCTTTGAAGTGAAAAGGGGAATTCTAGAGTAACAAGGAGGAGATGGTTATGTGAGATGGTGTTTGATTTCCTTGGTAGTTTGTTCACATGTTTGTATCTTTATGCGACGAGTTATCTGATCATACATTTCTATAGTTTTGATGATTATTGCATATTTCATCAAAAAGGGGGAGATGGTTTAGAAATGTTTTTTAAGATACTTTGGGGAGATGGTTTAGAAATGTAAAGTCCAGAAATGTTTTTGAAGATACTTTGGGGAGATGGTTCTGAAATGTCAAATCAAATAGAAGATTACGAGATATGACAAGAGATGATTGCGAGAGATGTTTGAAGTTTGGTGATTATTTGAAGATATCTTGATTCGTTAAAGCTTCGTGTTCAAAGTTTGTTAAAGCTTCATGAAGATTTGGATGATTCTTGAAGATTATTATCGAAGCTTATTGTTCAAGAAAGCTTATTGTTGATGTTCAAAGTGTTGATGCGTTCTTGAAGACGTTTGCCTAATTCTTTTTGTGATCTCGAATCTAAAGGGGGAGATTGTTGGATGCAAAATCGGATTGTATCCGAGATCACAAGTTGGTGCTCAAAGTGAAGACAAAGGCAAAGTCAAAATGAACTGCAAAGTCAAAGTTTGCTTTTATTGTTTTAGTCTTTTATATGTTAGTTTGTAAGAGTTTTGTATTCTTAGGGTAGATTTTGTAATTGTGGTAAAGTGTAAGGGTTGTAAGTGTTTGGGTATAAATACCCATTGTGAGTTCATTTGTAAGTGTGACATGCATAGTACGCTTCATTGTAAATGAGTTTCAGTTGAGAGGTTTGAGAGCTTTAGTGTGTGTGTTCTTGGTGTAAATAGTGTGTGTAAACATTTCATCAAAAATCAATAACATTTGGCTCCTCAATTCATTCTCTATTTGTTGCATGTTGATTAGAACTTGAATCTGGAACTACAGCACTTTATAAAGAGCTTTAGTGATGATCACTCCCCAAGACTTCCGTTCAATCATCGCAAATACAAAAAGTATTACTATGAACGTTCCGACAAAGAAACATTTCCTTGTGTGTATTTGTGATGAAAGAAAATAGCAACATGTGCTTTCATAAGGCTCAAAAAGTGAAAACATTTCACGACTCGATGTGTAGCAATGAAGTTTGAAGGCACGAAAACTTCCTTCTTTTTCAATATCGATTTTCCAAATGAAAATCTGATAGATTATGTGATGCGTCCCCGTGATGAAATGAAACATCTCTTTGTTGAGTAGGAAATGAGTAGCTAGTGGGGTAAAAACGAGAGTCGGCATTGGGCTTTGCCTTGTTTCAATATCGGTCACCAAAGAGCGTAAACCGATAGATTATGTGGTTGCCCGACTTAGAAAAGGTTGGTGCAGAGTTTTATGTTTTTTTAACTCTGTTCTCACACCCTCCAATTCTTTTAAACATCCTCACTTCTAACCGTCTCTCATATATCAATATTGTTGCTCAAACATGATGAGAATAACTCGACCACCTGAGTTATCTCCCCTACTCTTTGATGGAGACCCCTCACTCATTTCTCAAAGATAACTTCTTGGGTAGGATTGCCGGTTTTGGTAATCCATAGAAGTTCTGTTAAGCTCACACATCCCACGAAATAAGTTTCCTAAACCTGAAAATACAATGATTCATCGGGGAATCAAATAGCCAATATGATGCATGCTCGAACAAATATATATGAACAATATAGGAGCATAAGAATTCCCTCAAACAAGTATATGCAATGAATAACATGAATGATGTAGACTTGTTTGAGAAAATTGATTCATCATATGATGTGAGATATATTCTTGAAAAGCTGTGGTTCACACAAAAAAATTGGAAGTTATCTATACGAACGAGATATAGATATAACATTGGAGAACGTATCCAATCAAATAAACGATGAAGTACAATAGGAAATAGCAAGCGAGTGTATTACCACCGAAAAATATGGTCATATAGAGACGTGGTGATAACTAAGACAAAAGAAGCTAAACCGGTGTGTATGAATACTTGAAAAGTACTCCCCCTTAAATATAAGCTTATTTGAACTCTCCCCCTAAAAATGATATCGATTTTAAGTACTCCCCCTCAAATGGATAGTATGCAAAACAAAAGATGACTTGGTATTCATTGACAATGAATCCTTAGTCGTTAGTCAGGTAGTATCCAATCCAGAATAATTAACCAACTCCCCTTAAATTAAGGTACGACACAGATTTAAGTATGACTAAGCATGCCAAGCTTGCCAACCTAAAAGTTAAAACGCTTTTCGTCTAAAGGTTTAGTGAAAAGGTCAGCAAGTTGGAAATCTGTATTGACAAAGAACATCTCGATATTACCTTTCTCCACATTATCTTTGATAAAATGATAACGGATGTCCATGTGTTTGGTTTTGGAATGCTGAACCGGATTTGACGTTATCGTAATGGCGCTTTCCGAATCACAGTAGATAGGGACTTTCTTCAACTTGTATCCATAGTCTAGTAGTTGTGTCTTCATCCAAAGCACTTGCAAACAACAACTTGCGGTGGCAACATATTCTGCTTCGCCCGTAGAAGTTGAGACGCAATTTTGCTTTTTCAAAGTCCAACTAACAAGTTTGTCACCTAAAAACTGACACGCTCCAGAAGTGCTTTTCCTATCCAGTTTACAACCACCATAATCTACATCTGTGAAAGATATTAGCTCAAAACTAGAATCCTTCGAATACCAAAGGCCCAAGTCTTATGTGCCTTTGAGATACCGTAAGATCCGTTTGACTGCCGCAAGGTGTGACTCTTTTGGATTACCTTGAAACCTAGCACAAAAACACGTGGCGAACATAACGTCCGGTCTAGTCGCAGTGAGGTACAAAAGAGAACCAATGATGCTTCTGTAAGTCTTTTGATCAACAGATTTACCGGCTAGATCAGGACCCAAAAGATTTTCAGCTGGCATTGGTGTTTTAATTGGAGAACAGTTAGTCATTTTAAACTTTTTCAACATATCTTTAATATATTTTGACTGATTTATAAAGATGCCATCAGGGTTTTGTTAGACTTGAATTCCTAAAAAGAAATTCAATTCACCCATCATGCTCATTTCTAATTCTGTCTCCATGATTTTAGAAAATTTTGTACACATCTCAGAAAAAGAGTTGTATCGATCGTACCTCGCTTGAATCCTTTTGATAAGAGATGATTAGTCTTAGTATCGTACCATGCTCTTGGAGCTTGTTTTAAGCCATACAAGGCTTTGTCCAAGATATAGACATGATCTGGAAAATCTGGATTGACGAACCCTTCAGGTTGATCAATATATACTTCTTCATGCAAGACTCCATTTAAGAACGCGAATTTGACATCCATTTTATATACCTTGATGTTGTTGTGAGCTACAAAGGCCAGAAATATTCGAATTCCCTCGATCCTTGCTACGGGTGCAAAGGTCTCATCATAGTTAATACCTTCTTGTTGAGAGTAACCTTTAGCAACCAATCACGCCTTGTTTCTGACAATTACTCCAGATTCATCTTTCTTATTTCTGAAGATCTACTTGGTTCCGATGATTGATTTATCTTGCGGTTTCGAAACTAAGCGATACACTTTGTTTCTTTTGAATTGTAGAAGCTCTTCTTGCATTGCTAATAACCAATCAGGATTTTCTAATGCTTGAGATACATTCTTTGGTTCAATATCGCTTAAGAAACTTTTGTATAAGCAGTAATTTGCAGATACGGATCGCATTTTAACACCATCATTGACATCACCAATCACGTTGTGAAGTGGATGTGCTCTTGTCCATTTCATTTGAGCAGGAAGAGTTGAAATACCATCTAGATTATTCTGACAATCATTTTCATCAATGATTCCAGGAATCTCTGATTGATCATCGGGGGTTAACTATGATTGATCAACACTTGGAACAGGTATAGCCTGATCAGAGTTAGAAGTAGAACAAATATTCTCCGATGGTTCAGAATCATTTAACCTTGAAGGTTCTGGGACATCTTGAATATAAACTCTTGGATTTCTGGAAAGAATGAGATCTTCATTATCTGCACAAATATCCAGAAAAGCATCCATAAACAGTAAATCGAGTTCTGAACTATTTGGATTAGTAATAGAATCAGAAGTCGTAGTAGAAGCTTGACTATTCATTTCGAGTTCTGAACTGCTATGTTCAGAAGTCATCGACATAGTTTCATCAAAGGTCATATAGGCACTTTCCATAACCATCTTGGTTCATTTGTTGTAGACCCGAAAAGTCTTCGACGTTAGTGAATAACCAAGAAAGTATCCCTCGTCGGCTTTCTTGTCGAACTTACCAAGATTGTCATGGTTATTGAGAATGTAGCACCTACAACCAAAAATATGAAAGAATTTAACGTTAGGAACTCTATGGTTGATTATATGATAAGGAGTTTTCTTTAAGCGCTTAGTGATGATGGTTCGATTCTGTGTAAAACAAGCTGTTGATATAGCTTCGCCCAAAAGGTAAGAGGTAATCCAGAGTAAGCTAGCATCGTTCGTACCGCTTCAACTAATGTTCGGTTCCGTCTATCTACAACTTCATTTTGTTGCAGCGTGTAAGCAGCTAAAAATTATGAGAAATGTTGGGTTTATTCTCGGATCTATCGCATCAAACTGACACGAGGATCTTTGTAAATCTCAAACCTAACTTGATTTGAAAAAACTTATAAACCTAATGACCAATCTGATCAAAGATTTATAAAACCGAATACATACAGATTAGTTTATGTGCGTAAGCGATTTGGAAACAAAACCCTAAATTTCCACAGATCTTTCGTTTCATCAGTTTAATAAGATTAAGAAAGTTACCTGGAATGCTTGAAATTGATCCACCGGTGAATGACCAAACGAACGTTCCTCTAGCAGAACTAAAACCCGAATCAACCGAAAAACTGAACTGGTTTGGCAGGGAGGGGGGTCGGTGCCGGTTTTTAGGAGAGAGGGAGAGAGGGAGTTTTCTGGAAACTGGTTAAGGGTTGAAGTTGCACTTTTAATCAAATGGGCTTCTTTCAACAAAAAAAAATACATTAGAATGGAGTGGGGGCCCATAAGATGGCTGGCCACCCCCACTTACCAACCATATAAAAACTTTCTTTTTCTTTATTTGATTTCATTTGCAAGTTTTAAAAGAAACACTTTCATTTGAAGTTTAGACCCCTAAACCCTTTCAAAACTTTTTATTGTGCAACAGCTACGGGTCAGATTATTAGTGTCAACTTGTTGCATGCATATCTCCTAGATAAATTGTCAAAAATGCATTCTTTTTGAGTCTAAACTCAAGTTTAAAGTGTTAGCTTTCCATAGAATCCGGAATTACTAAGATTGGTGGACATTTGAGCATGCTACTAGTGAAAACAAAATCGTGATGTAATCTGTCTGAAAAGGACAGATTCAAGCATGTGAGTTGGAATAAGCATATCTCACTCAAAACACTTCCATTTTAAGTAATTTTTAATTCATTAGTTAGAGTTTTATGTTAACTTCAAAACCCTCTGGAAATACAAGATTTGGGGATGAAATGAAACCCCTATGAATCAAACACTACAAACATGTAATTCTTAAATGATGCAGTGTGCATCCTTTTTGTGAAATTTATTTATGGATGCTAAACACTTCAAAAATTAGTGAAATTTTGTGTGTATGTTGTTAACACATTCATCTTCTGTGGATAAAAGTTTGGGAATTTTCTCCTTTAAGATTAAGGCTTAGAAATGACATTTTTACAGAAAGAATGAATCTGTCAGCATTTGAAATTCTTAGAAATTTGATTTTTGAATTTTCAAGATTTTTCTTCCAATTACATATTATATAAATTTTATTAAAACTTGTTTATACTAAGTTTGGCTATATAAGATTGAGGAAATACATTATATATAGATATCGATAAGGACTTAACTAGGATTTTGAGTTGATGATATAAGACTTACATCGCTTGTGAATTGGTTAGGGCACTTGTAGGCTCGGAATTAGAGTTCGAATTATCGTTCAAACTGCTAAGCCAACCGAGGTGAGTATTCACGGCCACTATTTTACTTATGTATTGGGGTGAAAAGCATGTTGATTGATGAAATATGTTATGAATTATGCTTACGAGCAAATTATTATGCAAATGATGATATGTATTGAGTAAAATTCCCCTTAGAATATACACTACTATTAACTCATTAGGAGCCTATGATCTAGTGGATAGCGCTATTTGGTAAAGAGACCCACCCTTCTGACTGACGAGTAGAGGGTGCACTATTTCAGAATTAACGACTGCCGCTGAGGTAGTCGTTGGAAAACGTTCTACACATGTGGGTTAAGTTCCACCGCTGAGGTAGTTCATAAGAGCATTATACCCTATGCGGTTCGCGACCGCCTCTGAGGTATAACGTTGGGGTGTTACGGTTTGTAGCGGCTCAATCATTTATATCATGTGCATAAGTGTTGTTATTGAATGTTTAAAGTTGATCAAAGGCTTTACGATAACGATTTCTACATATAAAACTGTTTTGTGCATATAAAACCTGTGAACTCACCAACTCTTGTAGTTGACACTTGTTTTTAACATGCTTTTCAGGAAAATAGAAGGTAGTTGAAAATGCCAGTTGTTGCAAGTGACATCAACCTCCGGTCTTTTTTTGAATTGTTATTTTTGTTAGTGCAATAATATTGTATCCAAGATCACATATTATAAAGACTTTTAATGAAGTCAAAGCTAGAGGTCAAAGTCAAAGAAGGATGATTAAATAGACAAAGTCAACTATGTAATGTGATTAGTTAATGAGTTAGTTGTATAAAGTCAAGGGTATAAATAGAAGGTTCTAGGTTAGAGGGAGTAGACTTGTGAGAAGGAGGTTAATTGTAATATTCATTAGTGAGTTCTAGAGAGAGAATCTAGTGAGAGAAAGTAGATCTTGTATAAATTTCATATGGAATGAAGAATTTGTTTGTTTGATCCATTGTTTCTTGCACTTACAATTGGTATCAGAGCTATGGCAGAAGATTTGTGCACAAATTTGATGAAGATTTGAAGGAATTTGATGAAGATTTGAAGAAATGGGTTTTATAGAATTTTTTGTAGATTTGTAGATTTTTGTTATAGATCTTGTAGATCTTGTAGTTTTTTTTATTGTGTTTTTGTGATTCATTTGTGTTTTCTATTCATCTCTAATCATTCTACATGGATTTGGATCTCATTTTTGAGATTTGATTTTTTGGAAATTTTCACCAAGAACTCAAAAGTTCATCCATGGAGTTTTTGAAAAATTTTCAAGTTGGATGAGTTTGAGTTGATTTTCTTGATTGTGGCTTCACAAAAGTTGTTTGTAATCATGAAGTGAGCAACATATCCGAATCTTAACGTTTTTTGTGAAGATTTGCGAAAATCGTTCTTGAAAATTTTGAGTTTGTGTTCTTGAGTGTTCTTGAGTGATTTGGTGATTTGATAAGATTTTGATTCGTTTTTGAGTATTTTTGTTTCTAAAATGTGTTTTTAGACATAAATCCATAATTACCTTCAAGTTTTAGTGTCTAAAAATCATTTTTAGAATTTTTGGGTTAAAAGTGTTCTTGGTGTTCTTGAGGTGTTCTTGATGGAAAAGATGAATATTTGAGATTTTGATCCAAAATTTTATTGGATGTTTGTTAAAAAGGTGTTTTTCGATGATTTGGATCTAAATATTGAAGAGATTAACAAATTTTATATTTGTTTGCAATTTGCAGGTAATCGAAGCTGAAGAAGAAAGAAAAGTTGGAGTTCTCCTAACAAATTTTATATTTGTTTGCATTTAGCAATTCTTGGAATGTTAGTCAACGTTTAAAAGGGAGATCATCATTTAATTCAATTCATTTGTGGTCAAAATTGACTTTCGGTCAAGAGTTATGGAATTAAATTGCATCCCGTGAGGAGCTAGAATACATATAGGCCAAAAGAAATATTCACAGAATCTTGTGACTTGTATTGTTGCATCACGTGTCTTGTAAAATGTTCAATATGGTCAACACATCAATTCTGGTCAAACATTGTAGGCGCCATATTCATATCTCGTGACAGTCATTCATGTCTCGTGACATTCTTTCATGTCTCGTGACATTCCTTCACACCACACACTCGAGACATTCACACACACACACACGTGACGTTCTCGGAGGAGTCTCGTAATATTTCAAGTTTGTTTTCTTTTTCTTTTATTTTAATAAATAGTTTGTTTTGTAATTGTCGTGTAACGTTCAGTTTACGGTAAAGTTTTCGGTGATCTCCGTTGATTTTCGAGAACTGTTTCTATTTTTTGGACATAGAGTGCCGTGAGAACTTTTGAGAAAAATAATTTTCGAAATTTTTTTTTCGGGCTTAATTGATAAGGTTTCGAGTGTTCTCAAGTCAAGCATATGGAAAATATTTCATGAGTTTATGTGATTTTTGTGCCAACCATTGATTTTGCGAGACGATTTCGGTGATCGAGAAGATTTTGCCGGGAAAATCTTTCTATTATTTTGACGTAGAGTGTCGCGATATCTTTTGAGAAAAATGATTTTCGGGAACTTTCGAGGTTAATTGATAAGGTTTCGAGCGATCTCAAGTCAACCCTATGCAAATAATTTCATCATTTCATGTAACTTTCATGACAAATGGTCATTTTGCGGCACAATTTCGGTGATCAAGCGGATCTTGCCGGGAAATCATTTTCGTTTATTTTGAAAGTTTGACTGATATAGTACTGACTCGTGAAATTTCAGGTTCAATCGGCGAGTTCTCGACGTTGTTCGACGAGCGTTAAAAGTGATCCGTGAGACATTTTTCTCGCATTTTTCGAGATCAATTCGAGGCTACCTTGAGATGTTTCGATCGTGGTTCGGTCTTACGGTTTGATAGACAAGGAAGTTGGTTATCTTTTGGTTTCCTTTTGTAATTTTTTCGGTGTCGTTCGGAAGTGTTTTGTTAAGCTTTTCTATGTTCCGTTATCATTTTCGTTAGTTTTATGACATCTTTAGTCCAGTTTCCGTTAAGTCTGTTAGTTTGTTAACTTTCAACTTTTGTCACTTTTAGTACCTGGACTTAAAGTTTCAAAAAGTTTCAATTTCAACCCTTGGACTTTTAAACTTTCAAATATTATCATTTTTAGTCCTTGAACTTGAAACTTTCTACCATATTTTTTCACTTTTAGTTCTTGTACTTGTGTTTTTACGTTTTTGAGTCGTTTAAGTTTCAAGTTTTGTCACTTTTAGTCCTTCAATTTTATTTTACCCATTTTTTCTTCAATTTTTGATTTGATTGATACAATTCGTGTGTGCACAATTTATACTTCTAATCGAAGTTTCTGTTGACGATCCTTATCTTCTTTTGTGCAGATAACAATGGATTCTGATGATGAAATACGGTATGAAAGAGATTGGAATAAAATAAAGATCCTTGAACGTGAGAAGGCTGATCTTACAATGCAGGTTGCCAAAGCAGTTGCTCAAGTTAAAGAAAAAGATCTTCATATGAATAATCAGATCAAAGAGCAAGAGCTTCAAATGAAAAATCAGATTAAAGAGAAAGAGCTTCAAATGAAAAATCTGATCACAGAGAAAGAGCTCGAGTTTGCAAAACAGATTGAGGAGACAAAGCTTCAGTGTAAAAAGCATATTATGGAATCCAGCAAGATAATCCAAATGTTAGATGAGAACTTCACATGATTGGTCAATCTGAACGGACCATTTTTCTGAATCAACCAAATGCGCTCAGAGAATTTTATGATGTAAAATGGGGTTTAGGATATGAGAATCCTAATTTGTTGCAACAAGCAATAAAAGAGAAACCTGCTTTCTACAATTTAACCGATCTAAGAATGTGTGCAAGGTTTCCTATACTGAAAGGTTTTACAATGGAGGAGGAATTTTCTGAGATACAGGAAACGAAGAAAAATGATCCACTGTTTCAAGAGGCCAAATATCATAGGGTCAAATTTGTCTATAGTTCAGACAATCTGAGAATCAAATCAAAAGACTCTACTAATTCTTCTGATTTTCTGGTTTATCCTGATATTGACTCATCTCAAGAATCAAATGTAGAATATAAACCTTATGTTCCTACATTGGTCTTAGAAGAGAAAATCTTAGAGCTTGAAAATCTTCTCAAGACTACTCAATCTGAGAATGCATCTCTCATAATCAAAGAAAAGACAAAGAGTATTGATGAAAGAGAGAAGCTTCTTGAGCAGATTAAGTTTCTACAACAAGTTGTGAATGAAAGTGAGCATGAACTGGTTATTGAAAGACACAAGTTTGCAAAAGACAGAGAAGAATATGTTAAAGAGATTTTAGAGCTTCAAAGGACAGTGGCTGATCTTCAGAAATTGTTAGCAGACAAAGGTGGACAGGAGAAGCAAATTGTGGAACTAGAGTTTGCGAAAGAAAGACACATGTTTGAAACAGAAATTGAGAAGCTTACAAAGACTGTTTCTGATCTTCAAAATACCTTAACAGAAGAAAGAAAGGTATTTGATTTGAAAAGTGTTAATCTTTCAAAGAAAATATCTGCGTTAGAGAGGAAGATTATTCTAGATAAGAAGAATTCTTTGAAGAAACCGAGTCTTCGTGTTGGGAAATATCAGAATATGATGCATGATTTTGAAGAAGAGATCCAAGTTGTTCAATCCGAGAGGAAATTTGATGAAAAGAAAAGTATTGGGTTTCAAAAGCATATTGTAGACTTACAAAATCAGTTATCTGATGAAAGAAGTCAATTTAAACGAAAGGAGAAGGTGCTTCAGCATGAGAAGTCTGTTTTGGAACAGATAATTGTTGAACCTAAGAAGAAGAGTGTTGAGGAAATGGATTTTGAGAATCAAAAGGTGTTGTTTGAGAATGAAATAAAGAAGCTTACAAGCAAGTTATCTGGATTATCAACTGATATCATGAATGAGCAAAGGATGCGATCTGATCAACAGCAGAAGCTTGTTGATCTTGTTGAAGAGAGAAACAAACGATCTGCTAAAGTAAAGGAACTTGAGGAGATAGTCTTCAAAGTTAATTTGACTGAACAAAGGAGTCCCGATGTCATCTTACAATCCTCATATTATGATGATACTAACTCTGTTTGTTCTTTCAAAACAGCTCATGATTCCTTTCATGTGGATGTTGCTTCACGGCGTCATATCAATTCAAGTCATCAGATTCGTTCTTCTAATCTCTTCTATGATCATCGTGTTGATAGTTCAGGTAATCATCATTCTCCGAAAGGCAACTTCGTTTGGAAAGTTAAGGATTCTACTCAGAAAGTAGATAACACACAATCTTGTGCTTCAAAACCAAAAGTTCAAACGAACAATTCTTTTCAAGAAACATATTTTGGTAAGTCTAAGTTAGTTTATTCTAGAAATAAACTTCTTAGTCTTTCCAAAAGAAACTTATATGGTTTTGTTTGTGCGGATTATATAGATGATCGATTTGGAATTTACAAGATTTCATCTTATAAATCAATTGCATCTAACAACAGAGGATCCACATTTAAGTGGATACCAAAATCTGTTTGATTTTGTTTTTGCAGATATGTAGCTTCTAGACAATTCGGTTTAGAACCCGGTCTTCAATGCCTGAGCTTGAATGTAAGTATCCTTCTAAACCCTTAGTATATAACTTGCGATTAATTGTGTTTAACCGTGGGATTCATCATAAGAAAGTTACTTGTGGTAGTTTCTTTCCGATTTTACATCATTTCATGAATTTCCACGCGTTATAATTTTCTTCACATAGTTATTTCCACATCTCATATATTCGTTGAAATTATTCGGTGGAAATACCCTCGCTTGAATTCCAAGTTGATTTCATTCACGTTATTTCATTTCAATGATTCCATTCTTATTCAGATTATTAATTGTGATTTGTTCTTCACAATTAAACTTTCTAATCATTGATTCATTTCTTGAATACACTGTGCTTACTGAGTCATTCTAAGTTGCGCTTGAATTTTGTTCATTGGAATTCACCATCATTAGTTTTGATTTCTAAAATCAATCATTATTTGTTTACGCTATTGAATGTTTCTCTTCAACATATGATCTTTTCAACATATGTTCTCATCAACATATGATATCTTCAATATTTGTTCCCCATTTCTGTTCAACATATGTTCCTCATATACATATTGTATCACATATGAATCACCATCATATCACGTTCTGGTATGAATATACTCAACGTTTCAAAAATATCATTTCATGATATCAACTTATGTGTGATAGGATATAGAAGTTTCTATGATCAATCCAGAGCCGGAGGATCTACCCAAGAAACACATCCGTAGGTTAGACCTAGTTTGTGAGGGTGTGCATGAGGTAAAATGCCGAGAGCTTGAGTGTAGGTGGAGTTAAAAGAAAATGGTGAGTGTGAGACAGGATCAAAAAGAATAAAAGAAGATCCTTCCCAAACCGATACAGTTATCCGGGTAACCACACAATCTATTCATTCTCATTCTTTGGAGATGAATATTGAAACAAGACATGGACCCAGTGTCATAACTCGTGTCACCCCACCAAGCTACTCAAATATCTCTTAAAAGATGTTTGTTTCAATTTCTCACGGAGAATTAGCACATCATCTATCTAATCTTCACTCGGAAGATTTAGATATTGAAACAAGGAAGACATCCTCTCCGGTCTCCGAACTTCATATTCTATGCACAAGAGTCATTGATTTTGAATCTGCGTCCCAGGTTGAATCAATATTTGAGCCCAATTGATATGATGATATTTCTTTGACACTTGCACGAGTCTTTGTGATTCCAATTGCATATCTTTGTGATATTGCTGGAACAGTCTAAGAACTTAGTTTTATAACTTTGATTCAGTGATGACTGGAAGTCCTATCAGTGCTACCCCATTGCCAACACTGAAAATAGGCCACACAATTCTATGAGTTGTTGTGTTAATAGTTGCTAAATGTGCTTCTATGTTAGCCGATTACCCATTATTTGAGGGGAGCAACTTAAGCGTTAAGGGGAGTAATCTGATATGGATGCAATAATTGTTTGAGGGGGAGAACTTTTTGATGGGATATCTTTGATCGTTCATGATGTTCAGGATTCTCCTAACCATCATGAGGGGGAGAAGTTCTATCAAAGACATATGGGAAGACATGATGAAGCTATGAGAACCAAGTTGAAGAGTTCAAGATTTAGTTGAAGAATTCAAGACATCAAGTATGGTTGATTGAAGATTTCAAGACATTTGCAAAAACACAATGAAGATTTGGGAACTATGTACAAGTGTTCAAGATTATATGTGTTGAAGAGTTAAATATTTAGTTGAATATTTCAAGATAATCGTTGATTTGAAGAGTTCAAGATAACAAGTATGGTCGATTGAAGATTTCATGATGTTGGTTCAATCAATTTTTGAGGTTATATGTGAAGAAATGATGTGTGAAGTAATAATGTTGATCATGATACAAGTATTGATCTTTCTTGAAGAAAAGACGAAAGTATCAAGGGTTGAAGATGTAATCAGTTGAAAGTACATGATGATTTGGGTTGTGAAGAAATGTTTTGTGAAGTAATAGTTAATGGAAGAAAGCAAGTATTAAGGGGGAGCTAAAGAGAGATCAAAGTTTAAATCTTTTGAATCTAAGGTTGAAAAGCCTTTAGGTTTAAAGATTGAGTTCGAGTTATGAAGGTTGATGAAATAATGGTTTGATTTGCTAAAGTTGAGAAAGTGGTTTGAAGAATTCGAAGATATGATGGATTTATATTGAGAAGGTGAAGAGCTTAGTACACGTAGTGTCAAAGCTCAGAACCTAAATATCCTTGACCATTGGCTTTGGTTACCTCAAGAGGGGTTTCTGGATTTGACCTCAAGAGGGAATTCTGGATTTGATGAAGACTGCTTCAAGTTGAAGAGTGTTATTTCAAAGATGTTATTTGTAAAAGGGGAGATTGTTATGTGTTGAGCTTATCTGGTTGATTATGATGGTCTGACTTCAAGATTGAAGATTGCTGAAGATTGTAAAAGCCAAACCTCATGTGATCTTGAATACAAAGGGGGAGATTGTTAGTGCAATAATATTGTATCCAAGATCACATATTATAAAGACTATTAATGAAGTCAAAGCTAGAGGTCAAAGTCAAAGAAGGATGATTAAATAGACAAAGTCAACTATGTAATGTGATTAGTTAATGAGTTAGTTGTATAAGGTCAAGGGTATAAATAGAAGGTTCTAGGTTAGAGGGAGTAGACTTGTGAGAAGGAGGTTAATTGTAATATTCATTAGTGAGTTCTAGAGAGAGAATCTAGTGAGAGAAAGTAGATCTTGTATAAATTTCATATGGAATGAAGAATTTGTTTGTTTGATCCATTGTTTCTTGCACTTACAATTTTGGATGTTTGAAAGCTAAACTATCGTTGGTTATGTATTTTGTGGTATTGTAAACAATGGACTTTTAAATTAAATGGTTGATGTTATTTATTTCCTATCGCGATGAAATCTTAGTTGTCACACCTCGCGTTTCCGCTTTAGTGGGGTGTTACAACAATAAGTTGTCATGGACAATTTTCGAATGAAAAACTGGAAGCTAGTCTCATTCCTGGATTATAAAACATGCAAAATATAAAAAGTGATTTAAGAGACTAATTTTGTATAGTCCATATTACACTCTGTAATAATAACAAAAATTAATAACATCTTTTAATTACCTTTTACAGTGTCTATTCAACGTTTGTTAAATACTGGTCTAAAATGAAGTATCACCTAATCCTCAGTTTAAACCCTTTGATTAATGTTTACCGTTTTAATCAAAGTAATAACCAAAAATATTACAAGTCTAATACCTACTGATATTTTATACTTGTTTCAGCTAATTTTGTTTTGCAAACACCATAAAACAAAAATTAGACTTTATTTTACCATATTCCCTGAACTTGAAGATCTGGACTAACTCCAAGTTTCCCTGAATATGTAAAATTAAACTGCAACTTTCCTTAGTTGTTGTGTAGATGAATGATTTCTATCTGAAATTTTATTTACCACACTGGTAAATTCTTAGAAATTCTATTTTAGCGTTTTATAACACTAAAAGATAATTAATATCTTTATTGATTTCTTCAACACAATTATTGATTTAAAGTTAATTATAACTTTATACTGTTTCAAAATTATGAAACTATATCCTATTTCCTTTTAACTAAAAGGTAGGTTTCAGATTTCATGAATTTATATCCTATCTGGATTATAATTCCGAAATATATCTAATCAATAATTAACACATATATCTTTTATTCTTTATCTCAAATCTGGATATAGAATAAGCTTGGGCTCCCACTAACCTCTATGAAAACTAATTATTACTCAGAAATTAACTATTGACTTAGTCAACACTTGAATTATTTAGTCAATTCTGTTTTAAGTAATAAGACTCTAGAATTTAGTATTTTTATAAAACTCAACTGGACTTTTAATCAAGTTCTAATTCCAAAACTTGGAATTATTTCCTAGTTTTATACATACTGATATTATCAACGGTGTCTGAGATAATATCCTAACTTCTTAAAACCACATGAGTAATTAATCTTAGATCATAAAATACTTTTATAACCTATTACTCATGATTGTTTTATTTAAAAATACTTTCCTATAACTATAGTACATCATGTGTTTTTGACAGTTTTCATATATGATATTTTTATCAAGGTCGCAGTGTTAGTGTAATCATCAGCATCTGGGATCTAAACTTGAATCAAGTCAAAAGTTGATTCATAACATGCACAACAGATATTTCAAGACAATAATTTTAAAACCTTTAAAATCATTCAATAAACATTTCCAAAAATAATGTAATTATAAGGAATTATGTAACTGTTTCCCAAAAAGAAATCTAAAATAAATGTCTTGAAAATAATTTGATAAGAGAACTTTGTGCTTCAGATCCTTGCATTCCTGGGCATTCACTTCTGATTACCTGCAATAGGCATTTGCACTAGGTATCAGTATACTTGTACATTGCACAAGTAAAAGGTGACAAACTAAGCAATCATAAATATCTGAGGTTTACATACCTGCTTCATGATGCTTTGGGCAGTTTTGCCTCCAATGACCAATCTCATTGCATGTGAAGCAACGATTATCGGTCCTTGCTTTGTTCGGCTTAACCATCTTGCCCTTGCCCTTGCCTTTGATGTTTTCACGAACCTTGGGTGCACTCTGGATGGCCTGAATTGGGCCATTTCCCTTGTTAGTGCTTCCATGCCCATGTTTCTTCTTTACACCTCCATCTCTGATCCATCAGCACGTCCATGGTCTTGTTCTTGGCCCCCATATTCAACTTAGCAGTCTTAAGCATGAAGTGCAATTCGGCTATTGTCTTCTCCATGTTATTCATGTTATAGTTGATCACAAAAGGCTTTAATCTTCTAACAGTGAGTTGAGTATCGTATCCGTTGCTAGCTGCAACGGAACTGGGTGACCGAGTCCTCCAGGTGATCCATATGCCGTTTCATCTTCATGACATGGTCACTCACTGAGGTCTCCTTGATCATCTTGCACTCGTTAAATGCCTTCGTGGCATCGTAACGTTCTGTGCGAGCTTGCGTTTGAAACATGTCCCTCAACTGGCACATCATGTCATAAGCATTTGTGTTTATGAGCCCTGGTTGCAAATCTGGGCTCATAGTTGCAAGCATGAGACAACCGACATCCAGCAAATCATCTGAATGCTTCTTGTGAGCATTTCTGGCAGCAACCGGGGCATTTGCTGGAGGGCCTCCCCTAGAGGCTCTTCAAGGACATACCATTTCCTCTCGTGTCTGAGCACAATCATCAGATTGCCCTCCCAGTCTAGGAAATTAGGGCCGGTGAGTTTATCCTTCTCAAGGATGGAGCGGAGGGAAAGAATGTTTGTGTTGGTAATTGTGCTTGCCATCTACACATTTGAAAACTTTGGTTTTTAGCAACTGTAAATAGACTAATTTCCAATAAATATCAATAAACCCTTAAATGATCAATTTATTGGACTAGGATCCTTATTTCATACGCCCTGATGTGCGGTGTGATCACGCTCCACCAGGCCCACGTATTATTTTGGTAGGTAAGGACTTTTACCAATCATATCTAACTGACATGACTCCTAGATTTTTTCGGGACAACGGTAATTATCCGTACATGTTTTAGTCCCTCTAAGTGCATTTTGGCCCGGTACCTCCCGGTGAACTTAACAGAACCAAAATAGATCTCACCATTTTGGGACTTGGACACTTTACCCTGGCCGGTACCACCCGGAAATAATACGTAGAGTCATGTAATCCCCTCCCAGCTTCGGTTTGAACGCGGACGTTTAAGGTGTGCTTGTTGGGTTTTTATGCGTTCCTCGTATCAAACTGACACGAAGAAAACTGTGGATTTCAATCCTAACTGGATGAGATACACGACAAAACTTTGTGATCAAACTGATCAATAAGTTTATCGAATCAAACCTAACTGGTTTGATACGTGCGGAAGCGATTTGGATATAAAACCCAAATATCCACAGATCTTTTCGTTTCAATTATAATAGTAATAGATTTGTTAGAGTGTTACCTGGAATGCTTGAATTAGATCCACCCGTGATCAACCAAACGAAGATCCCTCTAGTAGGAATGAGTCCCCGATACGATGAAAAACAGCTAAGGATTAATCAAAGAACCAAAAACCGAACTGGTTTTGCTCTTGGATCGGCGCCGGTTTCAAAGGGGAAGGGAGGAGAGAATTTTCTGGTTTGTTTTTCTTGGTGGAATGAATCATGAAAACTGATAAGCCATAGGCTTATTTTATATGGAGGAATTTCCATACAACTCAGTTTCCATAATTAGTTTCATAATTATCTTTGGCAAATATTCTTTTCTTTTCCTTAAAGAAAAATAACTAGATAATTATTTGTATTATTAATTATTATCCTATTATATATTTATTTACCTAATAAATATATAATTCAATAATTAATAAACTTATATATTTATTTATCTAATAAATATATAATTACTAACAAACCTTTAACTTTGGGATTTAGTACGGAAAATGCCCAACTGATTTATAATTAACTATTATAAACCTTAATCTCTCCAAACTGGGACTATCTTATTTATTCGGTTTACAGGTCCTCACAGGTGTGACCCTCGAGTGTCTAGTAACGTTGGATGTGTAATCACTGGTTTGCCAACTTCTGCACATAATTACTAACAGACTCCCACTTGTGCAAGTTGGCAATACCGTCTTGATCACACGGACCTAAGGAGGCCCCTAGACAGGCGCTTAGGCTAACCAGGTTACAAGAACTCTTATACCCAGATAGGTGATTTAAAATTTCCATATGAAAATGACATTAATGAAACAACTGTTCATAAATTGGGTATATCTTGGCTTTTCCCTTTGCAACACGATATTTCATCTATGAGTATGAGCATGGATTAAGTCAACTCTAAATACTCATGATTCTGTTTCTCGACTATCCGACCTCTACTGATAGGTAAACGACAAAGAACTAATCAGTTCGTTTGGGCATGGCCATGCACTTCATCAGTATATTCAGTCAGTCAAGGGGCCCAGAAATATATCTCTTCGGAGAAGAGGTGCAAATCCCATCTTGCATATCTGCATTTAACACCACGGCTTCCGCTGAATCTAGTCACGCCCTTTATAGCCACCCTGTTACGGCGTAGCGGTTGAACGCACTAAGTATCCAGCAGTCCTCATGATATCAAACCGGATACCTCAGGTGATAGGGACAACCACTGTGAGATTCTACTTATGACAAAATCCAAGAAGTAGTCTCAACCGCGGATCACGTCCGATATTCGCTACTCTATCAAATATCTGTGCAACTCCTGGTCTACAATGCTTGTAGCTGTTATTCAACCACTGATCATAACTACCCAGAGGCTCACAATGACTTTAACGCCCTAACGGGTTCCCACCACGATAAGTTGTCACGGACAAATTTCGAATGAAAGACTGGAAACTAGTCTCATTCCTGGATCATAAAACATGCAAAATATAAAAGTGATAAAGAAAATAATTTTGTATAGTCCATATTACACTCTGTAATAATAACAAAATTAATAGCATTTCTTAATTACTTTTACGGTGTCTATTCAACGTTTTACTACAATACTGATTTAAATGAAGTATCACCTAACTTCAGTTTAAACCCTTTGATTAATGTTTACCGTATTAATCAAAGTAACAACCAAAATAATACAAGTTTTGTATCATCTGATACAATCTACTTGATTCTACTAATCTTTGTTTTGCAAACACTTTTAAACAAAGATTAGACTTTTCTTTACCATATTCCATGAACTTGGAGACACTGGAATAACTCCTAGTTTTCCTGAATATGTAAAGTTTAAACTGCAACTTCCCTTAGTTGCTGTGTAGATGAATGATTTCTACCTGAAATCAGATAAAATTTCCATTTACCAAGCTGGCAAATTTCAGGAAATTTATTCTAGTGTTTACGACACTTTTAGAAAGATAATTAATATCTTTAATAATTATTCCAACACACTTTAATTATTGATTTCTCTCGAAGTCAATTATGACCTTATTTAGTTTCAAAGACTTTGAAACTTTCGTTCTACCCTTTTGACTAAAAGATAGATTCGTATATCTTATGAATTTACATCCTTCCTGGATCATGAATTCCGAGATATATACTAAATCAATAATTTTATCTTTTATTCTTTATCATGCACTAGATAGAGAATAACCTGGGCTCCCACTAACCTATATGAAAACCAACTATTACTTAAAATTAACTATTGACTTAGTCAAAACTTGATTATTTAGTCAATTCTATTTCAAGTAATAAACACGAGAATTTTAACATTTATAAAACTTAACTGGATTATATTAAATCCTAATTCCGAAACTTGGAATTTTTCCTAGTTTTATAAATACTGATATTATCAATGATATTTGAAATAATATCCTAAATTCTTCTTAAAACATATGAGTAATAAATTTTGATCATAAAATACTTTCACAATCTTTTACTCATAAATGTTTTATTTAAAAACACATTCCTATAATTATAGTACTTCGTGTGTTTTTGACAGTTTTCATATACATTACTTCAAACTATTTTGATTGAAGCAATACTGTTAGTGTAATAGGCAACATCTCGGATCTAATTTTGAATCAAGTCTAATTTGACTTATACAGATTCAAAATATCATGCATAAAGATATCAAGACAATAGTTTTAAATTTTAAAACCGATAAGAATTCAAAAATTCAAATTTTGGAAAGAAAAATTTAAAATTGTCTTGATAATATCTAAAAGTAATCTTGCATGCTGATCCTTGCAATCTGGGCACTTCACTTTTAATGACCACCTGCAAATAAACATTTGCTTCTAGGTGTCAACACACTTGTAAACTAACAAGCGAAAGTGATAATCTGAAGCAGTCACGAATACCTGAGGTGTTTATATCTGCTTCGTAACGCTTCGGGCAGTTATGCCTTCAATGACCGACTTCATGGCACTTGAAGTATTGATTCTCGGTTATTATTCTGTTAGGCTTAACCTTTTTACCCTTGCCTTTGCCTATATCATAAACATTGGGTGCACTCAGGGTAGCCAGAACTTGGCCCTTTCCCTTACTGGTGTTCCCATGCCCACGCTTCTTCTTTACTTCACCATTCTTGACCATAAGCACATCTTTGGTCTTGGTCTCCATTCTCAACTCAATTACTTATAATCTTCAGACAGTGAGTTGAGTATCGTATTTGTTGCTAACTGCAACAAAATTGGGCGACTGAGCCTCTCTAGGTGATTAATGTGCCTCTTTATTTTCATGATCACTAACTGAGGTCCCCTTTGCCATCTTGCACGCGTTCAGTGCTCTACTGGCATCATAACGCTCTGTGCGTGCTTGCGTCTGAAACATGTCCCTCAACTGGCGGATCATTTTATAGGCATTTGTGTTTATGAGCCTCGTACGAAAAACTGGGCTCATAGTCGCAAGCATAAGATAGCCTACGTCCAGCAAATAATCGGAATGCTTTCTATAAGCGTTCCTGACAGTGACAGTAGCTTTTGCTGGAAGGGCCTTCACCTAGAGGCTTTTCTAGGACATACTACTTTCTCTCGTGTTTGAGCACAATCATCAGACTGCGCTCCCATACGAAAAATTATACCTAGTAAGTTTGTCCTTTTCGAGAATGGAGCGAAGAGGGAGTTTATCAGTGTTGATAATAGTGTTTGCTATCTACACATTTTAAAAACTTTGGTTTTAGTAACTGTGAAAGACTATTTCCAATAAATATCAATAAACCCTTAAATGATCAATTATTGGACTAGGATCCTAATTACATACGCCCTGATGACCGGTGTGTTCACGTCTCACCAGGACCACGTACTAACTAGGTAGGTAAGGTCTTTTACCAATCATATGTAACTGACACGACTCCTAGATCTTTTCGGGACAACGGTAATTATCCGTACATGTTTCAGTCCCTCTAAGTGCTTTTTGGCCCGGTACCACCCGGTAAACTTAACAGAACCAAAACAGATCTCACCATTTTGGGACTTGGACACTTTACTCTGGCCGGTACCACCCGGAGATAATTCGCAGAGTCTTGTTAATCCCCTCCAGCTTCGGTTTGAACGCGGTCGTTCAAGGTGTGTTCACTTACAACGGCCGCGTACCTTACGCCGGAGGTGCCCCTAGATGGGTTGCACTCTGATCTATGATTTTCGGGGTTTTTAATTAATTTTGAAAAACCTTTTAGTTCCAGCATTTTTGAAAATCTATAATTTTGAAAAACTGATTGTTTAGAAGGTAACTGATGTTTAAACTAACTGTTTAAACATGCTTGCTATTTTAAAACTAACTGTTTTAAAGAGCACTTGCTAATTAAAAACTAACTGTTTTAATAAGCACACTTGCTAATCAAAACTACCTGTCTTGATAGCATATTTGTTGACCAAAACTAACTGTTTTATCAACTTGCCTTTTCATACAAAACAGTCTTATTATTGAGGTTTTAAATAAAATCTACCGTTTCAAAAAGGTTTATAAAACTGGTAATTTTAAATATAAAACCTGTCCGCTCTTGTGATTTTATCTAGTTTTAAAAAATTCTCTTATTTTAAAACATTTTGATATAATTATAAAATCACAACCACGCAGTTAATATGTCAACAACCACGCATTTATATATATTAAACAATATAATAAAGCGATAAAGAAATCCTAGATCCGTTAAAAATTATCTTGTTCCGTTTATCGCAAAACTTGGTTTATAAAACAAACTGTTTATAAACCGAAACTAATATTTTAAACTGAAAACGGTTTTTACTTGAATTATAAAAATACTAAGATTTATAATCAATAAATCTATTTATAAAGCAAAACCGATTTTCTAAAATATTTGCTTTTTATCTAAAAGTTATATCAAAACCCGGTCCTCGAACAAACTGGTCGGAAAAATAAACATTGGACCGTAAACTGTGTCGTGGTTTGACCAACTGGTCAAAACATGATACTAGACTTATTTGACCAAACGGGTCAAATAACAGGTTTGATAAAACACAATTTTACTCGGGATAATTATTAACTAAAAATCCCTTAAACATAATTTTATAATATAATGTAACTGATTTATATATATAAAAATATATTATCTAAATAAAATTAATTTGGGCCAAAAAGCTTAAAACCCAATAAACCCTTTTGGGCCATAAACTTGGTCCAAAATACCATGGTTTCGGCCCATTACCAAATTGATAAGTTTGGGCCCCGAAAGATAAAAAAATTTGAGAAACGCTTGAAACCAACCGCTACCTACGATCAACCGGGATATTATCGCCGCTCACATCGCCGTCGATCACCACCGCCTGGTGGCGATTGACCGCCGGTGCCATCACTGACCATCGTCGTCGTGGCGGCCGCTGGTGGTCGCACTCCTCTCGGCCCACCACTAACTGATGGTTCGGCCGAGCGCCGCCTTGGTGCATTAAGGGATCGGGCCATGGCTTGATTTGGGTATAGACCATGGCCAACCAAGCTGTTGGACCATGCCTTGAACTCTGATCAGGCCACGGCCTAGTGTCGACTCAAGCCACGGCTTGAATTCTGATCAGGCCAAGGTCTGATGGCTGATCAAGCCATGGTCTGATGGCGAGTCAGTCCACGGCCGAGTGGCGAGTCAGGCCACGGCCGAGTGCGATCTAGGCCACGGCCTGGTGGTGGTTCGGCCACCATCTGGCGGTCCGGTCGGCTGTTGCCGCCGTACCGCCGCCTCTAGCCTCGGTCGGCGATCGGTGGGTGGTTCGGTCGGCTATCTGCCGCAGTTCCGCCACCGATTCCCACTACCCTGTGGGGTTTTTCCGTGATAGCTTTTTCGACGATAAACATAAAATGATAAAACTGAAAAGTTATAATAGATAATCATTAAATCTTTATACGGAACTGAAAAAAATTTTAAACTGATAAAAATCAAATTTTTTCCCAAACTGATTAAAATTGAATTTTTTATACAAAACGATTATCAATAAAACTTTATTCGCAAGAAACAATTTGTAACGGATCTTTAAACAGTTAAAAAGAATAAAATGAATAAACCTGTGGCTCTGATACCACTGTTGGGTTTTTATGCGTTCCTCGTATCAAACTGACACGAAGAAAACTGTGGATTTCAATCCTAACTGGATGAGATACACGACAAAACTTTGTGATCAAACTGATCAATAGGTTTATCGAATCAAACCTAACTGGTTTGATACGTGCGGAAGCGATTTGGATATAAAACCCAAATATCCACAGATCTTTTCGTTTCAATTATAATAGTAATAGATTTGTTAGAGTGTTACCTGGAATGCTCGAGTTAGATCCACCCGTGATCGACCAAACGAAGATCCCTCTAGTAGGAATGAGTCCCCGATACGATGAAAAACAGCTAAGGATTAATCAAAGAACCAAAAACCGAACTGGTTTTGCTCTTGGATCGGCGCCGGTTTCAAAGGGGAAGGGAGGAGAGAATTTTCTGGTTTGTTTTTCTTGGTGGAATGAATCATGAAAACTGATAAGCCATAGGCTTATTTTATATGGAGGAATTTCCATACAACTCAGTTTCCATAATTAGTTTCATAATTATCTTTGGCAAATATTCTTTTCTTTTCCTTAAAGAAAAATAACTAGATAATTATTTGTATTATTAATTATTATCCTATTATATATTTATTTACCTAATAAATATATAATTCAATAATTAATAAACTTATATATTTATTTATCTAATAAATATATAATTACTAACAAACCTTTAACTTTGGGATTTAGTACGGAAAATGCCCAACTGATTTATAATTAACTATTATAAACCTTAATCTCTCCAAACTGGGACTATCTTATTTATTCGGTTTACAGGTCCTCACAGGTGTGACCCTCGAGTGTCTAGTAACGTTGGATGTGTAATCACTGGTTTGCCAACTTCTGCACATAATTACTAACAGTGCTCACATATAACGCCCGCGTACCTTACGCCGGAGGTGCCCATCACTACTGATCTATGATTTTCGGGGTTTTTAATTAATTTTTGAAAAACCTTTTTTATGTCCAGTATCTTGAAAGATTGTAACTTTGGAAAAACTGATTGTTTTAAAGGGAACTGATGTTCAAACTAACTGTTTCAAACATACGTTGTTTTAAAATTGACTGTTTTTAAACGGTTTTCTTGCTTAAATAAAACTAGCTGTTTTAATAGCATGCTAGTTGACTGAAACTAACTGTTTTTGTCAACTTGCCTTTAAACAATCTATTTACAATTTACAGGTTTTAACTAAAAACTACCGTCTTAAAAGGTTTAAGAAAAATTGGTGATTTTGATTTTAAAACCTATTCATTCTCGTGATTATTTAAAACTGTTTTAAAACTCTCTCTTATTTTAAAACACGTTTGATAAATACATAACTATTAATTATCACGAGCAATTACCAACCATGTAGCTAATAATAACCATACAGTTAAAATTAACTAATTATAGGTTTGCCAACTTTTATTCCTAAGGACCAATAATGACCTATTTTCTAAAAGACTTTACTTAGCTCCCACTGGCTTCGGCATCTTCTTCAGAACTCCATAAAAGGAAAAACTCAGTTTTTCTCGCGTAGCTCCCACTTGCCATTGGCATTTTTCGATGGAACTCCAAAAATAAAATAAAATAATTATCCTATGGTAATTATTACAAAAGGGTTGTAAACGGCACGCAGGCCTCCCCAGAAAAATATCCAAAAGGGTCTAAGTTGGCAAGCTCTATAATAGATATACAAACAGATATATATACAAGCAGCCATGTATTTAAATATAGAGCATGAATCAGGCAACATGATAAAGCGATAAACAAACCTAGATCCGTTAAAACTATCTCGTCTCAAAAACCCGGATTCAACTGATTTATAAGAACAAACTGTTTTATAAATCTAAATACTTTAATATGAAAACTTTTAAATTATAAAATTAAGATTTATAAACGATAAATTGGTTTTAAAAAATTTCTTTAAAGTTTTATCCAAAAACGTATCAAGCTAGATTAATCGATCAAACTGATCGGTGACAAAAATATTGGATCTTGAACTGTGTCGTGATTTGACCAACTGGTCAAAAGACAGCACAAAACTTATTTGTTCAAACGGGTTAAAATAATTGTTTTGATAAAACGTAATTTAACCAAAAATTTTCTTAAAATAGATCAAAAAATAATAAATCCCTCTTGGGCCATAAACTTGGTCCAAAAACTGGGCTTTGGGCCTAATACCAAACTGGCAATTTTGGGCCTTACAGGGTTTTGAGAATTGATCGAAAAAACCGTGGGTCGAAAAAACCTAGACTATTGTCTGGTTTGGACTAATTGGTCCGCACCACTCACCAATCACTACTGCTCGCGACGCGAAAGCCATACCTATCGCGGTTCGCAGCGTGAACCGGTCTTTGCCAGTGCCGTTCGCAGCGCGACAGTCGTAACCGCCGCCACCGCTCGCGGCGCGAACAGTCACCATCGTTGAAATCAGTGGCAGCGATCAACGCCACCCACAGGTGGCCGTTGACCAGCGCCGTTGTCAGGGCCGGTCGACGACTGCAGCGCGAGGCCGCTACCACCACCGCCGTGGCCTTTGATCATAACCGCTGCCGCAACCACCATGTGTGGTGCGGCCAGTGTTCGAAAAACGATGGCCGTCGCCACCACTACCCGCTATGGCGTGGCCGCCACTACTTGCCGGCGAACAACAATAAAACAAACATCACCGCCGCCTGCCTGATCGAGAGCGGCGATCGCAACCAGCACCACCACCAAGTGTCACTATTTATAGTGCATATTAGTGGCATAAAATATAGAGTGTCACTATTGATTGTATATATTAGTGGCATAAGATACAAAGTGCCACTATTGATTGTGTATATTAGTGGCATAACATACAAAGTGCCACTATTGATTGTGTATATTAGTGGCATAAAATAGAAAGTGCCACTATTGATTGTGTATATTAGTGGCATAAAATAGAAAGTGCCACTATTGATTGTGTATATTAGTGGCATAAAATACAAAGTGCCACTATTGATTGTGTATATTAGTGGCATAAAATACAAAATGACACTATTGATTGTGTATATTAGTGGCATAAAATAGAAAATGCCGCTATTGATTGTGTATATTAGTGGCATAAAATAGAAGGTGCCACTATTTATTGTGTATATTAGTGGCATAAAATATAAAGTTTCACTAAAAGTTTTAATGGCATATATAAAGTGCCACTAAAAATATCAATTAGTGGCACAAAAACTAAATGCCACTAAAAGTGTGTGCCATTAAATGACATTTTTTTGTAGTGTAAAATCAAATATATATCTATATATATTACTAAATGTGTACATGTTGATAGTTGGAATCGTAGTTTTAATTAAAATTCGCAATTGTAGTTGGTTAAAAATACAAGTGACGATGTAACGCAATAAATATAGACCGTGATTACGGAGAGTCCATACAGTTTCATAGAAACATCTTGACAAAGAGTATATCTTGCTAAAGGTTACAATTTTGATGAACTGTATCCGTAAACAAACATGTAGTTGTCTGCTTTTGACTTTCTAAAGTCCTTCTTTTTCGACTTTGACCTTAAATATTTTTGTTTCTGTTATATAATAGTTGATACAAAATATATGAATGGTTTGTATTTTTAATGTATTTTCATTGGTATAATTTTCATCAAGTATTATACAACACACCAACACTTTATTCATTTTATATTTCATTCTTTCTTCTACATTTGGACAAAAGATGTTTTATAATCTCACATGCATATGCATTAATATGCATAAATTTTCCTACATATATGGTGACCTCTAGAACAATTTCTTACACCAACTCATAAGAACTGAAAATAGAAGATACATACAACTTTATCAATATTTTATTTTTCGACTAAACATAATCCATGAGAACTAGTAGAACGATGGTGGCAAGGATGTTGATGAAGGTCTTATGTGTTGTTGTGGCTTTCCTGGCGATGGTAGCGCCTTACGCGGAAGCTGCTCTAACTCTTGGACAAGTGAAAGAAAAGATGAGGCCATGCACTAAGTACCTCACAACTGGTGGTTCAGTGCCGCCGGATTGTTGCAAAGGTGTTACGAGTGTCAACAATGATTCGAAATCATCCGCCGACAGGATACTTGCATGTAATTGCATCAAGTTTCTTGTTTCACCTCCTGATGTTAATAAAGCTAACGCCCTCGGACTTCCCGAGAAGTGTGGTGTTAAGTTTCCTTATCAGTTCAGCAACATGACCGATTGCTCCAAGTATGTTCAAGTTTATAACATTTGTTTAATTAAGTCATAGTTGATTGATGCCTCTTTTAAATTTTCATTTTTTTCAACAAACCATTCATTTTGGGTAATATTCTCTATTTCAAGATATACCTAATTCTTGACTATTATTATACTAGCAAAAAGATTTAGTAAATTTACTAAATCCACTTTTTCTTTTTAAATCGTAACCGGGAAATATTTTTTTTACGACTCTTTGTTGAATTATTTTGCAAAATTCTTGGCTAATTTACGTAACCATTAAAATCATTACTAAAACTGCTTATTATCGAAGACTGTTACTAATTGCTTTTAGCAGTCAAAATATTATGACTGCTCTCCCATGGTTTACCAATCATTTCTTTTTTATTTTGTCAAACGAAAAACAGTTGTAAAATCATCGAAAACTGTCGGAAAGCCATAGATAAATGAAACAGTCGGAAGACAGTCGATAAAGGCCGTCCGAAAAACCATTGGAAGTTTTTACCGACCAGCTTTCTAGAAAAACGTTGTTTCCTTCGAAAACCATCGGTAAAGCCTATTTCTAGTGGTTTACCGACTTTTTATGTCAATATGTTAATTTGCTTAAGGATGACTTGTTTGGTAGAAAAAACTCATGAATTTTGATTTTTGTTTATGTTGGCCAAATAAATATGACTGACCCTCTTATTAAGAGTTCATACCAAATGAGCATTGTAACTAATAGTATATATTTATTTAGGATACTAAATTTATTTTCTTAATTATGTTATTAAGGGGCCTTCCATGTATTTAATTGATCAAAAGAAATTAATAATTTAAATGACAAGTAAAACTTGGTCTTTTTAAAGAAATGAAGACGGTAGGAATTATTTTGAAAACTTTACTACCGATTTCAGTACATTGACTTGGTTAATTAGTTAAGTTTATGAATTCTAAGAATAAAAGTTGTGTCACATAATCACAGTTTCAAAAGCAAAAAAATTACGTACCAATTATTTTTAAAATTTCAAAATACATATATTAATATATTAACAATATTAAATGATCATTTATATATATTAATGATTCATAGAATTATAATATTGATTTTAAAATTATTTAATCCTTTCTCAGGCATGCTTTTGCCAATATATAATACTATCCATAGAAAATTTTAATTCCAATTATTGTACCTCGAATAGTGACTCTGAATATCTGCGTAATTGAATACAATAGTCAAGTCATTTACATCTTTCTCTATCTTATAAAATTTTAAATCATTCTTATTAAAGTAACCTCGGGTTTTTCTTTCCAATTATTAGACAACAATTTCTTAATACTCATTTGATTTGTAAACATGGTTTCATCAATTGGGAAAAACAGATACATCTTATGAAAATGTGTAACACCCTAGTCTCCCAAACAAACAATATAAACAACAACAACAACAACAACAACAATAATAATAATAATAATAGTAATAATAATAATAATAAACCCAGTGATCTAACGCAATGGAAATATATAGATAATAAAACTGGCAAAATGCCAAAGTCAAAGGTCAAAACAGTAGTTTAGAAGTGCCAGTAGAACAACCCTCCACAGCTGAGATAAGATACTAGACTAACTAAGGATCTAAAAAGGGAGTTATTCTAGTCGCTCACTTTCACCTTTTCTTTACCTGTTACTCGAGCCTTCCCCGAAAATGTTTAAAAGTTTGGAAAACCAGGGTTAGACCATAAGATCTAGTGAATTCCCTCAAAACAGTTTATTCGCAAACGGGCCCGTTGGCCTAAATAAATTCATTTAATATCAAATCATGGGAGGTGCATTGTGGACAATGAACCCGTCACCCCGTGTAGGCCCCTTGTGTAGATGCCCTTTTAAGGGAGGACGAAACATATTTGTGCTCCACACCACCCACCCACTCCCAAGGGATGTACTATCCCTTGGTACCAATTGTCCACTTTGCAACCCACCTCGCACAAATAAACACATAAATAGACCATTATAAGCATGCTTACAAGTATACAGATGATCATCAGATATCAAAGAAGAGTTCGAGAAAAACATTTTCAATAAACATTCAGCAAATCGATTTCAGTAAACATTTCATAAGTCAGGATCAGTAAACATTTTAAGTTCTAAAAAGGTTTAACAAGAGAACTCACATATGCCTACATCGATTTTTCCAAATACTTCTCGCCTATTGAATCTGTAAAATAGTCTATGGCATTGGTGACGTTATCTAATCGAGAGATTATCTAACTATGACACCCCTAGGCAGACTCAGCAAAGGGGTTCCGCTATATAAATAATTCACTACAAGGCTCTCCTCAGAAATCTAACCCTAAGGTCAAAATCTCCAGAAATCTCACTTAGGATCTACCCGAAAACCGACCCGGAGGAACTCCAAACCAAACTCAAGATTTACCCAAGTCCGGACCTGGCCTAAAAATAGTTTGATTCGAACAATGCTGAAGTCCCATCTGGACATCCCAAATAGTCGGATTCGGACAATCTAGTAGTCCAATTCAGACATTCCAAATAGTCCGATATGGACAATTCAATAGTCCGAATCGGACTAGTCGTTTTCCAATGCTGGGTAAGGCCAAAGGCCGAATCGGACTTCGACTTGTATATAAAAATCTACATATCATACATAAGTAACTTGTATGTCATGTATCATTTCCCGGTGAGCCAGTTTTAGTATTTTCCCCCCTAAACATGTATCTAGATGCAATTTACATTACCAGTTCAATTAACATGCTATATATCCTCCAACTCCTTAAACGTCACAATAATTAAGTTTTTTTTTTTTTTACTTTACATGCTACATTAATACCCTTATAATTTACGTATATAGTTTACTTTTAATTTCTTACTTTTGCATTTTTTATAGTCTCTTATCATATAAACATAAATATTCTATATGAACTAAGATGCATTAAAATGTATATATACGTTTTACAAATTATATCATTTCAATCGTTATGTAAATATCTTCGAAATGAACCTAATATTGCATATTTAGAGATTTAAATATATTAATAAATATTATAAATAAATACAAATTAATGTGTATGTATTTTCCTTTTTCATTTTACACCCTTATAATATTATGGGTATATTATGGGTATTTTCATTTTTTAATTTACACCCTTAATGACATCACATCATTTACGAATATGGGTATATACTTTTATAATCTAGTGATTAAGCTTCTTCTCCATACCTATGAGTATAGAATCCATAGCTAACCATATTTTAACATCCAAAAACTTGCCTAATAAAATGCGTCCCAAGTCGAAATATCACAAGTACTACCAGGGGCCATCGACTTCAGGCATGGCCGACTCCCATAGTGTTGTTACAGGCGGTGTGTACAAGGGCCGAGAATGGTGGCTTAGCAAGAAGAATTATCCATTCAAGTGTGATAAAAAATGAAGCGTTTGCCTGAATCCTTTTAATTTGAAATACAATATGCACTAATGTGTTAGGCTTAGATGTCTCGTGACTGAAAGTGATCGAGACATACTCAAACTGTTAAAGATCGACAATTTTTTTTCCTACGATATCTTTAATACAGATGTTCCATATACCATAATCACTAAACAAAGCATTTAACATTTATCTTGCTCTAGTCAATACAATTATGCAGCATTAATAACAAATACATGTGTTAGTGGATTCATGGCAACATATGATAAAACCAATTGTCGATTTGAACCGTTACTGGGGATCCCTTGTTACCACCGATGTATTCTCTACACATATGCTCATGTCCAGTCCCTATTAGTAACACCCTTAGGTATTAAATTTCTATGATCCATGGTGTTCCATTTCACTTTTCCATTTCCTTAGCTATGTTCAACAATATGTATATCATCCACATAGGGTTAAATTGCCACTGATAAATTAAATCCACCCTAGACCATGACTTGCTCAAACTTTTGATTTCCTTATATTAAGGTTACATTTAGGCCATACACTTGAAAACACAAGTGTGCAACCTTTTGCTCATTGACTTGACCCATTTGTTTTTATAAATAATCTCTAAAGGGAAACAGGATGTGTTTCAAAGTTATTGGATTTACTTCAAGTATTTATTTGATTTTGGATTCAATAATAAAAAATTAGTAACATTACTATGGTTATATAGCCAATGGAAACACGATTAACCATCTTTGTACTGCCTCTTATTTCCTCTGGCAAAACACCCTACATTTCAAGGTATTCAACCTTTCTATATTTCTTGACTTTCTTTCTTATGGGACTATGTTTAGAAGTTATAAGCGATAACATGACCTACAACAATACTGTTAGATCCCAAAACTTAGATTATGGAAATTGATTTTAAATGCAAACACGGTTGATAAAAAAATAGAGAGTGCAGCGGAATAGAATGAATCAAACTGTAAATGCAGATCTCACAAGTAATCTCTGATTCGATAGTAACAATGAAGAACAATTGATTTCTATTAAAGCAAGATAAACGCTTACAAAAATGATCAATGGAAGAGTGTATTCCAATTTGACATGATGAACAGTGTAAACGAACTTACATTACAAAAGGAAGAAATAACAGCTATTTATACTACAAAATCCTAACAAACTATCTAGGATTTCGACACGTGTAAAGATTTGAGCCATCCAAAGTGAGTCGGTTATAAAGTCACGTGAGGTACACATGATAGCCAAATAGCTGTTCTGGAAAAGTGTGCCCTCAGAACCTCTGGTGAGCTCACAGAGGTTCTGGAAAGTCAACCTTGAAAGACTTTGCTAGACGGATCTTAGAACCTCCGGTATGCTCCACAGAGGCTATGTCGGATAAAACTTTATTAACCTGGCAATCTGCGATTAAACACTTCTGAAAATCTTCAACTTCTGTAGGAAAGCACTTGTTGCTTTTATCTATTACTTTTATAAACTTGAGAATGGAGCTAACAAATACTCGATTCATGTCACTCTACTAAGAAAGTAATCTATAGAATGATACTTTGTGAATCAACATACTCACCACCATGATCACTTCATCATATAACAAATTTACTACTCTTCCTCTCATTTATATGGTATAAAATTCTATATTCTTATCATTTGATATAAAATGTCATTTATCCATTTAAATACCTTAAATTTAGTCGATTATGATATGAGTTGGGATTTTAGTTGGTATTAAGACCCAAGATATTGTCAAGTTCAATATGGAAATTAAATCAATATTATTCCATGTTTTGATCACAATAAAATACCAATAATACGACTGCCTCATATATTAAAGATAAAATAGATAAATAAGATCAAATATTAAAGATAACTTACTTTTATTTTATCCAAAACCCTAATTCCATCAACCATATCTTAAATGGATTTTAAGATTGGAATTATTCTATATTATGACACTTGTTCTTGAGCATCCCTTTGTAGATAGCATCTTAGTTGTATCATCTACATTTATCGCAGAAACCAAGTCCACTCAGTGTTCAGGGTATCAATATTCAATCAACTTGCTTGTGAATATTGAACATTTGAAAACAACATTATTTATCTCATATAATAAGGATTCTACTCATTTGTGGATACTAAACATTTGTAGATAAAATTTGCACTTATAAATTTTGTACACAAGTAAATAATTGTATTCCACTTTTTGGACACTCATGAATTTAAACATGAACAAGCACATCATAAATGCAACTTCTTTTGGATAAAAATAGCATACCTTCTATCTACAATACATAACCGATTAACTAGTCATGTTATTGATTTCTACAACGCAATCAAAAAGTTCATGCAAATCAAACTATTTTGTCTCGTTGTCTAAAATGATAGAATAATATATAACTTCTTTTTCACAACCAAAATATATTCAGTTCTTTTTTCATATATTGAATGTTCAAACAGAGAAGAGATACTTGTTACCTTTTAAAAGGATGTGAGTTTCTTTGAATACAAAAAAAGAAAAAGAAAATATTGGTTTTTCTTACAACATTTGACATTAAAATATAATGAGGTTCTGCTCGATTTTACCCTTATGCTTAAACTTCACTAACTCTTCTATACCTTAATTTTTTTTTCATTTGAGTTATCTTTTTTAATGCAGTCTTTTTTTTGTCTTCCATTTTCTTAAAACATAATATTTTATTACATCATATTTATGACATATGGATGGTTAATGACCATTTATGGAACGTAATTGCAATGATTGCAATCGAAAGCTGTGGAAGATCAAAGAGCTCATCATTAACTTCAATCGAAAAATATGGAAGCTCAAATAGACTTTCATTCCCAATGCTAACATGACCACATATTTCGACCTTTACACCATTTTAGACCTTACTTCACCCTTTTACCAACAGTACGAGGACATGGGGCAACCCCAAACCCAGATCATGAACCTCTTCCCCACATCGTGATCTCTTTTTGTTTTCGATCCACAACACTATGGTCTCATCACACATGGTATGGGTTTCTATCAGAGTCCACTTTAAAAAATAAATTGAGCCTCATGGAGGGAGGGTTTGAGTTTTGTTTTGTCAATGGTGCTAGGGTGGAAGGAGTTTGAAGGGGTTTAGGGAAGGTCTCTTTAGACGATGTTGTTAATGTATATAACATATAATATCATATTTTATTATATATCAAGTTTTAATAGAACATGAAGATAGAGCTAAAATGACCAAAATGTGTTTCATTTTAATATATTTAAAGAAAACAAATTATTCGTAGACAGGACAAAAATAACCCTACTTTTTATTTCAAATCTAAATGCTAACAAGTTTTATTTAAGTAAATGGTAATATTTTATATGGTTGGTTTTTTTGCAGGGTAAAGTGAGAAGTGTGTTGGAGGCATGCGAACTAAAAGATATAATAGTGACGTGAGAGTTTTAAAAACATATAGAATGAAAACTATTATAAATAATAGACTGAAAGCCCCTTTGTTCTCTTGTACATGAACATAAATGTACACACACACACACACACACACACACACACACACATATATATATATATATATATATAGGGTTAGGTTCACGTGAGACCACGTTGTTTTTATGAGACCAGTGAGACCAAAATTTTACATTTGAAACTTCACAGCAAAATACTGTCAAGGTAAAAAAAATATGAACCTTCATAGCAAAAATATTATGAAGTTTACCTTCACAATGTTTTGTTGTGGAGTTTCAAGTGTAAAATCTTGGTCTCACTAGTCACACGAAAAGAACTTGATCTCACATGATCCCAAGTCTCTCACTGACTCTCTCTCTCTCTCTCTATATATATATATATATGTGTGTGTGTGTGTTTCTTTGCATTGTATTGTCTTTGCATGTAGATATTATCTTTGTGTATAACTAGTTATTAAAAACCCGAGCTTCTCGCCGGGTTATAAACTGTGGTAAATTTTAACATAAGTATTAACATGGATTTACATGAAACATAAAGTTTTTATGTGTTCTCATACGAAAAATTTATAAAATAAATAAAAAATAAAGAAAATTTTTTGTTGCATCGCTGGATAGAATCGAAGGGCAAATAAAGGTTTATTGGATTGGATCGACTTGGAAAATGGAAAGATTTGTACAAGCGGAAAGATCCATTAAATAATGAACTATTGGTTCTAAGCCATCTCCTTAGCCGGAAAGATATGTGGCCATTAAAGGCGAAGGAAAGCTGGAATGTATTTTTAAGAGATTTTAACCTAAAGTTTTAGAAAAAAAATTATCATATACTTACCATTACTTTAATGAAATTATTTGATTAATTTTTTAATTAAAGTTTTAATAGTTTATAATTAACCAATAAAAAATGTTTTAATAAAATAAACCTAAAGCTTTGAAAGAAAACATTATGTACTTATCAGTAGTTTAATGAAATTATTTGATTATTTTTTTATTAAAGTAATAATAGTTTATACATTAACCAATAAAACAAAATGTCTTAATAAATAAAAAAAAGTAAAAAGTACCAAAATGTGAACTATGTACTTTGAAAATAAAAAATATAAAGATGATCTACTATAAGAACCGAATATGTAATTTAGTCAAACATTTTTTGGATGAATTAACAATGTAATTTAACAAAGTTGGATAGGAGGATGATAAATGGAAAAAAAAATAAAAACTATAAGGGTGAAAAAACATTTTTAAAAATCAAAGACAAAAGTGTTATAAACATCAAATCAAAGGGACCAAAGTTGTACTAAAGCACAAGGATTAAAGTTGTAATTTTATAAATTTTACTGTTCATACTTTCCTGCTAAATGTTATATATATATATATATAATGATATAACATTATATATTAACCCGTCACTTTATCCCTCTGTGTGTGTAATGGAGAGAAAATTACACTTTTAGTTTATATGCTTGTTATTCACAAGCAATATTGTCATTGTTTTAAAATTATTACATTTCCATCACTATGGTTGCCACTTGGTTATTTTTTTGTCTCTCAAGGGACACAAGGTTAACTTGTTGTGTTTCCAAGAAACCATATGTGGAATGACTAGTCCGAGATAGTTTGTAAGATTTGGTGGAATAATAGTTATTGTTCTAGTTTGGGGGAACCAATTGGTTGTTGGGAGGACTCTACACAATTTTGGGACCCGAGGTGTTTTTTTGTTGAGGAAAAATGGAAAAAAAGTTTCTTGCTATTTATGATAATTGGAACTCGATTAACATGAATTGTGGAGTTGGGAACGTAAAAGTATCATATGTACGATATTGTTATGATTTGAAGCTCATAAATGTTATTATTCAAATATTGGCATACCCTGCTAAAGCGGAAACATGAGGTGCGACATGTATTTAGTACATGACTTTAGGATAGAACAAACATCAACCATAACATTTAAAATATAACCATTCGAGTTTACAAGTTTACGATTCATACAAAATATAGTTAAACAAAATTGTTGGGTTTTAGTTCGGATAAACAGATAATTAAGAACGCAACGGATAAAAACAACCGGAACAATGATCCATCCGTAGTTTAATCAAATACAATTTATCAAGGGGGTTTTCTCGCGTTTACCTTTAACGATACGAAAAATCCCCTGGAGGCTAGTGAGGGATACACCGCTACTGCACCACCGTGAGACTGGCTGCTAGACCGCCTTGGACTGATCGGAAAAACTCCGGCGAACGTGTGTGTGGGTGTGTGTGGCCGGCGGCCAGAGCGAGAGAGCGAGAGAGAGAGGTTTGGAATTTCTTGGTGAGAAAGTAACAATGAAATCAGATGGTTATTCAATTACCTTAACCCTATATTTAAATAGGTAAATATGGTAATGTTAACAGAATCCCAATCCATAAATAACTCTCAATAATTATCTTAATTAATTATACTTATTAATTAAGTAATTGTCTTTTAACTGATAAATAATAAATAAACGATTTATTATTTATTCTTCTCTCTTTAATTAATTAAACTTAATTAATTATTTCCACACACTATAAATCCAAATGGTCTCGGGTTGGGTGTGTAGCAGTGTGACCCACTAGTGTCTTATAGCATTGGACATGATAACCCTAATTACTGTCTTGCACATAATCCTTTCAGACTCCCACTTGTGCCAGACAAGTAACTTAACTGTCACCATTAGCCTAAGGAGGTCCCTAGCCAGACACTTAGGTTAACCAGGTTATAAGATCTCTTATAGCCAGAGATACGATTCATATTTGAATTGTACACAGGTTCATTCCTTTTACACACGATATTTCTAAAGTGAGTTTTAGACATGGAGCTGAGATTGTTCAATCATAAACTCAAGTATTTCCTGACATTGATCTCGATTGCCTGCAGTTACGGAACTTCCCAAATAACTAATGTTATTCTATCCGAGCGTGGCCACGCATTTCTGCCAATCTTAATCGCCAGGGGTGCCAAAAATATCTCTCCCATAAAGGAGATGTAAATCCCATATTGACTACCCGCATCTGCAACCATGGCTTCCCCTGCATCTAGTCATACCCCTTATGGCCACCCAGTTACGGTGCAGCGTTAGAGCATGGTAAGAGTATAGTAGTCCTCATGCTTACAGACCAGATATCTCAGGTCAAAGGACAACCTATCATCAAGTAAGTACTTATGACATAGGCTCCATGAAGTAGACTTGAAACTGGTCACCTCCAATACTCATTCACTCTGATAAGTACTTATGAATGTTTAACCATATCAACTGTATATAAACATTCATAATAGCGTTGTAACCCTACTGAGGTTCCCACCTCAATAAGTAGCTATGGAATTTAGATTTTTTACAATCTCAAAAATCATAGATAACTTTAAATATGCAAAAAGTAATTTCTGAAACATTTCATAAACAGTATCTCTTTATTTCAAACACACTGTGAAATAAACTCTCATAATGTCTCAAAATATTATATTAATAATCGATAACATAAACTAACTACTAGTATCCAGGTACTGCATTCCTATGGAACTAGCATGCCCCTCATGCTTTGTTCTAGCTAGTGGCTTTGTTAGTGGATCTGCAACATTCTCATCCGTCTAAATTTTGCATATTTTCACATCTCCTCTTCCAATGATCTCTCGGAGGAGGTGATACTTCCTGAGTACATGTCTCGACTTGTGATGTTCTCTGGGCTCCTTTGCTTGTGCTACTGCTCCAGAGTTATCACAGTAAATATCTATGGGTCTAGAGATACTGGCTACAACTCTTAGATCCGAGATAAAATTCCTGAGCCAGACTGCTTCCTTTGCTGCATCTGATGCTGCAATGTACTCTGCCTCTGTAGTGGAATCTGCTATGGTGTCTTGCTTCGAGCTCTTCCACGAGATCGCGCCTCCATTTAGGGTGAATACATATCCCGACTGTGATTTAAAATCATCTCTGTCGGTCTGAAAACTAGCGTCAGAATAGCTTGTGACACTAATCTCGTCTTCAGGTCCTCCAAAGACTAAGAACATTTCTGTAGTCCGTCTCATGTACTAGAGAATGTTCTTGACAGCCACCCAATGGGCTTCACCTGGGTTCTGCTGGTATCTGCTCGTAACACTTAACGAGTAAGCAACATCAGGCCTCGTACATAACATGGCATACATAGTTGATCCAATTGCAGAAGCATATGGAACCAATTTCATTTTGTCCTGATCTTCACTAGAAACAGGACACTGTGCTTTACTTAGCACTATGACATGCTGCATTGGGATAAATCCTTTCTTGGATTCATCCATCCTGAACCGTTTTATGATTTTGTCAATGTATGTACCTTGACTAAGCCCAATAAGTCGTCTAGATCTATTTCTATAGATCTTTATACCAAGTATATAGGCGGCTTCTCCAAGGTCTTTCATTTGGAAACATTTGCTTAACCAAGTCTTCATACTCTGATAAAGTTAGTACATCGTTTCCAATGAGTAGAATATCATCTACATATAAGACCAAGAAGGTCACTACGCTCCCACTAAACTTTGTGTAAACATATGGCTCAAACTCACTTTTAGTAAAACCAAATTCCTTGATTCGTACATCAAAGTGTAAGTTCCAGCTCCTGGATGCTTGCTTTAATCCATATATGGATTTTAGCAGTTTGCACACTTTATCAGGATTCTTTGGATCTACAAAACCTTCCGGTTGTTGCATGTAGACGTCCTCTGTTAACTTCCCATTCAGGAAGGCCGTCTTAACATCCATTTGCCAAATCTCGTAATTAAAGTATGCTGAGATGGCCATCAATATCCTGATAGATTTTAACATTGCTACTGGTGAAAAAGTTTCCTCATAGTCGATACCATGAGTTTGCGTGAAACCTTTTGCAACCAGTCTAGCTTTAAAAGTGTGCACGTTACCGTACATATCAGTTTTCTTCTTGAACCCATTTACGTCCAACAGCCTTACAGTGTTGGGGTAAATCTGTCAACTCCGATACTTGGTTGAAAAAGAGGTGCAAATCCCTTCTTGACTACTTGCATTTGGATCCACGGCTTCCGCTGCATCTAGTCACTTTCAATATTCAAACACTCTGATGAGTATCTATAAATGTTTGGTCACATCACTTGTGCTTTTATTCTTTTCTTTGAATCATCAAACATTTATAATAGCGTTAAACTCCCTATTAAGATTCCCATCTCAATAAGTAGCTACGGAAATTTAGATTTCTTAGCGAAAATAGTTAATTTTTGAAACACTCATGAATTTAAAACCTCCAATATTTCAATCACACTGTGAAATAAAACTTTACATGATACATTGTTTCAAAAATAAACTACAGTAATAATTAATAAACTAAAACTAGCTACCGGTGTCCAAGTACTACATCCCAATGGCATATGCATGAGCCTCATGCTTCACCCTCGCTAGCGGCTTTGTCAGCGGATGTGCGACATTGTCGTCCATCAGAATCTTGCATATTCTTACATCTCCTCTTCCAATGATCTCTCGAATGAGGTGATATTTTCTGAGCACATGTCTTGACTTGTGATGCTCTCTGGGTTCCTTTGCTTGCGCCACGGCTCTAGAGTTGTCACAGAATATATCAATCGGTCTAGAGATACTGGCAACCACTCTAAGATCCGAACGGAAATTCCTTAGCCAGACAGCTTCCTTTGTTGCATCAGCTACTGCAATGTACTCTGCTTCTGTAGTTGAATCTGCAATCGTGTCCTACTTCAAGCTCTTCCATGAGATCGCGCCTCTGTTTAGGGTAAAGACGTACCCTGACTGTGATCTAAAATCGTCTCTGTCGGTCTGGAAACTAGCATTGGAATATCCGGTGACACTAATTTCATCCTCAGATCCTCCAAAGACCAAGAACATATCTTTCGTCCTTCTCAGGGACTTGAGAACGTTCTTGACAGCCACCCAATGAGGTTCACCTGGGTTCTGTTGATATTTGCTCGTAACACTTACCGAGTAAGAAACATCGGGTCTAGTACATAACATGGCATACATGATCAATCCAATTGCTAAAGCATATGGAATCGATTTCATTCTGTCCTGATCTTGACTAGAAATAGGACACTGTATATTACTTAACACTATGCCATGCTGCATTGGGATAAATCCTTTCTTGGATTCATCCATCCTGAATTTCTTCAGGATTTTTTCAATGTATGTACTTTGACTAAGTCCGATAAGCCGCTTAGATCTATTTTCGTAGATCTTTATACCAAGTATGTAAGCGGCTTCTCCAAGGTCTTTCATCTGCAACCATTTGCTTAACCAATCCTTCACACTCTGTGAGGTTGGTACATCGTTTCCTATGAGTAGATTATCGTCTACGTATAAAACCAAGAAGGTTACTATGCTCCCACTGAACTTAGTGTAAACACACGGCTCGAGATGCCTGCTTTAACATCGTTTCTTTGATACGCTCATCAAAATGTAAGTTCCAGCTTCGAGATGCCTGCTTTAACCCATAAATGGATCTTAGCAGTTTACACACTTTATTAGGATTCTTAGGATCTACAAAACCTTCCGATTGTTGCATATAGATGTCTTCTGTTAACTTTCCGTTAAGAAATGCTGTCTTGACGTCCATTTGCCAGATCTCGTAATTGAAGTACGCTGAGATGGCCATTAGAATCCTAATTGTCTTTAACATGGCTACTGGCAAAAAAGTTTCATCATAGTCAATACCATGACTTTGCGTGAAACCTTTTGCGACTAGCCTTGATTTATAAGTATGCACATTCCCATCCATATCGGTTTTCTTCTTGAAAACCCATTTATGCCCAACAACTTACAGTGCTGTGGCAAATCCTCCAACTCCAAAACTAGGTTGTCGTACATGGATTGCATCCCTGCCTTCATGGCTTCCTGCCATTGTTCAGACTCACTGCCTGAAACAGCTTCTCCATAGGATGCATGTTCATTCAAATCCCCATTACTTTGGGTGATAAGAAATCCAAGATACCGATTGAGGTCCTGTGTTTGCCTTATCCTACTGGATCTGCGAAGGCCCTGTGTTTGCACATCCTCAATCAGCTCTGATTGAGGTTCAACAATTTCATGTTGAATTTCTGGCTCAACGGTCGGTGTAGTGTCATTTTCGTCTACTATCTGTAAATTTACATCCTTTCTGGTGTTCCCAAAACTGAGAAACTTTTCTTCCAGAAGTTTTCCATCTCAAGCCACAAAAACTTTGTTCTTGTCAGGGTTGTAGAAGAAATATCCCACGATGGACTTGGGATATCCTACGAAAATGCACTTGTCAGATTCGGGTTTGAGTTTTCCTAAGGTAGGTCGTTTGACGTAAGCCTCACAACCCCAAATTCTCAGAAAAGACATTTTGGGTTTCTTACCCTTCCATACCTCGTACGGAGTCTTTTCTACCGACTTAGTTGGCGCTTTGTTCAGTATATGTGCTGCTGTTTCAAGCGCATGTCCCCAGAATGATATTGGTAGCTTAGAGCGACACATCATCGATCGTACCATGTCTAGCAAAGTACGATTCCTCCTTTCTGACACACCATTCATCTAAGGTGTATACAGAGGTGTGAGTTGTGACACAATCCCACATTCCATCAGATGATTGTCAAACTCTTGACTAAGATATTCGCCGTCGCGATCCGATCGCAAAAACTTGATCTTTCTGCCAAGTTGATTTTGTACTTCATTATGATATTCTCTGAATTTCTCAAAGCTCTCAGATTTACGTCTCATCAGGTATACATAACCATACCTACTGAAATCGTCAGTAAAGGTAATAAAGTACCGGTATCCTCCTCTTGCCTCATGACTAAAAGATCCACACACATCTGTGTGAATAATTTCTAACAAGTTAGTGGCCCATTCATTTTCTTTGTTGAAATGTTGCTTTGTCATCTTGCCAGATAAACAGGATTCACAGTTATCAGAAGGTTTAAAATCGAGAGTTCCTAGAAATCCTCCTTTCAGGAGTAATTCTATGCTTTCAGGAGTAATTCTATGCGTTTCTTGTTTAAAAACTGAAAGCATTTTATAATCATACTTATAATAAAAACCTTGGTCTACCAATAAATCAAAAGACATAACATTCTTAATCATTTTTGGAACATAATAACAGTTCTCTAGTTCCAAAACTAGACCCTAGGGTAAACTAAGACTATAAGATCCTACAGCATCAGCTACAAGCGTCGTGCCTTCTCCAACTCGTAGGTTCAAACGGTCCTTCCTCAAAGTCTCCCTTCTAGTGAATCCCTGTAAATGATTACAAACGTGGTTACCACTACCTATATCAATTACCCATGATTCATAAGAAGTGATTAAGCAATCTATCTTAAACATACCTGGAGCATTGGGTAAACCGATCTCTACTTGGTCGATATTCATCGAGTGCTCACAAATATCTAGGCTACCACAATCTGGGCAACTTAGATCTCCCAGCTCATCAATCCAATCACCGTCCATGAGGTTAGCAGGCGCTGGCTTCGACTCTAGACTAGCCAAAACATCCTCATGTACTTTTGCCACGTCGATCTTTGGTTCTTTCATGTAGGCACTAGCTGTGTCACAAATCTATTTCGGGAGTGAGTACCACATCAGATACACTAACTCTTCCTGAGTCATCTTGTACCCCAAACGCGACAAACATTTAAAGAGCCTTCTCATTTCGATAAGATGGTCTTTAACTGATTGGTCATTTTTCGGCTTCAGTGAAAATATCTCTTGCATGATTAGAAGCTTACCTGTGTGTTTATAGAAACCTAACTGGCTTGCTATATCTTTCACAACCTCGTGGCAGGATTTAACTCTTAAATCTCTCGTGAACTCGGGTGACGTAGAGAAAATCAGAATTGACATAACATCCGATTCGTCCGCCAAATATTTAAAGTACTGAGTAAATTCGTTTTCAGGAGAATTACTCTTAGGTCGTGAAACAGGCTTTTCTAAAACATACAGCTTACCCTGTGCACGCAAGACATTGTCAATGTGCATTTTCCAAACTGGAAAATTTTGACCTGTAAGCTTCCATTTGCTACTGATGAGACGGAGTGACTCCTCAGGGGTATAAAACGAAATTACAGAATTCGACATCTACAATAAAGAATAAAATTCCGATTTAGTTTAAAAATTATAAAAAGTTCTAATAAATTATCACCCTTAAAATAAATTTATTAGACTAGAACCCATATATCACATGTGTCGGTAAGCGGTGTGTTCACACAAGCGGACCCATGCTATTTTCTGGTAGGTAAAACTTATACCAATCGTATTTTAAAACGAAAAACACGACTTCTAGATCGTCGGGCATCAGATATACTATTTGTGCATATTTAGTCCCTCTAGTGCATTTTGGCCCGATACCAGCCGTGAATAAATAATTACCAAAACAGATCGCACCACCCGGGACCTGGACGTACTCTGGCCGGTACCACCCGGAGACAATTCGCATAGTCTTTTCATCCCCTCCCAGTTTCGGTTTGAACGTGGGCACTCAAGGTGTGTTCACTTACAACGCCCTACGTACCTTACACCGGAGGTGTCCCCAAGTCGGTTGCACTATTGATCTATGATTTTTAACAAGGGTTTTAAAATTGCCAGTTTTTCTTTTCAAAGACATTTGAAAAACTGGATCCAAACACTAACTGTATTTGTATCCTTTTAATTTTTAAAATCATTCAATTTTAACAGTTTACATTTAACCACAACCACTCAATAAACAACCATGCAATTTTAAATATAAACAACATGTCATAGCCTTAACCCTTTAAAACAATGGTCGTTTTGTGAGCCAACACAAAACGACGGTCTCATTCCTAAGTGAAATCAACACACAAGGTATGAACTTTTCGGCACTCCCACTGGCTCCGTGATCCATGGTTGTCTCCTGATCTCCGTCTTCGGTATTTGATTTTAATTATTACAAAATAAAAAATGGGTTGTAAATGGCACACAGGCCTCCCGTACCCAAAAACAAATAAAATAAATGAAATTAAAAACACAACCACGGGTCGAAGGGTTTGGCTATGACACAAACAGTCTAATTATAATCAGACAATAAAATCTTAACTAGATTTTAATTAATTATCCAAAAAGAATTAATTTAACAAAATAAAATTAATTTTATCCCTAGGGTTTTAAACCTATTTGGTTTAAAATAAACCCTCACACATCGAAGCCTATCGGGATACAAACGTTGCCCATCAACATTATCCGTTGTCACCAACCGCGTACGGTAACAGCTAACTGCCATCGCCGCCGCACTGGTCGGTGACCGGAAAAACAACAGCCACCACTACTGCCACCTCGAACTGGTGGTTTGTGGTTTATCGGCGACGACAACAGCGCAAATGCCACCACTGCCGCCATCGCCACGTTTGATCGAAAACGGCAGCAGCTGACGCCACCTTGCCGCGGCAATCGACCACTGCCTTCATCAAGATCACCATCGCCGGCGACGACAACAGCGAAATCAACCACCGTCGTCGCCACCAGTGGGAATACGACGACGGCAGCAGCAAGCGCCACCACCGCCGCCGCTTCCCGACAAAACAACAAACACGACCATCGCCATCACGACAACAGCGCCGATTGGCCACCGTTGCCGATCGGCGATTGATTAAAGCATCAACGCCACCACCACAAACCGTGGTGTGGTTCGCCGACCACCACCATTCACGCCACCACCATAATCGGTGGTGTGGCGACCGAACGCGGCAGCAGCCGACGCCACAACCACCATTCGTGGTGCGGCCAGCGATCGTTTCGAGTGCAACAGCCGACGCCGCAACCACCGTCTGTGGTATGGCCGGCGTTCGAGTTCGATAGCCTCGCTGGCGATCGGCCTGGCGGTGCACTCGGCCAACTGCCGTCTTTCCGCCATCAATCGTCGGTTCGTTAGGTTTTTTTTCAAAAAATTCAATTTTTAAAATGAGAAACAGATAAAAATCAAATTTTTACAAACCTAAACAACTAACAAGCCTGATCTGCAGGTTTGGGAATCTACGGGCAATAAACGCACAGCGAAAAAACATAAACTGATTCCCAAACGAGATCCAACCAAAACGAAACAGACACAAATAAGGGTCTTTAGTTAGTTTACCTTTTTAACGATAAAACTTCCGGAATGCTGATGAGGGATACACCGCTACTGCACCACCAGGAGACTGGCTGCTAGACCACCCGAGGATTTCCTTAAAATCGATGGAGAGAGAGGGACTAGGAGGGTTTAGGGTTTTTCTCTTGGTTTCTTTTCAGTTTTTTCTTGAATGGATGGAATGAATGATCAGGGTTATACCATATATTTATAACTCTAAATATGGTAATACCCAACTTAAGAAAACCCATCTAATAAAAGCCCATAAGCCCATTTAATTAGACTTAAAAAAACTTTCTATTTAATTAATTAAACTATTAATTAAATATAAACCCTTTAATTAATTAATTTCACTATTAATCAATTTAATAAAATATACCAACTGATATTTTATTATTCTATAAATAATAAATAACTATTTATCATTTATTTCTCTCAATAATTAATTTATACTAATTAATTATTCCATCGAACTGGTAAATCCAATTGGTCTCTAATTGGGTGTGCAGCGGTGTGACCCACTAGTGTCTTATAACATTGGATACGGTAATCCCTGTTACTGTCTTGCATATAATCCTAACAGTTAGAACCCTCAAACGAGCACAAGTGTCGGACAAAAATTCGAATGGGGAATGGCCGAGTCCCGAGTCAGGATTTGGCAAGTCCCAAGTCGGGATTTCTCAAATCTCGAGTCGCGAAACTATCATTCCCGATTCGAAGAAATGTCTCAATTCGAGTTGGGATTTTGACAAATCCCAAGTCGGAACATTACAACACTTAGAAAAATTAGATAAAAATTCAAAAACCCGAGTCCTTAAGAGTCGAGTCGGGAAACTCAAAATCCCGAGTCGAGTTGTTCAAATTTCCCGAGTCGGGAAACATGGAAGGTCAAAGGTTCAGACCCAAAGGTCGAGTCGGGGAACTTGAAAATCCCGAGTCGGGGTTTATGAATCTGGTATGAGTCCCGATCGGGAAACATGAACGTTCAAGTTTCCCGACTCGGGATATATGAATATCCCGATTCGGGAAACCGAAACTGTTCGGTTTCGTGACTCCAAATCAGTCCCAAAACACATAATTTAAGCCTACAAACTATCACAATCGATCACATTTAAGTTCTAAACTAGTTTATAAGCTTAAAAAGACTAATTGAACGTCTGAAAACCCCATTCCAAAGAGTTTGGGTTTTGGGTTCAAAACCGAAGCTTTAGGCTTCAATTTAAGCAAGAAAATGGCATATTTAGACGGATTTGAAAGAAGCTTAATGTTCGTAATCTTATCATGAACGTTTGGAAGTAGTCGGATCGTGAAAAGAAGGTCTAACGAACGCTCGATGAAGCAAAACGGGAACGGGTGGTTTGTGAGTTCTTGGCGCCGGCTTAGAGAGAGAGAGAGAGAAAGTGTTTGTGATAATTTTGAAAACTGAATTTTTGTTTTGAATAAGTAAGGTGGTTTAAGGATAAAACAAAACATTATTTTTGTTTGGAAGAGAGTCAACTTATCCATATTGGTGATAAGTTATCTCATTCAAACTTCAAGTTACTCTCTCAACCCCCAACTATGAGCCAATTACACATAGACCCTTGGACCAAGGTTTGCATAAAAATACAAACAGGCCCCTGAACTTGTATTTGAAAAAAGTTTCAAATTTGGTCCTTGAACTTGTGTTTCAGAAAGTGACAGACATGGTCCCCGAACTGTTAAGTTCTGAATCATGTCACATTCAACCCCCGAACTTCTAAGTTCACAAAAGTTTACAAGTTCATCCCCTAGACCATAACAATAACTACTACCCTGGACATTCCTTTTGGGAATTGACTGTGCAATCCCGAGACTGGATTTTGTGCGAGCTCTGATCTAAGTTAAACACGTATTTCTAGAAAACCGGGTCCTGAACTGAATTATTCAGAAACCTTACTGCAGATCTACAAGTTGCAAGAAAATAATAAGAGTGGTATCCAGTGCAGTTTGGATCCGCGAACGTTAGCAATTTACAACAGATAAAATAGCTACCCCTAGATTGATGCATTACTGAAGCTCCCCCTAAACACATGCATGGGTGAAATAAATCAAGATCCCCCTAGACCTCAGTCGGGAGGTGTAGCATTCCTATCTTACTTAGAAGATAGTAAGGACGTTTCTCATCAAATGCCTTAGTGAACATGTCAGCTAACTGACGTTCACTCTCAACGAAGAACAGTTCAATGTTACCTTTGTCGATGTGATCCTTTATGAAGTGGTATCGGATATCAATGTGTTTCGTTCGAGAATGTTGAACTGGATTCGCCGTGATCTGAATGGCGCTGCTAGAGTCACAATACATCGGGATCCGATGCATGGTATAGCCATAGTCCGCCAGCTGAGTTTTCATCCATAGGACTTGTGAGCAACAACACGCTGCAACAACATATTCTGCCTCAGCAGTGGAAAGTGAGACACAATTCTGTTTTCTTGAGGACCAACTCACTAACTTGTCCCCGAGGAACTGGCAGGCTCTGAAGGTGCTCTTCCAATTTAACTTACTGCCTGCGTGATCAAAATATGTAAAGGCTGTTAGTTCAAAACCAGAATCCTTAGGGTACCAAAAGCCAAAATCTGGTGTACCCTTCAGGTTCTTAAGGATTCTCTTGACCGCACCGAGATGAGACTCTCGAGGGTCGCACTAAAAACGAGCACAAACACCCATGGCAAACATAATGTCGGGTCTACTGGCCATGAGATAAAGCCGAGATCCAATGATCGCACGATAATTCTTTTGGTCGACTCGATTTCCAAATAAATTAGCACCTAGTTGGAAAGACGTGGACATTGGAGTTGAGGCAGACTTAGGTCTGAAAAAATCAAATTGTTTTAAAATATCTTGAACATACTTGGACTGGTTTATAAAAATACCGTGCGGGGTTTGACGGACTTGAAGTCCCAAGATAAAGGTTAGTTCGCCCATCATGCTCATTTGGAATCTAGACTTCATGGTCTCCTCAAACTTAGTGCAAGACTCAAGGTTTGTAGATGCAAAGATGATATCATCCATGTATATCTGTACTAAGGTCAAATCATCACCTAACCTTTGAAGAAACAGGGTAGGGTCGACAGTTCCCTTTCGATATCCGGACTCAAGCAAATAGATAGTTAGAGTTTCATACCAGGCGCTTGGCGCTTACTTCAAGCCATAAAGTGCTTTGTCAAGCATGTAGACATGATCCAGATATTTAGGATCAACAAACCCTTCGGGTTGTTCAACATACACCTCCTCATGTAGGTCTCTGTTCAGGAATGCACATTTAACGTCCATCTGGAACACCTTAATGTTTTTGTGGGTAGCATATGTGAGAAAGATCCTAATTGCATTCGTTCGAGTGACAGGAGCAAATGTCTCGTCGTAGTCGATACCCTCTTGCTGACGATAACCCTTGGCGACCAAACAAGCCTTGTTTCTTATGATAAGTTCGTTCTCATCTTTCTTGTTCTGGAAAATCCATCTCAAGTCAATGATAGATTTCCCCCATGGTCGTTCCACAAGGCGCCAAACTTTGTTTCTTTTGAATTCCACCAGCTCTTCCTACATTGCCCTAACCCAGTCTGGATCTGAGAGAGCATCCTGGGTCTTGGTAGGTTCAAACTAACATAGGAAGCCACCGAACAGAATTAAGTTTTCATTCTGCTTAGAAGAGCGGGTTGTAACAGAAGTGGATGGACTACCGATGATGCTGGTAGAAGGATGACTTCTGGTCCACTTTTTGGTATGGGGGATAGGATCATAGTTCATGTTGTCCCTTGCGTCGTTCTCATCACGAATAGCAGATAACTGATGCCCATCAAGAGGTTCAATATCCAACACTATCTCTAGACGGGGCTCGTGTACCACTTGAGCATAAGCTCTTTGAGCAGTGCTCGGAGATGGTGGCAGAGCAACTTCAGGAATTGGTGCAAGGACAAGGTTCACTGTCTGTTCTCGGACCATTTCAACTTCAGTTTCCAGATATTGTTGGTTATAGAGTTGAGAGGGGGAGAGTACAGGCTCTGCAGCCACAGTGTCAGAAGAGGTTTCCACTTCCACCGTGGGCGAAGATACAGGTTCAGGTTCCACAGTACCAGAGGATCTTTCTTCTTCGGCATTAGGAACTGAAGAACTCTCATTCATGAACGCATTAGATGACACAGATGTGGAGGATGGATTTGCTTGATCTGGTGGAGCAGGAATAGTGATAGGACCTATTAATGTTGTCAAATCAAATTCTGCTAAATTAATGAAATCAGAAGCAAATGTGTTAGTGGACAAAGGTGTGCTCGTGGTGTAGATGTGTTCAGTTCAGGAAATATAGTGTTGGACAAGCTAGAGCTTGCATTTGAATACATCTCAATCTCAGAAAAGTCAGTGTATCCACTCTCAAAGATAGACCGGGTACGTTTGTTGTAAACGCGATAAGTCACTAAGTTGAGTGAGTATCCAATAAAGATAGACTCATCCGACTTAGCTTCAAACTTTCCCAGATCGTCTCTGTTGTTCAACATGTAGCATACTGTGACAACTGACCAAATTCGGCTATCAGATTAGCAACTCGTAAAGCACTCACTGTAGCATAATTTTAGTGAAAACCTAGTCCTATAACTATTTAGAAAGAATTAGGTTTGTTTATGCGAAAATTTTTGGAAGAGAACTTAGAAGTCCCGAATATAGCCCTGAAAAGTCCGTATCGGTCCATAATCTCCTGAAAATCTTATATAATGCCGAACCGACTCAACTGAAGCCTATATTACTTAAATTATTATATTTTAAGTTGTTGCATAAAAACATTTTAAAATTTTCAAAATTTGGACATAAACTGATAAAAATCGCTTCTGTCGGAAAAAACTGTACGAACCGAGAAAACGCGAACCGTGAGATGGATTGGGCTTGACTTTTAAAAAAAAAATATATGAAGTTGGGTTGGGTGGGCCCCCATGGCTGGCCATAACCCCCCTTTTCCCTCTCCATATAAAAACCCCAAACTTCTTCTTTACACTTCATTTTTCCATTTCAAACTTTGGAGAAACCATCCACATTCTCTCCTTTTTCTCTCTTTTCCTTCTCTCTCTAAAAATCCAGCCATTTCTACTACCCTAAATCTGAGTTTTTGAAGATTGAATCAAGAGTTTAAAGGCTCTAGTAGTTCATCTATCAAAGGTAAGAGAAAAGCTTGTGTTATGACTTCATTTCTAGCACTTTTAGTGCTCTTCATGCTTGATTTTTTTTTATGTTTAAACCTTATTACGAGTTGGAACAATGTTCTTGAGATTGATACTAGAGTTTGATACTAGAGTTGATACTAGAGTTGCTCGAAACCGAGAAACTGTACGCAAAATTTTCCAAATGTGAGTTTTGGATTCGGGAAGTACATTTTCTTGGCCATGTAGTGAACAAGGAAGGAATCCATGTCGACCCAGCAAAGATTGAGGCCACAAAGAAATGGGAAGCTCCGAAGACACCAACAGAAATTCGACAATTTCTTGGTTTGGCAGGCTATTATCGGCGATTCATTGCTAATTTCTCCAAGATCGCGCAACCTTTGACAACGTTAACGCAGAAAGACAAGAAGTTTATTTGGGGAGATAAACAAGAGGAAGCGTTTCAGTTACTTAAGCATAAGTTGTGCAATGCACCCATTTTGGCATTACCCGTAGGAACGGATAACTTCGCGGTGTACTGTGATGCTTCGCATCAAGGCTTGGGATGTGTTTTAATGCAAAACGAGAAAGTCATCGCCTACGCATCTAGACAACTAAAGATTCACAAGAAGAATTACACCACTCACGATCTAGAACTCGGAACTGTGGTGTTTGCACTTAAGATTTGGAGGCATTACCTTTATGGTACAAAGTGCACGATCTTTACAGATCACAAGAGCCTTCAGCACATCCTCGACCAGAAAATGTTGAATATGAGGCAAAGAAGCTGGGTCGAACTGCTCAATGACTACGATTGTGAGATAAAGTATCACCCAGGAAAGGCGAATGTGGTAGCCGATGCGCTAAGCAGAAAAGAAACGGTGAAGCCTACAAGAGCACGAGCCATGGGAGTGTTAGTACAAACCAGTTTGAAAAGTCGAATACTCGAAGCCCAAGGAGAAGCTTTGAAGGCAGACAACCTAAAGAAGGAAACTCTTCACCAGATAGAAAAGGAGTTTGAGGTGAAGCGGATGGAGTGCGTTATTTTAAGGACAGGGAAGGGGTACCAAAGGTCGACCAGTTAAGAACAACGATCATGGATGAAGCTCACCAAACAAAGTACTCGATACACCCAGGATCCGACAAAATGTACAAGGGACTGAAAGAACACTACTGGTGGCCTGGAATGAAGAAGGATATAGCCACTTATGTGAGCAAATGCTTGACTTGTGCAAGAGTTAAGGCGGAACACCAGAAACCATCCGGACTTCTACAACAGCCGGAAATCCCAGAATGGAAATGGGAGCAGGTATCAATGGACTTCATGACCAAGCTACCCAAGACCAAGAAGGGTCATGATTCGATATGGGTAATTGTCGACCGACTCACGAAATCTGCGCACTTTCTGCCAATACGAGAGAATTATAGCATTGACCGACTCGCGCAACTTTATGTCAACGAGGTAGTTATGCGTCATGGAGTACTAATCTCAATCATCTCCGATAGAGATAGCCGCTTCACTTCACGATTTTGGCAGTCACTACAGGCGGCATTAGGTACTAGAGTTGATTTGAGCACTGCTTACCATCCTCAGACCGACGGACAAACCGAGAGAACCATACAAACGTTGGAGGATATGCTGCATGCTTGTGTGTTGGAATTTGGAGGTAGCTGGGACGATCACCTACCCTAAGTCGAATTTTCCTACAACAACAGTTATCACCCCAGCATCCAGTGCGCTCCGTATAAACCCTTGTATGGACACAAGTGTAGATCACCGCTTAATTGGTTGGAAGTGGGAGAAAGTCGACTGATCAGACCAGATATCGTTCAAGAAACAACTGATAAGATAAAGATGATCCAAGAAAATCTTAAGACAGCCAGAGATCGTTAGAAGAGCTATGCTCACAACCGCAGAAAACCACTCGAATTCCAGATTGGCGACAAGGTACTGCTGAAAGTATCGCCGTGGAAGGGATTGTTCCGCTTTGGGAAAGCTGGAAAACTGAGCCCTCGATTTATTGGACCGTTCGAGATTCTGGAAAGGATCGGACCAGTCGCTTATAGGTTAGACCTACCGCAGGAACTCAGTGTGATTCATGACACCTTCCACGTGTCTAATCTAAAGAAATGCCTATCTGAAGAAGTAGTGGTCCTACCATTGGAGGGAGTCCAAATCGATGAACGGTTACACATCACGAAAGAGCCGATCGAAATTCTCGATCGAGAGATCAAACAGTTAAGGCGAAACAAGATACCAATTGTCAAGGTCCGTTGGAATTCAAAACATGAAACAGAGTTTACCTGGGAGCGGGAAGCCTTTATGAAGAGCAAATACCCACATCTATACATGGCCCTCATCTATACATGGAATTCAAATGCCCGTATCGGTCCATTATCGCCCGAAAATCTTATATAATGCCGAACCGACTCAACTGAAGCCTATATTACTTAAATTATTATATTTTAAGTTGTTGCATAAAAACATTTTAAAATTTTCAAAATTTGGACATAAACTGATAAAAATCGCTTCTGTCGGAAAAAATTGTACGAACCGAGAAAACGCGAACCGTGAGATGGATTTGGCTTGACTTTTTTTAAAAAAAATATATGAAGTTGGGTTGGGTGGGCCCCCATGGCTGGCCATAACCCCCCTTTTCCCTCTCCATATAAAAACCCCAAACTTCTTCTTTACACATCATTTTTCCATTTCAAACTATGGAGAAACCATCCACATTCTCTCCTTTTTCTCTCTTTTCCTTCTCTCTCTAAAAATCCAGCCATTTCTACTTCACTAAATCTGAGTTTTTGAAGATTGAATCAAGAGTTTAAAGGCTCTAGTAGTTCATCTATCAAAGGTAAGAGAAAAGCTTGTGTTATGACTTCATTTCTAGCACTTTTAGTGCTCTTCATTCTTATTTTTTTTGTGTGTTTAAACCTTATTACGAGTTGGAACAATGTTCTTGATGTTTGGAGATGAGAATGAACCAAAGGAATGATAAAAACATCCATTAGATGGTGAAATTCTATGAATCTCCCTATAAACACAAGAAAAGGGTGAAAACCCCCAAATTTTTGGCATTTTTATTTCATATTAGAAGGTGGGAATTTTGGATTTTTGCATGCATGTATCCTATGGATATTGGAGTATATTCTTTCTATATACATGTTATATGTTGGGGGATTTTAGTTTAGCATCAAAGAAACCCCAAATTAGGAAGATTTCTATGTGTTTTTGTGAAAATAGTGGGTTTTGAATCTGGACAGAAGCTGACAGATTGTTGCATGTGTGTTTGGATGACCCAAAAGGGGTTCATATGAACCTATTTTTATCTACATTTTTGAGGGACTAATGTTTTGTGAGTTGGGATTCAAACCCCACTGGAATCATTTAAAAATACTAAGTATAGACCCCTCATCTATGTCAAAACTTTTTGTGGTGCAACAGCTCCGGGTCAAAATGTTATGTTAACTTGTTGCATGCATATCTCTTTGAGAACTTATTCAAAATGCATAATTCTTGATTCTAGACTCAAGTTTATTGAAGTAGCTTTCCAAAGAATCCGGAATCATGTGATTTGGTGGATTTTTGAGTATGCAACCAATGAAAATAAATTCGTGGTGCAAGCTGTCCAGAAATGGCAGATTCACATGCATGGATTTAAGAGGTCATAACTCACTCATAAATCATCAAATCTGAGTGAAACTTGGTTCATTAGTTAGGTATGCATGTTAGCTTGAAAATCCCTTTTGAAATTTAAGATTTGGAGTGGTAACAAACCCTCTATGAGTCAAACACTACAGACCTGTATTTTCAAATGTGAGCTGTGCACACTGATTTTGTAAAATTTATTTACATGAGCTAAACACCTCTATAAATTATGAAATTTGGTGGGGATGTTGCTAACACAATCAACTTCAGCAGGTAAAAATTTGGAAACTTAAACCTTTTTGGAGTATAGCTTAAAAGTGACTTTTTGCCAAACATACCAATCTGTCAGCATCTGAATATTTCCAAAAAGTTGAATTTTGAGTTTCAAAACCTTACATCCATTTGAGTGTTATAAATTAATAATAAAAATTATTTTATACTATGTTAGATTAAGTGTGGGTATTATATAAGAATGTTGGATTTGGACTTAATTAGGGTATTGAACCGATACATTGGGACTTACGTTACCTATGGATTATCTAGGACACTCGTAGGCTCGGGACTAAAAGTTTGGATTTCGCGCTAATCGCTAAGCTATTCAAGGTGAGTATTCACAGCCCCTATTTTACCGTTTTTACGTATTTGGGGTGAAAAACATGTTTAACGAAATGAATTGTTGATTTATATTGTGAAATAAATCTTTGATATGAGTAAATTTTGCAATGTTAAGAGACATGGTATGTTGAGTATAAAAGTTTAAGTCCCCGGTAACTACTATCAACTCATAACAATGGGCCTATAATACTAGTGGATAACGCTATTTGGTTGACATACCCACCTTATACTGACGAGAAATAGGTGCACTGTATTGAATAAAAGTTCTACACATGTGGGATTTAGTCCCACCGCTGAGGTAGAATAGGGCGTAGCATGTCGTATTTTTAGGCTTAGTAGTGACTCAACAATTAAAATATCATGTAATTAACGTTAACCCAGGAATTTCCTCATGTTTTGTTACTAAGCTTTGAAATGGAGTGAGCAAAAACGTTCACTAATGATAAGGCTTGTAATGGTAGTGGGCAAAAAGGTTCACTATAAATGTTTATCAAAAATTTGAGTGAGTATAAAGATTCAGTAAAATTTTGTCGCATCTAAACTATTTTGTGCATATGAAAAACCTGTGAACTCACCAACTCTCGTAGTTGACACTTGTTTTAACATGATTTTCAGGAAATCAGAAGGTAAATGAAAAAGCTTAATTTGCGCATTTGTTGGCATCAACCAAGACTATATTTATTTTGCTATGTTTGTAATGTTGAACTTCAGTTGGTTGTAATACAATTTGTAAACTTTAAATGTTTTGATATGAATGGTTGATGTTGTTTATCTCCTATCGCATTGAAATCCTAGCTGTCACACCTCGTGTTTACGCTTGTTGACCATTTCGTATGTGGTTTTACCAGTCCGCTTGACGATTAAGGTCCTGTTTTGAGTGTAACAGGCGGTTGATAGAGCTTCTGCCCATAGAGACGGAGGAACACCAGAATGCGCCATCATGGATCTTGCTGCTTCCACTAGGGTACGGTTCTTCCTTTCTACGATGCCGTTTTGTTGAGGAGTGCGCACCGCAGAGAAGTTGTGAGTGATTCCCACTTCTTCAAGGAAGGATCTGAGTTTCTCATTTCGAAACTCCGTACCATTGTGGCTTCTCAATTTCTTCACTTTACGGCCCAAGAGGACTTTGATCTGTTTGATGAAGGTGATGATTAGATCAGCAGTGTCTGACTTGGCTCTACGGAATTCTGGCCAGGTGTACCAAGAGTATTCGTCGACAAGTACAAGCATATACTTTTTACGAGCAATGCTTTCAACTCTCATGGGTCCACATAGATCCATGTGCAGCATATCAAGAGGATGATGACAGTTTGTCTCCATCTTTGGAGGATGCAAGCTTCTCTTCATTTTCCTTTTTTCACAGGCTGAGCAAAGGGTGTCTTTTGTTAGCCGCGTCTCTGGAAGACCCTTGACACGGTGTTTGGACACTAACTTATTCATGTCCTTGAAATTTTGATGGGACACACGCTGATGCCACAGCCAGCTTTCTTCCTTTGTTGCCTTTGCGAGCAGGATGACAAATTCCACTTGTTGAGGAATTGCCAAAAACGTTGTAGTGTACAAATGTCCATTTCTTCTTGCGCGAAGAACCACATTTCCGTCCTCATTGGCTACCGTGCTACCGATTACAAATTGATTCACTAAATAGCCGCTGTCACAGAATTGACTGGAGCTAAATAGGTTGTAAGGCAAGCCCTCGACATAACGCACATTATTGATGATGAATTCTCCGTTGGTTATGCTTCCAAAACCTAGGATCGGCTTGCGTCTCTTATCAAGAAGCTTGATGAAGCCTTCAGCTCGTTCGACGTAGTCGAAGAGGATATCCCGCTATCCGGTCACATGCCTGAAGGCTCCAGAATTGAAATACCACATGTGACCATCCTGCCAAATAAGATCATTCTTTTTTAGGAACCCATATGGGTGCCTTTCCGTTAGTAACAGATGAAGCTCTCGGTGAAGTCTCCTTTTCGGATTCCTCCTTAGGCGTAGGAGACTTCACAAATTGCGAAGTACTTTGCTTTGACTTTCTTTTATGTCTTCCCCTTATGGGGTTTCCTGATTTGAGATTAGAATTAGAATTAATAGGCAAACCACCACGCATGTAATCATAAAAAAGTGAACAAATATGATCACGAAAAGCATTAAAGTCATCAGAATTCGCAGGACGATTAAGGTTTATAGACTTTTTGTTCAAATTCAAATTACAACTGGGAGGGTTGTAGCCAAGACCAGAATGATCATGACCACCCCTTTTAGGGAAAGCAGTAAAAGAGTCCTTCTTCTTTCGATTTCTCCTCCTTGGTGTCTTCACAATCGCCGCACCATCACCTGTCCTCCCATTTGCATTATTATCAAGGTGTGAGTTGGATGACGGTTTAACAAGAATGGATCGACCACCTTTAACAGGTGTTGGTTTTTGAAAATCCGGTTTTGATGAAATTAAAGGTTGTTTTGGTTTGGAGTTCTCACCACTTCAAATGAAGTAGAATTAAAGTCTAGTACCTTAATGGGTTTAACCGCACCACATGCATCTTTAGGTTTCGAATGCCGTGTCAGTGTCACTTTGGGTGTGTGCGGCTTAACTGACTTCCCTTTGTCAGTACCAGCACAATTTTCACCTTCGGTTTTGTTTTTCACATACACTAATGCAGGAGGCTTCGCGGAACTTGTTTGCTTTATAGCAGGTGCCTTTGGCAAAACGGTTTTCCTTGGAATAAAACCAGAAGGAGGATCATTTTCATCAAGAAACACCTTCACATCATAAACAACATTTGGATCTAACACAAGTTTAGGTTTGCTCCGCCTAAAGTCTGGTATGAGAGGTGCTTCATTTGTGCCTGAACCCCAAGGGTCATCCTTTTCTAAAACAGAAATTTCTCTTTTTAAACGGGCTATTTTAACATCCTGATTAGCAAAGATTTGAGCATACGTCATCTCCTTTTCGTAAAAGAATTCCTTTTCTATTTCATTTAAAACCTTTTGGACGATGAGTTGCTTTTGAAGATCTGCATATTTATTTTTAAAAGATGATGTACACAAAAAATTAGCGGTCTCACATTGGTTAGACATTCTTATCCTTTCAGCGTTCGCCTCATGAAAATTATGTTCCAATGTACTAATCAGTTTGTCCTTTTCTGAAAGAATTAATTCAAAATTCATGATCTTGTGGCGACAGGCATCAAATTCTACGGCTTTGGATCTTAGAGTGAACACTTCCTTTTCTAGACTAGACTGGACAGAGGGTTGAGTTGCGGAAACATCCAAAGGTTGGATAACTGTGGCTTCTGCAGACAAGTCTATTTCCCTAGTGGCAAAACTAGAGTTAAGGTTTTTGTAATCGATGGGAGGCATAGCTACCTTAGGTGTACGAGCTTTAATACCCTCCTAATCAGGATAAGTGTTACTAGGATCACGGGCAGGTATAAAAACTGGACCAGTTGCTACGGGACTAGGGGAGGACTACTAGACGAACTACTGGCAGGAGTGGTGGTAATGGACACAGCTTTTCCATTGATGATTTCAGTAAAGGTCACAGACTGCATAACATAGTTCTTAGTGACATGTCCTCCTACAAGCCTAGGTTTAGGTTTGGATGCACTCATGTTATCAAAGTTATATAGATTAGCAGGTGCTTTTTCAAGTACACGATTTTCTGCATGTCCTAACCCAGGTTTGGCTTGATAAAAAGGATGCTGAGTGGTTTGCTTGGTAAGGAGGTTCAAAGTATGTTCAGATTGTCCTCTCTTAACATTGGTTTCCTCAAGCTCTTCAATTTTTGAAAACAATTTTGTTCTTGTTGGGTTTTTGTGAGATCCTAGTACCAAACTGACACGAGCCACATTGAGAAAACAAACAGTTTTCTAGTCATCAAACCAAACTGGTTTGATCAGCGGAAGCAAATATGTGTAAAAACCCCAAAAGCACACGAATCTTATTAGTTTATCTAAACTACACATATTATGGAGTTAGAATAATTACCTGAATTGCTCGAGATTTATCCACCTGTGATGAGACCACACGAATAAACCTTCTAGCCGGTAAAACCCCGAACTCCCGAATGAAACCGAACTGCTTTCGGTTTTGTGGTTGAAACTGACCAAAAGGGAGAGAGAGAGAGAGAGGGATGGAGAGAGAGAGAGAGAGGATTGGGAGGAATTTTTTGTTTCTTTTTGGTTAAGAGAATGACTTATGAAAAGGTTTAACCTTTACTGAATATTTTTATCGAAAAAGGTTTCCATATTGTATTCAGTTTCCTTTTTCTTTAATAATTATCTGTATGGAATATATCTTTCTTTTCCACCAAGAAAGAATAATTCTATTAATTAAAAGAATATCCTATATATATATATATATATTTGAGGAGCCTTCATGTAAAAACCACTTTTTTGTAAAAACCCGTAAAAACCGACTAAAAAATAAATTTTTTTACGATTTTTTCCCATCAAATGTTAGAATTGATATGTTGTTTCACATATATTTTTTTTTTCATAAGATGAATATCATCCATGAATTTGTTTCATAATATGAATAAAAATGTTGTATATTTTCGATTCATAATATGAATAAAAATTTTATTTTTTCATGGATGATACTTACATTATGAAAAAATATATATGTGTAACAATAGTTTATATCATAGTATTTGATAAAAAAAATCCTAAAAAAAGTTATTTTTTAGTTGGTTTTCATGGGTTTTTACAAAAATAGTGGTTTTTATTTGATTATTCCTCATATATATTTAACTAATATATTAACTCCAAGATAATTATTTATATATACATATATATTTATTTATTTTAACTAATAAATATATATAAACTTATTAATTAAATCTATTAAATATTTATTTAACTAATAAATATATAATCCCTTTTAATTAATACTGAAACCTTTAACTTTGGAGTTTCTTACAGAAAACACCCAACAGATTTATGATTAACTATTATAAATCTAACCTCTCCAAATTGGGGTTATTTTACTTGTTCGTTTTACAGGTCCTCACAAGTGTGACCCTCAAGTGTCTTATAACATTGGATGTGTAATCACTGGTTTGTCAATTTTTGCACATAATTACTAACAGAGTCCCACTTGTGCAAGTTTGAAATACCGGCTTGACCACACGGACCTAAGGAGGCCACTAGACAGGCACTTAGGCTAACCAGGTTATAAGAACTCTTATACCTAGGTAGGTGATAAAAACATCCATTTAAGGAATCATCATTTATGAATCAACTGTTCATAAATCGGGTATAACTAGGTTTTTTCCTTTTGCAACATGATATTTCAATTTTGAGTATGAACATGGATAAAGTCAACTCTGAATACTCAAGATTATATTTCTCGACTATCCGACTTCTAACTGATAGGTAAATGACAAAGAACAAATCAGTTCGTTTGGGCATGGCCATGCACTTCATCAGTTCTTTCAGTCAGTCAAGGCACCCAGAAATATCTCTCTTCGTAGAAGAGGTGCAAATCCCATAATGGATATATGCATTTGACACCAGGCGACCGTGGTTCGATATTGTCCGCTTTGGAGACACAGGGCCCTAACCGGTCACCCCTACTCCCTCACAGTTTTGCTTTGGAGTTGCCCAGTCCAGGTCACAACCCAAAACGCGTCTCACCAGGTGAGGTATCAACACACCTTATAAGGAGTGCTTCGTTCCCCTCACCAGCCGATGTGGGACGAGCTGTTACACTAGTTGTAACGCCCCATTTCCCAAAGTTAATTTCTAACCGGATTCGTTAACTTCTCTATTTTGTAAAAGGGTTAATTGTGTAATTTTCAGGTGTAGGGAACTGGATGTCAATTCGGTATTTAGAGGGTGACAAATGATACTTATGTATAGACTTAGAAGCCCAAATATCCTTCTCTTTGCCTTAGTCGAATTTTCAGCATTTTAGAGAGGGGTTTTGAGAGCTTGTGGTGATTAAGGGAAATCGGTGGTGAATTCGACCGTGAGAAGTGTAATTGATCATCGGGGTTCGATTGTTATCGCATTCCTAACCCAAGGTATGTGTTTTTGTGGGCTTATTTGTTAGTTGTTGGTGTATTGAGTGGTTGATAGTTAGGGTTCTTATCGGTTTGGGAATTCGACCAATTGGCGATCAAATTGGGTTGTATGATATTAGTGTTGTGTTTAGAATGGTCTAGTAAGTACTAAGGGGGCGTTTGGTTGGGGGTATTGATGGGTCAGGAATGGGAATGATAATAAAACTGCTGTTTGGTTTGATATTATATAATGGAATCATTCCTGCAGATCCATTAATTTTCATTCCTGACCAAATTGGAGGAAATAAAATTTTTATTTCTACTTAGTTTCTTTTTTCATGCATTGTTCCATCTATGGATGTTAAATGAAATATCTTTTGTATTTTCAAGTTAGGAAAACATATTTTTTTTAATATGAAGAAATTTTTCATAGATTATATTGGGTTAACCAAACAGCATCAATGCAATGCTCATTCCTATTCCCAGTCTCCTGCATTCCCATTTTCATTTTCATTCTCATTCCCTGAAATGAACCAAACGCCCCCCTAAATTGATATGGGGGTGTTCAATAACACCATTGTTGGGTAATATGGTCGTTGGGATAGGTTTTGGTGTGTTTCCTGTAGCCAAATCGCGACTTGTGGCACAGGGCTTTTTCCCACGACCTAACCCCGCGACATAAGGTCTCAAGAAAGGGTCGCATAACTCTCTGTTTAGATTTTCAAAATTTTCATGTGCGGTCGTTTTCGGGATTTGGCTTGGGGCTCATCTTAGGGATGTTATAAGATAATGTTTGGTAGAATTTGAGGGCAATTGGAGTAGTCTAGCTATGGGTAAGACTCGCATATCGGTTTGGAAGTTTGAAGTGTCATTTTGTGCAAATGTTCATGTACAATATGTGTTGTTTTGATTTAGGTGATTGATAAACCTTGTGTGGTGTATTTGACACTGACTTTTCGTGACGATAACCAAGGTGAGTACATTAACCCTTATATATGGCTTATATACAAATTAAGTGAAATGCGTATGTGGTATGAGACTAGCATGTTTGTGTGATGACGTACCCATTGCAGTGGTGGTGGCCACCGTGGGTAATGATAGTGTGTTAATCTGGTATCAGAATGTGTGGTCCTTGACGGTGGGTTCCGTAAGGACATTTGTGATAACATGCTTAGTACTCTTTACGTTGTGGTTTGATATATATTGTTGTGTGTTTGTGGTTTGTGCTCATTAAGCGAAAGCTTACCCCGTTGTGGTTTTTCCCTTAGATACAGGTCCGTCTAGAAAGGACAAAGGAAAGGGGATTGCTTGAAGTTCCGATCACTGCGAAAGGTCAGTTCAGATAGAAATAATGATTGACACACTTGTTTAATTACTAGTTATGGATTTTGATTTCCAATTGGGTACGATGAACGTCGTTTTGAGGATTTTGGTTTAAATGTCTTTTCGATGGAAACTTAAACCTTTGTTTCTATAAAATAACGTTTTTGGATAATTTCCGTTGTATTGGTTACTTTTGTTTAATTTTTGTTTATTATTCGTTAAATATTATGAAAAATATGACTTGAGATGTTACAATTGGTATCAGAGCCTTGGTTTAAGGGATTCGGGCATTCCAAGAGGTGAATGCTTGGACTTAAACGCAAGTGCTTGTGTTTTCAAAACAAGTAACCATCGAAAAGTTTGATTTTTTAAATAGTGGGGTGTGAACTGAGCCAAGGATCGGAACGTCAAGACGGGTGAGCACTTTGGGTAATATTTTAAATTGATGATGTTGGTATTGGATTGTGATGAACATGCTATTGTTGTGACGTATTAGCATGATTTAATGTGTTATTTTATTTAGTGATGTGGATGTTGTGTTAGATATTTTTTAATGCTATTTGTGCATGACCACTATAGCGGTAGGAAGGTGTAGGGTAACTCTTATGCTTTGATAGATAGGAAGTTGCCTTGTGTGTATGTGGATTGTTTATGGTGTAAACCGAAATTGGGGATTTGGAACTTCGATGACAACGTTGAGCCTAGATATGTAGGATATAATTATGATGATATAAGGGCCCATATCATTACAATTATATTGTGCATGTCGGGACTTGGAGAGGTTATAGATGGTACCTATGAACTAACGAGGTTGGGTTGGGATAGGAGCATGCTAAGATAGGTTGTATGAACCTTGTTGGGAGCTAAGCGGTGACTCGTGGGATGAGAATGCTAGGGACTAAGTGTTAAATGTTATACTTAATGGTTGTTGTTACTTGAATCAGTATGGTGACTACTCGGAGGGGCAATGGATCTTCTGGTAGGGAGGATCAGGAAATCCCTGACTTGAGAGATGTTATAGCATCTCAAGTGGGGGAGGTGTTGCACAGTTTGTTGCCAGGGCTCTTCGATCAAATGAAGAAGGAGATGACTGAATTGGTAACTCAGCAAGTGCAGACTGCGACTGGAGGGCGAGTGAATGAGGCGGGAAGCTCACAATCGGGGCACACGCGAAATGTGACCTTCAAAGACTTCATGGCATGTCAACCGCCAAACATTCAGGGACAGAAGGATCCTGTCATTTCTTGTAGATGGGTCTCGGAAATGGAAGGGGCGTTTCTCACCAGTTTCAGTCCTACTGAGGTGAAGGTTCGTTTTGCCGCTAACCTGTTGAGGAAGGCAGCGAAAGATTGGTGGAATGTGGTGAGTGGTTCCAGAACTCCGGAGCAAGTAGCAGCCATGACTTGGGAGGAGTTCAAGGAGTTGTTCAAAGCAGAGTTTGAACCACAGGTGGAGATAGAGTGGCTCACCAATGAGTTTCTCTACATAAAGCAGACTATTGAGTCGGTGAGCAAGATCACCGAGAAATTTCTAGAGAAGTCTCGTTTTTGCTAGAGCTATGTGGCAAACGAGACCATGAAGATGTATCATTATGGGCAGATGCTCAAAGGTGAGATTTGGGAGTTTGTATTGATGGCTAACTGCCAGAACTTCCAGCAGATGTTCGAAAGGGCTTGAGCAAGGGAGATTGAACTAGAACACCAGGGAAGCGCAAGAAAGAGGAGCACAGTCAGGTTCACCCTAACAAGAAGTTCAAGGGGACAGTGCAAAGATCGGAAAGGAAGAAAGAGTATCCTAAGTGCTCCAAGTGTGGCCACAATCATCCGGACGAGTGTAGGCTGAGTTCCAACACATGCTACAAGTGTGGGATAATAGGCCACATGAGCCGGGACTACAAAGTTACGGCCAGACTGTGTTTCAGATGTTTCGAGCCCAGACATTTTGCACATGAATGCCGAATGCAGCTGCATCTATTCAGGTAACTGGAGCGTCGCCTTTGAAGGCGATTGAGGTCAGTCTGGCGAAGAAAGTGGAGATTCCGAAAGGCCGTGCGAGGGTCTTTCAGCTGACTGCGGAGGAAGCAAAGGTGGAGCCTGAGGTAGTGACAGGTATATTTCCCGTGAACTCAAAACCAGCTTTAGTTTTGTTTGATACGGGTGCTAGCAAAAGTTTTGTTTCTATTTCTTTTTGTAAGGGTTTTTCTAATGTAATGGGTAGATTAGATGAGCCTTCAGAGGTAGAAATAGCTGATGAGAAAAGTTTAATAGTTAGAGATATATATATAAAGGAAATGTAATAGAGTTGGGAGGGGTAAGATTTCGTGTCGATTTTATACCCATTCCTATGAGAGAAATTAATGTGGTGTTGGGGATGAGTTGGTTGAGTCGTCATAGGGCTTGGTTTGACTGCGTGGGTCAAAGAGTGAAGATCAGGAATCCTAGTGGGGGTGAGGTGATCATTACTGGCAATGGCATGAAGCGACCGCCAAAGACGTGCTATTTGGCTAAGGCGAGACAGTACGTGAAAGGGGGAGGCGTAAGCTATCTATTGTATGTGATAGAAGGTGCGGGGTAGAAAAAGAAGAAGATTGTGGCCGATGTTCCGGTTGTAAGGGACTTTCCGAATGTCTTTCCGCAAGGTTTATCGGGAGTTCCTCCGGAGCGTCAAGTGGAGTTCAAGATCAACTTGATTCCGGGGGCAGCGCCAGTGGCTAAAGCTCCCTACCGTTTGGCACCTCTAGAGATGCAGGAGTTGTCGAACCAGCTTGAAGAGCTGTTGGGCAAGGGGTTCATACGCCCGAGTAGTTCACCTTGGGGAGCCCCTATCCTTTTCATGAAGAAGAAGGATGGCTTGATGCGGATGTGCATCGATTATCGTAAGCTCAACAAGCTTACAGTGAAAAATCGATACCCGCTACCGAGGATCGATGATCTCTTTGATCAACTTCATGGAGCCGCATGGTTCTTAAAGATAGATCTTCGATCTGGGTACCATCAAGTAAAGGTGAGGGAAGAGGACGTGCAGAAGACAGTGTTCAGAACAAGGTACGGACACTATGAGTTCGTGGTGATGCCATTCGGGTTGACAAATGCGCCGGCAGTGTTTATGGACCTAATGAACTGGGTCTGTAGGCCTATGTTGGATAAGTCAGTAATCGTGTTCATAGACGATATACTGATTTACTCCAAGATGAAAGAAGAGCATGTGGTGCATTTGATCGAGGTACTTGAGACTTTGCGAAGAGAGCGGTTATACGCTAAATTCTCCAAATGCGATTTCTGGTTACAAGAGGTCCAATTCTTAGGGCATCTTGTTAATCGGGAAGGCATTAAGGTGGATCCGGCAAAAATTGAAGCAGTGATGAAATGGGAGGTTCCAAAGACTCCACCGAGATTCGAAGTTTTCTTGGATTAGCCGGTTATTACCGACGGTTTATTCAAGACTTCTCTAAGATAGTTGTGCCTTTGACGAGGCTCACTCGAAAGAATGTGAAGTTTGTATGGGGCGAGAACAGCAAAAAGCTTTTGAGTTGTTGTGCGGGAAGTTGTGTAAAGCGCCGGTTCTGACGCTACCGGAAGGGGTTGATGACATGACAGTCTACTGTGATGCTTCTTATCACGGGTTAGGCTGCATGTTAAAGCAATGTGGGAAGGTAATAGCCTATGCATCCGGTCAATTAAAAATGCATGAGGTAAATTATCCGACTCACGATTTGGAGTTAGCTGCGGTGGTTTTTGCTTTGAAGTTGTGGAGACATTATCTCTATGGTGTAAAGTGTACCATTTACACTGACCATAAGAGTCTGCGATACTTCCTCGATCTGCAGAATCTGAACATGAGGCAGCGTCGGTGGCTGGATGTGGTTGAGTCGAAAGGCTCATGGTGATGTGTTACGGGTACCGTTGATGAGATTGACGGTGACCACTTCATTGATAGAACTGATAAGGGGTTCGCGGATTGAAGCCGTGAAAGTGGAGAACCAGAAGAGAGAGAGGATTAAGGGTCAACTGGCCCAGTTGGTGACCGATGTTGGGTTTTTGTGAGACCTCGGACCAAACTGGTTCGAGTCACGGTTCAGAAAAACAAACTGTTAATCCGAACATCAAACCAAACTGGTTTGATCAGCGGAAGCAAAAAGTGTAAAAACCCAAAAAGCACACAATCGTTTATTGTTTATCTTTAACTTACATGTAAGGAGGTTTAGAAAGTTACCTGAATCGCTTGAGATAGATCCACCCATGATGAACCCTACGAACGAACCTTCTAGCTGGTTACAACTCCAAATTCCCGAACACCCGAACGAAACCCCAACTTTCTTCGGCTTGTGGTTGGCGTCGATTACGAGGGAGAGAGAGAGAGAGAGAGATTTTCGGTTTCTATGGTTGGAGTGAATAATGAATGAATGAATAAGGGTTAACAATAACTGAATATTTATATTGATGCAAATATTATCTGTATCATATTCAGTTTCCTTTTTCCAATAATTTTCGATAAATAAACTCTTTCTTTTCCACCAAGAAAAGATTAATTCCATATATATTTAACTAATATATATATTAGGATAATTACCGTATATATATATTTATTTAATTAACAAATATATATATAAATCAATTAATTAAATCAGTTATATATTTATTTAACTAATAAATATATAATCCCTTTTTAATTAATAATAGAAACCTTTAACTCTGGAGTTTCTTATAGAAAACACCTAATAGATTTATAATTGACTATTATAAATCTAATCTCTCTATACTGGAGTTATTTTACTTGTTCGTTTTACAGGTCCTCACAAGTGTGACCCTCAAGTGTCTTATAACATTGGATGTGTAATCTTTGGTTTGTCAACTTCTGCACATAATTACTAACAACCGATAGTTGAGGACTATTGACTCGTTCGGGTCCAGTGTGGGTGCCAACGTCATGTGAGGCGAGGCAGACACCCCTAGACGAAGCTCATAAGTCCAAGTTTTCAATTCATCCGGGAGCTACCAAGATGTATCGGGATTTGAAGACCGACTATTGGTGGCCAGGAATGAAACGGGATGCGGCCCATTATGTGGAAAAGTGCCTAACTTGTTTGAGAGTTAAGGCAGAGCACCAAAGACCTCATGGGAAGTTACAGCCTTTGGATATACCTGTTTGGAAGTGGGAGCACATTACGATGGACTTAATCACTAAGTTACCTCGTACTCCCAAGAATATGGATGCTATTTGGGTTATTGTGGATCGCTTAACTAAGAGCGCTCATTTTATTGCTATTAATGAGAGCTCTTCGTCGGAAAAGTTAGCCGATATCTACGTCAAGGAGATCCTGGCTAGACATGGCGTTCCGGTCACTATCATTTCTGATCGGGACGTTCGGTTTACGTCACGGTTTTGGAATAAGTTTCATGAAGACTTGGGGCGAAACTACAGCCTAGTACAACGTTCCATCCTCAGACCAACGGTCAGAGTGAGATGACGATTCAGACCTTGGAGGACATGTTGAGGGCATGTGTGTTGGATTTTGGCGGTAGTTGTGATACCTATCGCCAATGGGAACACCACAAGGGGTCAGAAAGGACGTGGGAACCGGAAGCCGAGATAAGGGCGAGCTATCCAGAAAATTTTCAAGCTTAAGCAATTTCGGGGACAAAATCTTGGTAAGTGGGGGAGAGTTGTAACGCCCCATTTCCCAAAGTTAATTTCTAATCAGATTCATTAAGTTATTTGTTTTGTAAAAGGGTTAATTGTGTAATTTTCAGGTGTAGGGACTTGGATGTCAATTCTGTATTTAGAGGGTGACAAATGATACTTATGTATAGACTTAGAAGCCCAAATATCCTTCTCTTTGCCTTAGTCGAATTTTCAGCATTTTAGAGAGGGGTTTTGAGAGCTTGTGGTGATTAAGGGAAATCGGTGGTGAATTCGACCGTGAGAAGTGTAATTGATCAACGGGGTTCGATTGTTATCGCATTCCTAACCCAAGGTATGTGTTTTTGTGTGCTTATTTATTAGTTTTTGGTGTATTGAGTGGTTGATAGTTAGGGTTCTTATCGGTTTGGGAATTCGACCAATTGGCAATCGAATTGGGTTGTATGATATTAGTGTTGTGTTTAGAATGGTCTAGTAAGTACTAAATTGATATGGGGGTGTTCAATAACACCATTGTTGGGTAATATGTGTTGGGTTTTTGTGGGTATCCTCGGATCAAACTGACTCGAGGATTAACTCAGATCTGACGAACCTCACTGGTTTGATAAATCTCATAGGTTAATCAAACTGATAAAACCTTACGTGATCAAAAACTCACTGTTTCGATCTTTATGCGGAAGCGATAAAAGCTAAAAACCCTTAAAGCCAATTGATCTTTTAATCGTTTCTAGTTTAATCCTAATAGATTGGATTAGATCAATTTACCTGGATTGCTCAAGAATAGTCCACCGGTGATCGACCAACGAACGTTCTTCTAGTTGAACTGTATGAAACCCGAACAACCAAAAACTGGAATTCGACAGGGGGGGGGGGGAAGGTCGGCGCCGGTTGGAGAGAGAGAGGAGGAGGGAAACTGAAACTGATTTTCTTAGCTGAAAAGCTTAGCTTTTTCCTTAACCCATAATCCTTATTTATATGGAGGAAAAATACAGTTTGTATGAGATTCAGTTTCCTTTTATAATTATCTCTAATCCCTTTTCCTTTTTAAATAACTGGAAAAGAATTTGCATATGATAATTATAATTATATATATTTATCTAATATATAAAAACGTATTAATTAACTATTATATATTTATTTATCTAATAAATATATAATATCCTAATTAATTAATAACCCTCAAACTTTGGTAATTCTGACTGTAATTACCCAATTGATTTATAATACACTATTATAAATCCCAACTCTCCATTTCTGGGTTTCATCTAACTTGTTCGACTTATAGGTCCTCACAGGTGTGACCCTCAAGTGTCTTGTAACATTGGATGTGTAATCACTTGGTTTGTCAACTCTGCACATAATTCCTAACAGACTCCCACTTGTGCAAAGTTGGCAATACCACCTTTGATTATACGGACCTAAGGAGGCCCCTAGACAGGCACTTAGGCTGACCAGGTTACAAGAACTCTTATACCCAGACTGGTGATATAAATGTTCCGTAAGGAAATAGTATCTATGAAGCCACTGTTCATTGATTGGGTATATCTTGGCTTTTCCCTTTGCATCGCGATATTTCATCTGTGAGTATGAGCTTGGAAAGTGTCAACTCTAAATACTCAAGATTCTGTTTTCTTGATTATCTGACTTTCACTGATAGGTAAACGACAAAAAACTAATCAGTTCGTTTGGGCATGGCCATGCACTTCATTAGTATACTTAGTCAGTCAAGATGGGCCCAGAAATATCTCTCTTCTGAGAAGAGGTGCAAATCCCATGTTGCATATCTGCCTTTAATACCACGGCTTCCGCTGAATCTAGTTACACCCTTTATAGCCACCCTGTTACGGCGTAGCGGTTGAGTGCACTAAGAATTCAGTAGTCCTCATGATATCAAATCAGATACCTCTGGTGATAGGGACAACCACTGTGAGATTCACTTATGACTTCACTCCAAGAAGTAATCTCAACCGCGGATCACGTCCGATATTTGCTACCCTATCAAATATCTGTGCAACTTTTAGTCTACAACACTTGTAGCTGTTAACACCTTATCATGCCCCCACAATGATAAGTTGTCACGGACAGATTTTGAATGAAAAATCGGAGACTGATTTCATTCCTGGATATACTAAAACATGCAAAATGTGAAAGTAATAAAGGAATCAATTTTGTATGGTCCACATTACACGCTGTAATGATAACAAAATCAAATATCTTTTCTTTAATAACTTTCATAACATCTATTTAACGTTTGCTAGATACTGGTCTAAAATAAAGTATCACCTATCTTTAGTTTAAACCCTTTGATTATAGTTTACCATTTTAATCAAAGTGATAACCAAATAATACAAGTCTGTTTGTACGATCTACTTGTATCTGCTAATTATTGTTCTGCAAACACCTTATAAAAACAATAACTAGACTTTTATCATATTCCATGAACTTGGAGACCTGGACTAACTTCCGGTTCCTGAATATGTAAGACTACAACTTTCCTTAGTTGCTGTGTAGATGAATGATTTCTACCTGAAATCAGATTCCATTTGTAACACTGGCAAATCTACTGGAATCCTATATTTTAATCCAACACTTTAATTATTGATTTTAAAGTCAGTCACGACCTTTGTTTCAAGGATCTTGAAACTTTTATCCTTTTGATTAAAAGGGTAAATTATATCTTATGAATTCTTATCCTACCTGGATTATGAATTCTGAGATACATCAATAATTGCATCTTTTATACTTTATCTCAGACTAGATAGAGAATAAATTGGGCTCCCACTTGCTTATATAAAAACTAACTATTACTCAAAATTTTACTATTGACTTAGTCAAAACTTTGATTAGTCAATTCTAATTTTAAGTAATGAACTTTGAGAATTTCCTTTTATGAAACTTAACTGGATCTGGTCAAATCCTAATTCCAGATCTTGGAATCTTTCTAGTTTCATAAATACTGTTATTAACGCTATCTGAGTTAATATTCTAAATTCTCTCTTTAAAACATTTGAATAATAAAACTTGATCAAACTAGATTAGTTAATTCTTGAGAATTTCTTTTATAAAACTTAACTGGATTTGAGTAAATCCTGATTCCAGAACTTGGAATCTTTCTAGTTTTACAAATACTGTTATTAACCCTATCTGAGTTAATATTCTAAATTCTCCATTTTGATCACTAAACTATTATTCATAAATGTTTTATTCTCAAAAACACATTCCTATAGAATCTCGTGTGTTTTGATAGTTTTTATACAAATTACTTCAATTTTATTAAAGTAATTATAACAGGCAACAACTAGGATCATACAGATTTAAGAATACCAGGCATAATCAGATATTTCTATGTCAAGACAATAACTTTTGAAAATAAAACCATGAAATTATAAAATATAATTATCCAAAAATTGTTTAAAACATAAACCCCAAAAACAACTGTTTTAAAACTAAAAATTCAAAAATGTCTTGACTTAAATCATCTAGTACTTAAGATCCTCAGCAACTCCTGGGCACTTCACTTCATTTCTGACCTCCTGCAATAATCATTTGCTCTAGGTATCAGTATACTTGTAAACTAACAAGTAAGAGGTGACAAAATAAAGCAATCATAAATTTTCTGAGGTTTACATACCTGCTTCATGACGCTTAGGGCAGTTTTGCCTCCAATGACCGATCTCATTGCATATGAAGCAGCGATTCTCGGTCCTAGCTTTGTTTGGCTTAACCTTCTTGCCCTTGCCCTTGCCTTTGCCTTTCTTGGGTGCACTCTGGATGGCCTGGACTGGTCCTTTTCCTTTACTGGTGCTAGCTTGCCCATTCTTCTTTTTCACCCCTCCGTCTTTCACCATCAAGACATCCTTGGTCTTGTTCTTGTTCCCCATATTCAGTTCAGCTGTCTTAAGCATGGAGTGCAACTCTGCTATTGTTTTCTCCATGTTATTCATATTGTAATTGACTACGAAGGGCCTGTAGTCTTCTGACAGTGAATTGAGTATGGTGTCTGTTGCTAGCTGCAACGGAACAGGATGACCTAGCCTCTCCAGATGATCTAAGTGCCGTTTCATTTTCATGGCATGGTCACTTACTGATGTCCCTTTTACCATCTTGCATTCATTAAATGCTTTGGTGGCATCGTAGCGTTCTGTACGAGCCTGGGTCTGGAACATGTCCCTCAACTGGCGGATCATGTCATAAGCATTTGTATTTATGAGCCCTGTTTGCAGATCTGGGCTCATAGTTGCAAGCATCAAACAGGCGACATCAAGGAGATCATCCGAGTGCTTCTTGTGGGCATTTCTGGCAGCAGCCGGAGCGTTTGCCGGAGGTGCCTCCCCAAGTGGCTCTTCAAGCACATACCATTTTCTCTCATGTCTGAGCACAATCATCAAATTGCGCTCCCAGTCGAGAAAATTAGAGTCGGTCAGTTTATCCTTCTCTAGGATAGATCGGAGGGAAAGATTATTTGTGCTGGTAACAGTGCTTGTCATCTACACAAAGTAAAACTTTTGGTTTTTAGCAACTGTAAATAGATTAAATTCCAATAATTATCAATAAACCCTTAAATGATCAATTTATTGGACTAGGATCCTTATTTCATACGTCCTGATGTGCGTAATGTTCTTGCTCCACCAGACCCGTATTTATTTCGGTAGGTAAGGACTTTTACCAATCATGTCTAGCTGACATGACTCCTAGATCTTTTCGGGACTATGGCAACTACCTGTGCATGTTTTAGTCCCTATAAGTGCTTTTTGGCCCGGTACCACCCGGTGAACATTATAGTACCAAAACAGATCTCACCATTTTGGGGACCTGATCACTATACTCTGGCCGGTACCACCCGGAGATAATTCGCAGAGTTATGTAACCCCTCCAGCTTCAGTTTGAACACAGACGTTGAATGTGTGATCACTTACAACGCCTATTTACTTTACGCCGAAGGTGCCCCTAGATGGGTTGCACTATTGATCTATGATTTTCGGGGTTTTGAAAAAAAACTTTACTTCCAGGCTTTTGAAAACTGATTGTTATAAAAGGCTACTTGCATTTTAAACTAACTGTTTCAAATATGCATGCAATTTTAAAACTAACTGTTCTAAAAATTACTTGCTAATTAAAACTAACTGTTTTAATAGCACACCTAGTTGATTAAAACTAACTGTTTTTGTCAACTTGCCTTTTATTTAAAACAATCATTTCTAGGTTTAAAATAAAACTACCATTTTGAAAAGTTTGAAAAACTGGTAATTTGAAAACCTATACACTTTTGTGATATAACCTAGTTTTAAAATAACAATTTTATTTAAAACTATTAACATGCAAGATATCACAAATAATCAAACAACCATGCAATTAAACAATAATTAATCACATAGTAGCCAATTATAGTTTTTGCCAACGTTTCCTAGGGACCAATAATGACCTATTTTACTAAAAGCTTCAAAACTCGCGTAGCTCCCATTGGCCTCGCCATGTTTTGTTAGTATTCCGGTAAGATGAAGAATTTTAGTAGCTCCCACTGGCCTCGTCATCCCGAAAGAATAAAATATCTATCCTAAGGTCATTATTACATAAGGGGTTGCAAGTGGCACGCAGGCCTCCCCGTGAACGTGTCAAGGGTCTAGGTTGGCAAATACTATAACGTATATATATATGTAAAATCAAAACGAAAACCATATATATAGAACTCAAGCAATCACGCAATTATATATATATATATATATACGCAGTATAATAAAAGCAATATTATAATTACGAGAAATAAACCTGGATCCGTTAAAATTATCTTGTCTCAATTATTGTAAAATTTAGTTTTAAACTGATTCATAAAAACAACAGTTTTATAAATCAAAACTAAAATCAGTTTTGTTTATTTTATAGATATACGGTTTTATAAAATTAATTTGTTAGAAAAAGTTCCCTTTTATTATATCAAACCGGGTTTTACCAAACAAATTCATCATCTTAAAAGGAGTGAATTTTAAACCGTTTCGCGCTTGACTGGCTGGTCAAGACATAATACTAAACTTGTTTGACCAGGTTGATCAAAATAACTGGTTTGATTAAAACATTATATAAAATTATTCTAAAACAATTAATTTGGATAAAACAACTAAAAACCTGATAAACCTCTCTTGGGCCATAACTTGGTCCAGAGAACTGGGCCTTGGGCTTGTTACTATTTTGGCCCAATTTTACGTGAAGCCCTAGGTACGACCCGTCATCAAGATCCGCCGTCCATCACTAAGCTGGTGGTTCGATTGTCGTATGGCCACCGCGTAACCATCATTATCGATTGGCAACGACATTAGCGTAAAGAACGCCACTACCGCCACCAACCAACTCAATCGATCACCACCATACGCCGCAACCACCATCCACCACCGCGTGAGCGGCTTCTGGTGGTTGCGGTTTGGCCGCTGCCGCGTGAGCGGCTTCATTCGCGCCGCGCTCTAACCACGGCCCATCATCAAAACCGCCGGCTACCACCATGCTGGTGGTTTGGCCTTGGCGTCAACCGTGGTTTGATATGGATTCGGCCACCACCACCGATCGGGTGGTGTGACCTACGACCACCGTTTAGCACCGCCATCCTCCACCACGATTGTGGCTTCTGGTGGTGGTGTGGTTTTGATTCCAGCCGGTGATCAAAATATCACCGCCGTTACTTGGCGATTGAACAGCCATCGCCACCGCCTTGGCGTGGCCTTAGGGCAGCCGGCGGTTGGCCTTCATGGCTTGATCTGATGACAACGGCCAAAGCTGCTGCCACCAAGGTCGTTGATTTCGGCGAGAATACAGCCACCATCACCACCGCATACCGCTTGTCACCACCTCCCTGGTGGTTTGGCTGGGCGTCCGCCGCCACCGCTTACTGCGGTTTGGCCGGCGATCGTGCCTGGTGGTTTTTGGTTGTGGTGATTGTAAACACTAGGCGCCGTCACCACCGGTGCTGGTGGTGCGGCTGTGTTTTGCGAGGAGGGTTTCAGCCACCGATTTGAAAACACCGGCCATCTTTGCTCACATCATACGGCGCCGTTGCGCCGTCGTTCTCGCCTGAAACCGCCGATCACCGCCACCCACCTGGTGGCGTGGGTTCTTGTACGGGGCCGTTACCACATACTGTGGTGCGGTCCGGCACTCGATCACGGCAACCAGCCGCAACCACCACGCTGGTGGTGCGGTGGTGGTGTCACAACCGCAGCCATCACCAATCTGGTGATGGTTTTTCCGGGTTTTCGTACGAATAACAATTTAATACAAAAATCTAAAATTTTATGTAAATAATTAAACTTAATAAAAAATCAGATTTTTATAAAGATTGATACGCAAAAACAATTTTAATTTTAACGGATCACGCATATACAGATAAACTGATAAAAAACTAAAACGATTTTAACAATGGCTCTGATACCACTGTTGGGTTTTTGTGGGTATCCTCGGATCAAACTGACTCGAGGATTAACTCAGATCTGACGAACCTCACTGGTTTGATAAATCTCATAGGTTAATCAAACTGATAAAACCTTACGTGATCAAAAACTCACTGTTTCGATCTTTATGCGGAAGCGATAAAAGCTAAAAACCCTTAAAGCCAATTGATCTTTTAATCGTTTCTAGTTTAATCCTAATAGATTGGATTAGATCAATTTACCTGGATTGCTCAAGAATAGTCCACCGGTGATCGACCAACGAACGTTCTTCTAGTTGAACTGTATGAAACCCGAACAACCAAAAACTGGAATTCGACAGGGGGGGGGGGGGAAGGTCGGCGCCGGTTGGAGAGAGAGAGGAGGAGGGAAACTGAAACTGATTTTCTTAGCTGAAAAGCTTAGCTTTTTCCTTAACCCATAAGCCTTATTTATATGGAGGAAAAATACAGTTTGTATGAGATTCAGTTTCCTTTTATAATTATCTCTAATCCCTTTTCCTTTTTAAATAACTGGAAAAGAATTTGCATATGATAATTATAATTATATATATTTATCTAATATATAAAAACTTATTAATTAACTATTATATATTTATTTATCTAATAAATATATAATATCCTAATTAATTAATAACCCTCCAACTTTGGTAATTCTGACTGTAATTACCCAATTGATTTATAATACACTATTATAAATCCTAACTCTCCATTTCTGGGTTTCATCTAACTTGTTCGACTTATAGGTCCTCACAGGTGTGACCCTCAAGTGTCTTGTAACATTGGATGCGTAATCACTTGGTTTGTCAACTCTGCACATAATTCCTAACAATATGGTCGTCGGGATGGGTTTTGGTGTGTTTCCCGTAGCCAAATTGCGACTTTTGGCACTCGGCTTTTTCCCGCGACCTAACCCCACAACCTGAGGTCGCGGAAAAGAGTCGCATAACTCTCTATTTAGATTTTCAAATTTTTCATGTGCGTTCGTTTTCGGGATTTGGCTTGGGGCCCATCTTAGGGATGTTATAAGATAATGTTTGGTAGAATTTGAGGGGAATTGGAGTAGTCTACCTATGGCTAAGACTCGCATTTCGGTTTGGAAGTTTGAAGTGTCATCTTGTGCAAATGTTCATGTACACTATGTGTTGTTTTGATTTAGGTGATTGATAATCCTTGTGTGGTGTATTTGACAGTGACTTTTCGTGACGATAACCAAGGTGAGTACATTAACCCTTATACATGGCTTATGTATAAATTACGTGAAATGCGTATGTGGTATGAGACTAGCATGTTTGTGTGATGACGTACCCATTGCAGTGGTGGTGGCCACCATGGGTAGTGATAGTGACGGTGGGTGTCGTAAGGACATTTGTGATAACATGCTTAGTACTCTTTACGTTGTGGTTTGATATATATTGTTGTGTGTTTGTGGTTTGTGCTCACTAAGAGAAAGCTTACCCCTTGTGGTTTTTCCCTTCCGTCTGGAAAGGACAAAGGAAAGGGGATTGCTTGAAGTTCCGATCGCTGCGAAGGTCACTTCAGATAGAAATAATGATTGACAGACTTGTTTAATTTCTAGTTATGGATTTTGCTTTCCAATTGGGTACGATGAAACCTCGTTTTGAGGATTTTGGGTTAAATATCTTTTGGATGGAAACTTAAACCTTTGATTCTATAAAATAACGTTTTTGGACAATTTCCGCTGTAATGGTTTCTTTTGTTTAATTTCCGTTTATTATTCGTTAAATATTGTGAAAAATGACTTGAGATGTTACAGTTCCCCTCCCCCCCCCCCCCCCCCCCCCCGTATGACCACCCTGTTACGGCGTGATGTTAGGACGCACTAAGTATCAAGTAGTCCTTGTAATGCCAAACCAAATAACTCAGGTGCTAAGGACAACCTACTGTGAGATATACTTATGACTAAATCCAAGAAGTAATCTCAACCAGCGGATCACATCTGATATTCGCTACTCTATCGAATATCCGTGCAGTTCTTTTTGGTCTACATGTAACACCACTTTCCAAAACGTAATTTTTAAATAAAATAATCATTTTTAAACGAAACAATTTTTTTCTAAAAGAATAAATAATCCATTATGCTGAAAAAATTCAACCAACAAAAACCAACATGTTTCACAAAAGTGATAACGAAATAAATCCTCAAAATAATGAATAGTCAATCATAGAGTCAATGCCATCGGAATCTCGGTCGCAGGAGTCAAGCTGGGCCCTTGCCCTTATCCTTGGCCGTACTAGCACCTGAAAAGGGGAAACAACTAACGGGGTAAGCAAAAACGCTTAGTGAGCTAGCACCTAATATAATCTACAATATCGCAAGCACACATACCGATATAGGTATTCCACACAAACACATTAACACATAAACAACACATCATTTAATCCAAACAATACCCCACACTCATGAGGTCATAACACTCCCGTCCATTTGGACACGGGTCGGCCCCCACAACTCATCAAGGGCATGTGAATTCCCTTTCTCTCGTCAGTTAGGACACGGGTCGGTCCCCACAACTCACCAAGGGCATGTGGATCCCCGTACCACACTAACGTATGTATACGTACAATATCATAAATTACACACAGTATAAATCACCTGGCTCGCACAAAAAGAATTAAAAACGCAGGTCTCACGGGCACTTTAAACCAAATCTGTAAATAAAACTAATTACTACATATTAGAACTCTAACTAGATTTCATGAATCGAAAACTAGTATTCGAAACGATAACCGTAGAAAATATATAGCCTTTAATTTGTCCTAAAGGTAACTAATTAAGATCCCTAAGTAGCCTCGTAAGCAAAACCATCAAAACAAGTTTAAAACGGAGAAAAACGGAGTTTCTGGGCAGGTCCTGGGCGACCTGACCCGTGCCAAACTCGCAAATCAGACTCATCAGAATTCCATGCGGCTTATGCCGCGACCACAACTCGCTCCGGTACCCGCCAAAGGCTAGAACCGGAATCCGCGCGACTTTGACGCGACCTGCAACTCGTGCCAGACTCGCCGCCAGCCACTTTTGCAACCCGGGCGGGTTTCGCCGCGACCTCAACCTGCAGCAGTACCCGCGTCCGGTACTGGTGTGTCTCCTTCGACGTGTTTTCAAATTTTTTGAGCCCTAGCATGTTTAATTCGACTTTTCTCGACAATGGACTGTTACCAAACACTATGCACTACCTCAGATCGACCCATAAACATAAACCAATCATAAACGACCCTTAAACAACCCGAAACGAAGATCTAAACAAAAACCCTAGCTTACGAGCATTCAACAAAACGGGGTTAGAACCTTACCTTACGAGCTCGAAAGTCGAAGTCCAAAACCTCGTCCTCAATTTCTTTTTCTCGATCTCCCTCCGATCTCTCTCTCTCTCGATTCTCTCTCTCTCTCTCTCTATCTATCTTTCTCTCCAAGCAAGCCAAAGTGAAATATGAGGCTAGTTGGAAGGTGCTAGGGAAATATATCAGGACTAGGCTGAGCTTGCTTCTAGCTTTAGCCCACTCATAATCCTTGCCCAACTCCATTAACTATTTAATAGAATAAAAAACTACTAAAGTAAATAAATAAAGAAAGAAAAATGGATGTTACAACTCTCCCCCACTTACATGGATTTCGTCCCCGAAATCATTCTGAGAAGAGCTCTGGGTGACGCTCCTGCATTTCCGCTTCCGGCTCCCAGGTCCATTCGAAACCCTTCCGATGCTGCCATTGCACTTTCACGATCCCTATCTCCTTGTTTCGTAGCTTTTTCACCTTTTGTTCCAAAACTGCAACCGGCCTCCCAATGTAATTCAAGCTTTCATCTACCTGAATATCATCCAGAGGCACGTGCGCTGTCTCATCTGCCAGACACTTACGCAACTGAGAAACGTGGAACGTGTCGTGTATCTGACCCAGTACATCTGGCAGCTCTAACCGGTAAGCTACCTTCCCAACACGTGCAAGGACCGTAAATGGTCCAATGTAACGCGGCCCTAGCTTGCACCTCTTGCGGAAACGAATCACCCCCTTCCAAGGTGAGACCTTAAACAAGACACGGTCGCCCACCTAGAACTCTAGATCCGATCTCCGCTTATCCGCGTGACTCTTCTACCTACTCTAAGCAGTCCGTAATCGCTCCCTGATCCTCTGAATGTGCTCCGTAGTCTGCTGGACCACCTCCGTGCTTCCGAGGACACGCTGACCAACCTCGCCCCAACAAATCGGGGTCCGACACCTCCTCCCATACAGCATCTCATACGGAGGCATCCCGATACTTGAGTGATAACTATTGTTATATGAAAACTCCGCCAAGGGCAGATACGTATCCTAACTACCTCCGAAATCAAGGACACACGCTCGGAGCATATCCTCTAGCGTCTGGATCATACACTCACTCTGTCCGTTCGTCTACGGGTGGTAAGTAGTACTGAAATGCAACCGGTTCCCAGTGTCCCAGTCTGAGATGATCGATACCGGTACCCCGTGCCTCCTTACCACTTCCTTCACGTACAGCCCCGCCAACTGCTCAGACGTGAAGCTCTCCCGAATAGCTAAAAAGTGAGCACTCTTAGTCAAACGGTCTACTATTACCCAGATCGCATCAAATCTCCGCGGTGTCTTCGGTAGCTTGGTGATCAGATCCATGGTGATATTCTCCCATTTCCACCCAGGGATCTCCAACGGTTGCATCTTACCTTGCGGTCTTTGGTTGTCAGCCTTGACCTTCAGACAGGTCAAACAAGACTCCACATAATGGGCCCCCTCCCGCTTCATCCCGGGCCACCAGTAGTCAGCTCTTAGATCCCTGTACATCTTTGAAGCCCCGGGGTGAATAGAGAACCTAGACTTATGTGCTTCCTCTAGCAGTTTCTGTCGAGCACCACCTGCAAGAGGAACCCACACTTGCCCGTTCCTGGTCAAGAGTCCCCTACTGTCCCGAACCGTCAAAGGTAACTGGCCTTTAACCCGTTCTTTATTCTGGATCTCATCCAGACTAGCCTCCTCCTGAGCCTGCCGAACTAAATCAAGGAACGAAGTGGTCACGGCCATCCTCAGGTGAGCCGCCTGAAACGATAATTTGGGCGCCTTTCGACTAAGTGCATCCGCCACCACGTTCGCCTTGGGGGTGAGCTATATATATAGTTATTATAATGATATAGGTAAAAGTGATAACTCAATAAATCCTCAAAACAATTAATTGTCAATCATAGAGTCAATGCCATCGGAATCTCGGTCCCAGGAGTCAAGTTGGGCCCTTGCCCTTATCCTTGGCCGTACTAGCACCTGAAAAGGGGAAACAACTAACGGGGTAAGCGAAAACGCTTAGTGAGCTAGCACCGAATATAATCCACAATATCGCAAGCACACATACCGATATAGGTATTCCACACAAACACATTAACACATAAACAACACATCATTTAATCCAAACAATACCCGACACTCATGAGGTCATAACACTCCCGTCAATTTGGATACGGGTCGGCCCCCACAACTCATCAAGGGCATGTGGATTCCCTTTCTCTCGTCAGTTAGGACACGGGTCGGTCCCTACAACTCACCAAGGGCATGTGGATCCCTGTACCACACTATAACGTATATATACGTACAATATCATAAATTACACACAGTGTAACTCACCTGGCTCGCACAAAAGAATTAAAAACACATGTCTCACGGGCACTTTAAACCAAATCTGTAAATAAAACTAATTACTACATATTAGAACCCTAACTAGATTTCATGAATCGAAAACTAGTATTCGAAACGGTTACCGTAAAAAAAATATGGCCTTTAATCTGTCCTAAAGGTAACTAATTAAGATCCCTAAGTAGCCTCGTAAGTAAAACCATCAAAACAAGTCTAAAACGGAGAAAAACGGAGTTTCTGGGCAGCGGGCAGGTTTGGGGCGACCTGACCCGCACCAAACTCGCAAATCAGACTCATCAGAATTCCCTGCGGCTAATGCCGCGACCACAACTCGCTCCAATACCCGCCAAAGGCTAGAACCGGAATCCGCGCGACTTCGACGCGACCTGCAACTCGTGCCAGACTCGCTGCCGGGCACTTTTGCAACCTGGGCGGGTTTCGCCGCGACCTCAACCCCCACTAGTACCCGCGTCGGGTACTAGTGTGTCTCCTTCGACGTGTTTTCAAATTTTTCGACCCCTAGCATGTTTAAATCGACTTTTCTCGACAATGGACTGTTACCAAACACTATACACTACCTCAGATCGATCCATAAACATAAACCAATCATAAACGACCCTTAAACAACCCGAAACAAAGATCTAAACAAAAACCCTAGCTTACGAGCATTCAACAAAACAGGGTTAACACCTTAGCTTACGAGCTCGAAAGCCGAAGTCCAAAACCTCGCCCTCAACTTCTCTTTCTCGATCTCCCTCCGATCTTTCTCTCTCGGCTCTCTCTCTATCATTCTTTCTCTCCAAGCAAGCCAAAGTGAAATATGAGGCTAGTTGGAAGGTGCTAGGGAAATATATAAGGACTAGGCTGGGCTTGCTTCTAGCTTTAGCCCACTCCTAATCCTAGCCCAACTCCATTAACTAATTAATAGAATAAAAAAACTACTAAACTAAATAAATAAAGAAAGAAAAATGGATGTTACAACTCTCCCCCACTTACATGGATTTCGTCCCCGAAATCATTCTGAGAAAAGCTCTGGGTGACGCTCCCGCATTTCCTCTTCCGGCTCCCAGGTCCACTCGAAACCCTTCCGATGCTGCCATTGCACTTTCACGATCCCTATCTCCTTGTTTCGTAGCTTTTTCACCTTTTGTTCCAAAACCGCAACCGGCCTCTCAATGTAATTCAAGCTCTCATCTACCTGAATATCATCCAGAGGCACGTGCGCTGTCTCATCTGCCAGACACTTACGCAACTGAGACACGTGGAACGTCTCGTGAATCTGACCCAGTACATCTCGTAGCTCTAACCGGTAAGCTACCTTCCCAACACGCGCAAGGACCGTAAATGGTCCAATGTACCGGGGCCCAAGCTTGCCCCTCTTGCGGAAACGAATCACCCCCTTCCAAGGTGAGACCTTCAACAAGACACAGTCGCCCACCTGGAACTCAAGATCCGATCTCCGCTTATCTGAGTAACTCTTCTACCTACTCTAAGCAGTCCGTAATCGCTCCCTGATCCTCTGAATGTGCTCCGTAGTCTGCTGGACCACCTCCGTGCTTCCGAGGACACACTGACCAACCTCGCCCCAACAAATCGGGGTCCGACACCTCCTCCCATACAGCATCTCATACGGAGGCATCCCGATACTTGAGTGATAACTATTGTTATACGAAAACTCTGGCAAGAGCAGATACGTATCCCAACTACCTCCGAAATCAAGGACACACGCTTGGAGCATATCCTCTAGCGTCTGGATCGTACGCTCACTCTGTCCGTTCGTCTGCGGATGGTAAGCAGTACTGAAATGCAATCGGGTTCCTAGTGTCCCAGTATGAGATGATCGATACCGGTACCCCGTGCCTCCTTACCACTTCCTTCACGTACAACTCCGCCAACTGCTGAGACGTGAAGCTCTCCCGAATAGCTAAGAAGTGAGCACTCTTAGTCAAACGGTCTACTATTACCCAGATCGCGTCAAATCTCCGCGGTGTCTTCGGTAGCTTGGTGATCAGATCCATGGTGATATTCTCCCATTTCCACTCAGGGATCTCCAATGGTTGCATCTTACCGTGCGGTCTTTGGTGCTCAGCCTTGACCTCCAGACAGGTCAAACAAGACTCCACATAACGGGCCCCCTCCCGCTTTATCCCCGGCCACCAGTAGTCAGCTCTTAGATCCATGTACATCTTTGTAGCCCCGGGGTGAATAGAGAACCTAGAGCAGTATCTGTCGAGCACCACCTGCAAGAGGAACCCACACTCGCCCGTTCTTGGTAAAGAGTCCCCTACTGTCCCGAACCATCAAAGGTAACTGGCCTTTAACCGGTTCCTTATTTTGGTTCTCATCCAGACTAGCCTCCTCCTGAGCCTGCCGAACTAAATCAAGAAACGAAGTGGTCACGGCCATCCTCAGGTGAGCCGCCTGAAATGATAATTAGGGCGCCTTTCGACTAAGCGCATCCGCCACCACGTTCGCCTTGCCCGGATGGTAAAGGATCTCGCAATCGTAATCCTTCACCATGTCGAGCCATCGCCGCTGCCGCATGTTCAAGTTCGGTTGGTCCATGAAATATCTCAAGTTGCGGTGATCAGTGTAAATGGTGCACTTCACCCCATACAGATAATGTCTCCAAATCATCAAAGCGAAAACCACCGCTGCAAGCTTGAGATCATGCGTGGGATAGTTAGCCTCATGAGGCTTCAGCTGCCTTGACGCATAGGCTATCACCCATCCCCGCTGCATCAGAACACACCCCAAGCCTAGGTGTGACACGTCGCAATACACCGTCATGTCCTCCACGCCCTCGGGAAGTGTCAATACCGGTGCCTCGCATAACTTCCGCTTCAGGGTTTCAAACACCTCCTCTTGCTCCGAGCCCCAAACGTAAAGCTCGCTCTTCTTAGTCAGCCTCGTCAACGGTACCGCAATCCGAGAGAAGTCCTGAATGAAACGACGGTAGTATCCCGCCAAACCTAGGAAACTCTGGATCTCAGTAGGAGTCTTCGGGACCACCCAAGTCATCACCGCCTCAATCTTAGAAGGGTCCACCTTAATGCCTTCCCGGTTAACAAGGTGCCTTAGGAACTGGACCTCTTGTAACCATAAAGCGCACTTTGAGAACTTTGCGTAAAGCTGCTCCCTCCGCAATACCTCAAGCAACTCCCGCAGATGAGTCACGTGCTCCTCTTTCGTCTTTGAATAGATCAGAATATCATCGATGAAGACAATAACTGGCCTATCCAGCATCGACCGGCAGACCCGATTCGTCAGGTCCATAAAAGCAGTTGGGGCGTTGGTGAGACCGAAGGGCATCACCAGAAACTCAAAGTGCTCATACCGGGTTCTGAAAGCGGTCTTAGGAACGTCCGCCTCCTTCACCTTAAGCTGGTGGTATCCCGAGGGAAGATCGATCTTCGAGAACCAATGCGCCCCTTGAAGCTGATCAAAAAGGTCATCAATCCTAGGTAGAGGGTACCTATTCTTGATGGTCACCTTGTTCAGCTTTCGATAGTCTATGCACATCCGGTGGCTCCCATCCTTCTTCTTCACGAACAGAATCAGCGCACCCCACAGCGAACTACTCGATCGAATGAACCCCTTCTCCGAAAGCTCCTGCAACTGACTGGACAGCTCTTGTAGCTCGGGTGGCGCCAGGCGGTATGGAGTACTTGCAACTGGAGCCGATCCAGGTACTAGATCAATCCCGAATTCAACCTGCCTATCCGGCGGAACGCCCGGTAGGTCATCCGGGAACACTTCGGGGAACTCCCTAACCACAGGAACATCTGCGACCGACAGCTTCCACACCTCCGCCTGACCGGTCACTACATACACCAGGTAACCCGCACAACCATGCTGAAGATACTTCCTTGCCTTCGCGATGGTACAGAAAGCTAGCTGCCTCTTTCGCCCCTCGCCGTACACGACGAGTTCTCACCCACTCGGATTCTGAATGCGAACTAGCTATCCCTCACAGTCTATGGTGCCCCTGTTGGGGAACATCCAGTCTACCCCCACTATCACGTCAATCTCGCGCATGGTGGTAGGGATCAAGTTGATGGTAAAAGGTACTCCATGGATCACCAAGCTGCAGCCCCGGTAAACATCCTCGCAAACCCGCACCTCCTCGGCAGCTATGTCTATCGCTAAAGGATCAGCTAGCTTACCCCGCTCTAGCCGGAAACCTTTGTAGAACTGATCCTATACGAAGGACCAAGTGGCCCCCGTATCGAAGAGAACCAGCGCGGGTTTCTCGTTCAAGGGAAAAACGCCGAATTTCAAACAGTTTATATACAGCTATCAAAAACACATACACGCCACTAAACTACCAGTTCAGAACATTCACAATATTAAAACAAACAATATAACTAAGGCGTACCGGTAGCCACATCAGGATCAGCCTTTGCCTCCTTGGCTGTAAGCTGAAAAACTCGACCACGGCTACCAGCAGAACACCCACCCTTGTTGCCCGTCGAACCATTGGTGATCATCAAGGGAGTGGAAACCGGTGGCATTGCTGCTGCTGCTTGGGTCCCAACTAACTGGGGGCAGTTAGGTTTGATATGCCCTGGCTGAAAACAATGAAAACAAGTCTTCGGTGCAACCCCACACTCCCAACTTCGGTGACCAGGCTTCCCGCACTTGAAGCACACGGGTTCCGGCAGTCGACATTCCCCTGAGTGGTTCTTCCCGCACTTAGAGGACCCAGTGAACCCCTTATGACCATCACTCCTCTGTCCCTTGAACTTCTTCGCTGGGACCTGCACATGTTCCGTCAAAGCTCTTGCACATCGAGGTGGCAACGAACTCTCGAATCTCTGTCTTTAGCAATCCCCGGTACCGGAACATCTTCATTTCCTCGGTACTCACATAATCATGACAGAAAAGCGATTTCTCCAAGAATTGGTCAGTGATCTCGTTCACCGTCTCCGTTGTCTGGGCTAAGTTCAGAAACTCTAAAGTGATCCACTACTTCTCGATGCGAGGAGCAAACTGCTCGTCCAACAGCACCTTGAACTTGCCCCACGTCATGGCGCTGATCTGCTCTTTCGTACGGCTCTTTAGGATTAGCCCCCACCAGTCATTACCCGCATTGCGCAATAGGTTCACAGCGTAAAATACCTTCATTCCCTCCGGGAAACCGCTAGTGCGAAAAGCACCCTCGACGGCGGCGACCTATCGAAAACAGGCTATATGGTCCTTCCGACCCTCGAAAAGCGGATGCTGGCACGCCATGAAGTCCTTGAAGATGCTAACGCATCCTTGTGCCTGACTGTTGCTCCCCGACGACGATCCACGCGTAGTAAAAGCCGCATCTATCCTCTGGTCCACAGCCTCAAGGATCTCGTCCTTCATCTGTGCAAATAACCCCGGCAAGATCTGATGCAGGGCCTCAGTGACCTACGAGGCTATGACGTCCCTCAGATTCGGTATCTCAGGCTCCTCAAAGTTCTGTGTCCTTTTAGTGGTCACCATGCTGAATAATTAGCCAGTTTAGTAACAGTTCTAAGGGATTTTGGTACCCACGTCTAGTGTCTAACTACCTCCCCCGGTCTTACCCAAGCTCATGCAAGTAGCTATCTCTAGTCATTAGTGTGCATACCACCTATAGACTAGTTTACTATTCTACCCTCAGAATACATACAAAACCATCAATTTCATTCAAACACCTTCCAAAGATTTTCTACTATCGTCAAGCTAATAAGGCTCCCAAGACTTAACCAATTCTAAGCCCAAACAACGTTTATAGTAGTACTCTTATTTGGGCTCGTACTACTATAACCGTCCCATATGATAGACGGGTCGGGATCACTCGGCAACAATCAGACGAGAACATGCCTAATGACCCTTTTCCCGACGTACCACCGTACAAGCCTAGTCATGATACCATCCTTAACAGCCTCATTGACTTGACTGAGCAGTTAATTAAACAACATTTAGCCACATAAACATATTAGTGTCGTATCTTTCGACAATCAAGAATCTAGCATGCAGATAATATTCATTATAATAACTATATATATAGCTCACCCCCAACTTGAAGCTCCGTCGACGATTCTGACCTTTGACTCATCATTTGTCCCAAAATCACGGGTTTAAGTCCAACCACACGCACGCTCGCAAACGTGCGCATTGATTCTCTTTAACCACTCTCTGATACCAAGTTGTAACACCACTTTCCAAAACGTCATTTTTAAATAAAATAATCATTTTTAAACGAAACAATTTTTTTCCTAAAAGAATAAATAATCCATTATGCTAAAAAAATTCAACCAACAAAAACTAACATGTTTCGCAAAAGTGATAACTAAATAAATCCTCAAAATAATTGATAGTCAATCATAGAGTCAATGCCATCGGAATCTCGGTCCCAGGAGTCAAGCTGGGCCCTTGCCCTTATCCTTGGCCGTACGAGCACCTGAAAAGGGGAAACAACTAACGGTGTAAGCGAAAACGCTTAGTGAGCTAGCACCGAATATAATCCACAATATCGCAAGCACACATACCGATATAGGTATTCCACACAAATCCATCAACACATAAACAACACATCATTTAATCCAAACATTACCCGACACTCATGAGGTCATAACACTCCCGTCAATTTGGACATGGGTCGGCCCCCACAACTCATCAAGGGCATTAGGATTCCCTTTCTCCTGTCAGTTAGGACACTGGTCGGCCCCTACAACTCACCAAGGGCATGTGGATCCCTGTACCACACTATAACGTATACATATACGTACAATATCATAAAATACACACAGTATAACTCATCTGGCTCGCGCAAAAGAATTAAAAACGCAGGTCTCACGGGCACTTTAAACCAAATCTGCAATTAAAATTAATTACTACATATTAGAACTCTAACTAGATTTCATGAATCAAAAACCGGTATTCGAAACGGTTACTGTAAAAAAATTATGGACTTTAATCTGTCCTAAAGGTAACTAATTAAGATCCCTAAGTAGCCTCCTAGGCAAAACCATCAAAACAAGTTTTAAAACGGAGAAAAATGGAGTTTCTAGGCGGCGGGCAGGTCTGGGGCGACCTGACCCGCGCCAAACTCGCAAATCAGACTCATCAGAATTCCATGTGGCTTATGCCGTGACCACAACTCCTTCCGGTACCCGTCAGAGGCCAGAACCGGAATCTGCGTGACTTCGACACGACCTGCAACTCGCGCCAGATTCGCCGCCGGCCACTTTTGCAACCCGGGCAGGTTTCGTCGTGACCTCAACCCGCGCTAGTACCCGCATCAGGTACTGGTGCATCTCCTTCGACGTGTTTTCAAATTTTTCAAGCCCTAGCATGTTTAATTCGACTTTTCTCGACAATGGACTGTTACCAAACACTATACACTACCTCTGATCGATCCATAAACATAAACCAATCATAAACGACCCTTAAACAACCCGAAACGAAGATCTAAACAAAAACCTTTACGAGCATTCAACAAAACGGGGTTAGAACCTTACCTTACGAGCTCGAAAACCGAAGTCCAAAACCTCGCCCTCAATTTCTCTTTCTCGATCTCCTTCGGATCTCTCTCTCTCTCTCTCTCTCGGTTCTCTCTCTCTCTCTCTCTCTATCTTTCTTTCTCTCCAAGCAAGCCAAAGTGAAATATGAGGCTAGTTGGAAGGTGCTAGGGAAATATATAAGGACTAGGCCGGGCTTGCTTCTAGCTTTAGCCTGCTCCTAATCCTAGCCCAACTCCCGTTAACTAATTAATAGAACTAAAAAGCTACTAAAATAAATAAAGAAAGAAAAAGGGATGTTACACTACATCCCTTGTAGCTGTTATTCAACATTCTGATCATAACTACCCAAAAACTCACGATGACTTTAAAGCCCTATCAGGTTCGCACCATGATAAGTTGTCACGGATAAGTTTCGAATAAAACTTAGACTAGTTTTATTCCCGGATCAAAACATGCAAAAATAAAAGAAAACAATGAAATTAATTTTGTATAGTCTATATTACACTCTGTAACCAATTACAAAATTAATAACATCTCAAAGTTACTTTTAAGTTGTTTATTCAATGTGTACTTGTATTTGGTTTAAACGAAGTATCACCTTCCTTCAATTTAAACCTTTTGATTAGTCGTTTACCATACTAATCAAAGAAATAACCAAAGACAACACAAGTTTAAGTAATGCCTTTAACTTGGTTCTGCTAGTTTTGTTTTGCAAACACTTTAAACAAAAACTAGACTTATCCATATTCCCTAAATCTAGGAGATACTGGAATAACTCCGAGTTTCCCTGAATATGTAAAGTTAACTCTGCAACTTTTCTTAGTTGCTGTGTAGATAAAGATTTCTACCTGAAATACAATAAAATTTTCATTTACCGAACTGGTAAATCTAGGAAATTTATTCCAGTGTTTTACAACACTTGATGGTCTAAACGATATTTAAATACCTCTATTAATTATTTCAATACATACAATTATTGATTTTCTTAAAGTCAAAATTTTGACTTTATGTTGTTTCAAAAACTTTGAAACTCTTGATCTACTTTTGTAACTAAAAGTCAGATCATATCTCCTATGAACTCTTATATCCTATCTGGATTTTGAATTCCAATAAATACAAATCAATAATATATCTTTTATTCCTTAGGGAATAAACTGGGCTCCTATATGAAAACTAACTATTACTTAAGATTTAATGCTTCATTGACTTAGTCAAAAATTTGACTACCTAGTCAATTATATTTTAAGTAATAAATCCAAGACTTTACTCTTTCTAGCTAGAATTTAACGTTTATAAAACTCAACTGGATTTTATCGAATCCTTAATTCCAAGACTTGGAATTTTCTAGTTTTATAAACACTTATGTTATCAACTATATCTGAGATAACATCCTAAATTCCTTTTAAAACATATGAGTAATTTGAACTTGACTACAAAGTACTTTTATTATCATATTACTCATAAATGTTTTATTCCAAAACACATTCCTTATAAAATAGTGTTTCATGTGTTTTGACAGTTTTCATACATTACTTCAAATTATAAAATTTTGAAGTATATTTGTTAGTGTGACAGACAATATTTAGGGTCAACAAATTGAGTCAAGTCTATCTAGACATAATCAATCATAGATATATAAATCAAGACAATAATTTTAAAAATCACTAATAATCCATAAATTTAAAACCAAACAAAATATTTCAAAAATATCCAAAATAAAATGTTTTAAATCATAACCCAAAAATTAAAATGTCTTGATGATATCTAAATTAAAGCTTGTCTGATCCTTGCAACCCGGGTACTTCATTTCTCCTGACCACCTGCAATCAAATATTTGCTCTAGGTGTCAGTTAACTTGTAAACTAACAAGTAGTAATGATAAACTGAAGCAGTCACAAAATGTCTGAGGTGTTCATACCTGTTTCATGATGCTTCGGGCAATTTTATCTCCAATGACCGACCTCATGACACCTAAAGCATCGATTCTCGGTCCTTGCTTTCTTGACCTTAACCTTCTTGCCCTTCCCCTTGCTTTTGCCATTGTCAACGGCCTTTGGTACACTCTGGCTGACCTGAATTGGGACTTTGCTCTTGCTGGTGTTCCTATGCCCACGCTTCTTCTTCACTCCACCATCCTTGACCATCCGAACGTCTTTAGTTTTGGTCCCCATACTCAACTCAGCAGTTTTCAACATGGAGTGCAGTTCAACAATGGTCTTTTCCATGTTGTTCATATTATAGTTAATCACAAACTACTTGTAATCATCTGATAACGAGTTGAGTATTGTGTCTGTTGCTAACTGCAACAGAACTGGGTGACCGAGCCTCTTTAGGTGATCAATGTGCCTCTTCATTTTCATGACATGAGCACTGACTGAGGTCCCCTTGGCCATCTTGCATGCGTTTATGTTTGTCCCAAAACAATAGAGAGAAGAGATGGAGAATAAATCAAGAATAAATGAACACATTAGAATCTCTTGATGAATGCTTCAAAGGTGAAAATGATGATATATTGCCAAGAAGATTACACCCAAAATAAGTTTGATAAAAGCATTAAGAACAAAACCCTAAACCTCTCATTCTATTTATAGCAATGAGAGAGAATTACAAACTGTCATAAAAGTCCCCCGAAGGTTAAGACTTCTAAAGAGGGGCATACAAACAAGCTAATGTTCAAAGGAAATGAAATTAAACTACTAAAAGCATGTAAGGATAAACTTCTGACTCTTCACAACTTTGAAGGTCTAACAATCTCCCCCTTTGGGAAGAAGTCAGAAGGGTGGTGGCAGCTTCAACTCAGGTTCCCACTTCGCCAGCTGTAGGAACTCTTCCCAGTCTCCAATCACCCGAGCTCGCATCTTCATTGCGGTTGCCACTCTTTGGTACATCAGTCTCTCTTGCAGCTTCTCCTCTATCAGCCTCATCCCCTCCAAGATCTTTGACTTCCCATCGTTGTGCTTTGTTGGCAGTATCTGGTCTGTCAAAAGCCTGCTCTTCAACCCATTGTACACGTAGAGCAGGGTGCCGTCACAGAATTGGGCAAGCTCGCTGAAGCGCATGAACTTGCGCTCTTTCTTCTTTCGGGTCAAGTAGATGACCCCGTGCTCAGGTACTCTGGATGGAAGGTAGAGATAGTAAGATATGATCGCAGGCACTTGAAGGTTCGGACGTAGCAGGTTGACCTTGGGCTGGTGGCTCTCGATGGCTAACTGATAGTCCGTCACACGTGCAAGTGTGATTGTATGACGGACATACTTCTTCAATACTTCCAGGCCTTCGGAATAGTACTTGGGGCGGAGGATCGGCCCTTGCAAGTACTTGATGAGAGCGAGGAGGTCTTCGAGATGAATCCGATCTAGGTCAGCTTCGGTAAACGTCCAGTCTTGCAACACTCCAGCGGGTACACCAGTACCATACATCCGAACGTCGAATTCAAGGAAGAGTTGGTGCCCATGCTTGTAAGGGCGCACCACGGTTACCTTCATGAATCGACGCCGAATCCGTTGCTTTCCATGAGTTGACCAGTTACATACCCTCTGGTGGACGTACGCTGTTCGTCTTCTGAGCTTCTTGAAGTAAGAGATCCCGAAGTACACCTTTCGGGACCAGACGTGGAGCTTCTCGTGCTGATAGATCCTTGAGAAGGATTCCTCGACAAACGGTCGAAAGATGACCGAGTGGTTCCAGTTGGGCTGGATGACTGTTGGAGCTGGAGAACCGGGAGCAGAGGTGGTTATCGTGTGTGGCACGTCTGAAGTGGGAAAGTCGACCGTAGAGAGGAAAATGTTGTAGTCGTTGTCCCTCACAATTTCATCCCCTTTCTTGTAGATCTGTAAGCTCTGAGCAAGTGACCTCAGGATCTTTCGAGCTTCCTCCGGAATCTGTAGCTCGTTCGGATCCGTTGGTGCCGACTCTGGGGGACAATGTCGACATCAACCGTTGTCTTCTCATGAGGAAACTGAATTAGCTCATCTAGCGGGATCGACTCGTAGTGCCAACCCTCAACATCAAGAGTCTCCGTATCTGAATCTTCATACGGAATGGCGGCGGCAGACTCTGATGGAGCACTCGATGGAGTAGTGGTTGAAGCTAGAGCAGAGGAGGAACCGGAGGCTGGAGGGAAGTCGATGCGAAGCCGTTTGGTAACTTGCACCTCCCCCTCATGAGGACCCGGAGCCGAGTCGTCAGGGTCATCATTCCTCCTTTTGGAAGGCTGAGCCTAAGACCGACACGCAGCCTCTAGTTCCCTAATGCGTCATTGGAGCATCTATATCTGTTCATCTCTCTCTCGGAGCTAGTCGGAGAGACAGTCGTTCTGTGTAGTGTATGAAAAGATCATGATGGCATGCTCCGCCTCCGTGACATACCCCGGAATGTCGGGTAAGTATCCCGAGGTCGGAAGAGCGAGACGCAGGACATCTTCGGACTGACGGGGAGTCGGGGCTTCGGTTGTCGGGGCATCCTCCACATGTTTGCCCTTTAACTTGCGCTTGATCTCGTAGAGCTCCCGATCCTGGTCTTCTTGTTGCTTCCGGGATGCCTCTAAGTCTTTTCTTCTCTTTCGCTCTGTCTCGGCCATGCTCGCTCTAACGCCTCGACCCTCAAATCCATGGCCGTATTGGCTTCCTCCATGCTCTGTATTCTTGATTGGACGACTTTAAGGATGTCTTCTGAATCCGTCAAACCTTGAAGTCTCGGTGTTACTTGGGTGGTTTTAGGGATTCCACCCGAATCCGTCAGACCTAAAAGTCTGGGTGTTGCGTAAGCATCTTTAGAGACTTTGCTCGAGTCTGTCAGACCCGGTCCCAGTGGTACAACTCCCAGTGCTTCGCGAGTTCCGGTTGACAAGAAGAGACCTAAAGAGGTACTCTCTCGGCCTGTTTGCACCGCTGTCGTTATGTTGACCGTGCCTGGACTTCCGGAGGATCCTCGAAGGGCGTCTTCGGACGCACCTACTACCTCCGTTCTGGCAGAGTTCCGAGGGATCTCTGCTTGAGTAACCCACGATCGTGTCCTAAAGATATAAGGGATAACATAAGTCCCTGGAAATGGATCTATGACTCGATGTGCACTCAAAGAAGTCGAGAGGTGGGGCAGGGCCTCTCTTTGCTCAACACCGGTGGACTCCAAGCGAGTGGGCGGTGGAAGTTGTGCTATTTCCCCGTGAGAAACTGAAATGACCATCTGTTGAGAGATGGTCCAGTGGCTGGCAGGGGTATGCGAATGCGCTAGTTGGCTACTAGCGTCTTGACCAGACAGCATAAGCTGCCCGGTCTCGGTGTGGGTCGCCTCTGTGTGGGATGGACGCGGGCTAACAGGGACAGCCAGATCTAAACCCCTATGCGGCTCTTCTTCTTCGACCGCCTCCTGGATTTGAGCCCAAGGCTCATCTAATCGGACCTCTTCGTCTTCGGTGTCTTTTTCAAGACCCTCTCTTACACCCTCATCACCACTACCTTCACCCCAGCCAGTCTGTACAGCTTAATCACCTTGTTCTGCTTAACCGACGGTTCGGTCGTCAGAAAGCAGATCTCCACCAAGATTGAGATCGTCTGATAATCTGTCATCGTTGAACGAGGAAGTGGCCTCGTCATCATCAATCAGTTGGGCCTTCCCGCCCTTTGCTGGTACGGACTCCGTGAACTCTTCGTCGGAGCCGTAATCTACCTTCTCAGATTCGGTCGCCTCATCGTCGTCCTCACGACGGTCAGATGGCGTGTGATCAGAGGACTCGTGACCGTCGGAGTCGTCTCCGGAAGGATCGCCTGAAGGTTCGCCTGTTTGGCGAAGAGCCGTGGCTGCTTGTGTGGTCAGGGTAAGTGTGCTTGTTCTTGTGGGGAAGCTTCCACTTCCTCACCAGCTTGGTTTGTTTGTTGTAGCGGCGATAGCGTTCGGCGTTCGTCAGATGTAGAGGCCTGGGGGGATTGATGAAGTACCCCGGTGTATTGCTTGACTCGGTAGCCTAGCACATGGTCGAGTTCCGAGAGGACGTGTGTGGATTCCTCAACATAAGTTTACGTACAGGCACGAAGAGCTCGGTGCTCAACTGCCCTTTGGTAGGCTTCGACTCCTTCGATGTGTGGACTGGTGGACGTACCCACTATTCTACCCGCTTCGCCCTGATGTCTACTCTCATCACGCCCGAGCCAGAAGCTCCCCCGCTGGAGGGACGGGTCGTGCGTCCGGGGTAGGGTTCCTCGGTTCTGAGGAGTCCGTGGACGCGGCTTCTAGGCCTATAGAAACTCGGTACATACCTACGCTCGTAGCCCTACGGTCCGCCATGTCCAACACATTCTCTGGTATCGGCATCTCCCTCTGTCCTGGCTTCAGATTGCGTCGGTTCGTCCGGTGGATCTGTTTGCTCTGGAAGCACGAATGACCGGATCGGCGACGGACGGTCTAGTTGCGATCCTTGTAGTCACGGATCATAAGGCTGATAAATCTCATCCAAGGGATGGATGAGTGACGAGCCCGCGCTGGTCCTTCCACGACGTCGTTGACGATGTCTAGCCAAAGTTGTTGCGTGACGTCTATTCGCCTCCCGTAGGCGATAGAGTGGATGATGTGCCACATGTGAGTAGAGGCACGGTCGACACCGTATGTCTTCGAGGACAGGCATATGTTCACTATTTTGAAGAGCGTGTACAAGAGTGGAGGCAACATCCTCTGAGTGACATGAGAGATGTCGTTGAGCCTTTGAGTTGGGTTTGCCGAGACCCCGAGAGCGAGAATCTCGCTGAATAGCTCGGGGCCGGATACAAGTGGCTCAAATGGAGCCTCGGGAGTGGCAGCAGGCAGATGGAGGATTCGACGGAGGTCCTCCAGAGTGACTGTCATCTCGGTCTGGTCGACGCGTCCCACGAGGGTCAGGACATCGTCTCTGGTCTCCAAACGAGAGGTGGCCCACAAATGCTGCACATAGATGAGTGGCACGTCGACGGTGGTTTGCATAGCATAGGCCACCGGGTGCACCTTGAGTATCTCCAGTACTACGTCGTCTTGAACAGCGACGTTCATCAGGTCGACGAACTCGTTGTTCTGGATGATTGGGCGAAGTTGCTCCCGAGTAATCAGTGCGCGATCAGCAGCGTTGTTGATCGGCGAGGGTGGAGAGTTTTGGTTACGAGCCATTTCTGTCAAACAAAACAAAGCTTTATGTCAGTGGATGTTAAAAAAAGCTAAGTGTTGAAAATTGGTGAGATGAGGACATACTGAAATCCGATTCGGAAAAGAGTATTTTCCGAATCTCACTAGGTTTTCAAACACTTAAGAAAAATTGACTATACCCTCGACTAGGCACGAGTCGGAAAACCTCGAAAACCCAAAAGTGGGTATTTCGTATTTTCCGAGTCGGAAAAGATCATGTATGTAAAGGTGAGTTTTCCGATTCGGAAAACATGTTTTCCGAATCGGGAAACCATTTATCACTTAGAAACTAAAAATGAGCCAAAAAGCCTTGTTCTCACACTCGATTCGGAAAACCTCGGAAACCCATAAGGGTAGTTCCATGTTTTCCGAATCGGAAAAGATTTGAGTTGAAAAAATGTGAGGCTCATGACTCGATTCGGGAAACCTGATAATCCGAATCGGATTTATCTGGTTTTCCGAATCGGAAAACCAACATGAATACCCTTCGTGTTTGGATTCGGAATATATGAATACTCAAGTTTTCCGAATCGGAAAATATGAATATTCCGATTCGGAAAACCGAGACCCTTCGGTTTCTCGCTCAACAATCGTCTCCAAAACACATATTTGAAGCCCTAAACTAGTTACATTCAATCTAAATCAGTAAAAACTAAGTTTAGGAGCATATTTGGATCGATTTAACGTCCCGAAAACCCATTCCAAGAAGTTTGGGTTTCGGGTAAGTTTAAAAACTTTAGGCTTCGATCCAGGCCTTAAAATGATAAGATTAAACGTTAAAACTACGTAAGGGTTGCTCGAAAACTTACCAGTATTGCAGATATGTAATCAGATTCAAGAACGGAGCAAAAACGAGCGACTACGAGATCGGTTGCGAGAAGCGGTTATTGGGTGAGTTCAGAGAGAAAAACTTGAAGATTTTTGAAAGTGTAAATAGTAAAATCTCAGAATTCAAGAATTTATATTTTTCCGAAATACACTGTGTTTGGCTCGTAAAACGCTGTTTGGTTCTCTCTTTTTGGCTCTCTTAACCCGACTTTCACCATTTGGCAAAAATAACCCGTGGACTTGAAGTTTCAAGAAACTTACAAACAAGTCCCTGAACTTGTAGTTTGATAAAATTTTCAAAACAGACCCTGGACTGTAAGTTTCACAAAAGTGCAAAACTAGTCCCTGAACATAACATTCAGAAAGTGGCAAAGTTAGTCCCCGAACTTGTAAGTTCAAAACATGTACTCTACCGCCCCCTGAACTTTCAAGTTCACAAAAATTTACAAGTGCACCTCCCGATCCTTGAATAAAGAGACTTACCTGGTACGTCTCAACTGGGTTTTGTGCGAGTTCGGATTTGAATTAACCAGAAGTCGTTATGAGTATCCATACCTACCAAAATAAGTACAAAATGGTATCCAGGGTATTGTGGATCCGAGAATGTTAGCATGACAAGCAAATATAGACACGACACTCCCCCTCGATTCATGCAAACATTCAAAGACTCCCCCGGCACACATGCATACATTAAATGAATTCCCGGCTTCCCCTAGACCTCAGGCAGGGAGGTCTAGCATTCCCAACTTACTTAGGAGAAAGAAGTGACGCTTCTCGTCGAACGGCTTAGTGACCAAATCAGCAAGCTGATAGTCACTTTCTACAAAGTACAGTTCAACATTACCTTTCTCGACGTGATCTTTGATAAAATGATATTGGATGTCGATATGCTTCGTTCGAGAATGTTGAACCGGATTCGCCGTGATTTGAATCGCACTCTTGGAGTCACAGTAATGGGAATCCTCTGCATTGTGTATCCAAAGTCAGCAAGTTGAGTTTTCATCCATAGAACTTGCGAGCAACAGCAGGCGGCGGCCACATATTCAGCCTCCGCAGTGGATAGAGACACGCAGTTCTGTTTCCGAGATGACCAACTCACTAACTTGTCTCCAAGAAATTGACAAGCACCGGAAGTGCTTTTTCTGTTAAGCTTGCAACCTGCATTGTCTGAGTCTGTACATGCTATTAGTTCAAAACCAGAATCCTTTGGGTACCAAAGGCCGAAATCCGGTGTGCCCTTCAGATACCTAAGGATTCTTTTGACTGCAGACAAGTGTGAATCACGAGGATCACACTGGAAACAAGCACAAACACCTGTGGAGAATACAATGTCGGGTCTACTAGCCGTGAGATATAAGAGGGAACCAATAATTGCTCGATAAGTCTTCTGGTCAACCGGTTTACCAGAAGAATCAGCGTTTAGTTGAAAATTCTTAGGCATTGGTGTTGCCGCAGAGTTTGAACCACCGAAATCAAAACGTTTTAACAAATCATGAACATATTTTGATTGATTTATAAAAATGCCATCAGGACGTTGTCGAACTTGAAGTCCTAGAAAGAACGTCAACTCGCCTATCATGCTCATTTTAAATTGGGATTTCATGGTGTTTTCAAACTCTTGGCACATCTCAGGCTTCGTAGATGCAAAGATAATGTCATCCACGTATATCTGAACTATGATTAAGTCACTACCTGATCTCCGAAGAAACAAAGTGGGATCGATTGTACCTTTCTTGTAGCCAACTCCTAGTAAGTCGTCGGTGAGAGTTTCGTACCATGCCCTAGGAGCTTGCTTGAGACCGTAAAGCGCCTTATCCAACGCGTATACATGATCTGTATATCTAGGATCTACGAATCCTTCCGGTTGTTCGACGTACACCTCTTCTTGAAGGACTCCGTTCAAGAAGGCACACTTGATGTCCATCTGATATACCGTCATGTTCTTGTGTGCGGCATACGCAAGGAAGATCCGAAAAGCCTCGATCCGAGCCACGGGCGTAAACGTCTCATCGTAATCAATACCCTCTTGCTGGCGATAACCTTTGGCGACTAATTGAGCCTTGTTCCGGATAATGAGGTCGTTCTCGTCTTTCTTGTTCCGGAATATCCACTTCAGGCCGATTATGGACTTTCCCCACGGTCTGGTCACCAAGCGCCATACTTTGTTTCTCTCGAATTCCGCTAGCTCTTCTTGCATCGCTAAAACCCAGTCAGGATCAGTAAGAGCTTGTGCAACATCCGAAGGTTCAAAGTCACTTAAGAACCCGCCGAATAAAATCAGGTTTTCGACATTCTTTGAAGATCGCATCTTGACAGGTTTGTGAGGGGCTCCCGATGATCTGGGAGGGGGGATGGTCTCTTGTGCACTTTCTTGAGTGTGGAAGAGTGACGTAGGCTTGTTGATTGTTGGATGCGTCGTTCTCATCGTGCACTACAAGGACCTCTGTCTGGTTCCCACTAGATGATCCTTCTTCCAGATTAGTCTGCGGTGCTGCTTCTAACCGGGGCTCGCGTACTACTTGAGCATAGGTTCTTTGAGCTAAGCTCGGTGAAGGTAGCGGAGCGTCTTCCGGTATTGGTGCAAGAACAGGGTGTGGTGTCTGTTCTCGGACGGGTTCCGGTGAGGCAGCAGATGAAGTTTTAGGGGGAGAAACCGCTGACTCTGGTGTCACTGAGTTTGTTGAAGTACTTGAAGATGGCTCAGTCATGAAGGCATCAGATGACACAGAAGTAATGGTTGAACCAGCGTGAGTAGGTACTACAATTGGACCCGTGAGAGTAGGTAGATCGTAATCTGCGAGGTCTATAAAGTCTAAAGCAAAAGAGTTAGTAGAAGAATTTGTGCTCGGTGGTGCGGTGGACAGTTCAGGCAGTAAGGCATTTATATTACTTGGACTTGCAATAGAATAGGTTTCGGTTTCAGAAAAGTCAACATTTGAGCTTTCCAAGATGGTTCAGGTCCATTTGTTGAACACCCTATAAGCCTTTGAGCTATGTGAGTATCCAATGAAGATAGACTCATCAGACTTGGGCTCAAACTTTCCCAAATCATCCCGGTCATTTAAAACATAGCATTTACATCCAAAAACTCTAAAGTAATCGATGGTTGGCTTACGCTGTTCGACCATTTTATAGGCGGTTTTACCGGTCCGCTTAACGATCAAAGTCCGAATCTGCGTGTAGCATGCTGTTGAGACGGCTTCAGCCCAAAATGATTGAGGAACGCCTGAATGAGCCATCATGGATCTTGCTACTTCGACTAACGTCCAGGTCTTCCTTTCTACAACTCCATTTTGTTGAGGAGTGCGTACAGTAGAGAAGTTCTGAGAAATTCCCACATCTTCAAGAAAGGATTGCAGCTTGGCATTGCGAAACTCGGTACCGTTGTCACTTCGTAACTTCTTCTCCCTGCGACCCAAGAGTACTTGTATTCGCTTGATGAAGGCAATGATTCGATTGGCAGCATCAGATTTGGCTCGTAGAAATTCAAGCCAGGTGAACCTTGAGAATTCATCAACGAGAACCAACATGTATTTCTTTCTGGCTAGGCTCTCAGTTCTCGTTGGTCCACACAGATCCATATGTATCATGTCAAGGGGAGTTTTACTGTTTGTATCCATCCTTGGAGGGTGTGAGCTTCTCGTCATCTTTCCTTGTTCACAAGAAGGACATAGTGTATCCTTTGAAAGACGAGTCTCCGGTAGTCCCTTGACAAGGCGTTTCGAAACCAACTTGTTCATGTCCTTAAAGTTCTGATGGCAAAGCCTTCTGTGCCATAACCAACTATCCACCTTTGACGCCTTAGCGAGCAAACAGATTGCATTCTTCGGATTAGAAAATGCTTCAAACTGAGGGTGTGTCTGAGGGATTGAACGGAAGACGGTGGAGTAAAGATTGTTGTTCCTTCGTGCACTGAGGACGACGTTGTTGTCTTCATCATTCACATCACTTCTGTATTGAAATTGCTTCACCCAGTATCCATTGTCACAGAACTGACTGGAGCTAAACATGTTGTACCCTAACCCCTCGACATACCTTACATCTTTGATGATGTATCTTCCGTCCGTGATTTTCCCATAACCCAGCATTGGCTTTGGTGTCTTGTCCGCAGTTTTGATATATCCTTCGAACCTTTCAACATAGTTGAAAAGGAAGGATCTCTGACCAGTCATGTGTCTATAAGCTCCAGAATCAAAGTACCACACATGACTGACCTGCAAGACAGATTAAGCTTGTTTAGGGACCCATTGCCAAATGGGTTCCTTTAGGTTAGAGACAGATGAAACAGTCGGTGCAGTCCCCTTTTCGGATTTCTCCTTAGGCGTAGGGGACTCCACTGACGAAGAGGATTTAGCTTTTCCTCTTTTTCTTCCCCTTCTCTTTCGAGATTTGACATTAGATTGACGAGCATTGAAAGAGTTAGTCACACCATAGCGCAAGAAATTATCAAACATAAAGCACATGTCATTACGAAACGTATCAAAAGCATCGTTTAAGTTGCGATTACGGTTTACAGACATATTTGAATGAAATCGTACACTAGGTGGAGCATAGCCCAATCCCGCACGGCCAGGACTACGCTTCTTATGGAAAGCTGAAAAAGTGTTGTTTCTCTCCTGATGATCCTTTCTTGGTGGCTTCACATTCTTTCCACCATCTTTCCTCCTCGCATCTGCATTCAAAGCACGGTGTGAGTTAGAGGACGGTTTAATAGAAATGGATTTGCCACCTTTTCTAGATGACGGTTTTGAAAAATTAGGTTTAGTGGAACTAAAAGTTGATTAGGTTTTACCCGAGACGTCTCACCCACTTCGAAAGTACTCGAATCAAAGTCAAGACTTTTGATGGGTTTGACTAAGGTACAAGCATCATTAGAGTTGGATTTCTTGTTCTGGAGTCCCTTAGGTGTGTGTGGCTTAACTGACTTCTCCCTGTCAGTACTCAAACGTTCTGCACCCTTGGGGTTACTTTTCTCAGAACCAGAAGCTTGTGACTCAGCAGGCTTCTCAGGTTTTAAAACAACTGACTGCTTTTTCTTGGGAATCAAACCAGAAGGATCATCATCCTCGTCCAAAAATACTTTCACATCATATTCAACGTTGGGATCTTGGACGGTCTTAGGTTCTCTGATCCTATGATGTGAGCTAAGGGATGTCTCATCATCATCTGGTTCTATGGAGCAAAGGTTTTCAAAGTCCATAACTTTTCTTCTCAAAAGAGAAATAGACACACCTTGGTTGGTTAAAGATTGCCGATACATCATCCTTTCATCATAAAAGATTTCTTCGGCTATTTCAAAATGAATATCTTGGAGAATGTATCGAGTTTGAAGATCCGCAACCTTGGTTTTAAAATCAGTAAATGTGGAGGTTGCGGTTTCACACTCCGAAGAAAGCCTAATTCTCTCGGCATTGGCCTCGAGTAAGTCCCTTTCCAGAGTGTGAACCAAGGTGTCCTTTTCCGAGACAATCGCTCTTAGATTCAAAATCTGATGTTGACAGGCATCTAAGTCCATGGCTTTCAGTCTAAGTTCAAACACCTCCTTTTCTAGTGATGGTCTCACCATTGATTACTTTAGTGTAAGTGACAGTCTGTCTAACATATTCCTCAGTTACGTGTCCTCCTACAAAGACAGGTTTGGGCTTGGAGGCGGCCATGTCCTCAAAGTTGTACAGATATGAAGGTGCCTGTTCTAAAACATGATTTTCAGAGAGTCCTAGGCCGAGTTTAGCTTTATAAAAAGGATTCTTCTTGGCATGCTGGGTGAGAATACTCAGAGTCTGTTCAGATTGTCCTCTTTTGAAATTGTTGTCCTCAAGCTCTTGAATTTTTGAAAACAATCTAGTTCTTTCTTCCGAAAGTAACTGGAATTTGATTGTGAGCTCTCCATGGTTACTGTTAAGTTCCTCATGGGATTTTTGAAGAGACAAAAGTTTGTTTGACAAATTGGACTCTCTAATGCCAGACTCAAGTATCTCACGGTTATAATCTAAAGTCAAATCCTCGAGAGAGCTTTTATAAATGGCACTGTCGATTCTGAATTTCGTGACGAGAGTTCTTTCTGACTGGAGAGACTTCTCTCTAAGTCACAAATTTTAGCTTCTAACATTGCCACAGTATCAGTAATATCGGGAATAGTAGATACCTCAGATGGATCGATGTCTTGATAAGTGCTAGGACCAACAGCTTCCGGTCCTTCAAAATCAGCCATCAAGCACAAACCCTTCACCATGTGGTCATCCTCATTCGAGCTCTCTTCCTCGCATACCCAATTTTCCTCTTCAACAAGCAAGGCAACCCCCTTCTCCTTTTTCCTCAACAAGGCAACCTTTTTCTCAAAGTAGGCCGCGTCCTTGTATTTGAGCGAGCAGTCTTTGGCATAGTGTCCCAACTTACCACATTTGTAGCAGGTGGTAGTGGGACTTGCGGTTTGTTGAGGAGCTGGATTTTGGTTCATGGGAATCGGGGGTTGACTGTATCTTTGACCCCCTTGGTCGGTTGGAATGGGTTGATCTTCTCTCGGAGCTTGTCTGGAGCTGCTTCCCTGTTGATCACCTCCGTTATAGTTTCCTTTGCCACGGTCCATTCTCTCATCTGACCAACGGTCGTTCCTTTCTTGCTCATACCCGTACCCCGGTCCTTGATCATACCTTCTGCCTTCAAGTCTGTCTCCATACCCGCGTTCATACCCTTGACGACTATACCCAGACACTGGTGCATACTGCCTCGTGTTCCCCCGATAGTTGTGATTGGGATTCTGACCTTGCCAACTTCCTTGAGATCCTGAACCTCCTTGATAATCCAAATACGTGTTGTCTCTTCGGGAGTTGTCTCTGAATCTTCCCAAATCATACGACTGAAACCTGTCACCCTGCTGATAGTCTCCTCTTCCTTGGTTGCTGAACTGAGCTCTGTCCATCTGATAATGTCCTCCTCTTCCTTGCCCCATCTGGTTTCCCCTTTGAAATCCATATCCCCGGGATCTGTTGTATCCTCTTTTTGCGTTCAGCTTTTGCACATTGTGCGAGATTAGGGCAAGTGACTCACTCACGTTGAAGAGTTCTTCATCAGAAATAGTGATGATCATGGGATCATCGGGATGTTGCATACCAGGACCAAAGTTCGGATTGAACTCTTGGTTGTAATCTTCTTGATGATACTGAGGAGGTATGTTGTTGTACTGAGTGGGTTGGATTGGAGCAGAGGTCGGTCCTCCAAAGGGCACAGTCGACAGTGCCAGAGGATCAACAACCTTCTTTGATCTTCCACCGGTAATGAACTCTTCATGCTGAATCATCATACTGAAACGATCGTGTAAACCAATAACTCCCAGATTTCTGCTCAATTGGATGTTAATGGCCAAGTTTTGCCATTCCGGAGTCAAATTCTTCAAAAACTTTACGTTGACTTCGTACTTGGTCTTCTCAACTCCTAGCCTCCTTAGATCGTTGACAAACGAGTTCAATCGTTGATAGGACTCTGTAAGGGATTCGCTTTCCCGAGCTTTGAATCCTTCATAAGCGTTCAGTGCGCTCTCCTTTTGGCTTTCCAAAGCAGTGTCACCGCCTTGCATCTGTTGCTCAATCTCGACCCAGACATCCCGTGCGTTGGTCAGACTGTCGACTCTGGCGTACATATCATTCGGGAGCGCCATGATTAGGAGAGTGAGTGCTCGTTTGTCAATGAGGTGACGAGCCCTTTGTTCTGGGTTGTACATATCTACGGGTTTTTCCACGACATATGCCGGTAGCTCAGGGCAGTTGTCCGTTCGTGGTACTGCGGCTACGGTGACTGTCGGTCTGACCGGGCCTTCACATATGGATTTCATCAGGTTTTCATCGAGAAGGTCAAGGAAATGGATCATCTTTCGCTTCCACTGCTGATACTCGCCCATCACCAAGACGGGAGGGCGAGACTCGGATCCGATGCCGATAATTTCTTTCGACATCTCGTTCTCTCAAAGAGGATCTCCTTTGTTTGAATCACTTGGCAAGAAAAAACTTTTGGAAAAAATACTAATACCTTGAGCGCCTCGGGACACAGTTAGCTTTAAAAAAAATTTTAAAAAAAATTGGAAAATGGCTAAGTGTCGGATTCGAGGAAAACTTTTGCAAGAGTTCTGGGTCAAAGAGGCGAAATCCGATCTGGAAACTGATGTTTTCCGAATCGGATTTGGCTCACAGGTAAGAGTTCGGAAAACCCTTTTTCCGATTCGGAAAAGTGTATTTTCCGATTCGAAAAATGAGTGGTGCGGAAAAAGGAGCTTAATTCGGAAAATGAGAAACAAAGGAGCAAAACCCCAAGTCAGATGGCCAATTTCCCGATTCGGAAAACAAGTTGTCCGATTTGGAAAAGGCACAAAATCCGATTCGGGGAAAAGTACAAATTCCGATTCGGAAATTTTGAACTGAAAAATCAGCTCATGTTTTCCGATTCGGAAAACCTGCACAGAAGCTCCGAAATTTTTTTCAAAACAACCCAAAAACACTTAAAAATTAAGTGTTAAGACCCCCAATTGGTGTAAAAACAGTATAAAAGCCTTGGGAAATCACTTAACACTTAAAACCACTTCTTTTAAAGGTCTTTTTCGATTAAACAACCCAAAAAGTTTTGAAATAAAAACTTTTTGAAAACCTTTTAAAAACCAAGAATCAAGCCAAGGAATCAACAATGGATCAAGCTCTGATACCAATTGTTTGTCCCAAAACAATAGAGAGAGGAGATGGAGAATAAATCAAGAATAAATTAACACACTAGAATCTCTTGATGAATGCTTCAAAGGTGAAAATGATGATATATTGCGAAGAAGATTACATCCAAAATAAGTTTGATAAAAGCATTAAGAACAAAACCCTAAACCTCTCATTCTATTTATAGCAATGAGGGAGAATTACAAACTGTCATAAAAGGCCCCCGAAGATTAAGACTTCTAAAGAGGGGCATACAAACAAGCTAATGTTCAAAGGAAATGAAATTAAACTACTAAAAGCATGTAAGGATAAACTTCTGACTCTTCACAAAATAAGTCATCTGTACGCTTTTGATAAGCATTTCTATTTGCCGCACTAGCATTTGCTGGTGGGGCCTCTCCTAGAGGCTCTTCTAGGACATACCACTTTCTCTCGTGTCTGAGCACAATCTGCAGATTTCGCTCCCAGTCGAGAAAATTCGAGCCAATAAGTTTGTCCTTTTCTAGGATGGAGCAAAGACAAAGGTTATTAGTGTTGGTAATTGTGTTTTCCATCTAAACATTAAAAACTTGGTTTTAGTACCTTTGAATAAATGGTTCTCAATAAACCCTTAAATAATTAAATATCGGGCTAGGATACTTATTTCATACGTCCTAATGTGAGGTTTGAGCACGCCCCACCAGGCCCGTATTATTTTGGTAGGTAAGGACTTTTACCAATCATATCTATCTGACATGACTCCTAGATCTTTTTTGGGACAACGGTTATCACCATACATGTTTTAGTCCCTCTTAGTGCTTTTTGGCTCGGTACCACCCGGTAAACTTAACAGAACCAAAACAGATCTCACCACTTGGGACAGGATGTACTCTGGGCGGTACCACCTGATTATCGTAGAGTCTTTTCACCCCCTCCCAACTTCGGTTTGAACACTATTTATGTAAAAAATTACACCAGTCGATTATCGTATAAAAATGTGTGAGGCTTAACCGTCGAGAGAAAGAAATTACAATCGATAATAAGTGCGATGAAAAGTAAATTATCACAATTGATTTGATGATGCAGGAAAAACCTCTCGAAGGAGGAAAAAACCTGCGGTCGACTGATAAACGGTTGATAGTGCACTATAATCACCAAGCAGGGGTGATATCCTTCAAGATTACAGTATGCGTCGTGCGATTACAATAGAAATAACTAGTTACGATTGAACGTAAATTACAAATATTGTGTAACTTTATGCTAGAGAATATAGTTGTTGCTTCAAAAGTTGTCCGGGGCTTCAAGTGTTTGTCTTCGTGGCTTTATATATTGTTCTTGATAACAGTCGAGTATTTATATCTCTAACAGTTGTAACGATCGACTCATTAAATGTCATTGATTCTTTGTCTTGAATGTTCTTCAATAAGCGTAGACCTGGTCTTCAACGGGAGGGAGAGATATCCGGTAACTGACGATCTCCTGCAATCAATAAAGAAACGGTGGACAAAGGTTACCGTTAGCTAAATATCGTACGTCTTTGTATATATGTCGTACGATATTCATGTATTATTTGTTCGACATTCACTTGAGGGTATTATTAGATTTATCTCAGGACCTTATCTTAATACAGGATTATCATCCTGAAATATATCTTACGATTATAGTCGGTCATCGTGCGATCGTGGATTTTTACCCAAACAGTTTCCCCCCAAGATTTAGAAAAATATTCTAATATTTTACTAAATCTTTTATTCGTTGTACGAGAGATCAATGAACGTTGCTTAACGGCTTTGCTAGTCGCATGGCGCGGATGACGTCATAGAGCCGTTATACGACAGGTGTCCTCCAACGGCTAATTGAGGACGCGTGAACGATTTTTTGCGATGATTCACCTCTAATTTGGTTACTATAAATAAAACGACTTAGATTAAGAAAAATTTTTACAAAATCGTTTTCTAATTCTTCGCTGATTTACAAAATCAATTCCCGGTCGTAATCCGTCCCAAATTTGGCAAAGATTCCGAGTGATTAGGGCATATAAGGTAATCCTTTTCCCTCCTGTATATGCGTCTGAAATCCATTGCTAGGAAGAGTTCTAAAGGTGTAGACGTCCTTAAGTTTTTACGATTGCGAAACAGTTTAGGGAGACTAGATTTTGTAATGTCGCACGAAGTCAGTAGTTCAATCACTAAGAGTCTAGAAGTCGGAGAGTTGAGAGATCTCGCGGGGTTACCGGAGGGTGCCTATATTAGAGTGGCTACAAAAATTCGGCCGACGGATGCTACGACGGGGTTTTTTGCCCTGTTAGAGTATCCGTTCAAGATCGGATTTCCATGGCCTTACTCCCTACTGTCTCGAGCCTTTATGACTCGGTTCAACCTTTCTCCTGGCCAACTGATGCCCCAATTCTGGCGGGTTATCCAGGTCATCGAACGGGAGACACGGGATTGTGGTCACCCTGCGTTTTCAGTCGATGACCTCCTCTCGGCCTACCATGTGCCGAAGCTGTCTTACAACCGTTATGGGTTGTTCCCCAAGGGTAGGAATGATAAAATGCTTGTTCATTGTACTCAAGTAAACGATCGAGGCTGGAAGTCTCGATATGTCTTTGTCCAGACGTCGTCAGTTGTAGGTTGTGACAACTGACAATTTTTGGCCTTCAGGTTAGCTACTCGTTAAATCACTCAGTAGTGTTTCCGTAGGTAAAAATTTAGTCATTTAAGTCATTGGAAGAATCTAGGTTAGTTTGCGTGAAAAATTTAGGCAAAAACCTAGAAATCCCGAAAACAGCTCGAAAAAGCCCGTACCGGCCCAAAGTCGCCCGAAAACCCTATAATGCCAAATTTTAAGCCAACTGGTATAAATTATGATGATTTTATAGAAATAAAAATAAACTGTTCTAAATGACCTAATTTCATGCTCGAAAAGTCGGTTTTGTCGAAAAACTCTCGCGAACCGACACTGCGTATAATATAAACAGTATAAGGATTACTTTATAAAAAAAAAAAAGGTCAAGGGTTGGGTGGGCCCTACCTTGGCCGGCCACCCCCCCCCCCCTATTTCCCTCTCTCTCTCTTTTTCCAATGCTTATAATCATTTCCACCATTTTCCAATTCATTTTTATTATTCAAAATTCAAATTTCTCTCCTCTCTCTCTCTCTCTCTATTTTTCTCTTCTCTCTCTAAACCTTCAAGAAATCAGCCAAATATCTTCCAAAATCTGGGTTTTTGAGAGATTCAAACAAAGATTTTGAAGCTCTAATAGTTGTATCATCAAAGGTAAGGGTAGTTTGTATGTCTTAGAATCGATTTCTAGCATTTTTGGAGCTATTTCTTACTCTTTTTGAGGTTTAAACCCTCTTTGATGGTTGAATATCGTTCTTGATGTTTGAGGACGAGAATGAACCATAGAAATGTGTAAAAACATTCAAAGATAGTGAAATTCTATGACTCTTCCCTATGAACACAAGATTTGAGTGAAAAACCACTTGTTTTGATGTTTTGTTACTCATTTGGGGCTGAAAATCCTTTTATTATTTCATGCATGTGACTTGATGATGTTCAAGTTTATTTCATCTATTTATGTGGTATATGATTGGGGGATTTTAGTTTTATATCAAATGAACCCCCAAATCTTAAAGATTATAAGTGTTCATGGTGAAAATGTTGAGTTTTGATTCTGGAATGAAGCTGACAGAATGTTGCATGGTGTTTGGACGACCCAAAAAGGGTGTTTATGGATTCATTTTTCTCTAAAATTTTTATGGTTCAATATTTTATGTGTTAGGGTTCAAACCCCACTGGAATCATTCAAAAATTCCAAGTTTTGAACCCTCAACCATGTCAAAACGTTTTAGTGTTCAACAGCTTCTGGTCAGAATTTTATATCAACTTCATTCATGCATATCTCCATGATAACTTAACTAAAATGCATGATTCTTGATTCTAAGTTCAATTTCAGTGAGTTAGCTTTCCAAAGAATCTGAGATCTCATGATTTGGTGGATTTTTGAGTGCTCAACCAATGAAAAGAAATTCGTGGTGCAATCTGTCCAAGGATGGCAGATTCACATGCATGGATTCAAGAGGTCATATCTCATTCAAAAATCATCAAAATCGTGTGAAACTTGTTTCATTAGTTAGATATTTGTTTTATCTTGAATATCCCTTTTGAAATTTGAATTTTGGTGTAGAAATGAATTCTCTATGGTACAAACATCACTGACTTGTATTTCCAAAAATGATTTATGCACACTGATTTTACAAGAATTTCTAAAATATGCTAAATATCTCCAAAAATCACGAAATTTGGTGGAAATGTTGTTAACACCCCAAATATCAGTAGATAAAAATTTGATAACTTATCTCCTTGTGGACCCAAGCTTAAAGGCAACATTTTTGCAATAAAACAAATCTGTCAGAATCTGATTTCTCCAAAAAGATTGTTTTACAAACTTCAAGAAATCCCATATGTTTGGATATTATTTTAAAGTAACTAAAAGCAATTTTAATCTAGGATTGAACTTAATAAATTAAGTAAAGGCATTATAATAGGATTTCGGTAATGACATAAGTTGAGTATGGACCGTTGGTTTTAAGACTTACATCAAATTACGTATGATCTAGGGCACAAGTAGACGAGGGGAAATCGGGGTTACGTGCGCTATCACTTGTCCAAACGCTAAGCTACTCAAGGTGAGTATACATGGCCCCTCTTTTACCGTTTTTACGTATTTGGGGTGAAAAGCATGTTGTTGATGAAAATGTTATGAAATGTGCTTTCGAGCAAAAGTTATGCAAAATGTGATGAACGTTGCTTTCAAGCAAGTAATTATGCATTATGATGATATGTATTGAGTAATATTCCCCTTATAATATACACTACTATTAACTCGTTAGGAGCCTATGACTTAGTGGATAGCGCTATTTGGTAAAGAGACCCACCCTATTGACTGACGAGTAGAGGGTGCACTATTTCAGAATTTACGACTACACATGTGGGTTAAATCCCACCGCTGAGGTAGTCATTGGAAAACGTTCTACACATGTGGATTAGGATTTCCACCTCTGAGGTAGTTCATTTAGAGCGTTATATCTTATGTGGTTCGCGACCGCCTATGAGATATATCGTTGGGGTGAAACGGTTTGTAGTGGCTCAATCTTACATATCTTATGCATAAATTATATTTTAGACATTTGTTGATGTCCAAAGTTTTATACGATAAAAGTCTGCATGTAAAACCTTTTGTGCATATGAAAACCTGTGAACTCACCAACTCTCGTAGTTGACGCTTGTTTTAACATGCTTTTCAGGAAATCAGAAGGTGATTGAAAAAGCTTAATTTTGAGTACTTGTAGGCATCAATCAAGACTTCGTACTTTATTTTACTATGTTTGTAAACTTTAAATTGGGTTTGGTTGTAATAACTTTTGTAAACTTTATATTTTGCTTAATGAATGATTGATGGTATTTATCTCCTATCGCTATGAAATCTGAACTGTTGCACCTCAAGATTCCGCTTTAGCGGGGTGTTACAGAATTGGTATCAGAGCCATAGGTTATAGAGAACATCGGTTTTTCATAAAAACCAAGTACTATAACCAACCTTTTTCTAAGATAAGTTAAAACTCTTAATTATAGATTTCGAAGTATAGGAGAATTTAAATACTAGTATGATTAGGATAGGTGCTATTCTGATATATCATAGATAGGCGGAGCCTGATCACCTATGCCTAGCCATGATATAAGTAGGATAAGACTTACGAACCAATCATACGGCTAGAGAATAAAAGTTGAAACTTTCTAGAAATTTCCTGAAAAACATAAATTGCGTGAGTTTGCATATGACATGTACAAAAATTTTCAAAAGTGCTTTCCATGTATTGACTAAATTCTTTTATCGCAGTTAACATGTCTCAGGAGACTGACCCATCCGAGTACCGGTCCCACGGATCCCCTGAGCACCCTAGGAGTGGGAATGGTGCTCCACGATCCCATACCGCTGACCAGGAGCGCGACCCATATAGCGACAGTGACGCCGACTCCCACCGACCCGTCCCTGCGACCCGAACCGGACTAAGGGTTCGTACCACCGCTCGGAAGCGCGTGCCCTTGCCTGCTCGGATGACCTTCCGCATCCCCACTAGGGATGGGGCAGGACCATCTCGGGTGAGAGGCCGAGGCAGATCCTCGTCGTCGTCCTCGTCGTCGTCATCCCCACCGCCCTACCGACCATCATCTACGGTAGCCCCCGTCGCCCGACCACCGCCAGTCGCCCGACCGCCACCAGTTGCCCGACCGTCACCAGTTCCTAGACCACCACATGTAGCTCGTGCCCCCGTCTTGTGCCTGAGGGGAATGACTCAGACCGAGCGCCAGGAGGTTGCGCGTCTAGCTCGAGGCCTGGATATCCACGAGCACATGATCGATCACCACGAACACATGATCGATTCTCTTATCGATGTGGCGGGAGCTGATAGTCAGCAGTTGACCCGAGTAGTGACTCTCCTTAGCCACACTATGGCCTCAATCCACCACTTGTACACAGTGGTGTATATGGTGATGGCCTTAGTTGTGCTTCTGTTTGGATGGGCCGTTTGGAGGGCTAGATTTTAGGAAATGGGATCTTTTAGTAGACTTTTTGGTGATGGAACTTTTGGATTGTTATTTTGGGGTGTGATGCCCAGTTATCGAACAATTTCTGATTATCTTGGATGACTGTAAAAGCATTATGATCTTTTGGATTATTTATTTTAGACGATGATATCTATGTTATGATCTTATGCTTTAGATGAATTTCATGTTATGTTTGCACATTATGCTTATAATTGGGGTATTTGATTATTATGCAACGAATGTTCTCGTTGAATTGCGTGACAGTTGGTTAACTTGTGAAAATACTATGATTAGAATAAGTAGTGTAGTTCATAAGTTACAAGAACTTAGACTTTGATAGCTCGCCACTAAATGCCTTTATTATGGTTATGTTTTAGAAACATGCCTCCAAGAAGGGAAGATCCGGAACTTGCAAGACTCGTTTCGGAGCAAGTATTAGCCTCTCTTCCTAACATAGTTAGTCAAGTGGCAGCCAGATTCAATGTTAACCAAAACCACAATCAAGAGCATAGAGAAAGGGAATGTACGTACAAATCCTTTCGGAGCTGCAATCCTGAGGAATTCCACGGAACTGAAGGAGTAGTTGGACTACTAACCTGGATAGAAGGCATGGAATCCGTCCTCCACATTAGCAAATGCACGGAGGGAAACAAGGTTGAATACGCTGCCTGCTTGTTACAAGGACGAGCTTTAACTTGGTGGAACACTCAAATTCAAACCCGCGGACGTGATGCAACCGGTCAAATATCTTGGGAAGATTTCAAGAAGATGCTCAAGGAAGAATTTTGTCCGAGAAGCGAAATACAGAAGTTGGAAGCTGAGTTATGGCACCACGAGATGAAAGGAAGTGACATCACCACTTACACCACCCGGTTCCACGAATTGGCCAAACTGGTACCGCACCTTGTGGCACCGGAGCAGAATAGAGTGGATCGTTATGTCTGGGGATTATCTCCAATAATTCGGGGAAATGTAACCGCAGCAGACCCAAAGACCCTGCAAGAAGCAGTCAACCTAGCAAACCGCCTCGCCAACAATGCAGTCCGATCAGGGACGTTTTCAAGAGACAGTGCAAAAGGAAAGAGGAAGATGGAAGAGCCTGCGAGAGGAAAGTTTGGGCAGAGGTTTAATAAGGATCGAAAGGTAGCAAAGAACTTTGGAATCCAGGCACCGGCCCCAGAAAAAGGAAAGGGACCACAGCGTACGTGTGATAGGTGTCATCGACAACACTTAGGAAGGTGCATTATTTGTCAAAAGTGCAATCGAGCAAGGCATGTTGCGCAAGATTGTAGATCTGGAGAAAGTCGAGCCTGTTATGAGTGTGGAACCCCGATCACTACCGAAACGTGTGTCCCAAGCGAAACCAGAGGTCTCACGCAAACCCAACTCCACCAGCAACCCAAGGAAATCGTGGAGGTCTGGCTCGAGGAAGAGCATTTGTGATTGGAGCAGAAGAAGCAAAGCAGAATCCGGATGTGGTCACAGGTACGTTCCTTCTAAACAACTATCCTGCATCTGTGCTTTTTGATTCCGGGGCAGATAGAAGTTATGTGTCGTTAGAATTCAGGCCTAAGATAAAAAAGAAATCACAGAACTTGAAAGAGGAGCATATAATTGAATATTCTAACGGGGAGTTAGTTAAGGCTAACAAGGTAGTCAGAAAATGCACTCTAGGCTTAGCAGGAAAGGATTTTAGTATAGATTTAATCCAGATCAAGATAGGGAGTTTTGACATAATCGTTGGTATGGATTGGATGTCTAACCACCGAGCGACGATATGTTGTGCCGAGAATATAGTTTTGTTAACACTACACGAGGGAGGTGTACTCGAAGTGCATGGAGAAAAGTGAAGGAGAGACATCAAGATAGTGTCATTTATGAAAATGCGAAGACATCTACGAAAGGAATGCGTAGCATTCATGGCACACGTCGTAGATAAGAAGGCAAAGGAGAAGCAAATCCAGGACATTCCAGTTGTGCGAGAATTTCCCGAAGTATTCCCGGAGGAGTTACCTGGATTTAAAAATGGTGAAAATTGGATTGGAGCTTGAAGATAATGAAGATTTGATGATTTGGATCTGGATTGATGTTTGTTTGTTGTTAGATTTGAGCTTTTGTCGTTTAATTGTGAAGATTTGAGCATTTTTGAGGCTATAATGATGGATTTTCGAGGTTTTGTTCGAAGTTCATCAATGGAGGTCCTTCAATGGAGGTTTTCGAGAGCTGTTCTTATATCTCGAGTCCAGATCTGAGTATTTCGAGCCTAATTTTTTTATTTCGAGCCTTATTTTGCTATCTCGAGTCATGATTTTGAGTTTTTCGAGAAATATCTCGAGCCATTTGAATTTTTTAGTCTTATTTGAGTAATTCGAGCCTTCCTTTCACATATCTCGAGCCAAAATTGATTTTTTTCGAGCCATTTTAAATATCTCGAGTGTACTTTAAAGCTGATAAAGGTGTTCTTTTAAGTCAAAAGCTGGTCAAAAACTCATCTCGAGTGTACTTTTACGTCAGAAGCAAGTACAAGTCATTGTCTCGAGTGTCTTTCAATAAAATTGCTCGGTCAGCAAGATATGGGATCGGTCAGCATTTTAATACCCTTGGTCAGCGCTTGAAAAGGCTTGGTCAGCATTTATTCGGTCGGTCAGAGGCAACCAGCATCAGTCAGCACCTGTTAGTGTGAGTCAGAGCTTAGTCAGCACATGGTCAGATTGTACTGACCGCTTATCTGACGTGGCACCAGATCTCGAGTCATCCACGTCGTCATCTCGAGTCATGATGTGGCGTTCGTTCATTGGGTGGAGGCGTGTGTATGACTTGTGTCTTGCGCGTGTAAGAGTGTGGCGGAGTGACTCAGGCGCGTGCCTGTTCTTTTCAGCTCTTGTCGGCACGTGGGGAACCATCTGGGCGCGTGACGGCGCGTGTGTACGATTGGAGGCGCGTATCTACACGTGTTAGCGCATGGGTGGCCGAAATTTCCATTTTTTTTTGTCTCGAACTTCCATTTCGAGTATATTCTTTCATTAGTTGTCTGACCAGATTTTTTTGTCTTTGGTACTCGAGACATCCATTCGAGCATATATGGAGCTGATCAAGCATGGTCTTTAAACAAAGATTTTTTGTCCATTTAATTTTCATATCTCCAGTCTAATTCTCGTTGTTTCATGACTTAAGAAATGTCTCATATGGAGAGTTTCTGATGAAGATGTCTCGAGATATCTACGAGGTGGAACATTTATTTGAAGAGCTGCAATGTCATATCCAGTTCAGATTTTATTTTTCTGATGCACGTTCAAGATCAAAGGATCAATCGAGCTTGCAAGGTTTATTCAGTTGGGCCTAAATTTCTTGTTGGGCCGTGAAGTTCTGATTGGCCCAAGATTGATCACCAATTTTTGTTGTAATCCAGATCCAATCCAATCCAGTTCCAGTTAGCTTCAGAAATCCCTGTGCTTAACCGGCCAATTTTTTCATCTCTATTTTTTCTAAACCCCAATAAAAGCCCAAAATTCAATTTTCATTTCTTGAAAATTGAATTTCTTGCATTCCCTCATCAGTTCCAAAACCTTTGAAGCCAAGTCAGATTGTAACGATTTCAGGGCGACAGTGATTGAGTTTTGTATTTGGTCGGATTATTCGGAAGGTTGATTTCCTGCTTTCTTTTCTTCAGAATCTAGTTCTTTAGCAGTTCTCTCCCCCTCACCAGCTTCAATGAGTGTACGGTTTCTTGTGGGCGACATTGTTGTAACCACTCATTGTTGTCGTGGCTTTTGCGCTTATCAGTACTGAGGTTTTGACGGTGGTTCTTGTCATCTGACTGTTTAAGAAGATTGAATCGATTCTTGATTTCTTTCTGTCTCTAAAGTTGTTTCGGGAATCGACTACAAATTGAAAATTGAATTTCTCTCATTTCCCCGCTGATCAGTTTCTTTGAAGATAAGCCAGATTTGATGTCGATATTCAGACTGTGGATGATCAGATTTTGTTTTCGGTTGGATTGGTTAGACACCTGAGCTTCTGCAATCGTTTTTTCTGGAGTTTTTTCCTTGTGGGAGCTAGACCGTTGACTGGTTTTTATTAGTGTTCTGAACTGATCACTTAGAGCGTTGAGAGCTATCCGTCAGTGTTCTGGTTCTTGTGGATGCTAGCTCTTTGAGTGCTTTCTATCATTGTTCTGGCATGATCAACTAGAACTTTGAAAGTTTGCAATCATTGATCTGGAGTTATGGTTGTGATCTAGACGTTCGAGTGCCGATGATCATCTGTCTGATTGAGAAGGTTGAATCAGAGTTTGGTTGTGTTTCAGTTCTGAAGGTTTTCAGGAAATCAGCTAATTTCTTGATCAGTTGAGAGATTAAAGAAGATATGCGTCTCTTTTTAGTATCATCTCCCAGCACTTTCATGATCATGGTGCTTCAGTGATCCAAGCTTCTTGTAGGTATGCTTTTGTCAGAATCAGCGTTCTTGAGCAGAATGTTTTCAGATGACGAACAGACTCTTCGTTCTTTGATGTTATACGAATGAACATCAAAGTGACTCGCACTTGTCTCTATCCCACCGGGGGATGCACCAATTTGCTTACGGAACAGCAATTGAGTTCAGAGGCTTTCGGTTGTGCTTGAGTAAATTGACTATGATGATCGTTTGATACAGAAGTTTGAGAGCTCGTTTTAAGGGGGAGCTTGGAATATGCAACGTAGCTGAGCACTGCTAAAGTTTTCTTAAAGAAGCAGGGGGAGAAGATCAGAGATGCTTCTTTATAAAACTTTAGGGGGAGATTGTTAGGACATAAAATGTCCTTATATGTGAAAGTTTTATAAGGAATCATTTTACTGTAAATAATAGAAAGGGAGGGCTTAAAGTGTAAAATAGTGTATAGATAGAGGGGCTAAAGTGTTGTAGTATATATAGAGATGGAATGGCTTTAGAGAGAGTTATGAGAGTCGTCTAAAGTGTTAAGTGTGTGTAATTCATGGTGTTTTGTACTTTCCACCATTGATGAATAAGATGATGACTTCATGATCTCTCTCTCCTCTAATTGTTCTTGATTTCTTGTTCTAACAATTACCCCCGTAACGTCAGGTAGAATTTCACATCGACTTAGTTCCCGGAGCAGGCCCCAAAGCAAAGTCGACATATCGTCTAGCACCGTCCGAGATGCAGGAGTTGTCAAATCAACTTCAAGAGCTGTTAGATAAGGGATTCATCCGACCCAGCTCTTCACCATGGGGAGACCCCGTTTTATTCGTCAAAAAGAAGGATGGATCTTTTCGCATGTGCATCGATTACAGGGAGCTGAACAAGATCACTATCAAGAACCGTTACCCTCTCCCACGCATCGATGATCTGTTTGATCAATTGCAAGGAGCAACTTACTTCTCCAAGATCGATCTTCGATCCGGATACCATCAGATGAGAGTTCGTGAAGAAGATATTGCCAAGACAGCGTTCAGAACTCGTTATGGTCATTACGAATTCTTGGTCATGCCTTTTGGTTTGACGAACGCTCCAGCAGATTTTATGGACCTGATGAACAGAGTATGTCGACCGTACCTAGATAAGTTCGTGATTGTCTTCATAGACGACATCCTGATTTACTCTCAAAGCAAGGAGGACCATGAGCAACATCTGAGGTTGATACTGGAATTACTCAAAGCTGAAAAGCTTTATGCCAAGTTCTCAAAGTGCGAATTTTGGATTCGAGAAGTACACTTTTTGGGTCATGTGGTGAACAAAGAGGGAATACATGTCGATCCAGCTAAGATTGAGGCTATAAAGAAATGGGAAACTCCGAAGACACCGACGGAGATTCGACAATTTCTCGGTTTGTCAGGATACTACTGGCGATTCATTGCAAATTTCTCCAAGATTGCGCAGCCGCTGACAACCTTAACGCAAAAAGACAAGAAGTTTATTTGGGGAGAGAAACAAGAAGAAGCGTTTCAGTTACTCAAGCATAAGTTGTGCAATGCACCCATTCTGGCATTACCCGAAGGAACGGATAACTTCGTGGTGTATTGCGATGCTTCGCATCAAGGCTTGGGATGTGTTTTGATGCAAAACGAGAAAGTCATTGCTTACGCATCTAGACAGCTGAAGATCCACGAGAAGAATTACACCACTCATTATTTGGAGCTCGGAGCAGTGGTGTTTGCCCTCAAGATTTGGAGACATTATCTTTACGGCACCAAATGCACCATCTTTACGGATCACAAGAGCCTCCAGCACATTCTCGATCAAAAAATGTTGAACATGAGGCAGAGAAGATGGGTCGAGTTGCTCAATGATTACGATTGTGAGATTAAGTATCACCCAGGAAAGGCGAATGTTGTAGCTGATGCGCTGAGCAGGAAGGAAAGAGTGAAGCCTACAAGGACGCGAGCCATGGGAGTGATAGTACAAACCAGTTTGAAAAGTCAAATATATGAAGCCCAGAGAGAAGCTTTAAAGGCTGACAATCTAAAGAAAGCAACTCTTCACAAGATGGAGAAGGAGTTTGAGGAGAAAGCGGACGGAGTGCGTTATTTTAAAGAAAGAATTTGGGTTCCAAAAGTCGATCTGTTGAGGTCAATGATCATGGACGAAGCTCACCAGTCAAAGTACTCGATACATCCAGGATCTGACAAGATGTACAAAGGACTGAAGGAACACTATTGGTGGCCTGGAATGATGAAAGATGTAGCCACTTATGTAAGCAAATGTCTGACTTGTGCAAGAATCAAGGCGGAACACCAGAAACCATCAGGACTTCTGCAACAACCAGAAATCCCATAATGGAAATGGGAGCAGATATCAATGGATTTCGTGACCAAGCTACCCAAGACCAAGAAGGGACATGATTCGATATGGGTAATCGTTGACCGACTCACGAAATCTGCGCACTTTTTGCCAATACGAGAAAGCTTTAGCATTGATCGACTCGCGCAACTGTACGTCAACGAGATAGTTATGCGTCATGGAGTACCAATCTCAATCATCTCCGATAGAGACAGTAGATTCACTTTGCGATTTTGGCAGTCACTACAGGCAGCATTAGGTACTAGCGTAGATTTGAGCACCGCTTACCATCCTCAGACCGACGGACAGACTGAGAGAACCATACAAACGTTGGAGGATATGCTGCGTGCTTGTGTGCTGGAATTTGGAGGTAGTTGGGATGATCACCTACCCTTAGTTGAGTTTTCTTACAACAACAGCTATCACACCAGCATCCAGTGCGCTCCATATGAAGCCTTGTACGGACGTAAGTGTAGATCCCCACTTAATTGGTTGGAAGTGGGAGAAAGTCGATTAATTAGACCTGATATCGTACAAGAGACCACTGATAAGATTAAGATGGTTCAGGAGAAGCTTAAAGCGGCCAGAGATCGCCAGAAAAGTTACGCTGATAATCGAAGAAAACCATTGGAATTCTAGATTGGCGATAGAGTGCTACTGAAGGTATCGCCTTGGAAAGGGCTAATAAGATTTGGAAAGAAGGGAAAATTGAGCCCCCGATTCGTTGGACCATTCGAGATTTTGGAAAGAATCGGACCAGTCGCCTACAGATTGGACCTACCCCTAGAGCTCAGCAATATTCATGACACTTTCCACGTGTCCAATCTGAAGAAATGCCTATCGGAAGAGAAAGTGGTCCTACCTCTGGAAGAAATCCAAATTGATGAACAACTGCGCACCACGGAGGAACCAATTGAAATTCTTGATCGAGAAACCAAGCAGCTTAGGCGCAGTAAAATACCAATCGTCAAGGTTCAATGGAATTCAAGACATGGGCCGGAGTTCACTTGGGAGCGGGAGGCATTCATGAAGAGCAAATACCCGCACCTTTTCACAAAAGACCCCTGTGGTAGCAGCAAGAAGTAAATTTCGGGACGAAATTTCTTTTAACAGGGGGTAAATGTGACAACTGACAATTTTTGGCCTTCAGGTTAGCTACTCGTTAAATCACTCAGTAGTGTTTCCGTAGGTAAAAATTTAGTCATTTAAGTCATTAGAAGAATCTAGGTTAGTTTGCGTGAAAAATTTAGGCAAAAACCTAGAAATCCCGAAAACAGCCCGAAAAAGCCTGTACCGGCCCAAAGTCGCCAGAAAACCCTATAATGCCAAATTTTAAGCCAACTGGTATAAATTATGATGATTTTATAAAAATAAAAATAAACTGTTCTAAATGACCTAATTTCATGCTCGAAAAGTCGGTTTTGTCGAAAAACTGTCGCGAACCGACACTACGTATAATATCAACAGTATAAGGATTACTTTATAAAAAAAAAGATCAAGGGTTGGGTGGGCCCTACCTTGGCCGGCCACCCCCCTATTTCCCTCTCTCTCTCTCTTTTTCCAATGCTTATAATCATTTCCACCATTTTCCAATTCATTTTCATTACTCAAAATTCAAATTTCTCTCCTTTCTCTCTATTTTTCTCTTCTCTCTCTAAACCTTCAAGAAATCAGCCAAATATCTTCCAAAATCTGAGTTTTTGAGAGATTCAAACAAAGATTTTGAAGCTCTAATAGTTGTATCATCAAAGGTAAGGATAGTTTGTATGTCTTAGATTCGATTTCTAGCATTTTTGGAGCTATTTCTTACTCTTTTTGAGGTTTAAACCCTCTTTGATGGTTGAATATCGTTCTTGATATTTGAGGACGAGAATGAACCATAGAAATGTGTAAAAACATTCAAAGATGGTGAAATTCTATGACTCTTCCCTATGAACACAAGATTTGAGTGAAAAACCACTTGTTTTGATGTTTTGGAGCAAATCTGCCAGAATCTGCCAGAATCTGATTTCTCCAAAAAGATTGTTTTACAAACTTCAAGAAATCCCATATGTTTGGATATTATTTTAAGGTAACTAAAAGCTATTTTAATCTAAGATTGAACTTAATAAATTAAGTAAAGGCATTATAATAGGATTTCGGTAATGACATAAGTTGAGTATGGACCGTTGGTTTTAAGACTTACATCAAATTACGTATGATCTAGGGCACAAGTAGACGAGGGGAAATCGGGGTTACGTGCGCTATCACTTGTCCAAACGCTAAGCTACTCAAGGTGAGTATTCACGGCCCCTCTTTTACCGTTTTTACGTATTTGGGGTGAAAAGCATGTTGTTGATGAAAATGTTATGAAATGTGCTTTCGAGCAAAAGTTATGCAAAATGTGATAAACGTTGCTTTCAAGCAAGTAATTATGCATTATGATGATATGTATTGAGTAAAATTCCCCTTATAATATACAGTACTATTAACTCGTTAGGAGCCTATGACTTAGTGGATAGCGCTATTTGGTAAAGAGACCCACCCTATTGACTGACGAGTAGAGGGTGAACTATTTCAGAATTTACGACTACACATGTGGGTTAAATCCCACCGCTTAGGTAGTCGTTGGAAAACGTTCTACACATGTGGATTAGAATCCACCTCTGAGGTAGTTCATTTAGAGCGTTATATCTTATGTGGTTCGCGACCGCCTATGAGATATATCGTTGGGGTGAAACGGTTTGTAGTGGCTCAATCTTACATATCTTATGCATAAATAATATTTTAGACATTTGTTGATGTCCAAAGTTTTATACGATAAAAGTCTGCATGTAAAACCTTTTTGCATATGAAAACCTGTGAACTCACCAACTCTCGTAGTTGACGCTTGTTTTAACATGCTTTTCAGGAAATCAGAAGGTGATTGAAAAAGCTTAATTTTGAGTACTTGTAGGCATCAATCAAGACTTCGTACTTTATTTTACTATGTTTGTAAACTTTAAATTTGGGTTTGGTTGTAATAACTTTTGTAAACTTTATATTTTGCTTAATGAATGATTGATGGTATTTATCTCCTATCGCTATGAAATCTGAACTGTTGCACCTCGCGATTCCGCTTTAGCGGGGTGTTACATAGGTGATGGATCTTGGGTCGTTCCTGAATGGAACTCGAATGGTAATTTTAGTTTTTACTTGTTTCTTTAATTCATCATGTCATAATGTGTTATTTTACTGATTGTGCGTTTTTTCTTGTAGCTATCAAGTTCTCGTTCGAGGAATCAACTAAAGCGATCGAACCTTTCTTAAGTTACAGCGTGACAGATCGTACGTTCAGGACATCGAAGGGCGGTGACGACAGCGACGTGGAACTAGAGGTCCAAGTACTCGAAGCAGAGGATATGGAAGGTAAAAATCGTACGTTTAGATACCTTAGATCGTATGTTTAGGTTGTACGTTTATAGTTTTTGATTTTTACTGACCAAGTCGTGTTTTTTATAGGATATGCATCCAAATCGAAGGAAACGGCACAGATGGAGGCTGCTGCTAGAGCTGCCAAGAGGAAGGCCGCAACTGCTGCTAAAGGTTCAACGGCCAAAAGAACGAGGTCGTCGTTCGTCGGGGGAAGTACCCCACCTAAGCCTGCACAAGCGAAAGGCTGAAGGTGGAGTAGATGCAGTCCCTCTAAACTTTGCTCCTCCTGCACAAACGGAGGATGTGCTTGGTCAATCTTCGTTACAGGTTGATAAAGGCAAGGACGTCGAAGGATCTGGTCTTACGACCATGACCATAAAGACGCCTTCACGCTTTATGGTGGACGACATCATTAGGACGGCATCTATCTTTCCTGTTTTGGAGCAGTTCCACTCCCCTGCCCAGAAGGCATGTATGGAGGAGATGGAGATCGAGGACCTGGATGCGTCTGTCACTGGTCTATCCTTCCCTGTAAGTTTTATTGTTTCTTGTCGTACGATTTTGCATATAATCGTACGTTTTTCTCATGTTTTTCTCTTTTTTACTTTTGCAGGCTTTCCAAACGAGTCTTAGCCTTCATTCTAGAATGGCTAACATTAAAGAGGAGATGTCAGCTAATCAGGCTGACGCGAAACAGACCAGGAAGGAGGCCGAGAAGGCCAAGAAGAAAGTGGCTCAACTGGCCGACGAGGTGAATGCCAAGTCAGTCCAGATTGGGGCCCTGGAGTCCAAGCTGGAGCTGAATGAGAGCTTTCAAGGCGAGCAGCGCGAGAGGCTGAAGATCTCATTCGATTGTACGAAGGACTTGGAGAGAGAGATGATGGAGATTTGTGAGTCCGATAATCAACGAGGATGCAATATAAGGACCACTACAAGCAATCACAAGACGTAATGACGCTCAAATAGCGGTAATCAAGCATATAAATGAAAGATATACAACACGACAAAGCATATAACGAAAGTTGTCAGTTACATGATTATTTAAAAACGTTAACTATCGACCCGTATTTATAGAGCCGATGTTACATAAAGCACCCCTAGAGTCTATGACTCTTTTAAGAGGCGCACAAAAGTATTGTTTCAAACTAACTATTACAAATGTTTCAAAAGACGCCCCTGACTTCTTTACAACTAAACCAGTCAGGTTCTAACATTCTCCCCCTTTGGGAAGAAGTCAGAAAGCAGGCGGATACTTCAAGGCTGGTTCCCACTACGAGAGCTGCAGGTACTCGTCCCATTCGCGGATCGATCTCGTACGGAGCTCCATCGCAGTCTCAACTCTTCTCAGCATCAGTCTTTCCTTCAGCTTGACCTCGATCAGATTCAGGGCCTCGTTCAGCTTTCTCTTCCACTGAGTGCCCTTGTACATTGGCATAGTCTCCTCCATCAGACGACGCTTCATTCCGTTGTAGACATACAGAAGAGTGCCGTCATAGAAGCTAGATAGCTCACCGAAATGCATAAACCTCCGCTGGTTCTTCCTGAAGGTGATATACACAACACCATGCTCTGGGAGTTCCGTTGGGAAGTAGGGCATGTATTGGTCAAGAAGATTTGCCTTCAGGTTGGAAGGAAGCAGGTTTACCTTCTGCTGTTTGCTTTCAATCGCCATCTGATAGTCAATGAGATGCGCGAGGTTGATGGAGTGGCGTACATACCTCTTGAGGACTTCCAGACCGTCTCTGAAGTAGTCTGGTTTCAGAATCGGGCCCTCAAGGTGCTTGATGAGTGTAAGAAGATCGTCGAGATCAATACTGTCCAGATCGGCTTCTGTGAACATGTAGTCTCGGAGGTTTCCGTCGGGCTTGCCAGGGTTGTACATGCGCACGTGGAACTCAAGGAAAAGCTGGTGTCCGAATTTGTAAGGTCGGACATCAGTTACCTTGACGAACCGGTGCTTCTTTCTGATCTGCCCATGCTCGTTCCAGCTGAGCTTCCTCTGATAGATGTACGCGGTACGGCGGCGACGCTTCTTGATGTGAGACAGGCCGAAGAAGACCTTCTTGGACCACGAGAAGAGGCGTTCCTGTTGGAAGATCCGTGTGAAGGATTCTTCCAGGAAGGGCCTGAATATGACGGTGTGGTTCCAACCCAGTCTGATCGGCTGCTGAGCTGTGAATGCTTCGGGCGTCTGTACCGTAGGGAGAAAGGCGTCGTACTCCGCACTAGAAACAATGTCGTCTGATCTCTTCCAAAACCGAAGACTCTGGGCATGCTGGTTCAGGATCTTCCTTGCCTCGTCAGAGATACGAAGCTCAGAAGGATCCAACGGCGCGGTGTTTGGATCTTTCAGGTCTATGGCAGGAGTCACCTTCTCGTGAGGAAACTGGACGGTCGTACCCACAGGGATAGCCTCGTACTTCCAGTTCGCGGCTTCCGGCGGAATGTCATCTTCAGAATTAGAGTCCCATGGATCCATGGGACGACCTTCCGGGCTGGCTGGATCTGCAGGCTGATCTGCTGGAGGGGCCGTGTCGGCCGGTGTATCATCGGCGGCGGTTCCGGAGCCGGAGGGGAGGTCAAGGCGAGCCCTCTTAGACGGTCCCTCCCCCTCATGAGGATTGGCGGCATCGTCTGGATCATCATGTCCGCCCTTGGAGGGTTGAGCCTGAGACCTGCACGTTGCCTCAAGCTCGCGGACCCTCCGCAATGCTATCTCGAGCTGAAGGTCCCTTGTGTCTACCAACTGCTTGTACTCATCCACCTGTCTCTGAAGGTCATCGTTCTGAGTGGTGAGCTGAGCGATGACGATCTGGTGCTCAGCTTCAGAGACATAGCCGGGAATCTCCTCAGCTAGTGGTGGTGGTTGTAGACGGAGGATGGGACTAGGAGAGCGGCTCGAGTCGCCAAAAGACGGGCGCGCTCCCTCCTGGAATTTGCCTTTGATAAAGCGTTTGGCTTCATCCAGCTCCCTCTGACGGTCCTCGTCAGCTTTCCGAAGTGTTTCGATCTCGGCTCGGCGGGCTTGGTCTTCCTGTTACTTTACTGCTAAGGCCCTTTCAATGGCCTGTAGTCTTCTGTCTTTTGTCGCGTCGGCCTTCTCGATGGCTTCCGACCTGCTTTGGACAGCTTTAAGGATGCCGTCCGAATCCCTGGGTTCCAATCCCGATAGGGTCAACACCGGTTCATTTGCAAAACCGGTTGACAGGGAAAGCCCCGCAAAGGTGCTTCCCTGGCCCGCGCTGACGACTGTTGTGGCGTCTAGTGCAGTGGGGCTTCGGGTGGAAGTCGCCAGATGTGTTCCTAGGGGCTCTAGGACTCCATGTGTCATGAAAGACGGCGAGTGCTGGGGATGAGCAACTCTTGTTTCAACACCGATCGACTCCAAGCGAGTGAACGATGGAATAGGTGGTAAAGCCCCGTGTTCCGATGAAACGACCACCTGTTGGGAGGTGGTCGAGTGGATGGCTTGGGTGTGCATTTGCGTTGGTTGGCTGCCAACGACTTGACTACTCGGCATTGGCCGAGTAGCATCGGTGTGGGATGCCTCTTTGGAGGATAGACTCTTGGCTGGTTGGGTTCCGATTTCTGGCTGCCTAGGTTGGGCCACTTCTACTTCGGCCTCTTTTTGGGCTTCTAACGCCTCTTCAACCTGTTGGGCCTCTTCTCCTTCGGCCTCTTGATTGACCGGACCCTGGCTTTCACCCTCGAAACCTTCACTACCCGCTCCAATCTGCATCCAAGATTCGCTCTGAGCCTGTTCTGCGACCTCAGTGTTCAACGTTCGCTCTTCCGTCCCGGAGTAGTCAAGTAGTTGGACGGAGTCGCTTTCGTTGAAGGAGGAAGTGGAGACGTCATCATCAAAGGCCTTGCCTTTCCCTTTGCCTTTTCCCTTGCCTTTCCCTTTGCCTTTGCCCTTGCCCTCTCCCAGGCCTTCCTCCGGATCAGAATCTGTTGGCGTCGTGTCAGACGAGCTACTATCTGGATCACCAGATGGATCCGTCGGGAGTCTAGATGTGGTGGCCTGAGGAGGCGCTGAAGTATGGGCTGGTTCTTCCGGCGATGCAACAGTGATCTCTCTAGCTGAGCCAGAAGGAGTAGATCCCGAGGCATCCGATAGAGTAGATGGTTCCTGTACCTCCGGGGACTCGGGGACAGTAGGGAGTCCTGGAAGCCGAGTCGTGGATCGACGTTGTGGAAGTACTCCTTCACCCGCGGAGGTGGCAAAAGTGGATCTTCGTGCATGCGTTGGCGAAGACGTCTCAACCTTTCTTCTCGAGTCTTCGGTAGGTCGGAAGATGTAGAAGCAGTGTGAGCGGTGGCGGATCTACGTATAATACTACCCATGTTTTCCCTCACGTCTACGCTCATCACATTACCCGAGCCAGAGGCCCCCAGTGGGACCTCGGCGCCTCGGACGTAAGGCCCGAGGACTAGAAGGGACGGGTTGCGCACCCTAGGCAGGACCTTCCGGTTCTGGAGGGTCCATAGGTGCGTCTCCTAGACCTAGGCGATTCCTATATCTTACCACACTCGGAGCCCGCTGGTCTAGTGCGTTGAGGACGTGCGTAGGAATCGGCATCTCGTACTAGCCGTCGATGTAGTCTCGCTTGGCTATCCAGTTGATCTTCTTCGTCTTGATGACAGGATGACCGGAACGACGTCTGACCTCCTGATTGCGGTTCTGTCACATCCCGTTTCCATTTATTTATTTTATTTATTTATTTATTATCATTATTGTTATTATTAGCAAGTAGAATTAGGGTTAGGGTTAGGCTAGCCTCCTTGCTTGCGGGTTAAGTAACGAGAGAGGAAAAAGCCCGATGAACCTAAGTTAAAAACCCTAGGAATGCATTCCCTTTCTCATTGTGTTTCGTAGCGAGCAAGTATCGATAGAGAGAGGGAGGCCGAGAGAGTGAGGATCGGAGAGAGAGGGAGAGCCGCCGGAGGTCAGACGTCATCGCCGGCGAGGAGTTTTTGCGCGGACTACACTTGTGAGTGATCGTACTTACGTATTCGTGACATATTTGAGGTGAGTGGGTTTACATGCGGTAAATTGTGATTTTATGTGTATATACTTGACGTGAATATTACTTGGTGATGTTGTGGGTTGCGTGATGACCCGAAGGGCGGGAAACCGCGGATGGCCGGATTGCGGGATGGTCCGGTAAACGGGAAACCGTTAAGCTGTTAATGTGGTTGATGTGTATGTGCATTAAATTGTGATTTATTGTATGTAACTTTACTCACTAAGCGGTTGAGCTTACCCCTCGTGTTTAAATGTTTTTAGGTACAAGTTCTGGTGTCGACAAGGGCAAAGTTCCGGCTTGAGGGTCTCCGGCTAGGCGGCGTTCCGATCCGAGCTTTTAATTCTATAGTTGACTTTTATATATGGGATATTGATGTGGTTTGACTTGGGATTTTTACTTATTTAATAATTTAAGCAATGGTTTTTATTTGAATTTTATTTTAAAATTTTTCAATCGGGTTAGGGTGTTACAACTTGGTATCAGAGCCTAGGTTTAAGAGAATCAGCACACGCACTCGTGGGTGTGTGTGTGGTTGGACTTAAACCAGGCAGTTGAGAATAATCGGAAAAGATCGGAACGGCCAGCGGAACCGTCAAGACGGAGGTAAGCTTTAGTACCTTAAAAATTTTGTGCACATAATAGTTTTAATTCGTGACGCATGCATATTTATATGTGGAATTTCATGCATGTGATGATAAGCTGTATACGTGATTTTATGTGACCGTCAAGTTAGTAAGTTGAAGTCTAAATAGGATGGTATCAAAACCAAACGTAAACACCTTGGTACGTCGGGGATGGGTCGTCGGGCATGTTCTTGTCTGATTGTTGCTCGGTAGTCTTGATCCGGCTACCATGCATGGTTGGTTATAGTAATACGGCGCCAATAATAGTATTACTATAAGCACCTGTGTAAGGTTGGATTTGATTAAGTTCTGGGGATTTTAACTGACTGACAACGGCTAGGGATTCAGCATGCTATGTGGTTAACTGTTACGTATTACGTATGTATATACATGGATCTGTTGTATTAGCATGCGCGGTAGAAACTAGTCTTAGGGTTGACATGATCACTATTACTAGGGTTGCGTGTGAGTACCTTAGTGGTGCATAGTGATGTTCGTTTAAGCTGTGACTAAACATTTTAAATCTTCAGAATGGTGCTAACCCGAAGCCAGACTGATGATGAGCCCGGGCAGTCCGATCACATTGCTGCCCAGATCACTGAGGCCCTGCAGCAGATGCTGTCGTGGCTGTTTAACCAAATGAGGGATGAGCTGATCCAGACTGTGGACCAGCGCATTGATGCGGCCCTCACGGCCCGTAGCTTAGGTACTGGGAGCTCGAGTCAGTCCCAAACTCGTGGAATTACCTTCAAGGACTTCATGGCGTGCCAACCGCCATTATTCGATGGGAAGAAGGATCCTGTGGCTTGCTACCGCTGGTACTCGGCGGTCGAAGGAGCGTTTCGTACTTGTGGGTGCCCTGAAGGTTCGAAGGTTCTTTTCGCTGTGAACCTTCTTCGTGGAGCTGCAAAAGACTGGTGGGACCTGACGCTCAAGAAGTACACGGAGGCACAGATCGCCGCGCTGACCTGGGAGGAATTCCGGGCTTTGTCTGACGAGGAGTTCGCACCTCGTATCGAAAATGAGCGGATAGCATCGGAGTTCTTGAAACTGACTCAGACGACGGAGTCGGTGAACGAGATCACTGCGCAGTTTCTGGAGAAGCTGCTGTTTGTACCAGGATACGCGAACGACGAGTCGCTGAAGATGGCTCGTTATTTGGGAACGCTGAAGCCAGAGATCAAGAAGGCGGTGGCCACGGGGAGGTGTAAGACCTTCAGTGACATGCAGGAGGTAGCACGGGCTCAGGAACTAGTCTTGGAGGAATTGCAGCAAGGGAAGAGAAAAGCAGAGGACCAGTCGGGGCCATCAAAGAAATTCAAAGGGGCAAAGAACGACAGCAGGAGCGGGACCCCGAGCTGCCCAAAGTGTGGGCGTTATCATCGGGGCGAGTGTAGGCCACGGGAGTTATCATGCTACAAATGTGGCAAGACGGGCCACCTGAGCAAAGATTACAAGGAAACTGCTAGGCTCTGCTTCCACTGCTACCAGCCGGGGCATATCAAACCCGATTGCCCTCAGCTGAAGAAGACGCCAGCCCTGGCCCCTGCACCAGCGACGCTTATGATCACTGACGGTACTACTAAAGGGAAGAGCGGAGCTACCACCCGTGGGCGAGCCTTTCAGATGACTGCGGAGGAAGCGCAGACGGCGCCTGATGTGATTACAGGTTTTCCCCTTGTTATGTTATTATGCGAATATTGATAGTAGCTTACTTTATTTGTTAGTAATAAGGATAATGTATCTGCCGTTAAATGTGTACCTTAGGCATATTTCCTGTCAACTCGAAACCGGCTTTAGTGCTTTTCGACACGGGGGCCACATGGTCTTATGTGTCGCGTAGGTTCTGTAAGGACTTTCAGATCGAGCTCGGGAATCTGGACAGTCCTCAGGCAATCGACGTAGCTGCGGAGGAAGTGCAGGTGGTCGAGCATGTGTACCGGGGGTGCAGCATTGATATCTTTGGAGTTCGTTTCAGCATCAATCTCATCCCCATTCCCATGAACGGAGTGGACGTGGTTGTCGGAATCGACTGGATGTTTCCAAATCGGGCGACCACGGATGTTGCGGGGCAGTTGGTACGCATCCATAATCCAAGTGGGGGAGAATTGGTTGTGTACGGCAAGGGAAGAAGGATATCCACATCCTTCTGTTCTGTCGCGAAGGCTCGGAGGTACATCCAGCGGGGGTGTACGGGGTTCTTGGCCTATGCTATGGCGGATCAGGCGAAGGAGAGGAAGCTGTCGGTAGCAGAGGTACCCGTAGTCAGCGAGTTCCCAGACGTATTTCCAGAGGATCTGCCTGGCCTTCCACCTGACAGGCAGATTGAGTTCGGCATTGACTTGGTACCAGGAGCGGCTCCGATTGCGCGAGCTCCTTACCGTCTGGCTCCGCCGGAGCTTCAGGAGTTATCGGAGCAGTTGCAGGAGCTCTCGGGGAAGGGGTTCATCCGCCCGAGCAACTCACCGTGGGGAGCACCGATCCTGTTTGTGAAGAAGAAAGACGGGAGTCACCGTATGTGCATCGACTACCGTGGGCTCAACAAGGTAACCATCAAGAATAGGTATCCCTTACCCAGGATTGATGACCTGTTCGACCAACTTCAGGGGGCGTCGTGGTTTTCTAAGATCGATCTTCGGTCAGGGTATCACCAGCTGAAGGTGAAGGAGACGGATGTCCACAAGACCGCCTTCCGAACCCGTTATGGCCACTTCGAGTTTCTGGTAATGCCGTTCGGGCTTACCAATGCTCCAGCCGCTTTCATGGACCTTATGAATCGGGTGTGTCGCCCGATGCTCGATCGGTCCGTGATCGTTTTCATTGATGACATCTTGATCTACTCGAAGACGAAAGAGGAGCATGTGATGCATCTGCGGGAGGTGCTTGAGGTTTTGAGGAGGGAGCAACTCTACGCCAAATTTTCGAAATGCGCTTTCTGGTTGGAGGAGGTTCAGTTCTTCGGCCACATTATTAACCGGGAGGGCATCAAGGTGGACCCGGCAAAGATCGAGGCAGTTATGAACTGGGAAGTTCCGAAGGCACCTACCGAGATCCGGAGTTTCCTGGGTTTGGCCGGCTACTACCGACGGTTCATCCAGGATTTCTCTAAGATTGCGGTACCGTTGACGCGTTTGACGAAGAAGAGTGAGCCGTACGTTTGGGGTTCTGAGCAGCAGTTAGCTTTCGACACGCTGAGGCAGAAACTATGCGAGGCTCCGGTTCTGATCTTACCGGAAGGGGTGGAAGACATGACGGTGTACTGCGACGCATCTCGTTTGGGTTTGGGTTATGTTCTGATGCAGAGGGGTCGGGTGATAGCCTACGCTTCGAGACAGCTGAAACCTCACGAGGCTAATTACCCCACGCAAGACCTTGAGCTTGCGGCGGTGGTCTTTGCTCTCAAATTATGGAGGCACTATCTGTATGGGGTGAAGTGTACCATTTTCTCGGACCATCGGAGTTTGAGGTACTTCTTGGAGCAGCCGAACCTGAATATGCGGCAGCGGAGATGGCTTGATGTAGTCAAGGACTACGATTGCGAGATTCTCTACCATCCAGGCAAGGCCAATGTGGTTGCTGACGCTTTGAGTAGGAAGACGGAGCATGCGCCGCTTCGTATTTCACATCTAAAGATGGCGGTGACTACCTCCTTTGTGGACTTGGTTCTACGGGCCCAGGAGGAGGCGAGTCGGGAGGAGAACCAGAACGGGGAGCGGATTCGGGGGCAGATGGCCGCGTTGGTCAGAGATAGTCGTGGGTTGCTGACTAGATTTGGTCGAGTGTGGGTTCCTCGTGCGGGTACGGCACGTCAGACCTTGCTAGAGGAAGCCCATAAGTTTAGATTCTCAATTCATCCGGGAGCCACAAAGATGTATCGGGATCTGCGGACGGGTTACTGGTGGCCAGGGATGAGGAGGGACGTGGCTCGGTACGTGGAGTCGTGTTTGACCTGTCTAAAGGTCAAGGCTGAGCATCAGAAGCCTCACGGCAAGATGCAGCCTCTAGAGATTCCCGAATGGAAATGGTAAAACCTCACTATGGACCTAATCACCAAGCTTCCAAAGACCCCTCGGAAGTTTGACGCGATTTGGGTTATAGTGGATCGGTTGACCAAGAGCGCTATCTTCCTTCCTATCCGGGAGAGTTCGACTGCTGAGCAGCTGGCAAAGATCTACGTGGATGAGGTGGTGTCGAGGCACGGAGTGCCAGTGTCGATCATTTCAGATCGGGACGTGCGTTTTACTTCTCGGTTTTGGGAGAGGTTTCATTCGGAGTTGGGTACCAGACTGCACTTTAGCACCGCGTACCATCCTCAGACAGACGGTCAGAGTGAGCGGACGATTCAGACTTTAGAGGACATGCTGCGAGCTTGCGTTTTAGACTTCGGTGGCAGTTGGGATACGTACCTGCCCCTGGCAGAATTCTCATATAACAACAGTTAACACTCGAGTATTGGGATGCCGCCGTTTGAGATGCTCTATGGGAGGAGATGCCGTACTCCTATCTGTTGGGGTGAGGTCGGTCAGCGTGTTCTTGGTAGCACCGAGGTGGTACAGAGGACCACGGAGGACATTCAGAGGATCCGGGAGCGATTGCGGACGGCTCAGAGCTGGCAGAAGAGCTACGCTGATCGTCGTAGGTCGGACTTGGAGTTCCAGGTGGGAGACCGAGTACTACTTAAGGTTTCCCCTTGGAAAGGAGTGATTCGGTTCCGAAAGAGGGGCAAGCTGGGGCCTCGCTACATCGGACCGTTCACGATTCTCGCCCGTGTTGGGAAGGTAGCTTATCGCTTGGAGTTGCCTGCGGTACTAGGCCAGATCCACAGCACTTTTCACGTTTCGCAGTTGCGCAAGTGTCTCGCCGACGAGACGGCACACATCCCTTTAGACGATATTCAGGTGGATGAGAGCCTGAATTACGTCGAGAGGCCGGTTGCAGTGTTAGACCGGAAGGTGAAGAGGCTGCGGAGCAGGGAGATCGAAATCGTGAAGGTGCAGTGGCAGCACCGGAAGGGTTCCGAGTGGACCTGGGAACCGGAGGCAGAGATGCGGGAGCACTACCCAGAGCTGTTCTCGGACTGATTTCGGGGAGGAAATCCTTGTAAGTGGGGGAGAGTTGTCACATCCCGTTTCCATTTATTTATTTTATTTATTTTATTTATTTATTTATTATCATTATTGTTATTATTAGCAAGTAGAATTAGGGTTAGGGTTAGGCTAGCCTCCTTGCTTGCGGGTTAAGTAACGAGAGAGGAAAAAGCCCGATGAACCTAAGTTAAAAACCCTAGGAATGCATTCCCTTTCTCATTGTGTTTCGTAGCGAGCAAGTATCGATAGAGAGAGGGAGGCCGAGAGAGTGAGGATCGGAGAGAGAGGGAGAGCCGCCGGAGGTCAGACGTCATCGCCGGCGAGGAGTTTTTGCGCGGACTACACTTGTGAGTGATCGTACTTACGTATTCGTGACATATTTGAGGTGAGTGGGTTTACATGCGGTAAATTGTGATTTTATGTGTATATACTTGACGTGAATATTACTTGGTGATGTTGTGGGTTGCGTGATGGCCCGAAGGGCGGGAAACCGCGGATGGCCGGATTGCGGGATGGTCCGGTAAACGGGAAACCGTTAAGCTGTTAATGTGGTTGATGTGTATGTGCATTAAATTGTGATTTATTGTATGTAACTTTACTCACTAAGCGGTTGAGCTTACCCCTCGTGTTTAAATGTTTTTAGGTACAAGTTCTGGTGTCGACAAGGGCAAAGCTCCGGCTTGAGGGTCTCCGGCTAGGCGGCGTTCCGATCCGAGCTTTTAATTCTATAGTTGACTTTTATATATGGGATATTGATGTGGTTTGACTTGGGATTTTTACTTATTTAATAATTTAAGCAATGGTTTTTATTTGAATTTTATTTTAAAATTTTTCAATCGGGTTAGGGTGTTTCAGGTTCATATGGTCACGGATGATGAGACCATAGAATCGCAACCAAGGGATAGTGTGATGTCGGGTGCGTTCCCGAGTCGTCAAGTCCTTGCTGATGTCAAGCCATAGTTGGGACGCGATGTCGATGCGGCGTCCGTAAGGGACGGAATGGAAGATGTGCCAGAAAGAGGTCGTCGCTTTGTCGATACCCTTAGTCTTCGAGGATAGGCACCTGTTCATGATGTTGAACAATTGTGCCCAGATCGGTGGTAAGTGGCTCTTTGTGATCTGAGACACGCCTTTCACCTCCTCGGTAATCCCAAGAGCTAGGAGTTCGCTCATCAGAATGGGGCCCGAGACCAGTTCATCGAATTCCTGGTGGCCGCCATCAGTAGCGGCAGGGAGGCGAAGGATGCGGCGGACGTCTTCCATAGAGATGACTAGTTCGGTTTGGTCCACCCGACCAACGATTGAGAAGACTCCGAACCGGGTGTCTAGAATTGCTGTCTTCCAGAACTGCTGCAGATAGATCCCCGGTACCTCTGCAGTGGCCGTCAAGGCGTATGAAAGAGGATGAGCCCGAAGGATCTCCCTCACGATGGTATGTTGCACCTTGACTGAAGATAGGTTCACACACTCGTTGTTCTGGAGTATGTGAATGATGTCCTCTGGAGCGATCAGAGCTCGGTCAGCTTCTGGATCGATCGGAGAAGAAGGGCGTTGTCTCTGGTTTGCCATTTCTGACATAGACAGATAAATTTTTTTTTAAAATTTAGTCCCTTCTTAACTCTAATTATGTGTTCTGACGAAAATTCGGTAGAGTTTCGACTAGTTGCGAGTCATTTTATAGAAGATTCCCGAGGGAATCTTTTAAAACTGAGTCGAACTAGTAAAACGATTTTTCCGCGAAACTCATGTCGAGAATTAAAAACGACCCGAAACTGGATTCGAAACCACAGATCCAGGACTGGCTTAAAACTCGAATCGGTCTATGGACAAATCCCGTAAGGTGATTTGTTAAGAACGGTTCTCGCAAAAAGCCAAGTCCCGAATCAGGGGTTTGAAGTCCCAAATCGGGGGTGTCAAGAACACATATGTATATAATACTGAAGTCCCGAATCGGGACAAATATTACATAATGGAGAGTATACAACCAATAAATAAATAAACCAAGTGTCCCGAATCGGGAAATCAAAATCCTATGGTCAAAGTCCCGAATCGGGACATTTTTAACTCCCGAATCGGGAGATTGAAATTCCCGATACATGAACCAAAACTCCCGCATCATGAACACAGAAAGTCCCGGTTCATGAGTTCTTCGAGAGTCCCGTATCGGGACTCGCGGCTGTTCGTTTTCCGGAACCCAAACCGATCCAAAAACGATTCTAATCAGTCCTAAACTAGTTCTATTAAGTACATTAACGATTTAAACAAGTTTAGGAAGAAGAATGGATCAATCTAACATCCCGAAACTCGAATCCAAGGATCTTGGAGTTTCGGGTTTACCCGAAAACTTTAGGCTTCAATCTGATCTATAAACGACGTAGTTTAGATGAATCTGATTACATTAAGTCGTTAGAAATCTTACCAGGATCGTAAAGAAGTAGTCGGATCGTCGAACGGATCGATAACGAACGCTCGGGGAAGCCGGGAAGTCGATGGGTCGAACGGGGTGTTCTTCGTGTTCTTGATCGTCAGAGAGAAATCTTGATAAGTGGTTTGAAAATTTGAAAGTGATAACTGAATTCAGTTATCAACTCCCGCTTTTATATTTTTTGATAACTTATCAGGTTTTTTGAAAATTTTATCTGATAACTACTCTCACAGATCACGACTATCACGAAATGACCGAATGAACCCCGAACATAAGGTTTGAAAGAATTCCAAAACTTCCCCTGAACTTGTGGTTTTCAAAAGTTTGCAAAAACGGTCCCTGAACATTGAAGTTTTGGAGACTGGCAGAACTGGTCCCTGAACAAGTCAGAATTGGAACCTGTCACTTCCAGTCCCTTAACTTAACAAGTTCATAGAATGTACAAGTTTAGCCCCTGGACGTTTATTGAAACGACTAACCTGGAAATTTCTGAGATCGGATTTATCACCGGTTCTGACACGAATGATCAGAAGTTTGATATTTGAAAACCGGGTCCTGAATTGAAGTATTCAGAAGCCGTACATCGGTTCTACAACCTGCAAGAAAATTTAGGAATGGTATCCAGTGCAGATTGGATCCGACAGAGTTAGATTTAAACAATATTAATACAAAAGCTCCCCCTTGATATATGCGACACAGGAGCTCCCCCCTACACACATGCATTTATTTAAACGACTGGCTCCCCCTAGAAATCTGCCGGGGGATCTAGCATGCCCAGTTTACTAAGTAAATAGTAATGGCGCTTCTCGTCAAAAGCTTTAGTGAAGAGGTCAGCTATCAGACGTTCACTTTCAACGAAAAACAGTTCAACGTTACCTTTCTCGACGTGATCTTTGATGAAGTGATATCGGATATCGATATGTTTCGTTCGAGAGTGTTGAACTGGATTTGCCGCAATCTGTATGGCACTGCTAGAATCACAGTAAATCGGAATCCGATGCATGGTATAGCCATAGTCCGCGAGTTAAATTTTCATCCAAAGAACCTGTGAATAGCAACACGCTGCAGCGACATATTATGCCTCAACTGTTGAAAGGGACACACAGTTCTGTTTTCTCGAGGACCAACTCACTAACTTGTCGCCTAGAAACTGGCAGGCTCCTGACGTGCTCTTCCTGTTTAACTTACAGCCTGCATGATCTGAATCTGTAAAAGCTGTTAGTTCAAAACCAGAATCCTTAGGGTACCAAAGGCCAAAATTAGGTGTGCCCTTTAGGTACTTAAGGATTCTCTTGACAGTCCCGAGATGTGACTCTCGAGGGTCGCACTGAAAACGAGCACATACACACGTGGCAAACATAATGTCGGGTCTACTTGCCGTGAGATAAAGCAGAGATCCAATGATCGCACGATACACTTTTTGGTCAACCGGATTACCAGACGCATCTGCATCCAATTGGAATGACGTGGACATTGGAGTTGAAGCAGACTTAGGTCCAGAGAAGTCAAAGCGTTTTAAAATGTCAAGAGTATAGTTGGACTGGTTTATAAAAATCCCTTGCGGGGTTTGACGGACTTGTAGTCCTAAGAAAAACGTAAGTTCGCCCATCATACTCATTTGAAATCTGGATTTCCTTATCTGCTCAAACTCTGTGCAAGACTCAGGGTTTGTAGATGCAAAGATGATATCATCCACGTATATCTGCACTACAGTCAAATGATTACCTGACCTTCGAAGAAACAGGGTAGGATCGACAGTACCCTTTTTGTATCCGGACCCAAGCAAGTAAATGGTAAGAGTTTCATACCAGGCACGAGGTGCTTGCTTTAATCCGTAAAGTGCTTTGTCGAGCACGTAAACGTGTTCCAGGTACTTGGGATCAACAAATCCCTCAGGTTGCTCAACATACACTACTTCTTGAAGTTCTCCGTTCAGGAACGCACACTTGACGTCCATCTGGAAGACCTTCATGTTCTTGTGAGCTGCATACGCGAGAAAAATCCTGATGGCCTCGATTCTAGCCACTGGAGCGAATGTCTCGTCGTAGTCGATGCCTTCCTGTTGACGGTATCCCTTGGCGACCAGACGAGCCTTATTACGGATAATAAGATCGTTTTCATCTTTCTTGTTGCGGAAGATCCACCTCAAGTCAATGATTCGTATTTTTCTTGGTCTTTCAACAAGGCGCCAAACTCTGTTTCTATCGAATTCGGCAAGCTCATCCTGCATGGCCCTTACCCAGTCAGGATCAGAAAGAGCGTCCTGGGTCTTGGTTGGTTCAAATTGACTCAGGAAGCCGCCGAAAAGGATTAGGTTTTCATCTTTCTTTGAAGAGCGAGTTGTCACGGGAGCAGATGGACTACCGATGATGTTGGTAGTGGAATGGCTTCTGGTCCACTTTCTTGAATGGGGAATAGGATCGTATTCCATGTTGTTTCTTGAGTCATTCTCATCCCGAATGGCGGAGGAGAGAAGACTAGCATCCGGATTAGTATTCAACACGGTCTCCGGACAGGGTTCCCGGACCACTTCAGCATAAGTTCTGGATGGAGAAGGTGGTGGAACAACTTCAGGAATTGGTGCAAGAACAGTGGACACTGTCTGTTCTCGGACCGCTTCAACTGCAGTTTTAGGAGAGGGTTGTGTTGAAGAGAGCAGAGAGGGGGAGAGAACAGTTTCCTCATTCAAAGTGTTGGAAGAGGATTCTGTTTCCGTGATCGGGTTAAGTACAGACACTGGTTCTACAGAGTCAGAAGAGGTTTCTCCTACAGCGGTAGAACAGGATGTGCTCTCATTCACGAATGCATCTGCGGATACGGTTGTTGATGAAGGAGTGGAATGATCAGCTGGAGCAGGAACAATGATTGGACCAACGAGGGTCGTTAGATCAAATTCTGCTAAGTCAATAAAATTAAATCCAAGCGAGTCAGTAGGTACAGTTGTGCTCGGTGGTGAAACAGTGTGCAATTCAGGGAAGACTGAACTAGCTGAACTAGGACTGGCATTAGAATACATCTCAGTCTCAGAGAAGTCAACGTATCGACTCTCAAAGATAGATCGGGTCCGTTTGTTGTATACACGGTAAGTCGCTGAGTTATGTGAGTATCCAATGAAGATAGACTCATCCGACTTAGCGTCAAACTTTCCCATATCATCTCTGTTGTTCAGTAGATAGCATACACAACCGAAAACTCTAAAGAATTTAATATTCGGCTTACGCTTGTTGACCATTTCGTACGCGGTTTTACCAGTCCGCTTAACGATTAGGGTCCTGTTCTGAGTGTAACAGGCAGTTGATACAGCTTCAGCCCACAGGGATAGAGGTACACCAGAATGTGCAATCATGGATCTAGCAGCTTCGACCAACGTACGGTTCTTCCTTTCTACGACTCCGTTTTGCTGGGGAGTACGTACAGCAGAGAAGTTGTGAGAGATGCCCACTTCTTCAAGGAAAGACTGGAGTTTCGCATTCCGAAACTCTGTACCGTTGTCGCTTCTCAGCTTCTTCACCTGACGACCCAAGAGGACTTGGATTCGTTTGATGAAGGCGATGATTAGATCTGCAGCGTCAGATTTGGCTCTAAGGAATTCGAGCCATGTGTACCGAGAGTATTCATCGACAAGTACAAGCATATATTTCTTGCGTGCAAGACTTTCGACTCTCATCGGTCCACAGAGATCCATATGCAGCATGTCAAGGGGATGGTGACAGTTTGTCTCCATCTTTGGAGGATGCGAACTCTTCTTCATTTTCCCTTTCTCACAAGCTGAGCATAGGGTGTCTTTAGATAGTCGCGTCTCCGGTAGACCATTGACAAGATGTTTAGATACGAGTTTGTTCATATCCCTGAAGTTCTGATGAGACAGACGCTGATGCCACAACCAGCTTTCTTCCTTCATTGCTTTTGCGAGAAATACCACTGTTTCCATTTGTTGAGGAACAGCATAAAACATTGTGGTATATAAGTGACCGTTCCTTCGAGCGCGTAGAATCACGTTCCCATCCTCGTCTTCAATGTTGCTCCCGAGTATGAATGTCTTCACAAGATATCCTCCATCACAGAATTGGCTTGAACTGAGTAGGTTAAATGGCAGTCCTTCAACATAGCGCACATTCTTGATGACATGTTCTCCATTCGTCATGCTTCCATATCCTATGATCGGTAGACGTCTCTTGTCTACAAGCTTGACAAAGCCTTCAGCTCTAACGACGTAGTCAAAGAGGATGTTGCGCTGCCCAGTCACTTGTCTGAAGGCTCCTGAATCAAAGTACCACATGTGACTGCCCTGCAAAACGCAAGATCAAATTTGTTTAGGAACCCATTGCCACATGGGTGTCCTACTGTTAGAAACAGATAAAGCAACCAGTGAAGTATCCTTTTCAGATTTCTCCTTAGGCTTAGGAGACTTCACAGGAGGCAAAGCACTTTGCTTTGTCATTTTCTCTTTTCTTTCCCGGTGAGGACTACCTGACTTACTATAAGCATTTGAATTACCAGGCATATCAACACGCATCTAATTATCAAACAAAGAACATATATGGTTTTTGAAAGCTGTAAGATTATCAGAATTCGCTGAGCGATTAAAGTGTACAGACTTTGATTTCATGTTTGAATTACAACTAGGTGGGTTGTAGCCAAGACCAGTATGATCATGACCACCCCATTTAGGGAAAGCATTAAAAGAGTTCTTCTTCTTCCGATATCTCCTTCTTCGTGGCTTCACATTCGCAGTTCCATCACCTGTCCTCGCATCTGCATGAAAAGCAAGTTGTGAGTTGGGTGACGGCTTAACTAGAATGGATTGACCACCTTTGAAATTAGCGGTGTTTTGACAAACAGATTTTAACATTTTCAAAGGTTGTTTGGGTTTGGAGTTCTCACCCACATCAAATGAACTAGAATGAAAGTCTAGTCCCTTAATGGGTTTTACCAAGCTACTTGTGTCTGCAGATTTTGAATTATGTGTCTGTGTTACTGTAGGTGCGTGCGGCTTAACTGACTTAGCTTTGTCAGTACCAGCACATGTTCTACCTTCAGTGTTTATCACAGACACTGATGCAAGTGGCTTAGGAGAACTGATTTGTTTTACAGCAGGTGCCTTTGGCAAAACTGGTTTTCTTGGAATATATCCTGAAGGAGGATCATCAGCGTCCAAAAACACCTTCACATCATACACAACATTAGGATCTAATACTAGTTTAGGCTTGGTTGACCTAAGGTCTGGTATGATTGGTGAGCTGCAGTTACAAGAATCCCAAGAGTCAGATTCTTCTAAGAAGGACACCCGTCTTTTCAACTGATTGATTTGACAACATTGATTTGCGAAAGTTTGACCAAACACTAGTTCCTTTTCATAAAAGAAGTCCTTTTCCATTGTGCTATTTATAAATTGGACAACTAGTTGTGTTTGGAGATCTGCAAATTTGTTTTTAAAACATGAGCAAGAAAACTTTGCGTTCTCACATTGGGTTGACATACTTATCCTTTCGGCATTTGCCTCATGATAACTATGTTCCAATGATTTAATCAGGCTGTCTTTTTTAGAAAGAATCGACTCAAAGTTCTTTATCTTATGGCGACAAGCATCAAGTTCTACGGCTTTGGACCTAAGATGGAACATCTCTTTTTCTATACACACAGGAGCAGGAGGCTGAGTTGCGGAAACATCCAAAGGTTGGATAACATCAGCGTCCTCGGATGTATCTATCTCCCTAGTGTCATAGCTAAAGTTTAAATCCTCATAGTTGATGGGTGGCATTGCTACCTTAGGTGTCCTAGCTTTGATGCCTTCCCAGCTAGTGAAAGTATTCTCTGGATTACTAGCAGGGGTAAAGATGGGACCATTAGCAACAGGACTGGAAGGTGGACTACTGGTTGAACTATTGGCAGGACTGGAGGTAAAAGACACTGCTTTTCCATCTATTATCTCAGTAAAGGTCAAAGTCTGCATCACATAGTTGTCATTGTCTTGTCCTTTGACTGACCTAGGTTCAGGTTTGGAAGCACTCATACTGTCAAAGTTGTATAGATGTGCAGGTGCTTTTTCAAGAATGCTTTTCTCTGAATGTCCCAACCCAGGTTTGGCTTGATAAAAGGGATGTTGAGTGGTTTGCTTGGTAAGCAGACTCAAGGTATGTTCAGATTGTGCACTCTTTAGATTATTTTCCTCAAGCTCTTCTATTTTTATAAACAGTTTTGTTCTTTCCAAGGAAAGAATGTGAAATTTGAGCTTGAGTTCTTCACGACTACTTTCAATTTCGTCGTGAGATTTTTGAAGATCAAGGAGCTTGGTTTCGAGGATAGATTCTCTAATCCCAGACTCAAGCTCCATTCTGTTAAAGTTCTCGGTGAGGTCCTCTAAACTACTTTTATACACAGCACTCTCTATTCTGAATCTCGCGACGAGAGCTCTTTCCATTTGGAGTTGGCTCTCAAGTCTTAGAATTTCAGACTTAGACAGATCATTGGGTTTTGACAATAATGAACAAGAATGTACCTCAGCTTCCTCATCTGTTGAGTCATTTGGGGAACCGGATATGCATGGTTCCTCAAAATCAGCCATGAGGCAGAGTCCTTGCACGACAGAGGGGCTTTCATCATCTGAGTCTTCTGGCTCCATGATCCAGTCTTCCTCATCAGCTAACAGCACCTTACCTTGCTCTTTCTTCTTCATCACGGCATCCTTCTTCTCAAAGTAGGCAGAGTCTTTGAGTTTCTTCTTGCAATCAGATGCATAGTGACCCGGGTCACCACAGTTGTAGCAGGTGGGAACCCGAGCAGGGTTTCTGTTCTGATTGGCTGCAGGTGGAGCTTCTAGAGCTGGTAGCTTGTTCTGTTGTGGAGGTTCAGTTCCACTGGTGTTGTTGTGCTGACGACCATCATCATTTGATTTCTGGTTATGATTGTTGTAGTTAGAGCCAGATTGGTCGTTCCACCTTTGATTGTAACTACCTCCCTGATATCCTCTATTTCCGTGGTAGTTGTTGGAGTTGTAGTCCTGATCCCTTTGCTGTTGCTGGTTGTTGTTGTTGTAGCTTTGTCTTCGATCTTGATAAGATCCTTGATTGTTGTATCCAGAACCATCACGATGTTGATAGTTGGTTGTTCTTCCTTGATCGTTTCTTTGGAAGTTTTCTCTGGACTGGTACCCGCCTTGGCTAGACTGACCTCCCACAAACTGTGGTCCTTGTCTGAATCTGTTGAAGCGTTGGGGATTTCCCCGAAATTTAGCCATCAAGGCGAATGAGTTCTCTAGCTGAAACATCTCCTCTTCGGTAAGTCCATCATCAAGAACTACAGGTTCTTCAACGGTGTAGTTTTCATGAGAGGACGATCCTCTATTTGACAACAAGGCCAAAGTAGGAGGATCGATTTTCTTTTCAGTTTTACCGAATAAGGTTTCTTCATGAGGTAGCATCATGCTATACAGATCATGAAGTCCAAGCTGGCCAAGATTCTGGCTCACTTGGATGCTGATTGTGACAGATTGCCAGAGTTTGTTCAGTCTTTTGAGGAATTTTACATTCACCTCGTACTTGTTCTTCTCTAAGCCAAGTCTTCGCAGATCGTTCACACAGATATTTAAACGATTGTAGGTTTCAGTCAGCGTCTCTCCCTCGCGAGCACAGAAGCTTTCGTACGCGTTCATATCGTTCTCCTTTTGGCCTTCTAGTGCCTTGTCACCGCCCTGCATTTGTTGTTCAATGCCCAGCCACATTGCTCTGGCATCTTTACAGCTGTCCACCCTCGCGAACATGTCATTAGGTAGAGCCATAGTGAGTAACGTGAGAGCACGTTTGTCAATGGCTGCACGAGCACGTTGTTCATGAGAGAACATGTCGTAAGGTTTTTCAACCTCATATGCAGGTAGATAGGGAGTGACATCAGTTCTGGCTACTTCAGCTACAGTAAATGTCGGTCTGATTGGTCCCTCAGGGATAGAGACCATCAGTTTGTCATCCAGCAGATCATGAAAGTTAATCATTCGGCGTTTCCATTGCTGGTATTCGCCGACGACTAATACTGGAGGTCGGGTTTCAGAACCGATACTGATTATTTCTTTTGACATTGCGTCCTCGGAAATAGGATCTGTTTTGAGTAGTTGGTGTTTTCTGATTGGACAGAGCTTCCGCGCTTAAAGCGCTTCCTTTTATAGAAATTCGAGAATTTCAAAAAGAAAGGCCAAGGCGGGAAATCAGCAAGTCCCGATTTGGGAGATGCAAGTCCCGATACGGGAAAGAGTGAGTCCCGATTCGGGAGATTTAAGCCAAGTCCCGATGCGGGAGTTCCAATTTCCAAACCGGGAGAGACAAAAAGATCCGATTCGGGAGTTCAGTGTTCCGAATCGGGACACGAGTGTCCAATTCGGGACTGAATGATCCGATTCGGGAATCTACAAAAACAGCAAAAACAGCTTCTTTTTCTGTCCAAAAACTACCAAAACACGAGCTCTGATACCAATTTTGAGTCCGATAATCAACGAGGATGCAATATAAGGACCACTACAAGCAATCACAAGACGTAATGACGCTCAAATAGCAGTAATCAAGCATATAAATGAAAGATATACAACACGACAAAGCATATAACGAAAGTTGTCAGTTACTTGATTATTTAAAAACGTTAACTATCGACCCGTATTTATAGAGCCGATGTTACATAAAAGTATTGTTTCAAGCTAACTATTACAAATGTTTCAAAAGACGCCCCTGACTTCTTTACAACTAAACTAGTCAGGTTCTAACAAGATTCGTTGGGAGAAGGTCGAGAGAGAAGAGGCTCTCTCGTCGAACATCCAAGAGCTCGAAGAAGATGCTGCCTTAGTTCGAGTGGTCGCACGAGCTGCACTTATGCGTCGTGTGGTTGCTGGAACCATCACGCAGAAAATGGCGACTGATGAGGTGGCAGCCTTTCGGGAGTTGATGGGGTCTGAGGATCTCCTGGACGATGACGATCTTAAAGACCTCGACGAAGATAAGACGATGGATGACAAGCCAACAGAGGTCGAAGCCATGGTTGTAAGGGAGGGAGATGTTGAAGAAAAAGCTCCTGGATCCGAACCTGCGGCTCAAATCATTAATGAAGAAATCTCCATCGTTGACTAGCCTCCATCCAACACTCCTTTAGAATACTTTTAGTTTTCTTTTGTAATCGTATCATTTGCTTTTGTATTTTGCCGTTTAGGCAATTTATTTTGAATTTTAATCGAAGATTTTTGTTTTATATCGTGCGATATAGCTCTTTTGCATGTTTTTTGTGATCGTGTGACTTAGGCCTTAGAAAATTTTTAGAAACGTTTCTTTTTATACTCATAAGAGTATTCGTGCGACTGGCGAATTATCTTGCGCTCTTGCGAAATAATCATGCGTTTAAAGCATCTAGCTTGTGATTCAAGAAATTTAATCGTGCGATCCTTGCGATAATCGTGCGTTTACTTGCGATAATCGTGCGATATTTGCGTCAATCGTGCGATATTTCCGATAAATGCGTGCGTCTTAGCATTCGTTAATCGTGCGAAACCTGCGAAGAAATATAATTGCTATGGGGTGGCCATTGGTTTGACCAACGGCACTCCGACGCTCAACTCAGTATTTGATAGTAGAAATAAATAGTATGTAAATAGGTTAGAAATAGTACCTTTTGAGATGTTGGGCATTCCAACTGCGTGGGATTTCCATACCTTCCATCGTCGTAAGTCTGTATGCTCCATTCCTAATAACTTTGGAAATTATGTACGGTCCTTCCCATTTGATGGAAAGTTTTCCAGCGTTTTGCTCTTGAGTGTTTTGAAACACATGTCGTAAGACATAATCTCCTACTTGGAATATTTTGGCCTTTACCTATTTATTGAAGTATCGTTCGATAGTTCCTTTTGTTGGGGATCATGGCGTACAAACGCGCAGCGGAAAACAACAGAAAAACAATCCCCAAACACGGATCCAATCCTAAAACTCTGTAGATACAATCAAGTGGGTTTTAGGGTATTTACCTTTGCGAGAAAAACGCTGGAACGCGAGTAGGGAATACATCGCTACTGACACGACTCGAGAATCGGTTGCTAGACCACCCTGGATTACCCCACAAACGAAAAACTCCGGTTGGCTTGGTGCTAGGCCGCCGGCGATGGGAGGAGGAGAGAGAGAGAGAGAAAAACTTGAGGAAGAATTATCAGTTATATTCTATGTCAAACCTTAAGCCTTTATTTATATAAATAAATAAGGCAGTGTTTGATACCATATATAATATCCTCATAATTATCAAACTGATAATCAAATTATTTCCACAATTATCTTTTAATCAATATTGATTAAATAATTATCTTTCTAACTAATCCAATCGATTAATTAATTATACAAATAAATAATTTAACTAATCATTTATTTCTTTCTCTCTTTTAATAATTAATAAACAATTAATTATTCCTCTCATACATATAATCCAAACGTCCTCTATTTAGTGTGCAGCGGTGTGACCTACTAGTGTCTTATAACATTGGACATGGTAACCCTGTTACTGTCTCGCACACAATTCTAACAGACTCCCACTTGTGCTAGACATGTAATCGTACTGTTACCATTAGCCTAAGGAGGTCCCTAGCCAGACACTTAGGTTAACCAGGTTATAAGATCTCTTATATCCAGAGATACAATTCACGCTTGAATTTGTACACAGGTTCATTCCTTTTGCACGCGATATTTCTGAAATGAATTTGAGACATGGAGTGGAGGATTCATTTCTCAAAAAACAAGTATTTCTTAACTCTGATTCAGATTGCCTGCATTAACGGATATTACTAAATAACACGTGTTATTCTATCCGAGCGTGGCCACGCGTTTTCTGCCAATCTTAATCGTCAAGGGGCCCGGAAATATCTCTCTTTTGAAAGAGGTGCAAATCCCTTCTTGACTACTTGCATTTGGATCCACGTCTTCTGCTGCATCTAGTCATGTCCCGTATGGCCGCCCTGTTACGGTGCAGCGTTAGGACGTGCTAAGAGTACAGTAGTCCTCATGTTTCCAAACCATGTATCTCAGGTCAAAGGACAACCTATCAAGTCAATGCTTATGACTGAGGCTCCATGAAGCAGACTTGATACTGGTCACTTCCAATACTCAAGCACTCTGATGAGTATCTATAAACACTTGGTCACATCACTTGTGCTTTTATTCTCTACTTCGAATAAATCATCGAGTATTTATAATAGCGTTAAACTCCCTATTGAAATTCCCATTTCAATAAGTGGCTACGGAAATTTAGATTTCATACAAAACTTTGTAAAATCATGGATATGTTAAATATGCGAAAAATAGTTAATTTAAAACAATCATGAATTAAAACCTCCATTACATTAAGAACATTACATGATTGAATTGTTCTAAATTAAACTATGGTAATAATTAATAAACTAAAACTAGCTACTGGTGTCCAGGTACTGCATCCCAATGGAATTTGCATGTGCTTCATGCTTCACCCTTGCTAGTGGCTTTGTCAGCGGATCTGCGACATTTTCTTCTGTTGGAATCTTGCATATTCTCACATCTCCTCTTCCAATGATCTCTCGGATAAGGTGATATTTTCTGAGCACGTGTCTTGACTTGTGATGCTCTCTAGGTTCCTTTGCTTGCGCCACGGCTCCCGAGTTATCACAGAATATATCAATCGGTCTAGAGACACTGGCAACCACTCTGAGATCCGATAGAAAATTCCTCAGCCATACTGCTTCTTTTGCAGCATCAGATGCTGCAATGTACTCCGCTTCTGTAGTTGAGTCTGCAATCGTGTCCTGCTTCGAACTCTTCCATGAGATCGCGCCTCCGTTTAGGGTGAAAACGTATCCTGACTGTGATCTAAAATCATCTCTGTCGGTCTGGAAACTAGCGTCAGAATAGCCGTTGACACTAATTTCATCCTCAGATCCTCCAAAGACCAAGAACATATCTTTCGTTCTTCTCAGGTACTTGAGAATGTTCTTGACAGCCACCTAGTGAGGTTCTCCTGGATTCTGTTGATATCTGCTCGTAACACTTACTGAGTAAGCAACATCGGGCCTAGTACATAACATGGCATACATAATCGATCCAATTGCTGATGCATATGGAACCGATTTCATCTTGTCCTGATCTTGACTAGAAACAGGACACTGTGTTTTACTTAACACTATGCCATGTTGCATTGGGATAAATCCTTTCTTTGATTCATCCATCCTGAATTTCTGCAGAATTTTGTCAATGTACGTACTTTGGCTAAGTCCGATAAGCCGCTTAGATATGTTTCTGTAGATCTTTATGCCAAGTATATAAGCGGCTTCTCCAAGGTCTTTCATCTGGAAACATTTGCTTAACCAACTCTTTACACTCTGTAAAGTTGGTACATCGTTTCCTATGAGTAGAATGTCATCTACGTACAAGACCAAGAAGGTTACTATGCTCCCACTGAACTTAGTGTAAACACACGGCTCAAACTCACTTTTCGCGAAACCAAACTCTTTGATTCATTCATCAAAATGTAAGTTCCAGCTTCGAGATGCTTGCTTTAATCCATAAATGGATTTTAGCAGTTTACATACTTTATTAGGATTCTTAGGATCTTCGAATCCTTCTGGTTGTTCCATATAGACGTCTTCTGTTAACTTTCCATTCAGAAAGGCTGTCTTGACGTCCATCTGCCAGATCTCGTAGTTAAAGTATGCTGAAATGGCCATTAGAATCCTAATTGACTTTAACATGGCTACTGGCGAAAAGGTTTCATCATAGTCAATACCATGAGTTTGCGTGAATCCTTTTGCAACCAGTCTGGCCTTGAAAGTGTGTACATTCCCGTCCATGTCGGTTTTCTTCTTGAAAACCCATTTACGTCCAACAGCTCTACAGTGCTGGGGTAAATCAGTCAACTCCCATACTTGGTTGTCGTACATGGACTGCATCTCGGCCTTCATGGCTTCTTGCCATTGTTCAGACTCACACCCTGACACAACTTCTCCATAGGATGTTGGTTCATTCAAGTCTCCACTGTCTTGAGAGACTAGAAACCCAAGATACCTATCTGGTTCTTGTCTCACCCTACTGGATCTGCGAAGGTCCTGTGCTTGCACTTCCTCGATCGGTTCTGATTGAGGTTCAACGTTTTCATGTTGAAATTCTGGCTCAACAATTGGTGTAGTGTTTTCTTCGTCTACTACCTGTAGATCTACATCCTTTCTGGTGTTCCCAGAACTGAGAAACTTTTCTTCCAGAAATTTTCCATTTCGAGCAACAAAAACTTTGTTCTCTTCAGGGTTGTAGAAATAATATCCCACGATGGTCCTGGGATATCCAAGGAAGAAACACTTGTCTGATTTGGGCTTGAGTTTTTCTGAGGTAGGTCGTTTGACGTAAACCTCACAACCCCAAATCCTTAGAAAAGATATATTGGGTTTCTTACCCTTCCATAGCTCGTATGGTGTCTTTTCTACTGACTTTGTTGGCGCTCTGTTCAGTATATGTGCTGTTGTTTCGAGCGCATGTCCCCAGAATGATATTGGTAGCGTAGAGTGACACATCATCGATCGTACCATGTCAAGTAAAGTACGATTTCTCCTTTATGACACACCATTCATCTGAGGTGTATACGGAGGTGTGGGTTGGGATACAATCCCACACTCCATCAGATGATTGTCAAACTCATCACTAAGATATTCGCCTCCGCGATCCGACCGTAAAAACTTGATCTTTCTGCCAAGTTGATTATGTACTTCATTTTGAAATTCTCTGAATCTTTCAAAGCTTTCGGATTTATGTCTCATAAGGTAGACATAACCATACCTACTGAAATCGTCAGTAAAGGTAATGAAGTACCGGTATCCTCCTCTTGCCACATGACTAAATGGTCCACACACATCTGTGTGAATTATTTCTAACAAGTCAGTAGCCCTTTCATTTTCTTTGTTGAAAGGTTGTTTTGTCATTTTGCCAGATAAACAAGACTCGCAATTATCAAAAGGTTTATAGTCGAAAGTGCCAAGAAAACCTCCTTTTAGGAGTAGTTCAACACGTTTCTTGTTTATGTGGCGCAAACGACAATGCCAGAGGTAAGTCTGATCCTCAATGTCTTTGGATCGTTTACTTATATGATAGATTTCACTACTATTGTCTTGTAGATTTACTATATATAGACCATTCACAGGTGTTGCTTTAAAATAGAAAATATTATTTTTAAAGACAGAAATCATTTTATAATCATATTTGTAATAAAAACCTTGGTCTACTAACAAATCGAAAGACAAAACATTCTTAATCATGTTTGGAATATAATAACAATTATCCAGTTCCAAAACTAGACCCGAGGGTAAACTAAGACTATAAGATCCTACAGCTTCAGCTATCAGCGGAGTGCCTTCGCCAACTCGTAGGTTCGAACGGTCCTTTCTCAAAGTCTTTATTCTAGTGAATCCTTGTAAATGATTACAAATGTGGTTACCACTGCCTGTATCAATTACCCATGATTCATAAGAAGTGATTAAGCAATCTATCATAAATATACCTGGAGCATCGGGTAAACCGATCTCTATCTGGTCGATATTCATCGAGTGCTCGCAAATATCCTTGCTACCGCATTCTGGGCAACTCAGATCCCCTAGCTCATCAATCCAATCAGTATCCATGAGATCAGCAGGTGCTGGCTTCGGCTCTAGACTGGCCAGAATGTTCTCATGTAGTGTTGCCACGTCAGTCTTTGGTTCTTTCATGTGGGCACTAGTTGTGTCACATATCTCCTTCGGGAGCGAGTACCACATGAGATATACTAACTCTTCCCGAGTCATCTTGTAACCCAAACGTGTCAAGCATTTAAAGAGCCTCCTCATTTCCATAAGATGGTCTTTAACTGACTGGTCCTTTTTCAGCTTCTGTGAAAGTATCTCTTTCATGATCAAAAGCTTACATGTATGTCTATAGAAACCTAACTGGCTTTCTATATCTTTCACGACCTCGTGGCAGGATTTATCTCTTAATCTTTCCGCGAACTCGGATGATATAGAGAAAATCAGAATTGACATGACATCCGATTCATCCGCCATGTACTTGAAGTACTGAGTAAATTCCTCTTCAGGAGAATTACTCTTAGGTCGTGATACAGGTTTTTCTAAAACGTAAAACTTACCCTGTGCACGCAAGATATTATCAAGGTGCATTTTCCAAACTGGAAAATTTTGTCCTGTAAGTTTCCATTCTCCATTGATGAGTCGTAGTGATTCCTCAGGGGTATAAAACGGGATTATAGAAAAAGACATCTACAATAAAGAATAAAATTCCAAGCTTAGTTTATAATTAAAAAAAAAACTTCTAATAAATTATTACCCTCGAAATGAATTTATTAGACTAGAATCCATATCCCACATGTGTCGGGAAGCATGTGATCATGTCAAACCGACTCATGTGATCTATGGTAGGTAAAAACTATACCAATCGCATTTTAATTCGAAAACACGATTTCTAGATCGTCGGGACATCGGATATCTAACCCGTGCATATTTAGTCCCTCTAGTGCATTTTGGCCCGGTACCACCCGGTGAATAAATAATTACCAAAATAGACTGCACCACCCGGGACCTGGACAAACCCTGGCCGGTACCACCCGGAGATTATTCGCAGAGTTTTATCACCCTCCAGTTTCGGTTTGAACACGGACGTTCATAGTGTGTTCACTTACAACGCCCTATGTACCTTACACCGGAGGTGCCCCTAAAGTGGGTTGCACTTACTAATCTATGATTTTGATAAGGGTTAAAAATGCCAGTTTTTCAAAACTTGGATCCAAACACAAACTGTATTTATATCCAATTTTTATTTTAAAATATTAAATTTTAAAACCGTTTATATTTAATTTAAAAAGAAATTACGTAACTAAACAACCACGCAATTCATATAACAATTAGATATAAACAACCACCCATTTAAAACATGTCATAGTCAAAACCCTTAAACTATGTCGTTTTGTGAGCCAACACAAAACGACGGCCTTATCCCTAGGTGACAACGTAAAACTTAATCTTCTTGGCGCTCCCACTGGCTCCAAGCTCCATGGTTGTCTCCTTGGCTCCGTCTTCAATTTCTTCGGTTATTTTATTTATTAAAAACATATTACAATCAAAGCGGGTTGTAAATGGCACGCAGGCCTCCCGAAATAATCAAACAAATAAAATATACAAGATTGCAACCAAGGGTCAAAAAGGGTTTGACTATGACGCAAGCGGATGATACAATTTAATTTATAATTATAAAACTGATTAAAATAAAAATTAAAAATTAAAAAAAATTCCTAGGGTTCGAAACCTATCTGGTTTTAGGATAACCCTTATCCGGTACCACTTACCGCGAACAGCAACAGCTATCTGCCGTCGCTCCTGCACTGGTTAGTGTCCGAAAAACCAAAAACGCACAACCAGCTACAGCTCGAGGCACGAGCCGGTTAACTGTGCAGGGCGACGATGGCTGCCCTAAAGCCATCGCCGCATACAACCACCACTACCACGATGCCGTCGCCGCCTCTGACCAATCGGCGACAGCGGTAGCTCATCACCACCACCATCGCCGTGATCGGCGTACAACAGCAACAACCACCATCGCCTCCATGACAACAACAGCTCGTGCCCACCATTGCCGTTCGGCGATCCACCCTCGTGGCCACCGGTGACGGCAGCGGCTTAGTGCTACCGCCGCCATGCGCGGCACACAACAAAAACACCACAACCGTCGACTGTAGTGGCAACCGGCCACCACAGCCGATCGGTGGTCATCGATCGATCGAGGCAACCAAAAAACGGCCACCACTGATCGCCACCGCTGCCGCCGCTAGGCCAATCGACGACAACAGCAGCTGCAGCCGCCATCGCCGCCGTGGCCGGCGGTATCATCAACAACGAACGCCGCTACCACCGCACGGTGGTGTGGCTTGCGTTCGCGAAAGACAAACAACCACCGCCACCGCCTTGGCTCGGCCTTAGGGCAGCCGGCGGGTGGCCTGGTGGTTTGCGGTTCAACCGATAACAACAGCCAAGGCCGCCGCCACCACCACCATTCTCCTGCTGCCGTCGCTAAGCAACAGCAGCGACATCACCACCATTCTTTGTGGTTTGGCGAGGAACAACCGCCGGTCACTACCATCTGTGGTGCCGCCGGCGGTGGTATCACGGTGGTCTGGTAGTTCGGTCGGCTAACTGCCGCCGTTCCACCACCGATTAGGTTTATACAAAAAAACTATTTTTAACGATAAAAATAAACCAGAAAAATTGAATTTTTATCAAACCTAATAAGCAGATAAATCTGATCTGCAGGTTTTAGTAAGTGGCTCTGATACCACTGTTGGGGATCGTGGCGTACAAACGCGCAGCGGAAAACAACAGAAAAACAATCCCCAAACACGGATCCAATCCTAAAGCCCTGTAGATACAATCAAGTGGGTTTTAGGGTATTTACATTTGCGAGAAAAACGTTGGAACGCGAGTAGGGAATACACCGCTACTGACACGACTCGAGAATCGGTTGATAGACCACCCTGGATTACCCCACAAACGAAAAACTCCGGTTGGCTTGGTGCTAGGCCGCCGGCGATGGGAGGAGGAGAGAGAGAGAGAAAAACTTGAGGAAGAATTATCAGTTATATTCTATGTCAAACCTTAAGCCTTTATTTATATAAATAAATAAGGCAGTGTTTGATACCATATACAATATCCTCATAATTATCAAACTGATAATCAAATTATTTCCACAATTATCTTTTAATCAATCTTGATTAAATAATTATCTTTTTAAGTAAACCAACTGATTAATTAATTATACAAATAAATAATTTAACTAATTGTTTATGTAAAAAATTACACAACTCGATGTCGTAAGAAACTTGTGTGAGGCTTAACCGTCGAGAGAAAGAAATTACAATCAATGATAAGTGCGGAAAAATAAAATGAGACAAATAATTTGATGACGTAGGAAAAACCTCACGACGGAGGAAAAAACCTGCGGTCGACCTAAAAGATAAGTCGACAGAGCACTATGATCACCAATCAGGGGTGATGTCCTTCAAGTATACAGCTTTGATCGTACGATTACAACTGAGAGAACTATGAAATCGAATGTAAATTACAGATGATTCTCAAGAATAGTGATTATAGAACTTGTGAGCTTCGGATAGGCTTTCGTATCTTGCAATATTGGCTTGATTCTTCTTATATAGTGGCTTGATAATAACGGTCCAACGGTATTGTGGCTCATCAATGATTGAATTGTAACCGTCCAACGTTATTGTCTTCAATTAATGCTCGGAAAGTAACTGTCCAACGGTATTGTTGAGAGTTAATGTCCAGATTGTAACTGCTGCGAGATTCTTGCTTGTAACGGTCGATCTTGATGCTGTCGAACGGTACATAACTTACGACTTGTTCGATGTGGTGATGAACTTCAACAAGCATAGCATAGTACTCAATTTCCGATTTCCTCAAAGGTGGACAATTGTTAGATATGATAATCAGCTTACCTGCATCAAACATATAAACTTTGTATATTTATCCGTTAGTACTGTCGTACGATATTGTGGATATCGTTCGACTTATTCGATGTATATGTTCGATGTTTAATGATCTTAGTTCGATTGTTCTTTTAGATTTTATCTCAGGACCTTATCTTAATACAGGATTATTGTCCTAACATTTGTCTTACGATTATAGTCGGTCGTCGTGCGATTGTAGATTTTTACCCTAACACTAATTATTTATTTCTTTCTCTCTTTTAATAATTAATAAACAATTAATTATTCCTCTCATACATATAATCCAAACGTCCTCTATTTAGTGTGCAGCGGTGTGACCTACTAGTGTCTTCTAATATTGGACACGGTAACCCTGTTACTGTCTCGCACACAATTCTAACACCTTTCTATGCGGCCATCGTTCGTAATACGTTTTCTCGAAGTTCTTCTAAAGCATCCAGATCGTAGGATAAGTTTATAGCATTTTTATCGAACGTACGATTCCTGGCAATGTATTTTAATAATTTTGACGGATGGAAAGTTTTAAGAAAACCATGGTTTTAACTGATTTATAAAATCAAACTGTTTTATAAATCGAAACTGATATTTTAATCTGAAATTGATTTTTATAAAATCTCCAAGATTTATAAACTATAAATCTTATTTTATAAACCACAACCAAGTTTCTAAAATATTCGCTTTTTAACAAAATTAAACCGAGTATTCCAAACGAACTTGTCGAAACATCAAACATCAGCCCGTGATCCGTATCATGATTCGATCAACCATTCGAAAAAGACATCTGGCTAATTTGACCAAAAACGGGTCAATTATCTTAGTTTAATTTATTAGGGATAAAATTCTTTAATTTAATTAGATAAGGGTGGCCGGAGAAATTCGGCCGGCGGATACTCCGACGGGGTTCTTTGCCCTGTTCGAATATCCGTTTAAGATCGGATTTCGATGGCCTTATTCCCCACTTTCTCGAGCTTTCATGTCCCGTTTCAACTTATCTCCGGGGCAACTAATGCCCCAATTCTGGCGTTTCATCCTGGTGATCGAACGGGTGACCAAGGATTGGGGTCGTCGTGCGTTCTCAGTGGATGACCTTCTCTCTGCCTACAATGTGACGAGACTACCCTACAACCGTTATGGATTGTTTCCTAAGGGTAGGAATGATACCATGCTTGTCCATCGCACGCAAGTGAATGATAGAGGGTGGAAGTCTCGTTACGTCTTTGTCCAGACGTCTTCGGTCACTGATGAATCCTGGGTCGTTCCTGAATGGAACTCAAATGGTAATTTAGGCGTTTGTCTTTCTTTATTGTATCTTTTATTTATTTTCTGGTGTTAATCGTATGTTTTTCCTTTTGCAGCTATCAATTTTAAGTTCGAGACCACCGAGGAGTCGACTGAACTGATCTCACACTTCCTAAGCTATAGTGTGACGGATCGTACGTACAGGACGTCGAAGGGCGGTGACGAGAGCGACGTCGAATCGGAGGTGCAAGTGATCGAAGAGATAGATATGGAAGGTAATCGTCTTACGATGATAATTAGTTTTGTTCTTAGTCGTACATTTCTAACTCTGGTTCTTCTTTTTTTATGCAGGTTCAGCTTCCAAGAATACGTCGGTCATGGAGGCGGCTGCTCGTGCTGCCAAGAGGAAAGCTGCGGCCAATGAAGGCCTAGTAGCTAAACGTACGAGGAAATCGTACGTTTCTTTGGATACCCCACCTAAGGATGCCAAACGAAAGGCTGAAGGTGGGATTGAGGCGATCCCTATTCACTTTGCTCCACCTGCAAAGGAAGTAGGTGCGTCAAGCCAGCCTTCGTCGAAGGCTGGTAAGGGTAAGGAAAAGGAGGGGTTTGGTCTTACGAACATGACCATTAACATGACCTCCGACTTCATGGTGGACGACGTCATTAGGACGAAGTCCATATTCCCTGTTCTGGAGCAGTTCCACATCCCTGCTCAGAAGGCGCGCATGGAGGAGGCGGATATTGAGGATCTGGACGCCTCCGTCGCGGGCAACTCCTTCTTGGTAAGTTTTCTTTGTCGTACGACTTTCGAGTTTCATTGCTCATTTTTCTGATCTTCTTCCCTTTCTTTTTGTAGGCTCTCCAAACGAGTCTTAGCCTCCATACACGGATGGCTAAAGATTAAAGAAGAGATGGCGTCGAATCAGAACGACGCCAAACTGGCCAAAAAGGAGGCTGAAAAGGCCAAGAAGAAGGTGGCCCAACTGACCGAGGAAGTTAACGCCAAGTTGGTCCAAATCGGGGACCTCGAGTCGAAGTTGGAGCTTGGCGAGCGCTTCCAGGGCGAGCAGTGAGAGAGACTGAAGATATACCTCGATCGCACGAAGGATCTGGAGAAGGAGCTGCTTGACGTTCGACGGGAGAAGGCCGAAAGAGAGGAGGTTTTATCGTCCAGGATCCAAGAGCTCGAGGAGGATGCTGCCTTGGCCCGAGTGGTCGCACGTACAGCACTTATGCGTCGTGTGGCTGCCAGGACTGTTACTTCACTGATGGCAAGTGAAGAGGTGGCTTCCTTTGTGCGGGTGATGGGTTTAGAAGACCTTCTTGACGAAGAAGACCTCAAAGGCTTGGACGAGGAGGTGGCGGTCGAAGAAGATAAACCTGTTGAAGCCGAGGGTGCCGAAGTCGAGGAGGAAGTTTCTGAAACCTCTGGATCCGTTTCTGTGCCCCCGCCGGTGATCGAAGAAACTCCTGTCGCCGATCCACCTGTCTCTAACGCTCCCGTAGAATAGTTTTTTGTAATTTCTTAATCGTTTGTTTTGTAATTTTTGCCACTTTTGGCAAAATATTAATGAAAAACTTTTTTAGTTTAATGATTGCTCATCGTGCGTTTTAGCCTGTGCCTTTAACTTTTGTCTTGCGTTTTAGCCTGTATTCACGCGTTATAGCTTGTATCGTGCGTTAGAGCCTTTGTTTTCGCATGCATTTGTTTGAATCCTAAGACTTAGATTTAGAAACGTTTCTTTTGTACTCGTAATAGTATTCGTGCGACTGGCGAGTAGACTTGCGCTCTTGGGAAGTAGTCGTGCGTTACAGCAGTTTACTTGCGATTCATGCGACTTTTGTCGTGCGATTTCTGCGATAAGCATGCAATTAAATCGTGCGATATTTGTATTGATCGTGCGATTCATGCGATCTATCGTGCGATGTTTGCATTGATCGTGCGACTCATGCGATCTATCGTGCGATACCTGCGAAAAAGAATGACTAAGGGGTGGCCGTTGGTTTAGCCAACGGCGCTCCGTTGCCTAAGTCAGTAACATATAATGAAGAATAAATCATATGTAAATAGGTTCAGAAATAGTACCTTTTGAGGTGATGGGCATTCCAACTACGTGAGATTTCCATACCTTCCATTGTCGTAAGTCTGTATGCTCCATTTCCAATGACTTTGGAAACTATGTAGGGTCCTTCCCATTTTATGGAAACTTTTCCAGCGTTTGTCTCTTGTGTGTTTTGAAACACATGTCGTAAGACATAGTCTCCAACTTGGAAAATTTTGGCCTTTACCTTTTTGTTGAAAAACCTCTCGACGGAGGAAAAAACCTGCGGTCGACTTAAGAAATAAGTCCACAATGCACTATGATCGTACGATTACAAAGGAAATAACAATGTAAATTACAATTGATGATCACAGAATCTCTAGTATAGAACTTATAAGCTACGAATGAACTTCGTGTCTTCAAATGTTGGCTTGATTCTTCTTATATAGTAGCTTGAGAGTAACCGTCCAGCGGTACTGTTGTTCATCAATGTTCAAATCGTAACTGTCCAATGGTATTGTTGACTATTAATGCTCGGTTTATAACTGTCCAACGGTATTGCTGAGAGTTAATGTCCAGATTTTAACTGCTGCGAGAATCTTGCTTGTAACGGTCGATCTCTTAGTGTCGTTGGATCCCATCGAACGAGTTATAACTTGAGACATGTCCATTGTAATGATGTACTCCAACGAGCATAGCATAGTACTCAATTTCAGACTTTCTCAAATGTGGACAATTGTTAGATATGATAATCAGGTTGCCTGCATCAAAGATATAAACTTCGTATGTTTATTCGTTAGTACCGTCGTACGACATAGTAGGCATCTTTCGACTTATCTAGTGTATTCGTTCGATGTTTAATGATCTTTGTTCGATAGTTCTTTTAGGTTTTATCTCAGGACCTTATCTTAATACAGGATCATTGTCCTAACATTTGTCTTACGATTATAGTCAGTAGTCGTGCGATTGTAGATTTTTACCCTAACAGCAGCAAAACACGCTACCACCATCGCCAGTCGCCGGCGTTTGAAAAACAACAAACCACCGCCACTGCCAGCTAGGAGGTCATCGAAGACAAATAGAACCACCACCACCGCAATCGGTGCGGTGGCGATGCGAACCGGCGAGCATCATGCGATTGTCGTACCGCCGCTGCACCGTCATCGACCACCATTCGACGACGACAACAGCGTACCATTGCCGTCGTCGCCACCGTTCTCCAAAACCTCCAACCACCGTGCCACTGCCGTCGCTACTTGCAACATTCGACGGCCGCCGATCCTAAAACAATAAACTGCCGCCGGCTACCACCTAGGGATTTCCCATGGCAGCCGGCGGTTGTGGGAATCTACCACGACCGTCAACTGTAGCTACCAACCGGCGACGACAGCAGCGGTGAAGTGCCGCCGCCGTCACTGGTGAACAATGACAGCCCCACCGCTACCACTGATGCGACAAAAGCAGCAAGCCGCTACCATCGCCGCCATGGTGCATGGCATAACAACAACGCGACCATCGCCGACGCGAGGCGTGGCTGCAAGGCAGCCTACGGCTTGGCAGTTGGTTGCGACCGGTGTTCATGTCCGTCGTCGTTCGACGTTAGCAGCAGCAAGACGCCACCGCCACGCCGCCGTTGCCGTCAAATGAAACAACAAACTACCGCCGCCGCCACCTAGGGTTTGCCCAAGGCGGCCGGCGGCTGGCGGTTGCCGGGAACGACCACCACGGTCTACCGCCACTATCGCGGCTGTTGGTGGTCTCACGCCACTCGGCTAACCGCCGAACTGGTGGTTCGGCCTTGGCTCGGTGGCGATCAAGCTACGGCGTGTGGCGATCGAGCCACGGTTCGGCCACCGGCCAATTGGTGGTTCGGGTGCGGTTTTCGATGGTGATAAAAATCCGGTGAATGGAACAACCAACTAATAAAAACTTTATCCTAAACAAACTGTTTATGTAAAAAATTAAACAAGTTGATGTCATAAAGAAATTTGTGTCAGACTTAATCGTCGAGAGAAAGAAATTACAATCGAGAATAAGTGCGGAAAAGATAAAATAAGACAAAGGATTTGATGACACAGGAAAAACCTCACGACGGAGGAAAAAACCTGCGGTCGACCTAGAAGGTAAGTCGACAATGCACTATGATCACCAAGCAGGGGTGATGTCCTTCAAGATTACAGCTTCGGTCGTACGATTACAATGAAAATAACAATGAAATCGAATGTAAATTACAACTGATCGCAAAGAATAGCCAATATATAACTTGTAAGCTTTGAGCAGACTTCGTGTCTTCAAATGATGGCTTCATCCTTCTTATATATTACCTTTAAAGAAACCGTCCAACGGTATTGTTGACCTTTAAGGCTCGGTTTGTAACTGTCCAGTGGTATTGCTGAGAGTTAATGTCCAGATTGTAACTGCTGCGAGAATCTTGCTTGTAACAGTCGATCTCTTAGTGTCGTTGGATTCCATCGAACGATTTATAACTTAAGACCTGTCCATTGTAATGATGAACTCCAACGAGCATAGCATAGTACTCAATCTCAGACTTTCTCAAAGGTGGACAATTGTTAGAAATGATAATCAGCTTTCCTGCATCAAAGATACAAACTTCGTATGTTTATTCGTTAGTACTGTCGTACGACATAATAGGCATCGTTCGACTTGTTCGATGTTTAATAATCTTTGTTCGAGAGTCTTATTAGTTTTATCTTAGGACCTTATCTTAATACAGGATCATTGTCTTATCATTTGTCCTACGATTATAGTCGGTTGTCGTGCGATTGTAGATTTTTACCCTAACAATTTGCCCCCAAGATTTAGAAAATAATTCTAATTTTATCTAAATCTTTAATTCGCTGGACAAAGAGTAAAAATCCGTTGGATAACGATCAGATGAACGTTGTCGAGGATGACGTCATATAGTCGTTGTCATCTAACGGCTAGTTATGGACACGTGTCCCTTTTTGTGCGACGATTTGGCTTTGATTCGGTTGCTATAAATAAGACGTTGCTAATAAGAGAAGATTTTACAAAATCTTTCACTAATTTTTCTCCAATTTCCTTGATCGTAATCCGACTTTTAAATCCGACCAAGATTACGAGCAATCTTTAGGTTTATAAAAGGTACCTTCTCTTCTCCTTTTTCATATGCTTGAAATCTATTGCTAGAAAAAGTACTAAAGGTTTAGACGCCCTTAGGTTCACACATCTGAGGAATAGTTTAGATAGGTTAGATTTCATTATGTCGTCGGAAGTTAGGAGCTCGATTACTGAAAGTTTAGAAGTAGGAGAATTAAGGGAGTTAGCAGGACTTCCCGAAGGTGTCGTGATGAGGGTGGCCGGAGAGGTTCGACCGGCGGATGCCCCGACGGGCTTCTTTGCTCTGTTCGAGTATCCGTTCAGAGTCGGATTTCGATGGCCATACTGTCCTCTTGCTAGGGCGTTCATGACTCGATTCAACCTGTCTCCGGGACAATTGATGCCCTAGTTTTGGCGCATTGTCTACGTAGTCGAACGGGTGACCAAGAACTGGGATCGTCCTGCGTTCTCGATCGACGACCTCCTTTCTTCATACAACGTGACTCACTCTCTCTACAACCGTTATGGGTTGTTTCCAAAGGGGAGGAGCGATGCCATGCTTGTCCATGGTACCTAGGTGAATGATCGAGGATGGAAGGCAAGATACGTCTTCGTCGAAACATCCTCGGTTGTGGGCGAAGAGTCGTGGGTTGTTCCTAAGTGGAACAGAGACGGTAATTAAGTTCTTCTTACCTTCTTTGATTTAATTGAATTGTCTTCTATTACTGATCTCTTGCTTTCATTCGAGGAGACTTCTGAGGCGATCGAGCGTTTCCTTAGTTATAGCGTGACAGATCGCACGTTTAGGACGTCGAAAGGAGGAGGCGACAGCGACGTTGAACCCGAAGTGCAGGTGATCGAGGAGGAAGAGATGGAAGGTAATGAATTCCCTCGTGCGTTTTATTCTTTTTATCGTGCGTTCAAACCTAAATCTCTTTTTCACAGGATCTGCTACAAAGAAGACCTCGATGATGGAGGCGGCTGCCCGTGCGGCTAAGAGGAAGGCTGCAGCCGCCGAAGGTGTAGCAGGCAAACGTACGAGGTCAACGTACGTTTTAGTTGATACCCCACCTAAGGATGCCAGGCAAAAAGCTGAAGGTGGTACAGAGGCGATTCCCATCCATTTTGCTTCACTTGTGAAGGAAGCAGGTGTGTCAAGCCAGCCTTCGTCGAAGGCTGGTAAGGGTAAGGAGAAGGAGGAGTCTGGTCTTACGACCATGACTATCAACGTGGCCTCCGACTTCATGGTGGACGACGTCATTAGGACGAAGTCCATCTTCCCTTTTTTGGAACAATTTCAAACCCCTGCTCAAAAGGCGTGTATGGAGGAAGCGGACATCGAGGACCTGGATGCTTCCGTCGCAAGCATCTCTTTCTTGGTAAGCATTCTTTGTCTTGATCGTACGATTCCTGCATTCTATCGTGCGTTTGTTTAACCATTTTTTCTTTTTTCTGCAGGCTCTCCAGACCAGTCTTAGCCTTCACTCCCGGATGGCTAAGATTAAAGAGGAGATGGCGTCGAACCAGAACGACGCTAAACTGGCCAAGAAGGAGGCTGAAAAGGCCAAGAAGAAGCTGGCCCAACTGACCGATGAGGTTAACGCCAAGTCGGTCCAAATTGGGGACCTTGAATCGTAGCTGGAGATCAGTGATCGGTTCTAGGTCGAACAACGGGAGCGGCTGAAGATGGCCTTGGATCGTACGAAGGAGCTGGGGAAAGAGCTGCTCGTCGTTCGATAGGAGAAGGCCGAGAGGGAGGAGGTGTTGTCGTCAAGAATCCAAGAACTTGAGGAGGATGCTGCCCTGGCTCGGGTGGTCGCACGAGCGGCGCTTATGCGTCGTGTGGCCTCCGGGACCATTTCTACAAAGATGGCAAAAGATGAAGTGGCAGCCTTCGTTCGGATGATGGGATCCGAAGATCTCCTTGACGAAGAAGACCTCAAGGGTTTGGACGAGGATGCAGCGGTCGAAGGGGAGAAGATCGTCGAGACCGAGGGTGCGAGTGTTGAGGAGGAGGTTGTCAAAGCCTCTGGATCCGCCTCCGTACCTCCTCCGGTGACTGAAGAAACCCCTGTCGTAGATCCTCCTTCCGTTGATGCTTCCGTAGAGTAGGATTTGTAATCGTAGGATCTTTACTGTACTTTGCCATTTTGGCAAAAAATATTAATGGAAAATTTTTTTGTTTGAATATCGTATGTTTTGGTTTTTGTCGTGCGTTTCAGCGTTTTATCTTGTGTTTTTAGCTTTGTGTTCATGCGTTATACCCTGTATCGTGCGTTAGAGCCTTTGTTTTTGCATGCATTTGATTAAAGGTCCTAAGACTTAGATTTAGAAACGTTTCTTTTGTACTCATAAGAGTATTCGTGCGACTGGCGAATGGACTTGCGCTCTTGCGAAGTAGTCGTGCGTTACAGCAGTTTACTTGCGATTCATGCGATTTTTGTCGTGCGATTCCTGCGATAAGCATGCAATTAAATCGTGCGATGTTTGCGTTGATCGTGCGATCCATGCGATTTATCGTGCGATACCTGCGAAAAAGAATGACTAAGGGGTGGCCGTTGGCTTAGCCAACGGCGCTCCGATGCCTAAGTCAGTAATGGACAATGAAGAATAATTCGTATGTAAATAGGTTTAGAAATAATACCTTTTGAGGTGATGTGCATTCCAACTACGTGGGATTTCCATACCTTCCATTGTCGTAAGTCTGTATGCTCCATTTCCAACGACTTTGGAAATTACGTAGGGTCCTTCCCATTTGATGGAAAGTTTTCCAGCGTTCGATTCTTGTGTGTTGAAATGTCTCTCGACGATTCCGTTCTCTGCAGCCATCGTTCGTAATGCTTTTTCTCGAAGCTCTTCTAGAGCATCAGATCGTAAGATAAATTTATGGCATTTTGGTCAAACGTACGATTTCTAGCGATTGGTACTTGGGCTTCGATTGGCAAGACCGCTTCACATCCATATACTAAAGAATATGGAGTTTGTCCTGTTGATGCTCTTGGTGTCGTGCGATTTGCCCATAAAACTGATGGTAGCTCTTCTACCCACTTGCCTTTTGCCTCTTTCAATCTTTTTCGGATCGAATCGATGATGACTTTGTTGCTTGACTCAGCCAATCCGTTGGACTGAGGGTATCTTGGAGTAGAAGTGACTAGCTTGATCCCTGGTTTTTCACAAACGTACGAGTTCTATCACTTATAAATTGTGAGCCGTTGTCGCACATAATCTCGGCCGGTACTCCAAATCTGTAAATAATATTCTTTTGGATGAAGGATATGACTTCTTTATCTCTGACTTGCGAAAAAGCACCAGCTTCTATCCACTTCGAGAAATAATCGGTAAGCACAAGTAGATATACTTTTTGTCCAGGAGCTGGGGGTAACTTTCCCACGATATCCATTCCCCATCGCATGAATGGCCATGAAACTAGAACAGAATGCAAGGGTTCGGATGGTCGATGGACCATACCCGAGTGCTTTTGACACGCGTCACATCGTTGGACGTACCTTATTGCGTCCTCTCGTAAGGTAGGCCAATAATAGCCTTGTCGTGAGATTCTATTAGCAAGACTTCTGCCCCTGCATGATTTCCACATTCTCCATCGTTCATTTCTTGGAGAATTTGATTGATTTGTGTCTTATTTGTGACACATCGTAGAAGAAGTCCAGTCGTGGATCTTCGATAGAGTTGGTCTTCAAAAATCGTATATCTTGAAGCTTTGGACCTTGTTTTTCGGGTTTCCATTCTCTCTTCAGGGAGTCGGTCGTGCTTGAGATAATTCCATACGTCGAGCGACCAATTGTAAATTTCTTAGTTCATCTGTACTTCATCTTTTGCTTCAATTGTTGGCGTCGTAAGATGAAGTATTGGGATATTCTCGATAAATGGATCGTGGAATGCAGATCCCAAGTTAGCTAATGCGTCAGCTTGCATGTTTAGGTCTCTTGGTATTTGTTCGATCAAAAAATGTTCGAATCGTGCGATTCGATCTTTAACAGCTTTGAGATAACTCATCATCTTTGAATCTTTTGCTTGAAAATCTCCATTTACTTGATTGACCACCAATAGAGAATCGCTTCGAACGTACAACTGTTTTGCCCCCAGTCTAAGAGCAATATCCAATCCTGCGATCAAAGCTTCATATTCTGCTTCGTTGTTCGTGGCTTTGAATTCGCATCGTATGGAGTATACTATGTTTCCCCCCTGTGATGATTTTAAAAAAATACCTAGTCCACACCCTCGTATGTTCGAAGAGCCATCAACGTAGAGTATCCAAGGTTTGTTGTCTGAAATCATCACAATTTGTCGCACGTCGTTGGTTCCAATCCTGGAGAGAATTCTGCTACAAAGTCTGCCAGTACTTGCGATTTAATTGCCGTCTTGGGTTTGAACTCAATGTCGAACCCACTGAGATAGATGCTCCACTTAGCTAGACGTCCTGTCAGTTCTGGCTTTCTTACCGTCTTGAGTGGATAATTAGTCACGACAATAATATGATGCGACTCGAAGTAATGCCTTAGCTTTTTTGCTGCAGTCATGAGACCTAATAGCAATTTCTCCATGGACGTGTACCTGGTTTCTGCGTCTAGGAAAGACTTGCTGACATAATAAATTGGTCGTTGCTACTGATCTTCTTCTCGCACGAGTACTGCGCTCGTCGCATTTTTGCTCACTGCCAAATACAACTGCAAACTTTCACCTTCGACTGGTTTAGTCAACAGGGGTGGCGATGTCATGTACTGCTTCAATTCTTGTAGAGCCTTCTCATGTTCGTCTGTCCATAAGAAGCCTTGATTCTTTCTTAGGACATTGTAGAACAAGTGGCATTTATCCGATGATCGTGAGATAAATCGGGTTAAGGCTGCCACGCGTCCTGTTAACTTCTGGACCTCTTTGATATTCCTTGGAGACTGTATCTCGGTGATAGCTTTCACTTGCTCTGGACTTGCTTCGATTCCTCGTTGTGTCACCAAGTATCCTAGGAATTTCCTTGCACGTACTCCGAAGGAACATTTTGTTGGATTGAGCTTCATCTTGTATTGTCGTAGGATGTCGAATGATTGCTTTAAATGTGCTACATGATCAATCGAACGTTCCGATTTCACGAGCATGTCGTCGATATAAACCTCCATCGTTCGACCAAGATGTTCCTTAAACATCATATTAACCAGCCTTTGATACGTCGAACCTGCATTCTTAAGACCAAATGGCATAACTTTGTAACAGTATATGCCTTTGTCTGTCATGAATGCGGTTTTTTCTTGGTCATCCGTGTGCATCAGGATTTGGTTATATCCCGAATATGCGTCCATGAATGTCAACAATTCATGTCCTGCTGTTGCGTCGACCATAGCATCGATGTGAGGTAACGGGAAAGGATCTTTTGGACAAGCTTTGTTAAGATCTGTGAAGTCGATGCAGACTCGCCACTTTCCATTTTTCTTTTGTACGACGACCATGTTGGCTAACCATTCTAGATATTTGACTTCTCGGATCTTTCCAGTTTTGAGCAGATTGTCGACTTCGTCGTTGATTACTTTATTTCGTTCAGGTGCAAACTTGCGACGTTTCTGCTTGATTGGCTTGAAAGTAGGATCCACGTTCAGCTTGTGCGATATAACGTGGGGATCTATTCCAACCATATCTTCGTGCAACCAAGCAAAACAGTCTGAGTGTTCCTGCAAAAAAGATATAATCGTATTTTTTATGTCAGGGGGAGCGAGGCTCCTATGAAGACCTTTCGATCAGGATGTTCAGGATCGAGTACAACTTCTTCTAGTCGAATATCATCGTACGATTTCTTCCCATCCTGGCTCTGTAATTGATAGATGTCCTGCGTCTTTGTCTTCATCGTAATCTTGTAGCATTCTCGTGCGACGTTCTTTTCACTAGCAATTTCTAGGATTCCCCACGGAGAAGGAAACTTGATCTTCTGATGGTACGTCGAAGGGACTGCTTTCATCTCGTGGATCCATGGTCTTCCAAGAATAACATTATAGGCCGATTGGCAATCTACAACGTTGAACTTCGTTTGCTTGTTAATGCCTTTGGCGAAGACAGGTAAGACGATTTCTCCGAGAGTGTTCATCGAGTCTCCATTGAATCCGATCAAGGTAGTGCTTCGTCGTACGATTTCTGATCGCTCGATTCCCATAACCTTAAGAGTATCTGCAAAAATAACGTTAGCTGAGCTGCCTCCATCGATCAATATTCTCTTAGTCGAACAGTTTCCGATTGTCAATTGTATGACTAAAGCGTCATGATGCTTATGATGGACTCCCTGAGTATCGTCTTTGTCGAACGTTATCGTCATTGCATCGAGCTCTTTTTCCATCTTTGATTTGACTTCTTCGGGAATAGGGCGTTCGTCTGGACCATCCCGCGCATGTCTTTTGGCCGCAGAATACGTAAGACCGCATACTTCTGATCCTCCGGTGATGCATTTACAACTTTAGTATGAACTGGAGATGCTGGTCGTCCTTGTTCTTCTAGAATGACACCTTTTAGATGTCCTTTAGATTTCAAATATGAAATCTCCTTCTTGAGACTGATGCATTCATCCGTCATATGGCCATGATCCTCGTGGAAGTCGCACCATTTGTTTTGATCTTTGTCCTTGCTTGGTTTGTCAGACTTCTTTGGCCATCATATGTTTGCATCAATCTTTCGTAGTGAATCCACCAAGTCTTTCGATGTACCTGCAAAATTGTAAGTAGATAACTCTGGATATCGTATTTTAACGGTACCTTTGCTTGGTCGAGCTTTTGACTCATGTCGAGGGTTTCCAATCTTGTTCACTCTTTTGTGCTTAAAATCATGTTTTTGAGCACCAAGAGGTTTCTTTTCGGCAGAATGCTTTCGTCGAAAGAGTGCATCGTCCTCTATTCTCATGAAAGCTAATGTTCTAGCTCGTACATCGTCGAAGTTTTCCGGCGGGTATTTCGTCAATTCTAGATATAATCCAGAGGAATCTTCTAGCCCACGTTTGTACGCCTCGATCGCAGTCTTCACATCACAATTCTTTACGTCGATCATTGCCGCGTTGAATCTGTTGAAGTAGTCGCGAATTGTTTCTCCAGGCTTTTGTACGACGTAATATAGGTCGCTGGTCTGCTTCTCCATCTTACGACTGCTAGCAAACTGTCGAGTGAATTGGTTTACCAATTCTGCGAAGGATCCAATACTCTTTGGCTTTAAGTTGATAAGCCATTGTAATGCTGCTCCTGTTAAGCTTGATCCGATGCTCTTGCACATGCAGACTTCTTGGAATTGCGCCGGTATAGGAACTGTCCACATGAGTTGCTTATATAGTGCGACATGCTCGACGGGGTCGGTGACTCCAGAATATTTTGTTGCGAAGGCTGGAATTGTATATTTTTTGGGTACGTCGATGAGAGATATTTCGTCAACGAACGGTGAAGCTTGGAATCCGGTTTTGGGTTCGACCTCGACGGGCACTGCTGCTCCGGGTAACTTTGTAAGTAATGCGAATAGCTTTTGATTCTGCTCCTCTAGAGATTTCAATCGTACGTTTAGAGGATCTTCAATGGTTATTGGAATTGTTGGGATAAAACCAGAAGAAATTCCGGTGCTGGGTGGTATCGTTGTATGAACTGTGGAATTAGCAGCTGTGGGTATGTGACCAGGAATAGGAATTTGTTGAGACATGTTGTTAAAGGGTACGAACGTGAATGCGGGTGGGCCTTGAGGCATGGGAGGTGGACCTTGAGACATAGGTGGCGGGCCTTGAGGTATTGGTGGTGGACCTTGAGGCATAGGCGGTCGTACGTTATTATACTGCCGGTTTACAGTTGATAGAGGTACTGAGGCATTGAACTGTGGTCGAAGTGGTGGCCTCAGGTGTTGTGGTGGATAAGGAGGAGGAATGGGCATCGATGGAACTTGCGAAGCTCGAAGACGTTGGATTTCTTCATTAGCTTGTTGCAATTGTTGTTGTAGAGATGCTATGAATCCGTTATCCATTATCCTGCAAAAATAGCTCAAAGAGAACTCGAAGAAAAGGTTAGTACGAAGGCGCACTTTTCACTGAATGAAATTTTTCTCAAAACGGAGCCCCACGGTGGGCGCCAAACTGTTTATGTAAAAAATTACACAAGTCGATGTCGTAAAGAAATTTGTGTGAGACTTAACCGTCGAGAGAAAGAAATTACAATCGATAATAAGTGCGGAAAAGATAAAATAAGACAAAGGATTTGATGACGCAGGAAAAACCTCACGACGGAGGAAAAAACCTGCGGTCGACCTAGAAGGTAAGTCGACAATGCACTATGATCACCAAGCAGGGGTGATGTCCTGCAAGATTACAGCTTCGGTCGTACGATTACAATGGAAATAACAATGAAATCGAATGTAAATTACAACTGATCGCAAAGAATAGCCAATATATAACTTGTAAGCTTTGAGCAGACTTCGTGTCTTCAAATGATGGCTTCATCCTTCTTATATGGTAGCTTGAAAGAAACTGTCCAACGGTATTGTTGACCATTAATGCTCGGTTTGTAAATGTCCAACGGTATTGCTGCGAGTTAATGTCCAGATTGTAACTGCTGCGAGAATCTTGCTTGTAACGGTCGATCTCTTAGTGTCGTTGGATTCCATCGAACGATTTCTAACTTAAGACATGTCCATTGTAATGATGAACTCCAACGAGCATAGCATAGTACTCAATCTCAGACTTTCTCAAAGGAGGACAATTGTTAGAAATGATAATCAGCTTTCCTGCATCAAAGATACAAACTTCGTATGTTTATTCGTTAGTACTGTCGTACGACATAATAGGCATCGTTCGACTTGTTCGATGTTTAATAATCTTTATTCGAGAATCTTATTAGTTTTATCTTAGGACCTTATCTTAATACAGGATCATTGTCTTATCATTTTCCTACGATTATAGTCGGTTGTCGTGCAATTGTAGATTTTTACCCTAACACAAACTTGATAAAATTAATTTTTAATACGAACTGATAAAAATCCAATTTTTATACGAAACTGATAAAAATCAAATTCTTATACAATCTGATAAAATCCAATTTTATACAAAACTGATAAAATCGAATTCTTATACAAACTGATAAAAATCCAGTTTTTATACGAACTGATAAGAATCGAATTTTTATATAACTAAAAATAATTTTAAACGGATCGTAAACATACATATAAAGATAAACAAATAAACATGTGGCTCTGATACCACTGTTGGGTTTTTGTGAGATCCTCGTACCAAACTGACACGAGCCACGTTGAGAAAACAAACAATTTTCTAGTCATCAAACCAAACTGGTTTGATTAGCAGAAGCAGATATGTGTAAAAACCCCAAAAGCACACGAATCTTATTAGTTTATCTAAACTACACATCTGATGGAGTTAGAATAATTACCTGAATTGCTCGAGATTGATCCACCTGTGATGAGACCACACGAACGAACCTTCTAGCCGGTAAACCCCCAAACTCCCGAATAAAACCGAACTGCTTTCGGTTTTGTGGTTGAAACCGACCAAAAAGTGAGAGAGGGCGGATTGGGAGGAATTTTTGGTTTCTTTTTGGTTAAGAGAATGACTTATGAAAAGGTGTAACCTTTACTGAATATTTATATGAAAAAAGATTTCCATATTGTATTCAGTTTCCTTTTTCTTTAATAATTATCTGTATGGAATATATCTTTCTTTTCCACCAAGAAAGAATAATTCTTTTAACTAAAAGAATATCCTATACATATATATATATATATATATATATTTAACTAATATATATTCACTCCAAGATAATTATTATTATATATATATATATTTTAAATAATAAATATATATATAAACTTATTAATTAAATCTGTTATATATTTATTTAACTATAAAATATATAATCCCTTTTAATTAATACTGAAACATTTAACTTTGAAGTTTCTTACAGAAAACACTCAACAAATTTATAATTAACTATTATAAATCTAACCTCTTCAAACTGGGGTTATTTTACTTTTTCGTTTTACAGGTCCTCACAAGTGTGACCCTCAAGTGTCTTATAACATTGGATGTGTAATCATTGGTTTGTCAACTTTTGCGCATAATTACTAACAGTTCTTTCTTCAAAAAGAATATGAAATTTGAGATCTTTGGAGAGCGATGAGCTTGTTTTCCAGGTTATATTCTCTAACCCCGGATTCAAGCACCAATCTATCGTAACTCACAGTAAGATCCTCTAAACAACTTTTGTAAACAACACAGTCAGTTCTAAATCTGGCGACGAGAGCTTTTTCCATTTGGAGATTGCTCTCAAGTCTGCGGGTTTCAGACTCTAACGTTTCAACAACATTTGATAAGTCAGGATACGAAGGTACCTCTGTTACGTCCTCTGTTGCTTGAGCTGAGGATTTAGCAATGCTGGCTTCCTCAAAGTCTGCCATGAGACAGTGACCTTGAACAGCGTGTGGACCTTCATCATTTGAGTCTTCTTTCTCCTGGATCCAGTGTTCCTCCTTAACCAACAGCACTTTCCCAAGTTCCTTCTTTTTCATCAAAGTTGCCTTCCTCTCAAAGTATGCTGAGTCCTTGAGTTTTGTCTTACACTCAGAGGCATGGTGACCCGGAGTCCCACAATTGTAGCACGTGGGATTCTTTGAGGGGTTTTTGTTTTGATTTGCAGCCGGGGGAGCTTCAATAGCTAGGACTTTGTTCTGCTGGGGTTGTTGATTTCCACCGGTGTTGTTGTTCTGGCTGCTTCCATCACCAAACAGCTGGTTCTGGTAGTAGCTGTTGCCGTTGTTGTTCCAGTTGTTGTTGTTGTTAGGACCAGACCAGTTGTTCCATCCTTGATTGTAACCACCTCCTTGGTTACCTCCATTCCCTTGGTAGTCATTGTTGTATACGTGGTCCCTTTGCTGGTAGTTGTTGTTGTACCCATGATCACGATTCTGGTAAGAGCCCTAATTGTATTGGTTGCGGTTGTTGAACCCGAAACTATCTCTATGATGTTAGTTGTCTCTTGATCTCCCCTGATCATTTCTCTGAAAGATATCTCTCTGCTGGTATCCACCTTGGCTTGATTGACCTCCGCTAGAGTGTTTGTCCCAATAAAGAAACAGAGAAGAGATGGATTGAAATCATAAACAAAAATGATGAACTCTTGAATATTGTTGAATGCTTCAATGGACTAATAAGATGATATTCAATAATACACATAAACCACAATTTGATGAAACATTTTTTAAAAACCCTAAACCTCTCATTCTATTTATAGGAATGAGAGGGAATACAAAAGTGTCATAAACGGCCCCCGAAGTTCCAAACTTCTAAACAAGGGCTTACAAAACATATAATTGTTCAAACAAGGAAATTAACCTACTAAAGCATATAAACATAGTGCTTCTGACTCTTCACAACAAGAGGTCTAACAATCTCCCCCTTTGGGAAGAAGTCAGAAGGGTGGCGGTAACTCCAAAGCAGGCTCCCACTTCGACATCTGCACGAACTCGTCCCATTCTCCTATTATCCTCGCTCGCATCTTCATAGCAGCTTTGACTCGTCGGTACATCAGCCTCTCCTTCAGTTTCCTCTCGATCAAGTTCATCGCCTCCAAGACCTTCGCCTTCCCGTCAACAATCTTCGAGGAAGGAATCTGATCTGTCAAAAGTCTGCTCGAGTGCCCGTTGTACACATAAAGTAGGGTACCGTCACAGAATTTGGCAAGCTCACCGAATCGCATAAACTTGCGCTCCTTCTTCTTCTTGGTCACGTAGACGACCCCATGCTCTGGTACTCTGGAAGGCATGTAGAGAAAGTAGGCTCCAATGGCGGGCACGTGCAGGTTCGGACGGAGCAGGTTAACTTTGGGCTGGCGACTCTCGATGGCTAGTTGGTAGTCCGTCACGCGCGCAAGTGTAATCGCATGACGAACATACTTCTTCAGAACTTCTAGGCCATCTGGGTAGTACTTGGGTCGGAGGATCAGGCCTTGTAGATACTTGATGAGTGCAAGGAGGTCTTCGAGGTGGATCCAGTCCAGGTCGGCTTCGGTGAACGTCCAGCTCTATAATTCTCCAGCGGGTCTGCCGGTGCCATACATGCGAACATCGAACTCGAGGAATAACTAATGTCCGTGTTTGTAGGGGCGAACATTAGTTACCTTCGTGAATCGACGTCTTATCCTTTGTCGCCCGTGAGTCGCCCAGTTGCAAACCCTCTGGTGGACGTACGCCGTTCTTCTTCTCAGCTTCTTCATGTGCGAGATCCCAAAATACACCTTCCGGGACCACACGTGCAACTTTTCCTGCTGAAAGATCCGGGAGAAGGATTCCTCGAGAAACGGCCTGAAGATGACCGAGTGGTTCCAGTTCAACTGGATGACTGTAGCAGCTGAGGAATCAGGAGTTGTTGAGGAGATCGTCTGAGGAGCTTCGGGAGTGGGAAACTCAATCGAGGAGAACAAGCTATCGTAATCTGTGTCTCGGAGAATGTCATCCTCCTTTTGATAGATCCGGAGGCTTTGAGCGAGCGACCGAAGTATTCTCCGGGCTTCTTCCGGAATCTGAAGATCTGAAAGGTCTGTCGGCGCTGCTTCCGGGTCAATGACATCAACACTTGCTGTCTCGGCTAGATGAGGGAATTGTATCACCTCGTCTAGTGGGATTGACTCATAGTGCCAACCCGACACATCGAGAGTCTCCGTATCTGAGTCTTCATATGGGATGTCGGCGGCAGACTCTGATGGAGCACTTGCTGGAGTAGTAGTGGAAGCTGGAGCCGAGGAGGAACCGGAACCGGAGGCTAATTGGAGGTTGATGTGAAGCCTTTTGGAAGCTTGCACCTCCCCCTCATGAGGACCCGGTGCCGAGTCATCAGGGTCATCATGCCTCCGTTTGGAAGGCTGAGTCTGACACCGACACATGGCCTCCAGTTCCCGAATGCGCTGCTGAAGAATCTCGATCTGGGCATCTCTCTCTCGGAGCTGGGCGGAGAGACGGTCATTCTGAGTGGTGTAAGAAGTGATCATCATGGAATGTTCCGCCTTCGTAACGTACCCAGGAATGTCGGGTAGGTTTCCCGAGGTCGGAGGAGGGAGACGGAGAACATCTTCGGACTGACAGGGAGTCGGGGCTTCGGTTGTCGGGGCATCCTCCACATGTTTGCCCTTCATCTTTCGTTTGAGCTCATAAAGCTCCTGATCCCTGTCTTCCTGAAGCTTCCTCGATACCTCGAGATCAGCTTTTCTCTTCTTCTAGGTCTCGGCCAAGGCTTTCTCCAACGCCTCGACCCTTAAATCCCTAGCCGCATTGGCTTCCTCCATGGCCTGCAATAGTGAGTGGACGACTTTAAGGATGTCGTCCAAATCCGTCGGACCTGAAAGTCCCGGTGTTACTTGGGTGGTTTTAGGGATTCCACCCGAATCCGTCAGACCTTGAAGTCTCGGTGTTGCGTGAGCATCTTTAGAGACTTTGCTCGAGTCTGTCGGACCCGGTCCCGGTGGTACAACTCCCAGTGCTTCTTGAGCGCCGGTTGACGAGAAGAGACCTATAGAGGAGCTCTCTCGGCCTGCATGCACTGCTGCCCTGATGTCGACCGTGCCAGGGCTTCCGGAGGATCCTCGAAGGGCGTCTCTAGACGTGCCAACTACCTCCGTTCTGGCGGAGTCCCGTGGGAGCTCCGCTTGCGGTACCCTCTTTTGTGTCCTAAAAATGGAAGGGATATCGAAGATCCCGGTGAGTGGCTCTAAGACTCGGCGTGCGCTCAAAGAAGTCGAGAGGTGGGACGGTTCCTCTCTTTTCTCAACACCGGCAGACTCCGAGTGAATGGCCGGTGGAAGTTGTGCTAATTCCCCGTGGGAGACTGAAACGACCATCGGTTGAGAGATGGTCGAGTGGATGGTAGGGGTGTGCATATGCGCTAGTTGGCTGCTAGCGTCTTGACTGGACAACATAAGTTGCCCAGTCTCAATGTGGGTTGCCTCTCTGTTGGATGGACTCTGGGTTGGGGGGACTTCCGTTTCTACTAACTTATGCGGCTCTTCTTCTTCGACCGCTTCCTGAATTTGAGCCCACGACTCATCTAACTGGACCTCTGCCTCTTCTGTCTCTTTATCTAAACCCTCTCTCTCCCTCATCATCACTATCTAAAACACCCCAGCCTTTAGCTACTTCGGCTTCTCCTTCCTCCTCACAACCGATAGTTCGGTCATCTGACATCAGATCTCCACCAAGATTGAGATCGTCGGATACGCCATCATCGTTGAACGAGGAAGTGGCCTCGTCATCATCTATTCTTTGAGCCTTCCCGCCCTTCGCTGGTTCGGACTCTTGAAACTCTTCATCAGATCCATAATCAACTTGCTCGAAATCTGTGCCTTCGTCATCGTCCTCTCGGCGGTCAGATGGAGTACGGTCAGGTGACTCGTGACCGTCGGAGTCATCGCCGGAGGGTTCACCAAATGGTTCGCCTGCTTGTTGTGGAGCTGCGTCCGCTTGAGGTGGTGAGGGGAAGTGTGCTTGTTCTTGTGGGGAAGCTTCCACTTCCTCACCCACTCCCTCGGTCTGTTGTGGCGGCGACGGCGTGCGTTGATCACCAGATGACGAGTGCACGGGGGATTGCTGGAGTATCCCGGTGTATTGCTTGACTCGGTAGCCCAGCATGATGTCACGATCGATGGTGGCATGTGTGGGTTCCTCAACATATGTCCTCGTGCGGGCTCGACGAGCTCGGGTCGTGACAGCTCTCTGATAGGCCTCGGGTCCCTTGATGTGTGGAGTGGCGGACGTCCGTACGATTCTACCCGCTTCACCCCTAACGTCAACGCTCATCACACCCGAGCCAGAAGCTCCCCCACTAGAGCTTTGGCCTGTCCTGCCGGTGGCACAGCTTCTACGAGGGACGGGACGCGCGTCCAAGGTAGGGCTCCTCGGTTCTGAGTAGTCTGTGGACGCGGCTTCTAAACCTACAGACACACAGTATAGACTTACGCTCTCAGCCCTACGGTCCGCCATGTCCAGCACATTCTCCGGGATTGGCATCTCTATCTGGCCTGGCTTCAGAGTCCTCTTGTCATCCTGCCGATCTGCTTGCTCTGGAAGCGTTGGTGGCCTGATCTGCGTCGGACCGTCGGATGGCGATCCATATGATCACGGATGATGATGCTGAAGAAACGCATCCACAGGATGGATGTGTGACGGTTCCTTGCAGGGCCAACCATGACGTCGTTGATGATATCCAGCCAGAGTTGTTGAGCGACGTCAATTCGCCTTCCGTAGGCGACAGAATGGATTACGTGCCACAGATGGGTTGATGCACGGTTCACGCCGTGAGTCTTCGAAGAGAGTGTGCAGTTCAGTATGTTGAAGACGGTGAACTAGATAGGGGGCAGCATCCCTTGAGTGATGTGGGAGATCCCGTTGAGCCTCTAACTTGGTGTGGCATGGACCCCAAGTACGAGGATCTCGCTGAAGAGCTCGGTTCCGGATACTAAGGGCTCGAACGGGGCCTCAGGAGTGGCGGCAGGAAAGTGAAGGATTCGCCTAAGATCTTCCAAGGTGATCGTCATCTCAGTATGATCAACTCGTCCCACGATGGTCAGCACACCGTCTCGAGTCTCCACTCGAGATGTCCTGCAAAACTGCTGAAGGTACAGCACTGGAATGTCAACGGTAGTCTGCATTTGCTTACGCCAGTGGATGCACCTTGAGGATCTCGAGTACAACTTCGTCTTGAACAACAAAGTTAGTCAGGTCGACGTATTCGTTGTTCTGGTTGATAGGACGAAGGTCACTCGGAGAGATGAGCGCGTGATCAGCAGCGTTGTTGATCGGCGAAGGCGGTGAGTTTTGTTGATGAGCCATTTCTGTCAAGTCAAAACAAGAAATAATGTTAGTAAGTGCCCAAAAAAAATGCTAAGTGTTGAAAACTAGTGAGATTGAGAAAATGCCAAATTCCGATTCGGATTATGTCATTTTCCGAATCGGAAAATGAGATAATCCGATTCGGAAAAGAGCATTTTCCAAATCACACGGGATTATCAAACACATAAGGGAAAAAGACTATACCCTCGACTAAGCGCGAGTCGGAAAACCTCAAAAACCCAAAAAGGGTGTTTCGTATTTTCCGAGTCGGAAAAAGAGCAAACACGCGAGGGGAGGTTTTCCGATTCGGAAAACATGGTTTTCCGAATTGGAAAAAACTCAGCACTTAGAAAAATTTGAAGCATACTATAAGATAGGTTTTCCGATTCGGAGAACATGGTTTTCCGATTCGGAAAAGCATAAACACTTAGATCATAAAAACGAGCTAAAAGAACTTGTCCTCAAACTTGTTTCGGAAAACCTCGGAAACCCATACGGGAAGTTCCATGTTTTCCGAATCAGAAAAGATGCATACATGAAAAACACGAGGCTCAAGTCTTGATTCGGAAAACCTGATAATCCGAATCGGATTTATCTGGTTTTCCGAATCGGAAAACACATATGAGTATTCAACGGTTATGGATTCGGAAAACATGAATGTTCATGTTTTCCGATTCGGAAAACGCGAACGGTTCGACTTCCAAGTCCAAAAACCGTCAAGAAAACATCGATTTGAAGCTCTAAACTATTAGCATTTGATCTAAAACAGTAATAAACAAGATCAGTAGCATATTTGGATCGATTTAACGTCCCGAAATCCCATTCCAAGAAGTTTGGGTTTCGGGTAAGTTTTAAAAACTTTAGGCTTCGATCCAGACCTTAAAACGATAAGATTAAGCGTTATAACTACATAAGGATTGTTCGAGAACTTACCAGGATTGTAGAAACGTAATCGGATTGACGAACGGAGCAAAAACGAGCAGATTCGGGATCGGTTGCGAGAGCGGTTACCGGGTGAGAGTTCAGAGAGAAAAAGTGAAATTTTTGAAATTGTGAATAGTAAAAGTCAGAAATCAGTATTTATATTTTTACCGAATTACACTGCGTTTGGCTCGAAAAACACTGTGTTTGGCTCTCCTTTTGGCTTTTTTAACCCGACTTTCACCAAATGGCAAAAATAACCCCTGGACTTGAAGTTTCAAGAAACTTACAAACAAGTCCCTGAACTTGTAGTTTAAAAAAAACTTTAAAACAGACCCTGGACTACAAGTTCCACAAAAGTGCAAAACTAGTCCCTGAACACAAAATTCAAAAAGTGGCAAAGTTATTCCCCGAACTTGTAAGTTCAAAACATGTACTCTACCGCCCCCTAAACTTTCAAGTTCGCAAAAATTTACAAGTTCAGCTCCCGATCCTCGAATAAAGAGACTTACCTGGTACGTCTCAACTGGGTTTTGTGCGAGTTTTGATCTGAAGTAACCAGAAGTCGATGTGACGTTCCACACCTACAAAATAAAGTCTAGAAAGGTATCCATTGTAGTGTGGATCCGAGAACGTTAGAAAAACACGCAGATAAAGATATGACACTCCCCCTCGATTCATGCAAACATTCAAAGACTCTTAAAAGACTCCCCCTACACACATGCATACATAAAATGATTTCCCGACTCCCCCTAGACCTCAGGCATGGAGGTCTAGCATTCCCAATTTACTTGGGAGAAAGAATTGACGCTTCTCATCAAACGGCTTGGTGAACAGATCAGCAAGCTGATAGTCACTCTCAACAAAGTACAATTCAACATTACCTTTCTCAATGTGATCCTTGATGAAATGATATCTGATGTCGATATGCTTCGTTCGAGAATGCTGAACCGGATTCACCGTGATTTGAATTGCACTTTTGGAGTTGCAGTAAATGGGAATCCTCTGCATTGTATATCCAAAGTCAGCAAGTTGAGTTTTCATCCACAGAACTTGCGAGCAGCAGCAGGCAGCGGCCACATATTCAGCCTCCGCAGTGGATAGAGATACGCAATTCTGTTTCCGGGATGACCAACTCACTAACTTTTCTCCAAGAAATTGACAAGCACCGGAAGTACTTTTTCTGTTAAGCTTGCAACCTGTATGGTCTGAGTCTGTATAGGCTATTAGTTCAAAACCAGAATCCTTTGGGTACCAAAGGCTAAAATCCGGTGTGCCTTTGAGATACCTAAGGATTCTTTTGACTGCAGACAAGTGTGAATCACTAGGATCACACTGGAAACGAGCGCAGACACCCGTAGAGAAGAAAATATCGGGTCTACTAGCTGTGAGATATAAGAGGGAACCAATAATTACCCGATAAGTCTTCTAGTCAACCGGTTTACCAGAAGAATTAGCGTTTAGTTGAAAATTCTTGGGCATTGGTGTTGCCGCAGAGTTTGAACCACCGAAATCAAAACGTTTTAGAAGATCATGAACATATTTTGATTGATTTATAAAAATGCCATCAGGGCGTTGTCGAACTTGAAGTCCTAAAAAGAACGTCAACTCGCCCATCATGCTCATTTTAAATTGGGATTTCATGGTGTTTTCAAATTCTTGGCACATCTTAGGTTTCGTAGATGCAAAGATAATATCATCCACGTATATCAGAACTATGATTAAGTCACTACCTGATCTCCGAAGAAACAAAGTGGGATCGATTGTACCTTTCTTGTAGCCAACTCCTAGCAAGTAGTCAGTGAGAGTTTCGTACCATGCCCTAGGAGCTTGCTTGAGAAAGGCGCCTTATCCAACACGTAAACGTGGTTTGGATATCTGGGATCGACGAATCCTTCCGGTTGCTCGACGTACACCTCTTCTTGAAGAACTCCGTTCAAGAAGGCACACTTGACGTCCATTTGATATACCGTCATGTTCTTGTATGCGGCATACGCAAGGAAGATCCGAATAGCCTCGATCCGAGCCACGGGAGCAAACGTCTCATCGTAATCAATACCCTCTTGCTGGCGATAACCTTTGGCGACCAATCGAGCCTTGTTCCGGATGATGAGGTCGTTCTCGTCTTTCTTGTTCCGGAATATCCACTTCAGGCCGATTATGGACTTTCCCCACGGTCTGGTCACCAAACGCCATACTTTGTTTCTCTCGAATTCCGCAAGCTCTTCTTGCATCGCTAAAACCCAATCAGGATCGGTAAGAACTTGTGAAACATCCGAAGGTTCAAAGTCACTTAAGAACCCTCCGAATAGAATCAGGTTTTCAACGTTCTTTGAAGATCGAGTCTTGACAGGTTGTGAGGGACTCCCGATGATCTAGGAGGGGGGTGATCTCTTGTCCACTTTCTAGAGTGTGGAAGAGTGACATATGCTTGTTGGTTTTTGGATGCATCATTCTCATCTTGCACTGCAAAGACCTCTCGCTGGTTTACACTAGATGATCCTTCTTCTAAATTAGTCTGCGGTGCTGCCTCTAACCGGGGCTCACGCACTACCTGAGCATAGGTTCTTTGAGCTGAACTAGGTGAGGGTAGTGGAGCTTCTTCCAGTATTGGTGCAAGAACAGGGTGTGGTGTCTGTTCTCGGACGGGTTCCGGTGAGGCAGCGGATGAAGTTTCAGGGGGAGAGACCACTGACTCTGGTGTCACTGAGTTTGTAGAAGTGCTTGAAGAAGGCTCAGTGACGAAGGCATCATATGTCACAGAAGTAGTGGTTGAACCAGCATGAGCAGGTACTACAATCGGACCTGTAAGAATAGGTAGATCGTAATCTGCGAGGTCTATAAAGTCTAAAGCAAAAGAGTTAGTAGAAGAATCTGTGCTCAGTGGTGCGGTGGACAGTTCAGGGTATAAGGCATTTACATTACTTGGACTCGCAGCAGAATAGGTTTCGGTTTCAGAAAAGTCAACATTTGAGCTTTCCAAGATGGTTCGGGTCCGTTTGTTGAAAACCCTATAAGCCTTTGGGTTATGTGAGTATCCGATGAAGATAGACTCATCAGACTTGGGTTCAAACTTTCCCAAATCATCCCGGTCATTTAAAACATAGCATTTACATCCAAATACTCTAAAGTAGTCGATGTTTGGCTTACGTTGTTCGACCATCTCGTAGGCGGTTTTACCGGTTCGTTTAACGATCAAGGTCCGATTCTGCGTGTAGCATGCTGTGGAGACGGCTTCAGCCCAAAATGATTGAGGAACGCCTGAATGAGCCATCATGGATCGAGCTGCTTCGACTAACGTCCGGTTCTTCCTTTCCACAACTCCATTTTGTTGAGGAGTGCGCACGACAGAGAAGTTGTGAGAGATTCCCACGTCTTCAAGAAATGATTGCAGCTTGGCATTGCGAAACTCGGTTCCGTTGTCACTTCTTAACTTCTTCACCCGGCGACCCAAGAGAACTTGAATTCGCTTGATGAAGGCAATGATTCGATCGGCAGCATCAGACTTGGCTCGGAGATATTCAAGCCAGGTGAACCTTGAGAATTCATCAACGAGAACTAACATGTACTTCTTTCTGGCTAGGCTCTCAGTTCTTGTAGGTCCACACAGATCCATGTGTATCATGTCAAGGGGACTTTTGCTATTTGAATCCATCTTTGGTGGATGGGAGCTTCTCTTCATCTTTCCTTGCTCACAAGCAGGACACAACGTATCCTTTGAAAGACGAGTCTCCGGTAATCCCTTGACGAGTCGTTTTGAAACCAGCTTGTTCATGTCCTTAAAGTTCTGATGGCAAAGTCTTCGATGCCACAACCAACTATCCACCTTTGACGCCTTAGCGAGCAAACAGATTGCATTCTTCGGATTAGAAAATGCTTCAAACTGAGGGTGTGTCTGAGGGATTGAACGGAAGATGGTGGAGTAAAAATTGTTGTTCCTTCGTGCACTGAGGACGACGTTGTTGTCTTCATCATTCACATCGCTTCTGTATTGAAATTGCTTCACCCAGTATCCATTGTCACAGAACTGACTGGAGCTAAACATGTTGTACCCTAACCCCTCGACATACCTTACATCTTTGATGATGTATCTTCCGTCCGTGATTTTCCCATAACCCAGCATCGGCTTTGGTGTCTTGTCCGCAGTTTTGATATATCCCTCAAACCTTTCAACATAGTTAAAAAGGAAGGATCTCTGACCAGTCATGTGTCTATAAGCTCCAGAATCAAAGTACCACACATGACTGACCTGCAAGACAGATTAAGCTTGTTTAGGGACCCATTGCCAAATGGGTTCCTTTAGGTTAGAGACAGATGAAACAGTCGGTGCAGTCCCCTTTTCGGATTTCTCCTTAGGCGGAGGGGACTCCACTAACGAAGAGGATTTAGCTTTTCCTCTTTTTCTTCCCCTTCTCTTTCGAGATTTGACATTAGATTGAGGAGCATTGAAAGAGTTAGACACACCATAGCGCAGGAAATTATCAAACATAAAGCACATGTCATAACGAAACGTATCAAAAGCATCGTTTAAGTTGCGATTACGGTTTACAGACATATTCGAATGAAATCCTACACTAGGTGGAGCATAGCCTAAACCCGCACGGCCAGGACTACGCTTCTTAGGGAAAGCAGTAAAGGTGTTGTTTCTCTCCTGATGATCCTTTCTTGGTGGCTTCACATTCTTTCCACCATCTTTCCTCCTCGCATCTGCATTCAAAGCACGGTGTGAGTTAGAAGACGGTTTATCATAAATGGATTTGCCACCTTTTCCAGATGACGGTTTTGAAAATTTAGGTTTAGTGGAACTGAAAGGTTGATTAGGCTTTACCTGAGAGGTCTCACCCACGGCAAAAGTACTCGAATTAAAGTGATGGGTTTGACTAAGGCACAAGCATCGTTAGAGTTGGATTTCTTGTTCTGGAGTCCCTTGGGTGTGTGAGGCTTAACTGACTTTTCCGTGTCAGTACCAACACGGTTTGCACCCTTGGGTTTGCTTTTCTCAGAACCAGAAGCTTGTGGCTCAGCAGGCTTCTCAGGCTTTAAAACTACAGACTTTTCTTTCTTGGGAATCAAACTAGAAGGATCATCACCCTCGTCTAAAAATACTTTCACATCATATTCAACATTGGGATCCAGGTCTGGTTTGGGTTTTGGGTTGGCCATGCTATGGTTAAGAACAGGATAAGTCGTATCATCATCAGAATCCAAAGAGTAAAAGTTTTCAAAATCCGTAACTTTCTGTCTCAAAAGGGAATTAGACACACGTTGGTTGGTTAAAGACTGCCGATATATCATCTTTTCATCATAAAAGATTTCTTTTGCAATTTCAAAATGAATGTCTTGGAGGATGTATCGCGTTTGAAGATCCGCAACCTTGATTTTAAAAACAGTAAAGGTGGAGGTTGCGGTTTCACATTGTGAAGAAAGCCTAATTCTCTCGGCATTGGCCTCGAGTAGGTCCTTTTCCAAGGTATGAACCAAGGTGTCTTTTTCCGAAACAATCGCTCTTAGATTCAGAATCTGATGTTGACATGCATCTAAGTCCATGGCTTTCAATCTAAGTTCAAACACCTCCTTTTCCAGCTTAACTAGGTCGGGACACTTAGTTGCGGAAACATCCTCGGGTGGGATAACTAAGGTCTCTTCTGAAAATTCCATTTTCCTAGTGTTATAAGTAGTATTCAAGTCGGTTGTAACACCCCGCTAAAGCGGAAACACGAGGTGCGACAGTCTAGATTTCATTGCGATAGGAGATAATTAACACCAACCATTCATTTCAAAATCATTTAAAGTTTACAAAACGTATTACAACCAACTAGAGTTTGGAATTTACAAACATAACAAAATAAACGCACTCTTGATTGATGTCTACAACGCTCAAATTAAGCTTTTTCATTCACCCTCTGATTTCCTGAAAAGCATGTTAAAACAAGCGTCAACTACGAGAGTTGGTGAGTTCACAGGTTTTTATATGCACAAAACATTTTCAATGCAGAAGATCTTTATCGTAAAACCAATGTTCAACCTCAACTGTTAAACATAACATTTATGCAAGATATATTCTCGAGCCACTACTAAACCTAAACCTTTGCCCCAACGATCTACCTCAGAGGTGGTTGCGAACCACATGGGTAGAGCGTTCTCGCGAACTACCTCAACGGTGGGACTAAAACCCCACATGTGTAGACGCTGCACTACCTCAGCGGTGGGACTAAACCCCACATGTGTAGTACCACATATGATTACGTGCAACTTATACTCGTCAGTAAACAAGGGTGGGTCCACTCTACCAAATAGCGCTATCCACAATAACCACTGGCTCGAAACGAGTTAATAGTAGTGTATTCAACATGGGACTTTTACTCAATATATCATGCCGCATAACATTTCAAATTTAGCTCACAATACATTCATTTCATTTCATTTCATTTCGCAATATTTTCACAATTTTTCACATTCATTTATAAACATGCTCTTCACCCCAAAACACGTAAAAACGGTAAAAACGGGGGCTGTGAATACTCACCTCGAGTGATCTTAGCGTTTAGACAATCGTTAACGCGTGTACGAGTCCTGGTTCCGAATCTACGATTGCCCTATAATATACGTATTTGACGTAAGTTCTAAATTCAACGGTCCATAAATAATAAATCAATTCCGATATACATATAATGCCTTTACTATATTTTAATAAGTTCATTTTAATATAAAATGACTTTTTGTTACATAAGATTATTATTCAACACATGGGAATTTTGAAAGTTTATAAAATATTATTTTTGAAAAATTTCAATTCTGGCAGATTTGTTCCAATGCAAAGGTGTCACCATTAAACCTAGTTCCAAAGAGAGTTAGGTCTTGAAATTTTTACCCACTGGAATTTGGGATATTAGTAACAATCCCACAATTTTTCATAATTTTTGGAAGTGTTTTACATATTTTAAGAATTTTTACAAAAACAGTGGACACCTTTTTATTTTCAGACTTACATGTCAGTGGTGTTTACTTCATAAAGAATTCATCTTCCCACAAAATTACGAATTTCAATAGGGATTTTTTAGATAACACATATACCAAGCTAATGAGACAAATTTCACATCATTTGGGTGATTTTTGAGGGAGATATGGTCTCTTAAAGTCGTGCATGTGCAATCTGCCACCATGGGACAGCCTACACCACTAACTTGTTTTCATTGGTTGAACCCTCAAAAGTCCACCAAATCACATTATTTTGGATTCTTTAGAAAGCTATCTCAGAGAACTTGAGTTTGAAATCAAAAATCGTGCATTTTGGATAATTTGTCCAAGAGATATGCATGCATGAAGATGATACAAGTTTTCTGACAAAAAGCTGATGAGCTTCAAAAAGTTTTTAAATGGTTGGAGGGGTTTTACTTCGAATTTTTAAGTGATTCAAAATGGATTTTCTTCCTAACTCATCAAATTTCAATCTATCAAATTTTTGTAGAAAAATAACTCAGTTTACTATACCTTTGAGACGTCCAAACACACATGCAAAATCGGACAGTTTCTGTCCAGAATCAATACCCCATTTTCATCCATCAAAACACATAAAATCACAAGATTTCTTGGGGTTTCTTGCTATTAAACCATAAACTCATATCATTTAACAAATAAATAGATGAAATATGTATTATCATCATCAATAAACATGCATGAACTATCAATAAAGTCCAGCCCCAAAATGATGATCAAAAACATCAACAACAAGATTTTTGCAATCAAACTTGTGTTCTTACGGGGGATTCACGGATTTTCACCTTCATAGAATGTTTAAACACATTTCTAAGGTTCTATCTCATCCCCAAACATCAAGATTATTATCAAAACATAAAAGAGGGATTAAACCTCAAAGAAAATGGAAGAAAACTCAAGAATGAGCCAAAAATCGAAGCTATACAAACATGCAACACTCTTACCTTTGATAATCACTAATAATACTTCCAAAAACTTGTTTTAATCTTCAAGAAACTTCAGATTTTTTATGATAATGTGGCTGGAAATTGAGAGAATTTGAGAGAGTTTTTAGAGAGAGAAAAGCTAGAGAGAGAGTGGGAAATTTGAAAATGAAATCATGAAATGAGTTGGGAAGAGCATATAATTGATGTGTGTGTGGAAAAGAGAGAGATATAATTGGGGGAGGGGGTGGTGGCCAGCCATGTGGGGCCCACCCACCTCTTTATTTTTATTTTTTTGAAAGTAATTCTAATACTGTTTTGTTCAACGCAGTGTCGGGTTTTCGGCGTTTTTCGGTAGAAACCGACTTTTTCAAAGGAAATTTTGGGTCATTTAAATTAGTTTATGTTTGGGTGAAAAATCGCACGACGCACGACGACCGACTTAAAATCTTAAGATTTCTTTCAGGATAATAATCCTGTATTAAGATAAGGTCCTGAGATAGGACGAATATACCTTCGAACGATAACAATCAATCATCGAACGATCTCTATACCGTATCGTACGACAAAACATACGATATCGCACGATATGATACTAACAGTTAATTATATCTTGAGATTAATCATTTGTAACAGGTAAACAACAAACATTGAAGAACAAATGACCGTTAACGACCAAGATACGCTCCTCATAAAGCTCCAGCTGTTACGAACGAGAATCTAGCTACCGTTATAGCCGTTACATTAAATGCACAATTAAGAGACGACTGTTACACTCTGGTCAGCTATAAAAGGAGTTCGAAGCCATCATTTGAGGACATCTGATTACATTGAAGCCAGCAAACACTCTCTACAATATTAATATTGCTCCTTGTAATTGATATTCTGTTTCATTGTAATCGCACGATCTATACTGTAACTCTCGAGGACATCACCCCTTATTGGTGATACTTAGTGCAACGTCGACTATACCCTTTTAGTCGGCCGCAGGTTTTTTCCTCGACCTCGAGGTTTTTCCTGGGTCATCAAATTGTCTTGTCATTTATTTTATCGCACGTTTTATCGAACCAAATTTCTTTCTCTCGACGGATTCGTCTCACAACATCTTACGATATTAAATTGTGTAATTTTTTACCAAAACAATTTGGCGCCCACCGTGGGGCCCCGTTCTGAGAAAATTTCGTTTGATAAAACGTTTGTCTACTAATCTTCGAGTTGTCTTGAGTATTCATTGCAGGATTATGGAAAATAACTTCCAACCGACTCTCCAACAACAACTAGCAGCTGCTCAGCAACAAATCCAGCAGTTGGCTAATCAAAACATGGAAGCAAATAACGAAATCGTACGATTACGGGGTCTAAACCCTCAAGTTTCACAAACTAATCCTGCGATATCGGCACCGCTCCCTAGACCACCTCCCATTCAGCAAAATCAGTTCAGAACACCACAAATACCTTCAATGCCTCAAGCCTCTCAAATACCAGTGATGACACAAATGTCTCAAAACAACGTACGTCCACCTCAGAATAACCAATCCCAAACCATTTTTCCTCCTCTCCCATCAGGACCACCTCCTGTATTTACCTACGTTCAACCTCAAGGTGTTCCTCGACCTTTCTATTCAATCCCAGAACCAATACCACACATACCAACGATAAATACCACCGTAACCCATATTCCAATCCAACCCAATTATCAAGGAAATATTGGAGTAACGCCTACTGAAAACCTTATGGACGTACGATTAAAGATGTTAGAAGAGCAAAACAAAGCAATGCTCGCATTGCTCGCAAAACTTCCTGGAGCAGCCGTACCAGTTGAAGTCGAACCAAAGACAGGATTTCAAGCTTCACCTTACGTTGATGAAATTGCTCTTATGGAAATACCCAAGAAGTACAACATTCCTGCCTTTACAACCAAGTACTCGGGAATAACAGACCCAGTGGAACATGTCGCGCAATACAAACAACTTATGTGGACTGCTTCGATCCCATCTCAATATCAAGAGGCATGCATGTGTAAAAGCTTCGGATCTACTCTAACAGGAGCCGCGCTACAATGGCTTATAAATTTAAAGCCGAAGAGTATCGAATCATTCGCTGAATTGGTGAACCAATTCACTCGACAGTTCGCGAGCAGTCGCAAGATGGAAAAGCAAACCAGTGACTTGTACTATGTCGTGCAGAAAACTGGAGAAACGATACGCGATTATTTTAACAGATTTAATGCAGAAATGATCGAAGTCAAGAATTGCGATATAAAAACCGCAATTGAAGCATACAAACGTGGGCTCGATAATTCTTCGGAATTATATACGGATCTCACAAAATATCCACCAGAGAACTTTGACGATGTACGAGCTCGAACGTTAGCCCACATGAGAATTGAAGACGACGCCATCTTCAGACGGAAGCATTCGAACGAAAAGAAAAATCTGGGCGCACAGAAACACGATTTTAAACCTAAGAGAGTAAACAAAATTGGAAACTCTCGACAAGAATCCAAAACTCGCACGAGCAAAGGTACAGGAAGAATTAGATATCCCGATTTATCTACTTACAATTTTGCAGGTACATCCAAAGAACTAGTGGATTCCTTGCGAAAGATCGATGCAAACGTACGATGGCCCAAGAAGCCGGAGAATCCTAGCAAAGACAAAGATCAAACTAAATGGTGCGAGTTCCATGCTGATCATGGACATACGACGGACGAATGCATTAGCCTCAAAAAGGAGATCGCTTACCTCAAAACAAATGGGCACCTAAAAAGTATTATCGGTGATGAAGCAAAAAGGCCAGCATCTCCGATCCATACCAAAGTGGTCAATTGCATTACTGGTGGATCCGAAGTATGTGGCTTGACATACTCTGCGGCCAAACGACATGCACGAGAAGGACCTGAAGGCTATCCTGTTCCTGAAGATTCGAAGACTGCAGCTGAAAGAGAACTCGATGCAACTAAACTAACGTTCGATCAAGACGATCTATCGGGCGTTAACCAAAAACACCATGATGCTCTAGTTATACAGTTAACCATTGGAAACTGTTTGACCAAGAGAGTATTGGTGGATGGGGGTAGCTCCGCTAACGTTATATTCTCAGATACTTTAAAAATCATGGGCATCGACAGATCCAACATCGTACGACGGACTACAACTCTAGTAGGCTTCAATGGAGACGCGACAAGTACACTCGGAGAAATAGTATTGCCAGTCTTCGCCAAAGGAATCAACAAGCAAACTAAATTCAACGTCATAGATTGTCCGTCAGCATATAACGCAATACTCGGAAGACCCTGGATCCATGATATGAAGGCCGTACCATCAACCTATCATCAGAAGATTAAATTTCCATCTCCCTGGGGCGTGCAAGAGATCGTCAGTGAAAAGAAAATCGCTCGTGAGTGCTACAAGATCACGATGAAGACTAAACCCCAGGATATCTAGCAATTACAGAGCCAGGATGGAGAACGATCGTACGATGACCTTCAACTTGAAGAAGTCGTACTAGATCCAAAACATCCTGATCGAAAAGTCTTCGTGGGAGCAACACTAACCCCTGAGATAAAAAACAGAATAATATCTTTTTTGCAGGAACACTCAGATTGCTTCGCATGGTCGCACGAAGACATGGTTGGGATTGATCCTGACATCATATCGCACAAGCTGAACGTGGATCTATCCTTTAAACCAATTAAGCAGAAATGACGTAAGTTCGCGCCAGAACGCAACAAAGTTATTAACGACGAAGTTGATAACTTACTGAAGACAGGAAAGATTAGAGAAGTTAAGTATCCAGATTGGCTGGCAAACGTGGTAGTCGTGCAAAAGAAGAATGGAAAGTGGCGAGTCTGTATCGACTTTACAGATTTAAATAAGGCATGTCCAAAAGACCCGTTTCCACTACCTCACATCGATGCGATGGTCGATGCAACGGCAGGTCATGAATTACTCACATTCATGGACGCCTATTCTGGATACAATCAAATCCTGATGCACACAGAAGATCAAGAGAAGACAGCCTTCATGACGGATAAAGGGATATACTGCTACAAGGTGATGCCCTTCGGCCTCAAGAACGCAGGATCAACGTACCAACGACTCGTAAACATGATGTTCAAAGAACATCTTGGTCGAACGATGGAAGTATACATCGACGATATGCTGGTAAAATCCGAACGATCACATGATCACATTGATCATTTGAAACAATCGTTCGATATCTTACGACAATACAAAATGAAACTCAATCCTACGAAATGTTCCTTCGGAGTACGTGCTGGAAAGTTCCTCGGATACATGGTCACTCAACGTGGGATAGAAGCAAGTCCAGAGCAAATCAAGGCCATCCAAGAGATACAATCCCCAAGAAACGTGAAAGAAGTACAAAAACTTACTGGACGAGTGGCGGCATTAAACAGATTCATCTCACGATCATCTGACAAATGCCACCTATTTTACAATGTACTACGTAAAAACCAAGGCTTCAGCTGGACAGAGGCTCATGAAAAAGCATTGCAAGATTTGAAGCACTACATGGCCTCCCCTCCATTATTAACAAAACCGATTGAAGGCGAAAGCTTGCAATTATACTTAGCCGTTAGCAACAATGCGGTAAGTGCAGTCCTCGTACGAGAAGGTGATCAGCAACAACATCCGATTTACTACATAAGTAAATCCTTTCTAAATGCTGAGACCAGATATACATCGATGGAAAAATTGCTCTTAGGTCTCGTGACAGCAGCTAAAAAGTTACGACATTATTTTGAATCACATCATATAATAGTCGTAACCAATTATCCTCTCAAGACCGTACTTCGTAAGCCTGAACTTACGGGTCGATTAGCCAAATGGAGTATCTATCTAAGTGGATTTGATCTCACATACAAACCCAGAACGGCGATAAAGTCTCAAGCGTTGGCAGATTTCGTGGCAGAATTCAGTCCAGAAGTAGAGCAACCATCGCACGATGAAATCAACAATGTGATGATTCAGGACAATCAGCTTTGGACTTTGTACGTCGATGGATCCTCTAACATCAGAGGATCGGGATTAGGAATTGTCCTGAAATCATCACACGGGGGGAACATGGTGTACTCAATACGATGTGAATTCAAGGCTACCAACAACGAAGCAGAATATGAAGCCTTAATTGCTGGATTGGAAATAGCTTATAACTCGGGGCACGATGTCTGCACGTACGAAGTGACTCGTTACTAGTGGTGAATCAAATTAACGGTGATTTTCAAGCAAAAGATTCGAAAATGATGGTATATCTCGAGATCGCTAAAGAAAGCATCGCACGATTCGAAAAATTCTCGATAGAACAAATCCCAAGAGATTTGAACGTCCAAGCTGACGCTTTGGCTAATTTAGGATCCGCATTCAATGAGCCAACTTTGGAGAATATTCCAATAATTCATCTTACGATGTCTTCCATCGAAGCAAAAGAAAAAGTACAAATGATCGAAGAAGTCTACAACTGGTCGCTCGATATATGGAATTATCTAAAGTATGATAAACTCCCTGACGACAAGATGGAAGCGAGAAAGACCAAAGTGAAGGCCTCGCGGTATACAATCTTCGAAGGAAAACTATATCGCAAATCCACATCTGGATTAATCCTACGATGCATAACAAGTCAGAAGCATATGAATCAGATCTTACAAGAAATGCACGATGGAGAATGTGGAAACCATTCTGGAGGACGAAGTCTTGCAAATAGAATCTCACGACAAGGCTATTATTGGCCTACTCTTCGAGAAGATGCTATGAGGTACGTACAAAAATGCGACGCCTGCCAAAAACATTCAGGTATGTCCCACTTACCTTCTGAACCCCTACATTCTGTCTTAATCCCATGGCCATTCATGCGATGGGGGATGGACATCGTAGGAAAGTTACCTCCTGCTCCAGGACAAAAAGTTTACTTGCTTGTTCTCACCGATTATTTTTCCAAATGGATCGAAGCTGCTGCTTTTTCGCAGGTAAGAGATAAGGAAGTTATTTCTTTTATTCAAACTAACATTATATACAGGTTTGGAGTACCATCGGAGATCATGTGCGATAATGGTTCACAGTTCATAAGCGAAAGAACTCGTAAGTTCTGCGATGAACGTGGAATTAGGTTAATTACTTCAACGCCTAGATACCCTCAATCCAATGGTCTAGCAGAATCGAGTAACAAAGTCATCATTAATTCGATTCGAAAAAGGCTAAAGGAAGCGAAGGGAAGATGGGTCGAAGAATTACCTTCAGTCTTATGGGCAAATCGTACGACTCCAAGGACCTCGACAGGACAAACGCCCTTCTCCCTTGTTTACGGGTGTGAAGCAGTACTACCGATCGAATCTCAACTTCCAATAGCAAGGCATCGTACGATGGACCAAAACGTAATAAATCTATATTATGATCTAGATGCATTGGAAGAACTTAGAGAAAAGGCATTCCAGAAAATGGCATTACAGAAAGCCATGGTCGAACGACATTTCAACAGAAAAGTTAAAGCAAAAATCTTCCAAGTAGGTGATTACGTCCTACGACAGGTATTCCAAAATACTCAAGAGCTAAATGCAGGAAAACTTTCCATCAAATGGGAAGGACCTTATATAATCTCTAAGATTATCGGAAATGGTGCATACAAGCTTACAAATATCGAAGGAAAAGAAGTTCCACGAAGTTGGAATGCAACACATCTTAAGAGGTATTACTTCTAAACCTTTTTCATTAATATTTTATTACGAACGATTACTGACTTGGGCGTCGGAGCGCCGTTGGTCAAACCAACGGCCACCCCTTAGCCATTCTTTTCTTATCGCAGGTATCGCACGATAATCGCATGTATCGCATGAATATCGCATGTATCGCACGAATATCGCAAGTATCGCATGAATAAAGCTTATAACGCACGATCACAATACGCACGCGCGCAAGATAAAACGCCAGTCGCACGATACAAAATAAAGAAACGTTTCTAAAAAAGAACTAAGTTCTTAAAACACAAGTTAAACATGTACGATAAACTAAAATCATTCATTCCAAAAAGTACTTAAACAAAATAAATAAAAAGTACTTAACAAAAAGATCGTACGATTACAAAATAAACTAAGTATTAACAGGGGCATCAGATCCCACAACTCCGGCATCATCGCCCGAACCTTCAACAACATCTGTAGATCCCACGATCTTAGGAGGAGCCTCTTCAGTAGTCAAGATCGCTGGAGTAGATCCAGAGACCATCTCATCTTGAGTCTCCTCCCCAACAGCAGCAACCTCGACAGGCTTCTCTCCGACCTCTTCGTCCAAGTCTTTAAGATCGTCAGCATCCAGAAGATCTTCAGATCCCATAAGCTCGCGGAATGCCTCCACCTCTTCTTTGGCAATCCCGATGGTGAGGGTTCCAGCTATCACACGACGCATAAGGGCCGCACGAGCTACAACCCTTATCAGTGCAGCCTCGTCTTTCAGATCCTGGATTTCAGACGATAAGGCCTCCTCCCGTGTTGCCTTCTCCAGTCGAATAGCCTTCAGCTCTTCCTCCAGCTTGGACGCACGATCAAGAACGATCTTCATCCGGGATCGTTGCTCTTCCCTCATACGCTCAGACTCCTCGAGTTTCAACTCCAGGTCATCGATCTTGACCTGCTTTGCCTCCAGATCAGACGCAAGTTTAAAAACCTTCTCCTTGGCTTTGTCGGCTTCTTTTACAGCAGCCCTTTCGCTGGCCATCTTGGCTTTCATATCGTTCTTTATGGTCTCCATCCGAGAATGAAGACCAAGGCTAGCCTGAAAGCCCTGAAAAACGAAGAAAATTAATTAAAGTCGTACGATATTCAAAAAATCGTGCGATAGAAGAAAGACTTACCAAGAAAGAGAGGCCCACAGCAGCAGCATCAATTTCCTCAAACCTCAATTTGGAAAATTGCTCCTTTTGCGAGGGAAGGAGAAATTGCTCGATAGCTGGGAAGATGTCTTCTTTCCTCACGACGTCCCCTTCCAGAAAACCCTTGGGCAGAGTTATGTTCATCGAAGATGAACCAGCATCGAACGACGTCTTCTTTGGCGCCTTCGCAGGAGTCTTTGTTGCTTTAATTCCCTTCGACTGATCCTCAGGAGGAGCAGATCTAATAGGAGAAACATTAATCGCATCATCCGCCTTTTGCTTAGCTTCATGCGATGGATTAATGGTCTCAGACGTAGACCTCGTACGTTTCGCTGGAGGCTCACCTCCAGCCATCTCCTTCTTCTTCAAAGCTGCCCTCCTAGCAGCTTCCAACTGTTCAGCCCTCCTCGACGGTTTCTTCGACGATCCTACAAAAATAAGATATATAAGAAGCAAATAATAAAGTGTTTATCGTACGACATAAATCAAACGTGCGATTTACCTTCCATCTCTTCTTCTGAGATCACTTGAACTTCGGGATCAACTTGAGTAGCTTCTTCTTCACACTCTACCACGACCTCTTTAGCCTTCTGGGTAGAGTAAAAGCGTTCACTAATGCTGTACGATAAGAATCGTTCGACTGCGGCTTTTGATTCTTCAGTTGGCTCGAACGTGAAATCGATCTCTGCAAAAGGTAATCCAACATTAGATAAGCAAAATAAAAGATTATAAAAAAGACATCATCCAAAGAAACACCTATACCTAACGAATTCCACTCCGGCGCAACCCATCCACCCTCCTCCAAGACTGAAGATGATCGTACAAACACATATCGGGACTTCCACCCACGATCATGCACCTGAGTGCCGTGTACTAACATAGAATCCCCTCTACCCTTTGGAAACAAGCCATACCGATCATAATCCGTTGATTTCACGGTATACGCTGTAAGAAGGTCATCGACAGAGAATGCAGGACGACCCCAGTCCTTCGTCACACGTTCAATGACATTAATAACCCTCCAGAATTGGGGCATTAGTTGACCAGGAGAAAGATCGAAGCGACTCATGAAAGCACGCGAAAGAGGACTATAAGGCCATCTAAAACCTATCTTAAACGGGTATTCAAACAAAGCAAAAAACCCCGCTGGTGCATCCGCTGGTCTAATCTCATCTGCTACCTTCAGAATCGCACTATCAGGCAATCCTGCTAAACTCCTAAGGGCTGCAACCTCTAAAGAATCTTTGATACTACTCTTAACCTCCATCGATTCAATAACCTCTAACCTATTCAAACTATTCCTAAGACGATTGAAACGAAGCAAGTCAAAATTCTTAGGGTTCTTTTCGGCTATAGATTTTAAACGCATGAAAAAGCAAGAAGAAGAGGGTACCTTATAAATAATCGTCGCTCAAATCCTTGCCGAAAATAAAGGACTGATTTTAGGAAACGATTGCTCTAACGAATTAGGAGATATGTATCTAATTTGAATTGAAATTATCCACTATATGGAAACTGAATTTCTCCCCAAGTATTGCAGGTCCAATCGCACAACGACACGCATTCAGTTACAACCGTTGAGACGACAGCTGTCGTAAACGCGTCATCACGACGACGTCACTAAAATCGTTTCATATTCGATTTGATTTAAATGAAATTCATTTACTTACGATTGATTATTCTTCAAAACACAACTAACAATCAGCTTTTGCAGATAAGAGATTCAGAAATATTTAAAACAAAATTTTTCCAAATCTCGGGGGCAAACTGTTTGGGTGAAAAATCGCACGACGCACGACGACCGACTTAAAATCTTAAGATTTCTTTCAGGATAATAATCCTGTATTAAGATAAGGTCCTGAGATAGGACGAATATACCTTCGAACGATAACAATCAATCATCGAACGATCTCTATACCGTATCGTACGACAAAACATACGATATCGCACGATATGATACTAACAGTTAATTATATCTTGAGATTAATCATTTGTAACAGGTAAACAACAAACATTGAAGAACAAATGACCGTTAACGACCAAGATACGCTCCTCATAAAGCTCCAGCTGTTACGAACGAGAATCTAGCTACCGTTATAGCCGTTACATTAAATGCACAATTAAGAGACGACTGTTACACTCTGGTCAGCTATAAAAGGAGTTCGAAGCCATCATTTGAGGACATCTGATTACATTGAAGCCAGCAAACACTCTCTACAATATTAATATTGCTCCTTGTAATTGATATTCTGTTTCATTGTAATCGCACGATCTATACTGTAACTCTCGAGGACATCACCCCTTATTGGTGATACTTAGTGCAACGTCGACTATACCCTTTTAGTCGGCCGCAGGTTTTTTCCTCGACCTCGAGGTTTTTCCTGCGTCATCAAATTGTCTTGTCATTTATTTTATCGCACGTTTTATCGAACCAAATTTCTTTCTCTCGACGGATTCGTCTCACAACATCTTACGATATTAAATTGTGTAATTTTTTACCAAAACAGTTTACTTATTTTTAAATAAAATAACTTAATTTTTCTAAAAGTCAACTTTAATTTGGCATTATAGGATTATCGGGTGACTTCGGGCCGGTTCGGGCTTTTTCGGGCAGTTTTCGGGACTTTTAGGTTTTAACCTATATTTTTCATGCAAACTAACCTAGTATCATTTAAAAACTTAAATGCCAAATTTTTAACCTCACGGAAATGCTACTGAGTGAATTTACGAGTAGCTAACCTGAAGGTCAAAACTGACAGTTGTCACATTTACCCCCGGTTGAAAGAAATTTCGTCCCGAAATTTAATTCTTGCTGCTACCGCAGGGGTCTTTTGTGAAGAGATGCGGGTATTTGTCTTTCATGAAAGCCTCCCGCTCCCAGGTGAACTCAGGTCCGTGCCTGGAGTTCCATCGCACCTTTACGATCGGTATTTTACTGCGCCGGAGTTGCTTGATTTCTCGATCAAGGATCTCAATAGGTTCCTCCGTGGCGCGCAGTTGTTCATCGATTTGTATTTCCTCCAGAGGTAAGACTACTGTCTCATCTGACAGACACTTCTTTAGGTTGGACACATGGAACGTGTCGTGAATAGAGCTGAGCTCCGAGGGTAAGTCCAATATGTAGGCGACTGGCCCAATTCTTTCCAGGATTTTGAACAGCCCAATAAATCGGGGGCTCAACTTCCCTTTCTTTCCAAATCTTATCAATCCTTTCCAAGATGATATCTTTAGTAGCACTCTATCACCAACTTGGAATTCTAACGGCTTTCGCCGATTATCAGCGTAGCTTTTCTGGCGATCCCTGGCTGCTTTAAGCTTCTCCTGCACCAGTTTAATCTTATCAGTCGTCTCCTGTACGATGTCGGGTCTAAACAGTCGACTCTCTCCCACTTCCAACCAATTGAGTGGGGATCTGCACTTGCGTCCATACAGTGCTTCGTACGGAGCACACTGAATACTTGCATGATAACTGTTGTTGTAGGAGAACCCGACTAAAGGTAGGTGATCATCCCAGCTGCCTCCGAATTCTAACACACATGCACGCAGCATATCCTCCAGTATTTGTATGGTCCTTTCTGTCTGACCGTCGGTTTGCGGATGATAGGCGGTGCTTAGATCCACGCTGGTACCTAATGCTGCCTGTAGTGACTGCCAAAATCGTGAGGTGAATCTGCTGTCTCTATCGGAGATGATCGAGATCGGTACTCCATGTCGCATAACTATCTCATCGACATACAATTACGCGAGCCTATCAATGCTATAAGTTTCCCTTATTGGTAAGAAATGCGCAGATTTCGTGAGTCGGTCAACGATTACCCAAATCGAATCATGGCCTTTTTAGTTTTGGGCAACTTGGTCACGAAATCCATCGATATCCGCTCCCATTTCCATTCTGGGATTTCTGGTTGCTGCAACAGTCCGGATGGTTTCTGGTGTTCTGCCTTTATTCTTGCGCAGGTTAGACATTTGCTCACATAGGAGGCGATATCCTTCTTCATTCCAGGCCACCAATAGTGTTCCTTCAGTCCCTTATACATCTTGTCAGAACCTGGGTGTATCGAGTACCTCGATTGATGAGCCTCCTCCATGATCATTTTCCTTAACTGATCGACTTTTGGGATCCAAATTCTATCCTTGAAGTAACGCACTCCATCCGTTTTCTCCTCAAACTCTTTCTCCATCTTGTGTAGAGTCTCCTTCTTTAGATTGTCAGCCTTCAGAGCTTCTCTCTGAGCTTCTAATATCTGACTTTTCAGGGTGGTCTGCACTATTACTCCCATTGCTCTCGTCCTTGTAGGCTTCACCCTTTCCTTCCTGCTTAGCGCATCAGCTACGACATTCGCCTTCCCTGGATGATACTTAATCTCGCAATCATGTTCAACATTTTCTGATCGAGAATATGCTGGAGGCTCTTATGATCCGTAAAAGTTGTGCATTTGGTGTCGTAGAGATAATGTCTCCAAATCTTAAGGGCAAACACCACTGCTCCGAGTTCCAAGTCATGAGTGGTGTAGTTCTTCTCGTGGACCTTCAGTTGTCTGGATGCATAGGCAATGACTTTCTCATTCTGCATCAAAACACATCCTAAGCCTTGATGTGAAGCATCGCAATACACCACGAAGTTATCCGTTCCCTCGGGTAACGCTAGAATGGGTGCATTGCACAACTTATGCTTGAGCAATTGAAACGCTTCTTCTTGTTTCTCTCCCCAAATAAACTTCCTATCTTTTTGCGTTAAGGTTGTCAACAGCTGCACAATTTTGGAGAAGTTTGCCATGAATCGTCGGTAATAGCCTGCCAGACCGAGAAATTGTCGAATTTCTGTCGGTGTCTTCGGGGCTTCCCACTTCTTCATAGCCTCAATCTTGGCTGGATCAACATGTATTCCTTCTTTATTCGCCCCATGACCTAAAAAGTGTACTTCTCGAATCCAAAATTCGCACTTTGAGAATTTGGCATAAAGCTTTTCAGCCTTGAGTAATTCTAGTATCGACCTCCAGTGTTGCTCATGGTCCTCCTTGCTTCGCGAGTAAATCAGGATGTCGTCTATGAAGACAATCACCAACTTATCCAGGTACGGTCGACATACTCTGTTTATCAGGTCCATGAAAACTGCTGGAGCGTTCGTCAAACCAAAAGGCATGACCAAGAATTCGTAATGACCATAACGAGTTCTGAACGCTGTCTTGGTAATATCCTCTTCAAGAACTCTCATTTGATGGTATCTTGATCGAAGATCGATCTTGGAAAAATAAGTTGTTCCTTGCAATTGATCAAACAGATCATCGACGCGTGGAAGTGGGTAACGGTTCTTGATAGTGATCTTGTTCAGCTCCATACAGTCTATACACATCCTAAAGGATCCGTCCTTCTCTTTGACGAACAAGACTGGGGCTCCCTAGGGTGATGAGCTGGGCCGGATGAATCCTTTATCAAGTAACTCTTGAAGTTGATTTGACAGCTCCTGCATCTCGGACGGTGCTAGGCGATATGGTGACTTTGCTATGCGGGTCGCTCCTGGAACTAAGTCAATGGGGAACTCTGCTTGTCGTTGTGGAGGTAATCCAGGTAACTCTTCCGGGAATACTTCGGGAAATTTTCGCACTACGGGGATATCCTGGATTTGCTTCTCCTTGGCCTACTTATCTACAACGTGTGCCATGAATGCTACGCATTCCTTTCGTAGATGACTTCGCATTTTCATAAAGGACACTATCTTGATGTCTCTCTTTGGCTTTTCTCCGTATACTTCGAGTACACCTCCTTCGGGTAGTGCTAACACAACTATCTTCTCGGCACAACATATCGTCGCTCGGTGGTTAGACATCCAATCCATACCAACGATTATGTCAAGACTCCCTATCTTGATCGGGATTAAGTCTATACTAAAGTCCTTTTCTGCTAAGCCTAGAGTGCATTTCCTGACTACTTTGCTGGCCTTAACTAACTCCCCGTTAGAATACTCAATTAAACGCTCCTCTTTCAAGCTCTGTGATTTCTTGGGTCTTTGCTCCAAAATTTCTGACTACTTTTTCAACTTTTGATTGATTTATCACGAGTCGTTTCCTCTGACTGGTGCTCAAATTTTCTTGCATTACCATCCTTCCATTTGATGGGTATTATGACTTCCTTATTTCTTCTATTTGCGACAAGGTCGATAGTGACTTTAGTGACTATGGTAGGTACGACTTCCTGGACTTGTTGGGCCATCAGTTGAGCAATGTTGATCGATTAATTCTCACGGTTCACTTTCTAGCTACGTGTGTTTCTTCTGGAAAATATAGTTCTAATTCATTTGTAAAATGTATGTTTAATTAAAAGTTGTCTCTAATAAATGTTCGAGAATATTTGTATTTTTATTTATGACAATTTCTTTAAAATAAAATCGGTAAGTACGTCTTGGTGATTTAATAAAAATTAATTTCGTAAAAGCTTATTACATATCTGAAGAGTTCAAAGTTTGATGCTAATGCATCCTTAAAATATTTCTCTTGCTCATACTGGGGTTTTAAATGGAACAACCCAAAAGTGCATTTTTTTTGGAATTCTTTCAAAATCACGAGAGTTACAATCGATAGGATCAACTTTGCCAATAGTATCACCACAACTTGCCAGCTCAAGTCAACTCTCCTAGTCTTCCTTCTTGCCGTCATAACCTTCTCTACAACATTGGTGGTACCTTCCTCCAAGAGATGCACCAATTTCGTCAACTTAATTATATCCCGATTCTAACTTGATACTCTACTTCGATTATTTTGCAGTCCGTCGAGTGTGCTCGGATTGTTCAAGCCTCTCCTAGTGTCATACTGGTAGTACAACCGATCAGTATCCCCGAAAGGATATGAAATGACCTTACATTAACTAGATGTGTTATCGCCAATCCACTCCGAATGGTTGCCACAGCTCTCTTCTGAGTTGTCTCATATGAGGTGTTGTGAGGTTCGGAGGTGGATCGATTGAAACGTCTTTGCTTGTTACTCCAATGTCGGAATCGTAATGCCTAGATGGGTCTTTCTCCGAAGTCTAAGTAATAGTGTTCGGCATAGTGATTGCAGTGTCCGCATAACCAACTAACGCGCATTCAAATAATAGTGACATCCTAAGTGCTAACGCAGGAGTGTTCAACAGTGGCGTTACTTTACTTAAACGCGTAAGTGCTATAGTAAATATCAGCATCATAATATGCTTATGTGAACTCACACGGTTTATGTTTTTCAGGAAATTTTTTCGAAGGTTCCAGCTTTTAAATTCTAACAGTATGACTAGTTCATAAGTCTTATCCTACTTATATCATGGCTATGCGTAGGTGATCAGGCTCCGCATTTCTATGATATACCAGGATAGCACCTATTCTAATCACACGAGCATTTAAACTCTCCTATACCTCGAAATCTTTTAATTAAAAGTTTTAACTTCTTTTCGAAAAAGGTTGGTTATAGTACTTGGTTTTTATGAAAAACCGATGTTCTCTATAACCTATGGCTCTGATACCAAGTCTGTAACACCCCGCTAAAGCGGAAACACGAGGTGCGACAGTCTAGATTTCATTGCGATAGGAGATAATTAACACCAACCATTCATTTCAAAATCATTTAAAGTTTACAAAACGTATTACAACCAACTAGAGTTTGGAATTTACAAACATAACAAAATAAACGCAGTCTTGATTGATGTCTACAACGCTCAAATTAAGCTTTTTCATTCACCCTCTGATTTCCTGAAAAGCATGTTAAAACAAGCGTCAACTACGAGAGTTGGTGAGTTCACAGGTTTTTATATGCACAAAACATTTTCAATGCAGAAGATCTTTATCGTAAAACCAATGTTCTACCTCAACTGTTAAACATAACATTTATGCAAGATATATTCTCGAGCCACTACTAAACCTAAACCTTTGCCCCAACGATCTACCTCAGAGGTGGTTGCGAACCACATGGGTAGAGCGTTCTCGCGAACTACCTCAACGGTGGGACTAAAACCCCACATGTTGTAACACCCCGCTAAAGCGGAACCACGAGGTGCCACAGTTAAGATTTCATCGCGATAGGAAATAAAATACACACAATCATTCATATCAAAAGTTTAAAAGAGTTTACACAGTACTACAAGTATTACAATCCAACCATCATTCAGGTTTACAAATTTAAACGAAATATGAATCAACATGACTGGTGTTATACAAAAGTTCCCTTAATAATCTTATCAGACCTTCGGATTTCCTGAAAAGCATGATAAACAAGTGTCAACTACAAGAGTTGGTGAGTTCACAGGTTTTCATATGCACAAAAATATTTTAAATGCAACGACATTTCAGTGAACCTTTTATTCACTACACTTTTCAAAATTTAACTAAAGCAAATCCGTTCATTCGCTTAAGTTATCGTATACAGTTAGAGTGAATCCGTTCATTCACTACCAACAGTGAGTAAATTTTCCGGATGATGTGTAAATCGCAAGATAATTAGTGAGTTACTACAATCCTTTCCAATTCATGACATGCTTTGCCCCTATCTACCCCAGAGGTGGAAGTAAATCCCACTTGCGTAGAACGTTTTGTTCAATACAGTGCACCTATCACTCGTCAGTTCTAGGTGGGTATGTCAATCCAAATAGCGCTATCCACGTGTATTTTAGGCCCATTGTTATGAGTTAATAGTAGTCTTCGGGGACTTATTCATTTTTTTCCTTTTATCTCACTATATCAAGCTTTAAACATATCAAATTTAACTCACTTACATTTCATTTCAATTCGATTCATTTAAATCCATTTTTGCTCATTTTGAAACAAATCAATTCATAACATTTTCATAATACATTTAATCATATCATGCTTTTCACCCCAAAACGTATAAAACGGTAAAAATGGGGCTGTGAATACTCACCTTGAGTGCTTAGTGCGAATTTGAAAGAGTTGATGCGTGACCTAAATCCCGGCTCCAAACTAGGGTAGTCCTATCAAACACGAAATTTTTAACGTAAGTCCTAGGTCCAACGGTCCTTAACTAAAATCGTACCGAAATCCATAATATGCCATTATATAAATTTTATAGCCTAATCCAATAAAAATTCATTTTGTCACAAATGAAAGTCTTCTAAACATTTTAGAAGTTCAAATTTTATAAAATTGAGCTTTTAAGAAAATTTCAGAATCTGTCAAAATTTTGAGTTGCAAAAATTGTCATTTTGAACCTAGGTCCTCTAAATATTGAGTCTTTAAATTTTTACCCCCTGAATTAGGGGATGTTAAGAGCATTTTCACCAAGTTTCATGATTTTTAGAGGATTTTTACTATTTTTAAACATTTTTACAAAATCAGTGGTAAGGGCTGAATTTCCAGAATACCTTTAGTCCTTGTTTTATTCATAAATAATTCTATACACCACTTTATCACGAATTTCCAAAGGGATTTTCTAGCTAAAACATAAACCAAACTTTTGAGACAAGTTTCATGTCATAAGGATGATTTTTGAGGGAGATATGACCTTTTCAAGTGGTGCATGTGTAATCTGCCATAAGAGGACAGCCTACACCACCAACTTAAACTCATTGGTTGAAGTCCCAAAACACCTCTAAATGACATGATCTTGGACTCTTTAGAAAGCTAACTCAAAGTACTTGAGTTTAGGATCAAGAAAATCGTATTTTAGATAAATAATCAAGGAGTTATGCTTGTTTGAAGTTGACCAAAGTTTCTGACCAAAACACTGTTGCACACAAAAATGTTTTATGGTGGTTTGGGTTCAAATCTTGGTGTTTTTGCACCATTCCAGTGGGGTTTGAACCCTAACACATTAAATATCATTCCATAAAATTTTCATGAAGAAATAAGTTCAAGAAAGCCCTTTTTGGGTCGTGTAAAGTGCATGCAACTACTTTGACAGAATCTGTCCAACATTATAATACCCAAAATACTACCAAAACACATAAAATCATACCATTTCGGGGTTTATCTTGCTATTTCACCCATAACTCAGATTATACAAATGTATTACAACTAAAATATGTTTTCATACCATCCAAACCCATGCATGAACTATTGATGAAGTTTAGCACAAGTTTGGTGGTCAAAATCATCATTTAAACGATTTTTGATTCATTTCTTGTGTTCTTATGGGGAAATCATTGATTTTTACCTCCATAGATTGTTATATAACATCATCTAAGGCTCAATCTCTTTCCCAAACACACATTTCTTTACTTGAATCAAAAAGGGGTTAAAAACCCTTGAAAAAGAAGAAGAAAGACTCACAAATGAGTGAAAATCGAAGTAGAAATCATCTAACTATGCTTACCTTTGATGAACACCCAACCTTAATCTCAAAATAGGTTTTAAAAACCTTTAAAAATCTGGAGTCAAGAGGAGTTCTTGGCTGATTTTTAGTGAGAGAGAGTAGAGAGAATTAGAGAGAGAAAGAAGATTTGAAAAGTGAAAGAGATTTTTGTTGGAAAAATGAACAAATGATAGCTTTTATATGAAAGAGGGGAGGGGACACCTTGGGGAGTGGTGTGGCCGGCCCCTAGTGGGTCCCACCCACTCTCCCTATATTTTTTTTTTTTTTCTTTTAAAACAGTGTACATTTGACACTGTTATTTCGACGCGGTACCGGGTTTTTGTCGGTTTTTCGCAATTTCTAACTTTTCGAAAATGGTTTTAGGTTAATTAAGTTACTTTACATATAATTTAAACATTATAACTTAATTTTCCAAAAATTATCTTAATTCTGGCATTTTAGGATTATCGGGTGATTTCGGGCCGGTTCGGGCTTTTTCGGGCAGTTTTCGGAACTCTTAGGATTTTAACCTAACTTTTTCTCGCCAACTAATCTATTTTCATCTTAAAACTTATTTAACTAATTTCTAACCTATGGAAATGCTGTAGAGTGACTGAACGCGTAAATTAACCTGGAGGTCGGAACTGACGGTTGTCACATTTACCCCTGGTTGAAAGAAATTTCGTCCCGAAATTTAATCATTGCTGGCACCGAAGCGATCTTTCGTGAAGAGGTGCGGGTATTTGTCTTTCATGAAAGCTTTCCGTTCCCAAGTGAACTCAGGTCCGTGACGAGAGTTCCATCGTACCTTGACGATTGGTATTTTGCTGCGCCGGAGTTGTTTGGTTTCTTGATCAAGAATCTCAATTGGTTCTTCCGAGGCGCGCAGTTTTTCATCAATTTGAATCTCATCCAAAGGCAGAATTACTGTCCCCTCTGACAGACATTTCTTCAGGTTGGACACGTGAAACGTGTCATGAATAGAGCTCAGCTCTATAGGCAAGTTCAACCTATAGGTAACGGGTCCGATTCTTTCTACGACCTCAAACGGTCCAACAAAACGAGGGCTCAGCTTTCCTTTCTTTCCGAATCTTATTAGCCCTTTCCATGGTGATACCTTCAGTAACACTTTGTCACCAACTTGAAATTCCAACGGCTTTCGCCGATTATCGGCATAACTTTTCTGGCGATCTCTGGCCGTTTTTAGCTTTTCTTGAACCATTTTGATTTTGTCGGTGGTCTCCTGCACGACATCCGGCCTAAACAATTTATTCTCTCCCACTTCCAACCAATTAAGTGGGGATCTACACTTGCGTCCATAGAGTGCCTCGTATGGCGCACACTGTATGCTAGCATGAAAGCTGTTGTTGTAGGAGAACTCGACTAAAGGTAGATGATCGTCCCAACTACCTCCAAATTCAATCACGCAAGCACGTAGCATATCCTCTAATGTCTGAATGGTTCTCTCAGTTTGTCCATCGGTTTGAGGATGATAAGCCGTGCTTAGATCTACACGAGTGCCCAAAGCTGCTTGAAGCGATTGCCAAAATCGCGAGGTGAATCTACTATCCCTATCAGAGATAATCGATATCGGGACTCCATGTCGCATAACAACCTCACTGACATACAATCGTGCAAGCTTATCGATGCTATCAGTCTCCTTTATTGGCAAGAAATGCGCTGATTTCGTGAGTCGATCAACGATTACCCAAATCGTATCATGCCCCTTTTTGGTCTTGGGTAACTTGGTCACGAAGTCCATCGATATCTGCTCCCATTTCCACTCTGGGATTTCTGGTTGCTGAAGAAGTCCTGACGGTTTCTGGTGCTCTGCTTTAACTTTCGCGCAAGTCAAGCATTTACTCACGTAAGTGGCGATATCTCTTTTCATACCGGGCCACCAGTAATGCTCCTTCAGTCCTTTGTACATTTTGTCGGATCCTGGATGTATCGAATACTTTGATTGATGAGCTTCATCCATGATCATTTTCCTCAGCTGCTCCACACTTGGAATCCAAATTCTTTCCTTGAAGTAACATACTCCATCCCCTTTCTTCTCGAATTCCTTTTCTACGCCATGAAGGGTTTCTTTCTTTATGTTGTCAGTCATTAGGGCTTCCCTTTGAGCTTCCAATATCTGGCTTTTCAAGCTGGTCTGGACCAAAACTCCCATGGCTCGTGCTCTTGTAGGCTTCACTCTTTCTTTTCTGCTCAGCGCGTCAGCTACTACGTTCGCCTTCCCTGGGTGGTATTTGATCTCACAATCATAGTCACTGAGCAGCTCCACCCATCTTCTCTGCCTCATGTTTAACATCTTTTGGTCCAGAATATGCTGAAGACTCTTATGATCTGTAAAGATAGTGCATTTGGTGCCGTACAGATAATGTCTCCAGATCTTGAGGGCAAACACCACTGCTCCGAGTTCCAAGTCGTGAGTAGTGTAGTTCCTCTCGTGGACCTTCAACTGTCTGGATGCATAGGCAATAACCTTCTCGTTCTGCATCAAGACACATCCTAAGCCTTGATGTGAAGCATCGCAATATACTACAAAGTTGTCCGTTCCTTCGGGTAACGCTAGAATGGGCGCATTGCACAACTTATGCTTGAGTAATTGGAACGCTTCCTCTTGTTTCTCTCCCCAGACGAACTTCTTGTCTTTTTGCGTCAAGGTTGTCAATGGTTGCGCAATCTTAGAAAAATTTGCGATGAATCTTCGGTAATAACCTGCCAAACCGAGAAATTGTCGAATTTCGGTTGGGGTCTTTGGGATTCCCACTTCTTTACGGCCTCGATCTTGGCTGGGTCGACGTGTATTCCTTCCTTGTTCACTACATGTCCTAAGAAGTGAACTTCTCGGATCCAAAATTCGCACTTCGAAAATTTGGCGTAAAGCTTTTCGGCCTTTAGCAATTCCAATACTAGCCTCAGATGTTGCTCATGATCCTCCTTGCTCTGCGAATAAATCAGGATATCGTCTATGAAGACAATTACGAACTTGTCTAGGTAAGGTCGGCACACTCGGTTCATTAGATCCATAAATACTGCTGGAGCGTTCGTCAATCCAAAAGGCATGACTAAGAACTCATAGTGACCATATCGAGTTCTGAACGCTGTCTTTGCAATGTCTTCCTCACGAACTCGCATTTGATGGTATCCCGATCGAAGATCGATCTTGGAGAAGTACGTTGCTCCTTGCAGTTGATCGAATAAGTCATCGATGCGTGGAAGAGGGTATCGGTTCTTGATGGTGATCTTGTTCAGTTCCCTATAGTCGATGCACATGCGAAATGATCCATCCTTCTTCTTGACGAACAGCACAGGGGCTCCCCAGGGCGAAGAGCTGGGTCGGATGAATCCCTTATCTAACAGTTCTTGAAGTTGGTTCGACAGCTCCTGCATCTCGGATGGTGCTAGACGATAAGGTGATCTTGCTACAGGGCCTGCTCCAGGGATTATATCGATGTGGAACTCTACTTGTCGCTGCGGGGGTAGTCCTGGTAACTCTTCTGGGAAAACCTCAGGAAAATCTCGCACGATTGGAATATCCTGGATTTGCTTTTCCTTTGCACTCTTATCTACCACGTGCGCCATAAATGCTACACACTCCTTTCGCAGATGGTTTCGCATTTTCATAAAAGACACGATCTTAATGTCTCTCTTTGGCTTGTCTCCATACACTTCGAGAAATCTTCCATCAGGTAATGCTATCACGACTATCTTCTCAGCACAACATATTGTTGCTCGATGCTTGGACATCCAGTCCATACCAACAATTATGTCAAAACTCCCTATCTTAATCGGAATCAAGTCTATGCTAAAATCCTTTCCAGACAATCCTAGTGTGCATTTTCTGATTATCTTATCGGCCTTAACTAATTCTCCGTTGGAGTATTCGATTATATGATCCTCTTTCAGATCCTGTGACTTTTTATTTATCTTAGGCCTAAATTCTAACGATACAAAGCTCCTATCTGCTCCGGAATCAAAAAGCACAGTAGCAGGATAGTTGTTGAGAAGAAACGTACCTGTAACCACGTCGGGGTTTTGCTTTGCTTCCTCTGTCCCAATCACAAATGCTCTCCCTCGAGCTAGTCCTCCTCGGTTTCCTTGGTTCGCTTGGTTTGCTTGGGTCGTTTGGTTTGCCGGCTGCACTCGATTCGCGTAGGGTCTCTGATTCAACTTGGGACAATCATTCCGGTAATGATTTAAGCTCCCACACTCAAAACAAGTTCCCTTCTTACAGCCCTTGTCAGTATGGCCTCCCCTGCCACATCTAGAACAGACAATACACCTCCCACCATGAAGGTTCCCACACTTGCCACACTTCTGATTCGTTCCTCTCTCTCTTTCTGCCATCTGAGTCTGCAATCCGTAGCTCCTGGTTATTCTCCTATCCTTGCCCATCTTTCCCCTGAATTGTGGTTTAGTAGACTCCTCTATCTTCCTCTTTCCTTTCGCCCCAACACTCAGAAAGGTTCCTGATCGGACTGCATTGTTGGTGAGTCGGTTTGCCAGATTCACTGCCTCTTGCAGAGTTTTCGGGTCTGCTGCGGTTACATTTCCCCGGATTACTGGTGATAATCCCCAGACATATCGATCTACACGGTTCTGTTCAGGTGTTACCAGGTGCGGTACTAGCTTAGCCAATTCATGAAATCGGGTAGTGTAAGTGGTGACATCATTTCCTTTCATCTCATGGTGCCACAACTCCGCTTCTAGTTTCTGTATCTCGCTTCGCGGGCAAAACTCATCCTTAAGCATCTTCTTGAAATCCTCCCAAGATATTTGATTGGTTGCCTCACGTCCACGGGTCTGAATTTGAGTGTTCCACCAAGTTAAAGCTCGTCCTTGTAACAAGCAGGCAGCATACTGTACCTTATTTCCCTCCGTACACTTGCTGATATGGAGGACAGACTCCATGCCCTCTATCCAGGTTAACAGGCCAACCGCTCCTTCGGTTCCATGGAATTCTTTAGGATTACAGCTACGGAAGGATTTGTACGTACATTCTCTTTCTCTACGCTCGTGATTTTGGTTTTGATTAGTATTGAATCCAGCTGCCACTTGGCTAACTATATTAGGAAGAGAGGCTATGACTTGCTCCGAAACGAGTCTTGCAAGTTCCGGATCTTCCCTTCTTGGAGGCATGTTTCTAAAACATAACCATAATAAAGGCATTTAGTGATGAACTAGCAAATCTAAGTTCTTGCAATTTGCTAACTATCTACTCATTCAAGCCATAGTGTTTACGCAACCTATTAAACTTATTATACCAACTAACGAGGTCATTAGATGCATAATAATTTAAACATTCCATTCATACGTAAAGATGCAAATATAACATGCAACTCATAGCAAATCATACCATCATAATATCCATATCGTTTCCCAAAAATAATATCCAAACGATCATACGATTTTACAGTCATCCAAAATAAAACATAATGTTCAACAATTAGGCATCACGCCTCAAAATAACAGTTTAAATAGAAGGTTCATCAAATACGGTCTACTGTAAGATCCCATCTCCTAGTAGCCAGCCCCCCACATAGCCCAGACGAACAAGATGATAGCCAGAGCAATCACTACATACACCAAGGTGTATAGGTGACTGAGCGAGTCCATAGTGTGACCTAGGAGGGCCACGACTCTGGATAGCTGCTGGCTATCCGCTCCGGCTACACCTAACAGGGAATCGATCATGTGGTCATGATGATCGATCATGTGCTCGTGGATGTCCTGACCCCGGGCTAAGCGCTCGACCTCCTGACGCTCGAGCGGGGTCATGCCTCTCAGGCATAGGACAGGGGCACGGGCCACTGGTGGGTGCCTAGGAACTGGTGCTATCGGCGGTGGTTGGACGACAGGCGGTGGTCGAGCATCGGGTGATGGTCGGGCAACTCTAGGTATCGGCGACGACGGACGGTAGGGCGGCGGAGATCCAGATGATGTAGAGGACGAGGACGACGACGACGACGACGACGACCCACCCTGGCCCCTTACCCGTGATGGCCCCGCCCCATCCCCAGAGGGAATGCGGAAGGTCATCCGGGTAGGCAGTGGCACGCTCTTTCGAGCGGTGCGCCTGCCCCTAAGGCCATAATGGGTCTCAGGCCCGTAAGGTCGCGCCGGACTGGCGGGCCGGACGGGGACCTGATGGGAGTCAGCGTCACTGTCGCTGTACGGGTCACGTTCCCGGTCGATGGTCTGGGAACGCGAGGCGACACTCCGACTCCTAGAGGGTCCGTGGGACCCCAAGGACTGGTGCTCAGACGGGTCGGTCTCCTGAGACATGGTAACTGCGATAGAAAAATTTTTAAGTTATCAATTTAGAAATATTTTCAAAACTTGTACATATTAATGCGAACTCACAGAAATAAAAATGTTTTGCAGGAAATTCTCAGAAAATTCCGACTTTTAAATTTTTAACAGCATGGTTAGCTCACAAGTCTTATTCTACTTATATCATGGCTATGCGTAGGTGATCAGGCTCCGCATTTCTATGATATACCAGAACAGTACCTATCCTAATCATACGAATTTTTAAATTTTTCCTATGCCTAGAAATCTTTTTAATTAAAGGTTTTAATTTCTTTTGAAAAGGTTGGTTATAGTACTTGGTTTTTATGAAAAACCGATGTTCTCTATAACCTATGGCTCTGATACCAAATCTGTAACACCCCGCTAAAGCGGAACCACGAGGTGCCACAGTTAAGATTTCATCGCGATAGGAAATAAAATACACCAATCATTCATATCAAAAGTTTAAAAGAGTTTACACAGTACTACAAGTATTACAATCCAACCATCATTCAGGTTTACAAATTTAAACGAAATATGAATCAACATGACTGGTGTTATACAAAAGTTCCCTTAATAATCTTATCAGACCTTCGGATTTCCTGAAAAGCATGATAAACAAGTGTCAACTACAAGAGTTGGTGAGTTCACAGGTTTTCATATGCACAAAAATATTTTAAATGCAACGACATTTCAGTGAACCTTTTATTCACTACACTTTTCAAAATTTAACTAAAGCAAATCCGTTCATTCGCTTAAGTTATCGTATACAGTTAGAGTGAATCCGTTCATTCACTACCAACAGTGAGTAAATTTTCCGGATGATGTGTAAATCGCAAGATAATTAGTGAGTTACTACAATCCTTTCCAATTCATGACATGCTTTGCCCCTATCTACCCCAGAGGTGGAAGTAAATCCCACTTGCGTAGAACGTTTTGTTCAATACAGTGCACCTATCACTCGTCAGTTCTAGGTGGGTATGTCAATCCAAATAGCGCTATCCACGTGTATTTTAGGCCCATTGTTATGAGTTAATAGTAGTCTTCGGGGACTTATTCATTTTTTTCCTTTTATCTCACTATATCAAGCTTTAAACATATCAAATTTAACTCACTTACATTTCATTTCAATTCGATTCATTTAAATCCATTTTTGCTCATTTTGAAACAAATCAATTCATAACATTTTCATAATACATTTAATCATATCATGCTTTTCACCCCAAAACGTATAAAACGGTAAAAATGGGGCTGTGAATACTCACCTTGAGTGCTTAGTGCGAATTTGAAAGAGTTGATGCGTGACCTAAATCCCGGCTCCAAACTAGGGTAGTCCTATCAAACACGAAATTTTTAACGTAAGTCCTAGGTCCAACGGTCCTTAACTAAAATCGTACCGAAATCCATAATATGCCATTATATAAATTTTATAGCCTAATCCAATAAAAATTCATTTTGTCACAAATGAAAGTCTTCTAAACATTTTAGAAGTTCAAATTTTATAAAATTGAGCTTTTAAGAAAATTTCAGAATCTGTCAAAATTTTGAGTTGCAAAAATTGTCATTTTGAACCTAGGTCCTCTAAATATTGAGTCTTTAAATTTTTACCCCCTGAATTAGGGGATGTTAAGAGCATTTTCACCAAGTTTCATGATTTTTAGAGGATTTTTACTATTTTTAAACATTTTTACAAAATCAGTGGTAAGGGCTGAATTTCCAGAATACCTTTAGTCCTTGTTTTATTCATAAATAATTCTATACACCACTTTATCACGAATTTCCAAAGGGATTTTCTAGCTAAAACATAAACCAAACTTTTGAGACAAGTTTCATGTCATAAGGATGATTTTTGAGGGAGATATGACCTTTTCAAGTGGTGCATGTGTAATCTGCCATAAGAGGACAGCCTACACCACCAACTTAAACTCATTGGTTGAAGTCCCAAAACACCTCTAAATGACATGATCTTGGACTCTTTAGAAAGCTAACTCAAAGTACTTGAGTTTAGGATCAAGAAAATCGTATTTTAGATAAATAATCAAGGAGTTATGCTTGTTTGAAGTTGACCAAAGTTTCTGACCAAAACACTGTTGCACACAAAAATGTTTTATGGTGGTTTGGGTTCAAATCTTGGTGGTTTTGCACCATTCCAGTGGGGTTTGAACCCTAACACATTAAATATCATTCCATAAAATTTTCATGAAGAAATAAGTTCAAGAAAGCCCTTTTTGGGTCGTGTAAAGTGCATGCAACTACTTTGACAGAATCTGTCCAACATTATAATACCCAAAATACTACCAAAACACATAAAATCATACCATTTCGGGGTTTATCTTGCTATTTCACCCATAACTCAGATTATACAAATGTATTACAACTAAAATATGTTTTCATACCATCCAAACCCATGCATGAACTATTGATGAAGTTTAGCACAAGTTTGGTGGTCAAAATCATCATTTAAACGATTTTTGATTCATTTCTTGTGTTCTTATGGGGAAATCATTGATTTTTACCTCCATAGATTGTTATATAACATCATCTAAGGCTCAATCTCTTTCCCAAACACACATTTCTTTACTTGAATCAAAAAGGGGTTAAAAACCCTTGAAAAAGAAGAAGAAAGACTCACAAATGAGTGAAAATCGAAGTAGAAATCATCTAACTATGCTTACCTTTGATGAACACCCAACCTTAATCTCAAAATAGGTTTTAAAAACCTTTAAAAATCTGGAGTCAAGAGGAGTTCTTGGCTGATTTTTAGTGAGAGAGAGTAGAGAGAATTAGAGAGAGAAAGAAGATTTGAAAAGTGAAAGAGATTTTTGTTGGAAAAATGAACAAATGATAGCTTTTATATGAAAGAGGGGAGGGGACACCTTGGGGAGTGGTGTGGCCGGCCCCTAGTGGGTCCCACCCACTCTCCCTATATTTTTTTTTTTTTCTTTTAAAACAGTGTACATTTGACACTGTTATTTCGACGCGGTACCGGGTTTTTGTCGGTTTTTCGCAATTTCTAACTTTTCGAAAATGGTTTTAGGTTAATTAAGTTACTTTACATATAATTTAAACATTATAACTTAATTTTCCAAAAATTATCTTAATTCTGGCATTTTAGGATTATCGGGTGATTTCGGGCCGGTTCGGGCTTTTTCGGGCAGTTTTCGGAACTCTTAGGATTTTAACCTAACTTTTTCTCGCCAACTAATCTATTTTCATCTTAAAACTTATTTAACTAATTTCTAACCTATGGAAATGCTGTAGAGTGACTGAACGCGTAAATTAACCTGGAGGTCGGAACTGACGGTTGTCACACATGTGTAGACGCTGCACTACCTCAGCGGTGGGACTAAACCCCACATGTGTAGTACCACATATGATTACGTGCACCCTATACTCGTCAGTAAACAAGGGTGGGTCCACTCTACCAAATAGCGCTATCCACAATAACCACTGGCTCGAAACGAGTTAATAGTAGTGTATTCAACATGGGACTTTTACTCAATATATCATGCCGCATAACATTTCAAATTTAGCTCACAATACATTCATTTCATTTCATTTCATTTCGCAATATTTTCACAATTTTTCACATTCATTTATAAACATGCTCTTCACCCCAAAACACGTAAAAACGGTAAAAACGGGGGCTGTGAATACTCACCTCGAGTGATCTTAGCGTTTAGACAATCGTTAACGCGTGTACGAGTCCTGGTTCCGAATCTAGGATTGCCCTATAATATACGTATTTGACGTAAGTTCTAAATTCAACGGTCCATAAATAATAAATCAATTCCGATATCCATATAATGCCTTTACTATATTTTAATAAGTTCATTTTAATATAAAATGACTTTTTGTTACATAAGATTATTATTCAACATATGGGAATTTTGAAAGTTTATAAAATATTATTTTTGAAAAATTTCAATTCTGGCAGATTTGTTCCAATGCAAAGGTGTCGCCATTAAACCTAGTTCCAAAGGGAGTTACGTCTAGAAATTTTTACCCACTGGAATTTGGGATATTAGCAACAATCCCACAATGTTTCATAATTTTTGGAAGTGATTTACATATTTTAAGAATTTTTACAAAAACAGTGGACACCTTTTTATTTTCAGACTTACATGTCAGTGGTGTTTACTTCATAAAGAATTCATCTTCCCACCAAATTACGAATTTCAAAAGGGATTTTCTAGATAACACATATACCAAGCTAATGAGACAAATTTCACATCATTTGGGTGATTTTTGAGGGAGATATGGCCTCTTAAAGTCGTGCATGTGCAATCTGCCACCATGAGACAGCCTACACCACTAACTTGTTTTCATTGGTTGAACCCTCAAAAGTCCACCAAATCACATGATTTTGGATTCTTTAGAAAGCTATCTCAGAGAACTTGAGTTTGAAATCAAAAATCGTGCATTTTGGATAATTTGTCCAAGAGATATGCATGCATGAAGATGATACAAGTTTTCTGACAAAAAGCTGATGAGCTTCAAAAAGTTTTTAAATGGTTGGAGGGGTTTTACTTCGAATTTTTAAGTGATTCAAAAGGGATTTTCTTCCTAACTCATCAAATTTCAATCTATCAAATTTTTGTAGAAAAATAACTCAGTTTACTATACCTTTGAGACGTCCAAACACACATGCAAAATCGGACAGATTCTGTCCAGAATCAAAACCCCATTTTCATCCATCAAAACACATAAAATCACAAGATTTCTTGGGGTTTCTTGCTATTAAACCATAAACTCATATCATTTAACAAATAAATAGATGAAATATGTATTATCATCATCAATAAACATGCATGAACTATCAATAAAGTCCAGCCCCAAAATGATGATCAAAAACATCAACAACAAGATTTTTGCAATCAAACTTGTGTTCTTACGGGGGATTCACGGATTTTCACCTTCATAGAATGTTTAAACACATTTCTAAGGTTCTATCTCATCCCCAAACATCAAGATTATTATCAAAACATAAAAGAGGGATTAAACCACAAAGAAAATGGAAGAAAACTCAAGAATGAGCCAAAAATCGAAGCTATACAAACATGCAACACTCTTACCTTTGATAATCACTAATAATACTTCCAAAAACTTGTTTTAATCTTCAAGAAACTTCAGATTTTAGATGATAATGTGGCTGGAAATTGAGAGAATTTGAGAGAGTTTTTAGAGAGAGAAAAGCTAGAGAGAGAGTGGGAAATTTGAAAATGAAATCATGAAATGAGTTGGGAAGAGCATATAATTGATGTGTGTGTGGAAAAGAGAGAGATATAATTGGGGGAGGGGGTGGTGGCCAGCCATGTGGGGCCCACCCACCTCTTTATTTTTTTATTTTTTTGAAAGTAATTCTAATATTGTTTTGTTCAACGCAGTGTCGGGTTTTCGGCGTTTTTCGGTAGAAACCGACTTTTTCAAAGGAAAATTTGGGTCATTTAAATTAGTTTACTTATTTTTAAATAAAATAACTTAATTTTTCTAAAAGTCAACTTTAATTTGGCATTATAGGATTATCGGGTGACTTCGGGCCGGTTCGGGCTTTTTCGGGCAGTTTTCGGGACTTTTAGGTTTTAACCTATATTTTTCACGCAAACTAACCTAGTATCATTTAAAAACTTAAATGACAAATTTTTAACCTCACGGAAATGCTACTGAGTGAATTTACGAGTAGCTAACCTGAAGGTCAAAACTGACAGTTGTCACATCGGTGTAGTTGATGGGAGGCATAGCTACTCTAGGGGTTCTAGCCTTAATGCCTTCCCATGTAGGCTGGGTGTTGGTTGGATCACTAGCAGGGACGAAGATAGATTTATTTGGAGCGGGACTTGTGGGTGGACTGCCTGAGGTACTATTTGACGGACTGGTGGTTCTTGTGATGGTCTCACCATTGATTACTTCAGTGTAAGTGACAGTCTGTCTAACATATTCCTCAGTTACGTGTCCTCCTACAAAGACAGGTTTGGGCTTGGAGGCTGCCATGTCCTCAAAGTTGTATAGATGTGAAGGTGCTTTTTCTAAAACATGATTTTCGGAAAGTCCAAGGCCGGGTTTAGCTTTATAAAAAGGATTCTTGTTGGCATTCTGAGTGAGAATACTCAGAGTCTGTTCAGATTGTCCTCTTTTGAAATTGTTATCCTCAAGCTCTTGAATTGTAGAAAACAGTCTAGTTCTTTCTTCCGAAAGTAACTGGAATTTGATTGTGACCTCTCCATGGTCACTGTTAAGTCCCTCATGGGATTTTTGAAGACACAAAAGTTTGTTTGAAAGGTTGGACTCTCTAATGCCAGACTCAAGTATCTCACGATTATAATCTATAGTCAAATCCTCGAGAGAGCTTTTGTAAATGGCACTGTCGATTCTAAATTTCGTGACGAGAGTCCTTTCCGATTGGAGACTTCTCTCTAAGTCACAAATTTTAGCTTCCAACGTTGCCATAGTATCAGTAATATCGGGAATAGTGGATACCTCAGATGGATCGATGTCTTGGTAAGTGCTAGGACCAACAGCTTTTGGTCCCTCGAAATCAGCCATCAAGCAGAGACCCTTCACCATATGGTCATCCTCATCCGAGCTCTCTTCCTCGCATACCCAATTCTCCTCATCCACAAGCAAAGCAACCCCTTTCTCCTTTTTCCTCATCAAGGCAGCCTTTTTCTCAAAGTAGGCGGCATCCTTGTACTTGACTGAGCATTCTCTGGCATAGTGTCCCAACTTACCACACTTGTAGCAAGTGGTAGTGGGACTTGCAGTTTGTTGAGGAGCGGGGTTCTGGTTCATGGGAATCGGGGGTTGATTTGGCCTTTAACCTCCTTGGTCAGCTGGAACACGTTGATCTTCTCTCGGAGCTTGTCTGGAACTGCTTCCCCGTTGATCACCTCCGTTGTAACTTCCTTTGCCGCGATCCATTCTCTCATCTGACCAGCGGTCGTTCCTATCTTGCTCAAATCCATATCCCGGTCCTTGATCATGCCTTCCACCATCATTTCTGCCTCCATACCCGCTTTCATACCCTTGATGGTTGATAAACCCAGACTCTGGTGTGTATTGCCTTAAGCTTCTCCGGAAGTTGAGATCGGAGATCTGACCTCTCCAGTCACCTTGATACCCTGGACCTCCCTGATAGTCCAAGTACGGGTTGTCTCTTCTAGAGTTGTCTCTGAACCTCCCTTGGTCTTATCTGTACCTTCCTTGCTCGTTCCGGCTTCTTCCCTGATCATATGACTGTAACCTGTCACCCTGTTGATAGTTTCCTCCTCCCTGGTTACTGAACTGAGCTCTGTCCATCTGATAATGTCCTCCCCTGCCTTGCCCCATCCGGCCTCCTCCTGGAAATCCTGATCCTCGTGATCTGTTGAATCAAAGGTTTGCGTTCAACCTTTGCACACTGTGCGAGATTAGGGCAAGGGACTCATTCACGTTGAAGAGTTCTTCATGAGAAATAGAAATGATCACAAAATCATCGGGGTGTTGTATGCTCGGACCAAAGTTCGGGTTGAACTCTTGGTTGAAGTCTTCTTGATGATACTGAGGGGGAACATTGGTGTACTGTGTGGGTTGGATTGAAGCAGAGTTAGGTCCTCCAAAAGGCACGGCCGACAGTGCCAGAGGATCAATAGCCTTCTTGGTTCTTCCACCGGTGATGAACTCCTCATGTTGAACCATCATACTGAAAAGGTCATGTAAACCCATAACTCCCAGATTTCTGCTTAACTGAATGTTAATGGCTATGTTTTGCCATTCCGGAGTCAGATTCTTCAAAAACTTCACGTTGACTTCGTACTTCGTCTTCTCAACTCCTAACCTTCTCAGATCATTGACAAACGAGTTAAGTCGTTGATAGGATTCTGTGAGGGATTCGTTTTCCCGGGCTTTGAATCCTTCATAAGCGTTCAGTGCGCTCTCCTTTTGACTTTCCAAGGCAGTGTCGCCGCCTTGCATCTGTTGCTCAATCTCGAGCCAGACATCCCGTGCGTTGGTCAGACTGTCTACTCTCGCATACATATCATTCGGGAGAGCCATGATTAGGAGGGTAAGTGCTCGCTTGTCAACGAGGTGACGTGCTCTCTGTTCCGGGTTGTACATCTCTACGGGTTTTTCAACAACGTGTGACGGTAGTTCTGGGCAGGTGTCAGTTCGTGGGACTGCGGCTACGGTAACCGTCGGTCTGACTAGGCCTTCGCGTATGGATTTCATCAGGTTCTCATCTAGAAGATCTAGGAAGTGTATCATTCTTCGCTTCCATTGCTAATACTCCCCCCTCACCAAGACGGGAGGGCTAGACTCGGATCCGATGCCGATAATTTCCTTCGACATCTCTTACTCTCTCAGAGGATCTCCTTGTATGAATCACTTGGCTGAAAAAAAGTTTTGGAAAAACAGATACCTTGAGCGTCTCGGGACACAGTTAGCTTCAAGATTTGAAAATTTTGAAAAATAGCTAAGTGTCGGATTCGAGGAACAATTTTGCAAGAGTTCTGGCTCGAAGAGGCAAAATCCGATCTGGAAACTAACGTTTTCCGAATCGGATTTGGCTCAAAGGCAGGAGTTCGGAAAAGGCTCTTTTCCGATTCGGAAAATGTAAGTTCGGAAAAAGGTATTTTCAATTCAGAAAATGCGAAATGAAGGAGCAAAACCCCAAATCAGAGGGCCAATTTCCGATTCGGAAAAGGCTCCAAATCCGATTTGGAGAATAGTACAATTTCCGATTCGGAAATTTTGAACTGAAAATTCAGTTCTTGTTTTCCGATTCGGAAAACCTGCACAGGAACTCTGAAAATCCTTTCAAAAACGCTCAAAAACACTTAAAAATTAAGTGTTAAGACCCCCAATTTGTGTAAAAACTATAGAAAAGCCAAGGGGAATCACTTAACACTTAAAACCTCTTCTTTTAAAAGCCTTTTTGGATTGAAACAACCCAAAAAGTTTTTGAAAAAAAACTTAAAAAAAACATTTAAAAACAAGATCAAGCCAAGGAATCAAACATGGATCAGGCTCTGATACCAATTGTTTGTCCCAATAAAGAAAGAGAGAAGAGATGGATTGAAATCATAAACAAAAATGATGAACTCTTGAATATTGTTGAATGCTTCAATGGAGTAATAAGATGATATTCAATAATACACATAAACCACAATTTGATGAAACATTTTTTAAAAACCCTAAACCTCTCATTCTATTTATAGGAATGAGAGGGAATTCAAAAGTGTCATAAACGGCCCCCGAAGTTCCAAACTTCTAAACAAGGGCTTACAAAACATATAATTGTTCAAACAAGGAAATTAACCTACTAAAGCAGATAAACATAGTGCCTCTGACTCTTCACAACAACAGGTCTAACATAGAGTGAGGTCCATGTCTGTACTTGTTGAAGCATTGGGGATTTCCACGGAACTTAGCCATCAAAGCGAGTGAGTTCTCCAGCTGATACATCTCCTCTTCAGTCAATCCATCATCAAGGACTATAGGTTCTTCCACATTGTAGTTTTCTTGAAAGGATGAGGATTGATGGAAGTTTGATCCTCCAAGGGGTACTGCAGCTAGTGCCAAAGGGTCAATCTTCTTTTCCTTTTTACAGAATAGGGTTTCCTCATGAGCAAGCATCATGCTATAGAGATCATGAAGTTCGAGTTTGCCAAGAATCTGGCTCACTTGAATGCTAATAGTAACAGCCTGCCATTGGCTGCTTAATCTCTTGAGGAATTTCACATTTACCTCATATATGTTCTTCTCCAAGCCAAGCCTTCGCAAATCGTTTACATATGAGTTTAAACGATTGTAGGACTGAGTCAGTGTTTCACCGTCACGAGCACAAAAGCCTTCGTATGCATTCATTGCATTTTCTCTTTGGCACTCGAGTGCCTTCTATCCTCCTTGCATCTGTTGCTCAATACCTAACCACATGGATCGGGCATCCTTGCAGCTGTCAACTCTAGCACACATGTCATTTGGGAGTACCATGGTGAGCAAAGTGAGGGTGCGTTTGTCGATGGCTGCTTGAGCACGTTGCTCTACAGAGTACATGTCGTATGGTTTTTTGTTGATCCAGCTCTCCTATGACCTGATGAAATGATAATGATCCTGAATCTTTACTTAGTGAATAGGTTTTTACTTCTGTTATAGCTTGAGGAATTATCACTGAGTCTGTTCAGTGTTATTCCATGTTACTTATGCTGTAACTTATTTATATAGTAATCAGGATCAGGATCAGGAGACGAACGAGTCTGTTCTGCAGTCTACTGATCCTATCCACTGAAGTGAAGACCTCCTGAAGACATCAAGATCATACTCAAAGAACCATCAGCAACGTCGAAGACTTAGCTGATGACAGGAACAGCATGCTCGTGATCTGAAGACGGAACTCAGTGATAGCAGGCTGCTCAATATCGTATGACATCCTGAAGAATCATCAGGATACAAGTGACCCTGAACAGCACCAGCTTCAGGACTCTAGTCACTGATCAGTATCCTGATCCTGAAGGATTAGTGTAATGTCTTAGTCTAATGCACAAAAGGATTATCCGCCTTTACTGACACAAAAGTACATAAGGACAGTCTCTTTACTGTTCCCTCCGTACTTATCAGACCTCAAGGCAACTGTTTACACACTTCCTCTTTTGCACACCATGCAAAGAGTATTTGTTTATAGTAAATAGTACAAAGGACCACTTACATTGTGACACATACACAAAAGTGGTTCTGCATGCATTTAATGCATTGGGTATAAATAGGACTTGAAGAGATGTTCTCCATACTTCTTCTTCATCCTAAATCTACCCGAATCCTTTCTTTCTTTATTCCCTCTATCTTCTTTCTTACATCTTCTCACTCTAGTGCATAGTGAAAGAACTTAGATTGTTTAGTTTAGACTTATTGTCTTTTCTATTTCCGCAACAATCTGTAAATTCATATTGTTTATACAACAAGAATTTAAAGGTGAAAACTTGTGTGATTATATTCAACCCCCCCCCCCTTCTATAATCCCAAACACTATCCTTACTTGAAGGTCACCTCTTTGGGACCAACAAGTGGTATCAGAGCAGATACAAGCTCTCATTTTCTTCTTAGAAAAATCTTGTGATCCTCTCTTCTAATCCATGGCTCTTCAAGCTAAGGATAACTACTTTGATACCGGCTCTGCGGGAAAACCTCCTAGGTTCAACAAAGATAACTTCTCTCTTTGGAAAACCAGGATGGAACTCTTTCTCTCTGGTTCTGATCCCCAGATTCCATACTTTCTGGAAAATGGACCACATGTGCCTACACAAACCGTCCACCCCATTCCTGCTGCCGCTGGCCAACCAGCTGTACCTGAAAGGCAACTGGTAAAGCCTGTGACGGACTGGAATGATGAAGACAGACGCCTGGTCAACATTGACACCAAGGCTAGGTCTCTCATCGCCATGTCACTCCCTGACGATGTATTCCATTCTGTCTGCCACCTTCGATCTGCTAAAGAAATATGGGACACTCTCTGTGTTCAATATGAAGGTACTGCTGTTCTCATGGAATCAAGAAAGATTTTCTTGGTTCGACAGTATGAAAGCTTTATTCATCAAAAGGATGAAACTCTCTCCCAGCTACATCAGAGATTCAACTGTCTTCTGATTGATCTGAAGACTATCGGTACTACCTACTCTAACTCTGAGGTGGTTACCAAGTTCATGGAAGCTCTTCCTGAACATTGGGAAATCTACACCTCCTGCTTAACTATGTCAAAGGACATAAAGACACTTACACTAAGTGAGTTGTACGGTATTCTTCTTAACCGTGAACAACAGAAGAAACTGAAAAAGAATCTCATAAGAGATTCTAAAGATACCAAAAGTAACTCTGTTGCATTGGTCTCTGACTCAGTTCCTACTGTCGCCACTCCTTCTTCAGTAACTATTACTGAATTAGAATCTTCTGACTCTGACATGTCAGAAGATCCTGAATTCAATGAATCTCTTGCTTTGTTAACCAGATCTTTCAAGAAGTTTGCCAAAAAGGGAAACTTCCACAAAAAGAAACATCTTACTATTACTGACAAGCCAAAATCAGACCCTGTTGATAAGGCTACTGCTATCTGCTACAACTGTCAGGGCAAAGGACACTTTGCTAATGATTGCAGGTACAGGAAAAGTCAGTTTGCTCCCTCCTCAGCCAAATCTTCTTCTAAGAACCCCAAATACCAGCGCCTGAAAGAAAAGTACAAAAAGATGAAAATTCAGCGCAAGGGTAAAGGTCTCATCGCAGAAGACTGCGACTGGGATGATGTCTCCTCTGATGACTCATCTGATGAGGAAGACACTCAAGTGGCACTAATGGCCATTATTGAGGAACCTACCTTAGCTCTCATGGCTAAGATAGAAGAGGTCCCTGAAGAGATTCCTACTCAGGCTCCTGAAGCTTCTTCTTCCACAACTCCTGAAGCTTCAACCTCTGCGACTGATTCTTCCAGTCAGGTACCTATTCCTCTCGTCCCTCTTGAAAGCTTAACTCAGCTGGACCTGGTCACTCTTGATCTTCACAAAGCCCTGAATGGTAAAACTTCTGCTGAAAAATGAATATTGACCTACGTGGTCAACTCAAAGAATGCCAAGAAAAAATAAAACAACTTACCATTCTGGAAGAAAACTATAAAGACCAGGTCACTGTAAACAAAACTCTCTGTATTGAAAGAGAAATGGCTCTTGCTGCCAAAGAAAGAGCCCTGGCTGAGTTAAACGCTGAAAAAGTCACCATCAAAGGATGGAGTGACGCCTCTAAAAAGGTTGATGAAATATTAGCCTCAGGAAGAAATGTTAAAAACAAAAGGGGTCTTGGATACACTCATGGAGGAACTAAATCTGATAGTTCCATGCTCAAATTTGGAAAAAAATTTTCTTCTATCCCTGATCCCAATGCTCCTGAAAACATTCCTTCTTCTTCTAACACACACTCTGAAGGTGCTCCTAAGAGCAAAAAGAACACAGTCAAAGAAAAATCTAACACTGTAACACCTTCAAAGACCAAGAGTCCTAAACCCAAGAACAAAGTTCTGGGTGGTGGTCCTTCAGTCTCAGGATCAAAATCTTTCTCTCAAAATCCTGCTCCCAGACTGAAGATTGACCTGAAGCAAAAGACTCAGGAGAAGAAACCAATTCCTCCAATGTCCAATGCTAAAGGCATACTTGGTGCTGGTCCTTCTCACTTAAAGTTTAAAGACTTTCTTGACCACACTAAACGCTTTCAATATTGCAAATGTTATCACTGTGGATTAAACGACCATATTGCGAGTAAGTGACCTGATGCTACCAAAGCTGAAAAATCAGCCAAGGTAAAGAAAAATCCTAAGACTGACAATTCAGTCAAAGGTAAGAAGGTTGTCAAGACTGTCTCCTCAGTCAAGACTCCAGCCTCAAGAACTGATAAATCAGTCAAGGCTGCCACTGACTCCACCAGTCCTACTGATACTTCTGGATCCATAGTTCTATGGGTACCAAGAAAAACTTAAACTCTAAATTTTACAGGATAAGGGCATCTGGTACCTGGACAGTGGATGCTCTCGTCATATGACTGGCTCGAAATCTGTCCTCTCTAACTACCGTGAAGAAAGAGGTCCTGCTGTGACCTTTGGCAGAAACGGTAAAGGCCAAACCCGAGGGTATGGCACACTGACCAACGGAGTAACTACTTTCAAAAGAGTTGCTTATGTTCAAGGTCTGATGCATAATCTTCTGAGCATCAGTCAACTGTGTGATAAGAATCACAAAGTCTCCTTCTCAAAGAAGAAGTGCAAAGTCAAAAACAGAAGAAAGGAAGTTATTCTCACTGGAGTGAGACATGCTGATATCTACATCATCAACATGAATACTTCCACTGACAACTTCTGCTTTGTATCTCGTGCTTCCTCTGATACAAATTGGCTTTGGCACAAGCGTCTTTCTCATCTCAACTTCAAGACGCTGAATCAACTCTGCATCAACAATCTTGTCATTGGTCTTCCTGACTTTCGCTATACAAAGGTATCTCTTTGTTCAGCATGTGAAAAAGGAAAACAGACCAGGGCTAGCTTCAAGTCCAACCAGATTTCCTCCATCAGCTCTCCTCTACAACTTCTCCACATGGATCTCTTTGGACCCGTCAACGTCCAATCCATTGCTGGAAAGAAATACACTCTGGTAATCGTTGATGAATATTCCAGATATACTTGGGTGTTCTTTCTTCGATCCAAGAGTGATGCTCCTGAAGAAATCATTCTGTTCGTTAGGAAGATGGAAAGACTCAACAACCTTACTGTTCGATCAATCAGGAGTGACCACGGAACTGAATTCAAAAACACTACCCTGGAAACCTTCTTCGATCAGAAAGGTATCTCTCAGAACTTCTCATCTGTAAGAACTCCTCAGCAAAATGGTGTTGCTGAAAGACGAAACAGAACCCTGATTGAAGCTGCACGATCAATGTTGAGTGAAGCCAACCTTGCCACTCAATTCTGGGCAGAAGCTGTTAACACAGCTTGCTATACTCAGAACAGATCCCTGATAGTAAAGCGCTTCAGAAGAACTCCTTACGAACTCTTTCGTAACAGGAAACCCTCTATCGAATATCTCCATATCTTTGGTTGTGTCTGCTACATCCTGAACAACAAAGATAACCTTGGAAAGTTTGATTCCAAGTCTGATGATGGAATTTTCCTTGGATACTCCTCTATCTCTAAAACCTACCGTGTGTTCAACAAACGAAGACAAGCCATAGAGGAAACGATTCATGTCAAGTTTGATGAATCGGGTCCTACTTTCCCTCACCCTCATGAAAACTCTGAAATAAATCAGTGGGCTGACTCTTTCTTTCAAGTCCCTGAACCTCCCATTGTTGATCCAACTCCTCAAAACCTCCCTAATGGTTTTGAAGAAGATCCTCCTATACCATCCACTGAAATATCTACTCCACCTCTGATAAATGCCACTCCAATTACCCAAATCACACCATCTGAACCTGATCAACCCACTAACAGTGACGACTTTTCTCAAACCACTGTTAGTGAGCCCACTCCCACTAATCTTCTCCCTGATCCATCAGTAAATGAAGCTTCCACTTCAGGACAGGTGTATCAGCCACCTGCTCTACGATGGACCAAGGATCATCCCATTGATCAAGTTCTTGGTAATCCCTCCTCTGGCATTAAAACTCGACGCCAATCTGGTAACGTCTGTCTTTATGTTAATTTTATCTCTGAAAATGAACCTAAAGAAATAGATGATGCTTTGCGTGATCCTGCCTGGGTCTCAGCCATGCAGGAAGAGCTTGCAGAGTTCATCAGAAACAATGTCTGGCTTCTCGTCCCTAGGCCTCGAAAACGTACTATCATTGGTTCCAAGTGGATTTTTCGAAATAAACTTGATGAGATTGGTACGATTATTCGAAACAAGGCTCGCCTTGTGGCTCAGGGATACAGGCAGGAAGAGGGCATTGATTACGATGAAACCTTTGCTCCTGTGGCTAGGCTCGAAGCAATTCGACTTTTCCTAGCCTTCGCAGCACATATGAACTTCAAAGTTTATCAGATGGACATTAAAAATGCCTTTCTGAATGGAAAACTTAATGAAGAAGTCTATGTGGCTCAGCCTCCTGGCTTTGTAGATCCTAAGTTCCCTGATCACGTCTACAAGTTAAACAAGGCTCTCTATGGGTTAAAACAGGCTCCTCGTGCCTGGTATGATACCCTCTCAACCTTTCTTCTCTCTAAAGGTTTTGTTCGTGGAAAGATTGATAGCACTTTATTTCTAAAGAAATATCCTAAGCATATCCTTCTTGTCCAGATATATGTCGATGACATTATCTTTGGATCCACAAATCCCAAACTCTGCGAAAAGTTTGAGTTGCTCATGAAATCTGAATATAAAATGTCTATGATGGGTGAGCTAACATTCTTTTTAGGACTTCAGATCAAGCAATCTGAAAAGGGAATCTTTATCAATCAAGGTAAATATGTACATGAGATGCTGAAGAAATTTGATCTCACATCCTGTACACCGATGAAGACTCCAATGGCTCCTCCTCTGACACTTGACAAGGATTCCAAAGGGAAACCTGTTGACGTGACTCTCTACAGAGGAATGATCGGCTCTCTGCTGTATCTCACAGCAAGTCGCCCTGATATCATGTACTCTACATGTCTATGTGCTCGTTATCAGGCTGAACCCAAAGAATCCCATCTGACCGCTGTAAAGCGGATCTTCAGATATCTGAAGGGAACTCCTAATCTGGGTCTTTGGTACTCCAAGGACTCAGGGTTCGATCTAACAGCTTATTCTGATAGTGACTTTGCAGGATGTAAGATTGACAGGAAAAGCACCACTGGTGGGTGTCACCTACTTGGTGGCAAGTTGGTGAGTTGGACTAGCAAGAAACAGAACTCTGTGTCCACATCAACTGCTGAGGCTGAATATGTTGCAGCAGGAATCTGTTGTGCTCAAGTCCTGTGGCTAAGAAATCAACTTCAGGACTATGACATACAACTTTCTAAAATTCCTATCTACTGTGACAACACTTCAGCAATAGCCATTGCCAACAATCCTGTCTTACACTCCAAGACAAAGCACATTGAAGTGAGATATCACTTCATCAGGGATCATGTGATGAATGGTGATATTGAACTCCATTTTGTCCCTACTGAATATCAGCTTGCTGACCTCTTTACCAAACCACTGGATGTAACGCGTTTTAATATGCTCATCAGTGAACTTGGGATGTTAAATCCTGATGATTGAAGTTTATCAGGACAAACAGTTGTTAAACCCTATAGAATAACTATTCTCAGGACTCTTTCTTTAACAACTCCTGAACTAACTCTCATTAGAGGATGACTCTATTCAGTACTTACAAAATCTTTGTTCAAAATCCGAATACTGATGATTCTCAGGTAAGTAAATGTGATAAAGATGATTTTTCCCAAAACAGTGCTTATCTGATAAGTACTCCAATTCCAAGAAAACAAATCTTTCATCAAAATGGAATTATCCCCTGAAAAGGCGGTTTTTATCTTTTCAAATAAAACAAACTTTTCATCTGCACTGACACGTAATGGGACGTTTCCTGTTCCCCACGACGTGTGTCAGGCGCGTGAACGCGCGTAGAACTTCCTTTATTCATCATTACGTTTGAATTTAGCCGCCCGTTTCTCTCTCATCCATTTTCTCTCTCCTACCACGAGGTATAAAAACCTCATTCGTAATCCTTTACACTCTTTACGCTCACATAATTCTCTCCAAGCAATCAAGCAAGAAAAAGCAAGAAATTTTTTTTCTCTCAAGAACACCAAGAACACTCACCACTTTTCCTTAACAAGATCATCGTAAGTGTTTCTTTACTCTTGTTCTTTCTACATTGTAAGTTGGCATTCTTCACCTAAACAGCTTATTTTGTTAATCGTTTTTCCAAAAACACTAAGATCACTCCGTTTGATCTTAGCTTTTCCAAAATCTTCTAAGATTTTTGTTAAAACAGTTTATATGATGTTCTTATTTCTTTTGAGAACAATCATAAACTCTTATTTTGATATCTATTCATCAAAATAAAAGTTTCTTTTTAATACCAAAACACATTCCTTTTGTGTATTTTGGTATCTAATCCATTCCAAGTATAAAGGATTTCACCACTTTTATGAACATATTCTGTGTTCATTGAAAAGTGAAGAAAAATACATATTTTGGATTCTTAATCATCCACATATGTTGTTTTTATGTGTTAACAGAATGGCTGCTACTACATCTACTTCCTTGGACGCCCAGCTCTCCTCTGAGGCCACGACACTGATGACTACTACTGGAAACCTTCCAATAATCATCCCACAGCATGACCTGCAGTTCAAACCCAACAACTTGATTGGGCAATTCGATCTCCCGGCCAACAAGGCGTTTCTGAAGCCTGCCAGGGACTTCCTTCTGTCGTGTCCCCTGAAGACGGCGTTCACGATCAACCCAGCGCCCAACAAACCCCTGCTCCTACAACTGTGGTCCACTGCTACCACTGCCCAGGAGAGGAACTCGAGGGGCAAGATGCATGAGGTGATCAAGTTCCAGATCAAGGACGACATCATCTCATTCGGCATAGGGACTCTAAGGAACGTCCTAAACTTTCCCAAGAAGCAGACGTTTCCTCCTGCTCCTTCCTCCGACGACGTCATCGCGTTCCTTGATGACATCGGCTACAAATGTCCTGTAAAGGAAGGCCACCCACTGGTGAAGACTGCTGCCACTGTCCACAAGACGGGGCTAAACGCGACGTTCTATTACATATGGAACACGTTTGGTCTCAGTCTGACAGGGAAGACGGGGAGCACAGAGCAATTCCCCACCGTCATACAGAACATGGTCTACTCTGCGATCAAAAATCGCAAGTTTGACTATGTCCGCTGTATCTGGGACGATATGATCAAGAAGATCAAGAACCGCACCAGGGTGGTGAACGTCCCCTACACCCGGTTCTTCACTGCAGTTCTGGCACTGCACATGGGTGACAACTACCCAACAGAGGGAAACTTCAACAACTACGCCCTAGGCGTAAAGTTTCTGGAGCAGCTGTCTGCGAAATCAGACGACGTTCCTCTGTCTGCAGTCCTGGTTGTCCCTGACGCACAACCAGATGCAGAGGTACAACCTACTCCTGCTCCTGCTCAAGGTATGTTTTCTCTCTTCTCTTCCAAACCACCTTCTTCTTCTTCTCTGCATGCTATGTCAGTAGCTAACCCAATACTGACTTCCCCAGCTGCAACATCTTCGGCGCCTCTGAAGCGCCCTCCTCCCTCTGGCTCCTCTCCTCCACCTCAGCCCAAACGCGCCAAATCCAAGGCGTCAAAGAAAAAGAAGGCACCAGCGGGTAAGAAATACTATATTACCCTGCCTCAAATGTTTAATAAACCATCTCCTTTATCTAAAACTTTTTCACCTACAGATACTCCTATCTCTGCTCCTGTCCAACAAGAACCTGAGGTGATTCATCTCGAACCCTCCGAGAACGTGGAGGGTAATCGCTCTGATACCCTCCTAGCCTCAGGTAATACTTTTAAGCATAATATTACCATTTCTTCTTCTATGAAAGCTAATGAGTCTTCTAGTACTCACTTAGCTACTCTGTTTACAGGTTCTTTAGGAGCAGATGTTGAAGGGCACCCTCAACTCCATCAGGATGACCCATTCAACGACTTCGTCTTCACGGATGCCGACCGTCAGCTTAGTGCAACTGAGCTACGACGGCAGTCCGCTGAAAGGCAACTGCAGGAGGTCCGCACGGCGCTCCAGCAACAGGAAGACGCTCACAAGGCCCAGCTTCAGGCCTTGGAACTTGAGCTTGCAGCAGCCAAGGCCGCTGCCTCTGCCGCCGAAGCCTCCGCAGCCTCTGCCACTGCTGCTGCCGCCGCTGCCCGCCCCTGCTCCTACTGGTGTCACCATCACCATACCTTGTCTGGATGCCATCCACGACAAGGTCTCTCAGGTGGCTACCTCCTCTTCCTCCCTTCAGGCGTCTGTAGACGACCTGAAGGCCACGGCGTTACCCGCTCTCTCCACAGCAGTCGACAACAACTCCACCTCCACCACCAACTTCCAACAAATAGTGGTGCAGAGGTTGGATGCACAGGAGACTGGCCTTCGAGCCCTCCAGGAGAAAGTGGCTGAACTGACCACTGCTCCTCCTCCGCCACCATCGTTCACCGCGGCAGACAGGGAACTTCTCCAGTCTCTACTCTCATCTTCCTTCATCAACAGGAAGCTGAACGCCGACATGGCCTCTCTCCTCCAGCGGAGTATTTCAACAGCTGCCTTACAACAGGCACCTGTTGAGGGGGAGAGACAGCCGAGAGACCATTCCGTTTATTCCCCCTCCACCAACTGGAGAACCAACGAACAGGGGGGGACAAACGAGAATGAGGATGATGATGATGAAGACGATGACACCTTCTTCGTCGAGAAGGTACCAGCCTCAACGCCCACTCCAGGGCCTGCACAATCTCAGGGGGAGAACCCCGGTGCACCTGGTACGTTACTATTACCATCCTCTCCCTCATCCTCTGATAACCAACCAATCTCTACTCTCCTTAAATCTAAACCTACACCTGAAACCATCACCCTTGACACCTCCTCTGAAGACTCTCCAATAAATAACCTACAAATGGTTGTCTACCAACCACCCAAACAACCTACCCCTGAACCAACACCTCATTCTTCTCCTAAACAAACCTCTGAACCTGAAAACCAAGAAAACTCTGACTTTCAGGATGTGAACTTTGGTTCTGTCACTGGTGAGATTATTCGCCTCATGGAGAATAGTCCATCAGAACAGACAAGAGCCGAATTAAGCAGAATGACTTTCAGAGTAACTCCTCTAAACCCTGAATCCATTCCTTCTAAACCAACCCGCTTTAACCCTGAAGCATCCTCTTCCAGAACCCCTGAAATAAGAGCCCCTCCTGAAACCATTTGCCTATCATCAGATGATGAATTCATCTCTGATGACTTCTCTACCCCTGCTTCTTCTCCCAGATCTCCTCCCTCTAACTCACCTAGATCTGAAGGTGAGAATTACCCTGACAACTCTGCTATTGTCAACAGGGATGGGTGTTTAGACGCCGTGATAGAGCGACTCGAGAGTACAAGAGTAAAAATTCCTCTTCGTACCTCTGGGGACTCCGAGTTTGCCTATCTATCACAGGAGGAATACAACGCTGCTGTACAGGCTCAGGAGGAGCACAATAAGAAGCAGAAGGAAGCCTTCCTCTCCGCTCAAGCCGCTCGAAGGCTTGCATCGGATTTTGTTGAAGAGGACGCTGAAATAAGTGCTGATCCTGTTCTAGCACAGAAGGCCGCGCTGAAGGTCTTCAACAGAAACGCTGAAGTTCAGTCTGAAGAAGTAAATACAGAGCTTGACTGGTGCAGAGACCGCCTTCACCTCAGAAAACATGGTGCTGCTATCTCTGGAATCCATCTCAGCCGAACTCGAGGCAAAAGAGCAAAAACATGGATCACCGTCAAACGCTCAGGAGTCAAGGATGTGCAACACACTCTTGACAAGTTGGAAAGATACAACTTGTCAGAGTGGAATGAAATCAGAAGCCTACTTCCCAAAGCCAACAGAAACTATCGGGCTGAAGTAGAAGAAGTCATTAATGGACTTATTGCACGCATCAGAAGAACAACCGAAATTCCTGATGACCTTCTCCAGCCTTCTTCAGCACTGTCCCAGCCACCTGTTCGAAGATCAGCCGGTGCCTCAACAAGGAGACCAACTCCTTGCATGCCCAGAATGGTTGTCAAGCCACTGGACCTCTCGATGCTTGATCTTTCACTCCCTCCAGGAGTCTCTCTCTCTGAAGGACAAGTCATCAGAGAACCTGTTCATGGTATTTGTGTAAGCGACAACTCCAAGATACTACGTTTTCAGCGTTTCAGCGAGCTACACAAAGCACCATATGAACACTTGGTTTCTGTTCTCTTCACTGCTCAAAGAGACAAGAAAAACCAAGATAATAAAGAGATTATTCGCACTGTCAGAGCTATACTCGATCATCGACTCGCCTTCAGCAATACTCCTGTTCCAATCGTAGTCAAGACTGAAGAATTTAACGAAGACTCTGATAGTTAGAATATTTGTGTAAATTTTGCTTTCAGTACTTCACTTATGTACTCTTGTATTTTCTTTACTCTTGTAACCTGATTGAGATTAATGAAAATGCAATTCAGTGCATTGTACTTTATTCCATCATAGTACTGAAAAAGATCCCTCAAAACAGTAAATGGGACATGTACCTTTATGAGTTCTATTTCCTACTGTTTTATCTAGACTTAGAAATTTTTTTTCTTTCTAGACTTAGACAATTTCTCTGTTGTCTTATCATTATCATTTAGGGGGAGATTGTTGATCCAACTCTCCTAAGACCTGATGAAATGATAATGATCCTGAATCTTTACTTAGTGAATAGGTTTTTACTTCTGTTATAGCTTGAGGAATTATCACTGAGTCTGTTCAGTGTTATTCCATGTTACTTATGCTGTAACTTATTTATATAGTAATCAGGATCAGGATCAGGAGACGAACGAGTCTGTTCTACAGTCTACTGATCCTATCCACTGAAGTGAAGACCTCCTGAAGACATCAAGATCATACTCAAAGAACCATCAGCAACGTCGAAGACTTAGCTGATGACAGGAACAGCATGCTCGTGATCTGAAGACGGAACTCAGTGATAGCAGGCTGCTCAATATCGTATGACATCCTGAAGAATCATCAGGATACAAGTGACCCTGAACAGCACCAGCTTCAGGACTCTAGTCACTGATCAGTATCCTGATCCTGAAGGATTAGTGTAATGTCTTAGTCTAATGCACAAAAGAATTATCCGCCTTTACTGACACAAAAGTACATAAGGACAGTCTCTTTACTGTTCCCTCCGTACTTATCAGACCTCAAGGCAACTGTTTACACACTTCCTCTTTTGCACACCATGCAAAGAGTATTTGTTTATAGTAAATAGTACAAAGGACCACTTACATTGTGACACATACACAAAAGTGGTTCTTCATGCATTTAATGCATTGGGTATAAATAGGACTTGAAGAGATGTTCTCCATACTTCTTCTTCATCCTAAATCTACCCGAATCCTTTCTTTCTTTATTCCCTCTATCTTCTTTCTTACATCTTCTCACTCTAGTGCATAGTGAAAGAACTTAGATTGTTTAGTTTAGACTTATTGTCTTTTCTATTTCCGCAACAATCTGTAAATTCATATTGTTTATACAACAAGAATTTAAAAGTGAAAACTTGTGTGATTATATTCAACCCCCCCCCCCTTCTATAATCCCAAACACTATCCTTACTTGAAGGTCACCTCTTTGGGACCAACATTTTTCGACTTCATACGCCGGCAAGTAAGGAGTGGTTTCGGTTCTCTAGACTGCTGCTATGGTAACAGTAGGCTTGAGAGGTCCTTCTCTGATGGAAGTCATGAGGTTCTCGTCTAGAAGGTAGAGAAAGTTGATCATCCTGCGTTTCCATTGCTGGAATTCACCGACAATCAGGACAGGGGGTCGGGTTTCGGAACCAATGCCAATCAATTCCTTAGACATCATGTTCACAGATAAAGAAAGGATCTTCTTCGAGTAGATAAACTTGGATTTTTTAAAAACGATTTTCGAAAACGCTGTATCTTCGAGCAACTTGTGACACAATTAGCCTTTTAAAAATTTGAATTTTGAAAAAGTGGCTAAGTGTCGAATTTGAGTCAGAAATTGACAATTCCCGACCAAAAGAGTGCAAATCCCGACTCGGGTATTTCCCGACTCGGAATTGGCTCAAAGATCTGACTCGGACAAGGCAAAGGTCCGATTCGGGAAACAGTCAATCCCGATTCGGGATTTGACAAGTCCCTATTCGGATATTGCTAAGTCCCGATTCGGAAGAGTTACAACGAGGAGTTCACACGAGAGACGTATACCCGACTCGGGAATTGTTCTTCGAATCGGAAATTGATAATTTCCGACTCGGGGAACGAGATTTCCGACTCCAGAAACGTGATCTGAGTCCCAATTTGGGAAATTCAAGCTGATGAACAGCTCAAATAAACCAACTCGAGAAACAAGAGCAGAAACTTCGAAAACAGCTCCAAAATGACCAAAAACCACATAAAGAATTCGTGAAAAGTGTTCCAAATGTTCTAAAACTTGTAGAAAATCTTTTACAAACCACTTAACACTTAAAATAAGCCATTTAGAGCACTTTTTAAGCTCAAAGTGAGCAAAAAGATGGTGAAAATTTTTTTCAAAAAATCTTAAAAAACCTAAGTAATCTACGAAATAATCAGCTCTGATACCAAATGTAAGTCCAAAAACTAGTGTGAAACAAGATGGAGAAACATTGTAAGCAAACTAAGCATGTAAAGCTCTAACAATGGTGATGTTTGTAGTGAAATAAGGATACCACAATATGGAGAAGTTTACTGATGATATGAAAGTGAGATGCGAAAGAGTTCTCCAACAAAGTGGGAATTACAAACATAAAGCAAACCCTAGAAGTCTGACTTCTTCACAACCCAAAAGTAGACAAAATTACATAATGAGTCCTTGAAGTCTATGACTTCTTACCAAAAGAGGACTAAAAAAACTAAACATTAAACTAAGAAATAGAAAAATTACAGATAGGCCCTCTGACTTCTTCACAACCCAAAAGTAGGTCTAACAGATGGTCTCTAGCAGATGTGTTTGGTTCTCTAAAAGGTCAAGAGCCTCAAGTGATGCAAATGAAAAGAGGTTACGGAGGGCCTCTAGCTCTAGTGGCAGGAGAAGGATCAGAGAAGAAGAAGGAAGAAAAGAAAGAGGATAAGGATAAGAAAAAAATAAGGCACTAGTGGCAGAGAGTGAAGAAAGCTCTGAGGATGAGCCATCCATGAAAGATCTGGTCAAAGCTCTGGCACTCATGACCAGAGAATACCGAAGAGGGGGGATCAGAGAGTATAGAGGATCAGAGAGAAGGAGCTTCAGAAAAAGATGTAGAAGAGAGGAAGGTAGCGAAAGAGATGATGGTGATAAGAGGGAAGAAGAAAAGAAGATCACTCAGAGGAGTGATGATCAGAAGAAGGATGAAGCCAAAGAGGGGTGCTTCAAGTGTGGCAAACCAGGCCACTTTGCAGCTTTGCAGCTGACTGCTGGTCTAAGGCACCCAAGACTCCTTAGAGAGGTCTAAGAGATGTTCCCTACTTTAAAAGGAAGGCAGAGTACTATACTCAGAAGTCTATGTTGGCTCAAACAAGTGACTTAGTCACTAATGAATCCTCAGAGGATGAAGCACAAAAGGGCATCCTTGCTTGGGAGGATTCAAACACAGAGGATGAGCTCTTTTGTGTTATGGCTAGAATTGATGGTGAAGCCTCTGTCTCTACAACCTCTGAGGTATCCACTTCTTATACCTCTGCATCAAATGATCTCTTATAAGAAATAAGTGAAAGTTTTGAGACGTTTTATACTGAAAGAAAAGAGCTCAAAGAAAAATCTTTCCTTCTATGAGAATGAAGTAACTCTTCTCACAGAGGAAAAGACTAGATTCTTTAAAATGTTCACAGAAGCTCAAGACAAGCTTGTTAAGCTTGAAAAATCTTCAAAAGAAAAGTTGGTCAAGGTTGAAAAAGATTTACAAGATAGGGTGACTGAATTGAGGAAACTTAAGCATGAAATGAGTAATGCTGTCTCTGTAAAAGAATTTTTCCAAAAAGAAAGGGAATTTTTCCATCAAGATATTCTTGACTGAGAACTTAAGATTAGGAAGTTTCAGGATGCTCAAAACGTTTATAAAAGATCATAGTCAATATGGGAAGAAGAGGTTTAGGCTTTTCAGAATTTGATAGAAAACATGGTTTCAAATCAAACAAAACTTTGCAGGACACTTTCAAGTCTGCAAACAACCTCAAAAGCAACATCACAGATACTAAATCTATTTTTAAGAAACAAAAGACTCATGAATGTTCAGAGATCAAAAACTCCCTTAATATTCATAAATGTTGCATTTGAGGATTACATTGACTCTTTCACACCTTCTGATGAGAAGGATTCCATCCCAAGGAAATTTATGAGACAAAGTCAAATGGGAGTCTTTAGATTTGGACATTCAGAAATTCAAGAAGATTGTGCTTTTGTGTGTGTTGTTAGACCTCTGGAAAGAAAGCTATCCTCTGAAGCACCTGAATTTATACCACGCCAGGTGTCAGAGCCTTTCACTATTGACTCTAGTCCTCCTGAAACATCTAACTCTGAATCTCTCTGTTGGGAACAAACTTTCAAAGAACCATCAAGTTTTTCCCAGAACCAAGATACTCCTGTTATAATTGACAGAGATCTTCTCACTTTAGACTCTAAGGATGAGTGCATCTCAGATTCAGAATTTGAAACATGTTCAGAGGTATCTGATGCGATAAAATATATATATAAAATCGAAACCAAGTTTTAACCTCAAAATCACCTAACTACAATTACCACACTCACATACAATCGTACCTGATCGCAAGCAATATAGTTTAGGAAAGCCTGGGTATCTTTCTTACTAGGGGTGAGCAAAAACCAAACCGAAAACCGAAAACCGAAAAACCGAACCGAAATCGAAAACCGAAAAACCAAATGGTTCGGTTTCGGTTTTGTCTTCAAAACCGAACCGGAAAAACCAAACCGAACCAAAAATATTATTTTATTTTATAATTTTATAATATATATATATATAATTATAGGGGTGGGTTCAAATGTGAACCACTTTTTGGTTGTGAACGTGAGGACAGCCGAGAGCGCGACATGTAGCGGATGACTAAGCACCACGTCAGATCCACGGCGGATGACTAGGCGCAATTCATGGAAGGGCATTGGATTAAAGGGGGGACCACACTCAAAGCCGCCACATGTCGCGCTCTCGGCTATCCTCACGTTCACAACCAAAAAGTGGTTCACATTTGAACTTTCCTCTATAATTATATATCTATATTTATTATCGATTTCCCTTTGATCTTTCATGAAACTAGCAATCCTAACGCCTCAAACATCTTGTTTGTATTTTGACGATTCGTAAACTTATTTAACTTTATTATTTTATACATTTATAGTTCTTATAATTATTGAATTATTAATATTGAAGATAACCGAAAACTGAAGACCGAAAACCAAACCATTTTCACCAACTAGTTGAACAAATGGAAGAAATATAGTTATAAGCCGAATACCGAATAACGAAAACCGGGAAAAAACCGAAAAAACACCGAAAACCGAAAAAAAACCGAAAACCCGAAAACCGGGAAAAAAACGAAAACCAAAAACCGAACCGAAAAAAACGAAAACCGAAACGGCTCGGTTTTCGGTTTGGTTCCACCCAAAAACCGAACTGAACCGAACCGTGCTCACCTCTAGTTCTTACCACTGGGAATGGTCAAGTTATTCAAAACAAATCTAATAAAAGTTTAATCAATCTAAAAGGGGGGATTTTTATGAAAACGATTTTAAAACACTAAAAAGACTGAAACTTTAACTAAGACTCAAAATAAAAAAGCTTTAAACAAATATTAAACAAGATAGTACTTATTATGGCTTATATAGATTCCCCTTGTGGATGAGTTAATTAAGCCAACAATCTAGTTCAGTTGGTTATTGTAAGAATTTAAGCTAAAAGCACCCTAGCATGTTTTATCTGAGATTATAAACTAGGTTGGTCTCCTGGCCCAATTACAGGGACTGGTTGTCAAGCAGTCTTGTAAAAGTCGCCCTAATTAGTGCTAAGTCGTGGGACCGTAGTGTTTAGTTTACTCTCGGTCCAAGTAAACTACTTACCACGTCTCTCCGCGTCACCAGAGTGAAAGGTAAGGGAGGTTGATTAACCTGACGGAGTCTACCTATTTTATTGTCAAAAAAATAGATACACCCAACCAACAAGTTCAGATGGCCACAGTTTAAGCACTAACTTCGGAATCAAAGACAAACATTCAATAAACCAAACAAAACTTATTATCAATTAAAACCAAAACATCATCTGATGGTGTAAAATATATATATATATATATAAACAAGACCAAGTTTACCCACAAAATAACCTAACTAATCACCATACTCACAGGCAAGCGTACCTGATCGAAAGCAATATAGTTTAGGAAAGTCCGGGTATCGTTCTTACCACATGGAACAGTTAAGCTAGATGTCTACCAAAGAATTAATCAGTTAATCTAGGAAAAGGGGTTTCTTGCTTTTGGAAAAGGATTTTTATAAAGAAAAGATTAAAACAATTAAACAACTAAACCTAACCAAGAAATAGGAAAGCTGATAAACACATACATCAAAGATAATTGTAATCATTATGGTTCACTTTCATAAGATGTAGATTAATGGTTGCTGTCAGAATTTAAGCATATATCACCCAAACATGTATTATCCAAGATATAAAACCAGGTTGGTTTCCCGGCCCAATTACAGGGACTGGTTGTCAAGTAGTCTAGCAAAAGTCACCCTAATTAATGCTAGGTCGTGGGATCTTACTAAATAGTCTACTTTTGGTTCAAGCACACTACTTACCACTTTACTCCGCATCACCGGAATAAGAGATAAAGGAGGTTGATTAACCCGAAGGAGTCTACCTATCTAACAATAGATACACCCAACCAACAAGTTCAGATAACCACAGTCAAAACACTAACTTCGAAATCAAAGACAAACATTCAACAAACCATTCATCTATTAATAAAATAAATAACCTAGTAATCAATGCATAATGAAACACAAAGGGAACTAGTACATAGACATACTAATAAGAAATACCAAAAACAAACCAACTAGAGAACGGCAGATTTGCTGAAGTATCCCCTCGAATCATCTCTTCCGTAGTTGTTACATCGAGCCTCCGACTTCTTGGGTTGGAAACCCTAAGTGGCTCCCATCTACTGACCTAATTATCTAAGAGAGAATTTTATAATTTCTGAATTTTTGGATGCATAAAACTAAACACCCAAGGCCTCTATTTATAATTAAAATCGACAGACCCGTTTAGCGATCGCGAAATGGCAGCTTCACGGCGCTAAACGGTGCGAGATTGACTTTGGCGGCGCGAAATTGGCAACTCAATATTCTAGAATTTTCTTTTCCTTATCTGAAAAAGATCTTGACTTTGGGAAGAAGCAACTGAGTTGGAAGTATTCTGGAACATTCCGGAATCATTTGGAATGAAGCAATTAACTTGGAAGGGAAGAAAAGCAGCATTTTTCCACTAATTCACAAGGTATCAACTTTTGACGCTTTTTACTTTCTTTTTGACACTTTTTGCATTTCACCTCCAAATTTACCTGAAATTACAATCCGCACCCTTTTAGTAGCAATCATGTCCAAAATAGGCCCAAAACATAAACAAAAGTGAGGAATTGATGTGAGTGAAACATGTATAATTTTGGAGTTATCAAATTCCCACACTTAAGATTTGCTTGTCCTCAAGTAAATATCTGATAAAATAAGAACAATAACGACAAAATTATCCTCCATCTATGATCATGCTTTGAAAGAACAAGGATAGTCGCAAGAGATCAAACACAATACATACACAAATCAAAGCCTCACAAGTTATCAAAGTCATGCTTAACCTCTTACCCTCACTTTTGATAATGTGTATCTCTCAAGGGGTAATATGTTATATATAGTGATCACATTGATACTCGACTTCTTACCAACGCATAGGCTTGTCACCAAATCTCATCTCCACCACTGAAAAGTTATCAACCGTCAAGAGGACTTTAGGGTTGTAATGTTAGGCTTAGGGTTAAGGGTATGATAAAGGATATATAAATGACTCAAAGGGTTGTAGCAAAACCCTGCAAACAAATCAGTTTAAGAATCCAAATTAATCATCTGACTTTTTGAGATTTTAGAGCTCGGGATACTATCACTTCTATTTTTATATCGGCCTAAGCATATTGCTTATTTGTGGTTCGATATTTTTCTTCTTTTTCAGCACATCGACTCTTTTGATTTTTCTTTTTGATGAGTCGTTTTTGACTTTTCTCTTTTTCCAACTTCTTTTTCTTTTGCTTTTTCTAACTTCTTTTCATTCTTTTTTTTTCAAACTTACAAACATTTCGCAATCCCTTTCTCTATTTGTCAGATTCATAAAACGGACCAAAAACATAAAAAATTTTCAACTTTAAGCTACGGCCAAAAGATAGATAAAAATGAATGGGCTAAGGATATATTGTATTGGGTAAAGAAACGAAAGGCTAAGGCTCAAAGGGGTTTCAAGGGGTAAAGTACTAAAGATGAGTACTTTCACAAAATAGGCTAGGCAAATCAGATAACCTTATAATGAGATTATCTAACGAAGGCTAAGTGGGTTGAAACAAAGGCCTCTATCAGTGCAATGGTGATAAATACTTTTCTTGTGGTCTCGACAAGCATTCAAAGTGACAAGTTCTACTTGGTTCAAAGTCGGCATCCTCAAAGAAATAAATAAAATATAAACAATATAGGCTTGATCTCTCAAAGGAACGGGGTAAGGATGACTCGGTAATAAGCATGCACATGACTCTTTCAAACTCATAAAAACTCCAAAAAGTGACCTCCTAAATGAATGACTCTTTTAACTTCCCAAATTTTTTTTGAAAATATCATAGATTTCGAAAAAATTTATGCCATATAATTCAAATAATACCAAGATAAGCAATTAAGCACAATAAGGACAAACAAGCAAAAGTTTACTTAACACCCTTCCCACACTTAAAATTTGCAATGTCCTCAATGCAACAACAGTTAAAGCATACGTGGAAAGGTATAAGATAATAAACAATTAGTCCATGGGTTAAGAAATCAAAACAAGTTAAGTCTACTTAACCCCCTCCCCACACTTAAAATTTGCATTGTCCTCAATGCAACGACAGTTAAAAATCAAGTAGAGAGGTGAAAGGGAAACAGAAACTCCCCGAGTTAAAAGACTTGAAGCTAACGATCGGCTCATGAAGTATAAGAGACTCCGAGAGTTTACCACACCAAAACCTACAAACAAAACACACTAAAAAGAAAAATGTAAAATAAAACGAAGATAGATAGGACGATACACCCAAAATCAAGTCAAGTCAAACCACGTTACAAAACAATGTGGACAGAAACTTTATTTTAAAAACTTTATTGAACAACCTAACCAACACACGAAATCCAATCCTCATCACCATTAGTCTAATATCTCTTTTAAAAATAAAATCTCAACTCTCTTTTTCGAATCATTGGCTTGGACTCTTGGGCTTTGGAAAAACGGAAAACTATTGAGAAAAAGTTTTCCCACACTTAGTGATTGCACCATATTTTATCAAGTTAATTTAAAGAATAGGAACCCATTAAAACTTTTGATTTTAAAAATTGTTACCACGTTGGGTTCCCACACTTAAAACTTGATTTATCCCTTTTTTGCACAAAAATATTTTTTCTTCTAAAACTAAGGGATATGTTTTCAAAATCTCAAGCAAGTTATGTAAGAACATTAAAGTTAATAAAAACCTATTGCTTGAGAAAGTTAGGAAAAAAAATGGTTTATCGCTAGTGTTTGAAAAAGCCAAAGTCTCCCCACACTTAGAGTTGAAAAGATTTGAAGTTAAAAACAATTGAGATTAACTTTTAGGGAGAGAAAAAGAATTTTGGGGTTAGTTGGGCTTTGAGAAAACAAAACAAAATAAATAAATTTTTTTTGACTTGTTGGTTTCGCGAACTCGAAAATTATTTTTCGCGATAGCGAAACCTGTCTGTCCACTTTTTAGACCTATTGGTTTCGCGAAGTCCAAAATTATTTTTCGCGACAGCGAAACCTGTCTGTCCATTTTTTTCAAATTTTGACCGAAACGATTTGGGTATCAATCCTAGACATTAAAAGACACTCTACGACTCTAAAAACACACTAAAGACTTGAAAAACTTGAAAACTCACGGGTTGCCTCCCGAGAAGCGCTTGTTTTTTTCACGAGTCTCGAGCCTGACTCCGGGTTTAAGCACCCGTGTTTGAAACAAAACACCCTTCACTTGCAATTAAGCAAGGGTGAAAGTAGTGGTACATACCTGGGCTAAAAGACTTACCTTTGTGTGACCCGCAAGGTAGAGTAGCATACCACTCATTACTCCGGTTCTTACCTTGTTGATTTGCAGACTGAATGTCGGATTCGCGCGATTTTGGCCTTAGATCCTTTAAGTACTCCATTAAGTGCGTTGGTCTATCCAATTGTTTTTGACAATTGACTTCCCAAAAAGGATCTTGGGTTATCACTCCTTCAAACCTAGTTGTGTGTGGATCATCCTGACAAAACAAAGGCTCAATGTTAGAATTTTCACAATCAGATATTGGAAGATTTACCTTTGGCTGAATATGGAATTGATTTTCTTTTGGAGCTTCTTCCTCATATCCCTCTTGCAAGACACGCTCAAAATCTTCCCAGAAATCGTCATCTGATTGTTCATCCATCGTCTCATCCTGTAAAATTAAAGCACTGTTAGAATCATCGGACTTAACAAATGGTTGACTTACCTTTTGTCGATGAGAGGATTGATCCGCCAAGGGTTTTTTAAATACATCTTTTTGCAGTAACTCCTTTTGGCAATTCCTAAGTATCCACATCGGTATCATCATCGGGATGTTTTCCTTCTATTCTTCCCCAAAAACTCCCGAATAGGTTTAGTGTAAAAGTCTCATCCGCATCCTCCATATCTGCAACACAAACAAAAGAAGTACCCGGAGTAGTACAAAAATATAAAACAGAACAAAAATTAAAAAATAAAAATTAACCTAGAAAGCAAATAACTTAATTGAGAATAAATTCCCAATCAAGGATCGATTAACTAATTAAACTTCAGTATCCAACTAAGCAACCGTTCCCCGGCAGCGGCACCAAAAACTTGATGGTGTAAAATATATATATATATATATATATATATATAAAACAAGATCAAGTTTAACCACAAAATAATCTAACTAATCACCATACTCACAGGCAAGCGTACCTGATCGAAAGCAATATAGTTTAGGAAAGTCCGGGTATCGTCCTTACCACAGGGAACAGTTAAGCTAGATATCTACCAAACAATTAATCAGTTAATCTAGGAAAAGGGGTTTCTTGCTTTTGGAAAAGGATTTTTATAAAGAAACGAATAAAACAATTAAACAACTAAACCTAACCAAGAAGTAGGAAAGCTGATAAACACATACATCAGAGATAACTGTAATCATTATGGTTCACTTTCATAAGATGTAGATTAATGGTTGCTGTCAGAATTTAAGCATATAGCACCCAAACATGTATTATCCAAGATTATAAACCAGGTTGGTTTCCCAGCAAAATTACAGAGACTGGTTGTCAAGCAGTCTAGCAAAAGTCACCCTAATTAATGCTAGGTCGTGTGATCTTACTAAATAGTCTACTTTTGGTTCAAGCACACTACTTACCACTTTACTCCGCGTCACCAGAATAAGAGATAAAGGAGGTTGATTAACCCGAAGGAGTCTACCTATCTAACAATAGATACACCCAACCAACAAGTTCAGATAGCCACATTCAAAACACTAACTTCGGAATCAAAGACAAACATTCAACAAACCATTCAGGTATTAATAAAATAAATAACCAAGTAATCAATCCATAATGAAACACAAAGGGTACTAGTACATAGACATACTAATAAGAAATACCAAAAACAAACCAACTATAGACCCGCAGATTTGCTGAAGTATCCCCTCGAATCATCTCCTCCGTAGTTGTTACATCAAGCCTCCGACTTCTTGGGTTGGAAACCCTAAGTGGCTCCCATCTACTGACCTAATTATCTAAGAGAGAATTTTATAATTTCTGAATTTTTGGATGCATAAAACTAAACACCCAAGGCCTGTATTTATAATTAAAATCGGCAGACCCATTTAGCGATCGCGAAACGGCAGCTTCGCGGTGCTAAACGGTACGAGATTGACTTTAGCGGCTCGAAATTGGCAACCCAATCTTCTAGAATTCTCTTTTCCTTATCTGATAAAGATCTTGACTTTGGGAAGAAGCAACTGAGTTGGAAGTATTCTGGAACATTCTGGAATCATTTGGAAGGAAGCAATTAACTTGGAAGGGAAGAAAAGCAGCATTTTTCCACTAATTCACAAAGTATCAACTTTTGACGCTTTTTATCCTCTTTTTGACACTTTTTGCATTTCACCTCCAAATTTACGTGAAATTACAATTCGCACCCTTTTAGTAGCAATCATGTCCAAAATAGGCCCAAAACATAAACAAAAGTGAGGAATTGATGTGAGTGAAACATGTATAATTTGGGAGTTATCATCATCCAACAAGATTCATCAAAACCACAATAAGTACTACAAAGTAACTACTCTCTAGACATAACTAAAACAGCAAATAAACTAAAAAGAAAGAGACTTTACACCGACCGTGAAATGAGAGATGATCGAACACCGGATAAACAACTCCGGGTAAGAATCCGCTCACCCTCAAAGCTCATAAAAACTCTCTCTTCCTCACTATTTACTATTACTAACTCTAAAAGTATATTAGACAATTGATTTCTGGATGATCTGAATTAAAGAGGGAAGCCTGTATTTATAAAGCTGTGTTCGGCTCACTTCGCGATTGCGAGGCTGCTCCCTCGCGGCGCGAAACACTTACGAAGCCCTATCTTTCCTCTTACTTACTTTGCGGCGCTAAAATTCTGAACTCCAACGCGAAATGGGCCAAAAGCAAGAATCTTCTAGAAATAATCCATCTCGCGGCACGAGACTTGAATCTTCGCGATTGTGAAATGTCTCTAGATCCAATTTGCACTTTTTTCAAGCTTTTTCACATCTTTTCGTACTTTTCTGTTCAATGGCCTCCAAAACCTACAAAACTCAGATTCAGTAGCTTTTATGAGTAAAACATCCGAGAAATGGGCTAAAATGGGGTAAAACAATGCAAACCGAAACTACCAAAACATGTATAATTTTGGAGTAATCAAAATCCCCACACTTAAGCTTTGTTTGTCCTCAATCAAAGGACTGAAGATAAGATAAACAACACCAAAATTATCTCCATCCAAAATCATTTAAGAACACAAAGATAGCAAACACAATTGAATACACCACAAGATACAATGAGTAATCGAATACCAAAGATCAACCTGTTACCCTCACAAAGTATGTATATATCAAGTGTATCTCTCGGGGGTAAAAGTGCATGTATAAAGTGATCACACCAATACTCAACTGATTCCCGCATGCATAAGCTTGTCAAATGTCAAGAGGACTTTAGGGTTGTAATGTTAGGCTAAGGGTAAGGGTAGGAAAACGGATATATAAGTGGCTAAAGGTTTGCAACAAAAACTTGAAAGACTTAGTAGGTAATGATCCAAAACTTTTGAGAGAACTATCTGACCTTGAGAACTACAGATTTTTGGAATCAGTATTCACTTTCTTCTTTCTTTCTATTTAGAATTGGCCTAAGCATATTGCTTATTTGGGGCTCAAATTCTTTTTCTTTCTCTTTTTCAACTCTTTTGATATTTTCTTTTCTTCTCTTTGAGTTACTATTTTTTTCTTTTCTTTTCTATTTCAAGCTATTTTCTGAATCTCAATCCCTTTTCTTTATTTGTTAGACAATGAAACATATGGATCAAAACTTCTCCAGCTCTCAAATTTAAGTCATGGCCAAAAGATAGATTAAAAATAGGCTAAAGGATATATGGTGATATTGGTTAAAGAAATGAAAGGTTAAGGCTCAAAATGGGTTTCAAGGGTTAAAGTGTTTAAATTGAACACTTTCAACAAATTGGCGAGGCAAATTAAATAACCTTATAATGAGGTTACTTAACAAAGGCTAAAAAGGGTTGAAACGAAGGCCTCTATCAGTGCAATGGTGATAAATACTTTTCTTATGTGGTCTCGACAAGCATTCAAATGACAAGTTCTACCTTGGGTCACAGTCGGTAAATCCTCACGAAATGAATATTCAATAAAGGCTCAAACTCTCAAAGGAATAGGGTGAGGCACTCATGGTAATTGGCATTCCAAGGCATTACTCTTACTCAAATAACCTTATTTAGTGTTCTCCTATGCAAGCATCCAAATATCCAAAAATAATCCCAAATTTTGAAAAATTGGGGTCAAATTTCAAAGCTTTCAGATAATTCGAAAAACGGCAATCAAAAGCATAAGCTAACCCAAATATTAAAACAGTTAAGTCTACTTAACCCCCTCCCCACACTTAAAATTTGCAGTGTTCTCAATCAACAATTATAACAAGTAAGGAGAATTGGGAAAAAGAGAAACTTCCTGGGTTATGTGACTTATATCCATCAGAGAGAGGGTTCCGAAACCGTAAGCGGTGCTCGATCATAACACGATTCATCTATTACCAAAGAAAAAATAAACAAAAGTAAAAAGAACAAAGGAAAAGAAAATCAAATCCAAACAATTAAAAGCAAACCACACAAACAAGGAATTAAAGTTGTGTAAACAACCAAATCGAACTAAAGAAATAAAAGAGCAAGATCAATAGGGGCCACGAGGATGATTCCTCCAATCCTCGAAAGATGGAAAACCGGGTGGACTCTCATCGGAAAACAGCCATAACGGAGATGGAGCATAGGCAGGGTTTGGTTGTACACCAAGATGCTCCGCCACTTGGTTAAGCACTCCACTTTGCCAATTAGCTTGGTGGAGTGTTTTCGTAGAGTTATACTCCATCCGTTGATGATGCCGGTCAAAAGAAAGTTGCAAATCCGAGAGTTGTTGCGTGATTCCTTGATAACCCGTGTAAGCATTCCGATCTTCCGGTTCTTCCATCGCCGCCAACCCACTCGAACTACCACCATGCTCTACCGTCCTCTCCCTCGGTGCTTAGCTTGGCGAACGCGCATCCCAACGATATCGAACTTCATACGGCCTTTGAACCGATCTCACCACCCCCATGCCTTTAAGTTGCTCTGTGTCAATTAGACCCATCTCACCCAAGCTCGTCATCGAAGCAATGGCACCCCGGTTGAGAATTCCAAAGTGTCGAGCGAGTCGTGTCACATATTGGCCACCGACCATCTTACTTCCACTCCTATATCCACCCGCCTTTTGGAGTTGAACGGCGACGATATAGGGTGCGTTAGGGTAGCGATCATCCGTAGAAAGCTCGTAGAGTAACCAAAGATCGTAAACCGGGATCTTCTCTTCACTAGATGAACGAGAATTCACTGCGTGAACCAACATGCGGTGGAGGAGTCGATCCAAAGGCGAAATCAAGCCTTTAACCTTGATGTTCGAAGAAAAGTTCCCGTTACCGAGAATTGCCCAAATCTCACGAGCATTGAAGCCCTCGGGAGTCTTAGAAGTTGCCACCATATATTCCTCAAAACCGGGATCATCAACCTCGGCTTAAGTATAAATGCCCAACGCCACCCCAAACTCGGCTAGAGAAAGAGACTTCCAAGTTCCGCCAAGACGGAAAGTAATGCACTTTTCACGGCAATCCTCCGTTGCTTTGATGGCATTGAAGGTGAAGGTCGCCACGAACTCCAGAATGAGCTCCCGATAAAGGACTTCGTTAATGTTGAACACCCGATCCCAAGCTTTGCAAATATAGTACTTGAGCCGGTTCTCGCCAAGTGCGTGCTTCTCAAGAACCGCCTTAACATCCCCATCAATCTCCAATGTTTGGAGGAGGGACCAATCGGTCCTCCTTGGAACGACGATTTGACGAGTCTTTATCCGGTCCATGATGTCTCGGTACTCGGCTTGTTTTGCGGCATTCAATGTGGGATCGTTCATGAAATAGGTGAATGCATGGGTCCCATCCGGTGCCCGGTAGCTCACATTGGGTGCGGATGCCGAAGTAGATGCGGATCTTGTCCTCTACACAAATAATTAACCATGTCTTAGTTCCAATTCAAATCAATTAAGCACATCACATGATTAATGATCTAATTACTTCTCAAAAACATAACCACAAAGAAATTCAAGTTTTTATGATATGCACATGTGAAGAGCGTAATGGACGAAAAATCTCCACACTTGAATTTCTAGGCATACAAAATTCATCTAGCGACCTAATGTGGTGAAAACCAAAGTAGAAGGGAATTTGAAAAATTCCCCATCCTTAGCATGCAAGTACAACCCAATTAGATTGCTACAATCAAATCTAGTCCCAACTTAATCAAAGTACAATGCTAGTATCAAGATATCATCAATCAAAGTATCATTCTAATTGCTCATATGCCAAAATCAATCAAGAACAACAATACCCTAGCATTCCTAGTAATAAGCAACTAAAATCAAGCAATTTGTACCAAATAACCTTGTCGAGATGAAATCCAATTAAGTGAATGTAGGAAACGTACCTTGGAAGCCATGGAATTGGAGAATTGAAGCACAAGAAATCGAGATTTCACGTCGGGGAAGAGAGGTTCGCGGCGGCTAAGGAGTATTAGGGTAATTGTGTTTGAAAAAGTTGGAGAAAAGGGGTTTAAAAACCCGTCTGTTCGACTTTCGCGTCGCTAAGCCTAAGGCTTCGCATTCGCAAAGTTCGTAAAAATTGAAAACTTCCCCTCGAATATTACCCTTGCGTCGCTAAACTACACCCTTCGCGTCGCTAAATTTGAAAATTTTACCTGGCACCATGGATTAAGAACTCCGCGATGCGAAACTTGAAAGTTCGCGTTCACGGAATCTTTCTGTTCCTGTTTTTCACTTTTTGCGTTTCCGGTTGGATTTCCTCGTTTTCGACTTCCGATGCTCCGAAATGGTTGTCTAGGCAGTAACAAAGAAAAGCATTAGTAAAAACACACAAAAATAATTAAAAAGGAGAAAGGAAAAGAACAAGCTCGGGTTGTCTCCCGAGAAGCGCTTCATTTTTTAATGAGTCTAGAGCTCGACTCCGGTTAGCGCTCATTTTTTCGCACGATGGGCTGAAGAGCCCTTCTTCTTTCTATTCCCCTTCTTTCATCATTAATGACATATGAGTTTCACATTTTCTCTCTCTACCTTCTCTCTCTACTAGATATCATATCTTTCATGTTAGATTGATTCATCTTGCACTTACAAGTGGTATCAGAGCTGGATTTGCTGATTGTATGAAGATCTATCATGTGAATTTGTTGAAGATTTGAAGAAAATGGAGAAAACTTGAAGAATTCTAGTTTTGGAGCAAATTTGAAGACATATTACTTGATTATTCATGAAATTGTGTGTAATTTCATGAATCTATCAAGTTTTATGCATTAGGAGTGATTTGGAATCATTTGGAAGTGTTCAGATTTGCATTTTTAGTTGAAATTAGCTGAAAATCGTGTTTTGTTCCTAAATGTTCTTATGTCTCGAGTCAATCTTCATATGTCTCGAGTGATAGTTAGGTGGTAGGTAGAACTCGAGCAGTATTAGTGTTTGGCTCGAGTTGAGTATCTCGAGTGAAGTAGTTATTGGCTCGAGTTGAGGGTCTCGAGCAAAGAAGAGCATCTCGAGCCAAATTGAAAGTGTATCTCGAGCCAAACCATAGCTGTGTCTCGAGCCAAATCATAAAAGTGTAACTCGAGCAGAGTACTGATCGTATCTCGAGTCGTATCTCAAGCCGTATCTCGAGCCGTATCTCAAGCATAGTCTTGTTTGTGTCTCGAGCCAAGACCAAGTTGTGTCTCGAGCCATATAGTGACAAGTGACTCGAGTTATTTTGTTGTGTAACTCGAGCCAAGTAGTGATTTGTCTCGAGCCAAGTCATTTGTGCATCTCGAGTTGAGTTTTGTATCTCGAGTTATAAAGTTGGAATTCTTCAAACATTCTCGAAACTGATATTTCTCATAAAATCAGTAACAAAGATCCGTTTTAAAGATGAGTCTTGCAAATCGAAGAGATGATATGTCAATGGGATCAGAGACCAAAGCACCGGTTCTTTTCAAAGATGAATATGAATTGTGGGTCTCACGATTCAAGCTATACATTAGAAGAAAGAAAGATGGAGATAAAATTCTTCATTCGATTCTACATGGACCTCATCCTATCCCAGTTACCACACTTGATGGAAGACAAGTGCCAAAAGAATATTCAGAAATGGATGTGGCTGAAAGAGAAAGGTTTATGATTGATGTCGAAGCTCAAAACTATCTAATTCAAGCCATTCCGAATGAGATCTTTCGCAAGCTAGATAGTTATGATGAATCAGCAAAATCTATTTGGGATCAGCTACAAAAGATAATGATGGGATCCAAGGTAGGAAATCAAATGAGGGTAACTAATCTGATGGATAGGTATGAAAATTTCAGAATGAAGGAGGAGGAATCACTAGAAGAGACTTATGACAGGTTTGTAGAACTGATGAATGATATGAAGAAAAATAATATCATTCGATCAGAAATGGATTACATTGTGAAGTTCATCAACAATTGGTCTTCAGACTGGAAGCAATTGTCAAGATTTGTGAAGCAACACAAAGTTTTAAATGAGTTGAAAGTTTATGAGGTGTATGAGAATCTGTTATTGTTCGAGGAAGAGGTGAACGAAATTGCTGCTGAAAGAAAGAAGAAAGAAAAGTCTGAAGCTGATTCTATGGCATTGCTTGCTGAAAAGGAGAAAGCAAAGAAGAAAGTAAGAAAAGGGAAAGCTAAAGTTTTGGAAGTATTTGAAGATGAGGAAGAAGAGGATGAGGATGAATATGATGAAGATGAAAAAGATCAAATGTTGCAAAGCTTATTGAGTCTAACTGAGGCTTATAAGAAGAAGTATTATAATAGGTCTGGATCAAACAACAAAAGATTTTCTACAAGAGGTGGACGAGGTTTTAACAGAAACTACATGCAAAGTTCACAAGGATATCCTCCTCGGGTTGAAAATCAGTATGTTGACAGATATGCAACAAAGAAAGAGGAGGTTGTCAAAGATACTCCAGAGAAAACAGAGGAAAAGAAAGGCCAAGCTGGTATTACATGTTATAAGTGTGGAAAGACAGGTCATATTGCTAAAGGGTGTACTACTAAGATGTCGAAAGTGGAACTGCTGAGGAAGAAGTTGGAACTAGCAGAGAAACAAGAACAAGGATTGGTGTTGATGGCTGATGATGAAGAATGGCTGGATTATTCTGACAATGATGATCAAGCGCAGATGTGTTTTATGGGCTTAATGGAGGAAGAATCAGAATCTGATGAAGAAATAGAGAGTGAAGGAGAAACTTCAACGGTACGTTCTGTCTCTCTTGATGATCATAATAGAAAAATGCTTGAGGTGACAACATTGATTCATAACAAGAATAAAGAACTTGAACTTGTCATTTTAAAACAAACTAACGAAATCACTGATTTGCTGCAACAAAAGGAACAATTAAGTTCACAATGTGCACAATTGCAACAATCAGTGAATGAGTTTGAATCAGTTCGAGCTGAACATAAGTCACAAAAGCTGGAAATTGATTTTTTAACCATCAGCTTGAGTGTGGAAAAAGAAAATGTTTCTAAGCTAAATAAGATAATTTCAGATCTTGATCTTAAACTTCATAAGATAGGTCAAACTGAGCAAACAATTTTCTTGAATAAACAAGTTGAGTTTAGAGATTATTACTCCAAAGAAGGTCTTGGGTACACAAATCCAAATTATTTGAAAAAGACCCTTTGAGTTAGAAATCCAAATTGTTTGCAAAAAGCTCTTAAAGAAAAAGCAGCATTTTATGACCTTACAAGCATGTTAATGAGTAAAAGGTTTCCTTCGTTAAAAGGTTTTGAAATGAAGGAAGAATTTTCAGAGATGCAACATATGAAACTTCATGATCCTCTGTACCATGATTCTAAATATCATAGGGTCAAGTTTGTGTATAATGATGATACTCTGAAGATTAAATCCAATTCACTTAAGGATGATCCAGTATATTTTGTATACCAAGAATCATCAAACAATATTGTGAAACCATACATATCAACCAAGGCCTTAGAATGTAAAGTTTTAGATCTTGAGAAACAAATTAAAGATTTGAAAATTCAGAACTCAAAGCTTTTAATGTCAAAGAATTTTCTTCATTGGAATACTACTGATGTTGATTCTGAACCAATTTCACTGGTGTCAGAAATTCTAAATGATTTAATTTGTAATGTGTCAACATCAGTAGAAACCACAAATTCTTCTCAAGATAATTCTGATTTAAACCAAAATTTGAAAGAGGGTGTTGATGATGAGCAGGAAAAAGTTGTTCGTGTTGTTAACAATAAAGGTTATATTGAATACAAAGAACCTTCAGCAATGTCAACTGATGATGTTGAAGTTCCTTTTGTGTTTGACTCTCTTAACTCACAACAACCCATCATCAATGAAATATCTTCTGCTACATCATCTTCAACTACTTATACAAATGGTTTATCTTCTATTGGTTTGTCGAAAAGTGGTAGTGAATTGGGTGAATCTTCACAGGAATCAAAAAAGTCATCTCTAGAAAATTCTGAATCCTTGTATTCATCAACAAGATCAAAAGTTTGTCATTTTCATGATGAAATCTCTTATTTAGAAAAGAAACATGAAAAGGAAAAACAAAGTTTTCAAAACACACTTCAACAATTAAAGACAGAACTTTCTCGTCAAAAGTGTGATACAAAATTTTGGAACAGCAAATGTGTAACCTTAACAAGGAACTATGATAGACTAGTTGAAAGACTGTCTATATATGAAGAAGGTCATCACTATGCTGGGAAAAAACCAAAAGATTGCTCATACTCCAGTCACTCATGCATACATCAACAATGTTCAGTTCTCTCAGGGAGTAAAATCTATGTTACGGAAATTTCAGCATCACATTGATTTGAAAAAGCAAAATCCGAACATGGTGTTTCCTGAGGAAACTGAACAAGTCATTCCAACTGTTCAATCTAAGTTGAAACCTTTTGATATCTGTGCTAATCCATCTACAGGAAGTTCCGACAGTGTGAGCCTTGAGAAGCCAAGAAAGAAGAAGTCAACGAAGAGAAATGTTAAGAAATTAGATTTTAGTATGAAATCTGCAAATAGCATGTGTAGTGTGGGAAACAAACTGAATTCTAAAAATAATGTACCTTCAAAATTCAATTCTATAAATAAAAGGTCTACATTTGTTTCTACTGTTTCTCATGCTTCAAGTTCCTCGCAGAATATACATCATACTAAATCTACTTTCTCTACTACTCTTCGTTCTTCCGTTCCGAGTTATGTTCCATATCATGTTTTTAATATACTTAGAGGAACAAAGTATTACTGGGATTCAATATCTTGTACTGTTAAGAGTAATACACGGCGTGGGCCTATTTTAAAATGGGTTCCTAAATCCCACTGATTTCCTCATTGCAGGCCAGTCATAAATGGTACCTCGATTCTGGGTGTTCCAAACATATGACTGGGAGGAAAGAGCTTCTGTCTAATTACAAAGAAGAATATGGAGGCTCAGTCAAATTTGGCAATAATGAACTGTCACCAGTTGTTGGTCATGGAGATATAGTGTGTAAGGATATTACAATCAATAATGTAGCACATGTCGAAGGTTTGAATCATAACCTATTCAGTATTGGCAAATTCTGTGATAAAGATTTAGAGGTAAATTTTAACAAACGTCGATGTGCTGTCAGAACTGAATGGGGTAGAGAATTATTAGTTGGCACTCGGAAAACTAATCTCTATACGATCAAACTTCGACATATGCTTGCAAATAAATCTCAGTGTCTCATCACAAAGAAGTCATCTCATCAATCTTTGCTTTGGCATCGTCGACTTTCTCATTTGAATTACAGATTTCTTGACAGATTGGTAAAAGAAAGGTTAGTATCTGGCATTCCAATGATCAAGTTTGAACCCGATCAAATGTGCTCAGGTTGTGCTCAAGGAAAAATGAAAAGAGCATCTCATCCCCCAAAACCTGAACAAGGGTCCAAATCTCCGTTGAGTTTAATTCATATGGATCTGTGTGGTCCGATGAAAACTGTCAGTCTAGCAGGTAGAAAATACGTTTTAGTCATCGTTGATGATTATTCACGATATACTTGGACAAGGTTTTTGAAAACAAAAGATGAAACATCAAATTTAATAATAAATTTCATCAAAGCTGTTCAAGTACAACTTAAACTACCTGTTCAGACTGTCAGGTCAGATAATGGGACGGAGTTCAAAAATCAAGTGTTAAAAGGTTTTTACAATTCATTAGGAATTACTCAAACTTTTTCTGCAGCACGAACTCCTGAACAAAATGGTGTAGTTGAGCGTCGTAATCGTACGTTAGTTGAAGCAGCTCGGTCAATGTTGGCTCAAAGTCAATTACCTCAGTATCTCTGGGCTGAAGCTGTGAATACTGCGTGTTACACACAAAATAGGTCTATTATTCATCGGAGATTTGGAAAAACGCCCTATCATGTTTTGTTTGGCAGAATTCCAAATATTGATTACTTTAAAGTGTTTGGGTGTCCTTGTTTTGTTCTTAATGAATCTGAGAATCGGGGAAAGTTTGGACCTAAGTCTGATGAGATGATTTTTGTGGGATATTCAGATTGTTCAGTTGCTTATCGAGTTTTTAACAAAAAGTCAAGAGTTGTGTACGAAAGTGTCAATGTTAGATTTGATCCGTTTGTTGAATTGTCTTCAACTGTATCTTCCAATGCAGATATTGTGTCTAACAATGTTGTGTTTACAGATGCATCCTCATCCACAACTAGCTCCATTGATCCTCCAGCTACATCAAATGAGTTAGACAGTTTGTTTGAGTATTTTTATGATGACTTGTACGGTACTAATCAAATATCCTCGTCTAATGCAGGTATCTCATCTACCCCTTCGAGTTCGACTACTCCCTCATCTGAAGTTTCTCCCACATCATCTATACCATGTTCAGATATTCCTAGTCTTGTCTCATCACCTTCATCATCTCCCATAGTTATGGATACTATTCATCCAGATATTATAGTAGATTCTCATGTTCAGTCGTCTTCTCATGAAGTTGGTGATAATGATTCTATTCCTGAAGGGCATGAACCACTTACTATGCATCCTACATCAACTGACAATATCTTGGAACCATCTTCTGTAAATGATCAAACACCTTTACCACATATTGCCAAATGGACAAAGAATCATCCTATTGATCTGATCATTGGTGATCCTACTTCTGGTGTTCAAACACGAGCTGCTTCAGCAAATGAGTGCAACTTCTCCGTATTTTTGAGTAACATTGAACCAACACGTGTATCTGATGCTTTACAAGACTCTGATTGGGTTACTGCTATGCAAGAGGAGCTTAATCAGTTTGAGGCTTTAAAAGTGTGGCGGTTGGTCAAGTTACCTGAGTCTAAATCAGTTATTGATACGAAGTGGTTATTCAAAAATAAAAGAGATGCGAATAACATAATTGTTCGTAACAAAGCACGACTTGTGGCCAAAGGTTATCGTCAACAGGAGGGCATTGATTACGATGAAACTTTTGCACCTGTTGCTCGACTTGAAGCTATTCGCATGTTTCTGGCATATGCTGCGTACAAAGATTTCACTGTTTTTCAAATGGATGTCAAAACAGCATTTCTATATGGTCATTTGAAAGAAGAAGTATATGTAGCTCAACCAGAAGGATTTGTAGATAAAGAACATCCAGATTATGTCTATGTTCTAGACAAGGCTTTATATGGCTTAAAGCAGGCACCACGTGCTTGGTATGAGGAGTTGTCTAAACATCTACTTTCCAAGGGTTTCAAGAAAGGTTCGGTGGATTCAACATTGTTCTTGATGAAGGAAGGCGAACATATTGTGGTCATTCAGATCTATGTTGATGACATTATCTTTAGCTCAACTAGTCGGGAGTTGTGTAAAAAGTTTGAGACTGTCATGACTGAAGAATTTAAGATGAGTATGATGGGAGAGATCAATTTCTTTCTTGGTCTTCAAGTGCGACAATTTTCAGATGGCATTTTCATAAATCAATCTAAGTATATCTTTGATTTACTTAAGAAGTATGATATGTCTGGATGTCATTCGATAGGAACTCCAATGGCTACTGGTAATTCAATTGGTCCAGATCATGAAGGAAAGGATGTAGATTTGAGGAATTATAGAAGTATGGTTGGTTCTTTAATGTATCTCACTGCCAGCAGACCTGATATCATGTTTGCAACATGTGTGTGTGCTAGATATCAAGCCAAACCAAAGGAGTCTCACTTAGCAGCAATTAAGCGTATTTTTCGATACTTAAAGGGGACACCCTACTATGGCATTTGGTATCCAAAAGGTCTTGGATTTGAGCTACAAGCGTATACTGATGCTGATTATGGAGGCTGCAATATGGACCGGAAGAGTACATCAGGTCATTTGCAATTCCTGGGAAATAAGTTGGTTTCATGGGCTTCTAAAAAGCAACAGTGTGTCTCTACCTCTACTGTGGAATCTGAATATGTTGCTGCTGCGAGTTGCTGTTTGCAAGTACTTTGGATGCAGTCTCAACTTCGTGATTATGGTTTTGAGTTCAAAAAGATACCTATCTATTGTGATTCTAAGAGTGCAATTGCCATCTCCGCTAATCCGGTTCAACACTCGAAAACCAAACACATTGATATCAGGTATCATTTCTTAAAGGACAATGTGGAAAAAGAAAATATAGAGATGTATTTTGTCAATACTGAATATCAACTTGCTGATTTGTTTACTAAGGCTCTAGATGAGAAACGTTTTAAATTTCTCATCTCTAGACTTGGTATGATTGACAAAAAGATCGTATAATCTGTATTTCTTCTTATACATAGCAGTATAATGGAATACTGAATTCAGTATGGTCATTGAACTTCTATGTATATTTTGAAATATAGTTTATTTGTTTCATTTGTTGTGTATGTTTCAAGTTGATTGTTTTTGGTATTTTTCTTATTCTTTTTCCTTATAATTCCTAATGTGTTTGTTTCTTCTGAGTATATGGTTTTGTCAAGGGGGAGCTTATCTGGTACAGGTTCGTACATTTGCTGTGATTCTGACTGTTACAGGTAAATACAGAAATGGAAGATTACACTTTCCCAGACTCCGATGATATGGCGATTTCAGACATTATCTCAGTACAATCATCTCCACGTAATCCGAATGCTGATGCGGATAGACAACTGATTCGTCCGTCACTATATCAACCATCGATATCGAACAATGTTCCTTTCAACCCACATGCAAGGCTGAAGGCTCCGGTGATTACTGCCATCTTACGAAATCATCCACTGTACACTGTACTTACACAGACAGTTGAAGTTCCCTTGATATATGTGCAACAAGTATGGCACACACTGCAATTTCATGCTGATCCGAGGAATCATCACTTTACAGCTAAGCTAGATCACTACAACATCAGCTTTGGAGTCAACAAATTTCGCCGTGTACTTGGATTTCCGGAAGCGAATAGTCGTCCAAATGTTAATCAGTTTGAACCATTTGCATCATTGGCAGATGCAATGGCCGGTGTCGAATCTGTTGGTCACCTGGAAGCGATAAATGCACCGTCTCAGTTCAACAAGACCAATCTACCTCCAACATACAACACTTTGTTTACAATACTAAGCAGGTGTTTGATTGGAAAGCGGACGGCTCAAGACACGGCGACGCAGTCATTTTTGGTTCTATTTTATGGAGTACTATTCAACAAGCATTATGACTATGCTTCGTTGATTTTTCACGATCTGAAGGAACTTCTGGCCAAGAAGCAAAAGCACCTACCATACCCGAGATTTCTAAGTACTATTATCGCAAGTGCAATGCGTCAGAATCCAGATATTCCGCGCCGATCAGATGCGGAAAAGGTCAAGATCCATGACATGCAGTCTATTCGATATCCGAAGAAGGTGTATGCTCCGGAGGTTCCGTTATTTTCTGAACTGTTAGACTATGCTGATCAGAATGTGGCGTGTGTGATAGCGTATAGGGCTCGTTTTCCACCTATGGTCCAGCCAGAGCCGGAGGGACCTACCCAAGGTGTTATTCCTAGAAGTGAGGGTTTAGTTCTTAGGGACCAAAGATCACAGGATCTTGGTCAGGGTGTGTTGAGGGAAAATACCGAGAGGGGTGAAGGTGGGGTCCATTCTGATCAGCTAGCTCATTCATCTACTATCAATGTAGCGGCTCAACTTGGTCAAATAAGTTCGGCGGTTCAGATGGATGATGTATTTGCTACAATTGAAGATGAACACGGAGCTACGTCACCTATTTTGCACACGACTGTGGAGGCTGAGTTGGATGATTTTGCTCTATCTCCGGTTAATGAGCACTTTGTGGGTGAATTTCCTGACATTGAGGAAGTTGCAGAGTCTTTACTTGATTTGTCTCAACCGATTGTGGAGATATCAGACGTACAGTGCTACTCTCCGAATGAACTGGCACAACGTCTACACCGGCTTATGGGATATGACTCTTCGTCTGAGGATAGTATTGCTGCAAGTGATGATATGGTAGATGAACTTCCCGGATCACCTGATGATGATGACCATGATGATGATGATGATATGCCTGATCAAGGCTCGAGTCCTTTGTTGACTCAAGGTGACATAAGGATGGCTGAGGGAGAATTAGTTGAAAATTCGAATGTGAGGTTGAGTGATGGGGGAGCCAAAAGAATTGATGAGAGTGAGACAGGGGCTAGAAAAGAAGTACAAACCCCTTCCCACGCCGAGTCTAGCCGGGTAGCCACAACTTCTAGGGGTGAGCATATGTTGCCACCGCCTATTGAAAAAGACATGAGATCCCCACTCATGCAATGCACAACCCAACTCACCCACTCTACCGTTTCTCAACAAACGGTAGTTTCATCTTCTCACGGGGTTTTACCACAACTTGTACCTATTCCTCAATTGGAGGTTGGTGGTACCGACACAGTGAGGCAGCTGCCCCCGCCCACGACTTCACTTGTTCACTCATCGAGTCTAGATCCATGTGCTTCAAATGTAAATATTTCTTTGGCTAGGACACAGGTGCAAACCACCTTTGCAGGAGGCTTTAGTAGCCCTGCCGGAACCACCGTAGTGAGTTCTGCATTTGTTGCGGGCTTGCAAGGATCGGAGGGAAATCCCATCAGCGCTAACATCATGCCAACACTGAACATGGGTTCCTTGAGTCCTACTCTTGGATCAACGAGAAATCTGAGTGATCTCGGCGTTAGTTTACCCGCATCCACCATTGTCACGGAGTTAAGGCAACAATCTACTATCTTGGGTTCTTCCTCAACACCCATTGGTAGTTTATTGTCTGATTCAGTTCCAGTTTCCACATCTTCCACAGTCTCGGCATCTTCTACATCGTCTGCACCATCGTCTTCTGCCCCACTATTGACTGGCACAGATTCAACTTCAGATGTTGATCTTTCGCGTATTCATGTTGTAGCAACTGCAAACCAACTGATTACGCGTTCCATGTATCGAGCAAACAATGAATAGATGGCGATTGTTATTCAACAGCAAACGGCTCGTATTTCAGCTTTGGAGAGACAAGTAGCTTTGTTAGCTAAAGGCAAAGCTCCGATGTCTGATCCTCCTTCACAGCCTTCTCAGTCAGCGGCTGATTCTCTCACTATTCCGGAGTTAAAGGGCTTGTTGTTCTCTAAACTCTTGGAGTCTGGTTCAGCTGAAGATAGTGATCTGGTGGGTATTCTGCAACAACAAACTGCTCTGCAACAACGTACCATTCAAGAACAACGGTCGCAAGCTCACTTGGTAACACATACTGAATTCCAGCAGTTTCAGGCAACTCTTGATGCCTCTCTCACCAAGACATTCACCGAGATCAACCAGATGTTCACCGATGGCTTATCTTAGTTATCGGATCGTATTCGGGGAATTGAAGAAACATGTCAAGTGGCTGCGAGACGACCAACCAGAAGGCATGATGATCATGATGATCATGATCGTCATGAGGGGGAGAGGAAACGTAGAAGGTTGGAAGAGTCACCGTCTAGCATACCAACTTCTTCTAATGTGAGAATAGTTGATCGTTTTGAAGAAAGGCCACCAAGAGAAAAGCAGCATGGCAGACACAGAGATGCCATAGTACTTATAGGAGGTCAAGAGATGGAAACAGAACCAGTCTTGCAGTCTACTCTAGAGTTTTTGGGTTCTGTTCAAGAAGAGAGGCTAGATCAAGGAACTGAAGAAAGAGGAGTTATGTTCTCAGGAGTGTCTAGTTCTACGTCTGAAATAGATAGAGTTCTAGCGCTTCTTGAGAATGTAGCTTCTGAAATCAGAGATTACCAAGTGCCAAACGAGGAGATTCAGGATGCAAGGTGTGCAGAAGATAACAGACTGAAAGATATGTTTGAGGATGTACAATTTGATTTTGAGAAAGAAGAAGCTGTGGATGATGTGGAAGGTCCTCTATTGGAAGAAGTGTTGCCACAGAATGACTTGATGCCTGTAGATCCAAAGAAAGTTGAACTTTGGGAAAAGATGAAAGCAAGTTCGGGGAAATTTCTAAAGAGAACAGAATGGAATCGGTTTACAAGGGCCACTGGGAAGTATCTAGAAGAAAGGTACAAAAGCAGATTCTGTTATCATGAGCGGAAGCTGAGTTATGTGAAGTTGTATGGGATTGAGAATTTGAAAGAGGAGCTAAGAAGAGAGTACATCTACATGAGGAAGGTGAACAAGCAAAGAAGAGAAGCTTTAGTGTCAGACTACAGGTTTGTTGCAGTAAAGAGCTACAAGACTAACAAGCTCAGTGCCTACTTCTATACAGTAATTACATTTACCAGAGATGATGGGAAGGAATATGGGATTACAGAAGCAGATTTTCAAGATGTGAGCTTCGATGTGATCTTTGGGATTTTATATGATCTCAAAGGAAAAGCTTTTAGATCAGAGGAGGAGATAATTGCTTTAACAGCAATTGTCAGACATATCAAAGCTTCTATCTCATTGGCTCATCTGTATGATTTTCAACTGGGTTTGGAGAATTGGTCATCAAAGCTATTCTGTCACAAACCACAAAGAAGTCTGATTGGTGAAGAAAAGGACTTTGTCTTGTACACTGTGTTCTATGATGCAGATGAAACCAAGATCTCATGTGTATATCCAGATTCTCTAGGCAACAAGAAGAGAATGTACTCTCATGAAGTGATGTTATTTTGTGATGACACATTAAAGATGGTGATGGATGGGTTGAATACAACATTGCAAATGGATAGGCATAATGTACATGACATCTCAGCTGCAAACAAGGTAATGATCAAGCATTTTGTAAAGGAGATAGATAGAAGATTGAAGCTGAGAAATGACATCAGATTTGCAGAAATCAAGTTTAAGTTGAGAAAGCCTGCCGTGAAGCAATCTTAGTCAAAGTAGTCATTTGTTTCTTTTGTATGTCCCTCCTTCTTTTATAAAAGGGGGAGATTGTTAGTGTTAGATTTATAATAGAAGTTGAGGGACCATTTGTGAACATTTTCTATATAAATACTTCATTGCCTTGTATTGTACCTTAAGTCTTTCATCATTAATGACATATGAGTTTCACATTTTCTCTCTCTACCTTCTCTCTCTACTAGATATCATATCTTTCATGTTAGATTGATTCATCTTGCACTTACACTCTCATTTTCTTCTCTTAGAAAAATCTTGTGATCCTCTCTCTTAATCCATGGCTCTTCAAGCTAAGGATAACTACTTTGATACCGGTTCTGCTGGAAAACCTCCAAGGTTTAACAAAGACAACTTTGCTCTTTGGAAAACTAGGATGGAACTTTTCCTATCTGGTTCTGATCCCCAGATTCCATACTTTTTGGAAAATGGACCACATGTGCCTACACAAACTGTTCATGCTGTCCATGCTGCTGGCGACCAACCACCTATACCCGCAAGGGAACTGGTGAAGCCAGTTACTGACTGGAATGATGAGGACAGACGCCTTGTCAACATTGACACTAAGGCTAGGTCTCTCATTGCCATGTCACTCCATGGTGACGTCTTCCACTCTGTCTGTCATCTTCGCTCTGCTAAAGAGATTTGGGACACCCTCTGTGTTCAATATGAAGGTACTGCTGTTCTCATGGAATCAAGAAAGATTTTATTGGTTCGCCAGTATGAAAGCTTTATTCATCAGAAGGATGAAACTCTCTCCCATATACATCAGAGATTCAACTGTCTCCTGATCGACCTGAAGACTATTGGTACTATCTATCCTAACTCTGAGGTGGTTACCAAGTTCATGGAAGCTCTTCCTGAACATTGGGAAACCTACACCTCCTGCTTAACTATGTCCAAAGACATAAAGACACTCACATTAAGTGAGCTGTACGGTATTCTTCTAAACCGTGAACAACAGAAGAAACTAAAAAAGAATCTCATAAGAGATACTAAAGATTCCAAAAGCACCTCTGTTGCACTGGTCTCTGACTCAGTTCCTACTGTTGCTACTCCTTCTTCTGTCACCATCACTGAATTAGAATCTTCTGATTCTGACATGTCAGACTCAGATCCTGATTTTAATGAATCTCTTGCACTTCTCACTCGCTCTTTTAATAAGTTTTCCAAAAAGGGAAACTTCCAAAGAAGGAAACCTCTTACTCTTACTGACAAGCCTAAAACAGAATCTGTTGATAAGGCTACTGCTAACTGCTACAATTGTCAGGGCAAAGGACACTTTGCTAATGATTGCAGGTACAAGAAAAATCAGTTTGCTCCTTCTTCTACCAAATCTTCCTCGAAAAACCCCAAATACCAGCACCTGAAAGAAAAGTACAAAAAGATGAAATCTCAACGAAAAGGCAAAGGTCTTATCGCAGAAGACTGCGATTAGGATGATGTCTCCTCTGATGACTCATCTGATGAGGAAGATATTTAAGTGGCACTTATGGCCATTATTGAGGAACCTACCTTAGCTCTCATGGCTAAGATAGAAGAGGTCCCTGAAGAGGTTCCTACTCAAGCTCCTGAAGCTTCTACCTCTGCGACTGAATCTACCAGTCAGGTACCTATTCCTGTTGTCCATCTTGAAAGCTTAACTCAGCTAGACCTTGTAACCCTTGATCTCTATAAATCCCTGAATGGTAAAACCTCTGCTGAGAAAATGAACATTGATCTTCGTGATCAACTCAGAGAGTGTCAGGAAAAGATAAAACAACTTACCATTCTGGAAGAAAGTTATAAGGATCAGGTCACTGTTAATCAAACTCTCTATATCAAAAGAGAAAAGGCTCTTGCTGCTAAAGAAAGAGCCTTGGCCGAACAAAATGCTGAAAAAGTCACCATCAAAGGATGGAGTGACGCCTCTGAAAAGGTTGATGAAATATTAGCCTCAGGAAGAAAAGTCAAAAACAAAAAGGGTCTTGGATTCACTAGCGGATGTCCTAGGCCTGATCGTTCCATGCTTAAATTTGGAATGTTTGTTTCTTCTATCCCTGATCCTAATGCCCCTGAAAACATCCCTTCTTCATCCAACACACACACTGAAGGTGCTCCTAAGAGCAAAAAGAAAAGAGCCAAGGAAAAATCCAAAACTGTAACACCTTCAAAGACCAAGAATCCTAAACCTAAGAACAAAGTTCTAGGTGGTGGACCTTCAGTCTCAGGAACAAAAACCTTTTCTAAAAATTCAACTCCTAGACTAAAGATTGATCTAAAGCAAAAGGCTGCGGAAAAGAAACCTATTCCTCCTCTGTCAAATGCTAAAGGCATACTTAGTACTGGTCCTGCTCATCTGAAGTTCAAAAACTTCTTAGACCCCACAAAACACTTTCAATATCGCAAATGTTATCACTGTGGATTTAACGACCATATTGCGAGTAAGTGTCCTGATGCTACCAAAACTGAAAAATCAGCTAAGTTAAAGAAAACTCCTAAGACTGATAACTCAGTCAAAGGAAAGGAGGTTGTCAGGACTGTTCCTTCAGTCAAGACTCCAGCCTCAAGAACTGATAACTCAGTTAAGGCTGTCACTAACTCCACCAGTCCTACTGATAATTCTGGATCCATAGTTCTATGGGTACCAAGAAAAACTTAAACTCTCAATTTTATAGGACAAGGGCATCTGGTACCTGGACAGTGGATGCTCTCGACATATGACTGGTTCTAAATCTGTCCTCTCTAACTACCGTGAAGAAAGAGGTCCTGCTGTGACTTTTGGTGGAAACGGTAAAGGCCAAACCCGAGGGTATGGCACCCTGACCAACGGAGTAACTACGTTCAAAAGAGTTGCTTATGTTGAAGGCCTGATGCATAATCTTCTGAGCATCAGTCAACTGTGTGATAAAAATCACAAAGTCTCCTTCTCGAAGAAAAAGTGCAAAGTCAAGAACAGACGCAAGGAAGTTATTCTCACTGGTGTTAGACAAGCTGATATCTACATCATCAACATGAATACTTCCACTGATAATTTCTGTTTCGTATCACGTGCTTCTACTGATACAAATTGGCTCTGGCACAAGCGTCTCTCTCATCTCAACTTCAAGACGCTGAATCAACTCTGCATCAACAATCTTGTTGTTGGTCTTCCTGACTTTCACTATACAAAGGTATCTCTTTGTTCAGCATGTGAGAAAGGAAAACAAACCAGGGCTAGCTTTAAGTCCAAGCAGATTTCCTCCATCAGCTCTCCTCTACAACTTCTCCACATGGATCTCTTTGGACCTGTTAATGTCCAATCCATTGCTGGAAACAAATATACTCTGGTAATCGTTGATAAATATTCCAGATATACTTGGGTGTTATTTCTTCGATCCAAGAGTGACGCTCCTGAAGAAATCATTCTGTTCGTCAGGAAGATGGAAAAGCTCAACAACCTTACTGTTCGATCAATCAGAAGTGACCACGAAACTGAATTCAAAAACAGTACCCTGGAAACTTTCTTCGATCAAAAAGGTATCTCTCAGAAATTCTCCTCTGTAAGAACTCCTCAGCAAAACGGTGTTGCTGAAAGACGAAACAGAACTCTGATTGAAGCTGCACGATCTATGTTGAGTGAAGCCAACCTTGCCACTCAATTCTGGGCTGAAGCCGTTAACACTGCTTGTTATACTCAGAACAGATCCCTGATAGTAAAGCACTTCAGAAGAACCCCTTACGAACTCTTTCGTAACAGGAAACCTTCAATCGAACATCTCCATATCTTTGGTTGTGCCTGTTACATCCTGAACAACAAAGATAACCTTGGAAAGTTCGATTCCAAGTCTGATGATGGAATTTTCCTTGGATACTCCTCTATCTCCAAAACTTACCGTGTGTTCAGCAAACGAAGACAAACCATAGAGGAAATGATTCATGTTAAATTTGATGAATCGGGTCCTACCTTTCCTCACCCTCATGATAATTCTGAAATAAATCAGTGGGCTGACTCTTTCTTTCAGGTCCCTAATATTCCCATTGCTGATCCATCTCCTCAAGACCTTCCTGATGGTTTTGAAGAAAATCCTACTCTACTCTCTCATATACCCATACCACCTCTAATAAATGCCACCCCTATCACCCAAGTCACCCCTGAATCTGATCAACCCACTAACAGTGAAGATTTTTCTCAAACCACTATTAGTGAACCTGCTCCTACTAATCTTCTCCCTGATCCAACAATGAATGAAGCCTCTACTTCCGGACAGGTGTATCAACCATCTGCTCTTCGTTGGACCAAAGATCATCCAATTGATCAAGTCCTCGGTAATCCTTCCTCTGGTGTTAAAACTCGACGCCAATCTGGTAACGTCTGTCTTTATGTTAATTTCATCTCTGAAAATGAACCTAAAGAAATAGATGATGCCTTGCGTGATCCTGCCTGGGTCTCAGCCATGCAGGAAGAGCTAGCAGAGTTCATCAGAAACAATGTCTGGCTTCTCGTCCCTAGGCCTCGAAAGCGTACAATCATAGGATCCAAGTGGATCTTCAGGAATAAGCTTGATGAGATTGGTACGATTATTCGAATCAAGGCTCGCCTTGTGGCTCAGGGATACAGGCAGGAAGAGGGCATTGATTACGATGAAACTTTTGCTCCTGTGGCTAGGCTCGAAGCAATTCGACTTTTCCTGGCCTTTGCAGCACATATGAACTTCAAAGTTGTTCAGATGGACATTAAAAATGCCTTTCTAAATGGAAAACTTAATGAAGAAGTCTATGTGGCTCAGCCTCCTGGCTTTGTAGATCCTAAGTTCCCTGATCACGTCTACAATTGAAACAAGGCTCTCTATGGGTTAAAACAGGCTCCTCGTGCCTGGTATGATACCCTGTCAACCTTTCTTCTCTCTAAAGGTTTTGAACGTGGTAAGATCGATAGCACTTTATTTCTTAAGAAATATCCTAAGCATATCCTTCTTGTCCAGATATATGTCGATGACATTATCTTTGGATCAACCAATCCCAAACTCTGCGAAAAGTTTGAGTTGCTCATGAAAACTGAATATAAAATGTCTATGATGGGCGAACTAACATACTTTTTAGGACTTCAGATCAAGCAATCTAAAAAGGGAATCTTTATCAACCAAGGTAAATATGTACTTGATATACTGAAGAAATTTGATCTCACATCATGTACACCGATGAAGAATCCAATGGCTCCTCCTCTATCACTTGACAGGGATTCCAAAGGGAAACCTGTTGATGTGACTCTCTATAGAGGAATGATTGGCTCACTGCTGTATCTTACAGCAAGTCATCCTGATATCATGTATTCTACATGTTTATGTGCTCGTTATCAGGCTGAACCCAAAGAATCCCATCTGACTGATGTAAAGCGGATTTTCAGATATCTGAAGGGAACTCCTAATCTGGGTCTTTGGTACTCCAAGGACTCAGGGTTCGATCTAACAGCTTATTCTGATAGTGACTTTGCAGGATGTAAGATCGACAAGAAAAGCACCACTGGTGGGTGTCACCTACTAGGTGGAAAGTTGGTGAGTTGGACTAGCAAGAAACAGAATTCTGTGTCCACATCAACTGCTGAAGTTGAATATGTTGCAGCACGAATCTGTTGTGCTCAAGTCCTGTGGCTGAGAAATCAACTTCAGGACTATGACATACAACTTTCTAAAATTCCTATATATTGTGACAACACTTCAGCGATCGCCATCGCTAACAATCCTGTCTTACACTCTAAGACAAAGCACATTGAAGTGAGATATCACTTTATCAGGGATCATGTGATGAATGGTGATATTGAACTCCATTTTGTCCCTACTGAATATCAGCTTGCTGACCTCTTTACCAAACCACTGGATGTAACACGTTTTAATATGCTCATCAGTGAACTTGGGATGTTAAATCCTGACGAATGAAGTTTATCAGGACAAATAGTTGTTAAGTCCTTTAGAATAAGTTTTCTCAGGACTCTTATTTAACAACTCCTGAATAACACATTTATCAGGAGATAACTCTATTCAGTACTTAAAAAATCTTTGTTCAAAATCCGAATACTGATGATTCTCAGGTAAGTATTTATCTCCCTGAAACCTTATCGCATTAAATGTGATAAGAGGATTTTCCAAAACAGTACTTATCTGATAAGTACTCTAATTCCAAGAAAACTCATCTTTCACAAAAATGGAATTATCCCCTGAAAAGTTGGTTTTTAGCTTTTTAGAATAAAACAAACTTTTCATCTGCAATGACACGTAATGGGACGTTTCCTGTTCCCCACGTCGTGTGTCAGGCGCGTGAACGCGCGTAGAACCTCCTTTTTTCATCATTACGTTTGAAATTAGCCGCTATTTTCTCTCTCATTCGTTCTCTCTCTCTACCCAAGAGGTATAAAAACCTCACTTGTATTCTTTTCACTCTTTACGCTCACAAAATCTCCAAACGCACTAAAGCAAGAAAAAGCAAGAAAAGCAATCCAGTTTTTACACCAAGAACACCAAGAACACACACTACTTCAAGAATCATCGTAAGTGTTAATTCTTTGTTCTTTCCACAAAATAAGTTGGTCTTCTTCTTTAAAACAACTTATTTTGATAAACGTTTTTCCAAAAACCCTAAGATCACTTCGTTTGATCTTAGTTTTCCCAAAATCTTCATAGATTTTTGTTAAAAATGTTTATGTGATTCTTCTTATTTCTTTTAAGAAAAATCATCAACTCCTATTTTGATATAATTTCATCAAAATAGAAGTTCTCTTTTATACCAAAACATATTCCTTTTGTGAATTTTGGTATCTAATCTATTCCTAAGTAAAAGGATTTCACCACTTTTATGAACTTTTTCTATGTTCATTGAAAAGTGAAGAAAGATGCATATTTTGGATTTCTTAATCATCCACATATGTTATTCTTTTTGTTAACAGGATGGCTGCTACTACTTCCACTTCGCTTGACGCCCAGCTCTCCTCTGAGGCCACCACATTATTGACTGCTGCTGGAAGCCTCCCAATCGTCATCCCTCAGCATGACATTACCTTCAAAGCCAACAACTTGGTAGGGCTCTTCGAACTCCCTCAGGGCAAGGAATACCTTCAGCCTGTGAAGGATTTTTTGCTAAGCAGTCCACTGAAGATTGCATTTACTCTAAACCCCAAGCCAAACAAACCTCTACTGCTTCAACTATGGTCCACTGCCATGGTTGCCCAGGAGAAGAACTCCAAGGGCAAACTCCACGAGGTAATCAAATTCCAGATCAACGACGATATCATCTCCTTCGGGATTGGGACCCTGCGCAACATCCTCCAGATCTCTAAAAAGAAGAGATATCCTCCTCCCCCATCCTCTTAAGAAGTCATCAGCGTCCTTGATGACATTGGCTACAGATGGCCTGAAAAGGAAGCAGTCCCACTCACCAAGACCTCTGCTACTGTCCACAAAACAGGACTAAACGCCTCATTCTATTACATATGGAACACGTTTGGTCTCTGTCTGACGGGTAAGACGGGGAGCACTGAGCAGTTTCCCACCGTCATCCAGAACATGGTCTACTCCGCTCTGAAGAATCGGAAGTTTGACTATGTTCGCCATATCTGGGACGATATGGTCAAGAAGATCAAGGCCCCAAAGCGCCTACCCAACGTTCCCTACACCCGCTTCTTCTCCGCCGTCCTGGAACTTCACATGAAGAGTGCCTATCCAACTGAAGGAACCTTCAACAACTACGCCATCAGACCGAAGATCCTGGATCAGGTTCCTCCTCGTCCTGATGACGTACCTCTCTCTGCTGTCCTGGTTCTCCCTGAACCTGAACAGGACCCAGAAGAGCAGCTTGCCTCCCCTCCTTCTCAAGGTATGTTTTCTCTCATCTCATCCAAACCATCTTCTTCTCTTCCTATGCACGCTATGTCAGTAGCTAACCCATTACTGACTTCCCCAGCTGCAACTACTTCTTCAGCGCTTTAGAAGCGCCCCCCCCCCCCCTCCATCTGGATCCTCTCCTCATCCTCCTCCCAAGCGCGCCAAGTCAAAGGCGCAGAAGAAAAAAAAGCAGGGAGCTGCTGGTAAGAAATATTACCTCACTCTTCCTGCAATATTTAATAGACCTTCCCTTTTATCTAAAACTTCTTTACCTGCAGATACTCCTGCTCCCCAACCACATGAACCTGAGGTTGTTCTCCTAGAACACTCAGAAAACATGGACGGCAATCGCTCTGATGCCGTTCAGGCCTCAGGTAATATACTTAAGCAATACATTACCTCTTCTTCTTCTATGAAAGCTACTGAGTCTTCTAGTACTCACTTAGCTACTATCAATACAGGTTCATTGGGAGCAGCTTCTCAAGGACATCCTCAACTTCATCAGGATGATCCTTTCGACGAGTTCATCTTCACGGACTCTGAGCGTCAGCTGAGCGCAGCTGAACTCAGGTGTCAGTCCGCTGAACGACAACTTCAGGATGCCAGGGCAACACTACAACTGCAGGAGGACGCGCACAAGGCTCGTCTCCAGGCCTTGGAGCTGGAACTTACCTCTGCAAAGGCTGCCACTGCAGCAGCTGAAGTCGCCGCTGCCACTGCCACTGCTGCTGCTGCTGCCTCTCCGCCACCCACTGGCGTATTCCTGAACATACCTTGTCTGGACAATCTCCACGACAAGGTATCCCAAGTGGCCTCCTCCTCCAACTCCCTCCAGGCATCCATCGAGGACATGAAGGCCAACGCCCTGCCTGCCCTTTCTACTGCTGTCAACAACAGCTCCAACACTCTCACCTCCTTTCAAGATGCTGTGGTGCAAAGGTTGGAAGCCCAAGAGGCAGGGCTCCGGGCTCTTCCAGAGAAGGTGAATGACCTCTCCGTCGCCGTCAACGCTGTCTCCTCTGCTCCTCCACCACCGCCAGCGTTCAACAGCGCTGACAGGGACTTACTTCAATCCCTGGTCAGCTCCTCCATCATCACGACAAAGCTCCAGATGGATATGGCCTCTCTCCTCCAGAGGTGTATTTCAACAGCTGCCTTTTCAAGGGCACCTGTTGAGGGGGGGAGACAGCCACCCCACCGTCTGGGAGACCATTCCGTCTATTCCCCCTCTACAAACTGGAACATCAATGAGGAAGGGGGGAACAACGATGACGACAATGAAGATGATGATGATGATGATGTCGACGACTTCATTGTCGAAATGGTAGCCGCATCAACGCCCACTCCAGGGTCTGCACAACCTCAGGGGGAGAACCCTGGTGCTCCTGGTATGTCCATTCCTCCATCCTCTCCCTCCTCCTCTGATAAGTTGTGCAGCACACTCTTGACAAGTTGGATAGATACAACTTGTTAGAATGGAATGAAATCAGAAGCCTACTTCCCAAAGCCAACAAGAACTACAGGGCCGAAGTAGAAGAAGTCATAAATGGACTTATCGCACGCATCAGAAGGACAATTGAAATTCCTGATGACTTACTCCAACCTTCTTCAGCACTGCCTAAGCCTCCTGTTCGACGATCAGCAGGCACTTCAACAAGGAGACCCACTCCTTGCATGCCCAGGACTACATACAAGCCATTGGATCTCTCGATGCTTGATCTCTCCTTTCCTTCTGGAGTAACTCTTTTTGAAGGTCAAGTCATCAGAGAATCTGTTCACGGTATTTGTGTAGGCGACAATCTCAACATCCTTCGCTTTCAACGCTTCAGCGAACTACACAAAGCACCCACTGAACACTTGGTGTCAGTCCTCTTCATCGCTCTAAAAGAAAAGAAAAACAAAGACAATAAAGAGTTTGCTCGCGCTATCAGAGCTATACTTGATCGAAGAATAGCCACTGGTGAGACTCCACTCACTGTCCAAGTCAAGACCGAAGAAATCAGTGAAGATTCTGATAGTTAGGATTTTTTGTAATTTTCTTTCAGTACTGTATTTATGTACTTATGTATTTTCTTTACTCTTGTAATTCCTCATGAGATTAATGGAAATGCATTTCAGTGCATCGTACTTTATTCCATCATAGTACTGAAAAAGATCCCTCAAAACAGTAAATGGGACATGTACCTTTATAAGTTCTATTTCCTACTGTTAATTTCTAGACTTAGATTTATTTCTAAACCTTTGTAGACTTAGACAATTTCTCTGTTGTCTTATCATTATCATTTAGGGGGAGATTGTTGATCCAGCTCTCCTAAGACCTGATGAAATGATAATGATCCTGTAACTTCACTTAGTGAATAGGTCTTTACTTTCAGTTATAGCTTGAGGAATTATCACTGAGTTTGTTCAGTGTTATTCCTTGTTAATTATGTTGTAACTTGTAATTTTAAATCATCAGGATCAGGAGATGAACGAGTCTGTTCTGCAGTCTACTGATCCTAACCACCGAAGTGAAGACCTCCTAAAGACATTAAGATCATACTCAAAGAACCATCAGCGAAGTCAAAGAATTAGCTGATGACAGGAACAACATGCTCGTGATCTGAAGACGGAACTCAGTGATAGCAGGCTGCTCAATTTCGTATGACATCCTGAAGACTCATTAGGATACAGTGACTCCTGATCTACATCAGTATCAGGACTCTCCTCACTAATCAGTATCCTGATCCTGAAGGATTAGTATAATGTCTTAATCTAATGCACAAAAGGATTATCCGCCTTTACTGACACAAAAGTACATAAGGACAGTCTCTTTTCTGTTCCCTCCGTACTTATCAGACCTCAAGGCAAATGTTTACACAAACCCTCTTTTGCACAACATGCAAAGGGTATTTGTTTATAGTAAATAGTACATAGGACCACTTAGAATGTGACACGTACACAAAAGTGTGTCTGCATGCATTTAATGCATGGGGTATAAATAGGACTTGAAGGGAAGTTCTCCATACTTCTTCATCATCCTACTTATCATCCAGATCCTTTCTTTCCTTATTCTTTTATTCTCTTCTCTTTTCTTATATTCTCACTCTAGTGCATAGTGAAAGAAATTTAGATTGTTTAGTTTAGACTTGTAGTCTTTTCTATTTCCGCAACAATCTGTAAATTCATATTGTTAATACAACAAAGAATTTAAAAGTGAAATTTGTGTGATTATATTCAACCCCCCCCCTTCTATAACCCCATACACTATCCTTACTTGAAGGTCACCCCTTGGGACCAACAACTTATCGCCGTACCCCAAGCAAGACACCTGATTACGCATGTCAAGGTTGACTTGCGCGGTGTGTAAGAAGGCCCTCCCAAGAATGATAGAAATTTTCGTATCTTTTGGGAGATCAGCAACGATAAAGTGCGTAAGGTATACAAAATTCCCAATACGTATCGGGACGGCTTCCGCTATTCCAAGTGGCGTTGTCATGTAACCGTTGATTCCCCGATACTGGTATGTCGTCGGTGTCAGCTTTTTGATCCCCATTTTACTGCAATAAGACACAAGCATCATATTCAGTGCGGCACCCGAATCAATTAAAGCTAAACCTTTAAACTTATTAGAAACAAAAAAAGGTAAGCTATAACTCCCTGGATCATGCTTTATGGGGTGCAACATAAGTTAGTTTGGGTTCCTCCTCTTTCGCTTTCTCTTTCTCCTTGTTTGGCTTTGGAATCATAAACTCTGCGTATCCGCCTTGCTTGTTATCTTCCTCCTCTTCATCACTTAGGTATATTGGCTTACGAAGCAATAAGTGCTCAAAAGAGACAGTGATCCCCTCCAAATCGTAATCTGTAGCATAATCCAGTTCACTCTCACTGTCGGAAGGGACATACTTCTTGGTGTAGATGTCAGTCCATGCCTTCTTCGTTGTCGCTCCATCCACCATAGCACAGTCTTGGAAGCTTCCACCTTTGGGTTGACTTGAGTTTGTGTAGGTAGCTCCCCTTGAGTTCTTCCGCTTAGTGTTTGAGAGATCCGCCCAACCTGCAATTCCAAATTTTGGATTACACTTTGTTGATTATGTAGGTATGAGCTTACCTCTTTATTTAGCTTCTTTTGGGATTCCATGAATTGGAAGAGTCAATCCTCGAGAGACATGCGTGGCTCGCCATCCATCCTTTGGTTTTGTTGGTTTGGTGCAATAAAGTCGGGTGGTCTTTGATTGAAATTCCGGTTATTGTTCCACCTCCCTTGGTAGTCGCCTCGGTTAAGAAAGTTCACCTCCTCGGGTGTCATCATGGGCTTATTCGGGTTTTCGTAAGGTGAGGTCCCTTGCACTCCTCGCATCCAACCTGTAAGGCATGAATAGTTTTAATTAGATCATCTATTTTTCATTCAAACCTTACCTGTTTGTTTTTCATGGCGGCTAATTCCTCGGATGATCGAAGTCGGTAGATATTTTTCTGGCCATTTTCGGGACATGTAATCGTTTATCCGACTTCCAATTGATGTTGTGGATCAACATATCCTCAAGAAGATTGTATCCTTGCTTGGGATCTTGTACATGAACACACCACCGGCAGATGAGTCCAAAGTACCACGAGAAGAGTAATTAAGCCCACTATAGAAAGTTTGGACTTAATCACTCTTGTTTAATCCGTGACTCGGGCACGAATTCAAGAGGTGTTTGAATCTTTCCCATGCTTCGAAAATAGTCTCCTCATCTTCTTGCCGAAAAGAGCGGATTTTGGCTCGAAGTTTTTCGATCTTTGATGGTGGGAATAATCGGGACAAGAACTTAGAGCGTAAGTCCTCCCACGTAGCAATCGAACTCAAGTCCAACGAACGAAGCCAAGCTTTAGCTTCCCCAACAAGTGTGAACGGGAATAATCGTAGACGAATGGCATCCCGGTTGTTTTCGATTTTGAATAGATCACAGATATCCACGAAGTTCTCAATGTGAACGATAGGATTGAGATCGCTTTTTCCGCCAAAAATCAACTCCTTTATCATGTGGAGGAATTGACCCTTAATCTCCGTTTCTAAGTTCGGCTTTGTGATTGGTTGTGTGGGTGCAGTAGGAGCGGTCCTCTGGGTATTCCATATCGGTGCTTCGTCTCCCATCTCGAATCTCAAAGCTCTAGGACGAACTTTGCCTGCTTTTGACTTCTTTTTGTTTTTTTCTTAACTCTCTCTCCGGTTCCACAAATGGCTCCACTAGTCCTTCACTGAAACCACAACAAAGGATCAAGGGCAACTTGCGGGAAACAAAGAAAGTAAACAAAAGCTAAACTAAACTAGAAAGCAACTAACTTGCAAGGGATAAAATCCTCACAAGGATCGATTAACTAAACTATCAAAGATTAAAATTAAACAACTACCATTCCCCGGCAACGGCGCCAAAAACTTGATGCGGTAAAATATATATATATATATATATATATAATCGAAAACAACTTTTAATCTCAAAATCACCTAACTACTATTACCACACTCACAGGCAAGCATACCTGATCGCAAGCAATATAGTTTAGGAAAGTCCGGGTATCGTTCTTACCACTGGGAACGGTCAAGTTATTCAAAACAAATCTAATAAAAGTTTAATTAATCTAAAAGGGGGGATTTTTATGAAAACGATTTTAAAACACTAAAAAGACTGAAACTTTAACTAAGACTCAAAATAAAAAAGCTTTAAACAAATATTAAACAAGATAGTACTTATTATGGTTTATATAGATTCCCCTTGTGGATGAGTTAATTAAGCCAAAAATCTAGTTCAATTGGTTATTGTAAGAATTTAAGCTAAAAGCACCCTAGCATGTTTTATCTGAGATTATAAACCAGGTTGGTCTCCCGGCCCAATTACATGGACTGGTTGTCAAGCAGGCTAGTAAAGTCACCCTAATTAATGCTAAGTCGTGGGACCCTACTGTTTAGTCTACTCTCGGTCCAAGTAAACTACTTACCACGTCTCTCCGCGTCACCAGAGTGAAAGGTAAGGGAGGTTGATTAACCTGACGGAGTCTACCTATTTTATTGTCAGAAAAATAGATACACCCAACCAACAAGTTCAGATAGCCACAGTTTAAGCATTAACTTCAGAATCAATGACAAACATTCAATAAACCAAACAAAACTAATTATCAATTAAAACCAAAACATCATCCAACAAGGTTCATCAAACCACAATAAGTACTAAAAAGTAACTACTCACTAGACATAACTAAAACAGCAAATAAACTAAAAAGAAAGAGACTTTATACCGACCGTGAAATGAGAGATGATTGAACACCGGATAAACAACTCCGGGTAAGAATCCGCTCACGCTCAAAGCTCATAAAAACTCTCTCTGCTCACTATTGACTATTACTGACTCTAAAAGTATATTAGACAATTGATTTCTGGATTATCTGAATTAAAGAGCGGAAGCCTGTATTTATAAAGCTGTGTTCAACTCACTTCACGATCGCTAGGCTGCTCCTTCGCGACGCGAAACACTTACGAAGCCATATCTTTCCTTTTCTGCTCATTCTGGAACCTTCCATAGAGGGTCTTCACTTACTTCGCGGGGCTAAAATTCTGAACTACAACGCAAAACGGGCCAAAAGCAAGAATCTTCTAGGAATAATCCATCTCACGGTACGAGACTTGAATCTTCGTGATCGTGAAATGTCTCTGGATCCAACTTGCACTTTTTTCAAGCTTTTTCACATCTTTTCGCACTTTTCCGTTCAATGGCCTCCAAAACCTACAAAACTCAGATTCAGTAGCTTTTATGAGTAAAACATCCGAGAAATGGGCTATCATGGGATAAAACAATGCAAACCGAAACTACCAAAACATGTATAATTTTGGAGTTATCAGTATCCATGCCTGGATCTTTAACAAATGAATCATGCACTGAAATTTTTTCTCCAAACAACTCTGAAAATGATCCGCTGTTAGATTTTGAAGAAAGTTCCACTAAAGTCATACAGACTGACATTACTGCTCATACTTTAATGGGATAAGAGTTGAGTAATACTCCTATTGTCTCTTCAAACCCAAGGATAGGTATCCCAATCTATCCAAATTTCAAAAACATGAGCATAAATGTTATGTCTTCTGTGAATCTTGACTGAAGAGAAAAGGAAAAGAGACAACAGAACTCATTAGAATGTTCAACTTCTGGAGACAGAATCCTAAGTTTACTAGGCAGCAAAAAGAAAAATGGCCACAAACTAACTTTGCTTCAGTGACAGTGAATGCAGGAAGATCAAAGAAGGGGACTAAACAACATAAGCTTAAAAATAATTTTCATAAAGAGCCTAGAATAGGAAAGAATTCTGGTAATGAGAAGCCTATACCTAGGAAAGGCTCAAACAAACATTTCTCTGTACCCTTCTTTGAAGTTTTTAGTGAAGAATTTAAGAAACATGCTTGCAAAGTCAAATTCTGTAATTGCTTTCATATCATGCATACTTTGTCTCAGCATTTACACCATTCTTCTTGTCTAGTCACTCATCCCAAATCAAAAGGCTATGGGATGCAAAATGAACAATTTGGTAATTCACAACCAAAGAAAAGTAAGCCCAAACCAAAGAATGCCATGGCATACTTTAAACAAGCTAATCAGAAAGGACCCAATTTCAAGTGGGTGCCTAAATCCTCCATTTTATGATTGTAGAGGAAACCATGTGTGTCTACTTGGGTAGTTGACTCTGGGTGCTCGAGATACATGATTGGTACTCTAGAGCTTCTGTCATCTTACATACAACAAGAAGGCAGCTCTATAGCCTTTGGAGGAAATCAAAAAGGGAAAATCAAAGGATATGGGATGATAGTGAAGGGAGAAGTGAGGATAAATCAGGTGTCCTATGTAGATGGACTAAAACATAACCTGATAAGTGTGAGTCAACTATGTGACATAGAATGGACGTCATGTTCAAGATCGAGTATTGCATTATGTACAAAGTTGATACTCTAATTGAAGTGATGAGGGCCAACAGAAGAGGAGACTTATATCTTATTTGCTTTGAAGCATTGAAAGCCAAAGAAGAGGTTTGTCTTATCTCCTCTGTAAAGAATGAAGAAGCTTGGCTATGGCATACCAGCTTCTGTCACTTAAACTTTCATACTCTTGACAAGCTGGTAAGGCTAAAATTAGTAAAAGGACTGCCTGATATAAAATTTGAGAAAGATCATCTTTGCTCTGATTGTGAAATGGGTAAACTGAGAAGTTCTTCCCATAAAACGAAGTCAGATCCTTCCTATGATAAGCCTCTGCAGATGTTACATGTGGACCTCTATGGACCAATCTCTGTGCAGAGTCTTGGAGGAAAGAAGTACATTATGGTACTTATTTATGAATTCTCACATTTTACTTGGGTAGAGTTCATGAAAAAAGAAGTCTCAGGTTCCTTTAATACTAATAAATCTCTTGAAGAGATTGCAAGTTCTTCATGGTTTACAGGTTAGAGTTGTCAGAAGTGAGAATGGAACTGAGTTTAAGAACTCTATCATAGAAGAGTATCTAGCCTCTATTGGTATCACACATAACTTCTAAGCACCAAGGACCATTCGACAAAATGGTGTTGTTTAAACGAAGAATAGGACTCTAGTAGAAGCTGCCAGAATAATGTTGAATGCCTCTGGGCTACCACTTACCTTTTGGGTTGAAGCTGTCTCTGCTGCTTGTTATACCCAAAACAGATCTTTGGTGGTCAAGAGATTTGAGAAGACTACTTATCAGCTTCTGTACAACAAAAGACCCAATATCAAGTTTTTCCATGTCTTTGGGTGTAAATGTTATGTATTAAATGATCAAGAACCAATTGGGAAATTTGATCCCAAAGGAGATGATGTCATTGTCATTGGTTACTCTTGGGACTCTGCAGCTTACAGAGTATTTGTTCCTAGATCTAAAATTATGGTGATGAGTGCTAATGTGAAGTTTGATGATAAGTTTCAGGTAACTAAGGACAAGTTCACAGAGGAACTCAAGATCCAAGCTGAAAAATCACCAAACACAACTATCCCACAAGATCTAGAGAACTTGTTCAATGAATGGTACGAGGATGAACCAGATCCTGACAGAGCCTCTGCCGATGTTTCCAGAGCCTCTATTGAAGAACATCCTATCACAAATGCAAGTCCTCAATCCACAATCATTTCAGGACCATCCACATCTAATACACCTACATCCACCTCTACTCCACTAGAAGTTGTTCAATCTTCAAGCATCTCAGACTTACCTTCACCTCAAACTCCAATCATCTCTCCACAACCCTTAAATGAAATTACTCATGATCTCCCTACACCTATTCCTATTTTTGAACCTCTTAAAGAAATCAGCTCTACCTTTAACCTGCCTCATGCCATAAAATGGACAAAAGATCACCCACACTCTCAAATCATTAATGATCCCTCTGATGGTGTCAAAACCAGAGCCACTGCCAACTACTGTTTGTTCACCTGCTTTGTAAGTGAAATTGAGCCAAAGAAAATTGAACAAGCCTTAGCTGATCCATTCTGGGTAGAAGCTATGCAGGATGAGCTAATCCAGTTTGACATAAACCATGTATGGACTTTGGTACCTCTGCCAAATGGGAAACTAGCAATTGACACTAAGTGGGTGTTCAAGAACAAGAAGGATGAACAAGGTGTTGTAGTTAGAAACAAAGCAAGGCTTGTTGCTCAAAGGTATTGCCAAGAGGAGGGAATTGATTATGAAGAGACCTTTGCTTCTGTAGCTAGACTAGAGGCTATAAGAATCTTTTTAGCCTTTGCAGCTCACAGAGGGTTCAAGGTATTTCAGATGGATGTCAAATCCGCCTTTCTGAATGGTCAGTTGAAAGAAAAGGTATATGTCAAGCAACCTCCTGGTATTGAAAGTGATAAGTATCCTAACCACGTCTACTTCTTGGACAGAGCTCTGTATGGTCTGAAACAAGCCCCCAGAGCCTTGTAACATCCCGTTTCCATTCCATTAGGAATTAACCTCTTTGGTCAAGTTAGTAAATTTTGGTGCTGTTTATGTAACATTTAGGTGCAAGGGCCTAAAGGTTATTGTAGAAAGTGGGAGTTCAACTATGTCATGTGTCTAAGTAGACTTATAAGCCCAATTTTCCTTCCAATCTTCATTCACAACTTTGGAGAGAGACCTAGGGTGTTGGCGTTTTCTTAAAGCAATTGGAAGAGAAGATTCGTTCAATCGATTTAGCAAGTAGCAAGAATTCATCGTTGGTGTCTCCCTTAAGGTAATTTCGTGTTGTTTACGTATGCTAGTGTCAAGTTGTTGTGGGTCAATTGTTAGTCAATTCCAAGGGTTAGGGTTCTTATGGTTGATGATGAAATTGGTGATCTATGGGTCACCAATTGACGTTGTTTCGGTGTTATTAAGATGCTCATTAGTGAGGTTATGTTAAGGGATCAAAAAGCATGTTTAATTGGGTAGTTTTGGTGCAAAAATCGATGGCAAGGATGAGGTTCTGGACCTTGGATCGGAATTCCGTCGAAAAATCGATTTTGGGATCTAGAGGTGCTTCGCGGCGCGAAGGGAGGCCCTCGCACCGCGAAGCTGTGCTGCGCAGTGCCGCGAGGCTTCGCGGCACGAAGCCTGAAGCTTCGCGAACGCGAAGACCTATCTGTTTCGAATTTTGAACTTTTTCCGTTAGGGATCGATTGGGGTTTTCGGGTTTATAAACCCCTAGGGGATATTAATACATGATGTTCCGTGAAGTTCGAGAGTAATTGGACTAGCGTAGCTAGATCATTTTGGCTTAGGGGTCGGGGTTTACCTTTGATTCCATATTGGGTCGAGTTTGATATGTGTGTCAATGTATGTGTATTATAGGTGTTTGAGCTTCTACGTGTGTCCTTATAACAAGTGTGTGATATCAGACTTCACTACAAGGTGAGTACACTAACCTACGTTCACGATTGCTATGTTCATGATCATGTAGTATGTGTTGCTATGTAACTGACATGTAATTCTTATTATAGTACCTATGGTGGTGGTTCACCCCTAGGGAAGTTGGATTGTAAGGCCTGGTACCAGTGTTTGTCATGATACTTGATGCGGTAAATATTATATATAAAAACGTAACCAAGTTTTAACCTCAAAATTGCCTAACCACTATTACCACATTCACAGGCAAGCGTACCTGATCGCGAGTAATATAGTGTAGGAAAGTCCAGGTATCGTTCTTACCACTAGAAATAGTTAAGCTAGATATTTACCAAAGTATTAATTAATTAATCTAAGAAAAGAGGTTTGCTTTTTGAAAAGGATTTTTATTTATAAAAGACTAAAACAATAAATAACTAAACCTAACCAAGAAGTTGGAAAACTGATAAACAAACAAACATCAGAGACAAGTGCATTCATTATGATTAACCTATCAGATGATTAACATGAGATCTATGATTATTGTAGGAATTTAAGCAAAAAACACCTAGCATGAATATCTGTGATTATCGACCAGGTTGGTCTCCCGGCCTAAATATAGGGACTAGTTGTCAGGCAGTCTAGTAAAAGTCACCCTAATCAATTCCAAGTCGTGGACCCTATAATCCAATCTACTCTCGATCCAAGTAAATTGCTTACCATGTCTCTCTGCGTCACCAAAGCAAAAGGTAAGGGAGGTAGGACTCTTATTCATTAATTGTCAGATAACAAATAAAATTCCAACCAACGAATTCAAGTAGCCACAGTTAAAACACCAAAATAGGAATCACAAATAATCATTCAATAAACCATAAAATCTATTAAGAACTTAATCCATAATCAAAACATCATTCAAGTTCACAATGAAACACAAAGAGAAATTAATACGTAGACATATTAATCATAAATGCATAAACAAACCAACTATAGACCGGTAGATTTGTTGTAGCATTCCCTCGAATCATCTCCTCTGTAGTTGTCATATCGAGCCTCCGGCTTCTTGTTGGAAACCCTAAGTGGTTCCCATCCTACTGACCTAAACTAATTATTGAGAGAAAACTGAATTGTGAGATCTGTTGGATGATTAAAACTGAATGGCCAAGGCTTCTATTTTTATTGGAGTGGGCAGGCTCGTTTAGCGTTCGCGAAACGGCAGGTTCGCGGTGCTAAACGGCACAAGATTGCTTTTGCGGCGCGAAACGGGCAGCTAGATCTTCCAGAATGTTCTATTTTGGTGATCTTTTCCTTTTATTAGAGCTTCCAGAATATTCCTTTGATCATTCCCTCCTTTAGCGGCGCGAAACTTTCCTTAGCGGCGCGAAATCCAACGGATGGAATATTCTAGATTATTCTGTCTGATATCCTTCCTTAGCAGCTGAAGATATTTTCTTTGGGAGGAAGGCAACTTGATTGGAACATTCTAGAATAATCTAGAGCTGATATCTTTGCCTTATCTGATCAGATCAGATCATTTCTTTGGGAGGAAGCAACTGACTTGGAAGGGAAGAAAAGCTCATAAATAGAAACCAAATAAATGATTTTTCCATTTCTTCACAAAGAATCCACTTTTGACGCTTTTTACCCTCTTTTTCCACTTTTTCGCACAACTGCCTCCAAAACCTACAATATTACAAAACAAGCCCTTTTAGTAGCAATCTTGTCTAGATTAGGCCCAAAACATAAACAAAATTGAGGAATTGATGTGAGTGAAACATGTATAATTTTGGAGTTATCAATACTCATGATGATTGCATCTTGAGTAAAGGGTCACGATACATGTTCAGTTTACAGTTTATGCTAGTGGTTGTTTATGTACAAGCATAGAGCCTAGGTTTGTGCTCTCTAAGCTTTAATGCTTAACCCGTTGTGGTTTATGTGGTTTAGTGACAGGTACCTCTTCCAAGGATAAGGGAAAGGCACTTGCTTGATGGCTCGGTTCGGTTCAGTTCAGAGGCTTAAGAAGAATTTGGAAATGGATTTAAATTACCTTTATTGAGATGTTTTGGGCACAGTTGAGATAATCTTGGAATTGTTTTCTTTTAAGTTTAATTACGTTGGACCCGTTTTTGGGAAAATTGTTACATTCACATTTTATTTAAAGCTTTCGCATTTTGGTTACTTATTTCCGTTAAATATTTGTTAAAAATGAAAATGGTTGTTACAATTGGTATCAGAGCCTAGGTTTGAGGGATTCGGGTGTTCACGGGTAGTAATTGTAACGCCCCATAATTTTAGGTAAATATAGTTACCTTAATTAGTTTAATTTTCTTTCCTTTTTATGTTTTCTTGTTCGGTAAGTTAGTTAATTAAAAAGGGGGCTGGTTAGGATTTTCTTGTTAGACAAGTCGGGCCCGTAGATCGTGTGTGTGCTTTCAGTCGGGCTTTCCTCTCTATATATGTCGGGTGTGATTAACCTAGAGGGACACGTTAGAAAGCGAAAACCCTAACAGTCGTATTCTCTTTCTCTCTCTCTTTCTGATCAGCTCTCTCTCTCCTCTCTCTCCTCTCTCTTCTCTACTGCTGCCAAAAGGAGACCGACGTCTCTCTCTCTTCTTCTCATCAGCAGCAGCAGGGCAGAGGCAGGCGACACCTCTGCTTCTTCTTTCTCTTTTCTGATCAGCAGCAGGTAAGGTCAGGAGGGGGGATCGCCACCCTGCTGTCCCTCTTCTCTCCTCTCTTTCTTTCGATTTAAGTAAACCCCACAAGGCTGAAACCTTGTGGGTTAGTAGGGGCTGTTGTGTTTAGTTGAATAAGCTCTTATGTTTGTTTTCATCTAATTAATTTAGGGTTGTTGGATTCTTTGTGATTCGGGGAAAACTCGAGTAGGTGTTTCTGTTAACAAGAATTTGAGGTGAGTTCCTTATCTTATTATGATGAGATTATTTGTGCCTTACTTTGTTGGATATTGTGATTGGTTGGTTATCACTCGTACGTTTTTGTAAGTTTGATATAATGCTTGTGATCCATTTATTGGTGAATATGTTCATGATGTACTTGTTATGTGTGTGGATTGTGTTGTGGGCTTTAGCCTAGTCCCTAGATAAGTGTCATTGGCCTGGACGTCGGGTGCGGAGCGACTTTGTCTAGCCAAGTATTCACGGCCAGACCTGGAACTCGGGTTTGGAGTGACCTTGGGGCACCTGGATGTCGGGTGTTGGGCGTGGGGGACCTGTAGTCCCCTTGGAGGTGCATCTGTTGTATCGGTTAAGGGTTGGGTCTTCGGGCTATGTTTGGTGTGATATGTTTATGTGGGTCGGGGTGTGGGTTCAATTAATTGATTTGTAATAAGATATAGGGATTCACTAAGCGTGTAGCTTACCCCCCCCCCCCCCCATCTTTCCAGATTGTGCAGGTGCGAGTACTTCGGATACTAAAGGCAAGGGCGTGGCGTGACAGTGCTCTCGGAAGATCTCGAACTCCTAGTTTAATTAGAACATAGTTATTTCGTTTTATTAAATTAATTTGGATCCGGGATTGGTTTTAGCTTTCCGTTAACTATTTGAATTTCGCTTATGGATTAAATTTATTATTTTGGCGGCAAAGTTTGTTATGGTTATTTTTCAGACGGGTATTTGAAATAAATGCAAGTTTGTTATTAAACTTTATTTATTTTCTTAAGGAAAACTTTTAAAAATTTATTTGAAAATTTAAGAGCGTTACATGAATACTTGAACTCAAACCCAAGAGTTCGTGTTTTTCAAAACAAAGTAACCAAAGAAAAAGAAAGAATTTGTTTTAAGAAAAGGATTTAGAGCTAAACTGAGATCCGGAGCATCAAGACGGGTGTGAGCACCCTAAACTCTAAGGGTTAAGAGTAGGCATGATATGTTATTATGTATGAGCATCATTAGATGTTATGCTTGGTTGTTACGAATGCCATCGTTATGTATTTGAGCTTATGTTGACACGATAATAAATGGAGCTACTATGTTGTTATTGTGAATGCATGTATAGTGTCATAATGATTATGATGATGTATGAAGTGTTATGTTATGTGAATGGATGATTGATGCATGTGAGTCAATGAAATAAGTGGAATTGCCTATGACACTATGGTTTGAAGTAGCCATTACTAAGAGTGCTAGCAGTAGTACATGTTATGTGTTATGTGTTATACGTTATGTGGTTGAGCCAAGTTTAGGAAGTGACTTTATCATGATGACGGAGAAGACCAAATGTGTAGGGTGTAATTATAATGGTATAAGGGCCCATACCATTTCAATTACATTGTACTATTGGGGCTCGATGGAATTGTGAGAAGAGTTTATGAACTGAACGACGACTAACTAAGAAGGGATAGGAGCATGTAGCTTTTAAGCTAATTAAGAGGGGTAGTATGGGATATCTACTAAAAATGTCCCCTGTTTCTGATGTAAATGTTATTAGTATCTAAAGAGTCTTTTGGTTGAATCAGTATGGTGACCACTAGAAGGAGCAATGGCCATTCAAATGCAGATGAGGACCAGGAAATCCCTGATATGAGGAGCATAATCGCTTCCCAAGTAGGGGAAGTACTTCATGATATTCTACCTGGCCTCTTCGAGCAGATGAAGAGGGAAATGACTGAGATAGTAACCCAGTAGGTGGGGACTGCAATTGCGGGACGAGGGAACGAAGCGGGTAGCTCCCAGCCGGGGCATACGAGGGCAGTGATGTATAAGGACTTTTCGGCGTGTCAGCCGCTGAAGTTCGAAGGAGAGAAAGACCCAATCATCTTCGCTCGATGGATCTCCGAGATAGAGGGAGCCTTCTTGACTAGTTTCTGTCCGGCAGACGTGAAGGTGAGATTTACCGCAAATCTGCTTAGGGGACCGGCAAAGGATTGGTGGAATGTGGTTAATGGCTCCAGAACTCCAGAGCAGATTGGAGCTCTCACTTGGGAAGAGTTCACCGAGATGTTCAGGGCGGAGTTTGCACCACAGATAGAGGTGGAACGACTTACCACAGAGTTCCTACAGATGGTTCAGACGATAGAGACAGTGAATGAAATCACTGAAAAGTTTTGGAGCGGTCCCTATTATGTCGGGAGTACATTCAGAATGAGAGAATGAAAATGTACCGTTACGGTCAAATCCTGAAGCTAGAAATCAGGGAATTCGTGTTAATGGCAGACTGTTTGACTTTTCAGCAGATGCACGAGAGGGCCAGAGCAAGGGAGCTAGAGCTCGAGCGCCAGGGGAAAAGGAAGACGGTTGAGGCAGTGCCGTCTCAACCACAGCCGGCCAAGAAGTTCAGGCCCTCCGGCCAGAAAGGGGAGGTGCAGAAGGATTACCCACGTTGCTCGAAATATGGGAAGCATCATCCAGGGGAGTGTAGGATGGGCTCGGGAACCTGCTATAAATGCGGGAAACCGGGACATCTCAGCCATGATTGCAAGGTGACCCCAAAGATATGTTTCAAATGCTTTCAACCGGGTCACTTTGCAAATGAATGCCCCACGATAGTCGGACAGACAGACAGCGGGATCCGCGCCCGTAAAGGCTTTGGAGGGAGATCCGAGCAAGAAGATGGAAGCCCCAAAAACTCGTGCTAGAGTTTTCCAGTTGACCGCAGAGCAGGTAAAGGACGAGCTGGACGTTGTTACAGGTATCTTTCAAGTAAATTCGAGGCTTGCTTTAGTTTTATTTTCTTCCGGGGCGACGAAGTCTTTTGTTTCCTTGTCATTCTGTAAAAAAAATTATGAATGTAAAGGATAAGTTAGACAGTCCGTTAGAGGTAGAGATCGCGGACGAGGAATTCTGTCTGTGTAAGAATTTATTTAGGGGCAATGTAATAGAGATAATGGGAGTCGAGTTTAGTATTGATCTCATTCCGATACCTATGAGGGAGATCAATGTAGTGGCAGGAGTCGATTGGTTGAGTCGAAATGGGGGTCATATTGATTGTGAAAATGAGCGGGTAGTGATTCGGAACCCAAGTGGGGGAGAATTAACTATCGTGAGTGAAAGACGAAAGATATTACCAAAATTGTGTACCCTAGCCAAAGCCATAAAACATGTACTGCAAGGAGGTAGCAGCTATTTGGTCTACGTGGCGGACAGTCGGATCTAGGCAAAGAAGAAGACAATGGCTGATGTTCCTGTGGTTTGTGAGTTTCCGGATGTCTTTCTGGAAGACTTGCCAGGAGTTCCTCCAGAGAGACAAGTAGAGTTCAGAATAGACTTGGTTCCGGGGGCCGTGCCAATAGCGAAAACTCCTTATCGTTTGGCGCCTCCAGAAATGCAAGAGCTTTCGAGTCAGTTAGAAGAACTGCTAGAGAAAGGTTTCATTCGCCCGAGCAGTTCACCGTGGGGAACTCCGATTTTGTTCATCAAAAAGGACGGATCGATGAGGATGTGCATCGATTATTGTGAGCTCAACAAGCTTACGGTGAAGAATCGATACCCACTACCGAGGATCGATGATCTCTTTGATCAACTTCAAGGAGCCGATTGGTTCTCGAAGATAGATCTTCGATCGGGGTACCATCAGTTGAAAGTAAGGGAAGAAGACGTGCACAAAACGGCGTTCAGGACCAGATACAAGCACTTCGAATTCGTAGTCATGCCGTTTGGGTTGAAAAATGCACATGCGGCGTTCATGGACCTCATGAACCGAGTATGTAGACCCATGTTGGATAGGTCAGTTATCGTGTTCATTGACGATATTATGATCTACTCCAAGTCGAAAAAATATCATGTTGAGCATTTACGGGAGGTGTTAGAGACCTTGCGAAGGGAGCAGTTTTATGCAAAGTTCTCTAAGTGCGACTTCTGGTTGTAAGAGGTTCAGTTTTTGGGACACCTTATGAACTGGGAAGCGATCAAGGTCGACCCGGCAAAGGTCGAGGCAGTCATGACACTTTCCAGCGAGATCTACCATAACCTTATCTTCCTCACTCCAATCTTTTAACTCTTTAGGCTTATAGTACTCAAGTACCTCTGCAGTTGTAGCAGTGGCCGGTACTCTAGGGACAATGGTGTAAGGAACATAAGGAGGATTATGAAGGTACTCAGTGATCCTTGGGTGAATTCCCTTAAGGGATCAACAAACAAACAAAGTTCAACGTGATAGATTGTCAGTCAGCATACAATGCAATCCTAGGACGACCTTGCATATGATACGAAAGCAGTACCCTCAACTTACCATCAGGTGATCAAATTCCCTTCTCCATGGGGAATTCATGAAAAGAAATTAAGAATAAGAAGAAAATTGCTCAAGAATGTTATAAGATCACTATGAGATCGCGGTCATAAAACTTACGATGATACTAAAAGACAGTCAAATCCACTAATTCTCAAGTCTCACATACATGAACGTAACACACTACAAGAGGTATGATTTCTATTCCCTTTTTCAATATGATTTCATGATATTATAACAAATACTGACTTAAGCATCGGAGTGCTGTTGGTCAAACCAACGGCCACCCGCTGACATTCTTTGTCTTGTAGAAAACGCACGATTTCACTAAAAACGCACGATTGCATTTGGACACATGACTTCGCTTAAACGTACAAAACCCCAAGGTGCTTACCTCCTTCACCTTCAACATCATGGACTTCAGGGCTGTTCTGAAGTTTCCCGACTATCCCATTGGCAAAAATTCATATGAGCCAATTCCCTCAAATGAAGTGCCGATCGACTTCCTGGATGAGATCAACTACCAATGAAAGAAAAATGATGATGGCGTCGAAATCAAGACACTGGAGATGTTCAACGAAACCGCATGTCGATGAACTATGTCTTTACCCACATCATCCAAGGGCTTTCTAGAACGGTGGGCACTCACAATCACAGATCTACTGCTTCTGTTCAGATGTTCCACTCCTTGATCAAGAACAGGAAGATCGACTACACCAAGATACTATATGAGGACCTGCTCAACAAACTTCGAGTCAAGACCAGGTCTGCCAAAGCCTCTTTCAAATCCAAGATCAGGGAAGAAGGTGTTCTCTATCCCCGCTTCCTCTCAGTCATCCTGGAACAATCACTGGGAAGAGGTACCCCCAAAGGCGATTGCAAGTATTCCTCAATCAGGGAATCCATCCTGGGCGCTCGCGAGTTTGAAGGTGCTCCATCCCTTCATGATGTTCTCGCTCCTTCCCTGTGAGTAACAATGACCATGGAGTCAGGTTTGATCTCTTCCCTTAACTCATCCAAACCTCCTTCTTCTATTTCTATAGTTATGCCAGTGACTAACCCCTCACTGACTTCCGCAGCTATACCTTCCTCTCCTTCGCATAAGCCACCACCATCCACAGCTACTCCAACTTCCCCTCCTGCAAAGAAGAAGAAGAAGATGACCATTAGCATAGATAGTAGAAAAGAGAATGTGTTCACACGACAATTAGCATAGATAGTATTCCTACAGCTATTTCAAAACTTTTTTCCAAATGAATAAAAAGTAGAAAAGAGAATGTGTTTTATTTTTCAAATATAGAGATAACTCCAAAAATAATCATCGTTTGACATAACCAATAAAAACCTTAAAAACAAGAATTTGAATGAAATATTTTAATATTATAATTAATATTAAAAATAAACATAAACTTTTCTTTAAATATTTTTTATTTTCAATTCTCTATTTCATAATTATTTAGAGGATACTCTCTTACCCTCCCTGTAAGAAGCTTTCTTTAGGGGAAGGAAAATATTAATTTTGTCGGGATATAAAAAGGAGCTGTTTTGTTAAAAAACATTGAAAACGTGAAAAAAGTATACAAAAGAAAGCAGAGACAACAACAACACTGAAACCTGCATTCAAATTTCATTTCTGCTACCACACTCCCTCCCTTCCCCAAATTCGAAACCCCAAAGGTATGTAATTTCTAAAATTCCAAGATCTAACAAGTTGGTTTTCTTTCAATTTATGCTTTTAGAATCGAAAATGGATCTGATATTTGGAACAATCTCCATATTTCGACCAATTTTTTAATCACTAATGAACCCTAGTTTTCGTGCCCCCTTTCTTCGTTCCTTCTCCTTGTTGTTTGTCTCAATTCATGTGATGTGTGTTTGAATTATCTGTAGTTAGGGTTTTAAAATGTTTAGGTTTTGTTTGTATTTGTGTTAAATTTGGTGATGTTATTACTGAAGGGTTGAATTTAATTTTATGCCTTTTATTCAAGTCTATTTGAATGCAGTTTTCAACTGCAAGTCTGCAAGTTGTGGTACAGGTTTGCTCTGTGCATGTTTCGGGTTTTTTTTTTACTTTTTAGCTGATTAGAAATGGTGGGTCTGTGAACCCATCTTTCGTTGTGAACGTGAGAACCACAAATTGGGTTCAAATGGCACCACATGGCAATACTCAGTCTGAATATTCATGCTTTATTCAGACTAAATAAAGCTTGTATTCAGTCTCAATGAATAAAACTTTACTCAGTCTGAATAAAGAGTAGGCGCCGATTCAGATTGCCACGTAGCGTGATTTTGTTGGTCCTCACTTTCACAATGAAAGATGAGTTCACATTTGAACTTTCCTATATATATATATATTTGTGGTTCAAGTTTCTTCTGTTACATGTTTTGGGTTTTTAATTTTTAGCTGATTAGAAATGCTGGGTTTCGTTGTCCTAATTCAATGGGTATATTTTTCAGGTGATGACAATTGCGGTTCTCTTCTGGGAAAATTTGAGTTTTTGAAAATTGGGAGAACTCTTGATTTCCATGGAGCATACTTTTGGTTCTGATTCTGTTCCTGTGGACAAGACAAAGGTTCTGACGGTTAAGCCATTGAGATGTCTTGTTCCAATTTTTCCATCGCAATCGGATCCTTCTGCACCACCGCAGTCTTCTCCATTTGCGTCGGTCCCTCCAACCGGGCCATTTCCGCCAGGCTCTGCACCGTTCTTCCCCTTCTATGCCTCAACCGAGTCTCAAAGGCAAGGCAGTGGACCAGCTACGGGTGGTAGGTCTTACCCGATCCCGTCACCAGTTCCTTTAAATTCTTTTAGGACACCGGTAACAGCATCGAGAAATGGTGAAATAGGGACATCAAAAAGGAACTCAAGGAATCATACAACTGCAGTAGACGAGGATGGATATAGTCAGAGTGATGGTTATGGCAACAGCTTTGGTATGGATGGCAGTGATGATGAGAAAAAGCCAAAAACTCGCCGAAAGTCCAAGGCTGCAGCTGGGATTGCTGTTTCCAATTCCGAGATCGACATCGACTCATACGTCACTGATCTATTGAGATCTTTTAATCTCTTGGAAATTGATACTTTTCGTCAAGCTGACAGTGACAAGGAGTTGGTCGGACGTGTGCTCGTGGTTTACAATATGCTCCGGAGAAAGATCACGCAACTCGATGATACAAAGGAGTCTGTTCCAGGAGCATCACGGCGCCCTGACTTGAGGTCAGGTACTATTTGTATGAATAAAGGAGCTCGGGCTAACGTCAAGAAGAGGATTGGAGCTGTACCTGGTGTTGATGTCGGTGACATTTTCTTTTTTCGGTTTGAATTGTGCTTGGTGGGATTGCATGCTCCAAGTATGGCCGGAATAGATTATATGGGTGTTAAGTTCTCAGCAGACGAAGAGCCCGTGGCCGTCAGTATTGTTTCCTCAGGAGGGTATGAAGATGAAGGGGACGATGGCGAAGTGCTGATATACAGTGGCCAAGGGGGTGTTCAGAGGAAAGATAAACCACAGATGGATCAAAAACTAGTAAGGGGTAACCTTGCTCTCGAGAAGAGCTTGCACAGGGCTAACGAGGTCCGAGTCATTCGGGGTATTCGGGATTTTGCCAATCCTACTGGCAAGGTATATGTCTATGACGGCTTATACAAAATACACGAGTCTTGGATTGAGAAAGGGAAGTCTGGTTGCAATGTTTTTAAGTACAAATTGGTTAGAGTTCCAGGACAGCCCGAGGCATTTACGTTATGGAAATCAATTCAGCTATGGAAGGATGGTGCTACTACAAGGGTTGGGGTAATTCTGCCCGACCTTACTTCTGGGGCTGAAAATTTACCTGTTTGCCTTGTAAACGACGTGGATAATGAGAAGGGGCCTGCTTATTTTACGTACTCATCCAGTCTAAAGTATAGAAAGCCATTTGCTTCGACCAAAACTTCTATAAACTGCAGCTGCTCAACTGGATGCCAACCTGCCACTAACTGCCCTTGTGTTCAGAGAAATGGAGGCTATATGCCGTATACCTCACTTGGTGTTCTTCTCAGCCATAACTCGTTGATTCACGAGTGTGGTAAATCTTGTTTATGCCCTCCTACCTGCAGGAACCGAGTTTCCCAAGCTGGTCTGAAACTTCGTTTAGAGGTGTTCAAAACAAGGGATAAGGGTTGGGGACTTAGATCTTGGGATCACATCCGTGCAGGAGCTTTTATATGTGAATATGCAGGCGTAGTTATTGATTCTTCGACGGTGGAGGAAAATGGAATCGACCCTGATGACAATTACGTTTTCGATGCTACTCGCTCCTTTGATGCTGTGGAATCTGTGCCTGTTGATGAACCCCAAAGTTTCCATTTCCTTTAATTATTAGTGCCAAAAATGAGGGAAATGTGGGCCGTTTTATGAACCACAGCTGCTCGCCTAACGTGTATTGGCAGCCGGTTGTGCGTGAGAATCACGATGAATCGTATCTCCATGTTGGCTTTTATGCAATCAAACACATTCCTCCTATGCAGGAATTAACGTATAACTATGGAATGGTACGGGCTGACAAAGCTGGCTCGCAGAGGAAAAAGTGTCTATGTGGAACGCCGAGATGCAAGGGTTCTTTTTACTAGTGATCTCGAAAGAACTTTGCAAGGATGATGCATGCGGAATGGAGTCTCCTGTAAAAGGTAGCCATCTTTTTTTAGCCCTCTTATATTAATTGGTCATTTTGTTTTATTTTGCTTTTTGTTTGTCCTATCAATGTAGATGCATATTGTGAATTTGTGACTAATTTAACTATAGCAGGTAACATAAAACCATCTTTTTGATGATTCGTAGCTCTAAAATAATCTGATTCATCTTTGATCATCTTCAAATCTTCTGGATTTTTGGATCTTATTTAGTGTAAGCTTATTTTGTGGTCGTAGACAGGTGCATGTGTATTGCTGCCCCCATCATATGCAGGGTGAAAGACTAATATCGTCTTTATAAGTAGATCCTGTATGCTCAGTTTGAACTTTGGTTACATATTTTAATTGGAACTACTGAACTACAACTAAATTTAAGAAAGAAGACAATTTGTTATTAGTCTATTATTCTCTTATGTTTTTTTAGTCTAGCCTAATGGGAATATATATGGTATTATGGTCCATGCATATGAAACATGGATCAGAACAACCTCTAGATCATGATGTGTTTTGGTTTGAGCAATGATGAGCTTCATAGAGGTTGATGGCATTGTAAAATATTCTTTAAAAGTAGAGACACCAAAATGCTTGGAAGGTACCTAATTACTAATATTCAGGACTTGTTAGATGATTGATGCAAAAAGTATTGTCAAGTCGCTCAATGCTAATAGTTAGTATGGGAGTCATAGTGCTCAATCATAAACTAGAGACGATGTTTAAAGGTTCTCCATGATTAAAATGAGAAGACAAGGGATGATTTATTTGCACAAGGAAATCCTAATATTTGAAGTACATGACATGGGTTTGTGGTAAGGAATACATAGCAAAACTCTTTAATGATGCAACGGAAAAACATAACAAAGTTGATGGGATATTAACACTTCTCAAGTTGACGCACAAATATCTATTAGGCCAATTTGTTGCTTTATGAACTCGGTATTAGTTTTCAATAAGGGGTTTGTTAGGATATTAGCTAGGTGATACTTCGTACCCTTAAAATGAATAGGTCGTTAAGGCACCATAGTAGTCATGGCCATCATCGTTACATGGCACGTGGTAGTGGTGCATGTGGCACATAATTTTTCAACACAATTGAAACCATATGGTAATCGGCCTTCCACTATATTTCAAAATCTTAAGCTCACACTTTCATATAGAAAATCATTAAATGACTTAATTAAATTAACCAAATGCTTACTTTTTTTTGAACGGTTGCTTACTCTTTACATTGACCTATCACAGACAAACCGAAATAGTTGATGGATAAAAGTGACCATCAAGTTATTTAAGTTCGGAAGCATGAGGCGGGACGTAACCCTTGAGGCGGAAAGTAAAATAAACAATATATATATATATATATATATATATATATATTAATACATATCTAATAACAATATTAAAATCTCAAATAATGTAGTTGATATTATAAACTTTTAGTTTATCACTTACTAAAAATACATAATATAATATAATATATACAGAGTAAGTAAGCCTATCTGGAGGGTGGACAATGGACACAAAATGTAATATATATATATATATATATATTAACCAACAGAATACTGTCAATACACAATGCTGTAAATAGATTATATTTCCTTAATCATATGTATGTATGTATGTATGTATGTATGTATATTTAGCTCCTCTTCACTTTGAATATAAATATTTATATATGTATGTGTGTTTGTATATGTATATGTATATAGTGTGGGTGACTTGAGAATCAAATAAGTGCTTGTAAAAAGTCAACAAGTAGAGATGACATGTAAAATAGAATTGCAGAAGAACTCGTGAAGGGCTTGAGGAGACGAGCATGAGGGAGCACAATGAAACCTACTTATTTTAAACCGTAAATACCTAACATACGAGCATCGCCTCAGCCCCTGTCTCAATGCCTCATGCGCCTCAAAACCGCCTCAGTGGTTCGAGGTGGATGCCCCATCTAACTTGGAAGAGGTGCCGCCTTGCCTTGAGGCGTATGCCTCTACCGATCTTTAAAACCATGGTGATCTTTATACAATTAGGAATGTTTTAGTGTTTGAAATCAATGCTATTACTGAGATTCAAGACCATGAATTTATACAAGACGTTACTGAATCAACTATCTTAAGTTCTCTAATCTAAAGGTGATTTTGTTTATGTAACATATTGTATCCATGATGCCCACCATCAAGGAAAACGTAGATGTTGATCTTGCCTACTTTGTTACAAATGTAGTCAATACGAGTCCTATTTACTACTTCTGTCAAATGTTTTCTAAGGTAGCTTTTGATGCGTAGACTTGACCGAAAAGGACTTGACTTATTGTCTTTTCTAGGTTTGGTACGACTAGTACATGGTTGGACTAATTGTGTGGCTGGACAGGACATGATAAAACTATTAAAATGGCCCTATTATCCCTAAAATGTTATTAATGTCATATAATAGTTATCAGTGACACAAATGAACTAAATATTTAAATGATTTTATTTCTTTAAAATTAGAAAAAATCACATATATCATCCATGAAAAAATCACATTTTTGATATCCAACGGATGCAAGGGCCGATGATGGTTTGCTGCAAATGAGATGAGCAACTGAACATAAGTAAGCTTAGAAACTGCAGGGTGAGTGTTGGTAGTTGGCCCCCTACTGCCAAACGTATCTTTTGGCAACAGGGCAATCTTTAAGTTGAGCCACAGATCCATGTGGTTGAAGTTTAAGTACAAACATCCATTTACACTCGATTTCCCTGTTGTAAGCGGCCAAAGTTACCAATGTCTATGTTCCATTATGATTGAAGGCATTCATTTCTTCAATCATAGCATCATGACATCTGGAATGAGCCAATGCTTCATCAACAATATTAGGAATGGATAGTGAATCTATTTTGGCAATGAAGGAACAAGAAGAGATAGACGCTTGATCTTAAGAAACAAAGGAAACAGTGGGAATATGGGATACGTACAAGCATGTTTACCTTTAGGTACCCTCATGATAGTGTAGCGGAACACTAGTTGGATTTGTGGACGAAGACAGAGGTAGAGGATCAAGATTTGTCGTAGAAATATGTCGCCTGTGATAAACTTGAACAACAGGTGGATGGTCGGCTCTGAAGTGTGCTTAGGAGTAGATGCACGAGCAGGCTGTGCACAATTCTCAGGAGTAGGTGGAAGATTATCCTATAGAGATATTTTAGGAGCAATTGGTGGTGGACATTAGAAAGAAAGGAATATTTTCGTTGCAACAGTATTTTACTATTTCAGGACACGACATAACGATTTAGCGTGGGAGAGTAACATCATTTCCCTTCAAGGTATTAAAGTATGGAAATTGGAAACGTGCGGCGAGGTGTAGGGGTTGAGGAAGAAAATAAAAATATTTTCTTTTATTTTATGTAATACACATCTTTGATTTAGCAGCTTTATAAACAAGATACACAGATTTTTTTTTTAGTTTATACTTGCATGTGGCAGCAGAATATACGAAAATACTACAAAACATTACAAAAATAGTAAGTATATACTTGTAAGTAGCAACATATATAGTTATATACTTGTATAGTAGTACAGTTGCATTGTACATAGCAACAATTGTAATAAACAGGAAGTATACTTGCACAACTTTTATAAATAAATACTTAAATAGGGTGCCATCAGGAGAAACAAAGAAACTATGTGGAACATATATAAAATTCCAGCACAACCTTTATAAATAAAATAGCTAAATAGAAGTTCCTCACTAAATAATGTAGCACAAGATTTAGTCTTGTTTAAAATTTAAATAAAGAATAATCCTACCTATTAACTCATATACAAACTACACCTATATGCATAAAACATTCCAGGGACATACACCTTAGTCCCTCCTCACCTATCAAAGGTGTATGACCCCATCAGAGCATTACGATGCAACACCTCACACATGGGTTTTGGCTGCACTTTGAGGCTCATGCCATGGCCAATTTTAAAACAATGGTACCTTTTTTGGAGAAGCGAAAATCCAAGTAGTAAGGGACTTTAAATATTTTCGATCAAGCTTTGTGATTTGAGGTCTACCATCTCAAGTAAGACACTTTAAATATTTTTTATTTGAGGTCTACCATCTCACTGATTCCAGCTTATGCCCTCTTTCAACTTCTGAGTTCAACTTCTGCCTTCGACTCCACTCACTGACTTCCTACTCCTCGATTTCAACGAAAACTAAATATTTATTAGTTTTACAATTTACTGATTTTTGCTTGTTTTGTTTGATTTAGGTATTGTTTTGTTTGATTTTTGATTGTTCTGTTTAACTACTGTTTTTAGCTACTGGTTTTGCATTCGTAGATGCTCCTAAACTATGTGGTGTGTTTTGAACTATTGCTGGTGTGGTTTGAAACTTACTTTGTATTGTTTGACTTTATAGTTGATATGTATTAGGCATAAAATATATTGCGTTATACATATTCATATTTAATTTATGAACCTATTTTTTATTTTTTCCGCAATTGACCGACTGTATTTCCGCAATCGACCATGTTAACTGCCTAGGGTCTCATTAAAAAAGTACTGAAAATGGAATATCAGTACCAAGAACCATTGAGCTTGGCTGTCAACATAGGAGGATTGATGAAGAATGCCATATTGAAATAGGTAGGATTGAAAAGATTCAATAATATGTGTGTATATATAAATATTGTTCTGAAATTCTAACTATGCAGTCTGAACTGAAATACGTGTATATTTCAACAAGAAAGAACAAAAAGTTGTGAATACTTAAGATTGATTTTTCATTAAATAAAGCCTAATACAAGAGTAGTCATCAACAAGATAACGAAATACTTCAATTCAGTGTTGGTAGTAACAGGATACAGACACTAAACATAGAATGAGCTAACTCAAAGGGAACCTTTTTATTGATTCAAGGACTTGCATGAATGTGATGAAGGTCTTGCAAATTGACAATAATCACACCCTAAAGACTACAAATGAGTAAATTGTGGGCATGGCTTCTTCAAAATTTGGAGAGAAGGACGACCTAATAGACAATGCACCTTAAACGGGGATATATGACCTAATAGACAATGCACCTTCAACGGGGATATATGACCTAATAGACAATGCACCTTCAACGGGGATAAATGACCTAGGGCATAAGAAGGAGCTCAGAGGTTGAGGTTCAAAATCGAAGTGCCCATCTGATTTCTGTCTTTTACCAAAGAATTTGCTGTCAGAAAATCAAAATCGTAAAAAAACACAATGATTAGGGAAAGAATTGAGACTTTATACGATGAATTAATGAAAAAATTAGGTAGGCTCTACCCACATTATAAGGAAATAGAAGGCGTGATGTTAATGGTGCCAAATCTAAGAGCATCAATTTTAACGAGAGGATGGTGTATGCAGATGGAAAAAAGATCACTATTTCTTGACATGTGCATTTGAAGTAGATGATAAAACAGATTGGCCAGATTTAAATGTCGTAGCAACAATAGTGGTGTTTTAAGGATGCTATGAGTGAAGCATATCCATTAATAGAGATGGTGAAAATACTATCAAAGTGGAAGAAGGGTGTTGAGATCCTCATAGATTTTATCGAATTTCGTAACATAGATGATTAGTAACGGATCTTATTTTTCTTTCTAATGATTTTTTTTTACATAAAGTATCCAAATAATACATTGATTTGTTAGCATATTTATGGTGTTATTGAAGGGAATGACAAAATTTTCAATGGGGTTCTTAATTTGTAGGAATAACATGGGCATCATATCATCTTGTAATCACTATTCACTAGTATCATCGGTGGGGGATCAAAGTAAGGTAAGACGCCTTAAGAATACAGCGCAAATACACCTTAACGATCCTTTTCCATTCAGAGAAGTTAGAGTTGTTGAGTTTGCTATCGTTAATCCTACTTGATATCAGAATCACTTCAGCGAATTTCAAACAAAAAGATTCAAACAGGAATTAGTAAAGAAGTATTTGTATTAGCAGATATCTTAAATATAAAAAAACCTGATACGCCAAACACAGGAGACGTAGACCAACTCCAACCACAACACTAAAAAAATACACCAAAACACTAAAATTGGTGGGTCCCTTGACACCAAAAATAATTTGAACTCCAATCACACTTCAAAAAAAACACTAAACTTGTGGGCCATCCCACTTTTATTTATATTATAAACATCAAAGTATATTTAATAATATTAAAAATGCTTTAAATTTGATTATGTTTAGGAAAAAATCATTAAAGAAATGAAAAGTAGTGGGCCATCCCACTTTTAGAGTGTGAACAGTATGCACCAAATTTGGTGTCCTCTCAAAATAATTTCATGGCCGGTAAAAAAGTTAGTGAAATAGAGGACGGTTGGAATCAATAAACATCAAATTTGGTGCGTTTACCGGTCCATTGGATTTGCTCTAAGACACCAAAAAGAGCAAACCTGGTATGCCAAGTAAATGAGAGTGATACCCCAAATAAAAGAAATACAAAACATTTGGTTTCCATAACAATGTTAAAGCCAACCACAAAGAAAAGTGTAGCTTGGATGAGTGAGTAACCAAGTGTAAAGAATCACTCATAACAGAGAATACTTGATGCAAAAAATATCTTATGATAAAGGTAGAAGAGCTAAATGAAAAAGTTACACTAAAAAGGTCTGGATAAGCTGCTAGAGTTTGATATGTAGAAATAAGCTAAAGATTTGGCTAGAGGAAATAGACATTGAAACTTTCTTGGAGAGAAGAGAACGATGTTGAAGACTTAACAGCAGTTAAGCAATGTTCTCATTAAGACTTTATGTAATTTTTTCGGCACTTCAATCACAAATAGAATTTAGGTGCTAATCGTATGATAAATCTAAAAGGCGAATCGCCTAGCTGTTTAATTTTGTTAGAATAAATGGAATTTGAAGGTCTCTGATGTTGCACCATGGCACTATGCCATGCAAAAATATCGTGCTTTTTTTTATCTTGGCAACATGGCACATGCCATTTTCACCCCACCTGCTTTTTCACATATCAAAATTCAGTAGATCCCATGCTCTGATCGTTTACTACAGGAGAAATGACTCTTGTATATGTTTTGTGTATTTAATATGGAGGGTAGACCATAGTATACTTGTATCATGTTAATTAGCGGTTAAACTCACAGGTGGCATCTTGTCTTTTTCTTGCCTTTGCAAGAGCCAATTTTGACGATAATAAAGACACCAACTAGTAGTAGACTTTTGAGATATCATCGAAAATGGCTAGGGTGGCACATTAGGCTATGCAAGATATCATCGAAAATGGCTAGAGTGGCACATTAGGCTATGCAAGATATCATCGAAAATGGCTAGAGCGGCAACATTAGGGTGCGTTTGGTATGCAAACAGGATTGGATGGGAGAGGTTGAACAAGAGTCAGGTGTTTTAGGGTTCTTATTTGCAATGGTTTTACCAACTGATTTTTGTTCCACCTATTTTGGTGGAACAGAAAAAAAGGAATTTTTATATATTTGTGGTGAAGGGTCAGGTTCAAATGTGAACTCAATTTTGGTTGTGAACGTGAGGACGAATCTCAGCCACACATCTTCGGTTACCGTGGATGCGATCACAGAGGATTGACGTGATTCGTGGAAAGGTAGAGATTTATTAAAGGGGGGGGGGGGGACCAGTCAAAGCCGCCTTTATTGACCGGATGAGTGGCTAAGATTCGTCCTCATGTTCACAACCAAAATTGAGTTCACATTTGAACTTTCCTCTTGTGGTGAATTGTGATATTTAACTATTCAATTATTTGGTCTCTTGCATTGCATGCATTGTTTTCAACTACCGTTCAATGTTGATGTTTTTGTGATTCACGTTTGCGGTTGGAATCAAGGAAAACTACCACCTTGTTATAGCTGGTAATGTCGAATTTTATGGTGAAAGCTGTGGATCTCTCTGACCATTTGTCATTTGTTTATTTGCAGAAACAGAAATGAATGGGAGCGGTTTGGTTGTTCTGGCCGGTATGGTTATGAAGCATTAGGACCTGGGAAAGGAAGGTCATATTTAAGTTGTGTTTTTAAGTAGTAGTATTTATGTAGTAGTACTTGAAAGTTGTGTATGGGGGGGATTGATATTGTGTACCCCCTTGTTTCCTATAATTATTAGGTAACTATGTTTTAATGTACTATTATTTATGATGCATCTACTACCTAGATGATAATGATGATATGATGGTACTTGAGGAACCCGTTGTTGATTTTGTGTGTCGAAAAGGGTTTTTGCGGAAGATTATATTGAAACCAACTGGTTCTTGATGTTAGATTATGAAAACCAGCAAGAGGTTCCCCTCTCCTTAATGCAAATGGATCTGGAGGTTGTTTACTAAACACTTATTGGCATTGTTTACTAAACACTTATTGGCATGACGGATAACTGAACACTTATTGCTGTTTACTGTTTACTGGGTAAAAGACTCATTTATTATTTTGTTTTTATTGAATCAACGCAAATCATCATTTTGTTTGTATTCTAACTAATCACTTGCCTTCTTAGTTCTACCTAGGGGTGTAAACGAGCCGAGTCGAGCTGAGTATCAGGTAGTTCGAGTCGAGTCGTTAGTATCTCGAGTCGAGTTTTAACCGGGTTCATTCGAGTCGAGTTTTTATTGAGTTTTGACCGAGTCGATCTCGAGTAACTCGCGAGTTGTCTCGGCTCATTTACACCCCTAGTTCTACGTAGAAAATCCTGATGAAATTTCGCATACTTTCTCCATGAAAGTTTCATTTTTAGAATAAAACGTTTTTCTGTTAAGAACTAAAAAAATTAAAGATCTTTTATAAATTATGAACCATAGTAGATTGTCAAATTCATAACTTTTATTTTAGAATTTCAACATTGTCCTTTACATAATTCTTTTAGAAGTTCCAAAGTTCTTTTTATTTTGCCAATCATGCCCTTATGTTTACAATTGAAGAATTTTTTAATACTATGGTCATTTTAAATTGTCATATAATTTAACAACTAGCTTTTAGTGAAAAATGGTTAGTTTATTAGCTAACTAATTTAATAACAAAGGTCTCATCAACCGATTCATAACAGCTAATTAGTTTTTAATAAGTCGTTAATTAATAAAAAACTAAAACTGAAATCAATGGTGTATGTAATATATAACAAAAGGAAATTATTAAAATTTGATAATTTTAATATAAAAAAAATATAAATCTCGACATATATTGGAAAAAATTAACTTTAAAAGATGGTATAAATAAAGGGTAAAATATGATTTAACCCTTAAACATTGAACTTAAAAATGGTTTAACCCCTTAACTTTTTTAGTGAATGTTTTAATCCATAAACTTGTTATAATTAATTGTTTTAGCCACTTGACCTACTATAGCAGGTTACCAAACTTTTAAAATCACTTTAATCCCTAAACGTATTGATAAAATATGATTTAACCCTTAAACTTTTTACGTAAAATGGTTTAACCCCTAAACTTTTTAATGAATGTTATGATTCTTAAACTTTTAGGAAGAAATTATCAAATGCGGAACAAATCAAGCACATAAATGACAGAAATAAAATCAAATGAACTGTATCATCGAGTTTAGGAAGAGATTATTGGCGAAAAAGATCGATTTGACCGAGTTGCAAACTATACTAGACTAGAGACGAATGGATGTAGGGTTTTCCAATCGTGAACGGATGGTAACGCGTTTAGCCGGCAGAATGTTGTATTAAATTATGTTAGGGATAAAAATAACTATGTTCAACAAATTTAGGTATTTAATCAAATATTATAAAAAGTTTAAGGATTATAAGATCATTAAAAAGTTTAGGGGTTAAATCATTTTTAAATAAAAAGTTTAAGGCTTAAATCATATATTGTCAATAAGTTTAGGGATTAAAGTGATTTTTAAAAGTATGGTAACCTGCTAGCAGGTCAAGTGGCTAAAACAATCAATTATAACAAGTTTAGGAATTAAAATATTTATTATAACAAGTTTAGGGATTAAAACATTCATTAAAAAAGTTTAGGAGTTAAACCATTTTTAAACACAAATTTTAGAGATTAAATGATATTGTACACAAAAATAAATTGTGTTACATTAAATTTTTTATGTCCGTTTGATTACACCAAATTTGGTGGTGCATCATTGGAGTTATTTAGTATATGATTTAGGTGTCATTTATTTTTGGACAAATTGCTTAAAAATACTTTACTTTAATTTTTGTTTTGGGAAACGTATTTTTAAAATACACATTTAAGGGTCTATAACAAAACTTTACAAACAAAAAAGGGGGTCCTAATTACAAATATAGAAGGTTACTATTGCCATGTCAATAAATATATTATTTTAAAAATTATAAATTAACATTAATATTGTCATGGCACTTAAATAATTTTCATGTCGTCAAAAAAAAAATTCAATATAAATAATACTTTATCATCTACCCCAAATCTCAATCCATTCATCTCCCATTTTTATTGTTTTTTTTTATGTAATTTCTTTTTCTTAAAAATTTCCTTTCCCTTTAAGTCTCACAAAAATCAAAACCCATTTCCTAAACTCCAAAACCCCATTATTTTCAATCCTCAAACAATCTCTCCTCAATAACCCTTGTTCATTTTTGTTCTATTTCAATAAAAATGAAAACAAAGAGATGACGAAAAACTTCAAAATATCAAACAACAAAATCGCAAACTAGGTTTTTTTTGGTGGCAAACTAAGAAAATGCAAAAAAAAAAGGATTTTTTTTATGGAAAATAAATTAAATTAAAAAAAACAATAAGCATAAGAGATGGATGGATTGAGATTTGGAGTAGGCGATAAAGTATTATTTATATTGAATTTTTTTTGATGACATGAAAATTATTTAAGTGACATGACAATATTAATGCTAATTATAATTTTTAAAATATTATAATTATTGATATGTCAATAGTAACCTTCTATATTTGTAATTAGATCTATTTTTGGTTGTAAAGTTTTGTTATAAGCCCTTAAATGTGTATTCTAAAAGTACGTTCCTCAAAACATAAACTAAAGTAAAGTACATTCTTTTTTGACGCAATTTCCCTTTATTTTTTTAGTAAGAGGTCTGAAGTCTGAATTTAGATCTAAATAATGAAAGGTTAATGATTCACCTCTTAAAATTTCATAGGACATTAAGAACATCTCCAATGGGTAATACTAGTTTTTACACCAAATGTCAAAAATAGTATAAAAAATAGTGTAAGATTTAGTGTTATTTTAGTAAATCTTCTCCAATAGATAACACTATCTTTTACACCAAATACTTTTTATATTAATTTATTAAACTTTCAATAATATTCTTATATTTATTAACTTTACAATTCATACCCATATTTTTTATTTAGATCACAACTTAATATTTTTTTTTTATTAGCTATGAATAAATTTATTGTAATGCATAAAAGAAAACTTTTTATTAAACTATAAAAGTTGCCTTAAAACAAATAAAAATAATAATACATATGCATTTAATTATTCTCATTACTATATTTTTTTTCAACAAATGATTGATTAACGCATTCCGAAGCTCAAAGTGTGCTACTTTGTCTTTGATTTGTCTATAACGAGCAAGAAATTGTTGAAATTCTTCGATTATTTTATCAATTTGTATATTATTTACTTAATTAAAACATAAATAAAAAGTTAATTTAAAAATAATTTATTTTATATTTATAACATAAAATAAACCTATTAAAACTTTAACACTTTAAAAAACAAAAATAATAAATCTCAAAATTGAGGAACCAAAAATGTAATTAAAAAAGTAATGTAAAAAATAGTGTTACACCAAATATAGTGTAATACTATTCATCACACTAAATTTAGTGTGAAAAATAGTGACCCCATTGGAGATATGAATAGTGACATTTACACCAAATTTAGTGTTTACTGTAGGATTTGATGACCTCGTTCAAGATGGTCTAAAAGGTTTCAAACCTTTTCTTAAAAATAAAACAAGTGGTATTAAGTCTGCAAACCACTTGATTTTCAAGCTTAAGAGGTTTTAAGAGGTATTAAAAACAAACAGTCCTTTGGAATTTGGTCTAAGAAACAATGGACCTATTAGAGATGGTATCAGTCATATATTATTGGCAACACCCTATTAGAAATACCACCAGGTCTATGCGCAGACTTCCATCAATAAAACAAATCAATTAATTGAAATTGATTCAAAAAGCCATTTTATACATCCAAATTGGGCGTAATTGATTCAATCGTCAAGAATATACTACCTCTTTGACCAACTACGATGAGTTAGGAATGTCTATTGCTTGTTTCTCATCTCTTACGGACTAAAAGGTGCTTATCTGGTCAACAATTTTATGAAGCTGATAACTGCATAATTAATCACATTTTCTATCACTTTTTATTAGGAATTTCTCTTCTTCTAGTGTTCTCAATAGCCGATCAGAGTCTTGTTAGAGAAGATTCAAGTCTTGTCTTATCCTCTTGCACAAAATATACCTCGACTGCTTCAACCTAACACAAGCACATGCATGGTCTACTTTATTGTCCCCATCGTGTTAGTCAAACCGTGAAGCTACTATTCACAAATGGCTAAAAGGATGTATAGCCAAAAGCATATCTTGACAAATCTGATGAATAGTAACATGTAGACCAATCTTCATATGACATGTGAAAATTCTTTTTGAGTTGCATTAATTGCAACAAGTATAAATATTAGAAAATACCTCTTTTCTTTGGTAGGTGCCTTCTCTAATATTCCATGTATTTTCTCTTCTCTGTCGTTCTTACTTGTGCAAAGTAAAATCTTCGTGTAATCTTAAGATTGTTTATATCAGGTTTTAACCCTATCTTATTTCTACAACACTTTGTAAATTTTTTATTGGTTTTCTTAATCAACAAACAAGGAATTTAAAAAGTAAAATTATAATTGTGTTTGTATTCATGCCCCGCTTTCTACAAACTGTTATCAACCTTGCAGAACCCTTTTAGGACCTACAAGTTCGATGTATGCAGGACAACCTTTTGGATTTTATATGGTTATTAAAAGTCGACAGACATGAGTTTCGGATTAACTAATGCTCCGATAAATTTTTAGGGCACGGTAAGCCATGAATGTACCAAGGTAGATCCAACAAAGATTGATGCAATAAGAAAGTAGGAAGTACCACTACCTCCTACTAGAAGCTTGTAGTTTCAAAGGCCAAATTGGCAAGAACAAGAGACTCGTTCAAGACTTCTCAAAAGATATGTTCACGACCCAAGTAGAGATGGACAAATGTAACCGGTCCTTAGACATCTGTTGAAGTTAGGGTTAATTACATGGGTATGTATCGAACTTGTCACGTTTTATCATTGTATGTACTCAACTTATAAACTTACCATTGTATGTATCGAACTTTCTAAAATTGCCATTGTATGTATCCAACTTTATCAAAACCTATCATTGAATGTATTCTACTTGTCACGAAAGTGTATCGAATTTGAGGTTTTGATAAAGTTGGATACATACAATGGCAATTTTAGAAAGTTCGATACATACAATGGTAAGTTTATAAGTTGAGTACATACAATGATAAAACGTGACAAGTTCGATACATACCCATGTAATTAACCCCTTGAAGTTAACCAGAAGTCGGAAATCAGACATGATCCGTAACTGGTTAAAGATAGACTTAATTTAAAGTGTTTGTAATCAACCATGCCTATAGCTAGCCCAACCAAAACCCAAATTGATCATGCAATAAGCCCAACATAACCGATTATGAGGACAGGTTGTGTGACTGTTAGAGGGATCAAACGCCATAAAACAGTTTTGTTCAATTTATGTATCAAACAGTTTTTACATCTTAAAATATTTATGACTTTTTAGATGTTTTAAGCTATTTTCATATGTTCAAATATTATGATCTTATACGTTTTGAATGAGTTTTGAGGTTTACTTATTTTTTTAATTTGTAATCAAACGTATACAATGCTATATCCTTTTACTTAATTCATGCTATATGTAGTTTACATCCTAACTTTAACCAATGAAGAAAATTTTAAAAACTAAGAAAAATATAGTAACCAGTTGGCCCATCCAGTTACAAATAAAGGTTGCTTGACCGGTTAAACTTTAACCACTTACTTCCGGTCAAGGGGTTTTTGCCTGGCAATCAGTTATAAGTTTAAAACACAGCAAACGGTTTAAACGGTTATACGGTTAAACATACCTGGCAATCATTTACAACCAGTTATAATTGAGATGAGTTTCGGCTCCAAAGGGCAAGAACAGGTTAACCAAATTACGCAACGCTCTAAATGCCATGTAAAACAGCACAATCGTCGGAATGTAAAGATATGAATCTTGTAAACCACATAAAACAATCCCCTCAACACAAAACAAATACCCAAAAAACAAGTATCATAAAAAAAGGTCAAAACTTTTAACAATAATCTAAAAAGATTCAAAAATGAAATCCATAAAGCATCATTTAAGCCTCATGCCTGCTACAACATGCCCATAAACACAAGTTTCTTTGTATGTGGGAGTACTGGGAGGGAGGGAGGGCCGGATTCTGTTGCGAATTCGATCCATAAATGACAATGCAATGCCAATCAGTAGGCTGTAGAATTTGAGAAAAGTTGCATTAAGTTATCCAAGGTTTCCGGAAAGAACTTCCTTGCAAATAGGAAACAAGGCCGCCTTATACCGTTCCATATGCATGGCGTTGTCAACACAGTCTTCTGCAAAACCCATAAAAAAAACAATAACAAGACAAGAATCAGAACAAGAATAGTGCTTCTTTCAAGAACCTACATTTTGCTTATAAGAATCTCCCACTCTTTCAAGAAATACGAGACATATACGTCATAGAAGTAAAAAAGATCTATTCAGTGATCAGAAAAGAAAAAAAAACGTGAACTGCTTTAAAATCGTTGGAGATGCTAGGAATTGGGTTGGGTTACTTCACGAAAGCGTATCCAACTTGTCACGAAAAGTTTTTGTACGTACTGTACTTCCGTTTTTACCATTTGGTGTATCAAAACTATCAAAACCTACCATTTAATGTATTTCGTGACAAGTTGGATACATTAAATGGTAGGTTTTGATAAAGTTGGATACATACAATGACCGTTTCTTAAGCTTCTGATACGCCAAATGGTAAAAATGAAAGCACAGTACATAAAATAACTTTTCGTGACAAGTTGGATACACTTTCGTGAAGTAAACCCTATAAAAAACTATGAGTAGAAAAGAACGAAACAACAGTGGAGGTTCGTATAAGAACCTAACAAAGAACGTTTCCAAGAACCACCTTTGTGGATGCTCTAATGACCCCTTTTGTTTAAAGGGTGTAGTTTGACCTTTTGAGGTCCACTTCACTACTAATTGAAAGATTAGATGAATGTCTTCTAGTTTCATATAAGAATTGTAGGAAAATAGATTATAAGAAGCATCACAACTTGAGAGATCCTGATCTTTAAATACGTAGAATCATTGTATCAAAATTTAATTAAAAAAGTTTCTTCTTTGAGACAAAAAGTCAAAATGCTCCCTTTCTTTTCTGAAATTAAAGTATAAGAGACAGAAGAAGTGATAAACTCTTACCTTTTCATCACTTGTGAAATGCAGGCTAGTATCAAAGGCCTGCAGTACAAAATAATGTTAATTGGTTACTCATGAGAACCCAAAAGTCATTGGGAGGTAATAATCGACGGCCAAGCAACTATCAATATTTTTAGGGTGATTTTGCATGGAATCTTATCGATTTGTTGGGCCAATGGTGTCGTATACCATACTACTCCCTCCAAGCCAAAACAAGTGTCAACATTTCCATTTTAGTTTGTCCAGAATAAGTGTCCCCTTTCAAAAGTAAATGTCAAATTTCCAGTTCTACCCTTAAATATGAGATGGAGAAATCATTACTCCCTCTATTACTAGGGGTAAAGTTGTCATCTAATCAATTAAAAAGTGTAATAATTGCACATTTCGGAAACTGTACGTTTTTTTCTCTTTGTGGACATTTAATTCTGGGACGGAGGGAGTATTTGAAGAAAAATGACCTCTTGGTCACAAAAGAGTAACTTTATATGAATACGAGATTTATATGTACCGTTATGTTTCTAAGAAGCTTGGGAGTAACATCTTGAGATTTATATGACTTTGGGTGCCACTTTCTTTCCGACCAATCTACATATGTTACAGACCAATTGGCGATTCCACCAGGATCAACCATCTGAGAAAGGTGATGGAGAAGCATGTTAGCAACTAGGAAGTGAAATACAAGTGAGAAAAGTGATAAAATAACAAAAGATCAAAGTACTAACCCGAAAAAGTGTTGGGAAGTAATGTTCGTCGGCATAACAATTACGCCCTTCCATGCCTGGCTGTTGAATTCAAAACGGAAACTTGATGAAGTGTTTCTCAAACAGTTTGAAATTCAATGGAAAACGAAAGAAGGTGGGGCCATTGGCCGAGATAATGTTAAGTGTTAACCTAAGAAAACACTAATATAACAAAATTACTCAATGCTATGATTTTGAGACGGCAAGTCTGTATATCATATATAATTACAAATCTACACATGCTTTTACTATTTTTCTATGATATAGAACAATATAAATTCACAAGATGAAAAATATAACGTATATACATATATAGAGGAAGGATCAAACGAGAATGTTAACTATTTAAGAGAATACGAAAACGGCCAAATCCTTGCAAAATCACATCACATGTGATTCTACATTAACAGTCAAAAAATGGTTTGCGGGCAACTTTGGCCACGTCTTGAGGTCGCGAGGCAAAGTCTTGTGAATTACATGTGATATTGTATGTGCTGTTAGTGTAAAATCACATGTGATTCGACCGTTTTCTTTTTTTCTTCAATAGGTACCTTTTTCGTTTGAACCAGACTTTACACACACACATATACACAGCGCTTATAGAAGGTGTTATATCAAGAGCTCATAACAAAGTAGAAAGTATGAAAATGCAAACTTAAAAATAATTAATAAGTCAAACAATGACTTAAAATTTGCTGAATCACAACAACTAAGGGGGTTAACGTGGCGTCATATCTGCGTGTCATGCCATGGCGCACCATTTAGAACCCTGCTAATAATAAATTCTGAATCATCTAAAATGCACCTTAATCAAATAAAATTGACAAAGCCCATGGACCAATCATTGTCACAGATAACTTGTAATTATATGTACAAAAAATTTGAATTGAAATCTTGATATATCTATATATATATATATATATATAGAGAGAGAGAGAGAGAGAGAGAAAGGTTCAAATGAGAAGTGCTAAAAAATACTAAGTAAAGAAGTGATCTCCACCACTCATCTGGTCAATAAAGGTGGCTTTGACCGGTTACGGTGGACGTGATCACTGGGGATTGACGCGATTCATGGGAGGGTAGAGATTATTAAAGGAGGGACCCCGGTCAAAGCCACCTTTATTGACCGGATGAGTGGTGGTGATCATTTCTCTACTTCTCATTTTATTAGCACTTCTCATTTGAACCTAATACTATATATATATATATATATATATAGAGAGAGAGAGAGAGAGAGGAAAGTTCAAATGTGAACCACTTTTTGGTTGTGAACGTGAGGACACACGAGAGCGTGACACTTGGCGTCTTTGAGTGTGGTCCCCCTCTTTAATTCAATGCCCTCCCATGAATCGCGCCTAGTCATCTGCCGTGGACATGACGTGGCGCCTAGTCATCCGCCGTGGACATGACGTGACGCCTAGTCATCCGCCACGTGTCGCGCTCTCGGTTGTCCTCACGTTCACAACCAAAAAGTGGTTCACATTTGAACCTGCCCCTATATATATATATATATATATAGAGAGAGAGAGAGAGAGAGAGGAAATTTCAAATTTGAACCTATATATCATTGTGAACGTGAGGACCACTATAATTACACCACGTGGCAATATTCACTCTGAATATCATGCATTATTAAGAGTGAATAGAGGCACGTAAGCTTTATTCACTCTTAATAATGCATGATATTCAGAGTGAATATTGCCAAGTGGCACGATTTTAGTGGTCCTCATGTTCACAACCAAAATTGAGTTCACATTTGAACCTAACCCTATATATATAGAGAGAGAGAGAGGGAGAGAGAGAGAGAGAGAGAAAGGTTCAAATGCGAAGTGCTAAAAAAGTGAGAAGTAGAGAAGTGATCTCCACCATTAATCCGGTCAATAAAGGCGGCTTTGACCGGTTACGGTGGACGCGATCACGGAGGATTGACGCGATTCATGGGAGGGTGGAGATTATTAAAGGAGGGGATCGGTCAAAGCCACCTTTATTGACCGGATGAGTGGAGATCATTTCTCTACTTCTCATTTTTTTAGCACTTCTCATTTGAACCTAATACTATATACATATATATATATATATATTGCAATTTTGGTGACACCACAAACTAGGAAATGCTGCATTTCTTTTTGGCAAGGAGGGAGCAAGTACTTAATGACAAATAAATGCCCTATATCTTCCAGTCATTAACTTTTATTTGGGGTTTTGCAAATGTGATTTGATATAATATGAAATACAATTGTTTATGTACCTTGTAATATATACTATATAGTTTATTTTACCCAACTGTTAATGCATCAAATAAAAATGTGTGGGGATGCACTTACTCTGCAGTAAAGCCGAAATTTCTTGTAGTAGAGACTATCGGCCATAATTAGTAGAGCATGCCGTCGAATCATTGTGAACCACTGCAGATGTACATAGAAATATATATCAATTTTGTAATTAAAAAAACTCACTACAAGTGTCAACACTCTGATATCATGAACACATGATCAATCACATGAATGGGAGAGGTGAGCTAGAAGAGTATGTCTTACAGTTATGAAAGACATACTAAAGAATGAAATTCTTTTATAAATATTGTTTCCATAATTCCATGCAATTTATGACTTCATTATTTCTAATCTTGTTCTCTGATATTTTAAGATGATGAAAGAAAAGGCGTTCCCCGTCTCAAAATCTCAATAATATTCATATTCATCATTTAAAGTGGTTATGAATACAGTGTAGACCTAAATTTAATTAGCAAACTACAAAAAGGAACTGGGGAACATTATCTCTACCTTTGAAACATATTAGATAAGTGGTATATGTGAAAGGTTAAAAGAAAGGGTTTGTTCGTATCCATATAACAATGTGTATCCACCACGAATCACGATCAAACATGCATAGATGATGACGAAAGAAGAGGTAGCATTAGAGCATAAACAACCTCAGTTCTTATTAAGGACAAGGTATTGGCACTCCCCTTTGAAATTAAAGGAAAGTACTTCCAAAAATCAAGAACAGCAGAGTTAAAAATAGTTATGATGTTTTCTTTGCAACAATAAAAATCTTCATAAATTTGAAAGTAAACTGCTCCTGTTGACCCACACATTTTACAACTTTAAATCCTACATGAACTTGATGATATAGTTAATAGGGGCAGGTTTACTTGAGAACTGTGAGAACTAAATATTCATGATGAATGTTTATAATGAATATTAATGAATGAAATGCACGCTGTTCATTATGAATAATATTTATGTACATTCATCATGAATAGATGATTATCAGAGTTCTCAAAATGTTTATGGTTCCTAAATAAAGTTGCCGTAGCTGATTATTAGCCAAATGCCTAGATATAGTTGAATTGATGTCCTATATTTAAATAAACCGTGTGAACCAAAATGAGTAATAACTACTCTTGCAATACATACCACGGCAAATAGGTAACTTCACTTTAAAAGTCTTGAAAAAGGAAACCGTGTACTTCTTGCGGGAAGGAAGGACCAAGTATTTTTCACACCCAAAATTTGAATTTTCGTTTTTGGACAGGAGAGAATATGACCTTAGATTGACAAGTGCTTACTGTGGTCTAGTTCACTTTTGGACGCTGAAAAAAGTTTGATTTGTAGATTCATTACGTTCTCGTTCCTTTTATCTCTAACAAATATCTGTTCCTCTGTATTTGTTGTTATCGATTTTTTTTCCAGCTAGACAATAGTAGTATAGTACCATATAACAAAATTAAAGAAGTCAACATTTTACTATAGATGGCCAGCCATAAGCCAAAATGGTTCAAAAGACATATACAATAAAAGGAAAAAAAAAAGCTAATATGTTTTGAAAAATACCTGTGAACCCTTACGAAAATCCTTATATTCAACTTCAGGTAACATATGCTCTGAATACCTACCACCTCCATGTGGACCTGGATCATCGTAACTACAGACAGCAAAGAAATGAAAGATAAATAAATAGAGAGGGGGGTTAGATGTATCAAGTGTATATTTCAGTTTCACCCAAATAAGCATGTGTTAAAAAAATTTGACACTTTTTCATACTATTGGCTCTATTTCACTAAGCTTAAGCGATACTGTATCTGGAATGTCAAAACTAAGCATGTGTTTTAAGTGATATTGCACTCACTTCTTCTAGTAATCTTTCATGTCTTGTGCTCTCAAGTGAGTTTCAAAATCCTCGCAACCTTGAAATCTTTTTTGACCGAAAACTAATAAACTACAGTAGTGTGCAAGTTTTCCGTACAATGAAAGGGAAAAGACACACAATAGATGTCTTTTAGAAAGTACAATAACCTTACCAGTCAATGAAACTAACGTTTGTGAAGATTAGGTAGTTGTACACATAATCGAAGTGATGCAATGGTACACAGCTGCAACAAAACTTGAATAATCAATTAAAAAAAGAAGAACTTGTGACCTCAAAAGTTGATCACATCACAACCACAAGTGAAAAAATCCAATTTCTTTTACCTGTCAGATAGCAAAACAAATTGTTGATTGTCTGGATCTTGAAGTGCATTCATCAATAATCTCTTTTCTGCATCCACCATGGATATTTTCCCCCAATCAACCTAGCAATAGCATAAAAAGATAAGTTATGAAAAGATCAGAGTCATTTTTTATTATCATAGAAAGGTTATGTCCACCTACACAAAAATCAGAAACAAAAAACAACACGGAAAGAGGACCACAGAATTTCAAATACTGTCAGCTTATCCCACTTCTGCACAACCCCACTTTATCTTTAAGCCTGCCCTGACCCATGGAAGGTAGAGATAAAAAGAAACTTCGCACAAAGAAAACAGTATATCAGGTAGAATTACAAGAAATTATTCCTTATTTAATTATCTTTTGTTCAGTCTCAATTTGGTAATCTATTTTCGGTTTTTTGTTAAATAATGGTAATTCTAGCTGGAATAGCAGTGGCATTTAATCACCAACAGTTGGTGTAACGTTCATTTTTCCATATTCATAATCACGAAGAATAATGATGATGTTATAGAAGTATCAACAAGGCATGCAAGTAACATAAATATAGATGCAAGAAAAATAGATACCTTGTCACTTCGTATATTCCGACCAACAAAGTGAGGACTACGATGCTCTGGCTGTTCTCTTGAGGCATGCACGTAAACAGTGAATCTATCATCGTTGCCCTGTAAAATGTTTTCAGAAAAAGTTGTTTGGATATAAAGTTCTTTAAAGAAAAACAAAAAAATAATCTCAGGTATACAATTGACTTTAGAAATGTTTCAACGTGCAAGATAATGAAAGATGTTACCCATTTATAATTATACCTATGATAACTAGAAATAAGCCAACAAAAACCATAAATGGTATGTGTATACTATTCCCTAATGTGGCCAGTGTACCAATGTTATAATCAAAACAAAACCAAGAAAACTCCATCATCTTAAGTTAAGAGATTATCACATTGAATGATTTTGATTCACTGCTACACTTACGAGTTAGATTCTTTAGAACATTTTCCTTTCTAATAGACTATTATTAGTAGCCTGATAAGATCAAAAAATATACTTTTTTCCATGCTTCTATATACTTTCAAGCAACAGCCAATAGGAGCACAAATCCCCTCGACAATTCTTTTAGGTAAATTTCTCATGGTGTCTACACAGGAACATAGTTTTGGTATGGTTAGTGAACCTTAAAGGTCTATTTTGGGGGAAGTATGATCCAATCGACACCAAATAAGTTCCAGATGGATAGATGGAGGGTGATTATGTCTATTTATGTTAAGTTAGTTCCAGTTAGGTGGATTTGATTAATGGTTATTAGCTGTTACTATTAGTATATGGCTGTTAGTTGTTAGCAGTAGTTGGCATGCCTGTATCATATAAATATGGTTTTTTTTAACATATGAATAGGGATTGTAGTAATCAGATGAATGTACTGAAACTCGTTCTACAATTTCTCTGTGCTCGAATTCCTTTTTCGTATTCTCTTCCTCTCTTCAATGTACCAAACCGCCAGTTTCAGCCATTCATCACTGGTTACATCCATACCTACACCACTCTAATAATTTTGAAAGTGTTCTCGTTTCACGAATCTTAATCGGAGAGAATTATTCCTCCTAGGGAGTGATGTCAATTGCTTTTGGGTGATAAAAACAAAACTGGATTTGTGGGTGGAACCCTAAGCAGACCAGATGACAGTGAATCAGCTATGGTTAGTGCCCAGATGTGTGATTAAAAGAGCATGTCCAACAGATCCTCCAAAAAATAAAGAAAAATAGACATTTTTGTGACTTTTGGCATTGTGTTTTTGCTCCAACAGATTCTCCAAAACCTTTCCCCGAAATGGAGAAAGTAGGAGAGAGAGTGTGACATTCTCCAAATCTGGAGAGCTCCCCAAAAATGATTACCATAAGAGATAACTATATTATTTTTTATATTCCTATCCGTAAGAAATTTGAAATTATATGACGAGGAGACAAAAGTAATATTTTATTAAATGTACAGAATATTTCAATAAATATAATCAATATTGCAATCTCCAAAGAATGTTGTAGTTGAATATATGAATGTAATATTTTGGAGATTTTGATTTTTGATTTTGAATTTTGGAGAATCTGTTGGTGATATCAGCAGATGTGATGTTTGCTGGAGCTGCATTTGATATCTAAACGGATCTAAGTGACAAACTCAATCAGAGTAATGGACCGAGATATTTCAAGATAAGGTGATAAATCATGATGCTTAAGAGTCAAGATTTGATTGCAGTGTATTTCACAAGGATGGAAAAGCAAGAAGCTAGACATTATTTCTCTCTAGAGTATGCCTTGGTCGCTACTGCTTGAGTTGACTTGCATTTACGATCAGGATTGAGAATTTGGTATCTCATTTCTGGAGATGTACTATGATTGTAAACATAGACGCAATCATGAATCAGAGATTTCATGAAGCAGCTATGTGCCAACTTAACTCTGACTAAGGAACAGTAGGGGCTAGCTTAAAATGACGAAGGTTATTGATCACTTGAACTTGATTTCATGAAGGAAGAGAGAAGCAACAAAAGGAAATCAGCAACCAACCATAAATTTTCTCTTTACTACCTTGAAAAAGGAAGCATGATTTTAACCTTAAAGCAAGTTGTTTGCTTTCATCCCATGCTTCATAGCCTCATAAGTTACAAAAGAAGCCTAAATATCACCATCATAGCATAACTCAAGATGAATAAGTGGCAGCATATAGGCACAATAATTACAACAAAATTGAACTTGCACCTAACTTAATAAGCACATTCCGATATGTCAAATAATGGGATTCAGTAACAACCACTGCATCAAGCCTTTGCTTGTTTACTAATTTTTTGTTCCTTTTTTCTTGGCTCGGCATTATCTTGCTTACTAAGACATTCTGTATGCATTATCTCAAGAAGTATGACCTCCCTATATGCACTATTCTCTTTACTCTCGGCCATAATTCAATTGTCAATGCATTTAGCTTTGACCCTCAAAGTTGAAGATAATTTGATTGCAATGCAACATAAACAGAATGACAAATATACTCCTTTGTGAATTATTTGGTTAAAAAATTTCAATATTAAAGCAATCAATATATATATCTTTTGACAGAGAGGATCAATATATAACCACGTAATGGACGCAATAGCTACTGTAATAAGAAAATTGAAAACCAAGAAAAAGAAAGACGACAGAAGCTCACTTGAAAGAACTTATCCCAGAGCATTTCAAATGGTAACGGACCAGGAGTCAAGAACATGAAAGCAATTTTCGGGTTCTTCAAGGCAATAGGAGATGACTTCAAAATTTCTCTGATCACCACCTGAGCTGCATTCTCTTCATCTGTTAATTCTCTGGAAGGAACAACTGGAACTGTTTCCTGCTCTGAACAGCTACCAGAGAAAAAGATATAGCAGGCTGCAGAGTTCCTAGGCGGATATATATAGACTCCAATCAAAAAAATGCTGACCAAACACACTAATATAATAACCCAATTTGGTCCTTTCAAATGTGGTCGTTGCCGAGTACCAGAAGACATCATTAGAAAGTCTCGTATGCCTACACGCCATCCTCTACCCGTCTTCATTTAGCATGAAGGCATCACAAGTATGAAGATGCTAGAAAATGTCTGATTCTATTTAGAACTTGTGAAACCAAAGTATGAGAAAGGAAAGGTGTTTTTCTTCCGATCATGAACTCCGTCCCCATCATGCCCGCATCTGAAAGACACAAAACAAAGAATCTAATTATTGAAAAAGAATGGAACATCTACAAACAGACAAAAGAAGAAAGAATATGTATGTTATTAGTATTTTTCCTTAAGCACTTTTCTGGAACAACAATTTTAAACAACACAGGGTCCAGACTGATGAGTAGATCTGTGTGTAGGTTAATTGAAGTAACAAACAGCCAAAGAAAAGCGAAGAAAAGACCAGCTTTGAATGCAGATGAAATAACATTAGTTGTCAAAAGTTAAAGGCGTTTAAGAGAAGCATATGTATGGTTTAGTTGTTTCTTACAGGTATAAAGCATGCTCACTAAGCATTTTTACAGAGAGACTTTCTGTTAAATCATTTTACATAAACTAGTAAAATTACCCATTTCTTGTTTCTCCTTTGATGGTCTAACACTTCAAATTCAATTTACAACATGAGCATTCCAATTATAATAAAGAAAAGAAACCATTGGGAAGAGTTTGAGCATGGTTTATAGTAAAAGACCAGTAGACAACTTAGCATATAAGCCTCTATCACTTTTCATCTTGCACTTCTATTGTTTTCTGTTCTTTTTATTATGCTTAGTTAGAGAACAGATTACTCTATAATTTATATTGCTACTTATAACATGATTATTTTCTATATGTTAGAGAAATTGATTGATTTTGAGAACTATATATATATATATATATATATATACACACACGTTAAAAGAAATCAACAACTTATTGAGCTGTGATCATGTCCATAAATTGATGTTAATAATTGAAATGCATCTTATTAATGTCTTCTATGAAATCTTTATCTTGGTTTAAATTCATACACCATTCTTCTAGGCCCACGGGTGCCTTTGCACCTAGGAGGCACCTTGTCACCTCAACAAACAGGATCAGAACATAATCTTATCTTCTTATAACTTTAATTAGTTTGTATGCATCAAGAAATATGTTAAATGGAGCTTAAAGTGATTTACTTGGTTACAACAATCAGCAAATGAATTAGAAATTTTACAGATACTATTTTATTCATACCCATGCATCAAATAAAGGCATAAGTAGAAGACAACCATAGTAAGGAGTCTTGGGTATAAAATTTAATCATTCAAATTTATCTTCTTATACAGGTTATAATTTTCATCCATCCAATTTCCAGTTTTTGTCACCCAGAAGCCCAATAATAAAGGGCTGCTTAAAGGACTATGAAAACTAAGATAACTGTGACAAGTTATACAATCCATAAGGGATATGGGATTTTTAAGCACAGGGGATTTCTTTTCTATATATGAAGCTATAAGAATATGAGATCAAGCCTGATTAGTACATGAGTTGCTAATTGACCAGTCAAATGACTGTTTGCTATCATCAAGCCTGATCATGGGTTGCTAATTGGATAAGCAAGGAGGATGAGATTTCTCTCAGTCTCTCTCTCCACAGGCGTTAACCGCTAGGTTATTATCTCCATCCACTAATGAATCCATCCATATGACTTATATGATCTACCCTTCTCTTTCTTTCTAAAATGCTGGAATAAAGCTTGCAAGCTCTGATTCCAGATGTTGCAGTAAGCATACATTTTATCTGAGATGATTAGACAGATTCCAGAGGAAGTCAGTCTTCCAAAAAAGTTATATAAGTGTAGGATCAGCACTCATGATAAGACATAAGATGCCCCACTTCTTGTTCTTCTAAGTCCCATATTAAGTCTGCCCACTTTATTCAAATACATTGGTTCTCAATTCCAACACAATTACATGTACAGTCAAATTAAACTGTAGGACAGTTAAAAGCTATGTCTCATGAAACATGATAATTATCATCAGAGAGTTGTACATTGATAGATTTTCGGTACTCCCTCTGTCCCAAAATAAGTACCAATATTTTTATTTATGCACATTGATAGATTTTCGGTACTCCCTTTGTCCCAAAATAAGTGCCAATATTTTTATTTATGCTTGCCCCAAAATAAGTGTCCAATTTATGAAAATAAATAACTAAGTTCCCAAATCTGCTCTTAATTAATGCAGAAATTATTAAGAGGTGATAAGATAGATGCATTAATTAAGTGTAAAGTTATCCAGTTGTGAACTAAAATTATACTGCTAAAGAGTCTTTATGAGATAAAATCTTAACATCAAGGTCATGAAATATGGTAAAAAAAACAACACAGCTTGTAGAAGGAGCATTGCAAAGGTATTGCATGTTTCAAGTACACCTACCTAGGGCACAGTCAATTCTCAACATTACATAAAGCATACCCAAAAGGAAAAGGAAAAAAAGACAACCCAATAGAAGTTATTAATAAAGTGAAAAAGATGATAGAAATCAAAAGGAAAACTAAAGAGCACTATAAATCCTCAAAGGATCCTCTCAGAAAAGTGAGCTTTGAATCAAAGAGATCTACAAGTACACAATAAAAGATCAGCATTTCAGATAAACTCAAAAATATCACCTGATCTAATGGATATATGGAAAATTGAGGTAATAATAGTAGTGAAAAGAGTGTGAATGAACATACATTTCCACCGGCAGACGGCGGCGGCGGCGGTGAATATGGTGGTCAATGATGGAGTCTTCGTCGCCGGAGGAAGCTGCAGAAATCGACGGCCGGCGTTAGGTTTACGGTGGAGAGATCAAATCGAATGAGACTGACAAATCAATCACTGATTTGATCACTTGGATTTATGGTTTTTCAACAACAAATGCAAACCTGAAGGTGACATTTATGAAGCATCCCAAGGATGAATTTGGTTGTGTCTCCAGATTGCCAACTTTTTCAAAGTATTTGGGCAAAATTGTTACATTGGGTCCCTATATTATGAAAGAAATACAATAGTCGCCTCTTTCAATAGTTGTTAAAACTAGGGGGCAATTTCCGCCTTAACACAGAGATAAACAATCAAACATGAACATGATACGGAGATAAACGGATATGGGTTGAGATTTCTGACCCGTCAGCCCGTTTATCTTTTAGTTATTTTTTTATATGTTTTATATAACAAAAATAAAACTTTGATTTTTGATTTTTCGATTAAGCGCCCAATCTCCATTCTCCAATCCGTATTCTGATTTATAGCTTTTTGCCCTAAGCCCCTAACTCTCTCATACAGCTCTCTCACTGACTCACTCTTACGATCTCAATAGTTGCGTGCTCCTAACCCTAACATCACCGGCCGTACTTTTCCTTCCCAACTTCGTCGCCTCGCCGACCGTCCTTCCTTTCTACTCAGGACACCACCTTCAGCCTTTACTCCTTTCTGGCTCACGAACGTCGACAACCATTCACTCCTTTCTGGCTTTCTACTCACAAACTTCGACGACCATTCACTCAGTGGCGGAACACAATGAGGGCTGTGGGGGGCCATGGCCACCCCAATATTTTACCTTCTTATATTAACTTTACAGAAGAATTTCTATTATAAGCTTATAGCTTGCTGGTTTCAACATCAAACATATTTATTGGCCACCCGGGTTCAATCCCTTTCCGTAGCATTTTTTTAAAAGCTATTTCTATCAATTCAGAACTCCACTTTTGGTCCCTGTGATTTGTCCAAAAATATAAAATTGTCCATCTCTTTTAATAAATATCAAATTAACTATTATATTTTGTATTTTATTTTACAAATAGTCATCAGCCAACTTTATTTATTTAGTGAAGGATACCAATTTATAGGAGGTAAAACATAATTTTGGGATTATTGGGACAAGTTTCTAAATGTAAAAATCTTTGTTTTAATTCAAATAGTGTAGATATTATTTCTAAGATATAAAAAAATCTTTTGGGTTCAAGTCTATTATACTTAAATCCTTTTTCTTATTTTTATATTTTAAATTTATAAATAAACTTGTTAGTATACTTAACGGTTATATTTTTTTTGAACAACAGTTGGTTAAAGATTTAATAAAACTGATTATATCAAAAATCTTAGTAATCTAGATCCTAAATACTAAATTATCAGTTTTTTTTCGAAGTTTATGAATGTTATAAATATAAAGTTGTTAATATTTTGATTACCTTTTTTCATAGAAGATATTTTTATAAGAACAAACGAAAATAAACCATGAAATACATACTCGTTTCACCATCCAAAAAAAATACAAACTACACAATTTGTAATATCACCTTCAACCCTTTATATTTTTATGATGTTATTATTCGGCCCCCTAGGTTAACTTACTCGTGTTCCGCCACTGCATTAACTCATTTCTGCTTACGAAGTCGTCTCCAGCCCTTCACTTCTTATGACCCACCAACCCGTTTATGACTGCCAACCCACGACACAACCTGTCATAGGTTGAGTTGAAGATTTCAACATGATTAGTTAAAATAGGTCATGTCTAGGTTGATGCTTTCTGACCCACTAACCCGCTAACCTGAACACAACACAATTGTCACCCCTAGTTAAAACAATTAGATTGGCCCATAAACAAACTAAAGTACTAAACACCATGAATAAAACTAAGGGTGTAAACGAGTTGAGTTGCTCGTGAGCTACTCGAGATCAAAAGCTCGGTTCAAGCTCAAACCTTTATGGTTAAGCTCGATTAGGCTTGTGAGCATAAACGAACCTCAGTTAATATATAATATAAACATATATTAATAACAAATACTATACATAATAAAAAAATCAGAAAAATAAACATATTAGGCATTGATTTACAGGTATACACGTTGAGCTTGAGTTGAACTTAGGATCATTTGAAAAGCGATTCGAGCCTGAGCATGCTAAATTCTTAACGAGCCGAGCTCGAGCTTGATACATAAAGCTCGAAAGGAACCAAGCTCGAGCTCAAGCTTTACAAACTTAAACTAGTCGAGCTCAAGCTTAAACTTTATAAACTTAAACGAGTCGAGCTCGGGATTTGTCAAGATTGTTCCTTCAGTCAAGACTCCAGCCACTGATACTGACAATTCAGTACAGGTTGCCACTGACTCCACCAAACCTACTGACACTGCTGGATCCATAGTCTTATGGGTACCAAAGAAAACTTAAACTTTTAGTTTTACAGGATAAGGGCATCTGGTACCTGGACAGTGGATGCTCAAGACACATGACTGGCTCTAAATCTGTCCTCTCTGACTAGTGTGATGAAAAAGGTCCTTCGGTGACCTTTGGTGGAACCAATAAAGGCCAAACTCGAAGGTATGGTACCCTAACCAATGAAGTAACTACTTTCAAAAGAGTTGCTTATGTTGAAAGCCTGATGCACAATCTTATTAGCATCAGTTAACTGTGTGATAAGAATCACAAAGTTTCATTCTCGAAGAAAAAGTGCAAAGTCAAGAACAAACACAAGGAAGTTATTCTCACTGGTTCCAGAAGGGTTGATGTCTACATCATCAACATGAATACTTCCACTGATAATGTTTGTTTTGTATCACGTGCTTCTACTGATATAAACTGGCTTTGGCACAAGCGTCTCTCTCATTTCAACTTCAAGACGCTGAATCAACTCTCCATCAACAAGCTTGTTACTGTTCTTCCTGACTTTTGCTTTACAAAGGTCTCACTTTGTTCAGTATGTGAAAAAGGAAAACAAACCAGGGCTAGCATCAAGTCGAAGCAGATTTCCTCCATCAGTTCTCCTCTACATCTTCTCCACATGGATCTTTTTGGACCTGTCAATGTCTAATCCATTGGTGGAAAGAAATACACTCTAGTGATTGTTGATGAATATTCCAGATACAGTTGGGTATTCTTTCTTCGATCCAAGAGTGATGCTCCTAAAAAAGTTATCTTATTTGTCAGGAAAATGGAAAAGTTCAACAACCTTTATGTTCGCTCTATAAGGAGTGACCATGGTACTGAGTTCAAGAGCAGTACCCTGAAAACCTTCTTTGATGAGAAAGGTATCTCTTAGAACTTCTTCTTTGTCAGAACTCCTCAGCAAAACGGTGTTGCTGAAAGACGAAACAGGACCCTGATTGAAGCTGCTAGATCAATGTTGAGTGAAGCCAACCTTGCCACTCAATTTTGGGCTGAAGCTGTTAATACTGCATGCTACACTCAGAACAGATCCCTGATAGTCAAGCGCTTCAGAAAGACTGCCTATGAACTATTTCGTAACAGGAAACCATCCATCGAACATTTCTATATCTTTGGTTGTGTATGCTACATCCTGAACAACAAAGATAATCTGGGAAAGTTTGATTCGAAGTTTGATGATGGAATCTTCCTTGGATACTCTTCTATCTCTAAAACCTACCGTGTGTTTAACAAACAAAGACAATCCATAGAGGAAATGATTCATGTTCGATTTGATGAATCAAGTCCTACCTTTCCTCACCCTCATGACAATGAAGAAATCAATCAGTAAGCTGACTCTTTCTTTCAAGTCCCTGATTTTCCCATTGTTGATCCTACTCCTCAAACACCTCCTGATGGTTTTGAAGAATCCTCTATACCTCCCCAAATACATGTCCCTGCAGTAATTGATGCTACTCCAATTACTCAAGTTGCACCTGAAGCTGATCAACCCTATAGCAGTAAAGACTTGTCCTCTCAACCACAGTCTGAATCTGCTCCTACGAATCTTCTTGTTGATCCATCAAATACTAATGCCTCTACTTCAGGACATGAGTTTTCCAAACATCAACCTCCTACTCTCCGATGGACCAAAAGTCATCCTAAACCTACCCATCAACCATAAACCATAACCCTATCAGACACCTCTTCTGATTCCTCACCAAACCTTAACCTACAAATTGTCCCTTACCAACCTCCACAAAACCAAACACCTGAAACCCAAAACGAACTGTCACTGGTGATATTATTCACCTGATGGAAAATAGTGTTTCTAAAAGCACTAGAGCCGAAGTCAACACTATGACTTTTTTCGTTACACCTTTAAACCCTAAAGCTACTCCCTTAAACTCTTTCAACCCTTCTACCTCTCAACCATCCACCTCAAACCAACCAGGACCCTCAAACCAAATAGACCTTTCTTCTGACGAAGAATTCCTTTCTGATGATTTCTCAACCCCTCCTTCTTCTCCTAGATCCCCTCCTTCAAACTATCATAGATCAGAGGGAGAAAACTATTCTAACATCCCTAACCTCACTGCTAATATCGACAGGGATGGACGCATGAAGGAGGTCATAGAGCGACTCGAGAGTACAAGAGTAAAAAGTCCTCTTCGTACCTCTTGGGACTCCGAGTTTGCCTACCTCTCAAAGGAGGAATTTGAAGAATCAATAAAGGCTCAGGAAGAGCTAGAACGAATAAAGAGAGAAGCATTTCTCTCCGCTTAAGCAGCGAAACAACTTGCCCAGGACTTCGTCTGGGAAGATGAAGAAATAAGTGCAGATCCAGTTCTTGCCTAGAAGGTCGTCCTGAAAGTCTTCAACAGGAGAAACGAGCAGGATGCTGAGGAAGAAACTGAAGAACGAAGATGGTGCCTAGGACTTCGTCGGTTTCTTGGTATACATTTTTTTACTTTTGTTCGGATTGTAGACTTCTTTTTTATTTTTGTCTTCTATATTTTTCTTTCTCTATACACACTAGGGCAGGAGGCTGAGTTGCGGAAACATCCAAAGGTTGGATAACATCAGCATCCTCGGATGTATCAATTTCTCTAGAGTCATAGCTAAAGTTCAGATCGTCATAGTTAATAGGTGCCATGGCTACCTTAGGTGTTCTAGCTTTGATGCCTTCCCAGCTAGTGAAAGTGTTCTCTGGATTACTAGCAGGGGTAAAAATAGGACCATTTGCAACAGGACTAGAAGGGGGACTACTGGTTGAACTATTTGCAGGACTGGTGGTGAAAGACACAACTTTTCCATCTATAATCTCAGTAAAAGTTACAGTCTGCATCACATAGTTGTCATTGTCTTGTCTTTTGACTGACCTAGGTTCAGGTTTGGAAGCACTCATATTGTCAAAATTGTATAGATGTGCAGGTGCTTTTTCAAGAATATGATTCTCTGAATGTCCCAACCCAGGTTTGGCTTGATAAAAGGGATGTTGAGTGGTTTGATTGGTAAGCAGACTCAAGGTATGTTCATATTGTCCTCTCTTTAGATTGTTCTCCTCAAGCTCTTCTATTTTTACAAACAGTTTTGTTCTTTCCTCAGAAAGAATGTGAAATTTGAGCTTGAGTTCTTCACGACTACTTTCAATTTCGTCGTGAGATCTTTGAAGATCAAGGACCTTGTTTTCGAGGATAGATTCTCTAATCCCGGACTCAAGCTCCATTCTATTAAAGTTCTCGGTGAGGTCCTCTAAACTACTTTTATACACAGCACTCTCTATTCTGAATCTCGCGACGAGAGTTCTTTCCATTTGGAGTTGGCTCTCGAGTCTTAGAGTTTCAGATTTAGACAGTTCAACAGGTTTTGACAATAATGAACAAGAATTTACCTCAGCTTCTTCATCAGTTGAGTCATTTGGGGAACCGGATATGCAGGGTTCCTCAAAGTCAGCCATGAGGCAGTGTCCTTGCACGGTGAAAGGGCCTTCATCATCTGAGTCCTCTGGCTCCATGACCCAGTCTTCCTCATCAGCCAACAACACCTTTCCAAGCTCTTTCTTCTTCATCATGGCAGCCTTCTTTTCAAAGTAAGCAGAGTCTTTGAGCTTTTTCTTGCAATCAGATGCATAGTGACCCGGGTCACCACAGTTGTAGCAGGTGGGAACCCGAGCAGGATTTCTGTTTGGTTTGCTGCAGGTGGAGCTTCTAGAGCTGGTAGTTTGTTCTGTTGTGGTGGTTCAGTTCCACCGGTGTTGTTGTACTGACAACCTTCATCATTTGACTTCTGGTTCTGGTTGTTACTGTTAGAACCAGATTGGTCGTTCCACCTTTGATTGTAACCACCTCCCTGATAACCTCTGTTTCCGTGGTAGTTGTTGGAGTTGTAATCCTGATCCCTTTGCTGTTGCTGGTAGTTGTTGAAACCTTGTCTTCGATCTTGATAAGATCCTTGATGGTTATACCCAGAACTATCGCGCTGTTGATAGTTGTTTGTTCTCCCCTGATCATTCCTTTGAAAGTTTTCTCTGGACTGGTACCCGCCTTGGTTAGACTGACCTCCTACAAACTGAGGTCCTTGTCTGAATCTGTTGAAGCGTTGGGGATTTCCCCGAAATTTAGCCATCAAGGCGAAGGAGTTCTCCAGCTGAAACATCTCCTCTTCGGTAAGTCCATCATCAAGAACTACAGGTTCTTCAACGGTGTAGTTTTCATGAGAGGACGATCCTCTGTTTGACATCAAGGCCAGTGTAGGAGGATTGATTTTCTTTTCATTTTTACCGAATAAGGTTTCTTCATGTGGCAGCATCATGCTGTATAGATCATGAAGTCCAAGTTGGCCAAGATTCTGGCTCACTTGAATGCTGATAGTGACTGACTGCCAAAGTTTGTTCAATCGTTTGAGGAATTTCACATTCACCTCGTATTTGTTCTTTTCCAGTCCAAGTCTCCGTAAATCGTTTACACAGATGTTTAAACGATTATAGGTCTCAGTCAGTGTCTCTCCTTCACGAGCACAAAAGCTTTCATACGTGTTCATCGTGTTCTCCTTTTGGCCTTCAAGTGCTTTGTCTCCACCTTGCATTTGTTGTTCAATGCCCAGCCACATCGCTCTAGCATCTCTACAGCTGTAAACTCTCGCGAACATGTCATTAGGCAGTGCCATGGTGAGTAACGTGAGAGCACGTTTGTCAATGGCTGCCCGGGCACGTTGTTCATGAGAGAACATGTCATATGGTTTTTCAACCTCATATGCAGGTAGATAAGGAGTGACATCAGTTCTGGCTACTTCGGCTACAGTAACCGTAGGTCTAATTGGTCCCTCAGTGATAGAGACCATCAATTTGTCATCCAGTAGATCAAGGAAGTTAATCATTCGGCGTTTCCATTGCTGGTATTCGCCGACGACTAATACTGGAGGTCGAGTTTCAGAACCGATACTAATTATCTCTTTCGACATCGTGTCCTTAGAACTAGGATATGTTTTGAGTAGATGGTGTTTTTAGATTGGACAGAGCTTCCGCGCTTAAAGCCCTTTCCTTTTTAGAAATTCGAAAATTTCAAAAAGAAAGGCCAAGGCAGGAAAAAGTGAAAGTCCTGATTCGGGAAATGAGAGTCCCGATTCGGGATTTCAAATTTCCGATTCGGGAATTGAGTGAGTTCCAATTCGGGAGAGGCTCAATTTCCGATTCGGGAGATAAGTTTACCAAATCGGGATACGAATATCCAATTCGGGAAACAAATGATCCGATTCGGGAAAATGATGAGTTCCGATTCGGGAAATCAAATGTACCAAATCGGGACACGAATGTCCAATTCGGGAATTGAGAGTTCCTGTTAGAACCTGACTGGTTTAGTTGTAAAGAAGTCAGGGGCGTCTTTTGACAGTTTGTAATAGTTAGAATTTGAACAATACTTTTGTGCGCCTCTTAAAAGAGTCATAGACTCTAGGGGTGCTTTATGTAACTTCGACTCTATAAATATGGGTCGCTAGTTAACGTTTTCAATAATCAAGTAACTGACAACTTTTCTTATATGCTTTGTCGTGTTCTATATTTGTACATTTATATGCTTGATTACCGCTATTTGAGCGTCATTACGTCTTGTGATTGCTTGTAATGGTCCATTTAATCGCATCCTCGTTGAATATCGGACTCACAATTGGTATCAGAGCTCGTGTTTTGGTAGTTTTGGACAGAATTCTGAGGCTGTTTCTGATTTCCCGAATCAGATAATCAATTCCCGAATTGGACACAAGTGTCCCGATTTGGAACAATTGATTTCCCGAATTGGAAATCATAAATTCCCGAATTGATATTTTGAGCCTCTCCCGAATCGGATCTTTGCCTTTTCCCGAATTGGAAATTTGATATCCCGAATCGGGACTCTCATTTCCCGAATCGGGAACTTGGCTCAGACCCCCGAATCGGGACTTGCAATTTCCCGAATCGGGACTTGCTATTTTTCCCGCCTTGGGCTTTCTTTTTGAAATTTTCGAATTTCTAAAAAGGAAAGTGCTTTAAGCGCGGAAGCTCTGTCCAATAAAAAATCACCATCTACTCAAAGCAGATCCATCTAGTGAGGACACGATGTCTAAAGAAATCATAAGTATGGGCTCAGATGATGAAGGCCCTTCCGCCATGCAAGGACACTGCCTCATGGCTGACTTTGAGGAACCATGCATATCTGGTTCCCCTAACGATTCAACTGAGGAAGAAGCAGAGGTAACTTCAAACTCAAATCTGTTAAATAGAGTTGAACTGTTAGAATCTGAAACTCTAAGACTTGAGAGCCAACTCCAAATGGAAAGAGCTCTCGTCGCAAGATTCAGAATTGAGAGTGCTGTTTACAAATGTTCCTTGGAGGACCTTACCCTGAGTTATGACAGATTGGAGCTTGAATCTGGGATTAGAGAATCTAACCTGGAAAACAAGCTCATCTCTCTTCAAAGTTCTCATGACGAAATTGAAAGCAGTCGTGAGGAACTCAAGCTCAAATTTCACATTCTTTCTATGGAAAGAACAAAACTGTTTACAAAAATAGAAGAGCTTGAGGAAAACAATCTAAAGAGAGGACAATCTGAACATACCTTAAGTCTACTTACCAAGCAAACCACTCAACATCCCTTTTATAATGCCAAACCTGGGTTGGGACATTTAGATAATCATATTCTTGAAAAAGCACCTGCACATCTATACAATTTTGATAATATGAGTGCTTCCAAACCGACTGTTAGAGGATCAGACAATGACAACTATGTGATGCAGACTGTGACCTTTACCGAAATCATAGACGGAAAAGCTGTGTCTTATACCACCAGTCCTTCAAATAGTTCAACCAATAGTCCTCCTTCCAGTCCTGTTGCAACCGGTCCCATCTTCACTCCTGCTAGAAATCCTGATAACACTTTCTCAGACTGGGAGGGCATCAAAGCTAGAACACCTAAGATAGCCATGCCTCCCATCAACTATGAAAATCTGAACTCTAGTTACGACACTAGGGAGATAGATACATCTTTGGATGCAGATGTTATCCAATCTTTGGATTCTTCCGCAACTCAGCCTCCAACCCTAGTATGTCTAGAGAGAGAAGTGTTCCTTCTTAGATCCAAAGTTGTAGAACTGAAAGCCTGTCACCATAAGATCAAGAACCTTGAATCAATTCTTTCTGAAAAAGGCTGCCTGATTAATTCATTGGAACATAACTATCTTGAGGCGAATACTGAAAGGATAGGTATGTCAAGCCAATGTGAGACCGCAAATTCTACTGGTACAACTTTTGAAATTGAATATGCGGATCTCCAGATGCAACTCATTGTCCTGACTGTTTCAAACAGAATTGAAAAAGAATTCTTTTACGAAAAGGAAATGATGTATGCCCAATACTTTACTAATCAGGATTGTCAAATCAATCGATTGAAAGATCGATTGTCTCTGTTAGAAGAATCTGATCCTTGGTCCTCAGGTACCAGTAAAACACCCTTCACACCAGACTTTAGGACAACCAAGCCTAAACTCATATTAGATCCAAATGTCGTGTATGATGTGAAAGTGTTTTTAGATGCTGATGATCCTCCTTCAGGTTATATTCCAAGAAAATCTGTTTTGCCAAAGGCACCTGCTGTAAAGCAAATCAGTTCTCCCAAGCCACTCGCATCAGTGTCTGTGATAAACACTAAAGGTGAACCTTGTGACGGTACTGACAAAGGGAAGTCAGTTAAGCCACACACGCCTACAGTTACACAGACATAGAATTTAAAATCTACAGATACAAGTAGCTTGGTAAAACCCATTATGGGACTAGACTTTCATTCTAGTTCATTTGATGTGGGTGAGAACTCCAAACCCAAACAACCTTTGAATACTTCAAAACCTGTTTTTCAAAAGGTAGCACAAATCAAAGGTGGTCAATCCACTCTTGCTAAATCGTCACCCAACTCACAATTTGCTACTCATGCATATGGGAGAACTGGTGATAGGGCAGCAAATGTGAAACCACGGAGGAGGAGGAGGAGAAATCGCAAGAAGAATAACTCTTTTACTGCTTTTCCAAAAAGGGGAGGTCAAGATCATTCTGTTCTTGGCTACAACCCACGTAGTTGTAATTTAAACTTGAACTCAAAGTCTGTAAACTCTAATCGCTCTGCGAATTCTGAAAACTTTACAGCTTTTAGAAATCAAATCTGTTCAATGTTTGATAATTACATGCATGTCGATTTGCCTAGTAATGCCAATACTTATCGCAAGTCAAGTGGTCCTCCCAGGAAAAGAAGTAACAAAATGGCAAAGCAAAGTGCTTTGCCTCCTGTGAAGTCTCCTAAGCCTAAGGAGAAATCCGAAAAGGACACTTCATCGGAAGTTTTAACTGTGTCTAATGCTAGGAAACCCATGTGGCAATGGGTTCCTAAACAGCCAGTCTCCTTATATGCATGTGCATAGGGGGAGCCTCGGTGTTGCATACACCTAGGGGGAGCCTCGGTGTTGCATACACCTAGGGGGAGCTATTGTATAAATGTTGCTTCTCTATAACTCTGTCGGATCCAATCTGCAATGGATACCATTCTTATTTTTCTTGCAGGTTGTTGAACCGAAGTATGGCTTCTGAATACTTCAGTTCAGGACCCGATGATCAATTTTACGACTTCTGATCACTTGTGTCAGAACTCATGCAAAGTCCAAAGCAGGTTGGAAGCTATCGAGAAGGCTGACGTGGCTAAAAAACCAGCGGATTGAGGCCATTGAGAAAGCCTTAGCCGCCAAGGAACAGGAAGACAGAGCCCGCCGAGCCGAGATCGAGGAGCTTCGGAAAGCTGACGAGGACCGACAGAAAGAGCTGGATGAAGCCAGACGCCTTATTAAGGGCAAATTCCAGGAAGGGGAGCGCCCGTCTTTTGGCGACTCGAGCCGCTCTCCTACTCCCGTCCTCCGTCTACAACCACCACCACTCGCTGAAGCCGTCCCCGGCTATGTTTCGGAAACCGAGCACCAGATGGTCATCACTTCTCTCACCACTCGAGAGGGAAGTGACTCAGTACAAGCAGCTCGTGGCCACCAGGGACCTTCAGTTGGAGATTGCGTGGCGGAGGGTCCGCGAGCTTGAGGAAACTTGCAGGACTCAGGCTCAGCCCTCCAAGAGACGCCATGACGATCCGGACGATGCCGCAGATCCTCATGAGGGGGAGGTACCGTCGAAGAGGCTTCGCCTAGACCTTCCCTCCAGCTCCAGAACCGCCGCTGATGATACACCGGCCGACACGGTCCCTCCAGCAGATCAGCCTGCAGATCCAGCCAGCCCGGAAGGTCGTCCCACGGATGTTTTAGACTCCGATTCTGACAATGATGACCTTCCGCCCGAAGCAGCGAACTGGAGGTTTGAGGCTATCCGAAGGATGTGCTTGTTCAGTTTCCTCACGAGAAGGAGACTCCCGCCATAGACCTGATCGATCCAAACACCGCGCCGATGGATCCTTCCGAGCTTCGTATCTCTGACGAGGCAAGGAAGATCCTGAACCAGCATGCCCAGAGCCTTCGGTTTTGGAAGCGATCAGACGACATTGTTTCTAGCGCGGAGTACGACACCTTTCTCCCTACGGTACAGACGCTCGAGGCATTTACAGCTCAGCAGCCGATCAGACTGGGTTGGAACCACACGGTCATATTTAGGCCCTTCCTGGAGGAATCCTTCACACGGATCTTCCAACAGGAACGCCTCTTATCGTGGTCCAAGAAGGTCTTCTTCGGCCTGTCTCACATCAAGAAGCGTCGCCGCCGTACCGCGTACATCTACCAGAGGAAACTCAGCTGGAACGAGCATGGACAGATCAGAAAGAATTACCGGTTCACCAAGGTAACTGATGTCCATCCTTACAAATTCGGACACCAGCTATTCCTTGAGTTCCACGTGCGGATGTACAACCCTGGCAAGCCTGACGGGAACCTCCGAAACTTCATGTTCACGGAAGCCGATCAGGACAGTATTGATCTCGACGATCTTCTTACACTCATCAGACACCTTGAGGGCCCGATTCTGAAACCAGACTACTTCAGAGACGGTTTGGAAGTCCTCAAGAGGTACGTACGGCACTCGATCAACCTCACGCATCTCACTGACTATCAGATGGCGATCGAAAGCAAACAGCAGAAGGTGAATCTGCTGCGTCCCAACCTGGAGGCCAATCTACTTGACCAATACCTGCCCTACTTTCCGATGAGAGTTCCGGTGCATGGTGTTGTGTATCTTACCTTCAGGAAGAACCAGCGAAGGTTTATGCGTTTCAGTGAGCTATCCAGCTTCTGTGACGGCACCCTTCTGTACGTGTACAACGGAATGAAGCGACGTCTGTTAGAGAACTACATGCCTGCGTACAAGGGAACTAACTGGAAGAGTAAGCTGATCGAGGCTATGGATCTGATCGAGAACAAGCTGAAAGAGAGACTGATGCTGAGAAGAGTAGAGACTGCGATGGAGCTCCGTACGAGATCGATCCGCGAATGGGACGAGTACTTGCAGCTCTCGCAGTGGGAACCAGCATTGAAGTATCCGCCGCCCTTCTGACTTCTTCCCAAAGGGGGAGATTGTTAGAACCTGACTGGTTTAGTTGTAAAGAAGTCAGGGGCGTCTTTTGACAGTTTGTAATAGTTAGAATTTGAACAATACTTTTGTGCGCCTCTTAAAAGAGTCATAGACTCTAGGGGTGCTTTATGTAACTTCGACTCTATAAATATGGGTCGCTAGTTAACGTTTTCAATAATCAAGTAACTGACAACTTTTCTTATATGCTTTGTCGTGTTCTATATTTGTACATTTATATGCTTGATTACCGCTATTTGAGCGTCATTACGTCTTGTGATTGCTTGTAGTGGCCCTTTTAATCGCATCCTCGTTGAATATCGGACTCACAGTTCCGAATCGGGAACTTGCTAAATAAGCAAAAACAGCCTCTAAAAGTGAGTCCGTGATTCAGTAAGGATACGATGAATGGACCACTGCAAGCGATTACAATAGATAATAATGCTCAAACAGTGGTAATCAAGCGATATATGCACGATAGATAAAGAATATGATAATACGATAAAGCATATAGAGAAATTTATGAGTTACTTGATTATTAGAAAACGTTAACTAGCGACCCGTATTTATAGAGCCGAAGTTACATAAAACACCCCTAGAGTCTATGACTCTTTTAAAAGGTGCACAAAAGATATTGTTCAAACCTAACTATTACAAACTTGTCAAAATACGCCGCTGACTTCTTAACAACCAAAAGTCATGGTCTAACATTGTTCAATGTTATTTCTTGTTATTTAAGTTGTAGCTTATTGTTTGAATTATCAGGATCAGGATCAGGAGTTAACAGAGCCTGTTCTGGAGACTATTGATCCTGACCTCAAGTGAAGATCTCCCAATGACATCAAGATCATACTCAAGAACCATTAGCGATGTCAAAGAAATAGCTGATGAAAGGAAGAACATTGCTCGTGATCTGAAGACGAAACTCAGTGATAGCAGGCTACTCAAATTCGTATGACCTCCTGGAGATCATCAAGATACAGTGACCCTTGATCACCATCACTATCAGGGCTTTCCTCACTGATCAGTATCCTAATCCTGAAGGATTAAAAATGTCTTTATCTAATGCACAAAAGGATTATCTGCCTTTACTGACACATATTACCAAAAGGACAGTCACTTTACTGTTCCCTCTGTACTTATCAGACCTCAAGGCAACTATTTATATAAGCACCCTTTTGTACAATGTGCAAAGGTAATTGTTTATAGTAAATAGTACAATAGGACCTCTAAGAGTGTGACTCGTACACTTTTGTAGGTCTGCATGCATTTAATGCATTGGGTATAAATGGACGTGAAGAAGATGTTCTCCATACTTCTTCTTTATCCATAATCTACCCTAATCCTTTTCTTCCTTTATCCCTCTAGTTCTTTTCTTTTCTTAATCTTCTCACTTAGCGCATAGTGAAAGAATTGTAACTTAGATTGTTTAGATTAGACATGGTCTTATCTCTTCTGCAAACAATCTATAAATTCTAAGTGTTTATATAAACAAGAATTTAAAAGTGAATTAATTGTGTGATTATATTCAACCCCCATTCTATAATCCTAAACACATTTCCTTACTTGAAGGTTACCTCTTTGGGACCAACAGATGATAAAAACCAGCAAAAATCGGAAAAAAACATTTATTACAATCTATGATATACCCTCAACAAATTTATTATGATCGTTTTCAATGATTATTTTTATTTTTTAGGTTTATTTCAAGAAAACTAATCCAAGTATATATATTTCTTTTAACTTTTGTTGCGATTTTAGAGTTCTTTTTTTAGGCCTTTGTATTTTCCCCGAGTTTTAAATTTTACTAATAATTATTAACCCATACTAAAATCAATATTCTTTTATTTGTGTGACACTTAAATATAATAATATGTGTAGTTTTTTATTTATTTACAAAAGAATTGTATTTGTGAAAGAAAATTTCCAATGAAAATTAATATTTGTTGAAATATTTACACGGGTTTTCAAGAGAGGAGGGAAAATCATTTATTTTCTTGAGTGAGAGAGAGATATTGATTAGTTTTCGACAAATATTCCTTCTTATTGTGAATATTATATATTAAACATCAAAGCATGGGTTCTTACTAGTTGGATGAAAATTTCAACTCTCATGTCCAATCCATGTACAAGTTGTGCTATAATTACATATCTAAACTATGTAGATGAATAGTAGTTTAGCTTGTATAAATACCATGTTATGTAAATGTAAAAACTTACACCTTTCAATATACTTCACTAGTATTTGAGTTCTTCATCTTTCTCTCTTTATACCTTCTTAATTCTCTTAATTAATTGTTAATCAAGTGGTAATCCTAGTTAATTATAACACGTTATCAGCACGAGAGCTCTAATCAAGGTATGTATTTCCTTAATCCTACATGTTAAGAAGGTAAAATACTTAAATAAAAATTATGGAACTTAATCACTTATTATTTTATATATTATGTCTACTAACATTCTAAATGTTATTTATACATGTGTTAATCTTTACTTATGCTTACATGTTTATACCAACTTTAGTTATGCATGCTTTATATTATGGTCATCATAATACTTAAACACTTGTTTATTCATATGTTTATTTCCCTTGCTAATTTTTATCTAAATATACTAATGTTTATTTTATGTCATTGATTTATCTTATATCTACCATCAATATAATCCTAAATCAATTTTATCATCTTTACAAAATCATTCCCAACGGCTATATATATAACCGTTAGACTATATATATAACCGTTGGAAACATTTCCAACGGCTATATTTTACTCTATAAATTAACCACTAAATTTCATTCTCAATACACTTACTCTTCTCTTACAAGTTCACCTAATCAAGAAGATTTTTTCGAAGATGTTTAATCCGGTTCTAATTTTCATCATTGTGATACTTATTTTGTTAATCATTCCTATTTTTAATCTTCCGCCTAATGAGTTTTATCCTACCGTAGTTGTGTTTGTATTCTTGGTTCTTCCACTTCTTTGTATGTCAATATTTATTGAAATATATGGATTTTAATTTTTCCTTGTTGTTTGATATATAGTTACAATATGTCGAATCTTACAAAGCTTGAGTTTGCGGCACTTGATGTAAACGGGAAGAATTATATGTCATGGACTATTGATGTTAAAATGCACCTTGAATCTATGGGCATTTTAGATACGCTAAACGAGATCAATTTGTTGGGAATTGCAGACAAAATAAATATGCACAGCGGAATAAAACATAATTCCCAAACCAGAAGATCCATCCCAAACAGGTTTAGATACAATTTCAAGGGGGTTTAGAATAATACCTTATCAGATACAAAAACGGTTTCCGGAAAGCTAACGGGGAATACACCGCTACTGCACCACCACGAGAACCGCTGCTAGACCGCCTTAGGATTACCAAAAACTCGAAAAACCGAAAACCCGGTTGAATGTGTGTGTGTATCGATTTTGGGAGAGAGAGAGAAAGAGGTTTGGCTTTTTCTTTTTCTCTAAGTTACTAATGAGATTGCAATGAGAAAACCTATTAGGTTTACCATATATTTATATTAGTAAATATGGTAATGTCCTAATAGAAAAGCCCGTTTAATTATCAAGCCCGATAGGCTTTAATTAAACCTTTCCATATATTAATTTACTATTAATATATATCCATAAATAAATAAATAGATTTATCTATTATTTATTTTTCTCTCTTAATTAATTAATTATACCAATTAATTAATTCCACACAACTGGTAAATCCAAATGATCTCTATTCGGGTGTGTAGCAGTGTGACCCACTAGTGCCTTATAACATTGGACACGGTAAACCTGTTACTGTCTTGCACATAATCCTTTCAGACTCCCACTTGTGCCAGACAAGTAACTCTACTGTTACCATTAGCCTAAGGAGGTCCCTAGCCAGACACTTAGGTTAACCAGGTTATAAGATCTCTTATATCCAGAGAAACAATTCTCGCTAGAATTGTACACAGGTTCATTCCTTTTACACGCGATATCTCTAAAGTGAGTTTTAGACATGGAGCGGAGGACTTCAATCTTAAACTCAAGTTTTCTTGACTCTGATCTCGATTGCTTGCAGTAACGGAACTTACCAAATAACAACCGTTATTCTATCCGAGCGTGGCCACGCATTTCTGCCAATCTCAACCGTCAAGGGGCCCGGAAATATCTCTCCTTTTACAGAGGTGTAAATCCCTTCTTGACTATCTGTATCTGGTCACATGGCTTCCGCTGCATCTAGTCACGCCCCGTATGGCCACCCTGTTACGGCGTAGCGTTAGAACGTGCTAAGAGTACAACAGTCCTCACATTCCCAGACCAAATATCTCAGGTCTAAGGACAACCTATCATCAAGTCAATGCTCATGACATAGGCTCCATGGAGCAGACTTGAAACTGGTCACTTCCAATACTCAAACACTCTGATGAGTATCTATGAATGTTTGGCCACATCCCATGTGCTTTTACTCATTACGTTGAATAAACCACCAAACACCCATAATAGCGTTACAATCCTGCTAAGGTTCCCACCTTAACAAGTAGCTACGGAACTTTTAGATTTTACTTACAAGACTTGTATATAAAATCAGGGATGACTAAATATGCTAAAACTGGTTAATTTGAGACAATCATGAAAAATCCTCCTTATTTCCATCACACAGTGAAAATAATAAAACGTACACGATATTTAGTCTCAAAAATTAATCCACGGTAATAATCAAAAACTAAAACTAGCTACTAGTGTCCAGGTACTGCATCCCAATGGAATTAGCATGTGTCTCATGCTTCACTCTAGCTAGCGGCTTTGTCAGTGGATCCGCTACGTTCTCGTCCGTCGGAATCTTGCATATTCTAACGTCTCCTCTTCCGATGATCTCTCGGATGAGGTGAAACTTCCGAAGTACATGTCTCGACTTGTGATGCTCTCTAGGCTCCTTAGCTTGCGCCACAGCCCCAGAGTTATCACAATAAATATCCACCGGTCTAGAGATACTGGCTACAACTCTTAGATCCGTGATAAAGTTCCTGAGCCAGACCGCTTCCTTTGCTGCGTCTGAAGCTGCAATGTACTCGGCTTCGGTGGTAGAGTCTGCTATCGTGTCTTGCTTCGAGCTTTTCCACGAGATCGCTCCTCCGTTTAGGGTAAAAACGTACCCTGACTGTGATCTGTAATCATCTCTGTCGGTCTGGAAACTAGCGTCTGAATAACCAGTGACACTAATCTCATCCTCAGAACCTCCAAAGACCAAGAACATTTCCTTTGTACGCCTCAGGTATTTCAGAATGTTCTTGACAGCCACCCAATGGGCTTCACCTGGGTTTTGCTGGTATCTGCTCGTTACACTTACTGAGTAAGCAACATCGGGCCTGGTACATAACATGGCATACATGATCGATCCAATTGCCGAAGCATATGGTATCGATTTCATCTTGTCCTTATCTTGACTAGATTCGGGACACTGTGCTTTACTTAGCACTATACCATGCTGCATTGGGATAAATCCTTTCTTGGATTCATCCATCCTGAATCGTTTCAGGACTTTATCAATGTATGTACCCTGACTAAGCCCAATAAGCCGCCTAGATCTATTTCTGTAGATCTTTATACCAAGTATATATGCGGCTTCTCCAAGGTCTTTCATTTGGAAACATTTGCTCAACCAAGCTTTAACACTCTGTAAAGTTGGTATGTCATTTCCAATGAGTAGAATATCATCTACATATAAGACCAGGAAGGTTACTATGCTCCCACTGAACTTTGTGTAAACACATGGCTCAAACTCACTTTTGGCAAATCCAAATTCCTTGATTCGCTCATCGAAATGTAAGTTCCAACTTCTGGATGCTTGCTTTAATCCATAAATGGATTTTAGCAACTTGCACACTTTATTAGGATTCTTTGGATCTACAAAACCTTCTGGTTGTTGCATGTAGACATCCTCTGTTAACTTCCCATTCAGGAAGGCTGTCTTAACATCCATTTGCCAAATCTCATAGTCAAAATATGCTGAGATGGCCATCAGAATCCTAATGGACTTTAACATAGCTACTGGCGAGAAGGTTTCATCATAGTCGATGCCATGAGTCTGCGTGAAACCTTTCGCGACCAGTCTAGCCTTAAAAGTGTGCACATTTCCGTCCATGTCAGTTTTCTTCTTGAAAACCCATTTACGCCCAACAGCCCTACAGTGCTGGGGTAAATCTGTCAACTCCCAAACTTGGTTGTCGTACATGGACTGCATCTCCGCCTTCATGGCTTCCTACCATTGCTCAGACTCATCGCCTGATACAGCTTCTCCATAGGATGTAGGCTCATTCAGGTCTCCACTGTCCTGGGAGACTAGAAATCCAAGATACCTATCTGGTTCTTGCCTTATCCTAGTGGATCTGCGAAGGTCCTGTGTTTGCACTTCCTCAACCGTCTCCGGTTGAGTCTCAACATTACCTTGTTGAGTGACTGGCTCAACAATCGGTTCAGGTGTTTCTTCCTCTACTACCTGTAGGTCTATATCATTTCTGGTGTTCTCTTGACTGAGAAACTTTTCTTCCAGAAACTCTCCATTGCGAGCCACAAATACTTTGTTCTCGCTAGGATTATAGAAATAGTATCCCAGTGTGTTCTTGGGATAGCCTACGAAGAAACACTTGTCTGATTTGGGTTTGAGTTTCTCCGAGTTTGTACGCTTAACGTATACCTCACAACCCCAAATCTTCAGAAAAGACAACTTAGGCTTCTTGCCTGTCCATAGTTCGTATGGAGTCTTTTCTACCGATTTAGTTGGCACTTTGTTCAGTATGTTTGCTGCTGTTACGAGCGCGTGTCCCCAGAATGATACTGGTAACGTGGAACGACACATCATTGACCGTACCATGTCAAGCAGGGTACGATTCCTCCTTTCTGATACACCATTCATCTGTGGTGTATACGGAGGGGTGAGTTGTGAAACAATCCCACACTCTCTTAGATGACTGTCAAATTCCAGGCTAAGATATTCTCCACCACGGTCTGACCTTAAGAACTTGATCTTCCTGTCAAGTTGATTTTGTACTTCACTCTGAAACTCTTTGAATTTCTCAAAAGCTTCAGACTTATGTCGTATCAAGTAGACATACCCATACCTACTGAAATCGTCAGTAAAGGTAATGAAGTACCGGTATCCTCCTCTCGCCTCATGACTAAAAGGTCCACACACATCAGTGTGTATGATCTCCAACAAGTCATTGGCCCTTTCATTGTCTTTGTTGAAAGGATGCTTTGTCATCTTGCCCGACAAACAAGATTCGCAATTACTAAAGGGCTTAAAATCGAAAGTCCCTAGAAGTCCTCCTTTCTGGAGTAGTTCTACGCGTTTCTTGTTTATATGTCCGAGCCGACAATGCCAGAGGTAAGTTTGATCCTCAATGTCTTTGGATCTTTTACTTATATGATAGATTTCGTTGTTACTTTCTTGGAGATTCAATATGTATAGACCATTCGAAGGAGTTGCTTTGAAATAAAACATGTCATTTTTAAAGCAAGAAATCATTTTATAATCGTATTTATAATAAAATCCTTGGTCTACCAATAAATCAAAAGAAAGAACATTCTTGATCATCTTAGGAACATAATAACAAGTATCGAGTTCCAAAACTAGACCCGAGGGCAAACTAAGACTGTAAGACCCTACGGCTTCAGCTACAAGCATCGTGCCTTCACCGACTCGTAGGTTCGAACGATCCTTCCTCAAGGTCTCCCTTCTAGTGAATCCCTGTAAATGATTACAAATGTGGTTACCACTTCCTGTATCAAGTACCCATGATTCATAAGAAGTGATCAAACAATCTATCATAAAGATACCTGGCGCATCGGATAAACCGATGTCCATCTGGTCAACATTGAATGAGTGGACACAGATATCTTGGCTACCACATTCTGGGCAACTTAGATCTCCCAGCTCATCAATCCAATCAGTACTGTCCATGAGATCAGCACTTGCTTCCTTTGGCTCTAAACTGTCCAAAATATCCTCATGAACCTTTGCCACGTCCATCCTGGGTTCTCCCATGTATCCACTAGCTGTGACACGAATCTCCTTCGGGAGTGAGAACCACATCAGATACACAAGCTCCTCCTGAGTCATCTTGTATCCAAGTCGTGACAAACACTTAAAGAGTCTCCTTATCTCCAGGAGATGATCTTTAACTGATTGGCCTCTTTTCAGCTTCAGTGAAAAGATTTCTTTCATGATCAAATACTTGCCACAATTCTTATAGAAGCCAATATGGTTTTCTATACCCTTCACGACCTCATGGCAGAACTTAACTCTGAGATCGACCGTGAACTCGGGCGAAGCAGAGAAAGACAGAATCGACATCACGTCAGATTCATCAGCCATAAATCTAAAGTACTCAGCAAATTCCTCTTCAGGGGCATTGCTCTTAGGTCGTGATAGTGGTTTATTGATCACATAAAGCTTATCCTGGCCGCGCAAGACATTATCAAAATGCAACTTCCAAACTGGATAGTTTTGGCCCGTAAGCTTCCACTTGCCCATAATTAGGCGAAGTGATTCCTCAGGTGAATAAAACGGAACGGTAGTATAAGACATCTACATAAAGAATAAATTCCGATTTAGTTTATTGATTATAAAACTTCTAATAAATTTATTTACCCTTAGAAAAATAAGTTTATTAGACTAGAACCCATATTTCACATGTGTCGGTAAGCGGCTTGATCACGCAAACCAACCCATGCTATTTCTGGTAGGTAACCACTTATACCAATCGCATTTTAAACGAAAATACGACTTCTAAAACGTCGGGACATCGAATATTACATTCGTGCATATTTAGTCCCTCTAGTGCGCTTTGGCCCGATACGACACGGTGAATTGTTACAAAAACCAAAATAGATCGCACCACTCGAGACTGGGTGTACTTGTCACACCCCTTTCAACTTGGGGTTTGAACGCGGATGTCCAAGGCTTGTTCACTTCCAACACCCGCGTACCTTACGCCAAAAGGGTCTCAAAGTGGGTCGCACTCACGTGATCTAAGATTTTTAAATCTAAGGGATTTTTAGCCAGTTTTTCAAAACCCTCAATTTTAAAACTGATTCGAAAAACACTCTGTAATCGAACCTCCAGGTTTTTATAAAACATCTCATTAGATTTTAGAAATTACGTTTTATCACAACCACGCAACAAACCACGCAATTATATAAAAAACGTAAAACATTGTGTCATAGCTTTTGCCCCTAAACTATTGTCAGTTAAGTGAGCCAACACTAAACTGACGGTCTTTAACCTAAGTGACAAACAACGCACAAGGCATGAAGGTAGAACGCTCCCACTGGCTCCGACATCCTCGGTTCTGTCTCCAAAGTCCGTCTCTATGGTTTCCTCCGTCTTCGGTGTAATTTAAAATACATAAAATAAAATTACAATAAAAGGGTTGTAATTGGCACGCAGGCCTCCCTTACCAAAACAGAGATAAAACACAACCATAGGTCTGGGGCTTGGCTATGACACTCGTAACTAACAGTTCAAATAAAACAAACTTGAAATAAAGCAGTTACGATAAACATGATTTAACCAAATTACAAAACTCAACTGGTTTTATAATTATCAAAAATTAATTTTAAAACGTAAAATTAATCTTATCCGGAGGTTTTAACCTATCTGATTAAAACAACCCTATTCACACGAAACCTTACCCGAAAACATCACCGGCGACGACAGCGGCAACCAAGGTCACCACCGCCGCCGCCGTTAGACCAACCGACGACAATAGCAGCAACGGCTGCCATTGCCGCCGTGGCCGGCGGTCTCGGCAACAACATCAAAACGCCACCACCACCACTCGGTGGTGTGGCCCGCGATCGTGGAAGCAACAAACGGCCACCGCCCCCGCCACGGCTTGGCCTTAGGGCAGCCGGCGGGTGGCCTGGTGGTTCACGGCTGGTCCGGCGACGACGGCCATAGCCGCCGCCACCCCTTCCCTCGGTCGCCGCCGTTAAACAACAGCAACGCCACCACCACCATCCTCAGTGGTGCGGCGATAAACAAAAACAACCACCGCCACCGCCCGGCGAGGCCACAAGGCAGCCGCGGTTGGCTTGGTGGTGTGCGGTCCGTCTGGCGACGACGGCGACAGCCGCCGCCACCACCGCCTACAGCTCGACGGTCGGCCACGATGGCTAGCGCCACCGCAACCGCCGCCCTCTCTCGATCGGACCAACGCCGCTGCCACCGTCCGTGGTGGCCGGCGTTCGGATGGTGGTTTCGATCGGCAAACGGCCGCGATTCCACCATCGTCGATCGTGGTTCGTGTGAATAACGATAAAAATCCAATTTTTGAAGTAAACAGATAAAAATCGAATTTTTAACAAAGCATAATAACGATAAACAGTTTATCACAAATAAACAATCCTGATCTAAACGTTTAGGAAGTGGCTCTGATACCACTGTTGGGAATTGCAGACAAAATAAATATGCACAGCGGAATAAAACATAATTCCCAAACCAGAAGATCCATCCCAAACAGGTTTAGATACAATTTCAAGGGGGTTTAGAATAATACCTTATCAGATACAAAAACGGTTTCCGGAAAGCTAACGGGGAATACACCGCTACTGCACCACCACGAGAACCGCTGCTAGACCGCCTTAGGATTACCAAAAACTCGAAAAACCGAAAACCCGGTTGAATGTGTGTGTGTATCGATTTTGGGAGAGAGAGAGAAAGAGGTTTGGCTTTTTCTTTTTCTCTAAGTTACTAATGAGATTGCAATGAGAAAACCTATTAGGTTTACCATATATTTATATTAGTAAATATGGTAATGTCCTAATAGAAAAGCCCGTTTAATTATCAAGCCCGATAGGCTTTAATTAAACCTTTCCATATATTAATTTACTATTAATATATATCCATAAATAAATAAATAGATTTATCTATTATTTATTTTTCTCTCTTAATTAATTAATTATACCAATTAATTAATTCCACACAACTGGTAAATCCAAATGATCTCTATTCGGGTGTGTAGCAGTGTGACCCACTAGTGCCTTATAACATTGGACACGGTAAACCTGTTACTGTCTTGCACATAATCCTTTCACAATTTATGTTCATCACAAGACAGAGCCAAAGCCAACATTTTCCTTCGTAGGCATGTTGATGATATGTTAAAATTTGAATATCTTAATACTAATGATCCTAGCATTTTATGGAAAGACCTTAGAGAAAGGTTTGATCATCAGAAGGAAGTTTTACTTCCGGCTGCTAGGGATGAATGGAATAGTTTAAGATTTCAAGATTTTAAAAAAGTGAATGATTATAGCTCCGCATTATTTAGAATATGTTCGCAACTTAAATTTTGTGGACAAAGTGTTACTGATGCAGATATGTTGGAGAAAACCTACTCCACGTTTCATGCATCAAATATCACTTTGCAACAACAATATCGCCTACAAAAGTTCAAACGATATTCTGAGCTTAACTCGTTTTTACTTGTTGCTGAACAAAATAATGAGCTTTTAATGAAAAACCACCAATCCCGTCCAACAGGATCATTAGCATTTCCCGAAGCAAATGCTATAGAGAAAAATGGTCCTAGAAATATTGTTCGTGGTCGAGGACGTGGTCGTGGTCGAGGACGTGGCCAAAACCATTTTTATGGACGTGGTCATAATGGTCAAAACCATTTTTATGGTCGACACCAAAATTTTGGCCGAGGCCAACCTTTGGGTCGTGGTCGCAGTTATAATCGTGGTCGTGGTCGCAACTATAATCATGTCCCACAAGGAAATAGGACACAACCACATAATAAGCTCAAGATGGCGAAGCCTGATGCTGGACCGAGTCATTCTGAGAATCCTGGAGATTCTTGTTATAGATGTGGTAGCTCGGACCACTGGTCAAGGACATGCCGCATACCTCAACATCTTTGTCAACTCTATAAAGAATCTCTCAAAGGAAAAGAGAAAGAAGTAAATCTTGTGGACAACGTGAAGTTGGACAATTTGGGTGTGCCAAACACAGATCTCAATGTTTCTGATTTCTTTAACGATGTTGTTCTTTGAGTTATATGAATGCGAATTTTCTTTTTATAACTATGTATTCTGTTTTATGTATTCCTTTCAGTATTATATAGACTATGTATTCTGTGTTATGTATTTCGTTTTATGTATTCCTTTTCAGTATTATATAAAAATATTTTTATAATAACGTTATTATATTATCACAATTCTTATCACTGTTATTTTTATATATCCACAGTTTATTTCATAATATGAATTTCATCGGAGCACAACATCAAGCAAATGTTGGAGATCTGTGTATATCGGATAGTGGTACCACAAACACCATCCTAAAATCTAAGAAATATTTTTCAAAATTAAAGCCAACAAATGGAACCGTAGGTACTATATCTGGTCCTGTAGACGTTATAGAAGGAATAGGAATGGCTCATTTTGTTTTACCAAATGGTACAAATTTCCTTATAAATAATGCATTATTTTCTCCAAAGTCGAACAGAAATCTATTAAGTTTCAGCGACATTTATCTTAATGGTTTTGATATTCGAACAATAACCTTAGGAGATAAGAAATATATGCTTATTGTTGATAAGGACCATGTGTTAGAAAAACTACCAACACTTCCCAATGGTTTACATTATACATATATAAATGTGGTTGAAACAAATATGGTAGTGAAAGAAAAATACTGTGACCCTACGGTATTTAGTTTATGGCATGACAGGTTAGGTCATCCAGGGTCGACAATGATGCGTAGAATAATTGGAAGTACAAATGGACATCCATTGAAGGAGCAGAAAATCCCTCAAACAGGTACATTTACTCAATGTACATCTTGTTCACTTGGGAAATTAATTGTGAGACCTTCACCATCTAAAATTGAAAAGGAATTGCCTACATTTCTTGACAGGATTCAAGGGGATATATGTGGGCCAATTCATCCACCGTGTGGACCATTTAGATACTTCATGGTCTTAATAGATGCGTCGAGTAGATGGTCTCATGTTTGCCTATTATCAACTCGCAATGTGGCATTTGCCAGGTTTCTTGCTCAAATTATTAAATTGAGAGCACATTTTCCTGATTATTCTATTAAAAAAGTGAGACTTGATAATGCTGGTGAATTTACATCTCAAGCCTTCAATGACTATTGCATGTCTGTAGGAATTGTCGTTGAACATTCTGTCGCTCACGTTCACACACAAAATGGTTTAGCTGAATCATTAATAAAACGTCTACAATTAATAGCTAGACCATTAATAATGAGAACAAAACTTCCAGTTTCTATATGGGGTCATGCAATTTTACATGCTGCATCATTGATTCGCATTAGACCAAGTGCATATCATACATATACCCCTTTACAACTTGCTTTTGGTCAAGAACCAAATATTTCCCACCTTAGAATTTTTGGATGTGCAGTATACGTCCCTATTGCACCACCACAACGCACAAAAATGGGTCCTCAAAGGAGGTTGGGAATATATGTTGGATACGTCTTCTATCATAAGATATCTTGAACCACTAACGGGTGATGTTTTTACAGCACGTTTTGCAGATTGTCATTTTAACGAGACAATGTTTCCAGCGTTAGGGGGAGAAAAGAAGATCAAGGAAAATGATGTTTCGTGGTGTGAACCATCACTATCGTATCTTGATCCTCGTACGAAACAATGTGAGATGGAAGTGCAAAAGATAATGCATTTGCAAGAAATTGCAAATCAATTACCTGATGCATTTACTGATACAAAAAGAGTGACCAAATCTTATATACCAGTTGTGAATGCTCCAGCTCGAGTTGATGTCCCAGTTGGACAAACAAATGATAAAGTCACTGAGGAGTCTAAGACACGCCTGAAGCGTGGAAGACCATTGGGCTCTAAAAATAAAAACCCCCGAAAAAGAAAAGGAATAGAAATTGCAACTGGTGAAGAGAAAAGTGTTCCTGAAGAGACACAAAATATCAAACTTCCTGCAGAAGAGGATATGGATGATACTAATAAAGAAGTTGCAATCAATTACGGGTATATGGAAAATGTATGGAACGAAAACAAGATGAGAAATATTGATGATATATTTTCTTATGCTGTTACATGTGATGTTTTTGGAAATGATGACCCTGAACCAACATCTGTCATTGAATGTCAAAATAGACAGGATTGGGTTAAATGGAAAGACGCTATTCAAGTTGAATTAGATTCCCTCAATAAAAGAAAGGTTTTTGGACCTATTGTTCTCACGCCAGAAGCCGTGAAACCTGTAGGAAACAGATGGGTTTTCGTACGGAAAAGAAATGAGAAAAATGAAATTATGAGATACAAAGCCAGACTTGTGGCTCAAGGTTTTTCTCAACGACCAGGAATTGATTATGAAGAAACATATTCTCCAGTTATGGATGCTATTACTTTTAGGTATTTAATTAGCCTAGCGGTCTCTAAGAATTTAGAGATGCGTCTTATGGATGTTGTTACAGCATACTTATATGGATCACTTGATAGTGATATCTATATGAAAATCCCCGAAGGATTTAAAATGCCTGAAGCATTAAGTACAAAGCCCAGAGAAATGTATTCTATCAAGTTACAGAGATCTTTATATGGGTTAAAGCAATCTGGACGCATGTGGTATAACCGTTTGAGCGATTACTTGATAAGTAAAGGTTATACAAATAATCTTATTTGTCCATGTGTCTTTATTAAGAAAACAACATCCGGATATGTAATAATAGCTGTCTATGTTGATGATCTGAATATCATTGGGACACATAAAGAAATCAATGAAGTGATTATGCTTTTAAAGGGAGAATTTGAAATGAAAGACCTTGGAAAAACAAAATATTGTCTTGGTTTACAAATTGAGCACATGCATAATGGGATACTTGTGCATCAATCAAATTATGTTGAAAAGGTCTTAAAACGTTTCAATATGGACAAAGCAAATCCTTTAAGCACTCCAATGGTTGTTAGATCACTCAATATTGACAAGGATCCATTTCGTCCTTGCGAAGAAAATGAAGAGGTTCTTGGTCCAGAAGTACCATACCTTAGTGCAATTGGAGCTCTTATGTATCTTACTAATTGTACTAGACCTGACATTTCTTTTGCAGTAAATCTGTTAGCAAGATTCAGTTCATCTCCCACAAAGAGACATTGGAACGGAATAAAACACATATTCCGATATCTTCGCGGAACTGTTGATTTAGGTCTATTTTATTCTAACAATGCAAAGGAGGGTTTGCTTGGTTATACAGATGCAGGTTATTTATCTGATCCTCATAAAGCTAGATCTCAAACTGGATATGTATTCATGAACGGAGGTACTGCTATTTCATGGCGTTCTCAGAAGCAGACACTTGTTGCTACATCTTCAAATCATGCCGAAGTTATTGCACTTCATGAAGCTAGTAGAGAATGTGTTTGGTTGAGGTCAATGACGCAACTTATTGTGACTTCATGCGGAATAGAGGAAGACAGAAATCCAACTTTAATCTACGAAGATAATGCTGCTTGTGTCACGCAAATGAAAGAAGGATATATCAAGAGTGACAGGACAAAACATATACCACCAAGATTCTTCTCGTATACTCAAGATCTTATGAAATCCAATCAGGTGGAGATAAAATACGTTCAGTCAAGCAACAACACAGCAGATCTTTTCACAAAGTCGCTACCTACCGCAATTTTCAGAAAACACGTACACAGCATCGGCATGCGACACGCGCATAAAATGTGACGATTCATGGATGTCAACATCAGGGGGAGTCAACTACCAACTGCACTCTTTTTCCCTTAGCTAAAGTTTTTTCCCATTGGGTTTTTCTTTAGCAAGGTTTTTAACGAGGCAGTACTTCAAGGTGGGACTCCGATTTGAAATTGTCATCCAAGGGGGAGTATTGTGAATATTATATATTAAACATCAAAGCATGGGTTCTTACTAGTTGGATGAAAATTTCAACTCTCATGTCCAATCCATGTACAAGTTGTGCTATAATTACATATCTAAACTATGTAGATGAATAGTAGTTTAGCTTGTATAAATACCATGTTATGTAAATGTAAAAACTTACACCTTTCAATATACTTCACTAGTATTTGAGTTCTTCATCTTTCTCTCTTTATACCTTCTTAATTCTCTTAATTAATTGTTAATCAAGTGGTAATCCTAGTTAATTATAACACTTCTAACATTTTTACTAAAGCTTTGTCGTTGAAACACAAATGCCACATTTATACATTTTCTCGATTGGAATTTCGTCTAAAAGGTTCTTTTTGTAGTGGATTTGCACACTTTTTCTTTGTCTTTGAAAGTAAATTGTCCAATGATGAAGAGACCAAATAGAATTAAACTTACTGATAAGATAGAGAGCAATGTTCTAAAAAACACGTTATGGCGGCGTTATGGCGAGCCATAACTTCGAGGTGCAGCCTTGCCGCCACGTTAAGACCCGTGGTGTGACTCTGAGGCGTGCTTGCAGTGTGGCGTATCATGGCGGGTTATGGCGCGTTATGACGGGTTATAAGGCGGGTTATAAGACGTGAATATTTTTTTTATATCTAATGCTATCTTAGAAGTGATTTTCATGTAAAAACGATTGAGAGTCCTAATAATTAACTTTTGCCAAAATATTTATCAAATATGCATAAACATTCAACAAAAAAATTCATCCAACACTAACTTCCCAACTATTTCCCCCGGATTTCCTTACATTTGTTTAGCCTACTCTAAGGCCATCCGCTATGGGGCCGTCAAGGCACCGGTACCAAACCGGTACCCTCGGCAACACCGCCGAGGGTGACCGGCACGATAGCCGGCACGACGCCCCATTGCCGAAACTCAACCACGCTCTATTTCCTCTCTCTCTCTCTCTCTCTCTCTCTTCCTTCTCTCTCTTTTTTTATTATTTTTTTAATTTTTTAACTAATTATTTAGATTGGTATGGAATTGGTATGAATGTGGATGAATTGGTAGGGAATTGGTAAGGTATTGGCAGAGGCGAATCCAGAAATTTTGAAGATGGGGTTCAGAAGTTAAGTACCAAATGTATATAAAAACGTCGCCAACCGGCCCATTGTACACTCTTTCCGATCTTTTCTCCAGAGAATCTGACATAAGAAAACTTTTTATGAGTGATTTCGGTGTTTCTATTTTCACTTTTTCAGTGATTTTGCTTTTCTTTTAAGAAGTGTTTCCATCTCTCTAACATAAATAATGACACAAAAAACAATTCATCACTAAAATAAAACAAATAACAATTAGGAAACAAAATTGAACAAACCCTAAACTAGTAACCAAATATTTAACCAACATTAGTAGATATAAAATTTTGGTTAATAAAATACTTAAAATTGTATTACTTTTTTATAGTAGACAATTCTTTTGGGCCGAATAAAAAATAAACAAAATAATATAAGCAAAGCTATAAGTGAATAAGAAAAGGTGAAACTAGTGTTCTGTTTGGCAAAAATAAGTTAGCTTATAAGCTAGTTCATCCAAAAATGTATCATAAGCTAGCTTTTTGAAACGCTAATTTAAGTAACTTTTTGAGAGTTTTTTATAAATTTTTCCAATTATACCCTTGTTAATATTAATTAAATTCAAATATATCTTTTTTGGTCATTTTACATACTCATAAGCTAGTTTTTGCCAAACATAATTTGTTCATAAGTTAACTTATCAGCTACTAGCTAGTTTATCAATCAACAACTATCATCTAGTTTATAAGCTAACAACTATCTTATCAACTAGTTTGTCAAACATAATCTTAGTTATTTTGATTCAACCACGATTATACTAAATTAATTAGGCTTAATATAAATATGTAGTTTAAATTATGGTGCATTATTTTAATTGGAATTTCAAATTGTGTGAAATATTGGGGGTCAAACAGATTTTAGATGGGTGTCAAAAGCTTAAATTCATTTACAAAAAAGATAATTAACCCAATAAAAAACATAATTTTTAGAAACTTATGGGTGTCATTTGACACCCATCTCTCTAAGTAAGTCCGCCTATGGGTATTGGTAAGCTGATGTAGCACTGAGTTGACAGCTAGTACCAATTGACACCAATGGTACCATAGAGAATGGCCTAATATTCATTTTGAAAAGAACACAGATGACGTCATATCTATAATTCGCATTCTTAACCCATTTTTGGGGTGTTTTTTAACATAACTTCCCTATGTCTAAATTACATGATAAAAATATATTAAATTCATATTGGCACACTACTCAATCTCATCTACCATTAATTTGGCATATTCGAGTTATAAATGATGAATATCAAGCAATCGCCCACTAAGTTTGAATAGTCAACCAGGTCAACAAGCATAAATATTCCCTATGATTGATTTCAAGGTCTTCATTCAAATCAGACTGCTCTACACTACTACTACTACAGATCAGCCACCATAAAGCCGCCCAAATTTGCTCACTAACTAACTAACTCATTCATCCATCGCTTGTTTCTTCGATCAATCGATCCGATCGGAGATGACGAGCCAAGTGGAGAAAGTACTCGAGCCATGGCACGATCTCACCGGAAAAGTCGTGTTCGTCACGGGAGCATCATCGGGTATCGGCAAAGACTTCTGTCTGGATTTAGCTAAAGCTGGTTGTAAGGTGATCGCTTGTGCACGCCGAATGGATCTGCTGAAATCGCTGTGCGATGAAATTAATGGAATTGGATCTGGATCGAAGACGGAATCGAGAGCGTTTCCGGTCCAGCTGGACGTGAGTGCGGATGAGGTTACGATCAAGGCCGCGGTACAGAAGGCGTGGGATGCGTTTGGGCACATTGATGCTTTGATCAATAACGCCGGCATTTCAGGTAGTTTTCCACTTCTCTTTCTTAGATTGTTGTTATAAACCGATTAATTTTACTATATTTTATGGAAATAATGATTTTCATTTATGACCGAGTTAAATATTTATGGAATATGACCAGTGACTACCGATAAAAAATGCTTTATAGTAGAAAACAATCAATATATTTATTAAATTAAAAAATCGTCAGACAAGATGGATGGTTGACATCAATTTGTAGGGTGTGCAACAATTGTATGGTTTGCATTTGAATGAGCCTATATATAGAAAGAGGAAAGTTCAAATGAAAAGTCGTTTTTCATTATGAACGTAAGGATCACTAAAATCGCACCATATGGCAATATTCGAATATCATGCATTATTCAGATTGAATAAATTTTAAAGCTTACCAAAGCTTTATTCACTTTGATATTTAGAGTGAATATTGTCAGGTGGTGCGATTTTAGTCATCCTCATGTTCACAACTAAAACTGAAATTCACATTTGAATCTAACCCTAATTTAAATGAAAACTCATTTTTTGTTCAAAAGTGAGGACAACCGAGAGCGTCCCGCGTGCCATATTTACTCTGTATAATTATGTATATTCACTTATTCAGAGTAAATAACATATCATTCTATATTATTGAGCATTATTAACCTTGAATAACACTGAATTGATATAAGAAGGGCTTATTAACCGTTAGATGATGAATCCCCAAAAATAATGAGATTATTTTTAGTGGGACCAAAGAAGACAAATCTCAAGTTTTTCTTGTATTGCATTTAGTGGCCTTTGACAATACCAGACTTTTTCGGGAATGGAAACTATAAACACGAATTAATGATTGTTAACCAAGAAAACAAATTTTAAATCTGAAACTTACTAGTAAAAGGAAAACCATGGCTCAAGAAATTATTTATTTTTAACTTTTTTGTTTAAGTCCTTTGACCCAAATACAAACAAAAAAACCAACAATTTTAAGTTTGGCCCAAGAATCAAACAAAAAAACCATGGCTTTAATGATTGATTTTTAATTTTAATAACCCAACAAATGTATAGATGACACTTTATTTTTCCAGCTAAACTTAATTAAAGGGAACCCCATGATTTTGTGTTCTAGATTCGCCACTAATCAATCTAATATAGCTTTAGCTAGAAACTCTTTCTATTTATGAAGTATATGTAAGTGAGATTTGAACCCATGATATTATTGGGTTTTAACCAAATACTTCGTTGATGCTATATTACAAAGCTTCGAGCTCTTAAGCCTAAGGTTGGCCCACTTATTTAATACCTAAAAAAAGATATGTCTTATTTCAAGCATGTGAGAGTTACCATTAATTCGGCTCTTCTAGAGCCTACCTACTCTAAATCCAAATTAAATTTATGAGAATGAAAGTCATTTAAGGATATGACTTTAAATGAAATTTTTAGTTAAGTTAATGATTTCTTGGCCTATTAAAGCAAGAAATGCCTTTCACACATGGGAAGATTAATTAAAATCTCACTAGATTAAATGAATGAGGGTGCTTTTTGGAAACACAATATGAGAACGATAATAACCAAGTTTATTGCAATTAAGAGGCAGTGCTCTCAACGATGGTTTGGTAATTGTTGAGAATGAAATCAGGACTCTGAATGGTTAAGAGACGTCCATGATACAAAATCATTCAAAGAGTTTTGAAACCATTAAAAAGCTGTCCATTTTTTTCGCCAAACAAGATTTACCTCTTAGCGATTAAGAGGTTGCCTTTTAATCAAACTGTTAAAAGGTAAACAAAAAACCCCTTCTTATTATATAAAATAAACTATTTGCAGCTCATGTTTTGTCAGACACTTTTCATGTTAATGGAATTAATCTAGATGCACTACTGAAGGGACTCATATTTCTTTCAACTTTATGCTTGAGTTACCTTCACCAGAGTATTGCCAATATACATGGTGATGCTCATGGTTAACAATATATATATACATGGTGATGCTCATGGTTAACAATATATATATATATATATAGAATTAGGTTCAAACTAGAACAAAACCAATTTGCAAGAATGAAGGAACCATGTAAATCACAGGTGATTTTGTACTACGCTCGCCCACTCGCACCGACCCACGCGCCTTGTCGGCAAGTGTACTATACTTGCTTTTTCTTGTTTAGTATAAAATCACATGTGATTTACATGGTTCCTTTGTTCTTGCAAATTGGATTGTTCTTGTATGAACCTTCCTCTCTCTCTGTCTTTATATATATATATATATATATATATATAGAGGAAAGTTCAAATGTGAACCACCTTTTGGTTGTGAACTTGAGGACAACCGAGAGCGTGACACGTGGCGGATGACTAGGCGCCACGTAGGCTTTGAGTGTGGTCCCCCCCTTTAATTCAATGCCCTCCCCATGAATTGCGCCTAGTCATCCGCCGTGGATTTGACGTGGCGCCTAGTCATCCGCCACGTGTCACGCTCTCGGTTGTCCTCATGTTCACAATCAAAAAGTGGTTCACATTTGAACTCACCCCTATATTATATATTATATATATAGGGTTAGGTTTAAATGTGAACTCAATTTTGGTTGTGAATGTAAGGACGAATCTTAGCCACACATCTTCGGTTACGGTGGACGCGATCACGAAGGATTGACCCGATTCATGGGAGGGGGTAGAGATTACTAAAGGAGGGGACCCGGTCAAAGCCGTATTTATTGACCGGATGAATGGCTGAGATTCGTCCTCATGTTCACAATGAAAAAGTGGTTCACGTTTGAACTTTCCTCTACACAAACACACACACACACACACACACACACACACACACACACACACACACACATATATATATATAGTATTAGGTTCAAATGAGAAGTGATAAAAAAATGAGAAGTAGAGAAGTGATCTCCACCACTCATCAGGTCAATAAATGCAGCTTTGACTTGGTCGCCCTCCTTTAATCGTCTCCACTCTCCTTGAATCGCGTCAATCCTCTGTGATCGCGTCCAACATAACCGGTCAAAACCGTCTTTATTAACCGGATGAGTGGTGGAGATCGCTTCTCTACTTCTTATTTTTTTATCACTTCTCATTTGAACCTTTCTCTATCTATCTCTTTCTCTCTCTCTCTATATATATATAGAGAGAGAGAGGAAGTATCATGTAAGAAGTTAAACATATTGAGAGAAAATGAGAAGTTTTAAAAGTCATGTATAACTATACTTCTTTTGGTGTGTTTAATCATATATGATTAAAGATTGTGTATCATGTGTGTAATCATATATGATATTAGGACCTCGTTTTCGTAAAATGTTTAGTTTCTCGTTTAAACTTGTCCCTATATATGTATTTGAGCTCTTTTTTGGAAAACATGTCTCGATTGAACTAAAAATTGAATTTTCAGCCGAGTGTTATCATAATCTTGCTTCTTGATCTTTATTTTTTAACCTCCAAGGAGCTTACAAGTTGCTTACACCCTACTAGAAGTTCCAACTTTTGTAAAAAAGAAAACACTTCTCAACTTTTTAAAACTCTTAACCTTATCTGTTTGCCCATTCATATATGGGTATATGAACTTCAAAACATCATATAACCTTTGGCAGTGTTTTTTCTACTTCAATAGTATGAAAGGGTAAAAACTCTAGATTATTTTCTTTTACTATCTTAACCATGGTAAATTAACCTTAAAAGACAAACATTCCATGTCCAACTCTTTCTTTCACTTGCTTCTTCTGTTCAACTAATGTCATTATATTGAATTAACAAGTTCTATAAGCTTCAATAATTTATAACTTATGCATTACAACTTACACTTAATATATAACATATATAATTGTGTAGACAAATGTTCAACTGCGAATTCAAATTTCATTGTGAACGTGAGGACAGCTGACAACGCGCCACGTGGCATATTCAGTGTTAATAATCATGTATTATGCAAATTGAATAATCATGTATTATACACACTAAATAATACTGAATGCTGTATTATTCAGTCTGAATAATACATGATTATTCAGTCTGAATAATACATGATTATTCAGTCTGAATAATACATGATTATTCAAACTGAATATGCCATGTGGCACCCTCTCGGTTGCCCTCACGTTCACAATAAAAGATGAGTTTTCATTTGAACTTGACCCTACTTGTGTGTATAGATGTATAATTCCTCATATTTTCCTTTTATTCACTACTTTTCCTCGCTTATTTTTACGAATATCTACTCTTAGTCTGTGCTTATCTACATTTCATCCCTTCTCTATTTCACATGCTTTTCACAAGAAAGGGTGCTTAATGTAAACAACATCTCTACTCTTTAAGGTAGATGCCGGTTTTTTACATCTTAGGGTGTTCGGTTGGTTTTCCATTAATTTATGTGTTGATAAAGCTCTCAGTGTGAATTAATCTGTCTATATAGATTGGAAAAGTTTTTGTTTGGGAGTGTTTTTTGTAAAATGGAAAGAGCACACTTTTAATTAGGAGGGGCATGTTTAGAAAAAAAAAAACTTGGCTTTTTGCATAAAGCTCCCTTTAAAAGCTTAATGAATAAGCCACTTCCTATATCGTTAAGCCACTATCAAATATATACACACACACCTTTATACAACTTTCTATCTAAATTTTCTTAACTTAAAGATGGTATACATGGCTAATAATCTTGGATTCTACAACATAGGCCAACCCCGTAACCCGTTGGATTTTGAAGAGGAAGACTGGAATTATATCTACCGAACAAATTTAACCGGATCCTGGTTGGTGGCAAAGCATGTTTGTATACATATGCGTAATGCTAAACAGGCAGGTTCCGTGATCAACATTTCATCCATTGCTGGTACTAATCGTGTTTTTCTTCCCGGAGGCGTTGCTTATGCTTCTTCAAAGGCTGCCCTTAATACTATGACAAAGGTAACGACTTTAAATAAGTTCTGAATTAGCAACATCACCTTTCAAATTTCCATTTTTAACTAATAACCTTCAAATGACCTGGCTCGGGTGTTAAGAACACCCCCCCCCCCCCCCCCCCTTTAAAATCTGTAAAAAAACATCAGTAGGTTTTAAATCCATGACCTTCTGATATATTTAAAAGCATTCTTCTGTTAAAGCACTGACATTTTAGCTAACAGTCAAGAGATTATAGATTTGAAAAATAACTAAAAATAAAAAACGTGACGAAACGTCATTCCCCATCCGTAACTTTTGTGTTGAGATGAATGGCTTATGGTTTTTCATTTATAAACCAAATAAACTCAGTAGATCACACACAAAATAGGGTATTGGGAAAGTAAGGTCTACAGAGATATTTCTCTACATGATGTGCTAATTTATTTGAAATGTATAATAACAACAGGTGATGGCAATGGAGTTGGGAGCCAATAACATAAGGGTGAACTGCATAAGTCCCGGAATTTTCAGAACCGAAATCACTCAAGGACTAGTGGACAAGGATTGGTTCAATAACGTAACTTTGAGGACGGTTCCTTTGAAAACGTTGGGAACGATAAATCCAGCCTTGACGGCGCTTGTACGGTATTTGATCCATGATTCTTCTGTATATGTGACCGGAAGTTGTTTCATTGCCGATGCCGGTACGAGCTTGGCAACAATTCCTATTTTCTCGTCACTTTGAATATGTATTATGTCAATTCCGGTAAAACATAATTGTTGTAATGTGTATCATTCTCAAGATATAATAGTAATTTTGAACTCATTGGTAACCTTTTCTTTGTCTTTCATAACCTACCCAAGAAAGTCGTACACATTTCCTCAGGGGCGGCCCTGGGGGTGTGCTGGTGGTGCCGCCGCACAGGGCCTCCGGCTGCCGAGGGCCTCTAATTTTTTCATGCATTATATACAGTGTATATATATTTAAAGAAGAACTATATTATACAATTACCTGTTTAGCCTAATGGTAAGCGTTTTTAGTTTTAACCTGAGAGTCTGGAGTTCGAATCACGTGGGCAACGTTCATTATTTTTCATTTGATTTTAAAGTTTTAATGTTGCACTTCCTACTGTTGCCATCTTTTTCAATTAAAATGTTTTTGAAAGGTTTTTTTTTTTATTTAATTTCTTTACATGTTACTATTGCAGCCTTCTTTTTTTCAATTAAAATAATTTTAAAGATTTTTAAATTTTATTTAATTTCTTTACATAAAATGAACATAATAGGTTTTTAAATATTAACTTTATCCAAATTTGTTATCTTTATTATTCTTACAACAAGTTTAATCTCTATCAATTTTTCAATTTTTTCATTTTTTTAGTTCTTGAAACTATTATAAAAGCATTTATCAATTAACCACAATATAATTAGTGTAATACTAAATTTTTCAAAAGGCTAAACAGTTATTCAGTTTCATGTCTTGCATAAAGAATTTTATTGACTATCCTATTACAGTTGCATCAGCTAAAAGAGTTTTTCAAAATTAAAACTTTTGAAATCTTATTTGCGATCGACTATGTTTCAAGATAGATTAAATGCTTTGGTTTTGATTTCGACTGAAAATTAGTTTGTCGCATATCTTGATTATGAAAGTATCATAGATGATTTCGCTTAAAAAAATGCTAGAAGAACAATGTCTAAAAAATAGTAACAACTAGCTATTTGTTTTCATTGGAAAAACGTGCATGGTAGTAAGAATTTGTATTTAAAAATGAAGGACCAATTATGTTCACTATTATGGTATTATACTATTTGTGTTATATATTATATTTGTTCTTATTATGTAATTATTTTTAATTTGGTTAATACTAACTTTTTATTTTACCCAACCGATTAATCATTGGAGATTTCTTATCATTGATTTAATCATGTAAAGGTTAGTTTTATTTTTATTTGGATATTATTTATGAACAATTTATATTTCCACACTTTAAGAATTTACTTCTTGAATTTAGTACTAAAAAAATAATAAACAGTGCAACAAAAATTATATAGGGCCACATTTATGTCTTCGCACAGGGCCTCCAAAATGTCAGGGCCGGCCCTGCATTTCCTATACAAAAGTTCACCAAAAAAAGTTTGTTCAAGTGAACCTTATTAAACCGAATAACCCTAAACTGATTAAACCTTACCTTATTTTGGTTCGATAATCGGGTTGTTTGGAAGAATAATCTGAACCAAATAGACGGACCATCGGTGAACTCAACCGAATGCGGGTGGCCCTGGGCATAGGCCAAAGGGGCGGTGGCCCAGGGCATCATCTAGCCTAAGGGCATCACTTTTACAAGCACAAGTATTCATTAGTAGGTTCAATGCTTTTGGACCTAATTTTACTACAATTGTGAGTTATGATCGCTTCATATATGGATACCAAATCAATCTCGGTCTAGCTTGAGTTGGCTCCAAACCGCTTTAAATTGTTGTTTGGTTTTTCGTTTGCATACTAAAGGAGCATTCTTTTGAGATTTCGCCATGGGCATCCGAAATCTCAGGACCGGCCCTGCGAATGCCACCTCTATCTTTAACCATATATGTGAATTGATTCGTTATATGGAAATGTTTTCTATAGTTTTACCAAAAATATTAATAAGTAGATAAAGGTAAAAGAAACAAATTATCTAATATACAATCAGCAGACGCACCGACCTGCATGCACCCGACCCGTAACCCGAATCGCTCCGACCTGAACCCAGCTTTCCCTCTCTACTTTTGACCCAAACTTGTCCCTGACCCGCCCTCCTGACCCGCCCTCATGACCCGCACGGCTTCCTTCCCAATTCCCATCTCCAATTTTCATATTTGGCCCCTGAAACTATAAGGCTTATTCACTTTATACCTTTAACTTTTCAATATTTCATTTTACGTTTTAGTCATATATCGTGTATTGGCTAAAATACGTTAAAAAATACGTTTTAATTTTAACAAATTACGCCATTAAATTCGTATCGTCGATACGATCGAAATGAGTCTAATATTGAATATTTTTTGACATAGTTATTTTATTATATACTATATATACGATCCAACCAATATGAAATTTATACCATTTTCATGTTTACATATTAGTCCCGTAAACTTAAAACTTATAAGGTTTATTCACTTTATACCTTTTACTTCTCAATATTTCATTTTACGTTTTGGTCATATATCGTGTATTGGCAAAAAGATGTTAAAAAAATACGTTTTAATTTTAACAAGTTACGTCATTATATTCATATCGTCGATACGATCGAAATGAGCCTAATATTGAATATTTTTTGATGTAGTTATTTTATTATATATTATATATACGCTCCAACCGACCCGAATCTTATACCCATTTTCAAATCTACATATTAGCCTCCTAAATTTATAATATTTATTCACTTTATACCTTACTTTTCTATATTTCATTTTACGTTTTACTCATATATCGTGTATTGGTTGGAACATGTTAAAAAAATACGTTTTAATTTTAACAAATTACGCTATTATAATCGTATCGTCGATACAATCTAAAATATGTTAAAAACACGTTTTAATGTTAACGAAGTACACATTATAATCTTATGGTCGATAAGATCGAAATGAGCCTAACATTGAATTTTTTTTCATGTATTTATTTTATTATATACTATATATACTCTCTAACCGACCCGAATTCAATACCCACTTTTAAACTTACATATCAGCCCCATAAACTTATAATATTTATTCACGTTATATCTTTTAGTTCTTTATATAACATATTAACTGAAATATGTTAAAGTGTCGGTAGCTATTCTTCATGAATCTGATGCGAAGCCCGGCTTATCAACTAGTTAATCAAAATGTATAAAGGTTCAAAATAAAAATTATATTGGAAGTACAGGTAAAATGAAATTTTAAGGGGTTAAATTGAAATAGTTACTATTTCAATAATATGTTGGTGTGGAATAAGTCAATGAAGAAAAATAAAAGCAAAATAATTGTTGGGTTTTCGTGGGTCCTCGTATCTAACTGACACGAAGATCTCAATCCCAACTGGATGAGATACACGACGAAACTTTTGATTAAACTAACCAATAAATCTTGTCGAATCAAACCTAACTGGTTTGATACATGCGGAAGCGATTTGAATACAAAACCCGAATATCCACAGATCTTTTTTTTGCTTAATTAATTTATAATAACATATCGGTATTAGAACTACCTGGACTGCTTGAGATTGATCCACCGGTAAACGACCAGACGAATGTTCCTCTAGTAGAACTTAACCCCGACAATAATCCAGAAAAACCGAACTGGTTTTTGGGAAGGGGGGGGGGGTGCGGCGCCGGTTATTGGAGAGAGAGGGAGAGAGAGTTTTTCAGAAAACTGGGTTATTGAATCAAAAATCTCAATTATTTCTAAAGCCAATGAGGTTTATTTATATGGAAGAGTTTCCATATATTAAACTTCCTTATAATCATCCAATTCTTTTCTTTCTTCTGAAGAAAAGAATATCCCATTAAACTTGGATAATTATCTATTAATTAATTTATTCAATCTATTATATATTTATTTATCTAATAAATATATAATTTATATTAATTAATAACCCTTTAACTTTGGGATTTCAGACTGAAATTACTCAACTGATTTATAATTAACTATTATAAATCCAATCTCTCCATTTCTGGGATTACTCAACTTATTCGATTTATAGGTCCTTACAGGTGTGACCCTCAAGTGTCTTATAACATTGGATGTGTAGTCACTGGTTTGTCAACTTCTACACATAATTACTAACAGACTCCCACTTGTGCAAGTTGGCAATACCGCCTTGATCACACGGACCTAAGGAGGCCCCTAGACATGCACTTAGGCTAACCAGGTTACAAGAACTCTTATACCCAGATAGGTGATATAAACATTCATGAAACTGTTGTTCATAAATTGGGTATATCTTGGCTTTTCCCTTTGCATCGCGATATTTCATTTTTGAGTATGAGCTTGGAATCAGTCAACTCTAAGTACTCAAGATTATGTTTCTTGACTATCCGACCTCTACTGATAGGTAAACGACAAAGAACTAATCAGTTCGTTTGGGCATGGCCATGCACTTCATCAAAGAAGAGGTGCAAATCCCATCTTGCATATTTGCATTTAACACCACGGCTTCCACTGATCTAGTCACGCCCTTTATAGCCACCCTGTTACGGCGTAGCGGTTGAACGCACTAAGTATCCAGCAGTCCTCATGATATCAAACCAAATATCTCAGGTGATAGGGACAACCACTGTGAGATTTTACTTATGACAAAATCCAAGAAGTAATCTCAACCGCGGATCACGTCGATACTCGCTACTCTATCGAATATCTGTGCAGCTTTTGGTCTACAGCGCTTGTAGCTGTTATTCAACCACTGATCATAACTACCCAAAAGCTCACAATGACTTTAACACCCTATCGGGTTCCCACCACAATAAGTTGTCACGGACAATTTTCGAATGAAAAACTGGAAACTAGTCTCATTCTTGGATTATAAAACATGCAAAATATAAAAAGCGATTTAAGAGACTAATTTTGTATAGTCCATATTACACTCTGTAATAATAACAAAATTAATAACATCTCTTAATTACTTTTATTGTGTCTATTCAACGTTTGTTCAATACTGGTCTAAATGAAGTATCACCTAACTTCAGTTTAAACCCTTTGATTAATGTTTACCGTTTTAATCAAAGTGATAACCAAAAAATATTATAAGTTTAATATCTACTGATATTTTATACTTGTTTCAACTAATTTTGTTTCGCAAACACCATAAAACAAAAATTAGGCTTCACTTTACCATATTTCCCTGAACTTGGAGATCTGGACTAACTTCGAGTTCCCTGAATATGTAAAGTCAAATTGCAACTTTCCTTAGTTGCTGTGTAGATGAATGATTTCTATCTAAAATCAGATTTCTATTTACCACACTGGTAAATTCTTAGAGATTCTATTTTAGCGTTTCATAACACTTTAAATTTTAAAAGATAATTATATCCTTATTAATTTCTCCAACACAATTATTGATTATAACTTTATACTGTTTCAAAATTAAGAAACTATACCCTATCTCCTTTTAACTGAAAGGTAGATCTCAGATCTCATGAATTTATATCCTATCTGGATTATAATTTCGAAAAATATCTAATCAATAATTAACACATATATCTTTTATTCTTTATCACAAATCTGGATATAGAATTAACTTGGGCTCCCACTAACCTCTATGAAAACTAACTATTACTCAGAAATTAACTATTGACTTAGTCAAAACTTGACTATTTAGTCAATTCTATTTTAAGTAATAAAACACTAGAATTTTAGTACATTTATAAAACTTAACTGGACTCTTAATCAAGTCCTATTTCCAAAACTTGGAATTATTTCCTAGTTTTATACATACTGATATTATCAACGATCTCTGAGATAATATCCTAAATTCTTTAAAACACATGAGTAATTAATCTTTTATCATAAAATACTTTTATAATCTTTTACTCATGATTGTTTTATTTAAAAACACATTTCTATAACTATAGTACTTTGTGTGTTTTTGATAGTTTTCATAAATGATACTTTATCAAAGTAGTAGTGTTAGTGTAATCATCAACATCTAGGATCTAAACTTGAATCAAGTCAAAAGTTGACTTTATCAGATTCATAACACGCACAACAGATATTTCAAGACAAAAAAATTTTTAAACCTTTAAAATCATTCAATAATTATTCCCAAAATAATGTAATTATAAAGAAGTAAAAAATTGAAATCTAAAACAAATGTCTTGACAATAATTTGATAACAGAACTTTGTGCTTCAGATCCTTGCAATCCTGGGCATTCACTTCTGACCACCTGCAATGAGTAATTGCACTAGGTATCAGTATACTTGTACACCAAACAAGTAAAAAGTGACATACTAAATCAATCATAAATATCTGAGGTTTACATACCCGCTTCATGACGCTTTGGGCAGTTTTGCCTCCAGTGGCCGACTTCATTGCATGTGAAGCAACGATTTTCAGTCCTAGCTTTGTTAGTCTTAACCTTCTTGCCCTTGCCTTTGCCTTTGATGTTTTCACGAACCTTGGGTGTACTTTGGATGGCCTGAACTGGACCCTTTCCCTTGTTGGTGCCTCCATGCCCATGCTTCTTCTTTACTCCCCCATCTCTCACCATCAGTACATCTTTAGTTTTGTTCTTGGCCCCCATATTCAACTCATCAGTCTTAAGCATGGAGTGCAGTTCGGCTATTGACTTCTCCATGTTGTTCATGTTATAGTTGATCACAAAAGGCTTGTAATCCTCTGACAGTGAGTTGAGTATTGTGTCCATTGCTAGCTGCAACGGAACTGGGTGACCTAGTCTCTCCAGGTGATCCATGTACCGTTTCATTTTCATGAGGTGGTCACTTACTGAGGTCTCTTTGATCATCTTGCACTCGTTAAACGCCTTCGTGGCATCATAACGTTATGTGCGAGCTTGCGTTTGGAACATGTCCCTCAACTGGCGGATCATGTCATAGGCATTCGTGTTCATGAGCCCTGATTGGAGATCTGGGCTCATTGTTGCAAGCATAAGACAACCAACGTCCAACAAATCATCTGAATGCTTCTTGTTAGCATTTCTGGCAGCAGCCGGGGCATTTGCTGGAGGGGCCTCCCCTAGAGGCTCTTCAAGGACATACCATTTCCTTTCGTGTTTGAGTACAATCATTAGATTGTGCTCCCAGTCTAGGAAATTAGGGCGGGTGAGTTTATCCTTCTCGAGGATGGAGCGGAGAGAAAGATTGTTCGTGTTGGAAACTATGCTTGCCATCTACACATTAAAAACTTTGGTTTTTAGCAATTGTAAATAGACTATTTCCAATAAATATCAATAAACCCTTAAATGATCAATTTATTGGACTAGGATCCTTATTTCATACGCCCTGATGTGCGGTGTGCTCACGCTTCACCAGGCCCACGTATTATTTAGGTAGGTAAGGACTTTTACCAATCATATCTAACTGACATGACTCCTAGATCTTTTCGGGACAACAGTAATCATCCGTATATGTTTTAGTCCCTCTAAGTGCATTTTGGCCCGGTACCTCCCGATGAACTTTACAGAACCAAAATAGATCTCACCATTTTGGGACTTGGACACTTTACCCTAGCCGGTACCACCCGGAAATAATACGCAGAGTCTTGTAATCCCCTCCCAGTTTCAGTTTGAACGCGGACGTTTTAAGGTGTGCTCACTCACAACGCCCGCGTACCTTTCGCCGGAGGTGCCCCCAGATGGGTTGCACTACTGATCTATGATTTTCGGGGTTTTTAATTTTGAAAAAAACTTTTAATGTCCAGTGTTTTGAAAAACTATAATTTTTGGAAAAAACTGATTGTTTAGAAGGCAACTTATGTTTTTAAACTAATTGTTTCAAACATACGCTGTTAAAACTAACTGTTTTAAAAAAGTATTCTTGCTAATTAAAACTAACTGTTTTGATAGCATGCTAGTTGACTGAAACTAACTGTTTTTGTCAACTTGCCTTTAAACAATCTATTTACAATTTACAGGTTTTAAATAAAATCTACCGTCTTAAAAAGGTTTTGAAAAATTGGTGATTTTGACTTTTAAAACCTATTCGTTCTCGTGATTATTTAATCGAGTTTTAATAACTTTCTCCTATTTTAAAACATGTTTGACAAAATCACAAATATCAATCATCACGAGTAAATAACCAACCATGCAGTTAATAGTTATAACAACCACACTAATTATAGGTTTGCCAACTTTTATTCCTAAGGACCAACAATGACCTATTTTCTAAAAACATTTAAACTTGCGTAGCTCCCACTGGCTTCGGCATGTTCGTCAGGACTCTAAGAAAAACTTAATTTTTCTTGCGTAGCTTCCACTGGCCTTCGGTATCCTTGATGGAGCTCAAAATAAAATAACAATCCTATGGTTATTATTACAAAGGGGTTGTAAATGGCACGCATGCCTCCCTAGAAATAATCTAAAAGGTCTAAGTTGGCAAGCTCTATAATAGACATATACGCAAACAAGTATATATACAAGCAACCACGCATTTAAATATATCAAGCAATAAACCGATAAATAACTCTAGATCCGTTGAAAATTATCTTGTCTCTTTTTCGGAAAAACCTGATTTTTTAACTGATTTATAAAACAAACTGTTTTATAAACTAGATTTTATTATAAAACAATGAAATTTACAAACAATAATTCTGTTTTATAAAATTGCCCCGTTTTTTTCTTTTAAAATATTAACTTTGTTTTAATAAACACATATATTTGTTTAAACAAGGGAAAAAACGGGTCAAAACTATATATAAAATTTTTTTTGGATAAAGAAAAAGAAACGTGCTTTAGGCCTTTAACTTGGTCCAACAACTCTGGGCTTTGGGCCCATTACCAAACTGGCAATTCTGGGTCTATCAGGTTTTCTCGGAAAAATATCGTGGATCAAAACCCTAGCCTTGGTCCACTCCTCTCAACAATCACTGCTCGAACATCAACAGCAAACGGCCGCCAACATCCTCGACACTGCAGTTTGCGGCATGACCCAGTGCTCGCCTACACTGCTCGCGGCGTGACAGCCACAGCTATCGCCACCGCTCGCGGCGTGAGTTAGCTCTCAGCACCGCTTCGCGGCGTGAACCATCATCATCATCATCCTCACCGCTATCATCGGCGGTGACGAAAACGTAAAACCAGCCACCACCGCCGCTAGGCGCGGCCGTGAGGCACCCTGTGGCGGTTGGTTTGTTCGACCTCCACAAGAACAACGCCGCACACCACCGCCACCAAGGTGGCTTCTGGTGGTTGCGGTTTCAGACGAATCGACCACCACCACCGCTTGGCGCGGCCGTGAGGCAGCCAGCGGTGGTTGGTCTTATAGTGGCAGCAGCCAACGCCACCCTGTTAGGACCAAATTTTCCTAATTAGTGAAAGTTTTATAAAGCAAGCTTTGTGCTTAATTGTATCATCTAGCCTATAGTGCAAGCTTTGGCATTTAGCTTATAGTACAAGCTTTGGCATTTAGCTTATAGTGCAAGCTTTGGGTTTTTATGTATTTGTACACCTATATATAAAGGGTCATGGGGTTAGGATATGAGAAGTAGTCGAGAGAGAGAAACATTATTCACATGAGAGTCGATTAGAGTTTAGTGTTTGTTTGTGTGTGTTTCTTGTAACCGTGGGAGCTCTCGAATAAATCAATAAGACCTTCTTTTGCTATCGATTCTTGTTGTTTTCTTCTTCTCTACCCTGAATCTTGTTGAAACGGACCAACAAGTGGTATCAGAGCCAAACAAATCATTCGATTTGAACGATTTTTCAGCAGATTCAACTATTTTTGTTGTGCGAAATTGTTATGGGTAAGTTGTGCGTATGGGTTTCCCGAATCGGAACTGGGTTTCCCGAGTCGGAACTCGGTTTCCCGAATCGGGATTCTACTCTCAACTATTCCTGAATCGGGGCAAATTGTTTCCCGAATTGGATATTCGTATCCCGAGTCGGTAAACTTATTTCCCGAATCGGCCTTTTGGAAACCCCGCATCAAGCCTAAGATCTTCAACTCATTCACCGAATTGGGATTTATATAATCCTGAATCGGTGAATTGAACAACTTCCGAACCGGGACTCATATTTTCTCGAATCGGGACTTAAACATTCCCGAGTCGGACTTCGTGAATCTTACCTACTTTCCGGAAACCTTTTAACCTACTTCAATGACATATCTCTGGAAAGCATGTGTGGTATAATTCCGCCATTTGTTACTACGCATGGAATACACAACAATTTTACACATCCAACCCAAGATTTCCTCACGCTTATCTGTAAGCTCCGGAATGTTAGTAATTATGTGCAGAAGTTGACAAACCAAAGATTACACATCCAATGTTATAAGACACTTGAGGGTCACACTTGTGAGGACCTGTAAAAGAAACAAGTAAAATAACTTCAGTGTAGAGAGGTTAGATTTATAATAGTCAATTATAAATCTATTAGGTGTTTTCTGTAAGAAACTCCAAAGTTAAAGGTTTCTATTATTAATTAAAAAGGATTATATATTTATTAGTTAAATAAATATATAAGTGCTTAAATTAATTGATTTATATATTTGTTAGTTAAATAAATATATATAATAATTATAATTATCTTAACAAATTAATATATATATATATATATTAGTTAAATATATATGGAATATTAATTTGAATTAATCTTTCATGATGGAGAAAAAAAGAATTATATATGGATAATTATTATGGAAAAAGGAAACTGAATATGATACAGATACTGTTTATTCAAATATAAATATTCAGTTGGTTAAACCTTTTTCATTCATTCATTATTCACACAAATATAGAAACCAAAAATCCTCTCTCTCTCTCTCCCAAAAACCGTCGACTTCAACCACAAACCGGAGGAAGTTCGTGTTTCGTTCGGGAGTTCGGAGTTCTGACCGGCTAGAAGGTCCGTTCGTAAGGTTCATCACGGGTGGATCTAACTCAAGCAATTCAGGTAAAGTTTTCTAACCTCATTATATGTATGTTTTAGATAAACAATAACGATCGTGTACTTTTGGATTTTTACACGTTTATGCTTCCGCTGATCAAACCAGTTTGGTTTGATGTTCAGTTAAACCGTTTGTTTTTCTGAACAGTGACTCGTACCAGTTTGGTCCGAGGTCTCACAAAAACCCAACAGTGGTATCAAAGCCACAAGTTTTTATTGTTTATCTAGTTTTATTTATTTAGATCCGTTTTAAATTTATTTTAGTTGTATAAAAATTGGATTTTTATCAGTTGGTATAAAAATTCGATTTTTATCAGGTTGTATAAAAATTGGATTTTTATCAGTTAGTATAAAAATACGATTTTTATCAGTTTGTATAAAAAATTCGTTTTTTATCAGTTTATATAAGGATTAGATTTTTATCAGTTTAGATATAAATCCGATCTTTATCAGATTCGTATAAAGTTTTTATCTTTATCAGATTCGTGTAAAAATTGATTTTATAAAAAACTTGTTTAGAATAAAATTTTTATCGGTTCACCAGTTTTTTATCACCACCGAAAACCACAACCGAACCACCAATGGGCCGATGGCCGAACGATGGCTTGATCGGCATGTGGCCGTGGCTCAATCGCCACTAGGCCGTGGCTTGAATCGCCACCAGGCCATGGCTTGATTAGCCACAAGGTCGTGGCTTGATTCGCCACCAGGCCATGGCACGATCGCCAGCAGGCCGTGGCTCGATCAGCCATCAGGCCGTGGCACGATCAGCCATCAGGCCGTGGCTCGATCAGCCACCAGGCCGTGGCACGATCAGCCACAAGGCCGAGGCTTGATCACCACCAGACCATGGCTCAAACGCCACTTGGCCGTGGCTCGATCGCCACCGAGCCAAGGCCAAACCACCAGTTCGGTGGTTGGCTGAGTGTCGTAAGACCACCAGTGGCCGCTGTCGCGGCGGTGGGCGACGGCGGTGGTTGTTCCCGGCAACCGCCGGCCGCCTTGGGCAAACTCTAGGTGGCGGCGGCGGTAGTTTGATTGTTCTAATCGTCGGCAACGGCGGGTGGCGGTGGCGTTTTTGATAACTCCAATAGGCGGCGGTGGCGATGGTGTTACTCATCGATCGCCGACAGCCATCGAGCGTGGTGGTGATCGACGGCGGCAACCGTGGTGATTAATTGTTCTTCGAAGCAATGGCCGACGACGCGAATCGTCGAAGGCCGATGATGCGATCTCCGGTGGCCACGCAGTGGCCGAACCACCAGGTCGGTGGTTTACCGAGAATCTCCGACCACCAGAAGCCGCGATAGCGGTGGTGGACGGTGGATGGTGGTTGTGTTGTTACTCGCCGGCAGCCGCGGCAATGATGGCGGCCGGATGCTGCTGCCATCGTCAGCGGTGAAGGCAAGCTGGTTGTTTCAAACGAACGCGGTGACGGTGGTGGCACGTTGTTGCTGCTGTCCCGCGGGGGTTACGATAGGTTCCAACGAATCCAATTCGATCTTTTTCGAGCCCAGTGTTATCTGTCTGATAACGGGCCCAAACCATGTGTCTCTTGGACCAAATTTATGGCCCAATAGGTTTATCGGGTATTTAGGCCTTTTACCCAAGATTAATTTTATAAAATTGATTTTAAGAAATTTTATTGTTCTTAGTAAATTTATAAAATTGTGTTAAACCAAGTTATTTGACCCGTTTTGGTCAAATTGACCCGATAACTTTTTCGACTGTTTAATCGAATCATGACACGAATCACGGGTTGATGTTCCGAAAAGTTCGTTCGGAACACTCAGTTTAATTTTGTTAAAAAGCAAATATTTTAGCAAATTGGTTGTGTTTTATAAAATAAGATATATAGTTTATAAATCTTGGAGATTTTATAAAAGATCAATTTTCAGATTAAAATATCAGTTTCGATTTATAAAACAGTTTGATTTTATAAATCAGTCAAAACCATGGTTTGTCATAAGATAATTTTAACGGATCTAAGTTTTTGTTTATATGCTTTATTTTTATATATTGCTGTATAAAAATCGCGTGGTTGAATAATTTTATACCTGTTTAGTATGTATATTATAGTAACTATAGTATTTGCCAATTTAGACCCTTGATCTATTTGGGGAGGCCTGCGTGCCACTTACAACCCCGGTAATATGTAAAATGACCCTTAGGATAGATTTTCTTCCTGAAGTTCCGTCAAAGATGTCAAGGCCAGTGGGAGCTACGCAGGGAGATCGGAGCTACGCGGGGAGATCAGAGCATGATAGTTTTAGGTCATTTTGGTCCATTAGGAATTAATTGGCAAATCTATAATTACTTGTTTATTTATTAAACTGCGTGGTTGTGATTATTCTGTGTACTCGTGATTATTGATATTACATGTCTAGGTCTTATAAAACGTTTTTGAATCAGGCTTTTATTTATAAAACTAGTTATATCACGAGATTGGTTTTAAAAATTAAAATTACCAATTTTATAAATATTTTAGATGGTAAATTGTATTTATTTTTAAAACCATATAAGATTGTTTTCTTATAAAAGGGTATGCCTTTTAAAACAGTTAGTTTTATTAGCAAGTGAATTTTAGATCAGTTAGTTTTAAAACATAGTGTATGTTTTTAACAGTTAGTTTTCAAACAACAATTGCCTTTTTAAACAGTCAGTTTTAAATAGCAATTTTAAAATACTGGAAATCAAAAGTTTTTCTAAAAACTTAGTTAAAACCCTAGAAAATCATAGATCAGTAGTGCGACCCACTCGGGGACACCTCCGGCGTAAGGTACGCGGGCGTTGGAAGTGCTCAAACCTTGAGCGCCCGCGTTCAAACCCCAAGTTGGAGGGGGTGAAAAGACTCTGCGATAATCGGGTGGTACCGGCCAGAGTACATCCTGTCCCGAGTGGTGAGATCTGTTGTGGTTCTGTTAAGTTCACCGGGTGGTACCGGGCCAAAAGGCACTTAGAGGGACTAAAACATGTACGGTTTTATCCGATGTCCCGAAAAGATATAGGAGTCATGTCACTTAGATATGATTGGTAAAATTCCTTACCTACCGAAATAGTACGGGCCTGGTGGGGCGTGAGCAAACCGCACATCAGGACGTATGAAATAAGGATCCTAGCCCGATATTTAATCATTTAAGGGTTATTGATATCTATTGGGAATTGTTTATTCAAAAAGTACTAAGACCAAATTTTTAATGTGTAGATGGCAAACACAGTTACCAACACTAATAACCTTTCTCTTCGCTCCATCCTAGAAAAGGACAAACTCACGGGCTCAAACTTTCTCGACTGGGAGCGCAATCTGCAGATTGTGCTCAGACATGAGAGAAAGTGGTATGTCCTGGAAGAGCCTCTAGGTGAGGCCCCACCAGCAAATGCCAGTGCGACAATTAGAAATGCTTACCAAAAGCGTTCAGATGATTTGCTGGATGTTAGCTGCCTGATGCTTGCAACCATGAGCCCAGAACTTCAAACAGGGCTTATGAACACTAAAGCTTATGACATGATCCGCCAGTTGAGGGACATGTTCCAAACGCAAGCTCGCATAGAGCATTATGATGCCACAAGGGCTCTAAACGCGTGCAAAATGGCCAAGGGGACCTCTGTAAGTGCCCACGTCATGAAAATGAAAAGGCACATCGACCACCTAGAGAGGCTCGGTCACCCAGTTCCGTTGCAGTTAGCAACATATACGATACTCAACTCGTTATCTGACGATTACAAGCAGTTTGTAATTAACTATAATATGAACAACATGGAAAAGACCATTGCTGAACTGCACTCCATGTTAAAAACTGCTGAGTTGATTATGGGGACCAAATCCAAATATGTTCTGATGGTCAAGGAAGGTGGAGTGAAGAAGAAACGTGGGCATTGGAACACCAGCAAGGGTAAGGACCAGGTTCAGGTCAACCAGAGTGTGCCAAAGGCCGTTGACAATGGCAAAAGCAAGGGCAAGGGCAAGAAGGTTTAAGTCAACAAAGCGAGGACTGAGAATCGATGCTTTAGGTGTCATAAGGTCGATCATTGGAGACAAAACTGCCCTAAGCGTCATGAAACAGGTATGAACACCTTGGATATTTCATGAATGCTTCAGTTTATCATTACTACTTGTTAGTTTACAAGTTAACTGACACCTAGAGCAAATATATGATTGCAGGTGGTCAGGAGAAATGAAGTGCCCGGATTGCAAGGATCAAACAAGCTTAAATTTAGATATCATCAAGACATTTAATTTTTAGTTATATTTTAAAACATTTTATTTTGGATGTTTTCGGAAATATTGTTCGATTTTAAATTTATGAATTTTTAGTGATTTAAAATTTAAAATTATTGTCTTTATTTATATATCTATTTTTGTTCTAAATCTGATTAAGTTTAGATAGACTTGATTCAATTTGTTGATCCTAGATATTGTCTGCCACACTAACAAATATACTTCCAAATTTTGTAATCTGAAGTAATACATGAAAACTGTCCAAAACACACGAAGTACTATTTTATAGGAATGTGTTTTTGGAATAAAACATTTATGAGTAATATGATATTCAGGTTCAAATTACTCATATGTTTTAAAAAGGAATTTAGGATATTATCACAGATGACGTTGATAACATTAGTATTTATAAAACTAGAAAATTCCAAGTTTTGGAATTGGGATTTAATAAAAATCCAGTTAAGTTTTATGAATAGTAAAATTCAAGTTTAAAATATTAAACTTATTACTTAAAATAAAATCGACTAAAATAGTCAAGTCTTGTCTAAGTAGATAAAGCATTAAATGTAAGTAATAACCAGTTTTCATATAGGTTAGTGAGAGCCCAATTTATTCTCTATCTATGCTCTTGATATAGAATAAACGATATATTATTGATTTACGTTTCTAGGAATTCATAACCAAGAGAGGATAAGAATTCATGAGAAGTGTGATCTATTCTTTTAAGTTACAAAAGTAAGATCAAAGTTTTGAAACAATATAAAATCAAATTTTGACTTTAAGAAAATCAATAATTGTATGTGTTGTAATAATAGAGATTTTATAATATCTTTAGACCATCGAGTGTTGTAGAACAGTAGAATAAATTTCCTGGATTTACTAGTTTGGTAAATGGAAATTTTGTCAGATTTCAGGTAGAAATCTTTATTTACACAGCAACTAAGGAAGGTTGCAGAATTATCTTTACATATTCAGGGAAACTTGGAGTTATTCCAGTATCTCCAAGATTTAGGGAATATGGTAAAGAAAAGTCTATTTTTGTTTAAGAGTGTTTGCAAAACAAAACTAGCAAAACCAAGTTGAAATCATTATTTAGACTTGTGTTGTTTTTGGTTATTTCTTTGATTAGTATGATAAACAACTAACCAGAGGAATTAAAATGATGAAAAGACAATACTTCAGAAAAGTATGCATTGAATAGACAATATAAAAGCAACTTTGAAAGTATTATTAATTTTGTAATTGGTTACAGAGTGTAATATGGACTATACAAAATTAATTTCACTGTTTTCTTTTATTTTTGCATGTTTTGATCCGGGAATAAAACTAGTCTAAGTTTTATTTGAAATTTATCCGTGACAACTTATCCAGGTGGGAACCTGGTAGGGTTTTAAAGTCATCGTGAGTTTTTGGGTAGTTATAATCAGAGTGTTGAATAACAGCTACAAGCGATGTAGACCAAAAACTGCACAGATATTCGATAGAGTAGCGAATATCGGATGTGATCCGCCGGTTGAGATTACTTCATGGATTCTGTCATAAGTAAATCTCACAGAAGGTTGTCCTAAATACCTGAGGTATCTGGTTTGGGATCACGAGGACTACTGGATACTTAGTACGCCTTAACATCACGCCGTAACAGGGTGGTTATACGGGGCGTAACTAGATTAAGCGAAAGTCGTGGTGTCAGATGCAGATATGCAAGATGGGATTTCACCTCTTCTATGAAGAGAGATATTTCCGGGCCCCTTGACTGACTGAAAGAACTGATGAAGTGCATGGCCATGCCCAAACGAACTAATTTGTTCTTTGTCATTTACCTATCAGTTAGAAGTCGGATAGTCAAGAAACATAATCTTGAGTATTTTGAGTTGACTTTATCCATGCTCATACTCAAAATTGAAATATCGTGTTGCAAAAGGAAAAGCCTAGTTATACCCAATTTATGAACAGTTGTTTCATAAATGTTGTATCTTTAAAAGGGGATAATTACATCATCTACCTGGGTATAAGAGTTCTTATAACCTGGTTAGCCTAAGTGCCTGTCTAGGGGCCTCCTTAGGTCCGTGTGGTCAAGCCCGTATCGCCAACTTGCACAAGTGGGAGTCTTGTTAGTAATTATGTGCAGAAGTTGACAAACCAAAGATTACACATCCAATGTTATAAGACACTTGAGGGTCACACTTGTGAGGACCTGTAAAACGAACAAGTAAAATAACTTCAGTGTAGAGAGGTTAGATTTATAATAGACTATTATAAATCTATTGGGTGTTTTCTGTAAGAAACTCCAAAGTTAAAGGTTTCTATTATTAATTAAAAGGGATTATATATTTATTAGTTAAATAAATATATATAATAATAATAATAATTATCTTAACAAATTAATATATATATATATATATATTAGTTAAATATATATGGAATATTAATTTGAATTAATCTTTCTTGATGGAGAAAAAAGGAATTATATATGGATAATTATTATGGAAAAAGGAAACTGAATATGATACATATACTGTTTATTCAAATATAAATATTTAGTTGGTTAAACCTTTTTCATTCATTCATTATTCACACAAATATAGAAACCAAAAATCCTCTCTCTCTCTCTCTCTCTCTCCCAAAAACCGTCGACTTCAACCACAAATCGGAGGAAGTTCGTGTTTCGTTCGGGAGTTCGGAGTTCTGACCGGCTAGAAGGTCCGTTCGTAAGGTTCATCACGGGTGGATCTAACTCAAGCAATTCAGCTAAAGTTTTCTAACCTCATTATATGTATGTTTTAGATAAACAATAACGATCGTGTGCTTTCGGGTTTTTACACGTTTATGCTTCTGCTGATCAAACTAGTTTGGTTTGATGTTCAGTTAAACCGTTTGTTTTTCTGAACAGTGACTCGTACCAGTTTGGTCCGAGGTCTCACAAAAACCCAACACGGAACCCCCGTGCTAAGTCTGCCTAGGGGGAGCACTGTTCATGATCTCTTCCTCATGCCGGATTTGTAACGATTTCAGAACACGGTGATTGGATTCTGCTTCTAGTTAGATTACTCAGAAGCCTGACGCTTTGTAACCGTTATTCTAGAGTTTTTCTTAGATGTAATTTTTCCTCTTAGGTGTGAGAGTTGAATTTTTCCTTTGGATGCCACCTTCAGTGAATGGTACTATTGTTATGTGCTCAATTCCTAACCATTTCACTGTCGTGGAGATTCGGTTGTGATCTAGAATTTTGAGTGATGGTCATCATCCATCTGACTAAGAAGACTAGATCTGGATCTGGTTACCTGTTATTTTGAAAGAATTCAGGAAATCGGCTAATCTTCTGAACAGTTAAGGGTCAAAAAAATAAAGCTTATCGAGAAGCAACTTCTCCCAGGTTTTCATCCCATATGATGTTTCTGTGATCCAAGCTCAGCTCTTATGCTGAATTTCTACTCAACACGCGTTGAAACTGAAGATAAAGAGCTACAATCGAGGGGAGCTTGGAGATCAAAGTGTTGCCGAACATCGCTAAAGTTTTCTGAAGAAAGCAAGGGGGAGAAGACCGAAAATGCTTCCTTTATAAAACTTTAGGGGGAGATTGTTAGGACCAAATTGTCCTAATTAGTGAAAGTTTTATAAAGCAAGCTTTGTGCTTAATTGTATCATTTAGCTTATAATGCAAGCTTTGGCATTTAGCTTATAGTGCAAGCTTTGGGTTTTTATGTATATGTACACCTATATATAAAGGGTCTTGGGGTTAGGATATGAGAAGTAGTCGAGAGAGAGAAACATTATTCACATGAGAGTCGATTAGAGTTTAGTGTTTGTTTGTGTGTGTTTCTTGTAACCGTGGGAGCTCTCGAATACATCAAGAATACCTTCTTTTGCTATCGATTCTTGTTGTTTTCTTCTTCTCTACCCTTGAATCTTGTTGAAACGGACCAACACACCCACAGGTGGTTATCAACCACCATCGCCATTGCCGGGCGACAATAGCCGTAGCACAAGGCCACCACCGCCGCCAATCGGCGATCAAAATAACAACACCGCTGCCGCAACCACGACGTGTGGTGCGGCCGGTGATACAACAGCCTATCGTCGCCACCACTTCACTGTGGTGCGGCTGCCGGCGATTGACGAGGAGGAAACAAAGGGCGGGGGGGGGGGGGTTGATGTTGCGAGGGTGCGGCGACTTGGTCATGGCCAAACGCCGTATGGCACGGCCACCCTGTAATCCACCGGCGGCAACGAAGAAAACATCCCTGCAGCCACCGCTGTGCGACCGTAAAACCGCCCGCCACCACCGGTCTGGTGGTGCGGCTTGATCGTCGGCCACCACCGATCTGGTGGTGTGGTCTTGGTCGTTGGTAATCATGGCCACCACCATTCGCCGCCGCCACCACCGTACTGTGGTGCGGCGTGGTGGTTGAAAATAATAGCCGACGCTGCCGCCACAAGCTGTGGTGCGGTCGGCGCTTGGTTCGTGTGGCTAGGTCTTGTCGGCGATCGGCCTGGCGGTCCGGTCGGCTAACTGCCGCCGTTCCACCGCCGATCTGGAGTTAGGATTTCGATAAAGACGAAAACCAAATAAAAAATCAGATTTTTTAATGAAACTTGAGATGTAAGAAACAATTTTAAAACGGATCTTATAATCAGTTAAGCAAAAATTAAATGAAAAACATGTGGCTCTGATACCACTGTTGGGTTTTCGTGGGTCCTCGTATCTAACTGACACGAAGATCTCAATCCCAACTGGATGAGATACACGACGAAACTTTTAATTAAACTAACCAATAAATCTTGTCGAATCAAACCTAACTGGTTTGATACATGCGGAAGCGATTTGAATACAAAACCCGAAAATCCACAGATCTTTTTTTTTGCTTAATAACATATCGGTATTAGAATTACCTGGATTGCTTGAGATTGATCCACCAGTAAACGACCAGAAGAATGTTCCTCTGGCAGAACTTAATCCCGACAATAATCCGGAAAAATAGAACTGGTTTTTGGGAAAAAGGGGGGGCGGGGGGGTGTGACAACCGACAAAATTCGGCTCTCAGGTTAGCGGCCCGATAATCACTCATTAGTATAATTCTTAGTGAAATCTTAATCCTATATCTATTTAGGAAGAATTAAGGTTGAGAGTGCGAACAATTTTGGAGATAACCTAGAATTCCCGAAAATTTGCCCGAAAAAGCCTGTTCCGGCCCAAAGTCGCCCGAAAACCTTATAATGCCAATTTTTAAGCCAACTTGTATAAATTATAATATCTTAGTAAAAATAAAAGTAAACTGTTCCAAATATTCTAAATTCACCTTCGAAAAAGTCGGTTTTTACCAAAAATTATCGCGAACCGACACTGCGTTTAATCTTATCAGTATAGAACCTTATTTTATAAAAAAAAAATGAAAGAGGGTTGGGATTGGCCAATGTGGCCGGCCACCCCCCCTATGTTTTCCCTCTCTCTTTTTCCCATAAAAAAATCAATCAATACCCATTAAACCTCATCATTTCCATTTTCAAATTCTCACTCTCTCTCTATCATTCTCTCTCTCTAAAACTCTCTCAAAATCCAGCCAATTTCTTCATCTAAAATCAGATTTGTGAAGGTTTGAATAAGATTTTAAAAAGCTTTTGTAGTTGTTTCATCAAGGTAAGTGTTGTAGTTACATTGTAACTTCGATTTTAGCATTTTTGAAGCTCTTTTCTTGTATTTCTTGAGGATTAAACCCTCTTTTTAGTGATGAATATCATTCTTGATGTTTGGGGATGAGAATGAACCTTAGAAATGTGTAAGAACATTCAAAGAAGGTGAAATTCCATGGCTCCTCCATATGAACACAAGATTTGAAGTAAAAATCACATGTTTGATGTTTTTGTTACTCTTTTTGGGGCTGAACTTATCTAATAGTTCATGCATGTGTTTTGATGATATCCATGTTTGATGTGTTTTGTTACTCTTCACCGGATAGAAAAGGAGTTTGAGGTGAAAGCTGATGGAGTACGTTATTTTAAGAATAGGGTATGGATACCAAAGGTCGATCGGTTGATAACAACGATCATGGATGAAGCTCATCTGACGAAATACTCGATACACCCAGGATCTGACAAGATGTAAAAAGGACTAAAAGAGCACTACTGATGGCCTGGGATGAAAAAGGATATAGCTTTGTATGATGGTAAATGCTTGACATGTGCCACGATCAAGGCAGAACACCAGAAGCCATCCGGACTCCTGCAACAGCCGGAAATTCCAGAATGAAAGTGGGAGCAGATATCAATGGATTTTGTGATCAAATTACCCAAAACCCAGAAGGGTCATGACTCAATATGGGTAATTGGGGATCGCCGTACGAAATCGACGCTCTTTTTACCAATTCGAGAAGACTTCAGTATAGACAGACTTGCGCAACTCCACGTGAATAAAATCGTTATGCGTCATGAATTACCCGTTTCAATTATTTCCGACAGAGATAGTCGCTTTATTTCATGCTTCTGGCAATCATTAAACAAAGCGATGGGCATAAGGTTAGACCTAAGCACCTTATATCATCCTCAAACGGATGGACAGACAGAGGGAACCATACAAACGCTGGAGGACATGTTGTGTGCATGCATGATAGAATTCGGAGGAAGTTGGGACAATCATCTACCGTTGACTGAATTCTCCTACAATAACAGTTACCATACCAGTATTCAGTGCGCTCCATACGAAGCTCTTTATGGACGCAAATGCTGATCACCACTTAGATTATTAGAGATTGGAGAACGACAACTAACTAGGCCCGATATCGTTCAAGAAGCGACGGACGAAATTTAAAAGAATGCAGCAAAGGCTGAAAAGCAGCCAGCTATCGTTATAAGAATTATGCTAATTATCGCAGGAAGCCTTTGGAATTTCAAGTTGGTGACAAGGTACTTTTGAAAGTATAACCATGGAAAGGATTACTAGGGTTTGGAAAGAAAGGAAAACTGAGTCCTAGATTCATTGGACCATTTGAGATACAAGAGCGAGTCGGACTAGTTGCATACAAATTGGAATTACCTTTGGAACTCAGTGCCCTCCATGATACCTTCCATGTTTCGAATCTGAAGAAAAGTTTGTCCATGGAAACATTGGTTCTACCATTAGAGGAAGTTCAAATCAATGAGCAGCTACGCATTACAAGAGGAACCAATTGAAATTCTTGACCAAGAAGCCAAGCAGTTAAGGCGTAGTAAGATACCAATGGTCAAGGTCCGTTAGAACTCAAAGCATGGACCGGAGTTTACCCGCGAACGAGAAGTTTTTATGAGAACAAGTACCCTCACCTGTTTTCAAAAGAGTCTCCTGGATATGGCAAATAGTAAATTTCGGGACGAAATTTCTTTCAACAGGGGGTAAACGTGACAACCGACAAAATTCGGCTCTCAGGTTAGCGGCCCGATAATCACTCGTTAGTATAATTCTTAGTGAAATCTTAATCCTATATCTATTTAGGAAGAATTAAGGTTGAGAGTGCGAAAATTTTTGGAGATAACCTAGAATTCCCGAAAATTTGCCAGAAAAAGCCTGTTCCGGCCCAAAGTCGCCCGAAAACCTTATAATGCCAAATTTTAAGCCAACTTGTATAAATTATGATATCTTAGTAAAAATAAAAGTAAACTGTTCCAAATATTCTAAATTCACCTTCGAAAAAGTCGGTTTTTACCAAAAATTATCGCGAACCGACACTGCGTTTAATCTTATCAGTATAGAACCTTATTTTTAAAAAAAAAAATGAAAGAGGGTTGGGATTGGCCAATGTGGCCGGCCACCCCCCCCCCCCCCCTATGTTTTCCCTCTCTCTTTTTCCCATAAAAAAATCAATCAATACCCATTAAACCTCATCATTTCCATTTTCAAATTCTCACTCTCTCTCTATCATTCTCTCTCTCTAAAACTCTCTCAAAATCCAGCCAATTTCTTCATCTAAAATCAGATTTGTGAAGGTTTGAATAAGATTTTAAAAAGCTTTTGTAGTTGTTTCATCAAGGTAAGTGTTGTAGTTACATTGTAACTTCGATTTTAGCATTTTTGAAGCTCTTTTCTTGTATTTCTTGAGGATTAAACCCTCTTTTTAGTGATGAATATCATTCTTGATGTTTGGGGATGAGAATGAACCTTAGAAACAGGGCCGGCCCTGACATTTTGGAGGCCCTGTGCGAAGACATAAATGTGGCCCTATATAATTTTTGTTGCACTGTTTATTATTTTTTTAGTACTAAATTCAAGAAGTAAATTCTTAAAGTGTGGAAATATAAATTGTTCATAAATAATATCCAAATAAAAATAAAACTAACCTTTACATGATTAAATCAATGATAAGAAATCTCCAATGATTAATCGGTTGGGTAAAATAAAAAGTTAGTATTAACCAAATTAAAAATAATTACATAATAAGAACAAATATAATATATAACACAAATAGTATAATACCATAATAGTGAACATAATTGGTCCTTCATTTTTAAATACAAATTCTTACTACCATGCACGTTTTTCCAATGAAAACAAATAGCTAGTTGTTACTATTTTTTAGACATTGTTCTTCTAGCATTTTTTTAAGCGAAATCATCTATGATACTTTCATAATCAAGATATGCGACAAACTAATTTTCAGTCGAAATCAAAACCAAAGCATTTAATCTATCTTGAAACATAGTCGATCGCAAATAAGATTTCAAAAGTTTTAATTTTGAAAAACTCTTTTAGCTGATGCAACTGTAATAGGATAGTCAATAAAATTCTTTATGCAAGACATGAAACTGAATAACTGTTTAGCCTTTTGAAAAATTTAGTATTACACTAATTATATTGTGGTTAATTGATAAATGCTTTTATAATAGTTTCAAGAACTAAAAAAATGAAAAAATTGAAAAATTGATAGAGATTAAACTTGTTGTAAGAATAATAAAGATAACAAATTTGGATAAAGTTAATATTTAAAAACCTATTATGTTCATTTTATGTAAAGAAATTAAATAAAATTTAAAAATCTTTAAAATTATTTTAATTGAAAAAAAGAAGGCTGCAATAGTAACATGTAAAGAAATTAAATAAAAATAAAAAACCTTTCAAAAACATTTTAATTGAAAAAGATGGCAACAGTAGGAAGTGCAACATTAAAACTTTAAAATCAAATGAAAAATAATGAACGTTGCCCACGTGATTCGAACTCCAGACTCTCAGGTTAAAACTAAAAACGCTTACCATTAGGCTAAACAGGTAATTGTATAATATAGTTCTTCTTTAAATATATATACACTGTATATAATGCATGAAAAAATTAGAGGCCCTCGGCAGCCGGAGGCCCTGTGCGGCGGCACCACCAGCACACCCCCAGGGCCGCCCCTGCTTAGAAATGTGTAAGAACATTCAAAGAAGGTGAAATTCCATGACTCCTCCTTATGAACACAAGATTTGAAGTAAAAATCACATGTTTGATGTTTTTGTTACTCTTTTTGGGGCTGAACTTATCTAATAGTTCATGCATGTGTTTTGATGATATCCAAATGTATTTCATCTACTCATTTGATATAAGTTAGGGGTTTTTAGTTTATTATCAAAGAAACCCCCAAATCTTGGTGATTTTATGTGATTTTGGTGAATAAAAATGAATATGGAATCTGGAATGTTGCTGACAGATTATTGCATGTTGTTTGGATGACCCAAAAAGGGTGTTTTTGGATTCATTCTTCTCTGAAATTTTTATGGTTCAATATTTTATGTGTTAGGGTTCAAACCCCACTGGAATCATTCAAAAATTCCATGTTTTGAGCCCTCAACCATGTTAAAACTTTTTTGTGTTCATCAGCTTCTGGTCAGAATTTTATATCAACTTCATGCATGCATATCTCCTTGATAACTTAACTAAAATACATAATTCTTGATTCTAAGTTCAAGTTCAGTGAGTTAGCTTTCCAAAGAATCTGATATCACATGATTTGGTGGATTTTTGAATGCTCAACCAATGAAAAGGAATTCATGGTGCAATCTGTCCAAGGATGGCAGATTCACATGCATGGATTCAAGAGGTCATATCTCATTCAAAAATCATCAAAATCGTGTGAAACTTGTGTCATTAGTTAGATATTTGTTTTATCTTGAATATCCCTTTTGAAATTTGAATTTTGGTGTAGAAATGAATTCTTTATGGTACAAACATCACTGACTTGTATTTCCAAAAATGATTTATGCACACTGATTTTGTAAGAATTTTTAAAATATGTTAAACATCTCGAAAAATCATGAAATTTGGTGGGAATGTTGTTAACACCCCCAATATCAGTAGGTAAAATTTTGACAACTTGTCTCTTTGTGGAACTAAGCTTAATGGTAGCATTTTTGAAAGAAAACAAATCTGCCAGAATCTGATTTCTTCAAAAAGGATTGTTTTGCAGATTCCAAGAATTCCCATATGTTTGGATATGAATTAAAGTAACAAAAACCTATTTTATATTAAGTTGAACTTAAAAAGGTTAAGTAAAGGCATTATAATAGGATATCGGTATTGACTTGCTAGATATGGACCGTTGAATTTAGACTTACGTCTATTACGTATGTGATAGGGCATATTTAGACTTGGAGTCGGGATTTGATCACGCACTACCGGTTGTTGTTAAAACGCAAAAGCTACTCGAGGTGAGTATTTACAGCCCCTCTTTTTACCGTTTTTACGTGTTTTGGGGTGAAAAGCATGCTTACAAATGATTGTGAATAATTGTGAATAATGTTGCGAAATAAAATGTGTTGTGAGCTAAATTTGATATGTTATGAGGCATGATATAGTGAGTCTGAAATGTTTAAGTCCCCGGTAACTACTATTAACTCATAACAATGGGCCTATAATACACGTGGATAGCGCTATTTGGTTGACATACCCACCTTAAACTGCCGAGGAATAGGTGCACTGTATTGAATAAAAATTCTACACATGTGGGATTTAGTCCCACCGCTGAGGTAGAATATGGGCGTAGCATGTCATAAATTTCAGGATTAGTAGTGACTCAAAGAATAAATATCATGCGATTAACTTAACCCGGGAAATTTACTCACATTTTGATACTAAGCTTGAAATGGAGTGAGCAAAAACGTTCACTAATGTTAAGGCTAGTATCGGTAGTGAACAAAAAGGTTCACTAAAATCTGTTTATGAAAAATTGAGTGAATAAAAAGGTTCACTGAAAAATTTGTTGCATCTAAACTGTTTTGTGCATATGAAAACCTGTGAACTCACCAACTCTCGTAGTTGACACTTGATTTAACATGCTTTTCAGGAAATCCGAAGGTGTTTGATAAGGCTTAATTTTGGGAAATTGTAATCACCAATCAAGACTTTGTTATTTTCGTTATGTTGTAACCTTTAATTATGGTTGGTTGTAATACAATGTAAACTTTATATTTTTTTTTGGATATGAATGATTGGTGCTATTTATCTCCTATCGCTATGAAATCTAGACTGTCACATCTCGCATTTCCGCTTTAGCGGGGTGTTACAGGGGGTGCGGTGCCGGTTATTGGAGAGAGAGGGAGAGAGAGTTTTTCAGAAAACTGGGTTATTGAATCAAAAATCTCAATTATTTCTAAAGCCAATGAGGTTTATTTATATGGAAGAGTTTCCATATATTAAACTTTCTTATAATCATCCAATTCTTTTATTTCTTCTGAAGAAAAGAATATCCGATTAAACTTGGATAATTATCTATTAATTAGTTTATTCAATCTATTATATATTTATTTATCTAATAAATATATAATTCATATTAATTAATAACCCTTTAACTTTGGGATTTCTGATTGAAATTACTTAACTGATTTATAATTAACTATTATAAATCCAATCTTTCCATTTCTGGGATTACTCAACTTATTTGATTTATAGGTTGTTACAGGTGTGACCCTCAAGTGTCTTATAACATTGGATGTGTAGTCACTGGTTTGTCAACGAAACCTAAGTCGCCCCTACGGTTCCATGCTAACCCGACTGTCAACCACTAACACACACCCCTTAAGGGAGTTTACACACGGTGCGGCTCTAACACAGTTCACCGAGTCAAACCACCACCACGAATCACTACCGGACAGCAGCAGCCAGTCGCCGTCGCCCGCCGCCGTCAGCAGCCACAAGCTGACGTCGACAGCTCCAGCCGCCGTCCCCTCGCACCGTCGGCCACTCACATCTCCGGCGGTCAGTAGCCGACCCAAGCCAACTGCTGTCGCGTCGCCGCCACAAACGGTAGCCGGCGTAGCCGACTACCGCTGCCCATAGCGCGTACGATAGCCACCAAGGTGACTACCGCCGCCTCCCAACTCATCACCACCGACGGCTGACCAAACAAAAAAACTATCACCACTGCCGGGCCGTCGTTGGCATGGACGAAACTCCACAGCGACGGTCGTCCTTGCGTCACCGGCCAATGCCGGCGATCGGACCGCCGCCGCCTCACCACCCCAGCAAACGCGACCTTCACGGCCGCATACAACTTCGTCGGTCGTCCCGGCGTTAAACGACCACCACACCACCACCGGCTATTGCCGGCGTGGTTACCAACGTGCGATGGCTGGCATCGCCGGCCAGAGTCGGCGACCGCCGTGCGCCACCTGCAACAGCCACCAACAACCCATAACCCATCCCACGATATACAACCCTAACGGTGCTACGAGAGACTAGTAAATACCTGACGAGCGAGTAAGACCCCAGGTCACTTTTCCGGCGAGCACTCTTCCTTATCCGGCGATCTCCTTAACTCCCGTCGGTTTCTCTCTCTCTCTCTCTCACACTTATCTCAAGGTTATTAGGTGGGGAATGGGTCAACCTAGGCTATAGGCTCCTATTTAAACCCATCAAGTCCTTATCTACCCCACTAGCTTTCTTTTAAAAAAATAAATAAATAAAATAAGGAGCACCTTTATCAGATAAAGGACAATACAAAATAAAATAATATTGGAGTTATCTAACCATTAAATCTGATTAAAAAAAAAGAAATGGGGTGTTACAACTCTCCCCCACATATCAAGATTTCGTCCCCAAAATCAATCTGAGAAAAGTCCCGGATACCGCTCTCTCATTTCCGCTTTCGGCTCCCAAGTCCACTCGGAGCCCCTCCGATGCTGCCACTGTAACGGCCTGAATTCGCATACAGTAATATATAGTAAAATAACACCCAGTGATCTAACGCAGCGGAAAAATATTACTAAATCAGTAAAAGTAAATTTTAGTTTCGCACGTGGAACATCCTTCCACAGCTGAGATACTAAAATTATGGTCTGAATAATAATCCAAAGTCTAAATGTCGGCTAAAATCCTCACACTGGCTCTTTCCCTTTTCTCGTACCTGAAAAAGATTTAAAAGTTTTGAAAACGAGGGTTAGACCACAAGGTCTAGTGAATTCCCTCAAAATAATTAGTTCGCAAATACGGCCCGCTGGCCAATTTAAAACAATTAACAACCACGGTGTGTTGCGGACAAAGAACACACACACACACAATAAGGCCTGTCCGGCACCTAATAACAACTCCCAAGGGACGTAGTCCCAAGGTACCACCAAGCCCAGTCCAGGTCACTTGGTCCCCACTCCCACGGAACGTGCAGTTCCAAGGTACCCAATGTCCTTAGTGCAACACACCCAAAAATATCGTTCACATAAATTCCATACTAAGCATGCTTATATGTAACTTAGTTCTCATTCACGCATCACATAAATCATCACAGTTCAATCCATATTCAAATACATTTAAAAAACAATACAGTTTAAATCGGTTTGGCAAGGGAATTCACCTGTCTGCTATTGCAAGTAGCTCTAAGTGACTACTGCTCTCCCTCGAACCTACCCTGAAAATAAACGCCGATAAATTTATTGCTTAGTGCTCTACTCCGAAACTCATCCACTCGGTTCTCTAACTGATCGCACTAAAACTGGATTCTCATTAGATGCCAATCGAGTTATAACTCATAACCCAATTCTCTACATTTGACTCTTAACCAATTCGACCCAATTTAACTTCAACCATTGAATTCCAATCAAATTAGACTCGGTTAACTAATGGTTGCCGCTAAAAAAACTAATGGTTGCCGCTAAAAAAACTAATGGTTGCCGCTAAAAATGAAATCAACATAAGATTTTTCTCGAATTAAGTTACATTCGGATTAATATTGCAAAACTTTCAAATTATTAATCTAAAATTGCAAGATTTCTAAATCCTTTAATTTAAAATTGCAAGGTATGTAAAAATCCAGGGTTTAAAAACAGAAATACGCAAATCAAATATGGATTTCACGAGGCCATCCAAATACTTGATTTTTTTTTATTCTTTTCAATTGTTAAATGCGGATTTCGAGGCGATATATGTGAATTTCATAAGTAAGTCTCGAATACATGATTTGATTTCCAATTTGATAAATGTGGATGTAATATTAGGAAATAAAATCAGATTTGTAACCTGCACATTCTCCACATTCAATTTCAACCTAGGGCTGCGATCAAATAATTATCGCCTATTTTTCTAACTCTCAGTAAATGATTGACTGAAATGAATTCAATCAATGATATTATATGCTGATTTACGAATCCTAATTGATTAAATCCATGAAATTTCTTTTCTATTATCAAATAGCCTGGGAAGGAAGGAATAGGAATTTACCTTTGATTAGCTATAAAACACTCCAATTGATTTACTCCCTGCCTTTTCTTTTAAATTGCTAGCTCAACTTTCTCCCTTCTATTTGATGTAGAGGTGAAATGATGAATAGAATAGGAGGCTAGGGTTTCTTATTCTATTTATACTTGCCAAAGTTACACTACAAACCCTTGAGTTCTTAGTTTTCTTAAAAGTCTCACACATCTAATATTAATAGAATAAAATAAAAATTCCGGTTATTACAGCCACTGAACTTTTACTATCCCAATTTCCTTATTCCGCAATTGCTTCACCTTCCGCTCCAATACAGCTACTGGCCTTTCGACGTAATTCAGACTCTCATCAACCTGAATGTCATCTAGAGACACATGAGCGGATTCATCCGCCAAACACTTACGTAACTGGGACACGTGAAACGTGTGTGAATCTATCCGAGTACCTCCGGTAACTCCAACCGATAGGCCACCTCCCCCACTCGCGCGAGAACCGTAAACGGTCCAATGTAACGAGGCCCAAGTTTTCCCCTCTTGCGGAAACGAATCACTCTTTTCCAAGGTGAGACCTTCAGCAAGACACGATCACCCTTTCTTTACGTGCTCCTATACTTGTGAGGTTTGGAGACGTGTAAAGAGGGAGGTTCGGCTACATGGTTTTCCTGAGGTATGGAGTGTTATTTTGACGTATCTTAATGATAATCGCGGCCCTAACTCCTTGATTTAGAAGCTTGCTCTTTCTGGTACGGTTTATTTTATCTGGCGGGAAAGGAATAGGAGAGTTTTTCAGAATTTGAAGCTGGCCCCTATTCAGGTGTTTAAGCAGATTCGGCAGGAGATTTTGTCTCGGGTGGCCTCTTGGAAGTCTTCGAAGTCCACTGTATGATGTTTCTGGCTGTTCTAGTTTGGTGGTTGTTTTGTTTCTGTTTGTTGTCTTGGTGGTTTTTGCTTTCTTTAGCGTGTTTCCTTTTTGGTTGGTTGTTTCCTTGTTTGGTTTGGTTTGCCATAGGACCTGTCTATGGTTTTGACTTTGTTTATGGGTGTTTGTGCCCTTGTTTTTCTTTTTTAATATTGCCGGATTAATTTCCCTAAAAAAAAGACACGGTCACCCACCTGGAACTCAAGATCCGATCTTTGCTTGTCTGCGTAACTCTTCTGTCTACTTTGTGTTGTCTGCAATCGCTCTCTAATCCTCTGAATGTGCTCCGTAGTCTGCTGTACCACCTCCGTGCTCCCAAGAACACGCTGACCAACCTCGCCCCAACAAATTGGGGTTCGACACTTCCTGCCATAAAGCATCTCATACGGAGGCATTCCGATACTCGAGTGATAACTGTTGTTATATGAAAACTCCGCCAAAGGCAGATACATATCCCAACTAGCTCCGAAATCGAGTACACAAGCTCGGAGCATGTCCTCCAACATCTGAATCGTACGCTCACTTTGACCGTCTGTCTGTGGATGGTAAGCCGTACTGAAATGCAACCTGGTACCCATATGTGCGTGAAACCGCTCACAAAATCTCGAGGTAAAACGGGTGTCCCGGTCGGAAATGATCGATACCGGTACCCCGAGCCTCCTCACCAATTCCTTCATGTACAGCTCCACCAACTCCTCAGACGTGAAACTCTCCCGAATGGCTAAGAAATGAGCACTCTTAGTCAAACGGTCTACTATCACCCAGATCGCGTCAAATTTCCGCGGCGTCTTCGGTAGTTTGGTGATCAGATCCATGGTGATATTCTCCCATTTCCACTCGGGGATCTCTAACGGTTGCATCTTACCAACTTATTTATATTGGTTTATATAGAGTGTTAATAATTTATATTGGTGATAAGGAAACTTTTTTTTCTTTTCATATATGTCACAACAATATATTTAACTATTCGTCATAATTTTAAACTAAATTCTATGAACAAGAGTTTGACGATTAAAATTAGAAAGAAAAAAAAGGTGTAGGAGAAAATATATTGAAGCTATTAACTATATTGGTTAAATTAAAAAAAGTTTGGCCATCCTACATCTGTTAAACCAATTCTTTTACCGACTTAAAGAAACTCAATCAATACGTAATTTATTTGATCTATATATGCACAAATACATATATATATTGAATGTGTTTAGGTAAACAAAAAACATATGTGAAAGAGCACATTTGTATGAGAAGAGCAAAAAAAGATGTGGGCCTAATTAATAAATCAACCGTAGAGTAGAGGTAAACAAAACACAAATCATAGATAAGTAGTATGCGTATTTTCCATCCAAGCTTATATATATTAATTGAAGTTTTATTTATATATGTATAGATGATATCAATTTAAATCTTCATTTCCTTGCAAATTGCAATCTCTCTTATATAGTTACTAACAAGCATATATATATATATATGACTATATGAGTGGTGGGATGATGAAGAAGACAATACACAAATGATACTAAAACAAATAAGATAAATAAGATAGAGTGTCTGTTAGTAATTATGTGCATAAGTTGACAAACCAAGTAATTACACATCCAATGTTACAAGACACTTGAGGGTCACACCTATGAGGACCTATAAGTCGAATAAGTTATATGAAACCCGTTGGGATTTATAATAGTCAATTATAAATCAGTTGGGTAATTTCAGTCAGAAATCCCAAAGTTGGAGGGTTATTAATTAATTAAGTAAGATTATATATTTATTGGATAAATAAATATATAATAGAATAATTAATGGAATTATATATTTGTTAGATTAAATAAATATATAAGTAATTATCTAGAGTAATTCTTTTCTTGGAAGAAAAGAAAAAGATAATTACAAAGAGGAAACTGAATCTGAATAAAACTGTATTTTCCTCCATATAAATAAACCTTATGGGTTTAAGGAAAGATCAATCAACTAATCACAATCTAACAATCAGTTTCCAGTTTTTCTCTCTCTCTCTCTCTCTCTCTCTCCTCTCTGACCGGCGCCGCCCCCTCCCTCCTGACAAACCAGCTCGGTTTTTTCCAGTTTTTAGGGTTTCAGTTCTGCTAGAGGAACAATTCGTTGGTCGTTCATTGGTGGATTAATTCTCAAGCAATCCAGGTAAATCTTCCGTATCCATAACTATTAGAATTAATTAAAACAACGATAAGATCAATAAGTTTTTTTTGGGGTTTTGTATCTTAATCGCTTCCGCATAAGATCGATACAGTATGTTTTCGATCATATAGGTCTTTTACCAGTTTGGTTATCAGATCTACGGGATTTATTGAACCAGTGAGGTTTCGAGATCCACAATGATCCTCGTGTCAGTTTGACCCGAGGGATCCCACAAAAACCCTACAGTGGTATCAGAGCATCTGGTCCAATCGTTTCTAGTTTTATTTATTCTCGTATGATCCGTTAAAATTGTTTTCTTGTGTATCGTTTTTAAAATCCGAATTTTAGTTGAAATTTTAGTTGTGATTTGTAAAAACCCGGAATATCGCCAAACCCGAACCATCATAGCCCCGCCACCGGAGTGGTGGTGGTGGCATCGCAAATTGGCTCAAGCATCGGCCAAACCGCCAGCGTGGTGGTGGCCGTGAACCACGACTAAAACCGCACCCAAGCCACGGCTGCATCACCAGATCGGTGAACGCTGCCGGCCACCAATCGCAGCAGCGACGGTGGTAGTGACGGTGGTGGTAGCTAAAACGCACAACTCGGCTGTGGCCGAGTTCCACCACAAACCGAGACCGATTCAAAACCGCAATAGCGGTGGTGGATGGCGGTGTTCACGGCAGCGGAAAACGGCAATAGCCGCCGGCCGCACCGCGCCTAGCGGTGGCGGACGCCTGGCCAAACCACGAGAGAGGTGGTGGCGGCAATTTCATGACAGCCCATCCAGACCACCAGTAACGGTGGTGGCGACGGCTATGCGATCGCCGGCCGTTGGAGGATGGCCGTTCACTTGATCGCCGACCGAACCGCGCCTAGCGGCGGCGGACGCCTGGCCAAACCACCAGAGAGGTGGTGGCGGCGATTTCGTGACTACCCAGCCGGACCACCAGTGAGGCGGTGGCGGCAATCACAATGCCCACGGCCAAAACCACCAGTTCGGTGGTGGCTGACGGTTACTAAACCACCGTGTTTGGTAGTGGCGGCGTTTTCCAAACCACACGAACGATGGCAACACGGACAAACCACCAGCGGGTGGTAGTGGCAGCGTTTTTTTTTCGATCAAGGCCGCACCACGGCGTGGTGGTGGCGGCGCTAATTGTCTCCGATCGCCACGAGATTGGTGGTGATCGACGACGGTCAATTGCGATAACCGCGATGGTGGTGGGGAGGCGATTCTCCCTGCTGCTGTTGCTGGAAGCCGTGGCCAAAACCACCGTGATGGTGGTGGCGGCATTGATTCTGATCGCCGCTAGATTGGTGGCGATGGTTGGCAGAGCTAACTCAATCGAAAACCGCACCACACCCGGCCGTGGCCGGATCGTGAATCAACGGCGGCCGCACCACCAGTGAGGTGGTGGCAGCGCCTGGCCGTAAATCGGCGGTGGCGGCAGTAGCTTCGAGCTGTCATCATCACCAGCCGCACCACAGACGGTGGTGGCGTTCGACATGGCCTTCGCGGCACGAGCCGTGCCTTCACGGCGCGAGCAAGGCTGCCAAGCCATCCATCTAGGGTTTTTCAGTCGGGTCAGTTTGTTACCAGGCCCAAAACCCAGTTTTTTTTGGACCAAGTTATGGCCCAAAGAGGGTTCCTTTTATTTTAAACAATTTAGTTGTCCAAAAATTAAAATTTTTATGTTTAGATAATTTTATTGGTTTTATAAAATTAAGCTTATCTTTTAAATTCTGACCTGTTTAGTCAAATGAGCCTAGTGTCGTGTTTTTACCAGATGGTTAAAACACAAAGGCCAGTATTTTGTCATTTAAAACAATTGGTTCGGAATGTCCGGTTTGATATATATAAAAGGCAAATAAAATTGTTTTACGTTTTATAAAATAAATTTTATAAAACTTAATTTATAATTCCAAGAGAATTTTTTCTCAGAGTAAAACATTAATATTGGTTTATAAAACAACTTGTTTTATAAATCAGTTAAAACCAAGCTTTGCGGTATACGAAACGAGATAATTTTAATGGATCTAGTCGTGATTTACGCTCATATATGTATATTGCTTGATTTTGTGCCTTATATTAGATGCAAATTTTATACATGCTTGCGTATATATATAAATGTATAAACCTATTATAGATTTTGCCAACTTAGATCCTTGATGAAATTTCGGGGAGGCCTGCGTGCCATTTACAACCCCTTATGTAATAATGACCTTAGGATAGATAGTTCTATTTTTCCCTCTTATTCTTACGAGATGGTGAGGTCAGTGGGAGCTACTGGAGTTTTTCTTCCTTCCAGGAGTCCAGACGAAGATGACAAGGCCAGTGGGAGCTACGCAAGTTTTGAAACCTTTAAGAATAGGTCATTAATGGTCCCTAGGAAATAAACGTTGGCAAAAACTATAATTGGCTATTGTGTGGTTGATTGTTATTTAACTGCATGGTTGAATGTTTATTTGTGATATCTTACATATTTATTAGTTTTAGAATAGAAGGAGTTTTAAAACTAACTAATATCACAAAATAAGATAGGTTTTTAAAAATTACCAGTATCTCGAACTTTTTCAAAACGGTAGATTTTATTTTAAACCTATAAATAATAAATGATTGTTTCTTGTAAAAAGCAAGTTGACAAAAACAGTCAGTTTTAATCAACTAGTGTGCTATTAAACTGTTAGTTTTAATTAGCAAGTAACTTTAAAACAGTTAGTTTTAAAATAGCATGAATGTTTGAAACAACTAGTTTAAAACATCAGTTGCCTTTATAACAATCAGTTTTTCAGAATCATGTTTTTCAAAAATCCTGGAAATAAAAGTTTTTCAAAACCCCGAAAATCATAGATCAGTAGTGCAACCCATCTGAGGGCACCTTCGGCATAAGGTACACGGGCGTTGTGAGTGATCACACATTCAACATCCATGTTCAAACTGAAGCCGGAGGGGTTACATAACTCTGTGAATTATCTCTGGGTGGTACCGGCCAGAGTAAAGTAATCAGGTCCCCAAAATGGTGAGATCTGTTTTGGTTCTGTTAAGTTCACCGGGTGGTACCGGGCCAAAATGCACTTAGAGGGACTGAAACATGCACGGGTAGTTACCGTGGTCCCGAAAAGATCTAGGAGTCATGTCAGTTAGATGTGATTGGTAAAAGTCCTTACCTACCGAAATAGTACGGTCCTGATGGAGTAAGAACACACCGCACATCAGGACGTATGAAATAAGGATCCTAGTCCAATAAATTGATCATTTAAGGGTTTATTGATATTTATTGGAAATTAATCTATTTACAGTTGCTAAAAACCAAAAGTTTTAATGTATGTAGATGGCAAGCACTGTTACCAGCACAAATAATCTTTCCCTCCGCTCTATCCTTGAGAAGGACAAGTTAACCGGCCCCAATTTTCTTGACTGGGAGCGCAATCTGATGATTGTGCTCAGACACGAAAGGAAATGGTATGTCCTTGAAGAGCCTCTTGTGGAGGCTCCTCCGGCAACTGCTCCGGCTGCTGCTAGGAATGCTCACAAGAAGCATTCAGATGATCTGCTAGATGTCGCCTGTCTCATGCTTGCAACTATGAGCCCAGATCTACAAGCAGGGCTCATAAACACAAATGCTTATGACATGATCCGCCAGTTGAGGGACATGTTCCAGACACAGGCTCGTACAGAACGTTACGATGCTACAAAAGCATTTAATGAATGCAAGATGATTAAAGGGACATCAGTAAGTGACCATGTCATGAAAATGAAATGGCACTTGGATCATCTGGAAAGGCATGGTCACCCAGTTTCGTTGCAGCTAGCAACGGATACTATACTCAATTCACTGTCAGATGACTACAAGCCTTTTGTGGTCAATTACAACATGAATAACATGGAGAAGTCAATAGCAGAATTACACTCCATGCTTAAGACAGCTGAATTGAATATGGGAACCAAGAACAAAACCAAGGACATCCTGATGGTAAGAGATGGAGGGGTGAAAAAGAAGCATGGGCATACTAGCACCAGCAAGGGGAAGGGACCAGTTCAGGCCGTCCAGAGTGCACCCAAGAAAGGCAAAGGCAAGGGCAAGGGCAAGATGGTCAAGCCAAATAAAGCTAGGACCGAGAACCGCTGCTTCACATGCAATGAGGTCGGTCACTAGAGGCAGAACTGCCCAAAGCGTCATGAAGCAGGTATGTAAACCTCAGATATTTATGATTGCTTTAGTTTGTCACTTCTTACTTGTTAGTTTACAAGTGTACTGATACCTAGAGAAAATAACTATTGCAGGAGGTCAGAAGTGAAGTGCCCAGGAGTTGCTGAGGATCTTAAAGTACCAGTTCATTTCAATTCTAGTCAAGACATTTTCATTTTAGACTTATGTTTTAAAACAATTACTTTTTGGATGGTTATAATTTTAATTCTATGGTTTTAATTTTAGAAGTTATTGTATTGACATCGAAATATCTGTTGTACTTAGTATTTTTGAATCTGTTTGATTTAAATCCTAGATATTGCCTATTATAGCTACTTCAATAGTCTTTCTTAAATTGAAGTAATTTATATGAAAAATTATCAAAACACACGAAATTCTATAGGAATGTGTTTTTGGGAATAAAACATTTATGAATAATATTTTTGTGATCAAGTTTAATTATTCAAATGTTTAGAAGAGAATCTAGGATATTAACTCAGACAAAGTTGATAACAGTATTTATAAAACTAGGAAAATTCCAAGTTTTGGATTTAGGATTTAACAAAATCCAGTTAAGTTTTATAAATGTTTGAAATCTCAAGTGTATTACTTAAAAATTGACTAATCAAAGCTTTGACTAAGTCAATAGTGAATTTTGAGTGATAACTAATTTTCATATAAGTTAGTGGGAGCCCAATTTATTCTCTATCTACTCTGAGATAAAGAATGAAAAATATAATTATTGATTCAATATATCTCGGAATTCATGATCCAGGTAGGATGAGAATTCATAAGATATAATTTACCTTATAGTCAAAAGTATAAAAGTTTCAAGATCATTGAAACAAAATAAAGTCATGATTGACTTTAAAATCAATAATTAAAATGTTGGAAGAATTTTAGCAAATTTGCCAGTATGGTAAATGGAATCTGACTTCAGGTAGAAGTCATTCATCTACATGGCAACTAAGGAAAGTTGCAGTCCAAATTTACATATTCAGGAAAAACTAGGAGTTGTTCCAGGTCTCCAGGTTCATGAAATATGATAAAATAGAAGTCTAATTTTTGTTTAAAAGTGTTTGCAAAAACAATAATTAGCATAATCAAGTGGGTTGTATTAGTAAATACGAACTTGTATTATTTGGTTATCGTTTTGATAAAAATGGTAAACTTTAATCAAAGGATTTAAACTGAAGATAGGTGATACTTCATTTTAGATCAGTATTTAACAAACGTTAAATAGATACCATAAAAGTAATTAAGAAATGTCATTAATTTTGTTATTATTACAGAGTGTAATATGGACTATACAAAATTAAATTGTTCATCACTTTTATAAATTTTGCATGTTTTATAATCCAGGAGTGAAACTAGTTTTCAGTTTTTCATTCAAAATTTGTCCATGACAAACTTATCATGGTGGGAACCCGATAAGGTGTTAAAGTCATTGTGAACTTTTAGGTAGTTATGATCAGTTACTGAATAACAGCTACAAGTGTTGTAGACTAAAAGTTGCACAGATATTTGATAGAGTAGCAAATATCGGACGTGATCCGCAGATGAGATTACTTCTTGGAATCAGTCATGAGTAAATCTCACAGTGGTTGTCCTATCACCTGAGGTATCTGATTTGATGTCATGAGGACTACTGAATACTTAGTGCACTCAACCGCTACGCCGTAACAGGGTGGCTATAAAGGGCGTAACTAGATTCAGCGGAAGCCGTGGTGTTAAAGGCAGATACGCAAGATGGGATTTGCACCTCTTCTCTGAAGAGAGATATTTATGGGCCCTTCTTGACTGACTGAATATACTGATGAAGTGCACGGCCATGCCCAAACGAACTGATTAGTTCTTTGTCGTTTACCTATCAGTAAAAGTTGGATAGTCGAGAAAACAGAATCTTGAGTATTTAGAGTTGACACTTTCCAAGCTCATACTCACAGATGAAATATCGGGATGCAAAGGGAAAAGCCAAGTTATACCCAATCTATGAATAGTAGTTTCATAGATACTATTTCCTTACAGAAAGTTTATATCACATGTCTGGGTATAAGAGTTCTTGTAACCTGGTTAGCCTAAGTGCCTGTCTAGGGGCCTCCTTAGGTCCGTGTAATCAAGACGGTATTGCCAACTTGCACAAGTGGGAGTCTGTTAGTAATTATGTGCATAAGTTGACAAACCAAGTAATTACACATCCAATGTTACAAGACACTTGAGGGTCACACCTATGAGGACCTATAAGTCGAATAAGTTATATGAAACCCAGAAATGGAGAGTTGGGATTTATAATAGTCAATTATAAATCAGTTGGGTAATTTCAGTCAGAAATCCCAAAGTTGGAGGGTTATTAATTAATTAAGTATATTGTATATTTATTTGATAAAATAAATATATAATAGTTAATTAATAGTATTATATATATTAGATAAATATATATAGATAATTATCATAAGTAAATTCTTTTCCAGAAAGAAAATATATATAGATATATTTATTGGATAAATAAATATATAATAGAATAATTAAAGGAATTATATATTTGTTAGATTAAATAAATATATAAGTAATTATCTAGAGTAATTCTTTTATTGGAAGAAAAGAAAAAGATAATTACAGAGAGGAAACTGAATCTGAATAAAACTGTATTTTCCTCCATATAAATAAACCTTATGGGTTTAAGGAAAGATCAATCAACTAATCACAATCTAACAATCAGTTTCCAGTTTTTTTTTCTCTCTCTCTCTCTCTCTCTCTCTCTCTCCTCTCTGACCGGCGCCGCCCCCTCCCTCGTGACAAACCAGCTCGGTTTTTCCAGTTTTCAGGTTTCAGTTCTGCTAGAGGAACAATTCGTTGGTCGTTCATTGGTGGATTAATTCTGAAGCAATCCAGGTAAATCTTCCGTATCCATAACTATTAGAATTAATTAAAACAACGATAAGATCAATAAGTTTTTTTTTGGGTTTTGTATCTTAATCGCTTCCGCATAAGATCGATACAGTATGTTTTCGATCATATAAGTCTTTTACCAGTTTGGTTATCAGATCTACGGGATTTATTGAACCAGTGAGGTTTCGAGATCCACAATGATCCTCGTGTCAGTTTGACCCGAGGGATACCACAAAAACCCTACAGTGTCTGAGTCTTTTCACCCCCTCCTAACTTTGGTTTGAACGTCGACGCTAAAGGTCTGGGCACTTCCAACGCCCGCGTACCTTACGCCGGAGGTGTCCCCGAGTGCGTCGCAGTACTGACCAATGACTTAAACCTAAGGGTTTTGAACTTAGCCAGTTTTCTTATTTTCAAAAACATTGAAAAACTGGTTCAAAAACAAACTCTAATTGAACCTTTAGGTTTAACCGGTTTATTCATTAGATTTAAATAAATATATTTTATCACAACCACGCAATTAAAACAACCACGTAAGATAAAATATAGAAACACTATGCCATAGCCCTGCCCCTCAACTACTGTCGTTTCGTGAGCCAACACGAAAAACCAACGGTCTCAAACCTATGTGACAAACAACACACAAGGCATGAAGTTCTGGTGCTCCCACTGACTCCGACATCCATGGTTGTTTATCCGATCTCCATCTTCGGTTTTTGCCGTCTTCAAATTGTTTTAACTATTACAATTAAAGCGGGTTGTAAACGGCACGCAGACCTCCCGACTAATCTAATTAAAATACAAATTTACAATAGGGTTGTAAATGGCACGCATGCATCCCTTACCAAAACTGAATAAAATAAAACACCAAAAACACAACCACATGGTTAAGGGCTTGGCAATGACAACCACATAGAGTTTAATATAAATAATAAAACTAAAATTTGTGTTTATCTTTTGATAAAATAACAATAAGATTTTCTAAAATTCAAAATTAACTTTATAATTAATCCGAAAATTAATTTTAATTTTATAAGGGAATTTACAGATTTAACTAAACCATTACCAAATAAAATCAGATTAATTTTAGCTAGGGTTAAAATTCAATTAAACGTTTTTTAGTCCAAGTCTTGGATACAAAACACTAGGTTTTCGGGCCCGTTAAGAAAAACAAATTCTGGCCCGAAAAAGATTGAAGTTAATCTGTTAAGAACTGTGAACCAGTAATCTTGAGGAAGATAGACACACTGAATCAAAATATAGAGAGATTATTCAAACAGGAAAGAAAACAATGAAGAACACAATCAAAATTCAAAAAACGACTCTCATATATTTCACTTGATGTGTACGGCTGATTAGAATACAATGGAATTACCCTAATTACACATGCACACTCCTATTTATACATAGTCTAACCGGATTCTAAGCCCAAGCCCATTACAATTAATTTCCCAAGCCCACTACATTAAATAAACACTTATACCAAAACAACTTCTATTTATAAAACTTTTACAATTTCAATCCTTGACTGAGCTAACAATCTCCCCCTAAGTTTTATAAATGAAGCATGTCTTTGAGCTTTCTCTTCTTTCCAATATCAGAGGATGATAGCAGAGCTTCGAGGTTTCTCTTGGCAGAGGATTCTACCACAAAGTCTTTGTGACTGGTGACAGAGGCTCTGTAGTATATGACTTGCATAACTCTTCTTAGCTTTACCATAAAGAGGAATGTATCCATAGAGTCTCTGAGAAGTTTTTCAGAGGCTCTGTGACTTTTAACTTGTGCGGGTGTCTGAGTCTTCACCAACTGAGTCATATGATCGCAGAGCATCTGGTATTTGTTGTAGAGGCTCTGTGTCAATCTACTTTGTCCTGATCTTCGATTTAAAAGGGTTTATATATTTATTAGTTAAATAAATATATAACAGATTTAATTAAATGATTTAATATTTATCTAGAAAATATTATGGAATATTCTTTTCTTTGGGAATAAGAAAAGATAATATAATTATAATAAAGATAAATATAAAGGTTATAGAAACTGTCTACAATAAGGAAACCTTTTTCCCTATAAATAGACAGTTAGGGGTTAACCAGTTTTATGATTGATTTTAACCTCCTAAAAAGAAACCTCCCAAAAACCTCTCTCTCTCTTGATCGACGCCTACATCCGAAACCAGTTCGTTTTTGTAATCATTCGGTCAGTTCTTCGCATAACAGTTTGTTCGTGAATTCGGGGCTATATCCGGCTAGAAGGAATTCGTCTGGTCTCATCACAGGTGGATCTATCTCAAGCTTCCGAGGTAATTTTCTAATCGTAATATATATATGTATATATATATATATATATATATGTTATTTAGATAAACATAAGATCTGTGTGTTTTCGGGTTTTATCACGTAATCGCTTCCACTAATCAAACCAGTTAGGTTTGATTGAACTTTGGGGTTAGTTTGATCACAAGGTTTGTTTAGTGATTCTCATCCCACTTAGGTTTGAGATTTACAGTTTACTCGTGTCAGTTTGATACGAGGGTCTCACAAAAACCCAACAGCGGTATCAGAGCCACAGGTTATCTGTTTATTTTATTGTCTTATTAGATCCGTTAAAAATTATTCGTTTTTGTTTTATCGTGTTTTTCGAAAATCACATTAGAAAGAAAAACAGCTTGTTTTCTTTTGTGCTAGATTTTTCGGTTTAATTGATTAACTGAAAAACAGTTAGTTTTTCATAATCAAGTTTTTGATTTTTCTACAAAGTTTTTAACTTTATGCCTAAGTAAAGTGATTAGAAGATTTCTTGATCACTAAGGCACTGGAAAATAGTTTTGGTCAAAAGAGTTATCTACAAGGTTTTATTTTTGGATAACAGTCAAGTTAAAATCATAGTTTTAATGATTTTATATTTTTGGTCAAAAGAGTTATCTACAAGGTTTTATTTTTGGATAACAGTCAAGTTAAAATTATAGTTTTAATGATTTTATTTTTGATCAAAAGGGTTATCTAAATAGTTTTAATTTTGGATAACAGTTAAAAATCATAGTTTTAATGATTTATAATTTTTAATCAAAATAGTTATCTGAAAAGGTTTATTTTAGGTAACAGATAATAAAAATCATAGTTTCATGATTTTTAAAAAAAAATATGTGATTAAGGGTTTCTTGAAAAACAAGTTTTGGTTTTGTTAGGTTTTTCGTACGTAATTTAAATTTATCAGTCTTTATATTATTTTAATTAAAACAAAATACCAATCGCGAAAAAGGTAACGGGATCACCGGAGAACGACGGCAGATTGCCGACCGATCACCGGTCGATCGCCGGTTGGAACCACGCCAGGTCCACGGCCAAACTGTTGGGTTTTTATGGGATCCCTCGGGTCAATCTGACTCGAGGATTATCATGGATCTCGAAACCTAACTGGTTCGATAAATCCCATAAATCTAATAACCAAACTGGTCAAAGATCTATACGATCAAAACACGCTGTTTCGATTTAATGCGGAAGCGAATAGGATATAAAACCCAAGAAAAATCCACGGATCTTATCGTTGTTTTATTTAATCCTAACAGTTATAGGTTCAAAAGATTTACCTGGATTGCTCGAGAATTAGTCCACCAATGACGACCAAACGAATTGTTCCTCTAGCTGAACTGAAACCCGAAGAAGTAGAAAAACCGAACTGGTTTTGCGCGGGGAGTGAGACCGGCGGCGGTTGGAGAGAAAAGAGGGGGAGAGAGAAAACTGGAAACTGATTAATTGATTATGAGTTGGTTCAATGAATTCCTTAAACCCATAAGGCTTATTTATTATGGAGGAAAAATACAGTTTGAACAAGATTCAGTTTCCTTATTGTAATTATCTCATTCTTTTCTTTCTGGAAAAGAATTTACTTATGATAATTATCTATATATATTTATCTAATATATATAATACTATTAATTAACTATTATATATTTATTTTATCAAATAAATATACAATATACTTAATTAATTAATAACCCTCCAACTTTGGGATTTCTGACTGAAATTACCCAACTGATTCATAATTGACTATTATAAATCCTAACTCTCCATTTCTGGGTTTCGTATAACTTATTCGATTTATAGGTCCTCACAGGTGTGACCCTCAAGTGTCTTGTAACATTGGATGTGTAATTACTTGGTTTGTCAACTCTGCACATAATTCCTAACAGACTCCCACTTGTGCAAGTTGGCAATACCGCCTTGATTACACGGACCTAAGGAGGCCCCTAGACAGGCACTTAGGCTGACCAGGTTACAAGAACTCTTATACCCAGACTGGTGATATAAACATTCCGTAAGGAAATAGCATCTATGAACTTACTGTTCATTGATTGGGTATAACTTGGTTTTTCCCTTTGCATCACGATATTTCATCTGTGAGTATGAGCTTGGAAAATGTCAACTCTAAATACTCAAGATTCTGTTTTGTTGACTATCCGACTTTTACTGATAGGTAAACGACAAAGAACTAATCAGTTCGTTTGGGCATGGCCATGCACTTAATCAGTATATTCAGTCAGTCAAGATGGGCCCAGAAATATATCTCTTCAGAGAAGAGGTGCAAATCCCATCTTGCACATCTGCCTTTAACACCACGGCTTCCGCTGAATCTAGTTACGCCCTTTATAGCCACCCTGTTACGGCGTAGCGGTTGAGTGCACTAAGTATTCAGTAGTCCTCATGATATCAAATCAGATACCTCAGGTGATAGGGACAACCACTGTGAGATTTACTTATGACTGATTCCAAGAAGTAATCTCAACTGCGGATCACGTCCGATATTTGCTACTATATCAAATATCTGTGCAACTTTTAGTCTACAACGCTTGTAGCTGTTATTTAGTAACTAATCGTAACTACCTAAAAGTTCACAATGACTTTAACACCTTATCGGGTTCCCACCATGATAAGTCGTCACGGACAAATTTTGAATGAAAAACTTGAAAAACAAGTTTTATTCCTGGATTATAAAACATGCAAAATATAAAAGTGATAAAGAAATTAATTTTGTATAGTCTATATTACACGCTGTAATAATAACAAAATTAATGACTTTTCTTAATAACTTTTATAATATCTATTTAACGTTTGTTAAATACTGATCTAAAATGAAGTATCACCTATCTTCAGTTTAAATCCTTTGATCATAGTTTACCATTTTAATCAAAGTGATAACCAAATAATACAAGTCTGTTGGTATTGTCTACTTGTATCTGCTAATCATTGTTTTGCAAACACTTTTAAAACAACAATTAGACTTCTATTATATTCCATGAACTTGGAGACCTGGACTAACTTCCAGTTCCTGAATATGTAAAATTAAACTGCAACTTTCCTTAGTCGCTGTGTAGATGAATGATTTCTTCCTGAAATCAGATTCCATTTTACTTTACTGGTAAATTCACTGTAATTCTATATTTAATCCAACACTTTAATTATTGATTTTAAAGTCAATCATGACTTTACTTTGTTTCAACAGTCTCGAAACTTTTATCCTTTTGACTACAAAGTAAATTTTATCTTATGAATTCTCATCCTACCTTGATCATGAATCCCGAGATATATTGAATCAACAATTATATCTTTTATTCTTTATCTCAGACTAGATAGAGAACAAATTTGGGCTCCCACTAACCTATATGAAAACCACTATTACTCAAAATTTACTATTGACTTAGTCATAGCTTTGATTAGTCAATTCTATTTTAAGTAATACACTTGAGAATTCTATTTATAAAACTTAACTGGATTTTATTAAATCCCAATTCCAAAACTTGGAATTTTCCTAGTTTTATAAATACTGTTATTAACCTTGTCTAAGTTAATATCCCAGATTCTCTTCTAAACATTTGAATAATCAAATTTGATCACAATTTTATTTATAAATGTTTTATTCCCAAAACACATTCCTATAGAATTTTGTGTGTTTTGATAGTTTTCATATAAATTACTTCAATTTAATAAAGACTATTGAAGTAACTATAACAGGCAATATCTAGGATCATACGAATTCAAAAATAGTAAGCACAATCAGATATTTCGATGTCAAGACAATAACTTTTAAATTAAAACCATAGAATTAAAAAATATAATCATCCCAAAAATAACTGTTTTAAAAACATAAATCCAAAATGTCTTGACTAGAATTGAAATGAACTGGTACTTAAGATCCTCAGCAACTTCTGGGCACTTCACTTCTGACCTCCTGCAAAAGTCATTTGCTCTAGGTATCAGTATACTTGTAAACTAACAAGTAAGAAGTGGCAAGCTAAAGCAATCATAAATATCTGAGGTTTACATACCTGCTTCATGACGCTTTGGGCAGTTTTGCCTCCAGTGACCGACCTCATTGCATGTGAAGTAGCGGTTCTCGGTCCTAGCTTTATTTGGCTTAACCTTCTTGCCCTTGCCCTTGCCTTTACCTTTCTTGGGTGCACTCTGGACGGCCTGGACTGGTCCCTTTCCTTTGCTGGTGCTAGCATGCCCATTCTTTTTTTTCACCCCTCCGTCTCTTACCATCAAGACATCCGTCGTCTTGTTCTTGTTCCCCATATTCAATTCAGCTGTCTTAAGCATGGAGTGTAATTCTGCTATTGACTTCTCCATGTTATTCATATTGTAATTGACTACAAAGGGCCAGTAGTCTTCTGACAGTGAATTGAGTATAGTATCCGTTGCTAGCTGTAACGGAACTGGGTGACCAAGCCTTTCCAGATGATCCAAGTGCCGTTTCATTTTCATGACATGGTCACTTACTGATGTCCCTTTTATCATCTTGCACTCATTAAATGCTTTTGTGGCATCGTAACGTTCTGTACGAGCCTGGGTCTGGAACATGTCCCTCAGCTGGCGGATCATGTCATAAGCATTTGTATTTATGAGCCCTGCTTGCAGATCTGGGCTCATAGTTGCAAGCATGAGACAGGCAACATCCAACAGGTCATCTGTGTGCTTCTTGTGAGCATTCCTGGTAGCAGCTGGAGCAGTTGCCGGAGGAGCCTCCCCAAGAGGTTCTTCAAGGACATACCATTTCCTTTCGTGTCTGAGCACAATCATCAGATTGCGCTCCCAGTCAAGGAAATTGGAGCCGGTCAACTTATCCTTTTCTAGGATAGAGCGGAGGGAAAGCTTGTTAGTGCTGGTAACAGTGCTTGCCATCTACATACATTAAAACTTTTGGTTTTTAGCAACTTGTAAATAGATTAGATTTCCAATAAATATCAATAAACCCTTAAATGATCAATTTATTGGACTAGGATCCTTATTTCATACGTCCTGATGTGCGGTATGTTCTTGCTCCGCCAGGCCCGTATTTATTTTGGTAGGTAAGGACTTTTACCAATCATATCTAACTGATATGACTCCTAGATCTTTTCGGAACCACGGTAACTATCCGTGCATTTTTCGGTTCCTCTTAGTGCGTTTTGGCCCGGTACCTCCCGGTGAACTTTATAGTACCAAAATAGATCTCACCATTTTGGGGACCTGATCACTTTACTCTGGCCGGTACCACCCGGAGATAATTCGCAGAGTTATGTAACCCCTCCAGCTTCAGTTTGAACACGGACGTTGAATGTGTGATCACTTACAATGCCTATGTACCTTATGCCGAAGGTGCCCCTAGATGGGTTGCACTACTGATCTATGATTTTCGGGGTTTTGAAAAATTTAATTTCCAGGATTTTGAAAAAACTATAATTTTGAAAAACTGATTGTCATAAAGGCCACTGATGTCTTAAACTAACTGTTTCAAACATACATGCTATTTTAAAACCAACTGTTTTAAAGTCTCTTGCTAATTAAAACTAATTGTTTTAATAGCATACTTAGTTGATTAAAACTAACTGTTTTTGTCAACTTGCCTTTTATATGAAACAATCATTTATAGGTTAAAATAAAATCTACCGTTTTGAAAAAGGTCCAAAAACTGATAGTTTTAAATATAGAAACCTATATGCTTTTGTGATATAATCTAGTTTTATAGAAACCTTTTTATTTAAAACTACTAACATACATGATATCACAAATAAACAATTATGCAGTTAAACAATAATCAACTACATAATAACCAATTATAGTTTTTGCCAACGTTTATTTCCTAGGGTCCAATAATGACCTATTTTACTAGAAGCTTCAAAACTTGCGTAGTTCTCACTAGTCTCGCCATGTTTGTCAGTACTCCGGTAAGATGATGAACTTTAGTAGCTCCCACTGGCCTCGCCATTCCGAAAGAATAAAACATCTATCCTAAGGTCATTATTACATAAGGGGTTGTAAATGGCACGCAAGCCTCCCCGGAAATCGGTCAAGGGTCTAAGTTGGCAAAATCTATAATATATGTATATATACACAAGCAAGTATATAATTCAAATAATCATGTATCTAAAATAAGGCACAAAATTAAGCAATATAGTAAAAGCAAGAAATAAACCCAGATCCGTTAAAATTATCTCGTTTCAATTATCGCAACGCTTGGTTTTGATTGATTTATAAAAACAAACTGTTTTATAAGTCTAAATAATATTTTAATCTGAAATCAGTTTTTACCTTAATTTATAAAATTACCAAAGTTTATAGACTATAAACCTATTTTATAAATAAAAACCAATTTATTAAAATATTCACCTTTTATCCAAAATTTATATCAAACCGGGTTTACCGAAACAAACTGGTCGGTAAATCAAATACTGGCTTGTAGACTGTGTCGTGGTTTAACCAACTGATCAAAACACGACATTGAGCTCATTTGACCAATCGGGTCAAATAACTAGTTTGATAAAATAAAAACTTTAAACAATTTTATTCGGCAAAGAAATACCTAAATAAAATTAGTCTGGGTAAAATGGCCTAAAACCAACAAAACTATTTGGGCCATAAAACATGGTCCAAAACTGGACTTTACAGGCCTATTACCAAACTGGTAATTTTAGGCTTGTCAGGTTTTCGCGATTTGCCCGAAAAACAATCGGGGATCGAGGAACCTTAAACAATCGTTTCGGGTTTCTTTGTAAAAAACTTATTATCATTCTGACGATAGTAGCAAGACGGCCGCTATCGACGATCTGGCAACCCAAAAACAATTAATGCCCAACACTGGTTGCCGTTCGCGGCGCGAGCCTGCGGCGCGAAGCACCATCGCTATCGTAAACCACGACTGGTCTCTGCGGCGCGAGCCTACTGCTCGCAGCGCGAAGCACCATCGCTATCGTAAACCATGACTGGTCTCTGCGGCACGAGCCTACTGCTCGCGGCGCGAAGCACTGTCGATCTGATGGTCTTGTGATTAAGACGTTGTCGGTGGCGATCAACGCCACCCAAAAGTGGCTATCGACCGCCACCTGTGCCCGGTCCGAAATGATGACAGCAGTGGCATGAGGACACCACCGCCGCCGTGGCTGACGATCGCAACAATAACAACGACAGCCACCGCCGCAACCACCATGTGTGGTGCGGTGATCGAAACGACGATTAACGCCGCCACCACTTGCTGTGGTGCGGCTGCGATCTCCGGCGAACAGAAACATCACCACCGCCGTCTAATAACGGCGGTGATCGCCACAATCGCCACCGATATCGGCTCACCATCGCTACGGTTGTCGACGATCAGGAACAAGAACCTCCACCATTCGCCGCTAAACGGCAGCGGTGATCGCCACGAACGCCACCGTGACTGCGGTTGGCGATCGACTTGATTTTCGGGTGTGGTTCGTCCTCCCGCCGGCGATCGACACAACAGCCGTCGCCATCGAATGCCGCCGCCGCCAGCTGTCGAGGATAGCCACCACCACGCTGGTGGTGTAGCTGCGGTCGGTACGCCGCCCGGCCACAGTCGGGTGTGATCCGGGTCTAATTCGAAAGCGATACGGCTTCCGCCGTACGTGTTTCCGATTTGTCGTCGTCGATTAACGCCATGAATCACCACCAATCTGGTGGCGATCGACCACCGTTGCCGCTGAGAATCGCCAGCCACCACCTAGCTGGTGGTTCGGCTATGTCGGTCCAAGCGATCTCGGCCACCATCACCACCCAGCTGGTGGTGTGGTTTTGGTGTGGTTCGGCCACCGTAAGCGCCGCCCTAGCCATCGCTTTGGCGCGGCCAATATGGCAGCCGGCGATTGGCTTGGTCGTTAGGACAGCCGACGCCGCGACCACCATCTGTGGTGCGGCCGGCGTTCAGTCCCGTGTGGTTCGATTGCTTAACCGACGATTGGCCTGGTGGTCTGGTCGGCTAACTGCCGCCGGTCGCCGTTTCGTTTGATGCGAAAAAAACTTTACGATGAAAACTGAGATAAATTATTTTTCTTATTTTTTAACGGATCAGATTAATATAATTAATTGTAACGAACGAAAAAACTGTGGCTCTAACACCACTGTTGGGTTTTTATGGGATCCCTCGGGTCAATGTGACTCGAGGATTATCATGGATCTCAAAACCTAACTGGTTCGATAAATCCCATAAATCTAATAACCAAACTGGTCAAAGATCTATACGATCCAAACACGCTGTTTCGATTTAATGCGGAAGCGAATAGGATATAAAACCCAAGAAAAATCCACAGATCTTATCGTTGTTTTATTTAATCCTAACATTTATAGGTTCAAAAGATTTACCTGGATTGCTCGAGAATTAGTCCACCAATGAACGACCAAACGAATTCCTCTAGCTGAACTGAAACCCGAAGAAGTAGAAAAACCGAACTGGTTTTGCGCGGGGAGTGAGACCGGCGGCGGTTGGAGAGAAAAGAGGGAGAGAGAGAAAACTGGAAACTGATTAATTGATTATGAGTTGGTTCAATGAATTCCTTAAACCCATAAGGCTTATTTATTATGGAGGAAAAATACAGTTTGAACAAGATTCAGTTTCCTTATTCTAATTATCTCATTCTTTTCTTTTTGGAAAAGAATTTACTTATGATAATTATCTATATATATTTATCTAATATATATATAATACTATTAATTAACTATTATATATTTATTTTATCAAATAAATATACAATATACTTAATTAATTAATAACCCTCCAACTTTGGGATTTCTGACTGAAATTACCCAACTGATTCATAATTGACTATTATAAATCCTAACTCTCCATTTCTGGGTTTCGTATAACTTATTCGATTTATAGGTCCTCACAGGTGTGACCGTCAAGTGTCTTGTAACATTGGATGTGTAATTACTTGGTTTGTCAACTCTGCACATAATTCCTAACACAAACCACCAGTTGGGTGGTGGCGCACGTGACCGCGGCCGAACCGCTAGTCGAGCGGTGGCCGAGTGATGGCCGGGCAATCGCTGGGCCAGCGATGGCCGATCGGTAGCCAGATGGCGCCGGTCGTCGGCGGTGTTGCCGGTCACTGGCGGTGCTGCCGGTCGCCGACGGTGCTGTCGGTCGACGGCAGGTTTATTGGTAACAACTAAGGGTTTTTGACCCTTGATTGTCTCCAGCGATTTGGGTTCAATTCAATCCTTTTTCGGGCCTAGTTTTTCAGTTTGATAACGGACTTAAACCTAGAAATTTTGGACCAAGTTTATGGCCCAAAAAGGTTTATTGGTTTTTTAGGCTTTTAACCCAAATTATTGTATTTAAGGTAATAGTTTATTTTAGACGGTTATATTACCTAATAAAATAATTTTGTTATTAAAGTTTTTTTTAGTTAACAAAATTCCTAGTAATTTATTAAATCGTTAAAGTAAAATCAAACCAGTTTCAAAACCATATAACCCGGTGTTTTTGGTTAAATGGCTTCGTGTCACGTTTTGACAGTTGGTCGGGCCGCGACACAGTTACATATAATTAATGGCCGTTCTGATCAGTTTTTTTTGGGAACACGCGATTTGATATAACGATTTAAATAAAAGCAATATTTTAGAAAGTTGGTTTTAATTTATAAAATAGATTTATAGTCTATAAATCTTAATTATTTATAAATTAAGTAACAACCATTTTCAGAATAAAAATATTGTGTTGATTTATAAATAGTTTAATTTTATAAATCAGATAAAACCATGGTTTGCGATAAACAAAAGGAATAGTTGATTTAATTGTCAGTTACATTTTGACCAAGTTTTATTTATGGTTAAATCTAGACAATTACAACTCTTTCCTAAAAACGAGAAGGATATTTTTCAACGGATCTAGGATTGTTTTATGAATGCCATAAATGTTATGTTATATATATATATATATATTGCACATTATTTGCTTTATATATATGCATAGATTGTTTATTTAATTTTATACCTGTTTAGTGTATAATATTAAAGTAATTATAGTATTTGCCAATTTAGACCCTTGATCTATTTGGGGAGGCCTGCGTGCCACTTACAACCCCTTTTATGTAAAATGACCTTATGATAGTATTTTCTGTCTGGAGTTCCGTCAAAGATGCCGAGGCCAGTGGGAGCTACGCGGGAGAATCAAAGCATAATAGTTTTAGGTCATTTTGGTCCTTTAGGAATTAATTGGCAAATCTATAATTGCATGTTTGTTGAACTGCGTAGTTGTTGATTTATTAACTGCGTGGTTGTGATATTTATATGCTATTTGTTTTAAAATAGAGAGAGTTTTTGAAACTAGAAAATATCACAAGATTAGATAGGTTTTTATAATTAAAATTGCCAGTTTTTCAAACCTTTTTCAAACGGTAGATTTTATTTAAAAACCTAAAATAATAAATGATTGTTTTCTTATAAAAGGCAAAGTTGACAAAAACAGTTAGTTATTGATCAACTAGTGTGCTATCAGAACAGTTAGTTTTATTTAGCAAGTATGCTTTTAAAACATTTAGTTTTATTTAAGCAAGAGGTCTTAAAACAGTTAGTTTTAAATAGCATATATGTTTAAAACAGTTAGTTTAAAACGTGAGTTGCCTTTTAAACAATCAGTTTTTCAAAGTTACAGTTTTTCAAAATACTGGATATTAAAAGGTTTTTCAAAATTAATTAAAAACCCCGAAAATCATAGATCAGTAGTGCAACCCATCTGGGGGCACCTCCGGCGTAAGGTACGCGGGCGTTGTAAGTGAGCAAACCTTGAACGTCCGCGTTCAAACCGAAGCTGGGAGGGGATTACAAGACTCTGCGAATTATCTCCGGGTGGTACCGGCCAAAGTAAAGTGTCCAAGTCCCGAAATGGTGAGATCTATTTTGGTTCTGCTAAGTTCATCGGGTGGTACCGGGCCGAAATGCACTTAGAGGGACTAAAACATGTACGGATGATTACCGTTGTCCCGAAAAGATCTAGGAGTCATGTCAGTTAGATATGATTGGTAAAAGTCCTTACCTACCAAAATAATACATAGGCCTGGTGAGACGTGAGCACACCGCTCATCAGGGCGTATGAAATAAGGATCCTAGTCCAATAAATTAATCATTTAAGGGTTTATTGATATTTATTGGAAATCGTCTATTCACAGTTACTAAAACCAAAGTTTTTAAAATGTGTAGATGGCAAACATTGTTACCAACACTAATAATCTTTCTCTTCGCCCCATTCTCAAAAAGGACAAACTTACTGGGTCTAATTTTTCTCGTCTGGGAGCGCAATCTGATGATTGTACTCAGGCACGAGAGAAAGTGGTATGTCCTAGAAAAGCCTCTAGGTGAAGGCCCCTCCAGCAAATGCTAGCGTCACTATCAGGAATGCTTATAGAATGCATTCCGATGATTTGTTGGACGTAGGCTGTCTTATGCTTGCGACTATGAGCCCAGATCTCCAAACGGGGCTCATAAATATGACTGCCTATGACATGATCCGCTAGTTGAGGGACATGTTTCAGACAGAAGCGCGCACAGAGCGTTATGATGCCAGTAGAGCACTGAGCGCGTGCAAGATGGCCAAGGTGTGACAACTGACAGTTTTGACCTTCAGGATAGCTACTCGTTAAAACACTCCGTAGCGTTTCCGTAGGTTAAAAATTAGTCATTTAAGTTTTTAAATGAAACTAGGTTAGTTGCGTGAAAAACTTAGGCTAAAACCTAAAAGTCCCGAAAACTGCCCGAAAAAAAAAGAAGCCCGAACCGGCCCGAAGTCACCCGATAATCCGATAATGCCAAATTTAAAGTTGATTTTTAGAAAATTTAGTTATTTTATTTAAAATATAAGTAAACTAATTTAAATGATCCGAAATTACCCTCGAAAAATCGGTCCCTACCGAAAACGCACCAAAACCCGGTACCGCGTTCGAAATAGCAGTGTAAGTTAACATTAAACAAAAAAAAAGAAGAAAAATGGGGATTGGCCCCCATGGCCGGCCACCCCCACCCCCCCAATCACTTTTTTTTTTCTCTTTTCTAACAAAACCCATCATCACACCACTTCCCAACTTCATTTTCAAATTTTCTTCTCTCTCTCTAATCTTTCTCTCACTAGAATTTCTCTCCAAACTCTCTAAAATCCAGCCTTCCTATCATCTAAAATCTGAGTTTTCTTGAAGATCCAAGCAAGTTTTTAAAGTATCATTAGTGTTCATTAAAGGTAAGAGTAGTATATGCATGTTTAGATTCGATTTTTGGCTCATTTTGAGCTTTCTTCTACTTTCTATGAGGTTTAATCCCTCTTTTATGGTTTGATAACCATCTTGATGTTTGGGGATGAGGTATAACCTTATAAATGTGTTTAAACATTCTATGAAGGTGAATATCCATGAATCCCCCATAAGAACACAAGTTTGATTTCGAAAATCGTTTATGTGATGTTGTTGACCATCATTCTTGGGCTAAACTTCATGGATAGTTCATGCATGAGTTTTGATGGTACCAAAACATGTTTAGTTTATTTTTCATTTGTATAATTTGATTTGGGGGTAAAATAGCAAGAAAAACCCCAAAAGTTTATGATTTTATGTGTTTTGGTGGTAAAAATGGTGTTGGATTCTTGACAGATTCTGTCAATGTTTTTGCATGTAGTTTCCACGACCCAAAAAGGGTTTTCTCGAACTCATTTCTTCATGAAATTTTTATGGATTGATACTTAAAGTGTTAGGGTTCAAACCCCACTGGATTTGTGCAAAAACACCAAGATTTGAACCCAAACCATCATGAAACATTTTCGTGTGCAACAGCACTTGGTCAGGAATTTGGGTCATCTTCAAACTTGTATAACTCTTTGATAACTTATCCAAAATACAAACTTTTTGATTCTAAACTCAAGTACTCTGAGTTAGCTTTCGAATGAGTCCAAAATCATGTCATTTAGAGGAGTTTTGAGGGTTTAACCAATGAAAACAAGTTGATGGTGCAAGCTGTCCCAAGATGGCAGATCCACATGCACAACTTTAAAGAGGCATATCTCTCTCAAAAATCACCTAAATGATGTGAATCTTGTCTCATTATCTTGGTATATGTTTTATTTAGAAAATCCCTTTTGAAATTCGTGAGTTGGTGGGATAATGAACTCTCTATGAACAAAACTTCACTGACATGTATCTTTGAAAAATGAAAGTGTGCACTGATTTTGCAAAAATGTTTAAAAATAGTAAAAGACCTCTAAAAATAATGAAATTTGGTGAAATTGTTCCTAACATCCCCTAAATCAGAGGGTAAAAATTTAAGGACTTATTATTTGGAGGATCTAAGTTCAAAGTGGTAATTTTTACAACTTAAAATTTTGGCAGATTCTGGAAATTTTATAAAATCCAAATTTATGAACTTTGAACCTTCCAAAATGTGTGGAAGACTCCAAAATGTGATAAAATGAATTTTTACTATATTGGTCTATATAAATAACATAATGGCATTATATGGATATCGGTACGATTTTTGAAATAGGGACCGTTGAACTTAGAACTTACGTTAAAATTTACGTGGTTGTTAGGGCAAACATAGTTCGGAGCCGGGACTAGACCACGCACCATCACTTACGAAAATCGCACTAAACGCTTGAGGTGAGTATTCACAGCCCCATTTTACCGTTTTTACGAAGTTTTTGGGGTGAAAAGCATGCGTATGAATGAATGTGCCTATTTGTGAAAAATGTTATGAATTAAAATGAAATGAAATGAATTATCGAAATGAAATGATTTATTGAGACAAAATGAAATGAAACGTTTTATTGAAATGATATGAAATGTTTTCATAAAATGAAATGAATTGTTATGCGATCATTGAAATGAAATGATCTATTGAAATGGAATGCACTTCATGTATCAAAATGAAATTAAATGAAATGAATTTTGAGCATCGAATCAAAATTGAAATGAAATGTTTTGGCTAGTCTCAAAATAAAATGAAATGAAATGTTTTGTGAGCTAAATTTTGATATGTTGAAGCATGATATCGTGAGCACAAAATGAAAATGTCCCCTGCACTACTATTAACACTTACAAATTAGGCCTATGATACACGTGGATAGCGCTATTTGGATTGACATACCCACCTAAAACTGACGAGTGATAGGTGCACTGTATTGAAAAAATATTCACCCCGGCTGGAATTAGTTTCCCCCGGTAAGGCTGAATAGGGGCGTAGCAATGTCACAAAATGAAGGATTGTAGTAACTCACTGATATATATCATGTAATTAACACATCACCCGGGAAAATTTACTCACTACTTGATACTAAACTATTTATTAGGTGAATGATCTGATTCACCAAACTGCTATTTTTGGGGTGAATGAACTGATTCATCAAACTTTTTATAAAAATTGAGTGAATGAACTAATTCACTAAATTGTTTATTGGGTGAATGAACTGATTCACCAAACTGTTTACAAAAATGTTGCGAATAAATGTTTTATTGAAATTGATATTGTACATAACTGTTTTGTACTTATAAAAACCTGTGAACTCACCAACTCTCGTAGTTGACACTTGTTTTAACATGCTTTTCAGGAAACCCGAAGGTTTGATTTAGGCTTTTAGAGCTTTTTGTGAACGCCAATCATGTTTCGATGTTATTCGGATTTTGTAAAAGAATTTGTAATTTATGAACTCCGGTTGGATTTATATGTCTTGTAAACATATGTAAATTATTAATGTTATGAATGATTGGTGTGTATATCTCCTATTGCTTTGAAATCGAGACTGTCGCACCTCGTGTTTCCGCTTTAGCGGGGTGTTACACAAGGGGACCTCAGTTAGGTGATCATGAAAATAAAGAGGCACATTGATCACCTAGAGAGGCTCGGTCGCCCAGTTCGTTGCAGTTAGCAACAGATACGATACTCAACTCACTGTCTGAAGGATACAAGCAATTGTAATCAATTATCAACAACGTATTAAAAACCATTGAGTTGAGTATGGGGACCAAGACCAAAGATATGCTTATGGTCAAAGATGGTGGAGTAAAGAGGAAGCGTGGGCATGAGAACACACCAGTAAGGGAAAGGGCCAAGTTCTGGCTACCCTGAGTGCACCCAGGGCTTATGATAATGGCAAAGGCAAGGGCTAGGGCAAGAAAGTTAAAACCTAACAGAAAAATGATCAAGAATCAATACTTCAAGTGCCATGAAGTCGGTCATTGGAGGCATAACTGCCGGAAGCGTTACGAAGCAGGTATAAACACCTCAAGTATTCGTGACTGCTTAAGTTTATCACTTTCGCTTGTTAGTTTACAAATGAGTTGACACCTAGAAGCAAATGTTTAATTGCAGGTGGTCATTAAAAGTGAAGTGCCCAGATTGCAAGGATCAGCATACAAGTTTACTTTTAGATATTATCAAGACAATTTTAAACTTTTATGATTTAAAACAATCTTGTTTTTCCAAAATTTGGATTTTTGGGTTTTAAATGTTTATCGGTTTTTAAATTTAAAATTATAATCTTGATTTAAATATCTTTATACATGATATTTTGAATCTGTATAAGTCAAGTTAAACTTGATTCAAAATTAGATCCTAGATGTTGCCTATTACACTAATAGTATTACTTTAATTAAATAAAGTAATATATATGAAAACTGTCAAAACACACGAATTACTATAATGTGTTTTGAATAAAACATTTATGAGTAAAGGATTATGAAAGTATTTTCTGATCAGAATTAATTACTCATATGTTTTATGGAATTTAGGATATTATCTCAGATATCGTTGATAATATCAGTGTTTATAAAACTAGAATTCCAAGTTTTGGAATTAGGATTTAAATAAAGTCCAGTTAAGTTTTATAAATGTTAAAATTCTCGTGTTCATTACTTAAAATAGAATTGACTAAGTAATCAAGTTTTGACTAAGTCAATAGTTAATTTTGAGTAATAGTTAGTTTTCATATAGGTTAGTGGGAGCCCAGTTTACTCTTTATCTAGTCTATGATAAAGAATAAAAGATAAAAATTATTGATTTAATATATCTCGGAATTCATGATCCAGGTAGGATGTAAATTCATACGATCTACCTTTTAGTCAAAAGGGTGGAACAAAAGTTTCAAAGACTTTGAAACAAAATAAAGTCATACTTGACTTTTTGAGAAAAATCAATAATTAAAGTGTGTTGGAATAGTTATTAAAGATAATAATTATCTTTTAAACTAGAAAGTGTTGTAAACACTAGAATAAATTTCCTGAAATTTGCCAGTTTGGTAAATGGAAATTTTATCCGATTTCAGGTAGAAATCATTCATCTACACAAGCAACTACGAGAAGTTGCAGTTTAACTTTACATATTCAGAGAGACTAGGAGTTATTCCAGTATCTCCAAGTTTAGGGAATATGGTAAAGAAAAGTCTAATTTTTGTTTAAAGTGTTTGCAAAACAAAGATTAGGAGAACCAAGTAAATTGTATCAGATGATACAAACTTGTATTATTTTGGCTGTTACTTTGATTAATACGGTAAACATTAATCAAAGGGTTTAAACTGAAGTTAGGTGATATACTTCGTTTAAATCAGTATTTAGTAAACGTTTAATAGACACCATAAAAGTAATTAAGAAATGCCATTATTTTTGTTATTATTACAGAGTGTAATATGGACTATACAAAAATAGTTTCTTTATCACTTTTATATTTTGCATGTTTTTATCCAGGAATGAAACTAGTTTCCAGTTTTTCTTTCGAAATTTTGTCCGTGACAACTTATCGTGGTGGGAACCCGATAGGGCTTTAAAGTCATTGTGAGCTTTTGGGTAGTTATGATCAGTTGATTGAATAACAGCTACAAGCGTTGTAGACCAAAAGCTGCACAGATATTCGATAGAGTAGCGAATATTGGACGTGATCCACGGTTGAGATTACTTCTTGGATTTTGTCATAAGTAAAATCTCACAGTGGTTCTCCCTATCACCTGAGATATCTGGTTTGATATCATGAGGACTGCTGGATACTTAGTGCGTTCAACCGCTACACCGTAACAGGGTGGCTATAAAGGGCGTAACTAGATCCAGCGGAAGCCGTGGTGTTAAATGCAAATATGCAAGATGGGATTTGCACCTCTTCTCTAAAGAGAGATATTTCTGGGCCCTTGACTGACTGAATACACTGATTAAGTGCATGGCCATGCCCAAACGAACTGATTAGTTCTTTGTCGTTTACCTATCAGTAGAGGTCGGATAGTCAAGAAATATAATCTTGAGTATTTAGAGTTGACTGATTCCAAGCTCATACTCAAAGATGAAATATCGTGATGCAAAGGGAAAAGCCAAGATATACCCAATTTATGAATAGTGGTTTCATAAATGTTATTTCCTTATTGGAAATGTTTTATCACCTATCTGGGTATAAGAGTTCTTGTAACCTGGTTAGCCTAAGTGCCTGTCTAGGGGCCTCCTTAGGTCCGTGTGATCAAGGCGGTATTGCCAACTTGCACAAGTGGGAGTCTGTTAGTAATTATGTGCAGAAGTTGACAAACCAGTGATCGCACATCCAACGTTATAAGACACTTGAGGGTCACACCTGTGAAGACCTGTAATTCGAATAAGTAAAATAACCCCAGTTTGTAGAGGTTAGATTTATAATAGTTAATTATAAATCAGTTGGGTGTTTTCTGTAAGAAACTCCAAAGTTAAAGGCTTCTAGAATTAATTAATAAATATATAACAGATTTAATTAAATGATTTAATATTTATCTAGAAAATATTATGGATTATTCTTTCTTTGGGAATAAGAAAAGATAATATAATTACGATAAAGATAAAGATAAATATAAAGGTTATAGAAACTGTCTACAATAAGGAAACCTTTTTCCCTATAAATAGACAGTTAGGGTTAACCAGTTTTATGATTGATTTTAACCTCCTAAAAAGAAACCTCCCAAAAACCTCTCTCTCTCTTGATCGACGCCTACATCCGAAACCAGTTCGTTTTTGTGATCATTCGGTCAGTTCTTCGCGTAACAGTTTGTTCGTGAATTCGGGGCTATATCCGGCTAGAAGGAATTCGTCTGGTCTCATCACAGGTGGATCTATCTCAAGCTCCCGAGGTAATTTTCTAATCGTAATATATATGTATATATATATATGTTATTTAGATAAACATAAGATCTGTGTGTTTTCGGGTTTTATCACGTAATCGCTTCCGCTAATCAAACCAGTTAGGTTTGTTAGACCATGACTTTTAGTTTGTAAAGAAGTCAGGGGCGTATTTTGAATGTTTTGTAATAGTTAGTTGTTGAACAATATCTTTTGTGCACCTCTTAAAAGAGTCATAGACTCTAGGGGTGTTTTATGTAACTTCGGCTCTATAAATATGGGTCGCTAGTTAATGTTTTCTAATAATCAAGTAACTGACAACTTTCTATATATGCTTTGTCGTATTACCGTATTCTATATTTCGTGCATATATTGCTTGATTACCGCTGTTTAAGCATTACTAAGTCTTGTAATCGCTTGCAGTGGTCCTTTTATCGCATCCTTAGAGATTCACGGACTCACAATTGGTATCAGAGCTGTCGTTTTGGTAGTTTTGGATAGAAAATAGAAGCTGTTTTTGCTGTTTCATCAATTTCCGAATCGGATCATCATTTCCCGAATTGGACACTCGTGTCCCGATTCGGAACACTTGATCTCCCGATTCGGATCTCATCAGTTCCCGAATCGGAACTCACATATTCCCGATTTGGATCATTTGTCTCCCGATTTGGATCTTTAGCCTCTCCCGATTTGGAAATTTGAACACCCGCATCGGGACTCTTATTTCCCGAATCGGGACTTGGGTTTTGACTCCCGTATCGGGACTCACAAATTCCCGAATCGGGACTCACAGCTTTTCCCGTCTTGGCCTTTCTTTTTGAAATTTCCGAATTTCTATAAAGGAAAGTGCTTTAAGAGCGGAAGCTCTGTCCAATCAGAAAACACCATCTACTCAAAACAGATCCTATTTCTGAGGACGCGATGTCAAAAGAAATAATCAGTATCGGTTCTGAAACCCGACCTCCAGTATTAGTCGTCGGTGAATACCGGCAATGGAAACGCCGAATGATTAACTTCCTTGATCTACTGGATGACAAACTGATGGTCTCTATCACTGAGGGACCAATCAGACCGACGGTTACTATAGCTGAAGTAGCTAGAACTGATGTCACTCCCTATCTACCTGCATATGAGGTTGAAAAACCATACGACATGTTCTCTCATGAACAACGTGCCCGCACAGCCATTGATAAACGTGCTCTCACGTTACTCACCATGGCACTGCCTAATGACATGTTCGTGAGAGTTGACAGCTGTAAAGATGCTAGAGCAATGTGGCTGGGCATTGAACAGCAAATGCAGGATGGTGACAAGGCACTTGAAGGACAAAAGGAGAACGCGATGAACGCGTATGAAAGCTTTTGTGCTCGTGAAGGAGAGACGCTAACAGAGACCTATAATCGTTTAAACATCTGTGTAAACGATTTACGAAGACTCAGACTGGAAAAGAACAAATACGAGGTGAATGTGAATTTCCTCAAAAGATTGAACAAACTCTAGCAGTCTGTCACTATAAGCATTCAAGTGAGCCAGAATCTTGGCCAACTTGGACTTCATGATTTATACAGCATGATGCTGCCTCATGAAGAAACCTTATTCGGTAAAACTGAAAAGAAAATCGATCCTCCTACTCTGGCCTTGATGTCAAACAGAGGATCGTCCTCTCATGAAAACTACACTGTGAAAGAGATAGATGTGTTGAGTTTGATTTTGAGGAAGAGAGTAAAGGTTTTGAAAAAGAAAGAAAAGCTTTTGAAGAAAAGAGTGTTCTATTTAGGAAGAAAATTGCTAATTTAGAAGTGCAACTTTCGGATGAGAGAAGTGCTTTTAAAAGAAAAGAACACCTTTTAAAGTGTGAGATAAAAGGTTTTGAGCAACTGATTGTTGAACTAAAGAAACCAACCTTTGAGAAAAATGATTTTGAAGAGGAAAAGAGGGTTTTTGAGACAGAAGTAAGGAAGCTTACTTTAAGATTATCTGAATTGTCTTCTGATATCATGAAAGAACAGATTGTGAGTTCTAATCTGAAAAAGAAACTTGATGAAACAGTTGTAGAAAAGAATCTTTTATCTGCAATGGTGAAAGATCTTGAAGATATTGTTTTTAAAGTTGATTTGAATGAACCAAAGAGTCCCGATGTTATAGTACAATCACCATATGTTGATTATGCTGATTCTGTTTGTTCATTCAAAATTGCTCCAAGTTCTCTTCATGCAGATGTTTCTTCAACAAAATGTTTTACACCAACTAATCAGATTCGTCCTTCTAATCTTTTCTATGATCATCAGATTGATGGTTCAGGTAAAAATCATTCCAAGAAAGGTAAGTTTGTTTGGAGAGTTAAAGGGTCTACACCAAATGTAGATAAACCAAAGTTATTTGTTCCCAAACAAAATGTTCAAAAAAACAATGTTTTTAAAGCTAAATCTTTTGTTAAATCAAATCCAATTTACTCTGTAAATCATATGATCAGATTATCTCAAAAGAAAATATGTTGTTCTTACTGTGGAACAAATAAGTTTGTTCGAAAAGAAAAGTCGGAAAGTTGGTATGGTACTTATAGTATTCCGAATTATAAACCAACTTCTTTTAACAAAAGAGGATCCACTTTCAAGTGGATACCAAAATCTGTATGATTTTGTTTTTGCAGGTCCCCATATCTTTAATGCATTATTCAAGGGGGAGTTTCTGCAAGCAAGTGGTTCCTAAATAAATCAGTTTAGGACCCGGATTTCAATGTAAAGTGGTTCCTAAATATATCAGTTTAGGACCCGGATTTCAATGTATAGTGGCTTCTAAACATTCAGTTTAGGACCCGTATTTCAAGGTATTCTTCTTACTTTGTGAGAAAGCTTTAAATATAAATGTTTAGTTATCCATTTGAGGGGGAGTACTTCAAAGTGATATTCTTTTTAGGGGGAGTGTTCAAATAAGCTTTCATGCTTACATATTTGAAAGATGAACAACTTTCAGGTATGAAATTTTTTTTTAAATGTTCAAACTCACTTCTCGATTCTCAAATGATTTTTTTTTGAATTAGAAGTGTGATTTTCCATGTTTTCATATCATGATGAGTTGACGGATATTTTCTAACCGTGTGTTTCCAAAGATTAATACTTGCGTATTATCTTTTCATATACTTTTCAAGTATTCATACACATCGGTTTAGCTTCTTTTGACTTAGTTATTACCACGTCTCTATATGACCATATTTTTCGGTGGTAATACACTCGCTTGATATCTTCCTATTTGTACTTCATCATTTATTTGATCAGATACGTTCTTCATTGCTATATCTATATCTTGATCGTATAGATAACATTCATTCATTTTGTTTACACCAAAGCTTTTCAAGAACATATCTCACCACATATAATGAATCAGTTTTCTCAAATAAGTTTATATCATTCATGTTCTTCATTTCATATATTTGTTTGAAGAAATTCTTATGCTCCTATATTGTTCATATATATGTGTTCGAGCATGCTTCGTTTTGGCTCATTGATTCACCCGTTGAATCATTGTACTTTCATGTCTAGGAAACTTATTTCACGGTATGTGTGAGCTTAACAGAACTTCTATGGATTTCCAGAACCGGCAATCCTACCCAAGAAGTTATCCTTGAGAAATGAGTGAGGGGTCTACATCAAAGAGTGGGGGAGATAACTCAGGTGGTCGAGTTATTCTCATAGTGATTGAGCGGAAAAATGTAATAAGAGAGCTTGGTTAGAAGTGAGGATGCTTAAAAGAATTGGAGGGTGTGCGAACAAAGTTACAAGAAACATAAAACTCTGCACCAACCTTTTCTAAGCCGGGCAACCACATAATCTATTGGTTCACATTCTTTGGTGACCGATATTGAAACAAGGCAAAGCCCAATGCCGACTCTCGTTTTTACCCCACTAGCTACTCATTTCCTTCTTAACAAAGAGATGTTTCATTCATCACGGGGACGCAGCACATAATCTATCAGGTTTTCATTTGGAAAATCGATATTGAAACAGAAGGAAGCTGCCCTGCCTTCGAACTTCATTTCTACACATCGAGTCGTGAAATATTTTCACATTTTGAGCCTTATGTAAGCACTTGATGCTATTTTCTTTCATCACAAATACACACAAGGAATTCGTTTCTTTGTCGGAACGTTCATAGGAATACTTTTAGTGTTTGCGATGATTGAACGGAAGCCCTGGGGAGTGATCATCACTAAAGCTCCTTATATAGTGCATTCGTTGTACTGAGTTGCTTTGTGCTTCTCACAGGCATTCCAACTGATTCATGTGTTGTTTCAGGATTTTCCCACTTAAATCTGAATTTGAAAAGATTCGGATTTTATGGAATTGACGGTTTTTTCTTTGGAGTAAAAAGGGGAATTCTGGAGTAACAAGGAGGAGATGGTTATGTGAGATGGTTTTTGATATCTATGGTGGTACTTTCTTATGTTTGTATCTTTATGAGATGGTTTATCTGATCATACATTTCTATAGTTTTGATGATTATTTCATATTTCATCAAAAAGGGGGAGATGGTTTAGAAATGTAAAGTTGAGAAATGTTTTTTTGAAGATACTTTGGGGAGATGGTTCCGAAATGTCAAATCAAAGAAAAGATTATGATATATGACAAGAGATGTTTGCAAGAGATGTTTGAAGTTGATTATTTGAAGATATCTCGATTCGCTAAAGCTTCGTGTTCAAAGTTAGTTAAAGCTTCATGAAGATTTGGTTGAGTCGTGAAGATTATTACGGAAGCTTATTGTTCAAGAAGGCTTATATTTGGTGTTTAAAGTGTTGATGCTTTCTTGAAGACGTTTGCCTAATTCTTTTTGTGATCTTGAATCCAAAGGGGGAGATTGTTGGATGCAAAATCGGATTGTATCCGAGATCACAAGTTGGTGCTCAAAGTGAAGACAAAGGCAAAGTCAAAGTGGTTAATAAAGTCAAAGCTTGCTTTGTTTGTTTTAATGCTTTAATAGTTACTTTGTAATAGTTTGTAATAGTTAGGGTAGAAAGTGTAAATGTTCTATAGTGTAAGGGTTGTTAGTGTTGGGGTATAAATACCCATAGTGAGTTCATTGTAAGTAGGACATGCATGTACGCTTCATTGTGAAAGAGAGTGAATTGAGAGAGTTTATGTTCTTAAGTGTGTGTGTTCTTGGTGTGTTAGTGTGTGTAAACTTTTCATCCAAGAATCAATGACATATGGCTTTCTATATCATTCTCCAATTGTGTGCATGTTAATTAGAACTTGAATCTGGAACAACATACACCGTTGAAGAACCTGTAGTTCTTGATGATGGACTTACCGAAGAGGAGATGTTTCAGCTGGAGAATTCCTTCGCCTTGATGGCTAAATTTCGGGGAAATCCCCAACACTTCAACAGATTCAGACAAGGACCTCAGTTTGTAGGAGGTCAGTCCAGCCAAGGCGGGTACCAGTCCAGAGAAAGCTTTCAAAGAAACGATCAAGGGAGAACGAAAAAACTATCAACATCGTGATAGTTCTGGGTACAACAATCAAGGATCTTATCAAGATCGAAGACAAGGCTACAACAACAACCAGCAACTGCAAAGGGATCAGGATTACAACTCCAACAACTACCACGGAAACAGAGGTTATCAGGGAGGTAGTTACAATCAAAGGTGGAACGACCAATCTGGTTCTAACAATAACAACCAGAACCAGAAGACAAATGATGAAGGTCGTCAGTACAACAACACCGGTGGAACTGAACCTCCACCACAGAACAAGCTACCAGCTCTAGAAGCTCCACCCGCAGCCAATCAGAACAGAAACCCTGCTCGGGTTCCCACCTGCTACAACTGTGGTGACCCGGGTCACTATGCATCTGATTGCAAGAAGAACCTCAAAGACTCTACTTACTTTGAGAAGAAGGCTGCCATGATGAAGAAGAAAGAGCAAGGAAAGGTGCTGTTGGCTGATGAGGAAGACTGGGTTATGGAACCAGAAGACTCAGATGATGAAGGCCCTTCTACCGTGCAAGGACACTGCCTAATGGCTGATTTTGAGGAACCTTGCATATCTGGTTCCCCAAATGACTCAACTGATGAAGAAGCTGAGGTAAATTCTTGTTCATTATTGTCAAAACCTGATGAACTGTCTAAGTCTGAAACTCTAAGACTTGAGAGCCAACTCCAAATGGAAAGGGATCTTGTCGCGAGATTCAGAATAGAGAGTGCTGTGTATAAAAGTAGTTTAGAGGACCTCACCGAGAACTTTAATAGAATGGAGCTTGAGTCTGGGATTAGAGAATCTATCCTTGAAAACAAGCTCCTTGATCTTCAAAGATCTCACGACGAAATTGAAAGCAGTCGTGAAGAACTCAAGCTCAAATTTCACATTCTTTCTGAGGAAAGAACAAAATTGTTTGTAAAAATAGAAGAGCTTGAGAAAAATAATCTAAAGAGAGGACAATCTGAACATACTTTGAGTCTGCTTACCAAGCAAACCACTCAACATCCCTTTTATCAAGCCAAACCTGGGTTGGGACATTTAGAGAAAAACATTATTGAAAAAGCACCTGCACATCTATACAATTTTGACAATATGAGTGCTTCCAAACCTGAACCTAGGTCAGTCAAAGGACAAGACAATGACAACTATGTGATGCAGACTGTGACTTTTACTGAGATAATAGATGGAAAAGCTGTGTCTTTCACCACCAGTCCTGCCAATAGTTCAACCAGTAGTCCCCCTTCCAGTCCTGTTGCAAATGGTCCCATCTTTACCCCTGCTAGTAATCCAGAGAACACTTTCACTAGCTGGGAAGGCATCAAAGCTAGGACACCTAAGGTAGCAATGCCACCTATTAACTATGATGATCTGAACTTTAGCTATGACTCTAGGGAAATAGATACATCCATGGATGCTGATGTTATCCAACCTTTGGATGTTTCTGCAACTCAGTCTCCTGCCCCAGTGTGTATAGAAAAAGAAGTGTTCCATCTTAGATCCAAAGCCGTTAGAACTTGATGCTTGTCGCCATAAGATAAAAAACTTTGAGTCGATTCTCTCTGAAAAAGACCACCAGATTAAATCATTGGAACATAGTTATCATGAAGCAAATGCCGAAAGGATAAATATGTCAAACTAATATGAGAGCGCAAAGTTTTCATGCTCATGTTTTAAAACCAAATTTGCGGATCTCCAAAAACAACTAGTTATCCAACTTGTTAATAACACAATGGAAAAAGACTTCTTTTATGAAAAAGAACTGTTGTTTGGTCAAACTTTCGCAAATCAAAGCTGTCAAATCAATCAGTTGAAAAAACGTGTATCTTTCTTAGAAGAATCTGACTCTTGGGATTCAAGTACCAATAGTTCACCACTCATACCAGACCTTAGGACAACCGTGCCTAAACTTGTATTGGATCCAAATATTGAGTATGATGTGAAGGTATTTTTAGATGCTGATGATCCTCCTTCAGGTTATATTCCAAGAAAACCTGTTTTGCCAAAGGCACCTGCTGTAAAGCAAATCAGTTCTCCTAAGCCACTTGCATCAGTGTCTGTGATAAACACTGAAGGTGGAACATGTGCTGGTACTGACAAAGGGAAGTCACTTAAACCACCCACACCTACAGTAACACAGACACAACATTCAAAATCTACAGATACAAGTAGCTTGGTGAAACCCATTAAGGGACTAGACTATCATTCTAGTTCATTTGATGTGGGTGAGAACTCCAAACCCAAACAACCTTTGAAAATGTTAAAATCCTTTTGTCAAAACGCCACTAATTTCAAAGGTGGTCAATCCATTCTGGTTAAACCGTCACCCAACTCACAACTGGCTTTTCATGCAGATGCGAGGACAGGTGATGGAACTGCGAATGTGAAGCCACGAAGGAGGAGATATCGGAAGAAGAAGAACTCTTTTAATGCTTTCCCTAAATGGGGTGGTCATGATCACACTGGTCTTGGCTACTACCCACCTAGTTGTAATTCAAACGTGAACTCAAAGTCTGTAAACACTAATCGCTCTGCGAATTCTGATAATCTTACAGCTTTTAAAAACCATATTTGTTCGTTGTTTGATAATTACATGCGTGTTGATATGCCTGGTAATGCAACTGCTTATCGTAAGTCAGGTAGTCCTCACGGGAAAGAAATAAGAAAATGACAAAGCAAAGTGCTTTGCCTCCTGTGAAGTCTCCTAAGCCTAAGGAGAAATCTGACAAGGACACTTCACCGGCTGCTTTATCTGTTTCTAACGGTAGGACACCCATGTGGCAGTGGGTTCCTAAACAAACTTGATTTTGCGTCTTGCAGGGCAGTCACATGTGGTACTTTGATTCAGGAGCCTTCAGACATGTGACTGGTCAGCGCAACATCCTCTTCGACTACGTCGTTAGAGCTGAAGGCTTTGTCAAACTTGTAGACAAGAGACGTCTACCAATTCTGGGATATGGAAGCATGACGAATGGAGAACACGTCATCAAGAATGTGCGCTACGTTGAAGGATTGTCGTTCAACCTACTCAGTTCAAGTCAATTATGTGATGGAGGATATCTTGTGAAGACATTCATTCTTTGGAGCCACATTGAAGACGAAGATGGAAACGTGATTCTTCTTTCTCGAAGGAACGGTTACCTATATACCATAATGTTTTATGTTGTTCCTCAACAAATGGAAACTGTGGTATTTCTCGCAAAAGCATCGAAGGAAGAAAGCTGGCTGTGGCATCAGCGTTTGTCTCATCAGAACTTCAGGGATACGAACAAGCTCGTATCTAAACACTTTGTCAATGGTCTTCCGGAGACGCGACTATCTAAAGACACCCTATGCTCTGCTTGCGAGAAAGGGAAAATGAAGAAGAGTTCGCATCCGCCAAAGATGGAGACAAACTGTCACCATCCCCTTGACATGCTGCATATGGATCTCTGTGGACCGATGAGAGTCGAAAGTCTTGCACGCAAGAAATATATGCTTGTACTTGTCGATAAATACTCTCGGAACACATAGCTCGAATTTCTAAGAGCCAAATCTGACGTTGCAGATCTAATCATCGCTTTCATCAAACGAATCCAAATCCTCTTGGGTCGTCAGGTGAAGAAGCTGAGAAGCGACAACGGTACAGAGTTTCGGAATGTGAAACTCTAGTCTTTCCTTGAAGAAGTGGGCATCTCTCACAACTTCTCTGCTGTACGTACTCCCCAGCAAAACGGAGTCGTAGAAAGGAAGAACCGTACGTTAGTCGAAGCTGCAAGATCCATGATAGCACATTCTGGTGTACCACCATCCCTGTGGGCTGAAGCTGTATCTACTGCATGTTACACTTAGAACAGGACCCTAATCGTCAAGCGGACTGGTAAAACCGCGTACGAAATGGTCAACAAGCGTAAGCCGAATATTAAATTCTTTAGAGTTTTCGGTTGTGTATGCTATCTACTGAACAACAAAGATAATCTGGGAAAGTTTGATGCTAAGTCGGATGAGTCTATCTTCATTGGATACTCACTTAACTCAGCGACTTACCGTGTATACAACAAACGGACCCGATCTATCTTTGAAAGTCGGTATGTTGATTTCTCTGAAATTGAGATGTATTTCGATGCCAGCACTAGTACAGCTAGTCCGGTCTTCCCTGAACTTACCACTGTTTCACCACCGAGAACAACTATTCCTACTGACTCGTTTGAATCTGATTTTGTTGATTTAGCAGAATTTGATCTAACCACCCTTGTTGGTCTAATCATTGTTCCTGCTCCATCTGATCATTCCATTCCTTCATCAACATCCATATCCGTAGACGCATTCGTGAATGAGAGCACATCCTGTTCTACCGCTGTAGGAGAAACCTCTTCTGGTACAGTAGAACCGGTGTCTGTACTTAACCCGATCATAGAAACATAATCCTCTTCTAACACTGTGAATGAGGAAACTGTTCTCTCCCCCTCACAGCTCTCTTCAACACAACCCTCTCCTGAAACTGCAGTTGAAGCGGTCCGAGAACAGACAGTGTCCCCTGTTCTTCGACCAAATCCTGAAGTTGTTCCGCCACCTTCTCCATCCAGAACGTATGCTGAAGTGGTAGGGGAACCCTGTCCGGAGACCGTGTTGAATACTGATCCGGATGCTAGTCTTCTCTCCTCCGCCATTCGGGATGAGAACGACTCAAGAAACAACATGGAATACGATCCTATTCCCCATTCTTGAAAGTGGACCAGAAGCCATTCCACTACCAACATCATCGGTAGTCCATCTGCTCCAATGACAACTCGCTCTTCAAAGAAAGATGAAAACCGAATTCTTTTCGGCGGCTTCCTGAGTCAATTTGAACCAACCAAGACCCAAGACGCTCTTTGAGATCCTGATTGGGTAAGGGCCATGCAGGATGAACTTGCCGAATTCGAGCAAAACAGAGTTTGGCGCCTTGTTGAAAGACCAAGAAAAATAAGAATCATTGACTAGAGGTGGATCTTCTGCAACAAGAAAGATGAAAATGATCTTATTATCCGTAATAAGGCTCGTTTGGTCGCCAAGGGATATCGTCAACAGGAAGGTATCGACTATGACGAGACATTCGCTCCTGTGGCTAGAATCGAGGCCATTAGGATTTTTCTCGCGTATGCAGCTCACAAGAACATGAAGGTCTTCCATATGGACGTCAAGTGCGCATTCCTGAATGGAGAACTTCAAGAAGTAGTATATGTTGAGCAACCCGAGGGATTTGTTGATCCCAAGTACCCGGAACACGTTTACGTGCTTGACAAAGCACTTTACGGTTTGAAGCAAGCATCTCGCGCCTGGTATGAAACTCTTACCATTTACTTGCTTGGGTCCGGATATAAAAAGGGTACTGTCGATCCTACCCTGTTTCTTCGAAGGTCAGGTAATCATTTGACTGTAGTACAGATATACGTGGATGATATCATCTTTGCATCTACAAACCCTGAGTCTTGCATAGAGTTTGAGCAGACAATGAAGTCTAGATTTCAGATGAGTATGATGGGCGAACTTACATTTTTCTTGGGACTTCAAGTCCGTCAAACCCCGCAAGGGATTTTTATAAATCAGTCCAAGTATACTCATGACATTTTAAAACGCTTTGACTTCACTGGACCTAAGTCTGCTTCAACACCAATGTCCACGTCATTTCACCTGGATGCGGATTTATCTGGTAATCCGGTTGACCAAAAGGTGTATCGTGCGATCATTGGATCTCTGCTTTATCTCACGGCCAGTAGACCGGACATTATGTTTGCCACATGTGTCTGTGCTCGTTCTCAGTGCGACCCTCGAGAGTCACATCTCGGGGCTGTCAAGAGAATCCTTAAGTACCTGAAGGGCACGCCTAATTTTGGCCTTTGGTACCCTAAGGATTCTGATTTTGAACTAACAGCTTTTACAGATTCAGATCATGAAGGCTGTAAGTTAAACAGGAAGAGCACGTCAGGAGCCTGCCAGTTTCTAGGGGACAAGTTAGTTAGCTGGTCCTCAAGAAAACAGAATTGTGTTTCTCTTTCAACAGCTGAGGCAAAATATATCGCTGCAGCGTGTTGTTGTTCACAGGTTCTTTGGATGAAAATTCAACTGGCGGACTATGGCTATACCATGCATCAGATTCCAATTTACTGTGACTCTAGCAGTGCCATTCAGATTGCGGCAAATCCAGTTCAACACTCTCGGACAAAACACATTGATATTCGATATCACTTTATCAAAAATCACGTCGAGAAAGGTAATGTTGAACTGTTCTTTGTTGAAAGTGAACGTCAGATAGCTGACTTGTTCACTAAAGCTTTTGACGAGAAGCGCCATTACTATTTACTTAGTAAATTGGGCATGCTAGATCCCCTGGCAGATTTTTAAGGGGAGCCAGTCGTTTAAAATATATGCATGTGTGTAGGGGGAGCTCCTGTGTCGCATATATCTAGGGGGAGCTTTTGTATAAATGTTGTTTATCTCTAACTCTGTTGTATCCAATCTGCAATGGATACCACTTTTATTTTTCTTGCAGGTTGTAGAACCGAAGTACGGCTTCTGAATACTTCAGTTCAGGACCCGTTGTTCAAATATAAAACTTCTGACCATTGGTGTCAGAACTGGTGATAAATCCGATCTCGGAAATTTCCAGGTTAGTTGTTTCAATAACGTCAAGGGGCTGAACTTGTAAAATCTATGAACTTGCTAAGTTAACGGGTTGGAAGTGACTGGTTCCAATTCTGACTAGTTCAGGGATCAGTTCTGCCAATTTTCAAAACTTCAAGTTCAGGGACCGTTTTTGCAAACTTTTCAAAACCACAAGTTCAGGGGAAGTTTTGAAATTCTTTCAAACTTTAAGTTCAGGGTTCATTCCGTAATTTCTTGATAGTCGTGATCTGAGAGAGTGGTTATCAGATAAAATTTTCAAATTACCTGATAAGTTATCGGAAAATATAAAAGCGGGAGTTGATAACTGAATTCAGTTATCACTTTCAAAATTCAAAAGCTCTTATCACTTTCTCTCTCAACGATCAAGAACACGAAGAACGACCCGAATGATCCATTGCTTCCCGGCTTCCCCGAGCCTCGTTATCGCTCCGTTCGACGATCCGACTACTTCTTTACGATCCTGGTAAGATTTCTAACAACCTTATGTATTCAGCTTCGTGTAAACAACAACAATTCTTGATCGGATTGAAGCGTAAAGCTTTCGGATAAACCCGAAACCCAAAAATCCTTGGATTTTTTCGGGACGTTAGATCGATCCATTCTTCCTCCTAAACTTGTTTAAATCGTTAATGTACTTCATAGAACTAGTTTTAGGATCATTAGAAGTCATTTTGGGTCGATTTGGAGTCCAAAAAACGGACAGCCGCGTCTGGTTCGTCGAAGTCCCGATTCGGGACTTTGGTGTTCTTGATGCGAGACTTCTTAGGTTCTTGGATCGGGACTTTCAAGTTCGTGATTCGGGATTTTTGATCTCCCGATTCGGGAGATTGAAATATCCCGATTCGGGACTTTGCCTTATATTTTGTTTAGTAATTTAACATCTCGATTCGGTACTTTTGTATTATATGGTTTGAACCCCCGTTTTGGGACTCTAAAATATTTATTATATGTCCCGATTCGGGACATTAGTGTATGATTTTGTGTTTGTGACGAACCCCCGATTCGGGACTTTGAACCCCCGACTCGGGACTTGGCATTTCTCGAGAATCGTTCTTAACAAATCACCTAACGGGATTTGTCCATAGACCGATTCGCGGTTTAAGCCAGTCCTGGATCCGTGGTTTCAAATCCAGTTTCGGGTAGTTCTTAACAAATCACCTAACTTGAGTTATCGGAGGTTAAATGTTTTACAATCTCGTTCGACTCAGTTTTAAAGATTCCCTTGGGAATCTTCGAAAAACTGACTCGCGCCTAGCCGAAACTCTGTCGGATTTTCGTCAGAACACTTGTTTGAGTTAAGAAGGGCTAACTGTTTAAATGTTACCTGTTTTTGTCAGAAATGGCAAACCAGAGAGAACGCTCTTCTTCTCCGATCGATCCAGAGGCTGACCGAGCTCTGATTGCTCCCACGGACATCGTTCACATACTCCAGAATAACGAGTATGTGAACCTCTCTTCGGTCCGGGTGCAGCACACTATTGTGAGGGAGACCCTGCGAGCTCATCCTCTTTCTTACGCCATGACGGCTACTGCCGAGGTACCTGCGACCTACCTGTTCTGGAAAACCGCCTTTCTGGACCACCGGTTCGGAGTCTTCTCAATCATTGGTCGAGTGGATCAAACCGAACTGGTTATCACTATGGAGGACATCTGCCGCATCCTTCGCCTCCCTGCCGCTACTGATGGCGGCCACCAGGAGTTTGACCAGCTGGTCTCGGGCCCCATACTATGCAGCAAAATCCTCGCTCTTGGGGTAACCGAAGAGGTGAACGGAGTTTCTCAGATCACTACGAGCCATCTGCCACCAATCTGGGCATAGTTGTTCAACTTGAAGAACTGGTGCCTTTCATCGAAGACCAAAGGCATTGACAAAGCGACAACGTCATTCTGGCATGTCTTTCACTCGGTCGCATACGGACGGCACATCGACATCGCTTCTCAGTTGTGGCTTGACATGACTAAGGACCTGACGACCAGAGAACGCACCAGACATCCTTCTATCCCTTGGTTGCGGTTCTATGGTCTTATCATTCGTGACCATATGGAACGCAATCAGGAGATCCGACGCTGTTTCGGTCATCCTGTCATCGAGCCGAAGAAGGTCAGCTGGTTGGCCAAGCGTGAATACACCGAAGGCCAGTACGAGATGCCGATTCCTCCACACGTCCTCAACGCGCTGGACCAACGGGCACCGAGGGTTGTAAGGTATAGAATTCAACTAGGTCTAGGAGCCGCACCTATGGACCGTCCAGAACCGGAAGGTCCTGCCCAAGGTACGCAACCCGTCCCTTCTAGTCCTCGGGCCTTACGTCCGAGGCGCCGGGGTCCCACTGGGGGGGCCTCTGGCTCAGGTGGAGTGATGAGCGTGGACGTGAGGGAAAACGTGGGTAGTATCGTCCGAAGATCCGCCACCGCTCACGCCGCATCGACGTCTACTGACCTTCCGAGGACTCGAGAAGAGAGATTGGGCTGTCTTCGCCAACGTATGATCGATGATCCACAGATGCCCACTCCGAGGGTCAAGGAGTATATTCCTCGCCGACGAACCACTCCTCGTTTTCCGACGATCGAGGAGGTTCCGGAACCATCCACTCCTACTGACGCTTCTGGATCTACACCCTTTGGCTCTGCTAGAGATATCACGGCTGCCTCACCAGAAGAACCAGCCCGTACTTCATCGCCTCCTCACCAGGCCACTACCTCGAGACTCCCAATGGATCTATCTGGTGATCCTGATATCAGCTCGTCTGACACGTCGACACCTGATTCTGATCCGCAGGAGGGCCTGGGAGAAGGAAAGGGCAAGGGGAAAGGCAAAGGCAAAGGGAAAGGAAAGGGGAAAGGAAAGGAGTTTGATGATGACATCTCCACTTCCTCCTTCAACGAAAGCGATTCCGTACAACTCGTTGACTACTCCGGAACGGAAGAGCGAACCGTGAACACCGAGGTTGTTGAACCAGCGGAAAGCGAATCTTGGATGCAGCTTGGAGCTGGTGGTGAAGGGTTCGAGGGAGAGAGTCAGGGTCCTGTCAATCAAGAGGCCGAAGTAGAAGAGGCCCAACAGGATGAAGCGGCGTTAGAAGCCCCAAAAGAGGCCGAAGTAGAAGTGGCCCAACCTAGGCAACCAGAAACCGGAACCCGTCCAGCCAAGAGTCTATCCTCCACAGAGGCATCCCATACAGATTCTACTCGGCCAATGCCGAGTAGTCAAGTCGTTGGCAGCCAACCAACGAAACTGCACACCGAAGCCATCCACTCGACTGCCTCACAACAGGTGGTCGTTTCATCAGATCACGGGGTTTTACCACCAATTCCACCTTTCACTCGTTCGGAGTCGATCGGTGTTGAAAAAAGAGATGCTCATCCCCAGCACTCGCTTTCTTTCATGACACACAGAGTCATAGAGCCCCTAGGTACACATCTGGAGACTTCCACCCGAAGCCCCGCTGCACTTGACACTACACCACTAGTCAGCGCGGGCCAGGGAAGCACCTTTGCGGGGCTTTCCCTGTCAACCGGTTTCGTAAATGAACCGTTATTGACCCTTTCGGGAATGGAGCCCAGGGATTCGGACAGTATCCTTAAAGCTGTCCAAAGCAGGGTGGAAGTTATCGAGAAGGCAGACGAGGCTAAGAACCAGAGGATTGAGGCCATTGAGCAGGCCTTAGCCGTTAAAAAACAGGAAGATAGAGCCCGCCGAGCCGAGATCGAGGAGCTTCGAAAAGCAGACGAGGAAAAACAGAGAGAGCTTGATGAAGCCAGACGCTTTATCAAAGGCCAATTCGCGGAAGGGGAGCGCCCGTCTTTTGGCGACTCTAGCCGCTCTCCTACTCCCGTCCTCCGTCTACAACCACCACCACTCGCTGAAGACGTCCCCGGCTATGTTTCGGAAGCCGAGCACCAGTTGGTCATCACTTCTCTCACCACTCAGATCGATGCTCTACAGAGAGAAGTGACTCAGTACAAGCAACTCGTGGCCACCAGGGACCTTCAGTTAGAGATTGCGTTGCGGAGGGTCCGCGAGCTTGAGGAGACTTGCAGGTCTCAGGCTCAGCCCTCCAAGAGACGCCATGATGATCTGGATGATTCAGCCGCAGATCCTCATGAGGGGGAGGTACCGTCAAAGAGGCTTCGCCTAGACCTTCTCTCCGGCTCCGGAACCGCCGCCGATGATACACCGGCCGACACAGCTCCTCCGACAGATCGGCCTACAGATCCGAAAGATCGTCCCACGGATGTTTGGGACTCTGATTCAGATGAAGATGACCTTCCGACAGATCTCTCGGACTGGAAGTATTAGGCCATCCCAGAGGGTGAAAAAGTCAACTTCCCTCACGAGAAGGTAACTCCCGCTATAGACTTGATCGATCCAAACACCGCTCCGACGGATCCTTCCGAGCTTCACATCTCCGACGAGGCAAGGAAGATTCTGAACCAGCTTGCTCAGAGCCTTCGGTTTTGGAAACGATCAGACAACATCGTAACTAGCGCGGAGTACGATACCTTTCTCCCCACCGTACAGACGCCTGAGGCATTTACAACTCAGCAGCCGATCAGACTGGGTTGGAACCACACGGTCATCTTTAGACCCTTCCTGGAGGAATCCTTCTCACGGATCTTCCAACAGGAAAGTCTTCACACGTGGTCCAAGAAGGTCTTCTTCGGGCTGTCTCACATCAAGAAGCGCCGACGCCGAACTGCGTACGTCTACCAGAGGAAACTCAGTTGGAACGAACACGGGCAGATCAGAAGAAAGCTTTGGTTCACGAAGGTCACTGATGTCCGACCTTACCGATTCGGACACCAGCTTTTCCTTGAGTTCCACGTGCGCATGTACAACCCTTGCAAACCCGACGGCAACCTTCGAGACTTCATGTTCACGGAAGCTGATCTTGACAGCATCGATCTTGAAGATCTCCTCACTCTCATCAGACATCTTGAGGGCCCGATTCTGAAACCAGACTACTTCAGAGACGGCCTGGAAGTCCTCAAGAGGTACGTACGTCATTCGATCAACCTCGCACATCTTACTAACTATCAGATGGTGATTGAAAGCAAACAGCAGAAGGTAAATCTGCTTCGTCCCAACCTGGAGGCCAATCTACTTGACCAATACCTGCCCTACTTTCCGAAGAGAGTTCCAGAGCATGGTGTTGTGTATCTCACCTTCAGGAAGAATCAGCGAAGGTTTATGCGGTTCAGTGAGCTACCCAGCTTCTCTGACGGCACCCTTCTGTACGTGTACAACGGGATGAAGCGTCGTCTGTTAGAGAACAACATGCCAATGCACAAGGGCACTCAATGGAAGAGTAAGCTGATCGAGGCCTTGGATCTAATCGAGAACAAGCTGAAGGAGAGGCTGATGTTGAGAAGAGTTGAGACCGCAATGGAGCTGCGAACGAGAACAATCCGCGAGTGGGACGAGTACATGCAGCTGTCTCAGTGGGAACCTGCGCTGAAGTATCCGCCGCCTTTCTGACTTCTTCCCAAAGGGGGAGATTGTTAGACCATGACTTTTAGTTTGTAAAGAAGTCAGGGGCGTATTTTGAATGTTTTGTAATAGTTAGTTGTTGAACAATATCTTTTGTGCACCTCTTAAAAGAGTCATAGACTATAGGGGTGTTTTATTTAACTTCGGCTCTATAAATATGGGTCGCTAGTTAACGTTTTCTAATAATCAAGTAACTGACAACTTTCTATATATGCTTTGTCGTATTACCGTATTCTATATTTCGTGCGTATATTGCTTGATTACCGCTGTTTGAGCATTACTAAGTCTTGTAATCGCTTGCAGTGGTCCTTTTATCGCATCCTTAGAGATTCACGGACTCACAAGGTTTGATTGAACTTTGGGGTTAGTTTGATCACAAGGTTTGTTTAGTGATTCTCATCCCAGTTAGGTTTGAGATTTACAGTTTACTCGTGTCAGTTTGATACGAGGTTCTCACAAAAACCCAACAGATCTATCTTAAGATTTATTGAGAGTTCAGAAGATAGAGATTGGGTTCAGAGAAAAATGGCTGCAGAGATTCTGTGGAGTGTATCGGATGGAGCAGTGAAGTTTGGCAGAGTCTCTGTAACAATAGATGAAGTTCAACTTTAGAGGAACTTTTCAACAAGTATAAGCAGTGAGCAGAGAGATTCAGGGGCTATGCCTACAACAGGTTGATTAGGACCAAAGAGTTATCTCAACGTTAAAAAGAAAACGGACAGAGACTCCGAGGTGATTTGCAGAGGCTCTGGGAACATTTAACAGAGGTTCTGACAAAGCTATCACAGGGCCTCTCTCTGATTGAGACTGTAAGAGCAAGAGGGTCAGAGGCTCTGTGATAACTGCCAGAGGCTCTGTGGTTCCTATGCCTCTGAGGTTGGCTCCAGTCATTTTTGACTTGAAAGATAGGTGGTGACACTCATTTGGAGTGACCCACAATACTGACTTTTGGAGACCACACCTAATATCCCTGTTTAGGGATATATCACCTTATGTGACATCCTTTACAGAAATCACACAGAATCAGAACCTGCAACGACTCTGAAACGAGCAATTTCATCAACATCTGAAACTCAAGAACGCGTTGAAGCACGATTTTCAAGACGCACTTTCTAGATCCAAAAACAACAGTCTTCGAAGAAACAAATTCCGAAGACGAAATCATTAGAAGAACTGACCTAGAAAATAAACAATATAAAACGAAACACATACTTCCCAAACAATTTTCCTCAAGAGAACTCGTTCTAAAGGATCGAAAACGGATACTGTTGAACCGTTCCCGCTCTGATACCACTTGTTAAGAACTGTGAACCAGTAATCTTGAGGAAGATAGACACACTGAATCGAAATATAGAGAGAGTATTCAAACAGGAAATAAAATAACGAAGAACACAAGAAAAATTCAAAAAACGACTCTCATATATTTCACTTGATGTGTACGGATGATTAGAATACAATGGAATTGCCCTAATTACACATGCACACTCCTATTTATACATAGTCTAACCGGATTCTAAGCCCAAGCCCATTACAATTAATTTCCCAAGCCCATTACATTAAATAAACACTTATACCAAAACAGCTTCTATTTATAAAACTTTTACAATTTCAGTCCTTGAATGACCTAACATAATCCCTAACATTACTGAAGCCTAATCAAAAGTTAAAACCGTAACCACTGCCGCCGCCAGCCGTTGCCGGTGAGGACAGCCGACAAATGAGCTTATTGCCGCCGCCACCACCGTTGACCGGCAAGCAGCCGCGACGACACAGCTACCACCGCCGCCGGTGATTGGCAGCAACAAACAACAGCCACCAACCGCCGCTGGGTGGTTGGCGATTCACAGCCAACAGCCACCGCTACCGCCGACGTCAACGACAATAACAAACGGTCGCCACTATCGCCACTCGGTGGTCGGCGATCTAATCGAAAAACGTTGCCGCCGCCAGCTATCACTAGGACAGCCGGCACGCAGACAACAACCATCGCCACCATCGGCGACAACAAAAACAAACAGTCGCCACCGTCGTTGCTAGGCGGTCGGTGACCCGTAGCAAACGGCCACCGTCGCTGCCGCTACCTTGCAGTCGTATGCTGGCGGTTGGCTGAAGATTCCACAGAACCACCATCGCCACTGCCTTGGCTGTTGACTAGCTTCGATCGGTAATCGGCCGGTGATCCGATCGGCTATCTCCCATCGTTCCTCCGCCGGTTGCTACCATCCCGTGGGTTTTCTAATAAAAATCCAATTTTTACGCAAATTGATAAAAATCTAATTTTAAATAAAACCCAAACAAAAAGATAAACTTGTTTTCCAAGAAATTCTTTTTATCAAAAAACACAACAATCAAAACCTGATCCGTATCGAATATGGAAGTGGCTATGATACCACTATTGGGATTTTACAAATACAAAAACACACACACACACACACACACACACACACACACACATATATATATATATATATATATAAAGCACATATATTAAGAAAAGCGGAATAAAAACTCACAAATTCCCAATTGTAGATCCAACCAATTCAGATATAAATACAATCCAAGGGGGTTTATCACATATATCTTTAGGCTTATCGGGAGGATTGTCTAGAATGCTTGCAGGGAATACACCGCTACTGCACCACCACGAGAACGACTGCTAGACCTCCTTAGGATTACCCGGAAACACAAATCTATCTGTTTTGTGTGTGTGTGCACCGATTATGAGGAGAGAGGGAGAGAGAATTTTTCTGTAGGTTTCTTTTTGAAAAAGTTAACTAATGAATAAACCCTTTAGGTTTACCATGTTTATATAGAGATAAATATGGTAATACCCAAGCCCGTTTAATTAAGAAAGCACGACTACTTTTTAATTCAGCCAAACCCATTTAATTAATAAACTAGTAATTAAATAAAACCCTTTAATTAATTAATTAATTAAGTATTAATTAATTTATCCATAAAATATCAAACTAATATTTTAGAGTAAACTCAAATTTTGGTCCTTGTGGTTTATTGAATTCTTTGAAAGTGGGACCTATGGTTTGGTAACTCTAAAAGTAGTCTCTATAGTTTTCAATTTGCTTTGAAAATAGTCCCCAATCACTAACCCCATTAACTTTCTCAGTTAGTCACACGAACATTTTTGTCCATTTACGTTTCTTAATAACTGGTCAGACCCATAACTTGTTCGATCAAACAGTTGTATCCAAAATGGAGAGTGCAATTTCCGTATCCAAATTGAAATCGATCAGAATCAAAATCGATGAACACCGAAATCGATCAAATCAAAATCATAATCAAAATCATAATCAAAATCGATGAACACCGAAATCGATCAAATCAAAATCATAATCAAAATCGATGAACACCGAAATCGATCAAATCAAAATCATAATTAACTGGTTTAGAGTGCAAAATCATAATTCAACCCTCAAAACCCAGAAATTCTCTTGATTATGGCTAACAAAATTGCAATTACAGCTTCTACTCAATTCTTCCCAATTTTCTACCTAAATTAGATTGAAGAAATGGAAGCGGGCCACTAGATTATGTTTTGGACTTTTGGCCATGGATTTTGTCATGATTAACTGTTGTAGATTATGCTTCTGATAAACATATCTTTGATGTAAAATGTATTTTTAGTTAAGGTTTATTGTTAGATTAGTTATACCTCTTGTTATGATTGAGATTATGCTTTATGTTTATAGGTTATTCTATTCAATAATGCATTTTGTCTTGACAGAAATGGAATTTGGTACAAATTTATTGTTGTTTTGAGTGATCTAATTGTTGATGCGTTCATAATGATTCTTTGTTTTGGTCTTGCCTACAATCCCAAATTCAAAGATATGTGAGACTATTAGAAAACTAGCCAATTTAATGTGGAAGTTGGAACAGTAAAATCATTGAAGGAAAGATCGAGTCTCTTGATGTGAAGAAGGTTGAAGATGGTGTTGCTAGAGGGAATGGTACCTCTAAAGCTAAGGTCGAGTGGTTACTTTCGGTGAAGGTATTTAATACAATTGAACTATTACGACAAATCAAATTCACAAACGACATTTCACCGGGTATTTCACATGTAGGCTTCATCTTAGATCTTTAGTCCATGCCAATAATACACCTTTTTCCTTGTAGGAGTTTCTACACCATAGTAGCTTTTGGTTGACTCTTGTGCCGAACTTTTCCCGTTTGTAGGTCATTTATTTTTTGTGATGAATTGGTGCACAAATAGAGCATAATTTGATTTCACTGTATATAAATGGTTTGAAATCTAAGCTTGAAAACAATTCCATCTACTTCTGTGAGTTGGATGTTAATAGCTAATATATAATTTTATAGTATGGTATGTTTGTTATAATGCTTTAGGTTTCAAGAACATGGTTTGGAGAAGAATATAATTGGTTCTGAAGTGGAAAATTCAGAAGGCAATCGGCTAATTAATGCCTTTCTTTGAACATGCCTTAGGGGTCGTTTACTTAAACACTTACCCGCCCCGGTAAGTACTTACGAGTAAAATGGAACACTATCACCTATCATATCGAACAATATTTCAGTCTCTCAAAACGGTATCGTATGCAACAATTTACCAGGTAAATGCAAACCGGGTAAGGTTTGTAAATCTCACTTACCGGGTAAGACTCTAGGTTAATGTCATTGCTCTTATTGGGTAAGATTCTAGTCCTTGTCATGTTCATAAATTGACCCAATAACATTTACCGGATTTGTAATCTCAATTTTCACTATGCATTTCTCTTGCAAGTTATTTGCCAATTCTACAATACAAAGTTGTGATTGCCTCGTGCATTTATTCATGTTCATTTACTAGGGGTCTTGTTCAGCTTGCAACATATCCACTTATCAACATCTAATCTAGAACCAAACCCTTCCACCATCTCATATTCTTCCCTGCATTCATTAACTTCTAATCTTAAACATCATTTTGACATAGACATTATGTAACATCCCATCTTATTTTTATTATTTATTTATTTAGTTATTATCATTATTATTGTATTATTGTTAGTTAAGGTGATAACTAAATTAAATTAGAGGAAGTATTATGGGTTTTTCCTTTAAATAAAGAGTGGGGGCCCACATGTTTCCTTTGAGCCAACATGGGGTTAGGGTTAGGGTTACTTGTCTATTTATTATTGGTGGATTTTGTGAAAAAGGAAGAAAAAGAAAAAAGAGAAGTAAAAGAGAGAGAGAGAGTAGAGGACGAGAGAGAGATCGGGAAGGAGAAAGAAGAGGGAAGGAGGGCTGCCGGAATCTTCGCCGGAGGTTGCAGACGAGGGTAGGTGTTCGTGTCTTCTCGTTCTTCTTCTTCCCTAGTCGCGGTGGCGTGGTGGTGGCCGTCGATCTCGGCCGGCGACGGCTGTCCTTCGACCTAGCTCGCGGCCGCCGGCGGTGGTAGGTGTGCAGCCGCCGTTGTGGCTGGCGAAGGCCACCGGCGGTGGTGGCCACCTCCACTGTTGCTGCGCTGCTGTTCCTGTTCCGGCGACGGTGGTGGTTATCCATCGCCGTCGTCACCATGGTGGCAGATGTGTTTTTGCGTCGGCGGTGGTGGCGGTTCACCCGTCGCCGCTGCTGTTGTTCTGTTTGGATCGGCCGGTGGTGGTGACAACCCCCCCCCCACCGCTGCCATGGCTGTAGTTGTTGTTGCTTTTGGTTCCGGCGACCGGCGGTGGCGGTGGCCTTGCGCCGTCGCTGCTGCGGTCGTCGTGTGCGTGTGTTTTGACGGCGGTGGCGGTACACCCAACCGCTGCCGTCGCTAGGGTTGTCTTGTTTATGGGGCCGGCGGTAGTGGTGGCCTTACGCCGCCGCTGCTGCCGTGGTTGTTGATCAGCGGTGGTGGTGGCGGTGTACGCCGCTGCTGCTGCCGCCATAGGGTCGGTCCAGCGTCGACGGGTCGCACTCGTGGCTGTCCGGTAAGCCACGGCTGTCCGGAAACGGTAGCGAGTCGGATCGGCCACCGGGTTAGACCCGTGCTTAGTCGCGACCCCGCTAGTGGGTTTGTGCGTGTATATTTGACTCTCGCGTAACGAGTCGGCATAAGTAGCTTGTAGAAATTTAAATAGTGTGGCATGTTGCTTAATTTCAGACGGACGTGTGGATTGATTGTGCCGACACACTCGTATTTTTACGTGTTTATCATCTTTGAGGTGAGTGGGTTTTCACTTCCAATGTGTTATAATTTTATGTGTGTATACGTGTTATTGGTGATGCATGATGATAATCCGGGTTGCGTGATGACCCGAACGGGCGGGAAACCGCGGAGACCGGATTGCGGGATGGTCCGGTGAACGGGAAACCGTTAAGCTGTTTCGATGTGGATGTTTGCGTTTATGTGCATATTGTTATGATACGTTGTATGTGTAACTTACTCACTAAGCTGTTGAGCTTACCCCTCGTGTTAATTATTTTTTTTAGGTACAAGTTCCGGTGTTGACAAAGGCAAGGCTCCGGCTTGAAGGTTCCGGCATGACGTGGCGTTCCGATCCGATTGTGAACTTTATGACGTTTATTATTTGGGATATTAGATACGAATGTTAACTTAGTTAGGGTTTCTTTTGAACGGTCGTTTATTTGAATCATTTAAGGAGGTTTTTAATGAATTTTTCTTTTAAATTTGTTAAATGGGTTTGGGTGTTACACATTAAGTTTTTTTTTCCAAACAATATTAGATAAATCTATCCCTAACATAATGTGAATGGATGAAGAGGAAGGAAAGAAGCATGATTACATCCCACCAGGATGTCCCACATAAACCTTGATGTTAAGAACACCACATGCTGCTACAATTCTTGTTGCAACCTCCATTCCTATTAGGCTTGTTTCTAATTTAATAGTCATTGTTTTGTCATCTCCTGGAGGATATCCAAGTTGAATGCAACAACCTATCAAATATCACCAAATGGGATATAAGCCAATAAGAATAGAATCTACAGCAATCGAGGACCAAATTAGATTCGGTTTTAATCGAATTCAGATTCACAGATCGTGAGCCAGTTGATTATGATTTCCATTTGATCAAATTTCGGTCTTGGTCGACTTCAATTTTGGACTCGCATATGGTAAACCAGTTAAATATGATTTCAATTTGATCAATTTCGGTGGTGATCGATTTCAATTTTAATCAATTTCGATTTGGATATGGGTGTTTGATCGAACCAGTTATTTGATCAATTGCTATACGACCTGTTTCATCAAACGAGTTGAAGGGTTTTATAGCCTAGTTAATTATTAAGAAAGTTAAATGGACAAAAATGCCCCTGTCACTAACTGAGAAATTAACGGAGTTAGTGATTGTGGACCATTTTCAAAGAAAACTAAAAACCATAACGAAAACTTTTAGAGTTATGTTTGTCCCTAAAACAATGAGAAGAGAGATGGAATGGAAATCAACAATCAAAATGAACAAAATGAATCTTCAAGAATGCTTCCATGGTATTGAGATAATATTGCAATAAAGGTTACACCAAAAAGATTGAGAAAGCATTACCAAAAACCCTAAACATCTCATCCTATTTATAGTAACATAGGAAAAAGACATAATTACACAACTGGCCCCTAGAGTTTAAGACTCCATAACAAAGGGCAAAGAAACTAACTGAAAGTTCATAAACTGGAAATTACAATACTGTAAATATAAAGATAGACTTCTGACTCTTCACAACCAATGAGGGTCTAACAATCCCCCCTTTGGGAAGAAGTCAGAAGGGCGGCGGTAACTTCAATGCTGGTTCCCACTTTGACAACTGTAGGAACTCCTCCCAATCTCCAATGATCCTAGCTCGCATCCTCATAGCGGCTTCAACTCTTCGGTACATCAACCTCTCTTTCAGCTTCTCCTCTATCAAGCTCATTGCCTCCAGGACCTTCGTCTTCCCGTCGTTATGCTTCGTCGACGGGATCTGATCAGTAAGAAGCCTGCTCTTGAGCCCGTTGTACACATAGAGCAGGGTACCGTCGCAGAACTGGCGCTCCTTCTTCTTTTGGGTCAAGTAGACGACCCCATGCTCTGGTACTTTGGATGGAAAGTAGAGGTAGTAGGATCCAATCGCGGGCACGTGCAGGTTCGGATGAAGCAGGTTGACATTGGGTTGGCGGCTCTCGATTGCCAACTGATAGTCCGTCACACGCGCCAGTGTGATTGCATAACGGACATATCTCTTCAAAACTTCGAGGCCGTCGGGATTGTACTTGGGACAGAGGATCGGGCCTTGCAAGTACTTGATGAGAGCGAGGAGGTCTTCGAGGTGTATCTAATCCAAATCAGTGAACGTCCAACTTTGCAACTCTCCAGCGGGTACGCCAGTGCCATACACTCGGACATCGAATTCAAGGAATAATTGGTACCCATGCCTGTAAGGGCGTACCGCAGTTACCTTCATGAACCGATGCCGAATCCGTTGTCTTCTGTGAGTCGTCCAGTTACATACCCTCTGGTGGACGTAAGCAGCTCTTCGTCTAAGCTTCTTCAGATGCGAGATCCCAAAGTACACCTTTCGGGACCACACATGAAGCTTCTCTTCCTGATAGATCCTCGAAAAGGATTCCTCGAGGAACTGTTGGAAGATGACCGAGTGATTCCAATTGACCTGGATAACTGTAGGAGTTGGAGAATCGGGAACTGAAGTTGTGATCGTATGCGGCGCGTTAGAAGTGGGAAAGTCGAAAAACTGGTGTAGTCTGTAGGGCTCACTATGTCATCCCCCTTCTTGTAGATCCGTATGCTCTAAGCAAGCGATCTTAGGATCTTTCGAGCTTCCTCTGGAATTTGTAGCTCGTTCGGATCCGTCGGTGCCGACTCGGGGGGAATAACATTGATGTCAGCAGTAGTCTTCTCATGAGGGAACTAAATCACCTCGTCTAGCGGAATCGACTCGTAGTGCCATTCTTCAACGTCTAGAGTCTCCATGTCAGAGTCTTCATAAAGAACGGCGGATGACTCTGACGGAGCACTCTGTGGAGCTGTTGTGGAAGCTGGAGCTGAGGAGGAACCGGAACCGGAGGCTGGAGGGAAGTCGATGCGAAGCCTTTTAGTAGCTTGCGCCTCCCCCTCATGAGGACCCGGAGCCGACTCGTCAGGGTCATCATGCCTACTTTTGGAAGGCTGAGCCTCAGACCGACAAGCAGCTTCTAATTCCCGAATGTGGTGCTGGAGTAGCTCGATCTGTTGGTCTCTAGCGGCGACCAACACATCTCTCGTGTAGGAGGTGATCATATACTAATGTTCCGCCTCAGTAACATAACCTGGAATATCGGGTAAGGTGCTCGAAGTTGGAGGAGCTAGGCGGAGGACATCTTCGGATTGGCGGGGGATAGGAGCTTCGGTTGACGGGGCATCTTCCACGTGCTTGCCCTTAAGTTTGCGCTTGATCTCGTAAAGCTCGCGATCCCGGTCTTCTTGGAGCTTCCGGGATGCCTCTAGATCGGCTCTTCTCTTCTGCTCAGTCTCGGCCAAGGCTCTCTCTAGTGCCTCGACCCTCAAATCTCTAGCCACATTGGCCTCCTCAAGTCTTTGAATTCGTGATCGGACGACTTTAAGGATGTCGTCCGAATCCGTCGGACTTTGAAGTCCCGGTGTTGCTTGGGCGGTTTTAAGGATCCCACCCGAATTCATCAGACCTTGATGTCCCGATGTTGCGTGGGCATCTTTTAAGACTTTGCCGGAGTCTGTCTGACCCGGTCCCAATGGTAGTACACCCAATGCTTCATGAGCTCCGATTGACGAGAAGAGACCTAAAGAAGTACACTCTCGGCCTATTTGCACCGCTGTCGTGATGTTGACCGTGCCAGGACTTTCGGAAGATCCTCGATGGGTGTCTCCGGATGCACCAACTACTTCCGTTCTGGCAGAGTCCCGTGGGATCTCTACATGTGTTACCCTCGATCGTGTCCTAAAGATAGAAGGGATATTGAAGATCCCTGTGAGTGGTTCTATGACTCGAGGTGCACTCAAAGATGTCGAGAGGTGGGGCTGGTCCTCTCTTAGCTCAACACCGACCGACTCCAAATGAGTGGCCAGTGGAAGTTGTGCTATTTTCCCATGAGAAACTAAAACGACCATCTGTTGAGAGATGGCCGAGTGGCTGGCTGGGGTGTGCGAATGCGCTAGTTGGCTGCTAGCGTCTTGACCCGATAGCGCAAGCTGCCTGGTCTTGGTGTGGGTCACCTCTGTGGGGGTTTGACGCGGGCCAAGGGGGACGGCCGGTTCTAAGATCCTATGTGGCTCTTCTTCTCCGATCGCTTCCTGAATTTGAGCCCAAGGTCATCTAAATGGACCTCTTCATCTTCGGTCTCTTTTTCAAGACCCTCTCTTTCACCCTCATCACCACTATCTTCATCCCATCCCGTTGCCACTTCAGCTTCGCCTTTCTCCTCCTGACCGACTGTTCGGTCATCCGAAGCTAGATCGCCTCCCAAGATGGGATCATCTGACATGCGATCATCGTTGAACGAGGAAGTTACCTCGTCGTCATCAATCTGCTGGGGTTTCCCTCCCTTCACCGGTACGGACTCCGTGAATTTTTCATCAGAGCCGTAGTCAACCTTTTCTGACTCGGTGGCCTCTTCATTGGCCTCACGGCGGTCTGATTGAGTGTGATCTGATGAGTCATGACCGTCGGAGTCGTCTCCGGAAGGATCGCCTGATGGATCGCCCGGTTGGCGAGGAGCCAAAGCCGCTTGTGGTGGTGAGGGTAAGTGCGCTTGTTCTTGTTGGGAAGCTTCCACTTCCTCACCAACTTGAGCAGTTTGTTGCGGCGGCGACGGCGTTCGGCGTTAATCGGAAGTAGAGTTCTGGGGGGATTGACGAAGTACCCCTGTATATTGCTTGACCCGATAGCCTAGCATGTGATCGGGTTCTGAGAGGATGTGTGCTGGTTCCTCAACGTACGTACGAGTGCGGGCCCAGCGAGCTCGGTTCTCGACGGCCCTCTGATAAGCTTCAGCTCCTTCCAAGTGTGGAGTGGCGGACATCCCGACGATTCTACCCGGTTCACCCTCACGTCGACTCTCATCACTCCCGAGCCAGAAGATCCCCCACTGGAGCTCTGGCCCGCCGTGCCGGGGGCGCGGCTTCTACGAGGGACGGGTCGCACGTCCGGGGTAGGGCTCATCGGCTCTGAGGAGTCCGTGGACGCGGCTTCTAATCCTATGGACACCCTATACATCCTTACACTCGTCGCCCTTCGGTCCGCAGTGTTCAGAACATTCTCCAGAATTGGCATCTCCACTTGGCCTGGCTTCAAGGTTCGTCGGTTCATCCTGTTGATCTGTTTGCTTTGGAAGCGAGGATGGCCGGATCTACGGTGGACGGTCTGGTGGCGATCCATATGGTCTCGGCTCATGATGCTGAAGAATCTCATCTAAGGAATGGATAAGTGACGAGTCCGCGCAGGGCCTTCCACGACGTCGTTGACGATATCCTGCCACAGTTGTTGTGCGACGTCGATTCGCCTTCCGTAGGCGATGGAGTGGATGATGTGCCACATGTGAGTGGATGCCCGGTCGACACCATGAGTCTTCGATGAGAGACATCGGTTCAGCAAGTTGAAGAGCATGAACCAGAGGTGTGGCAACATCCCTTGAGTGACGTGGGATATCCCGTTGAGCCTCTGAGTCGGGTTTGCCATGACCCCGAGAGCGAGAATCTCGCTGAAGAGCTTGGGCTGGAGATAAGTGGCTCAAATGGGGCCTCGGGAGTATCGGCAAGTAGGTTCAGGATTCGCCTGAGGTCCTCCAGAGTAACGGTCATCTCGGTCTGATCGACGCTTCCCACAAGGGTCAGTACGTCGTATCTGGTCTCCACTCGAGAGGTGTGCCAAAACTGTTGCACATACAGGAGGGGCACCTCGACAGTGGTCTGCATTGCGTATGCCACCGGGTGCACCTTTAGGATCTCCAGCACTACATCGTCTTGAACAACGACGTTCATCAGATCGACGAACTCATTGTTCTGCATAATCGGGCGAAGATGCTCCTGAGAAATCAGCACGCGATCATGATAACACCAAAATTATACATGTTTTGGTTGAGCTTAATTGTATGACTTTACCCCATTTCTCACCCATTTATGATCATTTCACTCACCAAATGAGCTTATTATTGTTTATGTAGGATTTGGAGGCCGTAGAACGGAAAAGTACGAAAAAAGGCGAGAAAACGTGAAAAATGTGCAACATCAATCCAGTAGCCATCTGGCGTCCGCGAAATTTAATATCTGGCACCGCCAAGTTCGACAAAGATGAAGACCAGGGTTTGACCTAAGTGCTTGGCGCCGCGAAACTAGCAGTCTGGCGATCGCCAAATGGGCCCTGGACGTTTTCTTTAAATACCAGCCTCCTCCTTTAATTCAGAATATACTCGGAGACTCACATAGACGCATATACGGGGATACGAAGCAGAGACGAGAGTGAAAGTCAGAGTGGTGCCGATACGCTGCGGGGATCGATCTCTGATCATCCGTCGTTGTATTGTCGGTATCATGTCTACTATCATGTTTTCTGTTTACATTATGTTTAGTGAGTAGTCTTTTAATAGTGGTACTTGTCATGGTCGATGAACCACTGTGGATGATGATTTTATAATTAATGTTTATTGGTTTGTTTTTGGTTGATTGAATGTGTGTTATGGTTCCGTTCTGATTATGATTGTCTGGTTATTCGAACTCATTGGTTGGGTGTATCTGTTTTGACCAAAGTAGATAGACTCCGATAGGATAATCAACCTAACTTAACCTACCCTTTGACCAAGAGAGTTGTGTTAAGTGGTTACTTGGACCGAGAGTGACCTGGAGGTAGAAAACCATACAATAGAATTAGGATCGGATTTCCGGAATTAGGTTGCCTGACAAACGACCTAAGTATTGGAACTAGGAGGACCAAGACCTAGTTAAAGACCATAATCACTACATGTTAGGGTGTCCTACACTTAAATTCTTACAATAACCAAAACAACCAAACCTTTGGCCTGTTTAGATCATCCACTTGGGGATTCACTATAACATGATAAGTGTTACTGTTTTCCTTCATATAGTTCTTAATTAATCTTTTTAATCGCTTTCTTAGTCGTAACTAATTTAGTTGTCTTTTTAGTATTAAAACCTTTTTCATAAAACCCCCCAAAAGCTTTAGGTTTATTAAACTGATTTAGATTAATAATCTACGATAACTTGACCGTTCCCAGTGGTAGATACGATACCTGGACTTTCCTACACTATATTACTCACGATCAGGTACGCTTGGCTTTGCATGTGGTAAGACAGTGGCTAGGCATTAGAGGTTAAAACTTGTTACGCTTTTTATGTATGATAATTACCGCATAAGGTTTTTGGCGCCGTTGCCGGGGAACGGTAGTTGTTAGATTTTAATCTTTATTAGTTTTGTTAATCGATCCTTGTGAGGGATTCTTTCCCTTGCAAGTTTTTCACTTCCTAGTTTAAATTAGTTATTTATATTTATATTTTTATTTTATCTCTTTGTTTCCCGCAAGTTGCCCGTAACCGTTTGTTGTGGTTTCAGTCACGACGGACTTGTTAGAGCCATTTGAGGAGCCGGAGAGAGAATTCAGAGAAAGAAATAAAAAGAAGTCAAAAGCTAACAAAGTTTGCCCGAGAGCTTTGATTTTTGAGATGGGAGACGAGACACCGATGTGGACCACCGGGAGAGCCGCTCCAACTGTACCCACCAATCCGATCACGAAGCCGGGCCTAAACAAGGAAATCCCGGGGAAGCTCCTACACATGATCAAGGACCTTACCTTCGACAGGAAAAACGATAGCAATCCTATCGTTCATATGGAGAACTTCGTGGATATATGCGATCTGTTCAAAACGGAGGAGGGCAGAGATGACGCAATTCGCCTCCGAGTCTTTCCTCTCACACTTACCGGAGAGCTAGAGCTTAGTTGCGCTCGTTAGAGCCAAGTTCGATCACCAGTTGGGAAGGACTTCGTTCAAAGTTCCTTTCCCGATTCTTTCCACCATCTAAGATCGACAAGTTAAGAGCCGAGATCCGATCCTTCCAACAAGATGACGGGGAGACCATATCCGAAGCATGGGAACGTTTCAAGCACCTTCTAAATTCGTGCCCGAGTCACGGATTGAATAAGAGTGAACAAGTCCAAACTTTCTATAGTGGGCTTGCTTATTCTTCACGAGCTACATTGGATTCATCTGCCGGAGGTGTCTTTATGTACAAAATGCCCATGGAAGGTTACAAGCTCCTCGAGGACATGCTCATACACAACATAGATTGGAGGATGGACAAACGCTTGCAAATCCCGAGGATGGCCGGAAAAATCTCTACTGAGTTTGATCCATTCGATGAACTAGCCGCTATGAAAAACCAACAGGTAAAGTTTGAACGCAAAATCGAAGAACTAATTAAATCTGTTCATGCTTTGCAGGTTGGATGCGAGGAGTGCAATGGACCACATTTAACTAAGGATTGCCCGAATCGACCAATGATGACATCCGAGGAGGTGAACTATATCAACTGGGGAGATTACCAAGGGAGGTGGAACAACAATCGTAATTTCATCCCGAGACCTCCCGGTTTCTTTGCACCAAATCAACAAAACCAAAGACCAGATGGAGAGCCACGTGTTTCTATCGAGGATCGGATTGTCCAATTCATGGATATGCAAAAGAAGCTGAACGATGAGGTAAGTTCATACTTACGTAACCACCAAAGTACTATCCAAAATTTGGAATTGCAGGTTGGACGTGTTTCGCAAATGCTAAGTGAAAGGACTCAAGGGGAGTTACCGACGCAAACACAAGTCAACCCGAAGGTGGAGAATACGAAGCCGATGCTCATAATGACCGGAGAACCATCAAAGAAGAAGTGGACGGACATCTACACGAAGAAGTATGTGGTGAGCGACAGTGGAAGTGGGCCCGATTATGCCACGGATTACGACTCGGAAGGGTTCACCATTTCGTTCGACATCTAGGACTTAAAGGACCCGTTGCTTCAAGTGATGATGAGGAGGAAGATGGAAAGCAAGGCAGATACGCGGAGTTCATGATACCGAAGAAAGAGGATAAAGGCAAAGAGAAAGAGAAGGAAAAGGCACCGGAGGATGATCTCATCTACATTGCACCTATCAAGCATGATCCAGGGAGTTACAACTTACCTATTTCTTGTCATAAATTTAATGGTCTTGCCTTGGTAGATTCAGGTGCCGCACTTAACATGATGCCTGTTGGTTATTGCAGGAAAATGGGAGTTAAAAAGATCATTCCAACAGACTATCAATACCGAGGAGTGAATGGATACATGACAAATCCATTAGGAATAGCGGAAGGAGTCCCGATTCGCATAGGCAACTTTGTTTACTATACGGACTTCGTTATAGCTAACCTTCCACAGAACACGGAGATCCCGATAATCCTCGGGAGGTCTTTCTTGCACACCGCTCAAGTGAATACCGATATGCGAAACAAGTCACGAGCTTAGGGTATGGATAAAATTGGATTTACTTTGATCCTAACGGAGAGCCGGTCACACATCTCGATGAACCATATGAAGATCCTTCTCTGGCCTACAAGAAGAGCATGAACCGTCCGTTACTCCCTTATGAACGTGGAAAGAAGACGGAGGATTATCCGAACCCAATACGTCAAAAGGAGCAAACAACCAATGGGTCGGGACCCTCAAAGAAGGATTATCGGAAGAAGAAGGGCTCGTCATCCCGACGTGCCAAGAAATGAGCCGACAAAGGGGTCGAGCTCTAGACCCATTCAAAAACGAAGCGCTTCTCGGGAGGCAACCCGAGCTTTTTCTTTCTTTTTGCATTTTTAGGTTTTTCGTGTGTATTTTCATTAATCTTTTTGTTTGATATTGCTTAGGTAACCATATGGAGGGAATAAGAACCAAAATCGAGCAAATCCGACGCGCGATGTAACTTTTGAAAAGTTGGAAACAAAAGGTATTTCGCGATCGCCAATTTTCAAGTCTGGCGACGCGAGGTTGGTAAGGCTGACTACAGGTAAAATTTTTCGAATCTCGCGATGCGAGGGGCCGTTTCGCGACGAGAAGCTTTAAAAATTAGGGTAAACATTTCAGAAACTGCCTGTTTCGCGACGCGAAACTCTAGGTTTGGCGACGCGAAGTCGGGACAGACGGGTTTTTAACCCTCTTTTCTCATTTTTTCAAAAGCATACAACCCTAATTTCTCTTAGGCGCCGCGAACTCCTCTCACGTCCTTGCGAAATCCGACCTTCTTGAGCTTCAATTTCTTCATTCACCATGACTAAGGTATGTTTCCCAACTTTAATTTCATGAGGATAGCTTGATTTGGTAAGTGTAGATCTTGTTTTGGGCATCAGTGGTGTTTTTATGCTTATATGGATTTGACATTGCTCTTGATACACCATTGATTGTTTAATGCTCATGAGTTGATGCATGCCTATATTATGATTGAAATTTTACTCTAGCATGTTTTTTGATTGTTTAATCTAGTGATTGTGCTTTGATGATAAGTGTGGGGATTTTGATGATATCAAAATCTCCCATTCTTGTTTTAGAGAGCTAGATTAGTTGTAATTGAAGTTGGACTAAAAGTTCAAGTGTGGGGATGTTCCACATCCCCTTTGATCTTTGTTCTTGGTTTATCATGTTTACATTTGCTAGGTGAACCTTTTAGTCGTGGAAGTTTTGTCTCCTTGAGCTTTGATGTGAATACACCTTGTCTTGCGTTTGTTAATCAAAGGTTTATAAGACAATGGTGTTTGGATTTTGTAGAGACAAAGAACCCGATCGTCAACTTCCACCGCAACCAACTTCTATGCACCGGATGGGAGCCACATTTTCACCTATTTCATGAATGACCCAACTTTGAACGGTCCGAAACGGGAGGAGTACCGGGATACTGTTGACCGGCTTCTCACCCGTCAGGTTTTGATATGGAGGAGAGTCGACTGGAACCTTCTTCGATCGATGAGTGTTGAAAACAACATCAAGGCGATACTCGAGAAGCACACCTACGACGAGGATGGCACCGAGTACTATATTTTCCATGCATGGGAACGAGTCTTCGACATTTCCGAGACCCTCTACCGCGAGCTTATTGTTGAGTTCGTGGCCACGTTCCGTTTCGATGCAATCAAGGCCCTTGAGGAGTTCTATCAGTCGTGCATAACTTTTCGACTCGGGGGAGTTTGGAGATCACTTTCGTTGGTGGAATTTGCCGTCGCCTTGGGGATATATACCCAAGAGGAGCTTGATGCTCCCGGATTCGTGGAGTACATGTTGGCGACCGCAAAAAGGCCGGATGGTTTTATTCCTCAGTTGGCTTGGGCGATTCTAGGTGAAGGTGATTATGGTGGTAATCTCAAGGTGAAGGGCTTTCTTACTTCGTCAGACCGACTTCTACACTGCATGCTTATTCACGCGGTGAATGCTCGTTCCTCGAGTGAGGAAAAAGTTTCCGTGTACGATCATTGGCTTCTTGAGCGGCTTTCTACGGAGGACAAGTATCCGAATGCTCCGTATCTCATTACCGTTCAACTCGCTAAGGCAAGTGGTTATCGAGAGGGTATCCGAATGGTTGGTGGCCAGTACATGACGCTCTTAGCCAAGCACTTCGGTATTTTAACCGATGGTGCCATTGTCTCGATGACTGTTCTTGGCAAGATGGGGCCGATTGACATGGACCAACTCCGAGGTATGGGGATAGCAGCGGTGGAGCATATGATTGGTCGGGACCAGAGCGTGTGGATTCGAGATCCTCGAGTTGTGGAGACGAGGAGTCAAGCAAGGAGCACGCATGAGATCGGTGGAACGAGTGGGACGAGTGCGGGAGAACAACCGGCGGAATGGACGACATATTCTGGTTACCAAGACTTGAGTAACCGACTCTCGGAGATGTTGTTATCTTATGGCCGTCATCATCAACATGTGGAGTACAACACCGTGGAGGCTCTTCACCAAGCCAACTGGCAAAGTGGAGTGATGAACCAGATGGCCTCTCATTTCGGTATTCAACCGAATACCGCGTATGCTCCATCACCTTTTTGGCCATACTCCGAGGATGCTCCGCCCGGTTACCCGACATTCGAGGATTGGCAAAACCAACCTCGTGGCCCTTATTGATCTCTCTCTTTTAATCTCTCATTCGATATGGTTGTTTAAGACAATTTTATTTTTCGTTTGTGTGGTTTGGTTTGGTTGAACACTTTTTATTTTTGTTGGTTTGTTTAGGATTTTAAGTACTCTTTAATTGCTTTAGTTTGGTTTATTTTATTAGTTCGTTTTTACTTATTCTTTTACTTTTTGATAGTAGATACAGCGATCTATGATCTTTGATCGAGCACGATACTTGGAACACTCTCTCAGATCAGAACAAATTTCGTTACATAACCCGAGAAGTTTCTCTTTTTCCCAAATACTCCATAATTGTTTTGATTGTTGCATTGAGGACACTGCAAATTTTAAGTGTGGGGAGGGGGTTATGTAGACTTATCTGTTTAAATGGGTTCACTTTTTGCTTTATGGTTTGTCGTTTTTCAAATTTTTGAAAGCTTTGAGATTTGACCCCAATTTTTTTTCGAAATCTGAGATTGTTTTTGAGACTGAGTTGCTTGCATAGGAGAACACTGAATAGGATTAGTTGAGTAAAAGGATGCCTTGGAATACTGATTACCATGAGTGCCTCACCCAATTCCATTAAGAGTTTGAGCCTTAATTGTTATTTATTTCGTGAGGAATACCGACTTTGACCCAAGGTAGAACTTGTCATTTGAATGCTTGTCGAGACCACATAAGAGAAGTATTTATCACCATTGCACTGATAGAGGCCTTCGTTTCTAACCCTTTTAGCCTTCGTCAGATAACCTCATCTTAAGGTTATTTGATTTGCCTAGCCTTTGATTAAAAAGTACTCATCATTAGTACTTCATCCCTTGTAACCAATTTTGAGCCTTAGCCTTTTCATTTCTTTACCCACTATATCTTTTATCCTTTAGCCTAATTTTTATCTATCTTTTGGCTGTAACTTAAATTTGATTCTTGAGATGTTTTGATCCAGTTTTTCAAATCTGACAGTTTTTATGGGATTGAGAATTAAAAGAGCCCAAACGCAACATAGTTGCTGCTCTGAAAAAAAAGGAGGAAAAGAAAAGAAAGAGAAAAATATTTGAGACTCATAAAAGAAAAAAAGAAATATCAAAAGAGTCGAGAATGTTGAAAAAAGAAAAGAATGTGAGCTGAAAAGATTGAAAAAGAATTTGTGCCCCAAATAAGCCAGAGGCTTAGGCCAATTCTAAAAAGAAAAGAGATGAAATGCTCATCCCAAAAGCTTCATTGTTCAAAAGTCAGATTGCTTCACTGTTTGGATCATTACTGATTGAGTTTTCAAGTTTTTGTTGCAAAAACCCTTAGTCACTTATATATCTTTTATCCTACCCTTAACCCTTAGCCTAATGTTACAACCCTAAAGTCCTCTTGACGGTTGACAACTTCTCAGTGGTGGAGATTAGATTTGGTGACAAGCTTATGCATGCGGGAATTAGTCGAGTATTGGTGTGATCACTTACATATACACTTTTACCCCGAGAGATACACTTTATATGATTATTCATACTACGTGAGGGTAAAAGGTTGATCTTGGTATCCGATTGCTTAATGAGTCTTGTTTGTGTGTGCGATTGGAGTTATCATTCTTATGTTTCAGTCTTTTGATTGAGGACAATCAAAGCTTAAGTGTGGGGATTTTGATAACACCAATGTTATACATGTTTTGGTTGAGCTTAATTGTACGACTTTACCCCATTTCTCACCCGTTTATGATCATTTCACTCACCAAATGAGCTTATTATTGTTTATGTAGGATTTGGAGGCCGTAGAACGGAAAAGTACGAAAAAAGGCGAGAAAACGTGAAAATGTGCAACATCAATCCAGTAGCCATCTGGCGTCCGCGAAATCCAAGATCTGGCGCCGCCAAGTTCGACAAAGATGAAGACCAGGGTTTGACCTAAGTGTTTGGCGCCGCGAAACTAGCAGTCTGGCGATCGCCAAATGGGCCCTGGACGTTTTCTTTTAAATACCAGCCTCCTCCTTCAATTCAGAATATACTCGGAGACTAACATAGACGCATATACGGGGATACGAAGCAGAGACGAGAGTGAAAGTCAGAGTGGTGCCGATACGCTGCGGGGATCGATCTCTGATCATCCGTCGTTGTATTGTCGGTATCATGTCTACTATCATGTTTTCTGTTTACATTATGTTTAGTGAGTAGTCTTTTAATAGTGGTACTTGTCATGGTCGATGAACCACTGTGGATGATGATTTTATAATTAATGTTTATTGGTTTGTTTTTGGTTGATTGAATGTGTGTTATGGTTCCGTTCTGATTATGATTGTCTGGTTATTCGAACTCATTGGTTGGGTGTATCTGTTTTGACCAAAGTAGATAGACTCCGATAGGATAATCAACCTACCTTAACCTACCCTTTGACCAAGAGAGTTGTGTTAAGTGGTTACTTGGACCGAGAGTGACCTGGAGGTAGAAAACCATACAATAGAATTAGGATCGGATTTCCGGAATTAGGTTGCCTGACAAACGACCTAAGTATTGGAACTAGGAGGACCAAGACCTAGTTAAAGACCATAATCACTACATGTTAGGGTGTCCTAGACTTAAATTCCTACAATAATCAAAACAACCAAACATTTGGCCTGTTTAGATCATCCACTTGGGGATTCACTATACCATGATAAGTGCTACTGTTTTCCTTCATATAGTTCTTAATTAATCTTTTTAATCGCTTTCTTAGTCGTAACTAATTTAGTTGTCTTTTTAGTATTAAAACCTTTTTCATAAAAACCCCCCAAAAGCTTTAGGTTAATTAAACTGCTTTAGATTAATAATCTACGATAACTTGACCGTTCCCAGTGGTAGATACGATACCTGGACTTTCCTACACTATATTACTCACGTTCAGGTACGCTTGCCTGTATATGTGGTAAGACAGTGGCTAGGCATTAGAGGTTAAAACTTGTTACGCTTTTTATGTATGATAATTACCGCATTAGATCAGCAGCATTGTCGATCAGCGAGGGCAGCGAGTTTTGTTGACAAGCCATTTCTGTCAAAACAAAACGATGAACAGTGTTAGTAAATGCCCTGAAAAATGCTAAGTGTTGAAAACTGGTGAGGGTTGGACATGCCAAATACCGATTCGGATTATGACATTTTCCGAATCGGAAAATGTGATTATCCGATTCGGAAAAGGGTATTTTCCGAATCTCACAAAAAATTCAAACACTTAAGGAAAATTGACTATACCCTTCACTAAGCGCGAGTCGGAAAACCTCGAAAACCCAAAAAGGGTGTTTCGTTTTTTCCGAGTCGGAAAAAGAGCAAACACACAAGGGGGTGTTTTCCGATTCGGAAAACATGTTTTCCGAATCGGGAAACACTACAAAACTTAGAAAATTTAAAAACGAGCAAAAAGTGTTGGCCTAACACACGATTCGGAAAACCTCTAAAACCCAAAAGGGAAGTTTCATGCTTTCCGAATCGGAATAAGTACGAGTTGAAAAATATGAGGCACAAAACTCGATTCGGAAAACCAGATAATCGGAATCGGATTTATCTGGTTTTCCGAATCGGAAAACAGATATGAATGCTCTAATTGAATGGGTGCGGAAAACTGATAGATGTAAAGATGAATTAATCTAACATGATCTAAGCATAATCATGATAGATCTAGCAAGTAGATGATGAAATCAAGTAGAAAGAGAAAGTAGAGAGAGAATGTAGAGAGAATCACAACTCATATATCATTGATGTCAAAAGATTAAGCATTACAGAACAAGGCATTGGGGTATAAATATCCCAATCCTAAACATAAAGGAATTTACATAAAAGGTCCCTCAACTTTTCACTAAATAATGTTCTAACAATCTCCCCCTTTTAGAGAAAAAGGAGGGACAAAAGAAAGCAACAAAGAAACCTATTACAATTCAAGAAACTTCTTTCTCAATTTAAATCTAACTTCAGCAATTCTAATGTCATTTCTCACTTGAATCCTCTTCTCAATTTCTTTGACAAAATGCTTTATCAAATGTCTCTCAGGGTCATCAATCAGATGAATTCCAGCATGATCAAACTGGACTCTTTTCCTGAGATGATTAGCCACCATCTTTAGAGTACCATCACTATACTTTATCAGCTCGTGTTCTAACATTCCCTTTGGCTCCTCCTTTGAATCAGGATAGACACACACTATCATATCTTCATCATCATGGAATACAGTGTATAGAGGCAGAGTCCATAAGTCTTCTCGCAGCACATTTGCAGGTTTGTGACAATACAGCTTTGAAGTCCAACTTTCTAATCCCAATTGAAAATCATACAAATGAGACAAAGTGATTGAAGCTCTAAGGTGTCTCAGTACAGCAACTAAGATGACCATTTCTTCATATGATCTGATCAATCTGCTCTTTAGATCCAACATAATACTGAGAAATACTTCAAACTCTATGTTCTGAAAATCAGCTTCAGTAAAGACATATGCCTTCCCATCTTCTCTACTTACAGTAATCTCTGGATATTCATACTTTCTCAACGAGTTGATCCTGTAGCCTACAACTCTAACAAATCTCTTGTCCACCCCCAACAGTTCTTTTGCCTTCTTATTTACCCTTCACATATGAAGATACTCAGTTTTCAAGTTAGCCCTCAGATTGTTAATACCATAGGCTTTCTCTACATCAACCTCTCTCTTTCGATGAGAGAATCTTGATCTAAATCCATCTTCTAGATATGCTTCCTGAACTCTCGTGTACCTATTCCAGTCAGTTTTCTTTAAGAAATGACCAGAACTTGCCTTCATCTTTTCCCACAGTTCAATCTTCTTCTGATCAACAGGCATCAGATCATCTCTAGGCAGTACATCTTCTAGTCTTGGGCCCTCTACATCATCTTCAACTTCTGGTTGTTCGAAATCAAATGCCAGATCACACATATCTTCCATATTCTTGTCCTCTTGAGCTCTTCCAGTCTCTAGTTCGTCATCAGGCACTTCATAGTTGTGGATCTCATTCGCAACATTTTCTAGTAATTTCAGAACTCTGTCCAGTTCGGACATAGCTCCAGAACCACCAGAAGTGCTCATTTCTTTCTGTACATACACGCCTTCAGAACCAGTCTTCTAGTTTGGAACTTCTTCCTGAACTGAGCTTAAGAAATCAAACGTGGACTGAATATCATATTCTGTATCTCTTCTGCTTGTTTCACCACCTGTCAAGACAATCGCATCTCTTTGTCTGTAGGGCTGCTTCTCCCTTGGTTGTCTGTCCTCAAAACTGTCAACTACTGGAATTCTGGACGGTGACCTATGTCTAGCTGACTCGTGATCCAAACGTCTTCGCTTCCTCTCCTCTTCATGACGATCATGATCATCATGATCATCATGTCTACGTGTCGGACGTTGGGCGGCAGCTTGACAAGTCTCTTCAACCCTCTGAATCCGTTCAGAAAGCTGAGATATACCATGCATAAATGTTTTTGTAATCCCTGTAAACGTCTTGGTGAGAGATGCATCCATAAACTGCTGAAAGGACTGAAAATCTGAATGTGTGACCAAATGAGCTGCACAGCGCTGTTCTTGAATGGCCTGACTCTGAAGCTGTGTCTGTTGTTGTAAAATCCCAACGAGATCAGCATCATCACTGTGACCAGACTCCAAGAGTTTAGTAAACAACATACTCTTTAAGTCTGCCACGGATAAATCTTCGGCTGAAGGACGAGCAGCTTGTGGTGGTGGATCACTAGACATCGGGGATTTTCCTTTGGCTAAGGCAGCAACCTGCCTTTCTAAAGCAGAGATCTTCTCGTTCTGAGCCTTGATTACTTCAGTCATCTCAAGGTTGTTCTTCCGATACATAGAACGAGTAATTAGTTTATCAGCTGTGACTTCAACCCAAAGTTGAGAAAGATCAACGTCAGCAGATCCAGTAGTACCCATCGGAGGAGGTACCGGTATGTTTGTTGAAGCAGAAACAGTAGAGAACAAAGCAGGCACAGTGGAGACTAAAATCGGAGGTGCCGAGGATGAACTATCAATGAGTGTTGAGGAAGAACCCAAGATAGTAGACGCTTGAGAAGCAGAAATAGTACTACCAATGGGTGTTGAGGAAGAACCCAAGATAGTCGACTCCTGTCTGAGCACTGTCATCACGGGTTAAGAGGGTAAGCTAACACCGAGGTCACTTAGACTTCTCGTTGATCCAAGGACAGAATCCAAGGAACCCATGTTCAGCGTTGGCGTGATGTTAACACTGATGGGATTTCCCTCCGATCCTCGCAAGCCCGCAACAAATGCAGAACTCACTACGGTGGTTCCGGCAGAGCTACTCAAACTCAATGCTTGTGGAATAATCACGTGTGTCCTAGTCAAAGAAGAAATTGGTACAATTGGCTCTAGACTCAAAGTGCGTTCAATAGAAGTCGTGGGCGGGGGAGGCTGCCTCACTATGTCGGTATCACCACCCTCCGAATGAGAGATAGATACAAGTTGTGTTTGATCTCCGTGTGAAGTTGAAAATATCATTTGTTGAGAAATGATAGAGTGGCTAGGAGGGGTTGTGCATTGCATGGCTGGGTGGACCATGTCTTGTTCAATGGTAAGTAGCAACAGATGCTCACTCCCAGATAATGTGGCTGCCCGGCTAGACACGGTGTGGGAAGGGGTTTGTACTATTTTTCTGCCCCCTGTCTCACTCTCATCAATTCTTTTGACTCCCCTGTCACTCAATCTCACATCAACATTTTCAACTAAAACACCCTCAGCCGACCTTATAACACCATGTTGTGCTACAAAACTTGAGCCTTGATCATCATGCATAGGATCATCGTCACTGGCTGATCCTGGAAGTTCTTCAGTAGGTGCTTGAAGATCTACACCATCATCCATAGGATCATCGTCACCGTCAGCTGAACTTTCCTCAGAAGAAGAATCATGCCCCATACGTCGATTGAGGCGTTGGGCCATCTCATTCGGAGAATAGCACTGTACTTCAGGAGTAACATCATCTTGTTGTGATAAATCAAGCAACGACTCTGCAACTTCTTCAGTATCTAAGAATGTCTCATGAAGTAGGGATAGATCAAAGTCGGGCAGAGGAGCCTCAGTCATAGGTTGTTGAACATGTGAGCTTGCACCTTGATCATCTTCCATAGCAGCAAAAACATCATCCATCGGTATCTCAGAACTGATCTGACCAATTTGAGCAGCAATATTTACAGTTGATGAGTGAGCTAGCTGATCAGAACGGGCCCCACCTGTACCCCTCTCGGTATTTTCCCTCATCACACCCTGACCAAGATCCCGTGATCGTTAGTCCCTACGAACTATACCCTCACTTCTAGGGATAACACCTTGGGTAGGTCCTTCCGGTTCTGGTTGGACCATAGGTGCAAAAGTAGCCCTATACTCTCTCACACATGCCACGTGCTGATCAGCATAAGCTAGAAGCTCAGAGAATAATGGAGCTTCTGAAGGCATGGATTGCATGTCATGAATCTTTACCTTCTCCCCATCGGCGCGATGCGGAATACTCGGATTACGTTCCATAGCACTTGCAATTAGAATGCTAAGAAACCTCGGGAATGGTAAATGTTTTTGTCGCTTGGCTAGAAGCTCCTTGAGATCGTAGAATATCAACTAAGCATAATCATAATGCTTGTTGAATAAGACTCCATAAAAGAAGATCAGAAAAGACTGTGTCGCAGTATCTTGAGCCGTCCGCTTTCCAGTCAAACAGCGACTTAGAATAGTGAACAAAGTGTTATAAGTTGGAGGAAGCTTGGACTTGTTAAACTGAGACGGTGCATTGATTGCCTCCAAATGACCAACAGATTCTACCCCGGCCATTGCAACTGCCAACGATGGAAATGGTTCAAAGTGATCAGCGTTTGGTCGACTAGTCACTTCTAGAAAGCCCAATAGATGGCGAAATTTGTTGACTCCAAAGCTGATAATGTAGTGATCCAACTTTGCTGTAAAGTGATGATTATCCGGATCATCATGAAATTGCAGTGTGTTCCAGAATTGTTGCACATATATCAGAGGTACTTCAGCCATCTTTGTAAGCACTGTGTGCAACGGATGGTTTCGTAAAATGGCAGTGATCACTGGAGCCCCCATCTTTGCATGCAGGTTGAATGGAACGTTGTTTGAGATGGATGGAAGAAATAATGAACGGCGAAGTAGTTGTCTATCCGCATCAACATTCGGATCATGTTGAGTGGATTGAACTGAGAGTATATCTGGAATCGCCATATCATCTGAGTCCGGAAACAAGTAGTTCTCCATCGCTGTAATTCATAAAAAACATTAGATTTCTATATTTTAAGTTTAGAATTTTATGAAAAACACGTTTTAGTGTGAAAAATGAATTCACACAGTGTGAGACTTGAGAAAAGGTAAACTATAAGACCGACCAATGAAAAATACAGTGAACTAAATCAGTAAACGTTATACAAGCCTCTTTTTTTTTTCCAGCAACCGAGACTTATGTCTCGAGTGAGACTCGAGATACAACTTAGTCTTGATATTAAGAATAAAAACCCTTATTTGAAATGAAAGGATTTTAGAAAGGCTTATACACATTATTATTATAGAGTTCAGTGTATGTTAGATTTGAAGGTCAATCTTAAAGTCAAACATGAAAATAAGATGTTCAAAGTCTCAAGTCCATATGATCCGGAACAACGGGTCATTCACACTTATATGTTCAAAATAACAAAGAGACAATCCCGAACATGTTAACCCGTGTGGTAAGATGAGTTCATACAAAAATTAGTAAATCTACTAGCCTAATCGATATATGATCGAATGAATACCTATAGGCTTCGTGGAACCCGGGAAGCGTATACAAAACACACACTAAAGAATACAAAGTAAGGCACTACGAAAACACAATCTTGAGCAAGCAACAACAACTTGAACAAAAACGCACGAGCAAAGAATTTCCAGAAAGATTGGAAATGTTGAAACAAAAGATGTATTTATAGGAGAACGCTGAAGAAGATATCGCTTTCATATTGACTTGAACACGTGGCAAGCTGTAATTGGACCACACATGTCTCGAGCGGAGAATGTGAAAGGACGTGAGTTTGGAAAAGCCGCTCGAGACATAGTAATGGACTCGAGATATATGTCTCGAGTCAAACGATTCGAGACATAGGAACACAGGTAGCATACTCGAGCTATTACATATCTCGAGTATATGTCTCGAATAAGTGTTAAACTGATGAAATTATGATATGTAAGGCTCGAGACACATAACTCGAGCACATGTCTCGAGCACATGTCTCGAGTCAGTGTTAAACACAATGAATGCATGCAAGCAATATAGAAGATTCGAGATACACGACCCGAGATACATGTCTCGAGCGCATGTATCGAGTCAGTTGTATCCAACTAAGTTTATAGATACAATATGAATGACTCGAGATACATGACTCGAGCACTGCATGCCATATAGAAGACTCGAGATACATATCTCGAGCACATGTCTCGAATCAGTTGTACACATATGAGATTAGGCATGCAATATAGAGAACTCGAGATACATGACTCAAGATACATATCTCGAGCACATGTCTCGAGTCAGTTGTACACAAATGAGATTAGGCATGCAATATGAAGAACTCGAGATACATGACTCGAGATACATATTTCGAGCACATGTCTCGAGTCAGTTGTACACAGATGAGTTTAATCATGCACAATGGAATGCTCGAGATATATGACTCGAGATGTCCGTCTCGAGCACAAGTCTCGAGTCAGATAACAATAGTTTGTTTATGCATGAGTTATGTATGTGACACGATATATGGCTCGAGATACCTAACTCGAGATACATGTCTCGAAAGACATATCTCGAGTGACCAATAAACCCCAATGTATTACTCGAGTGAAAATGGATTCGAGATACATGAATTGAAATGCAAGTCTCGAGCCAAAAACATACACACTCGATACATGAGACTCAAGAAGTAGATCAGTAGTACTCCCCCTACCATCAAGCATACGCAATACTCCCCCTTAAACTATGCATACCTGAATTTACCTGTAAAGGCAGAACCACAACAACTGTACTAACCTGTACTAGAGAAGCTCCCCCTTGATAAAACCATATACTCAGAAAACAAACACATTAGTAATCAAAGCAAACAAAAATAATGAAATACCAAAAACAATCAACTTGAGACATAAAAACAAATGTGACAGGTAAACTGTATTGCAAAATAACCATACTTAACTCAGTATTCCATTATCCTGCTATGTATATAAAGAAATACAGAATACTAGACTGTTAGATCTTTCTGTCAATCATTCCAAGTCTAGAGATGAGAAATTTAAATCGTTTCTCATCTAAAGCCTTAGTAAACAGATCTGCAAGTTGAAATTCAGTATTAACAAAATACAGCTCTATATTTTCTTTTTCCACATTATCCTTTAAGAAATGATACCTGATATCAATGTGTTTAGTTTTCGAGTGTTGAACCGGATTAGCTGAGATTGCTATGGCACTCTTGGAATCACAATAAATGGGGATCTTCTTGTATTCAAGACCGTAATCACGAAGTTGCGACTGCATCCAAAGTACTTGCGAACAACAACTCGCAGCAGCGACATATTCGGATTCAGCAGTGGAAGTAGATACACAGTGTTGCTTTTTGGATGCCCACGATACTAACTTATTCCCCAGGAATTGCAAATGACCTGATGTACTTTTCCGGTCTATATTGCACCCACCATAATCAGCATCAGTATACGCTTGTAGCTCAAATCCAAGACCTTTTGGATACCAAATGCCATAGTAAGGTGTCCCCTTTAAGTATCGAAAGATACGCTTAACTACAGCTAAATGAGACTCCTTTGGTTTAGCTTGATATCTAGCACATACACAGGTGGCAAACATGATATCTGGTCTGCTGGCAGTGAGATACATTAAAGAACCAACCATACTGCGATAATTCCTCAAATCTACATCTTTCCCTTCATGATCTGGACCAATTGAGTTACCAGTAGCCATTGGAGTTCCTATCGAATGACAACCAGACATATCATACTTCTTAAGTAAATCAAAGATATACTTAGATTGATTTATGAAAATGCCATCGGAAAATTGTCGCACTTATAGACCAAGAAAGAAATTTATCTCCCCCATCATACTCATCTTGAATTCTTCAGTCATTACAGTCTCAAACTTTTTACACAACTCCCGACTAGTAGATCCAAAAATAATATCGTCCACATAAATCTGAATGACAACAATATATTCTCCTTCCTTCATCAAGAACAATGTTGAATCAACCGAACCTTTCTTGAAACCCTTGGAAAGCAGATGTTTAGATAACTCATCATACCAAGCACGTGGTGCCTGCTTTAAGCCATACAAAGCCTTGTCTAGAACATAGACATAATCTGGATGTTCTTTATCTACAAATCCTTCTGGTTGAGCCACATAGACCTCTTCTTTCAAATGACCATAAAGAAATGTTGTTTTGACATCCATTTGAAAGACAGTAAAGTCTTTATACGCAGCATAGGCCAAAAACATGCGGATAGCTTCAAGTCGAGCAACAGGAGCAAAAGTTTCATCGTAATCAATACCCTCCTGTTGACGATAACCTTTGGCCACAAGCCGTGCTTTGTTACGAACAATTATGTTATTCGCATCTCTCTTATTTTTGAGTAACCACTTGGTATCAATGACTGATTTAAAATCAGGTAACCAAATGCCACACTTTTAATGCCTTGAACTGATTAAGTTCCTCTTGCATAGCAGTAACCCAATCAGAGTCTTGTAAGGCATCAGAGACACGTGTTGGTCCAATATCACTCAAGAATACCGAGAAGTTACACACATTTGCTGTTGCAGCTCGTGTTTGAACACTCGAAGTAGGATCACCAATGATCAAGTTGATTGGATGAGCCTTTGTCCATTTAGCAATATGTGGCAGAGGTGTTTGATCATTTATAGATGCAGATACAGAGACATCGGTAGTTGATGCAGGTTGCGGAGTAACAGATTCATGACCATCAGGAAGGAGACCATTATCACAGACATCAGGAGAAGACGGCTGAACTTGAGCATCAATTGTAGTATCTAGATCATGACTATCCATAACTATAGGAGATGATGAAGGAGAGGATACAATACTAGGTAGATCTTGACATGGTAAAGACGATGTGGGAGAAACTTCAGATGAGGGAGTAGCCGAACTTGAAGGAGTAGAAGATATACCTGTGTCAGAAGAAGACGTTCGATTAGTGCCATACAGGTCATCATAAAAATACTCAAATAAGATGTCTAACTCATTTGATGTAGCTGGAGGGTCAATGGAGGTAGTTGTGGATGAAGACGCATCTGTAAACACAACATTGTTAGACACAGCATCTGCATTAGAAGATACAGTTGAAGAGATCTCAACAAATGGGTCAAATCTAACATTTACACTTTCATAAACCACTCTTGACTTTTTGTTGAATACTCTATAAGCAACTGAACAATCTGAATATCCCACAAAAATCATCTCATCAGATTTGGGTCCAAACTTTCCCCGATTCTCAGTTTCATTAAGAACAAAGCAAGGACACCCAAACACTTTAAAATAATCAATATTTGGAATTCTTCCAAACAAAAGGTGATAGGGTGTTTTTCCAAATCTCCGATGAATGATAGATCTATTTTGTGTGTAACAAGCGGTATTCACAGCTTCAGCCCATAGGTACTGAGGTAGTTGACTTTGAGCTAACATTGACCGAGCTGCTTCAACTAAAGTTCGATTACGACGCTCAACTACACCATTTTGTTCAGGAGTTCGTGCTGCAGAAAAGGTTTGAGTAATTCCTAAAGAAGTGTAAAAACCTTTTAACACTTGATTTTTGAACTCCGTCCCATTATCTGTCCTGACAGTCCGAACAGGTAATTTAAGTTGAACTTGAACAGCTTTGATGAAATTTATTATTAAATTTGATGTTTCATCTTTTGTTTTCAAAAATTTTGTCCAAGTATATCTTGAATAATCATCAACAATGACTAAAACATATTTTCTACCTGCTAGACTGACAGTTTTCATTGGACCACATAAATCCATATGAATTAAACTCAACGGAGATTTGGACCCTTGTTCAGGTTTTGGAGGATGAGATGCTCTTTTCATTTTACCCTGAGCACAACCTGAGCACATTTGATCAGGTTCAAACTTGATCATTGGAATACCAGATACTAACCTTTGTTTTACCAATCTATCAAGCTATCGGTAATTCAAATGAGAAAGTCGACGATGCCATAGTAAAGATTGATGAGATGATTTCTTTGTTATAAGACACTGAGATTTATTTGCAAGCAAATGTCGAAGTTTGATTGTGTAGAGATTAGTTTTCCGAGAGCCAACTAATAATTCTCTACCCAATTCAGTTCTGACAGCACATCTACGTTTGTTAAAATTTACCTCTAAATCTTTATCGTAGAATTTGCCAATACTGAATAGGTTTTATTCAAACCTTCGACATGTGCTACATTGTTGATTGTAATATCCTTACACACAATGTCTCCATGACCCACAACCGGTGAAAGTTCATTATTGCCAAATTTGACTGAGCCTCCATATTCTTCTTTGTAATTAGACAGGAGCTCTTTCCTTCCAGTCATATGTTTGGAACACCCAGAATCAAGGTACCATTTAATACTGGCCTACAATGAGGAAATCAGGTGGATTTAGGAACCCATTTTAAAATGGGTCCACTACACATAATACTCTTAACAGTACAAGATACTGGATCTGTTGTCCCAAAATAACTAGAAATGAGGAGAAATGGATGAAAGTTTGATGAACACAAATAGCTTCAAATGATCAACAATGGTGAAAAGTGAATATCGCAATAAAGAGTAAATTTCCAAGTTGATTAAGCATTCATCAAAGAAACCCTAAACATCTCATTCCTTTTATAGGAATGAGGTAAAATCATAGATGTTCACAAACGGCCCCCGAGGTTCCAAACCTCTAAACAAGGGCATTACAAAACATAAATTGTTCACAACTTAAGTACTTAAACAAATAAAGCAGTAGAGATAGAAATTTCTGACTCTTCACAATAAAGAGGTCCAACAATCTCCCCCTTTGTGAAGAAGTCAGAAAGGTGGTGGAAGCTCCAGCGCCGGCTCCCACTTTGACATCTGCAAGAACTCCTCCCATTCTCCTATGATCCTCGCTCTCATCTGCATCGCCGCTTCAACACGTCTATACATCAGCCTCTCCTTGAGCTTTCTCTCGATCAGGTTCATGCCCTCCAGTATCTTTCCCTTCCCGTCAATGATCTTCCGTCCTGGTATCTGATCAGCCAAAAGTCTACTCTGCATCCCGTTGTAGACATAGAGAAGGGTCCCATCGCAGAACTTAGCGAGCTCACCAAAACGCATAAACCTGCGTTCCTTCTTCTTCCTAGTCACATATAGAACCCCATGCTCCGGTATCCTGGTTGGCATATACGGAAGGTAAGCATCAATACCAGGTATGAGCAGGTTCGGTCTGAGCAGGTTGACCTTCGGCTGGCGGCTCTCGATCGCAAGTTGGTAGTCCGTCACCCGCGCAAGAGTGATCGTGTGACGAACGTACTTCTTCAGAATCTCGATGCCGTCTCGGTAGTGTTCGGGTCGGAGAATTGGGCCCTGGAGGTACTTGATGAGCGTGAGGAGATCTTCTAAATGCACCTGATCCAGATCTGCTTCTGTGAAAGACCAGTTCTGCAACTCTCCTCGAGGAACGCCGGTCCCGTACATACGGACGTCGTACTCAAGGAATATTTGATGTCCATGTTTGTAAGGGCGCATTGCAGTTACCTTGATGAAACGACGTCGGATTCTTTGGCGTCCGTGGGTGGCCCAGTTGCATATCCTCTGGTGCACGTAAGCAGTCCTTCTCCTCTTCGTCTTGATGTGAGAGATCCCGAAGTAGACCTTTCGGGACCATACGTGCAGTTTCACCTGCTGGAAGATACGGGTGAAGGACTCCTCAAGGAACGGTCTGAAGATGACCGAATGGTTCCAGTTGAGTTGGATGACTGTTGGAGCGGAGGAATCTGGATCCGTCGAGTGGATGGTTCGAGGAGCTTCTGGAGTGGGGAACTCGAACGCTGAGAGGAAGCTGTTGTAGTTTGAATCCCGGACAATGTCGTCCCCCTTCTGAAAGATCCTAAGGCTCTGAGCAAGCGACCGAAGGATTTTCCGAGCTTCCTCTGGAATCTGTACATCTGAGAGATCTGTCGGTGCTGCTTCCGGGGAAGCGACTTCAATCTGTGCTGTATCGGTCAGATGAGGAAACTAAACTGCCTCACCTTCCGGGATCGGCTCGTAGTGCCAACTCCCCATGTCAGGAATCTCCTCCGTGTCTGAATCAACATAGGGAGTGTTGGCGGCAGCAGATTCTGATGGGGCACTCGAGCGGGCAGCCGTAGATGCTGGAGCTGAAGTAGAACCGGAACCGGAGGCAGAATGGAGGTCGGTGCGAAGCCTTTTGGATGAAGCTTGCACCTCCCCCTCATGAGGACCCGGTGCCGAGTCATCAGGGTCATCATGCCTCCGTTTGGAAGGCTGAGCCTGAGACTGACACATGGCCTCCAGTTCCCGGATGCGCTGTTGGAGAAGCTCGATCTGGGCATCTCTATCTCTGACCTAGGCGGAGAGGCGGTCGTTCTGGGTGGTGTAGGAAGTGATCATCATCGAGTGTTCCACCTTAGTAACGTACCCCGGGATATCAGGCAGGTTGCCCGAAGTAGGAGGAGCAAGGCGGAGTACGTCTTCAGACTGACGAGGAATCGGTGCTTCGGTTGATGGGGCAGCTTCCGAGGGTTTGCCCTTCATTCGTCGTTTGAGCTCGTAAAGCTCCGCATCCCTGTCATCTCGAAGCTTTCGTGACGCCTCAAGATCCGCCAATCTCTTTCGCTCTGTCTCGGCCAAGGCTTTCTCCAGCGCCTCGACCCGTGCATCTCTCGCCCGGTTGGACGACTTTTAGGATGTCGTCCGAATTCGTCGGACCTTGAAGTCCCGTTGGTACTGGGGTAGTTTTAGGGATTCCACCCGAATCCGTCAGGCCTAGAAGCCCCGGTGTTGCGTGAGCGTCTTTAGAGACTTCGCTCGAGTCTGTCGGACCCGGTCCCGGTAGTACTATGCCCGGTGCCACTTGGGCTCCAGTTGTCGAGAAGAGTCCTATTGAGGTGCTCTCTCGGCCTGATGTCACCGCTGGTATGATGTTGACGGTGTCAGGGCTTCCGGCGGATCCTCGAAGGGCGTCATCTGACGCACCAACTCTCCCCGTTCCGGCGGAGTCCCGTGGGATCTCCGCGAGTGTCACTGCAGATCGTGGCCTAATGATGGAAGGGATCGTAAACGTCCCGGGAAGTGGCTCTACGACTCTACGTGCATCAAACGAAGTCGAGAGGTGGGGCAGATCCTCTCTTATCTCAACACCGGCAGACTCCGATTGAGTGGCCGGTGGAAGTTGTGCTACATCCCCGTGACTGACTGAAACGACCATCTGTTGAGAGATGGTCGAGTGGCTGGTTGAGGTGTGCAAGTGCGCTAGTTGGCTGCCAGCATCTTGACCAGACACCATAAGGTGCCCGGTCTCGGTTTGGGTAGCCTCTGTGTTGGTTTGACTCAGGGGTAGGGGAACTTCCGGTTCTAACCTAAGTGGCTCTTCTTCTCCGCCTGCCTCATGAATCTGAGCCCACGGCTCTCCTAACTGGACCTCTACATCTTCGGTCTCTTTTTCTCTCCTCTCTCTCTCTTCTTCCTCGCTATCTTCTCTTCCCCAGCCGGTAGCCACTTCGGCCTCACCTTCTTCCTCACGACCGACGGTCCGGTCATCTGAAGCAAGATCCTTAGCAAGAACGGGATCTCCGGAAATCCTGTCGTCGTTGAAGGAAGAGGTGGCTTCATCAACATCGATCACTTGGGCCTTCCTGCCCTTCGCCGGTTCTGATTCCTGGAACTCCGAGTCTGATCCGTAATCCACCATCTCTGAATCTGTGGCTTCGTCATCAGGCTCACGACGGTCCGAAGGAGTATGCTCGGAGGATTTGTGACCGTCGGAGTCATCGCCGGAGGGATCGCCTGCTTGAGTAGCAACGGCCGCCGCGTGTGGTGGTGAGGGCAAGTCTGCTTGTTCTTGTGGGGAAGCTTCCACTTCCTCACCAGTCTGTTCTGGTTGTTGTGGCGGTGATGGCGATCCGCGCTCTTCCGATGACGAGTGTACCGGGGACTGCTGGAGAATCCCGGTGTACTGCTTCACCCGGTAGCCACGCATGATGTCACGCTCGATGTCAACGTGACATGTCTCTTCGACATAAGTTTGCGTTCGAGCTCTACGGGCGCGGTTTCGGACCATCATCTGGTAGGCCTCGGCTCGCGACATGTGCGGTGTGGCGGACGTGCTAACAACTCTACCCACTTCACCCCTAACGGCCACACTTATCACTCCCGAGCCTGGAGCTCCCCCACTGGAGCTCTGGCCTGCCGTGCTAGAGGCACGGCTCCTACGAAGGACGGGTCGCGCGTCCGGGGTAGGGCTCCTCGGTTCTGAGGAGTCCGTGGACGCGTCTTCTAATCCTAAGGACGCTCGGTATAATCTAACACTCTCCGCCCTACGGTCCGCCATACCAAGCACATTATCAGGGATACGCATTTCTACCTGACCGGGTCGCAGAGTCCTTCGGTTCATCCTGCCGATCTGTTGGCTGTCGAAGCGCTGGTGGCCGAATCTACGTCTGACGGCCGGATGGTGATCCATGTGATCACGAATGATCAAGCTGAAGAACCGCATCCAAGGAATGGATGTGTGACGAGTTCTTGCGGGCCCTTGCCTGACGTCGGTGACTATATCCGCCCAAAGTTGTTGAGCAAAGTCGATCCGCCTTCCGTAGGCGACTGCATGAATGACGTGCCAGAACTGGGTGGAAGCACGGTCCACTCCGTGTGTCTTGGATGACAGTGTGCGGTTGAGAATGTTGAAGAAGGAGAACCAAATCGGAGGCAGCATCCCCTGAGTGATTTTGGAGATCCCGTTCGGTCTGTTGTTCCTAGTGAAGTGGACCCCAAGTGCGAGTATTTCGCTGAAGAGCTCGGGGCCGGTGACCAGTGGCTCGAACGGGGCCTCGGGAGTGGCGGCAGGCAGATGGAGGATTCGCCTCAGGTCCTCCACTGTGATAGTCAGCTCTGTGTGGTCAACACGACCCACGATGGTCTGCACGCCATCTCTAGTTTCCACGAGAGAGGTCCTCCAGAATTGCTGAAGGTAAAGAACGGGAATGTCAGCTGTGGACTGCATCGCATACGCCAGTGGATGCGCCCTATGTATCTCCAGAACCACCTCGTCCTGAACAGTGAAGTTTGTCAGGTCGACATACTCATTGTTCTGGTGGATTGGACGGATGTCAGTTGGATCAATGAGGGCTCGGTCAACAGCGTTGTTGACCGGGGAAGGAGGAGCAGGAGCATTCGATTGACGAGCCATTTCTGTCAAGCCACAATCATAAAACAAGTTAAGTGTTTTGAAAGATGTTACGTGAAAAAGACTATACCCTCGACTAGGCGCGAGTCGGAAAACCTCGAAAACCCAAAAATGAGTATTTCGTATTTTCCGAGTCGAAAAACGAGCAAACACACGACGGGGGGTTTTCCGATTCGGAAAAGGTGGTTTTTCGAATCGGAGAACTCACAACACTTAGAAACATTGAGCAACTTTTAAAGACAAGTTTTCCGATTCGGAAAACATGGTTTTCCGAATCGGGGAACTTCAACACTTAGAAAAATAAAACATGTATAACAGGTGGGTTTTCCGATTCGGAAAACATTGTTTTCCGATTCGGAAAAATGCACAACTTAGAAAATTTTTTTGGCAAAACTTGGCCTCACACGCGATTCGGAAAACCTCGGAAACCCATAAGGGTAATTCCATGTTTTCCGAATCGGAAAAGATAAGCTTGAAAAACGAGACACAAGTTGGATTCGGAAAACCTGATAATCCGAATCGGATTTATCTGGTTTTCCGAATCGGAAAACACTATGAATGCCCATCGTCTTTGGATTCGGAAAACATGAACATTCATGTTTTCCGATTCGGAAAACATGAATGTTCATGTTTTCCGATTCGGAAAACCGCGACGGTTCGTTTAGAAGCATAATGGGATCGATTTAACGTCCCGAAATCCCATTCCAAGAAGTTTGGGTTTCGGGTAAGTTTTGAAAACTTTAGGCTTCGATCCAGACCTTAAAACGATAAGATTAGACGTTATAACTGTATAAGGATTGATCGTTAACTTACCAGGAATCCGAAAACGTAAGCGATTTGACGATCGGAGCAAAAACGAGCAGATTTCGAAGACGAGCGCGAGGTGGTTATCGGGTGAGATTTCAGAGAGAAAAAGTGAAAATTTTGAATTCGTGAACAGTAAATCTTAAGATTCGGTATTTATATTTTTACCAAGATTACACTGTGTTTGGCTTGAAAAATACTGTTTGGCTCTCCTGATAGGTTCTCTTAACCCGACTTTCACCTATTGGCAAAAATCACCCCTGGACTTGAAGTTTCAAGAAACTTACAAACAAGTCCCTGAACTTGTAGTTTTAGAAAGTTTCAAAACAGACCCTGGACTACAAGTTTCACAAAAGTGCAAAACGAGTCCCTGAACTTTAAGGATCAGAAAGTGGCAAAGTTAGTCCCCGAACTTGTAAGTTCAAGACATGTACTCTACCGCCCCCTGAACTTTCAAGTTCACAAAAATTTACAAGTTCAACCCTCGACTCCCGAGAAAAGAGACTTACCTGGTACGTCTCAACTAGGTTTTGTGCGAGTTCTGATCTGAAGTAACCAGAAGTCGTCGTGGGGATCCACACCTACGAAATAAAGTATCAAATGGTATCCAAAGTGTTGTGGATCCGAGAACATTAGCAAACACAACAATAATCAACGTAAGACTTAGTACTCCCCCTCAATTCATGCAATCTCTCAAAGACTCCCCCTACACACATGCATACATAAAATGAACTCCCGACTCCCCGTAGACCTCAGGCAGGGAGGTCTAGCATTCCTAACTTGCATAGGAGAAAGAAGTGACGTTTCTCGTCAAACGGCTTTGTGAACAGATCAGCAAGCTGATAGTCACTCTCAACAAAGTAAAGTTCAACATTACCTTTCTCGACGTGGTCTTTGATGAAATGATATCGGGTGTCGATATGCTTCGTCCGAGAATGTTGAACCGGATTTGCCGTGATCTGAATTGCACTCCTGGAGTCGCAATAGATGGGAATTCGTTGCATGGTGTATCCGAAGTCGGCAAGTTGGGTTTTCATCCACAGAACTTGCGAGCAGCAGCAGGCGGCGGCAACATACTCTGCCTCCGCGGTGGATAAGGATACGCAATTCTGCTTCCGGGATGACCAACTCACTAGCTTGTCTCCGAGAAACTGGCAAGCACCAGATGTGCTTTTCCTGTTGAGCTTACAACCTGCATGGTGTGAGTCTGTATATGCAATTAGTTCAAAACCAGAATCCTTTGGATACCAAAGGCCAAAATCCGGTCTGCCCTTCAGATACCTAAGGATTCTTTTGACTGCAGACAGGTGTGAATCACGTGGATCACACTGAAAATGAGCGCAGACACCCATGGAGAAGACAATGTCTGGTCTACTAGCCGTGAGATATAGGAGAGAACCAATGATTGCCCGATAGGTCTTCTGGTCAACCGGTTTACCAGAAGTATCTGCATTTAGTTGAAAATTTCTGGGCATTGGTGTTGTCGCAGAGTTTGAACCACCGAAATCAAATCGTTTTAGAAGATCTTGAACATATTTGGCTTGATTTATAAAAATGCCATCAGGGCGTTGTCGAACTTGAAGTCCTAAAAAGAACGTCAACTCGCCCATCATGCTCATTTTGAATTGGGATTTCATGGTGTTCTCAAACTCTTGGCACATCTCAGGCTTCGTAGATGCAAAGATAATATCATCCACGTATATCTGGACTATAATTAAGTCTTTACCTGATCTCTTAAGAAACAAAGTGGGATCGATTGTACCTTTCTTGTAGCCAACTCCTAGTAAGTAATCAGTGAGAGTTTCGTACCATGCCCTAGGAGCTTGCTTGAGACCGTAGAGCGCCTTGTCCAACACGTACACGTGGTCTGGAAATCTGGGATCGACGAATCCTTTCGGTTGTTCGACGTACACCTCTTCTTGAAGAACTCCATTCAAGAAGGCACACTTGACGTCCATTTGATACACCGTCATGTTCTTGTGTCCGGCATATGCAAGGAAGATCTGAATTGCTTCGATCCGAGCTACTGTAACTGTTGGCATTATGTGCATAAGTTGACAAACCATTTGATCGCACATCCAACGTTATAAGACACTTGAGGGTCACACCTGTGAGGACCTATAATTCGGATAGTAAAATAACCCCAGTTTGGAGAGTATAGTTTTATAATAGCGAATTATAAAACTGTTGGGTGTTTTCTGTATAAACCCCAAAGTGAAAGGTTTCTGATAATTAATTACAGTTATATATTTATTAGTTAAATAAATATATATAAAGTTAATTAATTAGTTTATAATTATCTAGATAATTATTATATGGAAATATAATAATAGTGAAATATTCTTTCTTGGAGAGAAAGAAAGAATAAGATAATTATGGAAATTATTCTTTCTTAGAGAAAAAGAAAAGAATAAAGGCTATCTGATACATGGAAGGTTTTCCATATAAATAAGATATGCTGGGATATCAGATTAATTAATTCAATCAATTAATTCTGAAAGAAACCTCTCTCCTCTCTCTCTCTCTCTCTTCGTCGATCCACACAAACCCGAAACCAGTTTCGGTTTCTTGTTTTGATTGGTCGTATTCTTCGCGTACCGTTTGTTCATGGAGTGTTCCGGGGTTAGATCCAGCTAGAGGGAATTCCGTTTGGTCGTTTACGGGTGGATCTATCTCAAGCAATCCAGGTAATAACCCTAAACCTACATATTAACTGTAAATAAGATAAACAAATAAGATCTGTGATGTTTTCGGGATTTTAATCATTATTGCTTCCGCTTAATCAAAACCAGTTAGGTTTGATTGTTAAACCTGTTTGGAACAGTTTGTTTCATGTGGTTTAGTCTTGTATCTTAATCCAGTTAGGTTTGAGATCACAGTTGTTCTCGTGTCAGTTTGATACGAGGATTTCACAAAATCCCAACAGTGGTATCAGAGCCACAGTTTTACTTGTTTATTTTAGTCATTATTAGATCCGTTAAATTGTTTCTTGTGAATAAAGTTTGGATTTAATCTTTATCAGTTTGGTAAGGATTTAATCAGTTTGATAATTATCAGTTTTGAATTAAACACAATCTTTATCAGTTTGGTAAAGATTTGATTTTATTTGGTTTAATCTTTATCAGTTTGGTAAAGATTTGATTATCTTTATCAGTTTGGTAAAGATTTTTTGGGTAATTATCAGTTTTTCAATAAAAACTAAAACTTTATCAGTTAGATAAAGGTTTAATCTTTATCAGTTAGATAAAAGGTTTAATCTTTATCTGTTGTAAAAATTTTATTTTTTATCAGTTCTCGTTTATCGTTTATCTCGTTAAAACTAAAAATACGAAATCACACACGGTAACGAGATCGGTGGCGGAACGGTGGAAAACCGCAACCGTCCCACCGATCGCTAGTTAGACCACCACGGCGGCGGCTCGGCGGCAGCGACCGACCGGACCGCCAGGCGGCGGCCGAACCGCACTCCAGCGGTGGCCGGACCCGCACGACACCAAGCCGTGGCCGAACCACCAGCGTGGTGGTGACCGAGAACGGCGGCGGTAAGAAACCGTGTACCGCAGTGGGCCGTGGCCTAATCGGCTGTGGCCGGATCACCGAAGCCGAACCATCGGCGTAGCGGTGGCTGGCGGTTTACGTTGGTGGCGATTCGCGGTGGTGGCCAATGAGCCGAACCGCAATTAGCGGTGGTGTTGCGACGGCTGTAACGTGGTGGTGGCGGCGGCTGTGACCGTCGTCGCCGGACAAACCACAAACCACCAAGCCGTCCGCCGGCTGCCTTGCGGCCTCGCCAGGCGGCGGCGGTGGCTGTTTTGGTATCGCGATCGCAAGCCACACCACCACCCGGTGGTGGTGGCGTTTGTTATGGATGAAGCCGTAGGGCACGGCGGCGATGGCAGTTTTGACCGCTGTTGTCGTCGATCGGCCTAGTGGCGGCGGTGGTGACCTTGGTTGCCGCTACCGTCGTCGATGGTGTTTTAGGGGCGGACCAAAACCGCGCTTAGCGGCGGCCGTGTGGTGGTTATTCGATCGCCGGATCACGACGTTGGCCGTGGTCGATGTAACGACTTTTTCGATCAATCACGAGTCGTGTTTTGGGTTTTTCGTTTTATTGGGCCTAACTTGAACCGAGGCCCAAAAACCTAAAAATTTTGGACCCAGTTTGAGGCCCAAAAAGGGTTTAATGGTTTTAGGTTTTTATCCAAATTAATTTATTTAATCTTATAAAATTATTTTAAGATTTTATTAAACATGTGTTTATCAAACCAGTTGTTTGACTCAGTTTTGGTCAAATGGGCCAGGTGCCATGTTTGACCAGTTGGTCAAACCACGACACAGTTTTTAAGCCAGTGTCTATAATTCCGAACAGTTGGTTCGGAATGTCCGGTTTGATATGTTTTGGATAAAAAAACAAATATTTTAGAAAATTGGTTTTATATAATAGAACTATAGTAAAACCGATTTCAGATTAAAATATTAGTTACGATTTGTAAAACAGTTTGTTTTATAAATCAGTTAAAACCATGTTTTACGATAAACAGAACGAGATATTATTTAACGGATCTAGGATTGTTTTATGTTTTATATGTTGCTTGCTTATTTGCTTTATATATATGCATAAATTATACCTGTTTGTGTATATTACTTGTGTCTGAAATAGAATTTGCCAACTTAGCCCATTGTTTTATTCTTAAAAGGGCCTGCATAATTTTACAACTCCATTATAATATGAATGACCTTAAGTATAATATTTTTCTTTTTCAAAAATTCCACCGAGAGGTGATAAGGCCAGTGGGAGCTACTAGAAATTTTTTGAAAAATTAGTTAGGTCATTTTGGCAAATCTATAATTAGATGTTTTTAACTGCGTAGTTGTTAATATTTTAACTGCGTGAATATGTTTGCTCATGATTAGTTGATAATTATTGCATGCTTAGCTTTTATCAAACGTTTTAAAAATTTAGAGAGAGTTTTAAAACTATTTAATCATGAGATATATTAGGTTTTTATAATTAAATTTACCAAGTTTTTCCAAACCATTTTCAAACGGTAGATTTTATTTTAAAACCTTATGTTTATAAGATTGTTTTCTTATAAAGGCATGTTGACAAAACAGTTAGTTTTGGTCAGCAAGAGGGCTTTCAAAAAACAGTTAGTTTTTGGTTAGCAGTTATGCTGTTAAAACAGTTAGTTTTAATTAGCAAGTGCTTTTAAAACAGTTAGTTTTAAATAACGTCTATGTTTAATTAACAGTTAGTTATTAAACATTGGTTGCCTTTTAAAACAGTCAGTTTTAAAATTGCAAAGTTTTCTAAAAATACTGGAAAATAAAAAGGTTTCTCAAAACTTAGTTATAAACCCCGAAAATCATAGATCAGTAGTGCAACCCACTTGGGACACCTAACGGCGTAAGGTACGCGGGCGTTGGAAGTGAGCAGGCCTTGGGCGTCCGCGTTCAAACCCCAAGCTGAAAGGGGTGTGATAAGTACACCAGTCCCAAATGGTGTGATCTATTTTGGTTTTGTAACAATTCACCGTGTCGTATCGGGCCAAAATGCACTGAGGGACTAAAACATGTACGGTTTTATCCGATGTCCCGAAAAGATCTAGGAGTCATGTCAGTTAGATGTGATTGGTATAAGTCCTTACCTACCGAAATAGTACGGGCCTGGTGTGACGTGAGCAAGCCGTACATCAGGCCGTATGAATTAAGGATCCTAGCCCAATATTTATCATTTAAGGGTTTATTGATATTTGTTGGGAGTCTATTCACAGTTACTAAAGCCAAATGTTTTATATGTGTAGATGGCAAACACTGTAACCAACACTAATAACCTGTCTCTTCGCTCCATTCTTGAAAAGGACAAGCTCACTGGAGCTAAGTTCCTCGACTGGGAGGGCAATCTGATGATTGTGCTCAAGCACGAGAGGAAGTGGTATGTCCTTGAAGAGCCTCTAGGTGAAGCCCCTCCAGCAAATGCTACTGCCAATGTGAGAAATGCTTATAGAAAGCATTCTGATGATTTGCTGGACGTTGGCTGTCTCATGCTTGCGACTATGAGCCCAGATCTGCAAACAGGGCTCATGAACACGAATGCCTATGACATGATCCGCCAGTTGAGGGACATGTTCCAGACGCAAGCACACACAGAGCGTTATGATGCCACCAGGGCATTCAACGCGTGCAAGATGGCCAAGGGGACCTCGGTCAGTGATCACGTCATGAAAATGAAGAAGCATATTGATCACCTAGAGAGGCTAGGTCACCCAGTTCCGTTGCAGTTAGCAACGGATACGATACTCAACTCACTGTCTGAAGATTACAAGCAGTTTGTAATTAACTATAATATGAATAACATGGAAAAGACAATTGCAGAGTTGCATTCCATGTTGAAAACTGTTGAGTTGAGTATGGGGACCGGGACCAAGACCAAGGATGTGCTCATGGTCGGAGATGGTGGAGCAAAGAGGAAGCGTAGGCATGGAAACACCAGTAAGGGCAAAAGGCAGTCTCAGGCAAGCCAGAGTGTGACCAAGGTCGAGAACAATGACGAATGCAAGGGCAAGGGCAAGAAAGTGAAGCCTAACAAAGCCAGGACCGAGAATAGGTGTTTCATATGCCATGAACTTGGTCATTGGAGGCATAACTGTCCTAAGCGTCACAAAGCAGGCAATAACGCCTCAGGTATTTGTGATTGCTTTAGTTTATCACTTTCACTTGTTAGTTTACAAGTATGTTGACACCTAGTGCAAACATTCTAATTGCAGGTGGTCAGAAGTGAGGAGCCCAGGATTGCGAGGATCTACATGCTAGTTTATCATTAGATATTTATCAAGACAATTTTAAATTTATATTTGTGGTTGTAAAACAATTTTAATGGTTGTGATCTTTTGGATATTTATGGTTTATTAAATTGTTTTTAAAATTTTAAAATTATTGTCTTGATTTAATATCTTGTGCATGATGATGTTGTTGAATCTGTTTAAAGTCGAGATTGACTTGATTCAAATAAGTAGATCCTAGATGTCATCTATTACACTAACAGAATTACTTCAATGTTTTAATTAATTGATTAGAAGTAATAGTTATATGAAAACTATCAAAAACACACGAAGTACTATTATTTTAGGAATGTGTTTTTGAGAATAAAACATACATGAGTAAAAGGATTATAAATTTTTCAGACTTAATTACTCATATGTTTTGGAAAGAATTTAGGATGTTATCTCAGACGATGTTGATAACATCAGTATTTATAAAACTAGAAAATTCCAAGTCTTGGAATTGGGATTTAATAAAATCCAGTTAAGTTTTGTAAATGTTAAATTCTAGTGTCACTTAAAATAGAATTGACTAGGAAGTCAAATTTTGACTAAAGTCAATAGTTGATTTTAAGTAATGGTCAGTTTTCATATAGGTTAGTGGGAGCCTAGTTTATTCTATATCCAGTTCCGTGATAAAGAATAAAAGATATATATAAGTGTATATGTCTGTATGTATTAATTATTGATTTAATATATCTTGGAATTATAATCCAGGTAGGATATAAATTCATAAGATATAAGATCTACCTTTTAGTTAAGAAGGATAGATAAATAGTTTCATATGATAAGACAGTATAAAGTCATAATTGACTTTGAGATGATCAATAATTAAATAGTGTTGGAATGAACTAAAGATATTAAATATCTTTTTTGACTCCAAAGTGTTATAAAACACTAGAGTAAATTTCCTGGATTTACCAGACTTGGTAAATGGAAATTTTGTTAGATTTCAGGTCGAAATCATGTATCTACACAGCAACTAAGGGAAGTTGCAGTTTGATGTTTCATATTCAAGGAAACCAGGAGTTTTTCCAGTATCTCCAGGTTCAGGAAATATGGTAAAAGTCTAATTTTGTTTTAAGGGTGTTTGCAAGAACAAAATTAGCATAATCAAGTATGAAGTATCAGTGGATACTAAACTTGTATTATTTTGGTTATTTCTTTGACTAGTATGGTAAACACTAATCAAAGGGTTTAAACTGAAGAAGGGTGATACTTCGTTTAAATCAGTATTTAGTATACGTTGAGTAGACACCATAAAAGTAACTTAGAAATGCTATTAATTTCGTTCTTATTACAGAGTGGAATATGGAGGACTAAACGAAATTAGTTTCTTTGTCTCTTTTATACTTAGCATGTTTTTGATCCGGGAATAAAAACTAGTTTCATTTTTTATTTGAAATTATCCGTGACACTTCAAGGTGGGAACCTGATAGGGCTATAAAGTCATCGTGGAGTTTTTGGGTGGTTATTGAATAACAGCTACAAGTGATGTAGACCAAAAACTACACAGATATTCGATAGAGCAGCGAATATCGGATGTGATCCGCCGGTTGAGATTACTCCATGGATTTAGTCATGAGTAAGACTCCCAGAGGTTGTCCTTAGCACCTGAGCTATTTGGTTTGGCATTACGAGGACTGTTGGATACTTAGTACGTTCTAACATCACGCCGTAACAGGGTGGTCATACGGGGCGTAACTAGATTCAGCGGAAGCCGTGGTAACAGATGCAGATATGCGAGATGGGATTTGCACCTCTTCTATGAAGAGAGATATTTCCGGGCCCCTTGACTGACTGAAAAGACTGATGAAGTGCATGGCCATGCCCAAACGACCTGATTTGTTCTTTGTCGTTACCAATCAGTAGAGGTCGGATAGTCGAGAAACATAATCTTTGAGTATTCAGAGTTGACTGTATCCATGCTCATACTCAAAATTGAAATATCGTGATGCAAAAGGAAAAGCCTAGTTATACCCGATTTGTGGACAGTTTGTTCATAAATGTTGTTTCCTTTTAGGATCGTTTTATCACCTACCTGGGTATAAGGGTGCTTATAACCTGGTTAGCCTAAGTGCCTGTCTAGGGGCCTCCTTAGGTCCGTGTCATCAATCTGGTATTGCCAACTTGCACAAGTGGGAGTCTGTTGGCATTATGTGCATAAGTTGACAAACCATTTGATCGCACATCCAACGTTATAAGACACTTGAGGGTCACACCTGTGAGGACCTATAATTCGGATAGTAAAATAACCCCAGTTTGGAGAGTTTAGTTTTATAATAGCGAATTATAAAACTGTTGGGTGTTTTCTGTATAAACCCCAAAGTGAAAGGTTTCTGATAATTAATTACAGTTATATATTTATTAGTTAAATAAATATATATAAAGTTAATTAATTAGTTTATAGTTATCTAGATAATTATTATATGGAAATATAATAATAGTGAAATATTCTTTCTTGGAGAGAAAGAAAGAATAAGATAATTATGGAAATTATTCTTTCTTAGAGAAAAAGAAAAGAATAAAGGCTATCTGATACATGGAAGGTTTTCCATATAAATAAGATATGCTGGGATATCAGATTAATTAATTCAATCAATTAATTCTGAAAGAAACCTCTCTCCTCTCTCTCTCTCTTCGTCGATCCACACAAACCCGAAACCAGTTTCGGTTTCTTGTTTTGATTGATCGTGTTCTTCGCGTACCGTTTGTTCGTGGAGTGTTCCGGGTTTAGATCCAGCTAGAGGGAATTCCGTTTGGTCGTTTACGGGTGGATCTATCTCAAGCAATCCAGGTAATAACCCTAAACCTACATATTAACTGTAAATAAGATAAACAAATAAGATCTGTGATGTTTTCGGGATTTTAATCATTATTGCTTCCGCTTAATCAAAACCAGTTAGGTTTGATTGTTAAACCTGTTTGGAACAGTTTGTTTCATGTGGTTTAGTCGTGTATCTTAATCCAGTTAGGTTTGAGATCACAGTTGTTCTCGTGTCAGTTTGATACGAGGATTTCACAAAATCCCAACAGTAACACCCCGCTAAAGCGGAAACACGAGGTGTGACAGCGAAGATTTCAATGCGATAGGAGATAAATAACATCATTCATTCATACCAAAATAAATAAAGTTTACAATGTATTACAACCAACCATAAATTAAGGTTTACAGACTTAACAAAAAGAACATTGTCTTGATTGGTGGTTACAATTGCCCAAAATTAAACTTTATCATTCACCTTCGGATTTCCTGAAAAGCATGTTAAAACAAGTGTCAACTACGAAGTTGGTGAGTTCACAGGTTTTCATATGCACAAAACAGTTTAAATGCAACAAATTTTTAGTGAACCTTTTTATTCACTCAATTTTTCATAAACCAGTTATAGTGAACCTTTTGTTCACTACCGATACTAGCCTGAACATTAGTGAACGTTTTTGCTCACTCCATTTCTAGCTTAGTATCAAAATGTGAGTAAATTTCCCGGGTTAAGTTAATCGCATGATATTTATTCTTTGAGCCACTACTAAACCTAAAACCAATTTGCCCTAACGATCTACCTCAGAGGTGGTAGCGAACCATATGTGTAGAGCATTTTCGCGAACTACCTCAGCGGTGGGACTAAAACCCCACATGTGTAGACGCTGCACTACCTCAGCGGTGGGACTAAATCCCACATGTGTAGTACCACATATGATTACGTGCACCCTATACTCGTCAGTAAACAAAGGGTGGGTCCACTCTACCAAATAGCGCTATCCACAATAACCATTGGCTCGAAACGAGTTAATAGTAGTGTATTCAACATGGGACTTTTACTCAATATATCATGTCTCATAACATATCAAATTTAGCTCACAACACATTTCATTTCGCAACATTTTCAAAATTATTCACAATCATTTGTAAGCATGCTTTTCACCCCAAAACACGTAAAAACGGTAAAAAGTGGGGCTGTGAATACTCACCTTGAGTAGCTTTGCGTTTATGGCAATCGGTAGTGCATGAATAATCCCAACTCCAAATCTACTTATGCCCTATAACATACGTATTTGACGTAAGTCTAAATTCAACGGTCCATATCTAGCAAGTCAATACCGATATCCTATTATAATGCCTTTACTTAATTTTATTAAGTGCAACTTAGTATAAAATAGCCTTTTGTTACTTTAAAATATTATCCAAACACATGGGAATTCTTAAAGTTTGCAAAATAACATTTTTGAAAAAAAGTCAGATTCTGGCAGATTTGTCTTATTGCAAAAGTGTCACCTTTAAGCCTAGTTCCAAAGGGAGATATGTTGCCAAACTTTTACCTACTGATATTGGGGATATTAACATCATTCCCTCGAAATTTCATGATTTTTGAAGGTGTCTAACATATTATAAAAATTCTTGAAAAATCAGTGTGCATGCATCAATCTTGAAAAGACAAGTCTGTGGAGTTTGTGTCATAGAGATCTCATTACTATTCCAAAATTTGAATTTCAAAAGGGATTTTAAATTTAATTCAAATATCTAACAAATGAAACATGTTTCACACGATTTGGATGATTTTTTAATGAGATATGACCTCATGAACTCAAGCATGTGAATCTGCCATCATTGGGCAGATTGCACTCCGAATTTCATTTCATTGGTTGCACATTCAAAACTCCACAAAATCATGTGATTCCAGATTCTTTAGAAAGCCATCTCACTGAACTTGAACTTAGAACCAAGAATCATGCATTTTAGTTAAGTTATCAAGAAGATATGCATGCATGAAGTTGATACAAATTTCTTACTAGAAGCTGATGAACAACAAAAAGTTTCAACATGGTTGAGGGCTCAAAACATGGAATTTTTTAGTGATTCCAGTGGGGTTTGAACCCTAACACATAAAATATTGTACCATAAAATTTCCAGAAGAGAATGAATCCAAAAACACCCTTTTTGGGTCGTACAAACAACATGCAACAATTCTGTCAGCAACATCCAGATTCCAAAACCCTTTTTATTCACCAATATCACATAAAATCACCAAGGTTTGGGGTTTTCTTGAATAATAAACTAAAACCCCTAACTTATATCAAATGAGTAGATGAAATACATTTGGATATCATCAAAGCACATGCATGAACTAATAGATAAGTTCAGCCCCAAAAAGAGTAACAAAAACATCAAAACATATGATTTTTACTTCAAATCTTGTGTTTATAAGGAGAAGTCATAGAATTTCACCATCTTTGAATGTTTTCTCACATTTCTATGGTTCATTCTCATCCTCAAACATCAAGAATGATATTCAATCATCAAAGAGGATTTAGACCTCAAAAAGATTATGAAAAAGCTCCAAAAAGTGCTAGAAATCGAATCTAAAACATACAATCTATTCTTACCTTTGATAATACAACTATTAGAGCTTCAAATTCTTGTTTGAATCTCTCAAAAACTCAGATTTTTGAAGGTTATTTGGCTGATTTTTCTTGAAGTTTTAGAGAGAGAAGTGAAGAGAGAAAGAGAGATTAGAGAGAGAAAGGATTTTGAAAAATGAATGATGAAAATGAGTTGGGAAGTGAGTAAATCATTTTGTTTATTTTGAAAAGAGAGAGATGATAGGTGGAGGGGGTGGTGGCCAGCCATGGTGGGGCCCACCCACCTCTTTATTCCTTTTTTTTTTTTAAATAAGCTAGGTTTTATACTGATAAATGTAAACGCAGTGTCGGTTCGCAACAATTTTTCGACAAAACCGACTTTTTCGAAGGTGAATTTGGATTATTTGAAACAGTTTACTTTTATTTTTAATAAAGTAACATATTTTATATAAATTGACTTTAAATTTGGCATTATCAGGTTTTCGGGTGACTTTGGGCCGGTACGGGCTTTTTCGGGCAGTTTTCGGGATTTTTAGGTTTTTGCCTAAATTTTTCACGCAAACTAACCTAATTTCTTCTAATAACTTAAATGACTAAATTTTTACCTACGGAAACGCTACTGAGTGATTTAACGAGTAGCTAACCTGAAGGTCAAAACTGTCAGTTGTCACATTTACCCCCTGTTGAAAGAAATTTCGTCCCGAAATTTACTATTTGCCATAACCAGGAGGTTCTTTTGTAAACAGGTGAGGGTACTTGCTCTTCATAAAATCTTCTCGTTCTCAGGTAAACTCCGGTCCATACTTTGAGTTCCAACGGACCTTGACAACTGGTATCTTACTACGCCTCAACTGCTTGACTTCTTGGTCAAGAATTTCATTTGGTTCCTCTGTAATGCGTAGCTGCTCATTAATTTGAACTTCCTCTAATGGTAGAACCACTGTTTCCATGGACAAACTTTTCTTCAGATTCGAAACATGGAAGGTATCATGGAGGGCACTGAGTTCCAAAGGTAAATCCAATTTGTATGCAACTAGTCTGACTCGCTCTTGTATCTCAAATGGTCCAATGATTCCAGGACTCAGTTTTCCTTTCTTTCCAACCCTAGTAATCCTTTACATGGTAATACTTTCAAAAGTATCTTGTCAATAACTTGAAATTCCAAAGGCTTCCTGCGATTATCCGCATAATTCTTATAATGATCCCTGGCTGCTTTTCAGCCTTTGCTGCATTGTTTAAAATTTTGTCCATCGTTTCTTGAGCGATATCGGGCCTAGTTAGTTGTCGTTCTCCAACCTTTAACAAACTAAGTTGTGATCTGCATTTACGTCCATAAAGAGCTTCGTATGGAGCGCACTGAATGTTGGTATGGTAACTGTTATTGTAGGAGAATTCATTCAATGGTAGATGATTGTGCCAACTTCCTCCGAATTCCATTACGCAGGCACACAACATGTCCTCCAGCGTTTGTATGGTTCCCTCTATCTGACCATCCGTTTGAGGTTGGTATAAGGTGCTTAGATCTAACCTTGTGCCCATCGCTTTGTTTAATGATAGCCAGAAGCGTGAAATAAAGCGACTATCTTTGTCTGAAATAATTGAAACAGGTAATCCATGGCGCATAACGATTTTGTTCACGTAGAGTTGCGCAAGTCTGTCTATACTGAAGTCCTCTTGAATTGGTAAAAAGAGAGCGCCAATTTCGTAAGGCGATCCCCAACTACCCATAATGAGTCATGACCCTTCTTGGTTTTGGGCAATTTGATCACAAAATCCACTGATATCTGCTCCCACTTTCATTCTGGAATCTTCGGCTGTTGCAGGAGTCTGGATGGCTTCTAGTGTTCTGCCTTGATCCTGGCACAAGTCAAGCATTTACTCACATACAAAGCTATATCCTTTTTCATCCCAGGCCACCATTAGTGCTCTTTTAGTCCTTTGTACATCTTGTCAGATACTGGGTGTATCGAGTATTTCGTCAGATGAGCTTCATCCATCATCGTTGACCTTAACTGATCGAGCTTTGGTGTCCACATCTTGTCCTTAAAATAACGTACTCCATTAGCTTTCACCTCAAACTCCTTTTCTATCTGGTGAAGAGTTTCTTTCTTCAGGTTTTCTATTTTCAATGCTTCTTCTTGAGCTTCAAGCATTTAATTTTTCAAACTCGCCTGCACTACCATTCCCATGGCTCGTGCTCTTGAAGGTTTCACCTTTTCTTTCCTGCTCAGTGCATCAGCTACCACATTTGCCTTTCCTGGGTGATACTTTATCTCACACTCGTAGTCATTGAGTAACTCGACCCATCTCCTTTACCTCGAGTTCAACATCTTCTGATCGAGGGTGTGCTGAAGGCTCTTGTGATCTGTGAAGATTGTGCACTTTGTACCATAAAGGTAATGACTCCAGATCCTAAGTGCAAACGCCACAGCTCCTAGCTCTAGATCGTGTGTGGTGTAATTCTTTTCACGAACCTTTAACTGCCTCGACGCATAAGCAATGACCTTCTTACTTTGCATTATCACACATCCTAAGCCTTGGTGCGAAGCATCGCAGTACACCACGAAGTTATCCGTTCCTTCGGGTAATGCCAAAACGGGTGCATTGCACAACTTATGCTTAAGTAATCGAAACGCTTCCTCTTGTTTTTTTTCCCCAAATGAACTTCTTGTCTTTCTGCGTTAACATCATCAAAGGTTGCGCAATCTTGGAGAAATTAGCGATGAATCGCCGATAATAGCCTCCCAAACCAAGAAATTGTCGAATTTCTGTTGGTGTCTTCGGAGCTTCCCATTTCTTTATGGCCTCTATCTTTGCGGGGTCGACATGGATTCCTTATCAAGCATCTCTTGAAGATGATTCGACAATTCTTGCATTTTTTATGGCGCCAGACTAGACGGTGACCTTGTTACAGGGGCCGCTCCTGAGACTAGATCGATATGGAACTCCACCTGCCTATGCAGAGGTAGTCCGGGTAACTCCTCCGGGAACACTGCTAGATAATCTCTTACAATTGGAAACTCCTGAATTCGTTTCTCTTTTACTTCCTTATCTACAATGGGTGCTAAATATGCAACGCTCTCCTTCCTTAAATGACTCCGCATTTTTATCCCTATCAATATGCTAGATCTTGGTGAACCGCTTTAGTTCCAATTGCGAATGCCCTTCCTTGAGCCTTGCATCCTTAATCTCTTTGATTGGCTTGTGTTACTCTGTTCCTCCTCGTGGTGTTGATCATGCCGCTTTTCAGCATGAGACACCTATCTCTAAAGTGGTTTGGGGTTCCACTCTCTTAGCCCTATTTCCGGTCCTTCTGACCTTCCTTTCCTTTCTGTAGTATCGAGCAAAATGTCATGCTGGTTTACATTTGGTACCCAAAATACAAGCTCATAGGTGGTTCCAGTTGTATCTAGTACATTTTGGAGGGTTGTCCAATTACCTTCCTCACTCTTGGGTCTTTGCTCCAAAATTTCTGACTACTTTTCAACTTTTGATTAAATTAACACGAGTCGTTTCCTCTGACTGGTGCTCAAATTTTTTGTGTTACCATATTTCCATTCGATGGGTACTATGACTTCCTTATTTCTTCTATTTGCGACAAGGTCGGTAGTAACTTGAGTGACTCATGTAGGTACGACTTCCTGGACTTGTTGGGCTATCAGTTGAGCAATGTTGATCGATTAATTTTCACGGTTCACTTTCTAGCTACGTGTGTTTCTTCTGGAAAATACGGTTCTAAATCGTTTGTTAATGTATGTTTGATTAAAAGTTGTCTCTAATGAATGTTCGAAAATATTTGTATTTTATTTATGATAATTTATTTAAAATAAACTCGCTAAGAACGTCCTTGTGATTTAATAAAAATTAATTTCGTAAAAGTTTAACACATATCTGAAGGGTAGAAATTTGATACTAATGCATCCTTAAAATATCTTACTTGCCCATACTGAGGTTTAAATGGAACAACCAAAAATTGCATTTTTGAAATTCTTTCAAATTCATGAGAGTTACATTCGAAAGGATCAACTTTGCCAACGGTATCACCACAACTTGCCAGCACAAGTCAACTCTCCTAGTCGTCCTTCTTGCCGTCATAACATTCTCTACAACATTGGTGGTACATTCCTCCAAGAGATGTACCAAGTTTGTCAACTTAATTATGGCCTGATTCTATCTCGATGCCCTGCTTCGACTATTTGGCAGCCCATCGGTGAGTGCTCGGATTGTTCAAGCCTCTCCTAGTGTCATACTAGTAATATAACCGATCAATATCCCCGAAAGGATGTAAAATAATCTTGCATTATCTAGCTGAGTTATCGCCAGTCCACTCCGAATGGTTGCCGCAGCTCTCTTCTGAGTTGTCTCATATGAGGCGTTGGGAGGTTCGGGTTAGGCATAGGAATAACTGGTGTACTTTGAGATAAGACAGTTGTTGGGGGTAATCGGAGGTGGATCGATTGAAATGTCTTCGCTTGTTATTCCAATGTCAGAATCGTAATGCCTAGACGGGTCTTTCTTCGAAGTCTAAGTAATAGTGTTCGGCATAGTGATTGTAGTGTCCGCATAACTTATTAACGCGCCTTCAAACTACTAGTGACATCCTAAGCGCTAACGCAGGAGTGTTCAACAGTGGCGTTACTTTTCTTAAACGCGTAAGTGCTATAGTAAATCTCAACATCATGATATGCTAATTAACGTGAACTCACACACTTTATGCTTTTCAGGAGGTTTTTGGAAGGTTCCAATTCTACTAGCCGTATGATTAGTTCATAAGTCTTATCCTACTTATATCATGGCTAGGCGTAGGTGATCAGGCTCCGCCTATCTATGATATATCAGAATAGCACCTATCCTAATCATACTAGTATTTAAATTCTCCTATACTCGAAATCCATAATTAAAAGTTTTAACTTATCTTAGAAAAAGGTTGGTTATAGTACTTGGTTTTTATGAAAAACCGATGTTCTCTATAACCTATGGCTCTGATACCAAATCTGTAACACCCCGCTAAAGCGGAAACACGAGGTGTGACAGCTAAGATTTCAATGCGATAGGAGATAAATAACATCATTCATTCATACCAAAATAAATAAAGTTTACAATGTATTACAACCAACCATAAATTAAGGTTTACAGACTTAACGAAAAAAACATTATCATTCACCTTCGGATTTCCTGAAAAGCATTGTCTTGATTGGTGGTTACAATTGCCCAAAATTAAACTTTATCATTCACCTTCGGATTTCCTGAAAAGCATGTTAAAACAAGTGTCAACTACGAGAGTTGGTGAGTTCACAGGTTTTCATATGCACAAAACAGTTTAAATGCAACAAATTTTTAGTGAACCTTTTTATTCACTCAATTTTTCATAAACCAGTTATAGTGAACCTTTTGTTCACTACCGATACTAGCCTGAACATTAGTGAACGTTTTTGCTCACTCCATTTCTAGCTTAGTATCAAAATGTGAGTAAATTTCCCGGGTTAAGTTAATCGCATGATATTTATTCTTTGAGCCACTACTAAACCTAAAACCAATTTGCCCTAACGATCTACCTCAGAGGTGGTAGCGAACCACATGTGTAGAGCGTTTTCGCGAACTACCTCAACGGTGGGACTAAAACCCCACATGTGTAGACGCTGCACTACCTCAGCGGTGGGACTAAATCCCACATGCGTAGTACCACATATGATTACGTGCACCCTATACTCGTCAGTAAACAAAGGGTGGGTCCACTCTACCAAATAGCGCTATCCACAATAACCATTGGCTCGAAACGAGTTAATAGTAGTGTATTCAACATGAGACTTTTACTCAATATATCATGTCTCATAACATATCAAATTTAGCTCACAACACATTTCATTTCGCAACATTTTCAAAATTATTCACAATCATTTGTAAGCATGCTTTTCACCCCAAAACACGTAAAAACGGTAAAAAGTGGGGCTGTGAATACTCACCTTGAGTAGCTTTGCGTTTATGGCAATCGGTAGTGCATGAATAATCCCAACTCCAAATCTACTTATGCCCTATAACATACGTATTTGACGTAAGTCTAAATTCAACGGTCCATATCTAGCAAGTCAATACCGATATCCTATTATAATGCCTTTACTTAATTTTATTAAGTGCAACTTAGTATAAAATAGCCTTTTGTTACTTTAAAATATTATCCAAACACATGGGAATTCTTAAAGTTTGCAAAATAACATTTTTGAAAAAAAGTCAGATTCTGGCAGATTTGTCTTATTGCAAAAGTGTCACCTTTAAGCCTAGTTCCAAAGGGAGATATGTTGCCAAAATTTTAGCTACTGATATTGGGGATATTAACATCATTCCCTCCAAATTTCATGATTTTTGAAGGTGTCTAACATATTTTAAAAATTCTTGAAAAATCAGTGTGCATGCATCAATCTTGAAAAGACAAGTCTGTGGAGATTGTGTCATAGAGATCTCATTACTATTCCAAAATTTGAATTTCAAAAGGGATATTAAAGTTAATTCAAATATCTAACAAATGAAACTTTTTTCACACGATTTGGATGATTTTTGAATGAGATATGACCTCATGAACTCAAGCATGTGAATCTGCCATCATTGGGCAGATTGCACTCCGAATTTCATTTCATTGGTTGCACATTCAAAACTCCACCAAATCATGTGATTCCAGATTATTTAGAAAGCCATCTCACTGAACTTGAACTTAGAACCAAGAATCATGCATTTTAGTTAAGTTATCAAGAAGATATGCATGCATGAAGTTGATACAAATTTCTGACTAGAAGCTGATGAACAACAAAAAGTTTCAACATGGTTGAGGGCTCAAAACATGGAATTTTTGAGTGATTCAAGTGGGGTTTGAACCCTAACACATAAAATATTGTACCATAAAATTTACAGAAGAGAATGAATCCAAAAACACCCTTTTTGGGTCGTACAAACAACATGCAACAATTCTGTCAGCAACATCCAGATTCCAAAACCCTTTTTATTCACCAATATCACATAAAATCACCAAGGTTTGGGGTTTTCTTGAATAATAAACTAAAACCCCTAACTTATATCAAATGAGTAGAAGAAATACATTTGGATATCATCAAAGCACATGCATGAACTAATAGATAAGTTCAGCCCCAAAAAGAGTAACAAAAACATCAAAACATATGATTTTTACTTCAAATCTTGTGTTTATAAGGAGAAGTCATAGTATTTCACCATCTTTGAATGTTTTCTCACATTTCTATGGTTCATTCTCATCCTCAAACATCAAGAATGATATTCAATCATCAAAGAGGATTTAGACCTCAAAAAGATTATGAAAAAGCTCCAAAAAGTGCTAGAAATCGAATCTAAAACATACAATCTATTCTTACCTTTGATAATACAACTATTAGAGCTTCAAATTCTTGTTTGAATCTCTCAAAAACTCAGATTTTTGAAGGTTATTTGGCTGATTTTTCTTGAAGTTTTAGAGAGAGAAGTGAAGAGAGAAAGAGAGATTAGAGAGAGAAAGGATTTTGAAAAATGAATGATGAAAATGAGTTGGGAAATGAGTAAATCATTTTGTTTATTTTGAAAAGAGAGAGATGATAGGTGGAGGGGGTGGTGGCCAGCCATGGTGGGGCCCACCCACCTCTTTATTCCTTTTTTTTTTAAATAAGCTAGGTTTTATACTGATAAATGTAAACCCAGTGTCGGTTCGCAACAGTTTTTCGACAAAACCGACTTTTTCGAAGGTGAATTTGGATTATTTGAAACAGTTTACTTTATTTTTAATAAAGTAACATATTTTATATAAATTGACTTTAAATTTGGCATTATCAGGTTTTCGGGTGACTTTGGGCCGGTACGGGCTTTTTCGGGCAGTTTTCGGGATTTTTAGGTTTTTGCCTAAATTTTTCGCGCAAACTAACCTAATTTCTTCTAATAACTTAAATGACTAAATTTTTACCTACGGAAACGCTACTGAGTGATTTAACGAGTAGCTAACCTGAAGGTCAAAACTGTCAGTTGTCACAGCTACGGGCGCAAACGTCTCATCGTAATCGATACCCTCTTGCTGGCGATAACCCTTGGTGACCAATCGAGCCTTGTTCCGGATGATGAGATCGTTCTCGTCCTTCTTGTTCCGGAAAATCCACTTCAGGCCGATTATGGACTTTCCCCACGCCAAACTTTGTTTCTCTCGAATTCCGCAAGCTCTTCTTGCATTGGTAAAACCCAATCAGGATCGGAAAGAGCTTGGGAAACATCCGAAGGTTCGAAATCACTAAGGAACCCTCCAAATAGAATCAGGTTTTCGACATTCTTTGCAGATCGAGTCGTGACAGGTTGTGAGGGACTCCCGGTGCTCTGGGAGGGGGGATGATATCTTGTCCACTTTCGAGTATGCGGAAGGGTGACATAAGCTTGTTGGTTGTTGGTGGCGTCGTTCTCATCTTGCACGGCAAAGACCTCTTGGTGGTTTCTACTTGATGACCCTGCTTCCAGATCAGTCTGCGGTGCTGCCTCTAACCGGGGCTCACGCACTACCTGGGCATAAGTCCTTTGAGCTGAACTGGGTGAAGGTAGTGGAGCTTCTTCCGGGATAGGTGCAAGAACAGGGTGTGGGGTCTGTTCTTGGACGGGTTCCGGTGAGGCAGCGGATGAGGTTTCAGGGGGAGAGACCGCCGACTCTGGAGTCACTGAGTTTGTGGAGGTGCTTGAAGAAGGCTCAGTGACGAAGGCATCGGATGTCACTGAAGTAGAGGTTGAACCAGCATGAGCAGGAATTACAATCGGACCCATGAGTGTGGGTAGATCATAATCTGCGAGGTCTAAGAAGTCTAAAGCAGAAAATTTAGTGGAAGAATCTGTGCTCGGTGGTGCGGTGAACAGTTCAGGAAAAGAGGCATTTACATTACTTGGACTTGCAACAGAATAAGTTTCGGTTTCAAAAAAATCAACATTTGGGCTTTCCAGGATGGTTCGGGTCCGTTTGTTGAAAACCCTATAAGCCTTTGAGTTATGTGAGTATCCGATGAAGATAGACTCATCAGACTTGGGTTAAAACTTTCCCAAATCATCCCGGTCGTTTAAAACATAGCATTTACATCCAAAAACTCTAAAGTAATCGATGTTAGGCTTACGCTGTTCGACCATCTCATAAGCGGTTTTACCGGTCCGCTTGACGATCAAGGTCCGATTCTGCGTGTAGCATGCTGTTGATACGGCTTCAGCCCAAAATGATTGAGGGACACCAGAATGAGCCATCATGGATCTCGCTGCTTCGACCAACGTCCGGTTCTTCCTTTCCACTACCCCATTTTGTTGAGGAGTGCGCACTGCTGAGAAGTTGTGAGAGATTCCCACGTCTTCAAGAAAGGATTGCAGCTTTGCATTGCGAAACTCGGTCCCGTTGTCACTTCTCAACTTCTTCACTCGGCGACCCAAGAGAACTTGAATCCGCTTGATGAAGGCAATGATTCGATCGGCAGCGTCAGACTTGGCTCGTAGGAATTCAAGCCATGTGAACCTAGAGAACTCATCAACGAGAACTAACATGTATTTCTTTCGGGCTAGGCTCTCGGTTCTAGTAGGTCCACAAAGATCCATGTGAATCATGTCAAGGGGACTCTTGCTATTCGTGTCCATCCTCGGTGGATGAGAGCTTCTCGTCATCTTTCCTTGTTCGCAAGCGGGACACAATGTATCCTAGGAAAGGCGAGTCTCCGGTAGTCCCTTGACGAGGTTTTTAGAAACCAGCTTGTTCATGTCTTTGAAATTCTGATGGCAGAGTCTTCGATGCCATAACCAACTGTCCTCCTTTGATGCCTTTGCGAGCAAACAGATTGCAGTCCTCGGATCATAAATTGCTTCAAACTGTGGGTGTGTCTGAGGGATTGAACGGAAGACGGTGGAGTAAAGATTGCCATTCCTCCGTGCACTAAGGATGACGTTGTTGTCTTCATCGTTCACGTCGCTTCCATATTGAAATTGCTTCACCCAGTATCCGTTGTCGCAGAACTGACTGGAGCTGAACATGTTGTATCCCAACCCCTCGACATATCTTACATCTTTGATGATGTATCTCCCATCCGTAATTTTCCCATAACCCACCATTGGCTTAGGTGTCTTGTCGGCTGTTTTAACATATCCCTCAAACCTTTCAACGTAGTCGAAAAGGAAGGATCTCTGACCAGTCATGTGTCTATATGCGCCGGAATCAAAGTACCACACATGACTGACCTGCAAGACAGACTAAGCTTGTTTAGGGACCCATTGCCAAATGGGTTCCTTTGGGTTAGAGACAGATAAATCAGTCGGTGTAGTCCCCTTTTCGGATTTCTCCTTAGGCGGAGGGGACTTCACTGACGAAGAGGACTTAGCTTTCCCTCTTTTTCTTCCCCTTCTCTTTCGGGATTTGACATTAGATTGAGGAGCATAGAAAGAGTTAGACACACCATAACGTAGGAAATTATCAAACATAAAACACATGTCATTGCGAAAAGTATTAAAGGCATCGTTCAAGTTGCGATTACAATTAACAGACATGTTCGAATTCATTCCTACACTAGGTGTAGCATAGCCTAAACCCGCACGGCTAGGACTATGCTTCTTAGGGAAAGCAGAAAAAGAGTTGTTCCTTCCATGATGATCCTTTCTTGGTGGCTTCACATTCTGTCCACCATCTTTCCTCCTCGCATCTGCATGAAAAGCACGGTGTGAGATAGAGGACGGCTTTGTGGGAATGGAGTTGCCACCTTTTCCAGATGATATTTTAGAAAATTTAGGTTTTGTGGAATTGAAAGGTTGATTGGGTTGTAACTGAGAGGTCTCACCCACTTCAAAGGTACTTGAATGAAAGTCAAGACTTTTAATGGGCTTGACTGAGTTACGAGCATCGTTAGACTTTGAATGCTTTTTCTGGAGTCCTTTGGGTGCGTGAGGCTTAACTGACTTACCCATGTCAGTACCAACACATTTTACACCCTTAGGGTTACTTTTCTCAGAAATAGGAGCTCGTGACTCAGTAGACTTCTCAGATTTGACAACAACAGATTTAGGCTTCTTTGGAATAAAGCCTGAAGGATCATCACCTTCATCTAAGGACACCTTCATATCATACTCAATATTTGGATCATGGACAGTCTTGGGTTCAGCAATCCTGTGGTGTGAGTTAGGAGGTTCATCATCATCCGAGACTATGGTGTAATGGTTCTCAAAATCTATGACAGGCTTGGGTTGGGGATTGGTTACTGGATGGTTAAGGATTTGAGCAGTCTTATCATCAACTGAGTCTGAAAAGTAGAGGTTTTCAAGATTCATGACTTTCCTTTTTAAAATGGAGTTAGACACCCGTTGGTTGGTTAAGGATCGACGATACATTATCCTTTCATCATGATCAAGTTCTTTTAAAAGTTCAAAATGGATATCTAGGAGAACGTATCGAGCTTGAAGATCCGCAACCTTGATTTGGAAATCAGTAAAAGCCGAGGTTGCGGTCTTACACTCTGAAGAAAGCCTAATTCTCTCGGCATTGGCCTCGAGCAAGTCTTTTTCCAGAGTGCGAACCAAGGTGTCTTTCTCCGAAAGAATTACTTTCAGATTCAAGATCTGATGTTGACATGCATCCAAATCCATGGCTTTTAACCTAAGAGCAAACACCTTCTTTTCTAGATTGACTAGGTCGGGACTCTTAGTTGCGGAAGTATCCTCGGGTGGGATAACTAAGGTCTCCTCTGAAAACTCCATTTCCCTAGTGTCATAGCTTGAGTTCAGGTCTGTATAGTTGATGGGGGGGCATTGCTACTCTAGGGGTTCTGGCCTTAATGCCTTCCCATGTAGGTTCGGAGTTGGTCGGATCACTAGCCGGAACAAAGATTGGTCTATTAGGAGGTGGGCTAGTGGGTGGACTGTTAGAGGTACTGTTCGTTGGACTAGTGGTTCTAGTTATGGTCTCACCGTTTATGACTTCGGTGTACGTGACAGTCTGCCTAACGAATTTCCTCGGTCACATGTCCTCCTACTAGGGCTGGTTTGGGCTTGGAGGCTGCCATATCCTCAAAACTGTATAGATGAGAAGGTGCTTTATCTAAAACATGGTTTTCAGATAGACCTAGGCCGGGTTTGGCTTTATAAAAAGGATTCTTTTTGGCATGCTGAGTGAGGATACTTACAGTCTGTTTAGATTGTTCTCTTTTGAAAATGTTGTCTTCAAGCTCTTGGATTTTAGAAAACAACCGAGTTCTTTCTTCCGAAAGTAACTGGAATTTAATGTTGAGCTCCCCATGATTACTGTTAAGTTCCTCATGGGCTTTTTGAAGACAACAAAGTTTGTTTGTTAAATTGGACTCTCTAATGCCAAACTTAAGTGTTTCACGATTATAAACTATGGTCAAATCCTCGAGAGAGCTTTTGTAAATTGCACTGTCGATTCTAAATTTCGTGACGAGAGTCCTCTCCGATTGGAGACATCTCTCTAATTCACAAATTTTAGATTCCAACATTGCCACAGTATCAGTTATATCTGGAATAGAGGATACCTCAGACGGATCAATGTCCTGATAAGTGCTTGGTCCAACGGCTTCTGATCCCTCGAAGTCAGCCATCAAGCATAGACCCTTAACCAAATGATCATCCTCGTCTGAGCTCTCCTCTTCACAAACCCAGTTCTCTTCATCAACCAGCAAAGCAACCCCTTTTTCCTTCTTCCTCATCAATGAGGCCTTCCTCTCGAAGTACGCGGCATCCTTGTACTTGACGGAGCAATCTCTAGTGTAGTGTCCCAACTTACCACACTTGTAACAAGTGGTGGTGGGACTTGCGGTTTGTTGAGGAGCGGGGTTCTGGGTTATGGGAACCTGGGGATGATTTGACCGCTGAATTCCTTGTTCAGCTTGAATATGTTGATCTTCCCTCTGAACTTGCCTGGAACTGTTTCCCCTTGAATCGCCTCCGTTGTAGTTACTTTTCCCGTGATCCATTCTCTCATCTGACGTTCGATCACCTCTATTATGCTCATACCCATAGCCTGGTCCTTGATCTAGCCTTCCACTCTCATGTCTTCCTCCATACCCGCTCTCATATCCCTGACGATCGATATACCCAGACTCAGGAGTATATTGCCTCAAGCTGCTTCGGTAGTTGATGTCTGAGACCTGACCTCTCCAATCTCCTAGATTCCCTGGGCCTCCTTGATAGTCGAGATATGTGCTGTCTCTTCTGGGCTGATCTCTGTATCTGCCTTGATCTTCCCTGTACCTCCCTTGGTTGTTGCGATAACTTCCTTGATCGTATGCATGGTTCCCCCTTGCTGATAGCTTCCTCTTCCTGAATTTCCATACTGAGCTCTATCCGGCTGGTAATGACCTCCCCTTCCTTGCCCCATTCTTCCTCCATTGGGAAATCTTGATCCCCGTGATCGGTTGTATCCACGGTTTGCATTCAGTCATTGTACACTGTGTGAGATGAGGGCAAGGGACTCATTCACATGGAAGAGTTCTTCATCTGAAATGGAAATAATCACAGGTTCATCGGGATGTTGGACACTTGTTCCATAGTTTGAGTTGAACTCTTGATTGTATTCCTCTTGATGATACTGGGGAGAAATATTGTTGTATGGCATTGGTTGGATAGGAGCTGAGCTTGGTCCTCCGAAGGGCACTGCTGACAGTGCCAGAGGATCGACTGCTTTCTTGGTTCGTCCCCCGGTGATGAATTCTTCGTGTTGAACCGTCATGCTGAATAAGTCATGCAGACCCATAATTCCCAGATTCCGGCTTAACTGAATGTTGATTGCCAAATTTTGCCATTCCGGCGTGAGATTCTTCAGGAACTTGACATTCACGTCGTACTTCGATTTCTCAACCCCGAGCCGTCTCAGATCATTGACGAAGGCATTCAGTCTTTGATAAGACTTTGTGAGGGATTCGTTTTCCCTAGCCTTGAAGCCTTCGTAGGCATTAAGCGCGCTTTCTTTCTGACTCTCCAAAGCAGTATCACCTCCTTGCATTTGTTGCTCAATTTCCAACCAGACGTCTCGCGCGTTGGTTAGACTGTCAACTCTCGCATACATGTCGTTTGGCAGAGCCATGATCAGAAGGGTAAGTGCACGCTTGTCGATGAGGTGTCGGGCTCTCTGTTCGGGGTTGTACATGTCGATAGGCTTCTCGACCACGTATGCCGGTAGTTCGGGACAAGTATCGGTTCGGGGGACTGCGGCAACAGTGACGGTTGGTCTTATAGGCCCTTCGCGGATGGACTTCATCAGATTCTCATCCAACAGATCGAGAAAGTGTATCATTCTGCGTTTCCATTGTTGATACTCGCCCATCACCAGGACGGGAGGGCGAGATTCGGATCCGATTCCGATGATCTCTTTCGACATTTCTCACTCACTTAGAGGATCTCCTCGTATGACTCACTTGGCTTAAAAAAACAGGTTTTCGAAAACAGATATTTTGAGCGCCTTGGGACACAGATAGCTTCGAGATTTAAAAGATTTTGAAAAGTAGCTAGGTGTCGAATTCGGGGAACAATTTTGCAAGAGTTCCGGCTCGAAGAGGCGAAATCCGATCTGGAAACTGACGTTTTCCGAATCGGATTTGGCTCAAAATTGGTGGATGCGGAAAACCACGTTTTCCGATTCGGAAAATGGTATTTTCCAATTCGGAAAATGTTGAGTTCGGAAAAAGGCAACTAGGATTCGGAAAATGATATTTCAAGGAGCAAAACCCCAAATCAGAAGCCCGTTTCCCGATTCGGAAAACAATGTTTTCCGATTCGGAAAAGTGGTATTTTCCGATTCGGATAAAGTACAATTTCCTATTCGGAAAATTTGAACTGAAAATTCAGTTCTCGTTTTCCGATTCGGAAAACCTGCACAGAAAGTCCGAAAAATCACTCAAAATCACTCAAAAACACTTAAAAATAAGTGTTAAGGCCCCCAATTTGTAGGAAAATGGTTAAAAAACAGTGGGGAATCACTTATCACTTATAAATACCCTTTTAGAAACTCTTTTTGGATTAAAAACCCAAAAAGTTTAGAAAACCCAACTTAAAAAAAACTTGTAAAAACCCTTTTAATCAAACAAAACAGCCAAGGAATCAACAAGGCATTGCTCTGATACCGATTCTTGTCCCACAATAACTAGAAATGAGGAGAAATGGATGAAAGTTTGATGAACACAAATAGCTTCAAATGATCAACAATGGTGAAAAGTGAATATTGCAATAAAGAGTAAATTTCCAAGTTGATTAAGCATTCATCAAAGAAACCCTAAACATCTCATTCCTTTTATAGGAATGAGGTAAAATCAAAGATGTTCACAAACGGCCCCCGAGGTTCCAAACCTCTAAACAAGGGCATTACAAAACATAAATTGTTCACAACTTAAGTACTTAAACAAATAAAGCAGTAAAGATAGAAATTTCTGACTCTTCACAATAAAGAGGTCCAACAGGATCCCAGTATTGCTTTATGCCTCTAAACATATTAAAAACATGATATGGAACAAATCGAGGAATTGAAGAACGAAGAGTAGTAGAGAAATTAGATTTAGTATGATGTATAGCCTTTGAAAAATTTGAAGCATGAGAAACTAAAGAAACAGATGTAGACCTTTTATTCATAGAATTGAATTTTGAGGGTACAATATTTTTAGAACTCAGTTTGTTTCCCACACTAGACTTGCAATTTGTAGATTTCATACTAGAATCTAATTTCTTAACATTTCTCTTCGTTGACTTCTTCTTTCTTGTCTTCTCAATGCTCACACTGTTGGAACTTCCTGTAGATGGGTTAGCACAGATATCAAATGGTTTCAACTTAATTGGAGTAGATGCAGTGGATGTATCAGTTTCCTCAGGAAACACTATGTTCGGATTTTGCTTTTTCAAATCAATTTGATGCTGAAATTTCCGTAACATAGATTTGACTCCCTGAGTGAACTGAACCTTGTTGATGTATGTATGAGTGACAGGAGTGGGTACAATCTTTTGGTTTTTCCCAGCATAGTGATGACCTTCTTCATATATAGACAGTCTTTCAACTAGTCTATCATAGTTCTTAGTTAAGGTTACACATTTGCTGTTCCAAAACTTTGTATCACACTTTTGACGAGAAAGTTCTGTCTTTAATTGATGAAGTGTGTTCTGAAAACTTCGTTTTTCTTGTTCATGTTTCTTTTCTAAATAAGAGATTTCATCATGAAAGTGACAAACTTTGGATCTTGTTGATGAATATAAAGGTTCAGAATTTTTCAGAGATGAAAATAATGATCCCTGTGAAGATTCACCCAATTCACTACCACTTTTTGACAAAAGCAATTGAAGATAAACCATTTGAAGAATGTACCGGAAAAGATGTTACTGGATGTAATGGAGCAGAAGATGTTTCATCAATTACGGTTTGTTTTAGATCAAGAGATTTAAAAACATAAGGAACTTTAACATCATCAGTTGACATTGCTGATGGTTCTTTGAATTCAAAATAACCTTTGTTATTGACAACACGAACAACTTCTTCCTGCTCATCATCAACACCCTCTTTCAAATTCCGGTTGATTTCAGAATTGTCATGTGAAGAATTTCTGTTTTCTACTGATGTTGACACATTACAAACTAAATCATTTAATATTTCTGAAACCAGTGAAATTGGTTCAGATTCAACATCAGTAGTATTCCAATGAAGAAAATTCTTTGATGTGGATAAAAGGGTTGAATTTTGCACTTTCAGATCCTCAATTTGTTTCTCAAGATCTGAAACTTTACATTCTAATTCCTTGGTAGATATGTATGGTTTTACAACATTGGTTGAAGATTCTGGATATACAAAATTTACTGGAGTATCCACGAGTGAATTGGATTTAATTTTCAGAGTATCATCATTATAAACAAACTTGACCCTATGATATTTAGAATCATGATACAAAGGATCATGTGTTTTCATATGTTGCATTTCTGAAAATTCTTCCTTCATTTGAAAACCTTTTAATGAAGGAAACCTTTTACTCATTAACATGCTTGTAAGATCGTAAAATGCTGCTTTTTCTCTAAGGGCTTTTTGCAGATAATTTGGATTTTTAACTCCAAGAGTCTTTTTCAAATAATTTGGATTTGTGTATCCAATACCTTCTTTGGAGTAAAAATCTCTAAACTCAACTTGTCTGTTCAAGAAAATTGTGTGCTCAGTTTGACCTATCTTATGAAGTTTAAAATCAAGATCAGAAATCATCTTATTTAGCTTAGAAACATTTTCTTTTTCCACACTCAAGCTGATGGTTAAGAAATCAATTTCTAGCTTTTGAGATTTATGTTCATCTCGAATTGTCTCAAACTCATTTACAAATTGTTGCAATTGTGCACATTGAGAACTTAATTGTTCTTTTTGTTGCAACAAATCAGTAATTTCGTTAGTTTGCTTTAAAATGACAAGTTCAAGTTCTTTATTTTTGTTATGAATTAATGTTGTCACCTCAAGCATTTTTCTTTTACGATCATCAAGAGAGAAAGAATTTACCGTTGAAGTTTCCCCATCACTCTCTATGTCTTCATCTGAGTCTGATTCCTCCTCCACCAAACCCATAAAGCACATCTATGCTTGATCATCGTTGTCAGAGTAATCCAGCCATTCTTCATCGTCAGCCATCAGTACCAATCCTTGTTCTTGTTTCTCTGCTAGTTCCAACTTCTTCCTCAGCAGTTCCACCTTTGTGATTTTGGTGAGGCATCCTTTAGCAACATGCCCTGTCTTTCCACACTTATAACAGATAATACCCGCTTGACCTTTCTTTTCCTCTGTTCTTTCAGGAGTATCCTTGATAGTTTCCTCTTTCTTGGTTGCATATTTATCAACATACTGATTAGCAACCCGAGGAGGATATCCTTGTGAGCCTTGCATGTAGTTTCTGTTAAAACCTCGACCACCTCTAGTGGAAAATCTTCGGTTGTTGGATCCAAACTTACTATGGTACTTCTTCTTATAGGCCTCAGTTAGGCTTAATAATCTTTGCAACATTTGATCCTTTTCATCTTCATCATAATCTTCTTCATCATCTTCCTCCTCATCTTCAAATGCTTCAAAAACTTTAGCTTTGCTTTTTCTTACTTTCTTCTTAGCTTTCTCTTTTTCAACAAGTAGAGCCAAAGTATCTGCTTTAGTCTTTTCTTTCTTCTTTCTTTCAGCAACAATTTCATTCACCTCTTCCTCAAAGAGTAACAGATTCTCATATACTTCATAAACTTTCAACTCATTTAGAACCTTATGTTGTTTCACAAACCTCGAGAATTGTTTCCAGTCTGAAGATAGGTTGTTAATGAACTTCACAATGTAATCCATTTCTGATCGAATGATATTATTTTTCTTCATATCATTCATCAATTCCACAAACCTATCGTATGTCTCTTCTAGAGATTCATCCTCCTTCATTCTGAAATTCTCATATCTATCCATAAGATTGGTTATCCTCATTTGGTTTCCTATCTTTGAGCCCATCATTAGCTTTTGTAGTTGATCCCAAATGGATTTCGCTGACTCATCATAGCTATCTAATTTTCGAAAGATCTCATTAGGAATAGCTTGAATTAGATATTTTTGAGCTTCAACATCAATCATATATCTTTCTCTCTCAGCAACATCCATTTCTGTAAAATCTTTCGGCACTTCTCTTCCATCAACTGTGGTAACAGGAATAGGATGAGGACCATACAGAATAGAATGAAGAAATTTGTCTCGATCTTTCTTTCTCCTGATATATAATTTGAACCGCGAGACCCACAATTCATACTCGTCTTTGAATAATACCGGTGCTTTGGTCTCTGATCCCATTGACATATCATCTCTTCTATTTGCTAGACTCATCTTTAAACGGATCTTTATTACTGATTTTTATGTGAAATATCAATTTGTGAATTGATTTAACTCTTGGAACTTGAAGAACACAACTTGATGACTCGAGATACTCAATTAGTGGCTCGAGACACTTAACTGAATAAGATTCGAGATACTCAAAACAAACAGCTCGAGACACAAGGAAAATTTGGCTCAAGACACTAACCTTAAACACAATTCGAGACACTCAATATCCAAACAACTCGAGACACTTGAAAGCTGCTCGAGACAAGATTCGAGACACTAACAAATTGGCTCGAGACACTCAAGACATGAGAGACTCGAGACACTAAAAAGCAGCTCGAGACATGTGTTACACTTGAGATTTTTGACTCGAACTAGACTTCTTCTGCTCGAATTTCAACTGACACTCGAGATATATGCATCTGATGACTCGAAACATAAGAACATCTTCGAGAATTTACGAATTTCAGCTTATTTCGACCAAAAAATTCAAATCTGCTCACTTTCTGATTATCACAAATCACTTCTAATGCATAAAACTTGATAGATTCATGAAATTACACACAATTTCATGAATAATCAAGTAATATGTCTTCAAATTTGCTCCAAAATCGAATTCTTCAAGTTTTCTTCATTTTTTTTCTTCAAATCTTCAACAAATTTACATGATAAATCTTCTCTTAATCAGCAAATCCAGCTCTGATACCACTTGTTAGATGTAAAGATGAATTAATCTAACATGATCTAAGCATAATCATGATAGATCTAGCAAGTAGATGATGAAATCAAGTAGAAAGAGAAAGTAGAGAGAGAATGTAGAGAGAATCACAACTCATATGTCGTTGATGTCAAAAGATTAAGCATTACAGAACAAGGAATTGGGGTATAAATACCCCAATCCTAAACATAAAGGAATTTACATAAAAGGTCCCTCAACTTTTCACTAAACAATGTTCTAACAAAAACATGTATATTCAAGTTTTCCGAATCGGAAAACTTGAATTTTCCGATTCGGAAAACGGAACCTGTTCGACTTCTTGATCAAAAACCGTCACCAAAACAAAGATTTGAAGCCCAAAACAAGTTACATTCAATCTAAATCAGTTATAAACAAGTTTAGAAGCAATTTTGGACCTATTAAACGTCCTGAAAACCCATTCCAAGAAGTTTGGGTTTCGGGTAAACTTTAAAAACTCTAGGCTTCGATTCGGTCCATTAAACGTTAAGATCAGACGTTAGAATAACGTAAGGGTTGCTCGTAAACTTACCAGCAGCGTAATGAAGGGATCGGAATCAAGAACGGAGCAATAACGAGCGATGATCGAGACCGGTTGCGGGGCGGTTACCGGGAGCACTTTGAGAGAGAAGATTATGAATTTTTGAAAAAGTGAAAAGAAATCTCAGAAATTCGGTATTTATATTTTTACCGAATTACGCTGTGTATGGTTCGAAAAACACTATTTTGCTCTCTCTTCTTTGGCTCGCTTAACCCGACTTTGCGAATATGGCAAAACCAGCCCCTGGACTATAAGTTTGAAGAAATTTACAAACAAGTTTCTGAACTAGTCCCTGGACATAACTAGTCCCTGGACAGAACTAGAAGTTTCACAAAAAGTGCAAAACTAGTCCCTGGACATAAAAATTCAGAATGTGGCAAAGTTAGTCCCCGAACTTGTAAGTTCAAAACATGTACTCCACCACCCCCTGAACTTTCAAGTTCGCAAAATTTTACATGTTCAACCCCCAAACTCGATCAATGAGACTTACCTGGTACGTCTCAACCGGGTTTTGTGCGAGTTCTGATCTGAATTAACCAGAGTTCGTTGTGAGTATCCACACCTACAAAAATAAGTTCAAAATGGTATCCAAGGTATTGTGGATCCGAGAGTGTTAGCATAACAAGCAAATAAAGACACGACACTCCCCCTCGATTCACGCAAACCCTTAAAGACTCCCCTACACACATGCATACATTAAATAAATTCCCAACTCCCCCTAGACCTCATGCGGGGAGGTCTAGCATTCCCAACTTACTTAGGAGAAAGAAGTGACGCTTCTCATCGAACGGCTTAGTGAACAAATCAGCAAGCTGATACTCACTTTCTACAAAGTACAGTTCAATATTACCTTTCTCGACGTGATCTTTGATGAAATGATATCGGATATCGATATGTTTCGTCCGAGAATGTTGAACCGGATTCGCCGTAATTTGAATCGTACTCTTGGAGTCACAGTAAATGGGAATCCTCTGCATTGTGTATCCAAAGTCAGCAAGTTGGGTTTTCATCCACAGAACTTGCGAGCAACAGCAGGCGGCGGCCACATATTCTGCCTCCGCAGTGGATAAAGAGACGCAATTATGTTTCCGGGATGACCAACTCATGAACTTGTCTCCAAGAAGTTGACAAGCACCGGAAGTGCTTTTTCTGTTAAACTTGCAACGTGCATGGTCTGAGTTTGTATAGGCTATTAGTTCAAAACCAGAATCCTTTGGGTACCAAAGGCCAAAATCCGGGGTGCCCTTCAGATACCTAAGGATTCTTTTGACTGCAGACAAGTGTGAGTCACGAGGATCACACTGGAAATGAGCACAGACACCCGTGGAAAATACAATGTCGGGTCTATTAGCTGTGAGATATAGAAGGGAACCAATAATTGCCCGATAGGTCTTCTGGTCAACCGGTTTACCAGAAGAATCAGCGTTTAGTTGAAAATTCTTGGGCATTGGTGTAGCCGCAGAGTTTGAACCACCGAAATCAAAACGTTTTAATAAATCATGAACATATTTGGATTGATTTATAAAAATGCCGTCAGGGCGTTGTCGAACTTGAAGTCCTAGAAAGAACGTCAACTCGCCCATCATGCTCATTTTAAATTGGGATTTCATGATGTTTTCAAACTCTTGGCACATCTCAGACTTCGTAGATGCAAAGATAATGTCATCCACGTATATCTGTACTATGATTAGGTCACTACCTGATCTTCGAAGGAACAAGGTGGGATCGATTGTACCTTTCTTGTAGCCAACTCCTACCATGTAGTCAATGAGTGTTTCATACCATGCCCTAGGAGCTTGCTTGAGACTGTAAAGCGCCTTATCCAACACGTACATATGATTTGGATATCTGGGATCTACGAAACCTTCTGGTTGCTCGACATACACCTCTTCTTGAAGGACTCCGTTCAAGAAGGCACACTTGACGTCCATCTGATATACTGTCATGTTCTTGTGTGGGGCATACGCAAGGAAGATCCGAATAGCCTCAATTCTGGCTACCGGCGCAAACGTCTCATCGTAGTCGATACCCTCTTGTTGGCGATAACCTTTGGCGACCAATCGAGCCTTATTCCGGATAACAAGGTCGTTCTCGTCTTTCTTGTTCCGGAATATCCACTTCAGGCCGATTATGGACTTTCCCCATGGTCTGGTCACCAAGCGCCATACCTTGTTTCTCTCGAATTCCGCCAGCTCTTCTTGCATCGCTTGTACCCAGTCAGGATCGGTAAGAGCTTGCGAAACATCCGAAGGTCCAAAGTCACTCATCTGTTAGCTTATTTATAAGCTAATAATTACAAGTTTTATAAATGAAAGCCTTTTACATTGTATGAGTTGTTTTACTTTATTTGGGCTTGATTGTCATTATATGGGCTTGGGCTTAGGACGTGGTCTACATAGTATATATAGTGGGAATGCCTTCTATTGAAAAAATCTATCATCTTTGTAATTGATTCAAGAGAACATCAATGAGAGTCGACTTACATTAATTGATTGTTCTTCATTTTCGCACTTTACATTCAATAAAGTCGATCTCATCTTCATCTTTTACGTGTGAATTGTTGGTTTCCTATTCAACAATGGAGCGAATCGTTTGATTCGTTTTGATCCTTCGAAATCAACAGTTCGAGGTATTTTTTCTGGATTTTCGAAGTATAATTTGATATTAGATACATATTTGGTGATTGATTGGTATAGATTTGGATGATTTATGAGTAAGATTCAAGGTTAGATCTTGTGATGGTTCACACATTATGGTTTTGCACTCTAGTTGTTTGATGAAATGCCTCAAAGAAGATTAGAATTCGTTTTGGTTGTTCAAAGCATGATCTGAAAGTTATGTTGGATGTTTGGTTACTTACAATCAAGTTTCTAAAATGATAAGTTAGAAATTTGGTTATTTGTAATTTTCATGGAGATCGGCTTATCGTTCGTGGATGAAGATGCACGCAAAATCAGCTTGCTGACAGATTTGCGTTGCTGTAGTATTTTGGTCATATCTCATTCATCCGAACACCAATTGAATCGATTCAAAAACGCCCTGGTTAGAAAACTGAAGGATCTGCAAGTTTCATGTTTTGAGTTTTCCTTGATTCGTTCTGTACAATGCTGTAAGTGCAAGAAACAATGGATCAAACAATCAAATCTTCATTCCATGATTGAATCTTTACAATATGAACTTTCTCTCTCTAGATTCTCTCTCTAAATCACACACTAATGAATATTACAATAAAGCTCCCTCTCTCAAGTCACACTAACACTCCTTATCACTTACTATTTATACCTTTGACCTCACTAACTATTACATTGACATTTCTAATTAAGACTTTGACTAATCTAATTAATACTTTGACTTTTGACTTTCTTCATGACTTTTCCATCTTTGACTTCCTTGTTTGACTTTCTTTGACTTCAATATTGTTTCCTCATCTTATGATCTCGGATACAATAATATTTGCTCTAACAATCTCCCCCTTTGTATTCGAGATCACTCTTCAAAATGAGCTTCAGCTTTACCGATCTTCTGTCTTCAAGTCAAACAAACGTTTCCGGTTACAAAAGTCATACAAATAACAATCTCCTCATTTATGTACACATCATCTTCATAGCAACGTCTTTCATCTTGAAATTATCTTCAGAACAACATTATTCTTCTCTTAAATCAATAACATTGTAGATCATTTGAATCAATCCACTATACTGTCAAGCTTCTCAACCAACTTTGGTATCTTTGACCAATCCAACATTCTTCATCAATCTTCACAACACAAGTTCAATCTTTAAAATCCAAAGGCTTTTCAACCTTAGAATCAAAAGATTCAAATTCTGAATTTTCTTTAGCTCCCCCTTAACTTCTGCTTGCTCCCCCTTAACTGATACTTTCTTCATACTCGCTTCAAAGATCACTTTTTCTTCTCAACCCAAAACAGATTTTACTTACAACTGAGTACACCTTCAAATTTCTTCACTATCAACATCAACACTTGCTTCAACTATTTACCTCTTCGAATCTTGATACTTTCATCATTTCTTTCACAATATCATCTCTTGTATTGAAAACACCATCATTAGTAACTTCTTCACAACAAACACCTTGAAATCTTCAAACAATGATACTTGATAGCTTGAATTCTTCAACACATATCATCCTGAACTCTTGCACATAGTTCCCATATCTTCATCAAGTTTTTCGCATATGTCTTTGATGAAACTTCTCCCCCTCATGATGATTAGGAGAATCCTGAGCATCATGAACAATCAAAGACATCATCATCAAATATCTCATTCACAGGAACTACTCCCCTCAAAAGTTGGTTTACCATTCAAAGAACCATATGTCCCCCTCAATCAAATATCTCATCCATATCAGGGTGCTCCCCCTCAAATCCAGCTCAAGTTGCTCCCCCTCAAATGATGGGTAATCGGCTAACATAGAAGCACATTTGGCAACTATTGACACAACAACTCATAGAATTGTGTGGCCTATTTTCAGTGTTGGCAATGGGGTAGCACTGATAGGACTTCCAGTCATCACTGAATCAAAGTTATAAAACTAAGTTCTCAAACTGTTCCGGCAATATCACAAAGATATGCAATTGGAATCACAAAGACTCGTGCAAGTGTCAAAGAAATATCATCATAAACATTAGGCTCAAATATTGATTCAATCTGGGACGCAGATTGATAATCAATAGACTCTAGTGCATAGAATATGAAGTTCAGAGACCGGAGAGGATGTCTTCCTTGTTTCAATATCTAAATCTTCCGAGTGAAGATTAGATAGATTATGTGCTAATTCTCCGTGAGAATTGAAACAAACATCTTTTAAGAGATATTTGAGTAGCTTGGTGGGGTGACACGAGTTATCGACACTGGGTCCATGTCTTGTTTCAATATTCATCTCCAAAGAACGAGAATGAATAGATTATCTGCTTACCCGGATAAGTGTATCGGTTTGGGAAGGATCTTCTTTTATTCTTTTTGATCCTGTCTCACACTCACCATTTTCTTTTAACTCCCCCTTCACTCAAGCTCTCGGACATTTTACCTCATTCACACCCTCACAAACTAGGTCTAACCTAGGGATGTGTTTCTTGGGTAGATCCTCCGGCTCTGGATTGATCATAGAAACTTCTATATCCTATCACACATAAGTTGATATCATGAAATGATATTCGTTGAAACTTTGAGTATATTCATACCAGAACGTGATATGATGGTGATTCATATGTGATACAATATGTATATGGGGAACAAATGTTGAACAGAAATGGGGAACATTTGTTGATGAGATCAGATGTTGAAGAAATTCATTCAAATGCTCTAACAAGTGATGATTGATTGTAGAAATCAAAGATCTTGATCGTGAATTCCAAAGAACAAAATTCAAGCGCTAAACAGATAGACTCAGTAAGCACAGTGTATTCAATAAATGAATCAATGATTAGAAAGTTTAATTGTGAAGAACAATTCACAATTAATAATCTGAATAAGAATTGAATCATTGTAATGAAATAACGTGCATTGAAATCAAATTGGAATTCAAGCGAGTGTATTTCCACCGAATAATAACAACGAATATTGGAGATGTGGAAATAACTATGACAAAAATTTATAACGCGTGGAAATTCGTGAAATGTAAAATCGGAAAGAAACTAACACAAGTAAGTTCCTTATGATGAATACCACGGTTAAAGACAGTTAAGCTCAAGTTCTAAACTAAGGGTTTAGAAGGATTCTTACAATGATGCTCATATCTGAAGTACGGGTCCTAAACTGAGTATTTAGAAGCCACTAATCATTGAAGACCGGGTCCTGAACTGAATTATTCAGGAGCCACTAACCTGCAAAATCAAGACAAGAAAGATTTTGGTATCCACTTGAATGTGGATCCTCGAATGTTAGTTGCATTTGATTTATAAGTAAAAATCTTATAAATCCCAAATCTATCATCGATATAATCGTCACATACAAAATCATTTCTTGGAGAGTAAGAACCATATGATGTTTTTTTGGAAAGACTAAGAAGTTTACTTCTAGAATAAACTAACTGAGACTTACCAAAAGATGTATCATGAAAAAATTTGTTCTTTTGAATTGTCGATTCCGAAGCAAAAGATTTTGTATGATTTACCTTTGCATTAGATCCCTTGACTTGCCAAACAAACTTACTATTTGAAAAACGATGATTACCTGAATAATCAACACGACGATCATAGAAGAGATTTGAAGTACGAATCTGACCACTTGAGTTGATATTACTCCATGAAGCACTATCCACATTGCTTGAATCATGAGCTTTGAAAATTGTCTTCTCAAGTTCCTTCACTTTAGAAGAGAGCTTGTTTCTCTCTTCAAGAAGATCATTAAGCTTCTTCTGTTGATCAGATCGCATTTGTTGCTCATTCATGATGTCAGTTGATAAGCCTGATAACTTGCTTGTAAGTTTGTTTATTTCAGCTTTAAACGCTTCCTTTTGATCCGCAAAATCTTTCTCCACAAGAATTGGCTTTTTAGGTTCAGCGATTATCTGTTCTAAAACATTCTTTTCATGTCGAAGAACCTTCTCTTTTTGTTTAAATTGATGTCTTACATCAGATAACTGATTTTGTAAGTCAACAATCTGCTTTTGAAGCTCAATACTTTTCTTGTCATCAACTTTCCTTTCTGATTTAACAACATGGATCTCTTCTTCAAATTCATGCATCATATTTTGATATTTCCCAGCACGAATACTCGGTTTCTTCAAAGAATTCTTCTTGTCTAGGATAATCTTCCTCTCTAACTCAGATATTTTCTTTGAAAGATTAACACTTTTCAAATCAAATACCTTTCTTTCTTCTGTTAAAGTATTTTGAAGATCAGAAACAGTCTTTGTAAGCTGCTCAATTTCTGTTTCAAACATGTGGCTTTCTTTTGCAAACTCTAATTCCACATTTTGCTTCTCCTGTCCACCTTTGTCTTCTAACAATTTCTGAAGATCAGCCACTGTCCTTTGAAGCTCTAAAATCTCTTGAACATATTCTTCTCTGTCTTTTGCAAACCTGTTTCTTTCATTAACCAGATCATGCTCACTTTCATGCACAACTTGTTGTAGAGACTGGATTTGCTCAAGAAGCATCTCTCTTTCAGCATTGTGCTCATTCTGCTCTTTGAATTTGAGAGATTCATACTCAGATTGAGTAGTCTTGAGAAGATTTTCAAGATCCACAATCTTCTCTTCTAAAACCAATGTAGGAACATAAGGTTTAGCTTCGACATCTGATTCTTGAGAAGAATTAATATCAGGATAAACCAGAAAATCAGAAGAATTAGACGAGTCTTTTGATTTGATTCTCAGAGTGTCTGAATTATATACAAACTTGACCCTATGATATTTAGGTTCATAATATACAGGATCATGTTTTTCAATCTCTTGCATATCTGAGAAATCTTCCTTCATTTCAAAACCTTTTAAAGAAGGAAATCTGGTGCTCATTAACATACTTGAAAAATCATAAAATGCAGATTTCTCCTGAAGAGCTTTTTTCAACACATTTGGATTCTCATAACCTAAACCCCATTTAACATCAAGAAAATCTCTGAGTGCACTGGGTTTGTTTAGAAAAATTGTCCGTTCAGATACACCTATTTTGTGAAGCTTCTCATCTAAAAATTGAATTATCTTGCTTGATTCCTTAATTTGCTTTTTACATTGAAGCTTTGTCTCTGCAATTTGTTTTTCAAAATCAAGCTCTTTTTCTTTGATCTGATTTTTCATTCGAAGCTCTTTCTCTTTAATCTGATTTTTCATTTGAAGCTCTTGTTCTTTGATATGATTTTTCAAATGAAGCTCTTTTTCTTTAAATTGAGCAACTGCTTTTGCAAGCTGTGTTGTAAGACTAGCCTTCTCACGTTCAAGTCTCTTTGTTTTATCCCAATCTCTTTCATACCGTATTTCATCATCAGAATCCATTGTTATCTGCACAAAAGATAATAAGGATCGTCAACAGAAACTTCGATTAGAAGTATGAATAGTGCACAAACGATTTATATTGAACAGATCAAAAATTCGAAGAAAAATGAGTAAAAAATAAACTTGAAGTACTAAAAATGACAAAACATGAAACTTAAATGACTCAACAACATTAAAAACACAAGTACAAGGACTAAAACGTGTAAAAGAGTGGAAAGTTTCAAGTTCAGGGACTAAAAGTGATAAAATTTGAAAGTTTAAAAGTCCAAGGTTGAAAATGATTTTTTTTTTTTTAATTTTTTTTTTTTATGATTTTTTTTTTAATTTTTTTTTTTAATGTCTCGAGTCTGACTGACTAATGTCTCGAGTCTGACCGAGCTCTGACTGATGTCTCGAGTCTGACCGAGCTCTGACTGATGTCTCGAGTCTGACCGAGCTCTGACTGATGTCTCGAGTCTGACTAATGTCTCGAGTCTGACTAATGTCTCGAGTCTGACCGAGCTCTGACTGATGTCTCGAGTCTGACTAATGTCTCGAGTCTGACCGAGCTCTGACTGATGTCTCGAGTCTGACTAATGTCTCGAGTCTGACTGAGCTCTGACTGATGTCTCGAGTCTGACTAATGTCTCGAGTCTGACTGAGCTCTGGCTGACTGATGTCTCGAGCCATTTACACTTTATCCCAAAATTACCATTCTAACACTCACAAACAACTTTTTGCAAAGAAAACTTAAACTTTTGGATCAAACTCCCAAATTTTCATCTTTCTCAACAAGAAATCCTCAAGAACACTTCAAGAACATGAAGAACACCTTCAACCCAAAAATTTTAAAAAACACAAATTTAACCTCTAAAATCAAAAACAAATGGTAGATTTATGTCCAAAAACACTTTTTAGAAACAAATCCACTAAAAAACAAATAAAAAACACAACAAAACACCAAATCACTCCAAAAAAACACTCAAGAACACAAACTCAAAAATTCAAGAACGATTTTCCCAAATCTTCACCAAATTTGATCAAATTCAAATATGTTGCTTACTTCATGATTACAAACAACTTTTGTGAAGCAACACTTACCAAAAATAGATCAAATTCATCCAATTTTCAAAATTTTCTCAAAAACTCCATGGATGAACTTTGAAGCTTTTCAAAAATCAAACCTCAAATTTGAGTACAATTATGATCTAGAGTGATTGGAGATGATTAGAAAACACACTAGAAACACAAAAACACAAACAAAACTACAAGATCTACAAGATCTACAACAAAAATCTACAAATCTACAAAAATCCTATAAAAACCCATTTCTTCAAAAATTCTTCAAATCTTCATCAAAATTCTTCAAATCTTCATCCAATTGTGCACAAATCTTCTGCCATGGCTCTGATACCAATTGTAAATGCAATAACAATGGATCAAACAAACACAATCTTCATTCCATGATTGAATCTTTACAATATGAACTTTCTCTCTCTAGATTCTCTCTCTAAATCACACACTAATGAATATTACAATAAAGCTCCCTCTCTCAAGTCACACTAACACTCCTTATCACTTACTATTTATACCTTTGACCTCACTAACTATTACATTGACATTTCTAATTAAGACTTTGACTAATCTAATTAATACTTTGACTTTTGACTTTCTTCATGACTTTTCCATCTTTGACTTCCTTGTTTGACTTTCTTTGACTTCAATATTGTTTCCTCATCTTATGATCTCGGATACAATAATATTTGCTCTAACAAATGCCCAGAAATGTCTATAAAATTGGTAGTAGTTCGCTGTTGCAGAAGCTGTTGGCAGATTTGCGCGACTGTAGTAAAAATAGGCATATCCCACTCGTCTGACGTCCAATTTAAGAGATTTCAGATGTTCTGGAAAGATAAGAGACGGGGCTACAAGTTTGTAGTTTTGAGATTCTGTAAATTCAGAGTGAATATTGGTCGAAATAGACCTTGAAGTCGTAACAATGTTGCTGGACAGAAACATTGTGTGCTGATTGTATATTGAAGACGACAAGAGGCAAACGAGTGAGGTTCTTCGAACCACAGAGGGTGTTCACAGAGGGTGCTCACAGAGGGTGTTCACAGAGCCTCTTCGAACCACAGAGGGTGTTCACAGAGGGTGCTCACAAAAGGTGTTCACAGAGCCTCTTCTGAATGTCACAGAGCCTCTCCGGTGTCACAGAGCCTCTCCGATATCACAGAGCTTCTTTGGATCTTCATAGAGCCTCTCCGGACCAAAATGCCTCTCCGGTCACCTTAGGACCTCTGTTGTTCTTCAAGTCTTTAAGATGACTCTTACCTTTCTGCTCAATCTGTGTCAAGCATAGCTCACGGATTTATTTGCTCACTGCTTGATTCTCATTGAAAAGCTTTGTATTGGGTGAACTTAAGCCTTCATTTACAGAACCTCTGCTGGACTCCACAGAATCTCTGCATAGTTATGTCCGTTTGTTCTTCAAATTTCTAAGAAGCTGTGAGTTGCTGTTAGCTTTGCGCAGCTGTAGCATTTTCAACGTATCTTCCTCCTCGAAGCTCCAAATTTGACGATTTCAGTTGCATTAGAACGCCAAGACAGAAAACTATAACTTTGAAGTTTTGAGTTTTGTCAAATTCAGTGTGCTTATGTGCTTAATTCTGTCTCAAAGTCGGTGGATGGGTGCTGGACAGAAAGCTGTTACTTTCGAAAAGATCCAGATTTGGGCAGATTCATGTATTTTTCAAAGCTTCAAAATTCCCGGTGCGTATCGCGTCAAGTGTTATTCCGTATGTGTGTACGATGGAGACTTTTTCGTCCCGATAGCCCTTATTATAGCCCTAAATTAATTTTCTTTATTGGAAGTTAATTTTCTCTCGTTCCCCCACTGTTCACGAGACTCGATGTTAAGCCAGTTTTGCTCATGATATTTGGATGTTGGTAATCTACTTCACATTTGGTTGGATCGTTCAGAAGTTTTACGTTCGGCTTTCAGATTTACGGAGTTCTATTAGATGGATTATTCCTCTTTGGGGTTGGAGTTGAATTCTCCTTTGGATGCTATGCTCGATGGATGGTACACTCTTCTTGCGCTCGAAGTCTAACCATCTCATCGTCATAGAGGTTCATTATGTGATCCTGAAGTTTGATTGATTGGTCGTCATCCATCTGGCCAAAAAGACGAATCGGGGTACGGTTATCTTCACATCTAAATGTTGTTTGGAAAACGACTAAATATGGACAGTGAGAGGTGCATGTTTCTCCCGGTACTTGTATCGTCCATGGTGTTGGTATGAGCTCACTTTGAGGGGGAGCTTGAGATCGATTCCCCACCGACATTACTTTTGCCTTATAAAGAAAGAAAGCGAGAGAAGATCAAGATGATCAAGACATGCTTTATTTATAAAACTTAGGGGGAGATTGTTAGCTTATTTATAAGCTAATAATTACAAGTTTTATAAATGAAAGCCTTTTATATTGTATGAGTTGTTTTACTTTATTTGGGCTTGATTGTCATTATATGGGCTGGGGCTTAGGACATGGTGTACATAGTATATATAGTGGGAATGCCTTCTATTGAAAAAATCTATCATCTTTGTAATTGATTCAAGAGAACATCAATGAGAGTCAACTAACATTAATTGATTGTTCTTCATTTTCGCACTTTACATTCAATACAGTCGATCTCATCTTCATCTTTTACGTGTGAATTGTTGGTTTCCTATTCAACAAGATCGTGTTTGAACAGGTTGTGAGCGACTCCCGATGATCTGGGAGGGGGGATGGTCTTTTGTCCACTTTCTTGTGTGAGGTCCAAGCAATCAAACAACGAGATGAAAAGAGAAGAAATCAAGTGAAGAAAAGAAATGTTCTTGTTTTATTAATGAAAGCTTTCAAAGAACACAAGAACACACACACAAACTTCACTAATCGACTCTCATGAGAAAATGATTTCACACTCTCCTCTCTACCCTAATCCCCTTTATATATGGGGACTAAATACACAAGCCCAAGCCCAAGCCCAATAAACTAATTAACTAATTAAAAGCTAATTAATCCCTCTCAAAGCTTCCTTAATAAAACTTTCTAATTAGGACAATTTGGTCCTAACAATCTCCCCCTAAAGTTTTATAAAGGAAGCATCTCTGATCTTCTCCCCCTAGCTTTCGTGAGAAAACCTTAGTGGCGTTCGGCTACATTTTGATCTCCAAGCTCCCCCTCGATTGTAGCTCTTCATCTTCGGTTTCAACTGAAAGACCAGATCCAATTTGCAATAACCGCGACTGATTGCACACACTACAGCTCAACCTTTAAATAACTCGACACGTCTGATAACCGCAGAATACAACAGCTTGAACCAGAGCATGTTGATTCATCCAACTATGTTGATCTCCCGCCCAGAAAAACAAAGGGATAGATGCATGTGTGAGTTACCGTGCAGATCAGTAAGAAAGATAAAGGTTCTGTCTTTAACCCCGTGTTGAACAGGAATTCAGCATAAGAGCTTTAAATCTGATAAGCTCACAACTGGGAAACACTGAAGCTTGGATCACCGAAACACCGTATGGAATGAGAAACTGGGAGTAGATACTGAACGAGATGCTCTGCTTTGATCTCTCTACTGCTCAGAAGGTAGTCGATTTCCTGAAATCTTCCAAAGTGTCAAGTAATCAGATCCAGATCGAGTCTTCTTAGTCAGATGGATGACGACCGTCACTCAAAATTCTAGATCGCAACCGAACCTCCACAACGGTGAAATGGATAGGAATTAAGTACGTTACAACAGTACCATTCACCGAAGCTGGCATCCAGAGGAAAAACTCAACTCGCACTCCATCGAGGAATAATTCCTTCTAATAAAAACTCTAGAATAATGGTTGCAGAGCGTCAGGCTTCTGACTAGTCTAACCAAATGCAGAATCCGATCACCATCGTTCTGAAATCGTTACAAATCTGACATGTCTTCAAAGAATCTGGAGCAGTTGGGGAAATGAGAGAGATTCAGTTTTCATGATTGAAAACTGAATATGGGCTAAAAACGGGACTGGTGTGATCTTTGCGAATCAATTGGGAAAGAAAGGTGGCTATTTAAGCGCAGGGGTTTTGAAACACAAAAGTATTTGAATTTGGGTGGGTCTAGATCGCAGCGGAATATGATCTTGAAGGCTTATATGAAGAGATGATACTCGAGTCGGGAGATGCAGTTTCCCGAGTCGGAAATGGAGTTCGGAAAGTGTTGACAAAAATTGAACATAACCTTGACTCAAAGGCGAGTCGAGAAACTCGAAAACCCGAAAGGGTATTTCATGTTTCCCGAGTCGGAAAATAAGAACAGCAAGGTAGTTCAAGACTTAAACAAAATTTGAGCATACCCTCGTCTCAAGAGCGAGTCGGAAAAACTCGAAAACCCGAAAGGGTATTTCTTATTTTCCGAGTCGGAAAATGAGAACAAAAAGGCACTCAAAATTTTTTATTTATTTATTTTTTTTTACTATTCATCCGGTTCGGAAAACACTATTCCGAATCGGAAAACACTATTCATTCAAATTTTTTTTTTTTTTTTTTTTTTACTATTCCGATTCGGAAAACAAGGTTTTCCGATTCGGAAAAGCACTATTCATGCGAAATTTTTTTTTTTTTTTTTTTTTTTTTTTTTACTATTCCGATTCGGAAAACGAGGTTTTTCGATTCGGAAAAGCACTATTCATTCGGATTTTTTTTTTTATTTATTTTTTTTTTTACTATTCCGATTCGGAAAACGAGGTTTTCCGATTCGGAAAAGCACTATTCATTCGGATTTTTTGATTTTTTTTTGGACTCGGAAAATATGAGTTTTCCAACTCGGAAAACTTGAATATTCAAGTTTTCCAACTCGAAAAACATGAATTTTCAGCCCAAATCTTCATTCCAGATCCAAAAAATGAAGCAACTTGAAAAATAGATCATTTCAAGCTCAAAGATGCTTCAAAACACAACCCAAACACCCATTTTTATCACCTTCATCAAGATCTAAACCCCAAAAAACCCCAAAAACTCAAAAAAAATGAAACTTTTCAAAAAATAAAGTTTCAAAACCCAATAAAAAACATCTCAAGTTGTTTGATTCAATAGGAACAAACAAATCTAATGATTTGTTTGGCTCTGATACCATTTGTGAGGTCCAAGCAATCAAACAACGAGATGAAAAGAGAAGAAATCAAGTGAAGAAAAGAAATGTTCTTGTTTTATTAATGAAAGCTTTCAAAGAACACAAGAACACACACACAAACTTCACTAATCGACTCTCATGAGAAAATGATTTCACACTCTCCTCTCTACCCTAATCCCCTTTATATATGGGGCCTAAATACACAAGCCCAAGCCCAAGCCCAATAAACTAATTAACTAATTAAAAGCTAATTAATCCCTCTCAAAGCTTCCTTAATAAAACTTTCTAATTAGGACAATTTGGTCCTAACATCTTGAGTGTGGAAGAGTGATGTAGGCTTATTGATTGTTGGATGCGTCGTTCTCATCGTGCACTGCCAAGACCTCTGTCTGGTTCCCACTAGATGATCCTTCTTCCAGATTAGTCTACGGTGCTGCTTCCAACCGGGGCTCGCACACTACCTGAGCATAGGTTCTTTGAGCCGAGCTCGGTGAAGGTAGCGGGGCTTCTTCAGGTATTGATGCAAGAACAGGGTGTGTTGTCTGTTCTCGGATAGGTTCCGGTGAGGCAGCAGATGAAGTTTAAGGGGGAAAGACCGCTGACTCTGGTGTCACTGAATTTGTTGAAGTACATGATGATGGCTCTGTCACGAAGGCATCAGATCACACAGAAGTAGTGGTTGAACCAGCTTGAGCAGGTACTACAATCGGACCCGTGAGAATAGGTAGATCGTAATCTGCGAGGTCTATAAAGTCTGAAGCAAAAGAGTTAGTAGAAAAATCTGTGCTCGATGGTGCGGTGGACAGTTCAGGCAATAAGGCATTCAGATTACTAGGATTTGCATCAGAATAGGTTTCAGTTTCAGAAAAGTCAACATTTGAGCTTTCCAAGATAGTTCGGGTCCGTTTGTTGAATACCCGATAAGTCTTAGAGTTATGTGAGTATCCAATGAATATAGACTCATCAGACTTGGGTTCAAATTTCCCAAATCATCTCGGTCATTTAAAACGTAGCATTTACATCCAAAAACTCTAAAGTAATCGATGTTAGGCTTACGCTGCTCGACCATCTCGTAGGCGGTTTTACCAGTCTGCTTGACGATTAGAGTCCGATTTTGCGTGTAGCATGCTGTTGAGACGGCTTCAGCCCAAAATGCTTGAGGAACGCCTGAATGAGCCATCATGGATCTTGCTGCTTTGACCAACGTCCGGTTCTTCCTTTCCACAACTCCATTTTGTTAAGGAGTGCGTACGACAGAGAAGTTGTGAGAGATTCCCACATCTTCAAGGAAGGATTGCAGCTTGGCATTCCGAAACTCGGTTCCGTTGTCGCTTCGTAACTTTTTCACCCTGCGACCCAAAAGTACTTGAATCCGCTTGATGAAGGCAATGATTCAATTAGCAGCATCAGATTTGCCTCGTAGAAATTCAAGCCAGGTGAACCTTGAGAATTCATCAACGAGAACCAACATGTACTTCTTTCTGGCTAGGCTCTCAACTCTCAACGGTCCACACAGATCCATATGTATCATGTCATGGGGACTTTTACTGTTTGTATCTATCCTCGGAGGGTGTGAGCTTCTTTTAATCTTTCCTTGTTCACAAGCAGGACATAGAGTATCTTTTGAAAGATGAGTCTCCGGTAGTCCCTTGACCAGGCATTTCGAAACCAACTTGTTCATGTCCTTAAAGTTCTGATGACAAAGCCTTCGATGCCATAACCAACTATCCTCCTTGGACGCCTTAGAGAGCAAACAGATTGCATTCATCGGTTGAGAGAGTGCATCAAACTGAGGGTGTGTCTGAGGGATTGAACGAAAGACTGAGGAATAAAGATTGCCGTTTCTCCGTGAACTGAGTACGACATTGTTGTCTTCGTCGTTCACATCACTTCCATAAAGAAATTGCTTCACCCAGCATCCATAATCACAGAACTGGCTGGAGCTGAACATATTGTACCCTAATCACATACCGTCTGTGATTTTCCCATAACCCAACATCGGCTTCGGTGTCTTGTCCGCAGTTTTGATATATCCCTCGAACCTTTCAACATAGTCGAAAAGGAAGGATCTCTGACCAGTCATGTGTGTATAAGCTCAAGAATCAAAGTACCACACATGACTGACCTGCAAGACAGATTAAGCTTGTTTAGGGACCCATTGCCAAATGGGTTCCTTTGGGTTAGAGAGTGATGAAACAGTCGGTGCAGTCCCCTTTTCGGATTTCTCCTTAGGCGGAGGGGACTCCACTGACGAAGAGGATTTTGCTTTTCCTCTTTTTCTTCCCCTTCTCTGACATTAGATTTAGGAGTATTGAAAGAATTAGACACACCATAGCGCAAGAAATTATCAAACATAAAGCACATGTCATTACGAAACGTATCAAAAGCATCGTTCAAATTGCGATTACGATTAACAGACATGTTTGATTGAAATCCTACACTAGGTGGGGCATAGCCTAAACCCGCACGGCCAGGACTACGCTTCTTGGGGAAAGCAGAAAAAGTGTTGTTCCTTTCTTGATGATCCTTTCTCGGTGGCTTCACATTCTTTCCACCATCTTTCCTCCTCGCATCTGCATTCAAAGCACGGTGTGAGTTAGAAGACGGTTTAGTAGAAAAGGATTTCCCACCTTTTCCGGATGATGGTTTTAAAAAATTAGGTTTAGTGGATTTGAAAGGTTAATCGGGTTTTAGCCGAGATGTCTCACCCATTTCGAAGGTACTCGAATCAAAGTCAAGACCTTTGATGGGTTTGACTGAGGCACAAGCATCGTTAGAGTTGGATTTCTTGTTCTGGAGTCCCTTGGGTGTGTGAGACTTAACTGACTTCTCCATGTCAGTACCTACACATTTTGCACCCTTGGGATTATTCTTGTCAGAACCAGAAGCTTGTGACCCAGCAGGCTTCTCAGGCTTGGAAACAACTATTTTCTTTTTCTTAGGAATCAAACCAGAAGGATCATCACCCTCGTCCAAAAATATCTTCACATCATCTTCAACATTGGGATCCAGGTCTGGTTTGGGTTTGGGATTGTCTCTCTTATGGTTCAGGACAGGGGAAGTCTTATCGTCATCAGAATCTGGAGAGTAAAGGTTTTCAAAATTCATAACTTTCCTTCTCAAAAGGGAACTTGACACATCTTGGTTGGTTAAATATTGGCGATACATCATCCTTTCATCATAAAATGAATATCTTGGAGGATGTATCGCGTTTGTGATGGGTTTTTATGCGTTCCTCGTATCAAACTGACACGAAGAAAACTGTGGATCTCAATCCTAACTGGATGAGATACACGACAAAACTTTGTGATCAAACTGACCAATAAGTTTATCGAATCAAACCTAACTGGTTTGATACGTGCGGAAGCGATTTGGATATAAAACCCAAACATCCACAGATCTTTTCGTTTCAATTATAATAGTAATAGATTTGTTACCTGGATTGCTTGGGATTAGATCCACCTGTGATTGACCAGACAAATTTCCTTCTAGCTGGAATTAATCCCGAGACGACCGGAAAAACCGAACTGGTTTCGTGGGTTGGTGAGGCCGGCGTCAAAGAGAGAAGAAAAGAGATAGTGGGTTTTTCTAAGAGCTAGTTAATTGAATTAGTTTTTCTCAATAAGGCCTAGCCTTTATTTATATGGAAGAGTTTCCATATAATAAGGTTTCCTTATTTACATGGTAATCATCCAAATGGAATTATTCTTTTCTTTCTCCCAAAGAAAATAATATTTCCTTATTCCATTTTAACTGGATAATTAACTTAATTAATTATTCAGTCTATTATATATTTATTTACCTAATAAATATATAATTCACATAATTAATTCACAACCCTTTAATTTTGGGATTTCTGTCAGAAATTACCCAACTGATTTATAATTGACTATTATAAATCTAATCTCTCCAAATTGGGATTATTTAACTTATTTGATTTACAGGTCCTCACAGGTGTGACCCTCAAGTGTCTTGTAACATTGGATGTGTAATTACTGGTTTGTCAACTTCTGCACATAATTAGTAACAGTTTGAAGATCCGCAACCTTGGTTTTGAAATCAGTAAAAGTAGAGTTGGCGGTCTCACACTCCGAAGAAAGCCTAATTCTCTCGGCATTGGCCTCGAGTAAGTCTTTTTCCAGAGTGTGAACCAAGGTGTCTCTTTCCGAGACAATCACTCTAAGATTCAAAATCTGATGTTGACTGGCATCTAGGTCCATGGCTTTTAGTCTAACTTCAAACACCTCCTTTTCTAGCTCAACTAGGTCGGGACTCTTAGTTGCGGAATCATCTGTGGGTGGGATAACTAAGGTTTCCTCAGATAACTCCATTTCCCTAGTGTCATAACTAGTGTTCAAGTCGGTGTAGTTGATGGGAGGCATAGATACACAAGGGGTTCTAGCCTTGATGCCCTCCCAAGTAGGTTAGGTATTGGTCGGATCACTAGCAGGGACAAATGTAGGTCTATTTGGAGCGGGACTTGTGGGTGGACTACCTGAGGTACTGTTTGATGGACTTGTGGTTCTAGTGATGGTCTCAACGTTAGTTACTTCGGTGTAAGAGACAGTCTGTCTAACATATTCCTCGGTAACGTGTCCTCCTACAAGGGCTGGTTTGGGCTTGGAGGCGGCCATGTCCTCAAAATTGTACAGATGTGAATGTGCCTTTTCTAAAACATGATTTTTAGTGAGTCCTAGGCTGGGTCTAGCTTTTTGAAAAGGGTTCTTGTTGGCATCCTGGGTGAGAATACTCAGAGTCTGCTCAGATTGTTGATAACACCAAAATTATACATGTTTTGGTTAAACGTAATTGCATGACTTTACCCCATTTCTCACCCATTTCTGATCATTTCATGCACTAAATGAGCTTATTATTGTTTATGAAGGATTTGGAGGCCGTGGAACGGAAAAGTACGAAAAACGGCGAGAAAACGTGAAAAATGCACGAAGTCAAAACATGAGGCACTTGGCGTTCGCGAGATTCCCAATCTGGCGCCGCCAGATTCGACTGAATTGAAGACCAGGGTTGACCTAAGTGTCTGGCGTCGCCAAACCTGCAGTCTGGCGATCGCCAGATGACCCCTGGACGTTTTCTTTTAAATACCAGTCTTCCCCTTCAGTTCAAAACATGATTTTTGGTACGGGATACGAGGAGGAACGAGAGTGAGAGTACGAAAGGTGCCGATACGCTGCGGGATTCGATCTTCGATCATCCGTCGTTGTACTGTCGGTATCATGTCGATGTCTACTTTTGTTTTCGTTTTTGTTATGATTAGTGAGTAGTTTTTAGTAGTAGTGCTTGTCATGGTCGATGAACCTTTATGGATGATACTTTTGTGATTAATGTTTACTGGTTTGTTTTGATTAATTGAATGTTTATTATGGTTCTTTTCTGATTGATATTGTTTTAGCAATTTGAATTCAATTGGTTGGGTGTATTTGTTAGACCAAAGCAGATAGACTCCGAAAGGATAATCAACCTACCTTAGCCTGACTTTGGACCAAGAGGTTGTGTTAAGGGGTTACTTGGACCAAGAGTGACCAGATAGTAGAAGAGCCATTGCAATATTAATTAGGACTGGTTTACCGATTCTAGATTGTGGACCAAACGATTTAGGATTGGAATTAGGAGGATCGTGTCCTAGTTTCTAACCATAATCTTCACATGTTAGGGTGTCCTAGACTTAAATTCCTACAATAGTCAAAACAACCAAACTTTCGACCTATTCATATCATCCATTTTGGGGATTCACTTTACCATGATAAGTACTGTTAATGTAGAGTTTATATAAGAAGTTGAGGGACTTGAAGTGTAATTTTCTATTTCCTAGGGTTGGGGTATAAATACCCCAATGCCTTTGTATTGTAAGGTTGGACGTTCATTTGCAATGATATAGACTTGTGACTTTCTTTCTACATCTCTCTACATGCTTTCTCTCTCTACATGTTTTCTCTTATGTTCTTGAGTTTCTAACTCAATCTTGTTGAGATTGTGTTAGATTTGGATTCATTCACACTAACAAGTGGTATCAGAGCTGGATCTACTACATTTTTGATGAAGATTCTCATGGATTGAAGCAAAGATTTGAAGATTTGAAGCTTTGAAGATAGTCATCAATGGAGGTTCATGAAGGCTTGAAGACTTTTTGAGTTGTTTGATGATTTTTTCATGAATTCATGTCTGAATTCATGGATTAGAGTGTTGTTTGAGTGTTTTTGAACAGGATTTAGATAGGATTTGAGGTAAGATTGAAGGTTTTAGCTAGATTTTTGAGAAAAAGTAGAGAAAAAGTTCATATTCATATGTCTCGAGTCTAGTGTATCTTCATATGTCTCGAGTCGTTTGCATGTTCATATGTCTCGAGTCTCATCTCGAGACTACGTGAAGGCATCTCGAGTCGTGTTTGGTGAAGTCACGAGATAAGACTCGAGTTGGGTTGTTAGAGTACAAGACAAGGAAGGAAATTCGAGTGTTTGTCGGTTTCTGACGCGTGAAAATACTCGAGACATCATCTCGAGTGATACTGTTCATCACTCGAGACAACTTTGCAAGGGTTGATCCTATAACGAGACAATACACTCGAGACAGTATCTCGAGTCATACTATTCATCACTCGAGACAGTATCTCGAGTCGCACTGTTCATTACTCGAGACAGTATCTCGAGTCGTACTGTTCACCACTCGAGACAGTATCTCGAGTGCTGTGGTTATTCACTCGAGACATCATCTCGGTTGCCACTGTTCATATTGTGAGTTTCTATTGACATCTCGAGTATCACTATTCACACTCGAGATAGTTGAAAGGTTGAGAATCTGAGAAAAGTAGTGGAAAAAGATCCTGAATCAAAATGAATCCAATTAACAAAAGGGAAGATTTGGCAATGGGATCTGATTCAAAAGCACCAGTATTATTCAAAGATGAATATGAGCTATGGGTTGCAAGATTCAGACTATTCATAAAGCGAAAAGACAAAGGCAAGGCAAAAGTGTTTGAAGTAGATGATGATGAGGATGAAGAAGAAAGTGAGGATGAAGAAAGAGATTTGATGTTCCAAAGCTTACTGACTTTAACAGAGGCATACAGAAAGAAATACTACAATAAACCAAGTTCCAACAACAGACGATTTGCATCCAGAGGAAGGAATGTCAACAGAATTGGCAATTTCAATCAAGGTCAGATGTATGCTCAAAGAAACTCAGGTAACTATGTTGATAAATATGCCAACAAGGGAGTTGAAGAAGAAAAGGAAACTGCTGAGGGTACTGAGGAGAAGAAGACAAATGAAAACATCACGTGCTTCAAGTGCGGAAAAAAGGGGCATGTGGCAAGGATATGTCCAGCGAAGATGTCAAAAGTTGAAATACTCAAGAAAAAGTTAGAATTGGCAGAAAAGCAGGAGCAAGGGTTGGTGCTAATGGCAGATGATGAGGAATGGCTGGATGTGTCTGATACTGAAGATCAGGCTCAAATGTGTTTTATGGGATTGCTGGAAGAAGAGTCTGATGAAGAGGAAGCAGAAGTCTCAGATCCACTCATGGTAAATGATTCTAAATTTATTGAGTATAAAAATAAACTGCTAGAAATGACAAATCCAATTCATATGAAAAATCAAGAAATGGAAGTTGTCATTTCTAAGCAGAATCAAGAAATTACTGACTTAACTCAACAAAGAGATAGTCTTTTGTCTACTGTTGAAAAACTGAATAAGTCAGTAACTGAACTTGAGGATCTGAAACAACAAAATAAAATTTTAAAGTCAGAAATTGATTTTCTAACTCTCAGTTTAACTTCAGAAAAAGATAATGTTACTTCTTTAAACAAAACAATTTCTGAATTGAATTTTAAACTTTACAAGATTGGTCAGTCTGAACATACATTTTTTCTAAACAAACCTTATGCAGATAGGGATTTATTTTCCAAAGAAGGTCTTGGCTTTAAAAATCCTCAATATTTGAAAAAGGCCTTAGAAGAAAAACCTGCATTTTACAATCTCACAGATTTACGAATGAGTGCTAGATTTCCAATCTTGAAAGGTTTTGATATGCGAGAAGAATTTTCTGAGATGCAAGAAATGAAGAAGCATGATCCATTATACCATGGTGACAAATATCATAGAGTTAAATTTGTTTATAGTTCAGAAAATTTGAGAATTAAGTCACCTAATACAGTGAATACTTCTGAAATGTTTTTACAGTCAGAATCACAATGTGAATATGATGGTATATTAAAGCCATATGTTCCGACACTAGAACTTGAAGATAAGATTTCCAAGTTAGAAAGAAAAATTAAAGAGTTATCAGAACAAAATGACATTCTTCTTTCTAAAAATAAGAATTTTGTAACTTGGAATTCCTCAGAAACTGAGTCAAAAGATTTGGTATCTGAAATACTAGATGATTTAGTGTCTTCAGTGTCAAATTCCATTTTTGACATACCAGATTCTCAAAGTGATTTTGCATCAAAGGATTCATCTATAACTCAGAAGTCTGTTTCAAAACTATATTCTGATGGTTTAGATGATGTTCAAGAAGAGATTTTTAGAGTTATCACATCTGATGGATATGTGGAATATAAGGAAGCATCAGCTATATCATCAACTGATGTTGTCAAACCATATCAGTTGGAATCAGATGATGATACACAGCCTGTTATTTCTGAAACATCTAAATCTCAGAATACAATTACATCTCAATTCACAAATGGATCATCTTCTCCTATTTCCCTGATCAGCTCAGATAAGTCTGATTTCAATGAAATTGCTTGTTTAAACAAGAAACATGAATCTTACAAGAAACAGGCAGAGAATACTATAAATCAACTGAGAGTAGAGCTTGCGCGTCAAAAATGTGACTCAAAATTTTGGTTAAGCAAATGTACTTCTTTAACAAAAAGCCATGACAGATTAGTTGACAGACTGTCTGTGTATGAAGAAGGATTACATTATGCTGGTAAAAGTCAAAAGATAGAGTCTCCTGCTGTAACTGAAAGTTATCTCAAGTCAATAAGATTTACTCAGGGGGTTAAGTCAATGTTGCGTCGTTTTCAAAAACAACTTGATTTGAAAAAGAACATTATCTCTGTTAACACTCCTGAGAACTCTGAGTCTTGTTTTACACAAAGTCAGACTTCTTGCACTAAGCCTAAGCCGTTTGATATTTGTGCTAATGTATCTGCAGAACGTGTAGTTCATGCATCGAAGAAAAGACAGAAGAAGAAGCCAAGGAGTCGATCTAGAAAGGATAGTTCTAGTATGCAGTTTTCATCTAATGTTGTTACTCCTAACAATAGACGGAGTCAATTTCTTTTCAATAAGAGTCATGTACCTTTTCATACTACTATGATCAATAAAAAGGCTACAGTGATTTCATCAACTTCTTCAAATTCTCAACATATGGATGAAACTCATACTAAGTTCATTAATTCTTCTGAACTTCATTCTTCTGTCTCTACCTTCGTTCCATTTCGAAAATCCATAGTGCGTAAAGGAATCAAATATTTTTGGGACTCAATTTCAAAAGTGTATAAGAATTCTTCAGTTCCAGGACCCATTTTTAAATGGGTTCCTAAATCTACTTGATTGTATTTATTGCAGGCCAGTCATAAGTGGTACCTTGATTCCGGGTGCTCCAAACATATGACTGGAAGAAAAGAGATCCTGTCCAATTATAAAGAAGAATATGGTGGATCTGTAAAGTTTGGTAACAATGAATTAGCTCCGGTAGTTGGTCAAGGTGACATTGTATGCAAAGATATAACAATTAAAAATGTTGCTCATGTTGTTGGTCTAAATCATAATCTCTTCAGTATTGGCAAATTTTGTGATAAAGATTTAGAAGTTTATTTCAAGAAAAGAAGATGTGTTGTCAGAACTGAAGAAGGTAAAGAATTGTTAGTCGGTTCACGACGAACAAATCTCTACACAATTAGACTACAACATAAGTTACAATCTATGTCCCCTTGTTTTCTTACCAGATCCTCTTTAAGACAAGCAGTTTTATGGCATAAACGATTATCTCATTTGAATTTCAGATACATTGACAAAATTGTTACACATCAACTTGTATCTGGAATTCCAATGATTAAATTTGAACAAGAGGAAATGTGCCCTGGATGTGAAAAAGGCAAGATGAAACGTGTATCTCATCCACCCAAACCTGAACAAGGATCAAAATCCCCTTTGAGTTTGTTGCATATGGATTTGTGTGGCCCTATGAAGTTTCAGAGTTTGGCTGGTCGTAAATATATTCTGGTTATTGTTGATGATTTTTCAAGATATACTTGGACTAAGTTTTTAAAATCTAAGGATGAAACCTCTTCTCTTATTATCAATTTCATTAAAGCTGTTCAAGTACAACTTAACCTTCCAGTCCAAACTGTTCGAACTGATAATGGGACGGAGTTCAAAAATATTATTCTTAAAACCTTTTATAATACTTTTGGTATTACTCAAACGTTTTCTGCTGCACGAACTCCGGAACAGAATGGGGTAGTTGAACGGCGAAATCGTACTCTTGTTGAAGCTGCTAGATCTATGCTTGCTGAAAGTCAACTACCTCAATACTTGTGGGCTGAAGCGGTGAATACTGCGTGTTACACACAAAATCGTTCAATAATTCATAGGAGATTTGGAAAAACCCCTTATCATATTTTGTTTGGTCGTGTACCTTCAGTTGGACACTTTAAAGTGTTTGGTTGCAAATGTTTTGTTTTAAATGAATCTGAAAATAGGGGTAAGTTTGGACCTAAGTCGGATGAGTTAATTTTTGTTGGATATTCTGAGTCCTCAATCGCATACAGGGTACTTAATAAACAAAAAAGGGTGGTATCTGAAAGCATCAATGTTCGCTTTGACCCAATTACTGAATTATCCTCTGATTGTTCATCTTCTTCGAGTACTAATCATGTTGTGAATGCAGATTCTTCAAGTCAAGATCAGTGTGTAACTCCTGAGTCGTCTCAAGCTTCTTATCTTGATTACGTGTTTCAATCTGTTTATGATGATTTTTCTCATGCTACTTCTTCATCTACAGGTTCTGCACTTGATTTGCTATCTCTTCCATCCTCGTCGAATGTAGAATTATCTTCTACCTCTCAGAATGAGCCTGATTCATCCGAGACAGTTGACACACAAGCTTCTATTACTTCGTCCTTGGATATTACTGATTCTGTTTCAACATCTATTCAGGCTACTTCTGATGTTCAAGATATACCTTCGACTTCAGCTACTGAACCTCATGTTACTAACACCCCTGAAAATTCTTCTGAACCTTCTACCACTATACCTGTTGATATCATTGAACCTTCAACAGTAAATGATCAGACTCCTTTACCTCACACTGTCAAATGGACTCGCAGTCATCCAATTGAACTGATTATTGGAGATCCTACATCCACAGTCAAGACACGAGCTGCATCAGCTAATGAATGCAATTTTTCAGTCTTCTTGACTGATACTGAACCAACTCGTGTTTCAGATGCATTACAAGATTCTGACTGGGTGACTGCCATGCAAGAAGAACTAAATCAGTTTTCAGCTCTTAAAGTGTGGCGGTTAGTGAAAAGACCTCAAGACAAGTCAATCATTGACACCAAATGGCTGTTTAAGAACAAGAAAGATGAGCATGGTACGATTGTTCGGAACAAGGCTCGACTTGTTGCGAAAGGTTACCGGCAACAAGAAGGCATTGATTATGATCAAACATTTGCTCCAGTTGCTCGACTTGAGGCTATTCGTATGTTTCTAGCATATGCAGCATACAAAGATTTCACGATGTTTCAAATGGATGTTAAAACTGCGTTCTTATATGGTCATTTAAAAGAAGAGGTATATGTCACTCAACCGGAAGGGTTTGTTGATCCTGCTCATCCTGATTATGTCTATATCTTGGATAAGGCTCTTTATGGATTAAAGCAAGCTCCACGTGCTTGGTATGAAGAATTGTCGACATATCTTCTATCCAAAGGATTTAAGAAGGGATCTGTAGATTCAACTTTATTCATTATGAAGGAAGGAGATCATATTGTGGTCATTCAGGTATATGTGGATGATATTATTTTTGGCTCTACCAGTAAGGATTTGTGCAAGAAATTTGAAACTATCATGACTCAAGAGTTTAAAATGAGTATGATGGGTGAGATCAATTTCTTTCTTGGCTTGCAAGTGAAGCAATTTCCTGATGGCATCTTCATAAATCAGTCCAAATATATCTTTGATTTGTTGAAGAAGTATGACATGTCCTCGTGCAATTCCATTGGCACTCCAATGGCAACGGGAAATAAGATTGGACCTGATCATGAAGGAAAGGATGTGGATCTTCGCACTTATCGGGGAATGGTTGGCTCCTTAATGTATCTGACAGCGAGTCGTCCAGATATCATGTTTGCTACATGTGTATGTGCTCGATATCAAGCAAAACCAAAAGAATCTCATCTAGCTGCAGTCAAAAGGATTTTCAGATATCTTAAAGGAACTCCATATTACGGGTTATGGTATCCAAAAGGTCTAGGTTTTGAGCTTCAGGCATATTCTGATGCAGACTATGGTGGTTGTAATATGGACAGAAAGAGCACATCAGGGCATATTCAGTTACTAGGCAACAAGTTGGTGTCTTGGGCTTCAAAGAAGCAACAGTGTGTTTCCACTTCCACAGCTGAATCTGAATATGTTGCTGCTGCGAGTTGTTGCTCACAGGTACTATGGATGCAAACACAGTTGCGGGATTATGGATTTGTTTATAAGAAGATTCCTATATACTGTGATTCAAAGAGTGCGATTGCTATCTCTGCAAACCCTGTTCAACACTCCAAAACGAAGCATATTGATATCAGGTATCATTTTTTGAAAGACAACGTGGAAAAAGAGAACATTGAACTATATTTTGTAAATACTGAATATCAGCTAGCAGATCTATTTACCAAGGCTTTAGATGAGAAGCGCTTCAAGTTTCTAATCTCCAGACTTGGTATGATTGATAAAAAGATTTAAATATCAGATATTGGGTAATTCTTTATATACGGATTACATTGCTATACACTTAGTGGTCTAATTGTATATTCTTGTAGTCCGTATATCTATAATTACTTGTTTCGTTCTGATTTTAATTCTATTTTTCAGTTAGTTAGTTCTCTTTCTCTTCAGTGTTTTAGTGCATTTATTTTTGTCTACTAATCTGTGTTTCAAGTGCTTGCATCAGTTCAGGGGGAGTATCTCAGACAATCATACTGGTAATTGTTTCATTCGTTCAGATGGTTCAGGTATGCTCAGGTGTAGGGGGAGTAATGGTCAAGGGGGAGTGTTTGATGTAATTGCATGTCTCGAGTGTCTATCTCGAGATGGTCATGTATCGGGTTAGCATCTCGAGTCCTTAACTCGAGATTGTTATGGGTGTTTTTTGTCTCGAGTCCATCTCGAGTATTCAACTCGAGTGTATTTAGAGATGTGTATCTCGAGTATGTATCTCGAGTGTATCTCGAGTATGTATCTCGAGTGTGTGTCATGTGAGACGTCTATTTCGAGTGCTATGCAAGTATAAGTCACGTGCGTGCCTATCTCGAGTCCATCTCGAGTGCAGATCATGTGAGAGTGGATATCTCGAGTCTATCTCGAGTGTGAGTCACGTGAGCGTTTATCTTGAGACTATCTCGAGTGGTGTAAGTGTCATCTCGAGTGTCCACGTGTCATCTCGAGTGTACACGTGTCATCTCGAGTGTCCAAAGGTCATCTCGAGTCTATCTCGAGTCTCTTCCGCGTCTTATTTCCTATCTTGAGACCGTTGAGTGTTCAAATATCTATCTCGAGTCTATCTCGAGCCCATCTCGAGTCTATCTCGAGTCTATCTCGAGTCTGTTCCGTGTCCGTGTGTATCTCGAGACGTTCTATATTCACGCGGTTTCGAGTCTGACACGCGAATAAGATTGTGACACATGGCATACTCATCATTTTCAAATCTCCTCCTATAAATACTTCATTCAAATCTACGATTTAATCTTTCTGAATCGTTCTTGTTCATGCGAAGATTGTTGAAGCCGAAGCCTGTTTGAAGCCAAAGACTTAGCATTTTACCTCTTGTATTAGCTGTTTAGTGTGTGTTATTGTAACCGATTTCCGAGTCTTTACGATTCCTATAGGTATTCACTCATTATCATATACCGAATAGGATAGTAAATACGTAATTTTGTAAACACTCATCTAATACGGGGTAAACAACTTGGGTTTGTATTCCTTGATGATCATATTTTAAAACATAAGTGTGCATGATTCATTGTTCGAATCATATGGACTTGGATGAACGAATACTTTGATCGTAAATGACCTTCAATTCAATGTATATGTTTTGAACTCAGTATATTATACAATGGACATTAATAGGATAGGACCGTGATCAGTTTCTATAATAGATGTTATCCGTCATAATAAACTAACTAAACGAAAAATGTCATAACTATTTGGTTGGTATTTTTACTGAGTTCATTATATAACATTCGTGGTCATTCATTCTTCATAAATATTCAATGTCCCACACTTAATGGATTTTTCATTCAAATCCATGTTTTTCAAAGCATAATAAAATAATAAAGTGATAATGTTTTTGTTTAACGATCTAATCCTTTGTCACTATATCAGATATGGCAGACTACGTTTTTCCAGACACCGAGTCACTGGAAATTCCACGTATCTTATCCGAACGCACCTCCATGCATCAACCTCACCTAGATGCCGATCGACAACTATTGCAAGCTGCTCTCTTTCTTGATGAAAAACCGAATAATGTGGTATATTCGGTACATGCGAAGACTAAAGCTCCGGTGATAGCGGAAATCCTGAAGCATCATCCACTATTTGTTCCTTTGACGAAAGAGGCTGATGTTCCTCTCATTTATGTACAACAAGCCTGGAAACTATTGGAGTTTCATGAGACGGAAGATCGGTGTTACTACACGACAAAGGTGGACCACTTTACAATCAACTTTGGACTCAACAAATTCCGTCATTTGTTGGGATTTCCTTCGGCTACAAGTCGACCGGGTGCAGCACAGTTTGAACCGTTTGATAGTGTTGATGAAGCTATAGCCAGTGTGCGTTCGATTGGCTACAATGCAGAATTGCATACAACTTCCGGGTTCAACAAGACGAATCTGCCTCCTACCTACAACACCTTGTTTACTATCTTGAATCGTTGCCTGACTGGGAAGAAGACAGCTCACGACACGGCCACACAGTCAATGTTTCTACTTTTTCAAGGAGTGCTGTTTAATCGACACTACGATTATGCAGCACTGATCTTTCACGACATGCACGAGTTCAAGGGCAGGAACCCTAATCATTTGGCGTATCCTCGTTTCCTAAGTATTCTGATTGCGAGTGCGATGGAGCAGAATCCAGAGATTCCAAGACGACTCAACTCGGTCAAAGTCAAGCATTTTCCATTTCAGTCTGTTCGGTATCCACCAACAGTATTTGGTCCAGAGATTCCACTTTTCAGTGAACTACTTGCGTATGCTGATCAGGGGGTTAAGTGTGTTAGAGAGTATAGGGCAAAGTACGCATCTATGGTCCAACCAGAACCGGCGGGACCTTCCCAGGATGCCATCCATAGAAGTGAGGGTATAGTACTTAGGGACCAGAGATCACGGGATCCTGGTCAGGGTGTGCAGAGGGAAAATACCGAGAGGGGACTTGGTGGGGACCTCCCTGATCAGCCAGCACATTCTTCTACTGCGAATGTTGCTGCGCATATCGGACAGATCAGTTCGGCCGTTCAAATGGATGATGTTTTTGCAGCTGCTGATGATGAACATGCGGTAAATCAACCGTTTGTACAACTGCAAGATGAAGATCAGCTTGTAGATTATGAGCTCTCACCATTGGATATGACTACTTTAGAATCTTTTGGTGATCATGATGTTGAGCCCTTGCCTGTGCATGTTGAACAACTTGTTCCTCTCTATACTCCAGTTGAGATGGATCAACGTCTTACAATTCTGCTGGGTTATGAGTCTTCAGGCTCAGTTTCTTCCGAGGATACTCTCGTACTTCCTTCGGATTCCGATGCTGCATGTGACATGGATGCTCAAACCGAAGAACTTCAAGGTTCGGATGATGATGATAGTGATGATGATGCTGACATGCCTGACCAAGGCTCGAGTCGATTGTTGACTCTCGGAGAGATAAGGACGGATGAGGGAGTATTAGTTGAAAATCCGGAAGTGAGAATGAGTGAAGGGGACGGAGAAAAAGATGGTGAGAGTGTGATAGGGGCTAGAAAAGAAGTACAAACCCCTCCCCAAGCCGAGTCTAGCTGGGTAGCCACATCTACTAGGGGTGAGCATCTGTTGCCACCACCTATTGACCAAGACATGAGATCCCCACTCATGCACTGCACAACCCAACTCAACCACTCTACCGTTTCTCAACAAACGGTAGTTTCAACTTCTCACGGGGATTTATCACAACTTGTACCTATTCCTCATTTGGAGGTTGGTGGTACCGATATAGTGAGGCAGCTGCCCCCGCCCACGACTTCACTTCAAATCACCTCGAGTCTAGAACCAATTGTATCTAATGCAACTCTTTCTTTGGTTAGGACACCGGTGCAAACCACCTTTGCAGGAGGCTTTAGTAGCCCTGCCGGAACCACCGGAGTAAGTTCTGCATTTGTTGCGGGCTTGCGAGGACCGGAGGGAAATCCCATCAGTGCTAACATTACGCCAACGCTGAACATGGGTTCCTTAGGTTCTACCTTTGGATCAACGAGAAGTCTAAGTGACCTCGGTGTTAGTTTACCCGTCTCTCCTATTATTACAGCACTCAGGCAGCAGTCTACCATTCTGGGTTCCTCCTCAACACCCGTTGGTAGTTCCTCATCTGCCTCTTCATCCGCCACTCAATCATCCACAGTATCTGCTTCATCAGCATCAGATGCACCATCTTCTTCTGCACCATCCTCCTCGGCACCTCCTCAGACTGGCACGACGTCATCTCCTGATGTGGATCTTTCTCGAATGCCTGTTGTGATTACAGCTAATCAACTTATCACACGTTCTTTGTTCCGGGCAAATAATGAACAGATGGCGACTGTAATCAAGCAACAGACAGAGCGTATCTCGGCCTTGGAAAAACAGGTTGCGGCTTTAGCAAAAGGCAAAGCACCGATGCCTGATCCTCCTGCTCAGCCTACTCAATCAGCGGCTGATTCTCTGTCAATTCCTGAGTTAAAGGGACTTTTATTCTCTAAACTCTTGGAAGCTGGTTCCTCTGAAGACAGTGATCTCGTGGGTATTCTTCAACAACAAACTGTTCTTCAGCAACGTCCCATTCAAGAGCAACGGTCTTAATCTCACTTGGTCACGCATACAGAGTTTCAACACTTTCAAGCGTCTCTTGATGCTTCTCTCACAAAGACCTTTACCGAGATCAACAAAATGTTCACTGAAGGATTGTCCCAGTTATCAGAACGGATCCGAGGTGTTGAGGAAACATGTCAAGCGGCAGCCAGACGGCCCACAAGAAGGCATGATGATCATGATGATCATGATCGTCATGAGGGGGAGAGGAAACGCAGAAGATTGGAAAGTGAGCCGTCTAGGGCGCCAACAACTTCGGGAGTGAGAATTGTTGACAGATTTGAGGAAAGGCCACCGAGAGAGAAACAGCCAGCTCGTCACAGAGATTCTATTGTTCTTGCGGGAGGTGAAGAGATGGAAACAGAAGAGCCAGTCTTGCAATCTACTCTTGATTTTCTGAGCTCAGTTCAGGAAGAGATACCAGAGGAAAGGGTTGGAGAAAGTGGAGTAAAGTTTTCAGGTGCTTCTAGTTCTTTGTCTGAAATAGATAGAGTTCTAGCGCTACTGGATAACGTAGCTTCTGAGCTTAGAGATTACCAAGTTCCAAATGAAGAGATCAATGATGCAAGGTGTGCAGAAGACATAAGACTGAAGGATATGTTTGATGATGTAGAGTTTGATTTTGAAAAGGAGAAACCAGTGGATGATGTGGAAGGACCAAGCCTAGAAGAAGTGTTGCCTCAAGATGATTTGATGCCAGTTGATCCGAAGAAAGTTGAATTGTGGGAAAAGATGAAGGCTAGCTCTGGATAATTTCTGAAGAGGACTGAATGGGATCGATTCACTAGAGCGACTGGAAAGTATTTGGAGGAGAGGTACAAGAGTAGGTTTTGCTATCACGAGAGAAAGTTGAGCTACACAAAGCTGTATGGGATAGAAAATCTGAAGAAAGAGCTGAGAACTGAGTACATTCACATGAGGAGGGTGAATAGGCAAAGAAGAGAAATGCTAGTGTCTAATCACAAGTTTGTAAGTGTTACAAGTTACAAGACTGGCAAGTTGAGTGCTTATCTCTACCCTGTGATTACTTTTAGAAGAGATGACGGAAAAGAGTACACTATCACAGAGGCAGATTTTCAAGACGTAAGCTTTGATGTGATTTTGGGGATACTGTATGATTTGAAAGGAAAGTCTTTCAGAACAGAGGAGGAGATAATTGCATTAACGGCAATTGTCAGACATGTCAAAGTATCTATCTCCTTAGCTCATCTTTATGACTTCCAGCTCGGATTGGAAAATTGGACTTCCAAGCTTTTCTGTCACAAGCCTCGAAGAAATTTAATTGGAGATGAAAAGGATCGTGTCATGTACACTGTGTTCTATGATGCTGAAGAAACTGAGATATCTTGTGTGTATCCTGATTCCATGGGAAACAAGAAGAGAATGTATTCTCATGAGGTGATGCTGTACTGTGATGATACTTTGAAGATGGTGATGGATAACTTGAATCTCAGGTTACAAATGGACAGTCACAATGTGCATGACATTTCTGCTGCAAACAAAGTACTGATCAGACACTTTGTAAGTGAAATTGATAGAAGGTTGAGGCTCAGAGTTGACATCAGATTTGCAGAGATCAAATTCAAGCTTCGGAAGCCGTCTGTTAAGTAGTTTTGAGAGTTGGTTGTCATTTACTTTTTGATGTCCCTCCTTCTTTTATAAAAGGGGGAGATTGTTAATGTAGAGTTTATATAAGAAGTTGAGGGACTTGAAGTGTAATTTTCTATTTCCTAGGGTTGGGGTATAAATACCCCAATGCCTTTGTATTGTAAGGTTGGACGTTCATTTGCAATGATATAGACTTGTGACTTTCTTTCTACATCTCTCTACATGCTTTCTCTCTCTACATGTTTTCTCTTATGTTCTTGAGTTTCTAACTCAATCTTGTTGAGATTGTGTTAGATTTGGATTCATTCACACTAACAAGTACTGCTGTTTTTCCTTAACATAATCTTAAATCAGTATTTTAATTGCTTTCTTAGTTTTTACTTAGTTAATTGTCTTTTTAGTATTCAAACCTTTTTCATAAAGAAAACCCCCCAAAAAAGCTTTAGGTTAATTAAACTGATTTAGATTAACAATCTACGATAACTTGACCGCTCCCAGTGGTAGATACGATACCTGGACTTTCCTACACTATATTACTCACGATCAGGTACGCTTGCCTGTATATGTGGTAAGACAGTGGCTAGGCATTAGAGGTTAAAACTTGTTATGCTTTTTATATACGATAATTACCGCATCAAGTTTTTGGCGCCGCTGCCGGGGAACGGTAGTTGTTAGATTTTAGTCTTAATTAGTTGTTATCGATTTTAATCTTTGTTTTTCTTTGAGGTTTATTCTTAGTTTTCTTTTTTTTGTTTTAATTATTTTTTTTATTCCCGCAAGTTGCCCGTAACCATTTGTTGTGATTTCAGTCACGGCAGACTTGTTAGAGCCATTTGAGGAGCCGGAGAGAGAGTTCAGAAAAAGAAACAAAAAGAAGTCAAAAGCAAACAAAGTTCGCCCGAGAGCTTTGATTTTTGAGATGGGAGACGAGGCACCAATGTGGACTGCCAGGAGAGCCGCTCCAACAGTGCCCACCAATCACGAAGCCGAACCTGAACAAGGAAATCCCGGGGAAGCTCCTACACATGATCAAGGACCTTACCTTCGACGGGAAAAACGATAGCAATCCTATCGTTCACATGGAAAACTTCATGGATATTTGTGATCTGTTCAAAACAGAGGCAGACCGGGATGATGCAATTCGTCTTCGGGTCTTCCCTCTAACGCTTACCGGAGAAGCTAGGGCTTGGTTGCGATCCTTAGAGCCAAGTTCAATCACTACTTGGGAAGGACTTCGTTCAAAGTTCCTTTCCCGATTCTTTCCACCATCCAAAATCGATAAATTGAGAGCCGAGATCCGATCTTTCCAACAACGAGACAGGGGGACTATATCCGAAGCATGGGAACGTTTCAAGAACCTCTTAAACTCGTGCCCGAGTCACGAGTTGAATAAGAGTGAACAGGTTCAAACTTTTTATAGTGGACTTGCTTATTCTTCACGAGCTACTTTGGATTCATCTGCAGGTGGTGTCTTCAAGTACAAAATGCCCACGGAAGGTTACAAACTCCTCGAGGACATGCTCATACATAACATAGATTGGAGGACGGACAAGCGTTTGCAAATTCCGAGGATGGCCGGAAAAATCTCAACCGACTTCGATCCATCCGATGAACTAGCCGCTATGAAAAACCAACAGGTAAAGTTTGAACGCAAAATAGAAGAACTAATCAAATCTGTTCATGCTTTGCAGGTTGGATGCGAGGAGTGCAGTGGACCACATTTGACTAAACATTGCCCGAACAGACCAATGATGACACCCGAGGAGGTGAACTATATCTACCGAGGCGATTACCTAGGGAGGTGGAACAACAACCGTAATTTCATCCCGAGACCTCTCGGTTTCTTTGCACCGACTCAACAGAACCAAAGACCGGATGGCGAGCCACGTGTTTCCATCGAAGATCGGATTGTCCAATTCATGGATGCACAAAAGATGCTAAACGATGAGGTAAGTTCATACTTACGTAATCACCAAAGCACCATCCAGAATTTGGAATTGCAGGTTGGACGTGTTTCGCAAATGCTAAGTGAAAGGACTCAAGGCGAGTTACCAACGCAAACACAAGTCAACCCGAAAGTGGAGAATGTAAAACCGATGCTCATGATGACCGGAGAGCCATCAAAGAAGAAGTGGACGGACATCTACACAAAGAAATACGTGGAAACTGAGAGTGAAAGTGAGCCTGATTATGCCACGGATTACGATTCGGAGGGGTTCACCGTGTCATTCGAACACGTAAGACTCAAGGTGCCCGAAGCTTCAAGTGATGATGATGAGGAAGAAGATGGAAAGCAAGGCGGATACGCGGAGTTTGTGATTCCAAAGAAAGAGGATAAAGGCAAGGAGAAAGAAAAGGAGAAAGCACCGGAGGATGACCTCATCTACATTGCACCTATCAAACATGACCCAGGGAGTTATAACTTACCTATTTCTTGTCATAGATTTAAAGGTCTTGCTTTAGTGGATTCGGGTGCTGCTCTTAATATGATGCCTGTTGGGTATTGCAGGAAAATGGGAGTTAAAAAGATCATACCAACAGACTATCAATACCGAGGCGTGAACGGTTATATGACAAAACCGTTAGGAATAGCGGAAGGAGTCCCGATTCGCATTGGAAACTTTGTTTATTATACGGACTTCGTTATAGCTAACCTTCCACAGAATATGGAGATCCCGATAATCCTCGGGAGATCTTTCTTACACACCGCTCAAGTGAATACCGATATGCGCAACCAAGTGACGAGTTTAGGCTATGGGGACAATCGGATTTACTTTTATCCTAACGGAGAGCCGGTTAGACACCTTGATGAACCATATGAAGATCCTTCTCTGGCCTACAACAAAAACACGAACTGCCCGTTACTCCCGCATGAGCATGGAAAGAAAACGGAGGACTATCCAAACCCGATGCATCAAAAGGATCAGAAACTCAATGAACCGGGATCCTCCAAGAAAGATCACAGAAAGAAGAAGAGCTCGTCAGCCCAACGTGCAAAGAAATGAGCAGGAAGTGGGGTCGAGCTCTAGACCCGTCCAAAAATGAAGCGCTTCTCGGGAGGCAACCCGAGCTTTTTTTTCTTTTTTCTTTTCCTTTCATTTTTATGATTTTTGTGTGTGTTTTTATTAATGTTTTTGTTTGATATTGCTTAGGTAACCATACGGAGGAGATAAAAACCAAATTCGAGCAAATTCGGAGTGCGATGCAAATTTTCAACAGTTGGAAACAGTGGGCACTTCGCGATCGCCAGTTTCCAAATCTGGCGACGCGAAGTTGGTAAGGCTGGTAACAGGTAAGATTTGGCGAATCTCGCGACGCGAAGAGGACTGTTTGGCGACGCGAAATGTTTACAAACTAGGGTATTTTTGAAAACCGCCTGTTTGGCGACGCAAAACCCTGGGTTTCGCGATGCCAAGTCGGGGCAGACGGGTTTTAAACCCTCTTTTCTCACTCTTTCACAAACACACAACCCTAATTTCTCTTAGGCGCCGCTAAATCCTCTCACGTTCTTGCGAGATTCGACTTTCTTGAGCTTCAATTTCATCATTCAATATGAACAAGGTACGTTTCCTAACTTTAATTTCGTGAGGATTGCTTGATTTGGTAAATGTAGATCTTGGTTTGGGCATCAATGGTGTTTGTTTGCTTAAATGGATTTAACATTGTTCTTGATACTCCATTGATTTTTTAGAGCTTTTAGATTAATGCATGCCATTTATTATGATTGAAAACTTGATCTAGCATGCTATTTGATTGTTTAATCTATTGATTGTGGTTAAATGATAAGTGTGGGGATTTTGAGAACACCAAAATCCCCCATTCTTTCTTGATAGCCAGATTGGTTTGTAATTGTGGTTGAACTAAAAGTTCAAGTGTGCGGATGTTCCACATCCCCTTTGTCCTTCCATTCGTACATAATTGTGATACTTGAACTTGTTAGTTGTGGAAGTGTTTGTCTCATTTAGTTTTGACATGAATAAACCTTGTCTTGCATTCATTGGATAAAAATTCATCTAAGACAATGGTATTTTGGTTTTGTAGAGACAAAGAACCCGATCATCAACTTCCACCGCAACCAATTTCCGTGCACCGGATGGTAGTCACGTGTTCACCTACTTCATGAATGACCCAACTTTGAATGTCCAAAAACGGGAGGAGTACCGGGATACCGTGAACCGACTTCTTGCTCGTCAAGTGCTTATTCCAAGGAGAGTTGATTGGGATCTTCTTCGATCAATGAGTGTCGAAAACAACATCAAAGCGATACTCGAGAAGCATGCCTACGACGAGGATAGCACCGAGTATTATATTTGCCATGCATGGGAGCGAGTCTTCGACATCGCCGAGGCCCTTTATCGCGAGCTTATTGTGGAGTTCGTGGCCACATTCCGTTTCGAGGCCATCAAGGCCCTTGAGGAGTTTCATCAATCATGCATGACATTTCGAGTCGGTGGAGTTTGGAGATCCCTATCTTTGATCGAGTTTGCCGTTGCCTTGGGGATATATACCTAAGAGGAGGTTGATGCTCCCGGATTCGCGGAGTACATGTGGGCAACCGCAAAGAGGCCGGACGGTTTTGATCCTCAATTGGCTTGGGCAATTCTTGGTGAAGGTGAATATGGTGCTAATCTCAAAGTTAAAGGTTTTCTTGCTTCTTCGGATAGACTTCTACACCGCATGCTCATTCAAGCGTGAACGCTCGTTTTTCATGTGAGGAGAAAGTTTCGGTTTATGATCTATGGCTTCTTGAACAACTCTCTACGGATGACAAATATCCGAATGCTCCGTATCTCATCGCCGTTCAACTCGCCAAGGCGAGTGGTTATCGAGAGGGTAGTCGCATAGTTGGTGGCCAGTACGTGACGCTCTTGGCCAAGCACTTCGGTGTCCTTACCGCGGGTGCCATTGCCTCGATGACAAACCTTGGGGAGATGGGATTGATCAATATGGACCAACTCCGGGGAATGGGAGTAGCGAGGGTTGAGCATATGATCGGAAGGGATTACAATGCATGGATCCATAATCCTCAAGCTTACGGAACGGGGAGTCAACCAAGAAGTCAAGCGAGAAGTCAAGCACCGAGGAGCACGCGTGAGATTGGTGGAACAAGTGGGACGAATGTGGGTCAGTAACCGGCGGATTGGACGGCATATTCGGGTTACCAAGACTTGAGTAACCGACTCTCGGAGATGTCACTTTCTTACGGCCGTCATCATCAACATATGGAGTACAACACCGTGGAGGCTCTTCACCAAGCCAACTGGCAAAGTGGAGTGATGAACCAAATGGCCTCCCACTTCGGTATTCAACCGAATACCGCGTATGCTCCATCTCCATATTGGCCATACTCCGAGGATGCTCCGCCCGGTTACCCGACTTACGAGGATTGGCAAAACCAACCTCGTGGCCCTTATTGATCTTTCTCTCTTTTATTTCCGTTATTCGATATGGTTGTTTGAGACAATTTTATTTTTGCTTGTGTGGTGTGGTTTGGTTGAACAATTTTTATTTGTTTGGATTGCTTAGGATTTTTAGTAGCTTATTAATTGGTTTGGTTTGGTTTATTTTTGCTAGTTCGTTTTTACTTTTTCTTTTTTCTTTTTTGGTAGATACAGCGACCTATGATCTATGATCGAGCACGATATTTTTTGGACCACTCTCAGATCAGAACAGATTTCGTCACATAACCCGGGAAGTTTCTCTTTTTCCCAATTACTCCATAATTGTGTTAAATGTTGCATTGAGGACACTGCAAATTTTAAGTGTGGGGAGGGGGTTATGTAGACTTATCTGTTTAAATGGGTTCACTTTTTGCTTTATGGATTGTCGTTTTTCAAATTTTTGAAAGCTTTGAGATTTGACCCCAATTTTTTTCGAAATCTGAGATTGTTTTTGGGACTGAGTTGCTTGCATAGAAGAACACTGAATAGGATTAGTTGAGTAGAAGGATGCCTTGGAATACTAATTACCATGAGTGCCTCACCCAATTCCATTGAGAGTTTGAGCCTTAATTGTTATATCTGTTTATTTCGTGAGGAATACCGACTTTGACCCAATGTAGAACTTGTCATTTGAATGCTTGTCGAGACCACATAAGAGAAGTATGTCACCATTGCACTGATAGAGGCCTTCGTTTCTAACCCTTTTAGCCTTCGTCAGATAATCTCATCATGAGATTGTCTGATTTGCCTAGCCTATGATTGAAAAGTGTTCACTTTTAACACTTTATCCCTTGAAACCATTTTGAGCCTTAGCCTTTTTCATTTCTTTACCCACTATACACTCTACCCTTGAGCCTAATTGTTTTATCTATCTTTTGGCCGTGACTTAAATTTGAATCTTGAGATGTTTTGATCCAATTTTTCATATCTGACAGTTTTTATGGGATTGAGATTTAAAAGAGCCCAAAAGCAACATAGTTGCTGTTCTGAAAAAAAAGAGAAGAGAAAAGAAAGAGAAAATATTTGAGACTCAGAAAAGAAAAAGAAATATCAAAAGAGTCGAGAATATAAAAAGAAAAGAATGTGAGCTGAAAAGATTGAAAAAGAATTTGTGCCCCAAATAAGCCATAGGCTTAGGCCAATTCAAAAGAAAAGAGAGGAAATACTCATCCCAAAAGTTTCATTGTTCGAAAGTCAGCTTGTTTCACTGTTTGGATCATTACTAATTGAGTTTTCAAATTTTTGTTGCAATAACCTTAGTCACTTATATATCCTTTATCCTACCCTTAACCCTTAGCCTGACATTACAACCCTAAAGTCCTCTTGACGGTTGACAACTTCTCAGTGGTGGAGATTAGATTTGATGACAAGCTTATGCATGAGGGAATTAGTCGAGTATTGGTGTGATCACATGCATATACACTTTTACCCCCGAGAGATACACTTTATATTGTTATTCATATTATGTGAGGGTAAAAGGTTGGCCTTGGTATCCGATTGCTTGATGAGTCTTGTTTGTGTGCTCGATTATGTGAGTATGCTTTGTTATCTTTGATGATCTTGGGTGGAGATAATTTTGGAGTTATCTTTCTTATCTTTCAGTCTTTTGATTGAGGACAATCAAAGCTTAAGTGTGGGGATTTTGATAACACCAAAATTATACATGTTTTGGTTAAACGTAATTGCATGACTTTACCCCATTTCTCACCCATTTCTGATCATTTCATGCACTAAATGAGCTTATTATTGTTTATGAAGGATTTGGAGGCCGTGGAACGGAAAAGTACGAAAAAAAGGCGAGAAAACGTGAAAAATGCACAAAGTCAAAACAGGAGGCACTTGGCATTCGCGAGATTCCCAATCTGGCGCCGCCAGATTCGACTAAATTGAAGACCAGGGTTGACCTAAGTGTTTTGCGTCGCCAAACCAGCCTTCCCTTTCAGTTCAAAACATGATTTTTGGTACGGGATACGAGGAGGAACGAGAGTGAGAGTACGAAAGGTGCCGATACGCTGCGGGATTCGATCTTCGATCATCCGTCGTTGTACTGTCGGTATCATGTCGATGTCTACTTTTGTTTTCGTTTTTATTATGATTAGTGAGTAGTTTTTAGTAGTAGTGCTTCTCATGGTCGATGAACCTTTATGGATGATAATTTTGTGATTAATGTTTACTGGTTTGTTTTGATTAATTGAATGTTTATTATGGTTCTTTTCTGATTGATATTGTTTTGGCAATTTGAATTCAATTGGTTGGGTGTATTTGTTAGACCAAAGCAGATAGACTCCGAAAGGATAATCAACCTACCTTAGCCTGACTTTGGACCAAGAGGTTGTGTTAAGGGGTTACTTGGACCAAGAGTGACCAGATAGTAGAAGAGCCATTGCAATATTAATTAGGACTGGTTTACCGATTCTAGATTGTGGACCAAACGATTTAGGATTGGAATTAGGAGGATCGTGTCCTAGTTTCTAACCATAAACTTCACATGTTAGGGTGTCCTAGACTTAAATTCCTACAATAGTCAAAACAACCAAACTTTCGACCTATTCATATCATCCATTTTGGGGATTCACTTTACCATGATAAGTACTGCTGTTTTTCCTTAACATAATCTTAAATCAGTATTTTAATTGCTTTCTTAGTTTTTACTTAGTTAATTGTCTTTTTAGTATTCAAACCTTTTTCATAAAGAAAACCCCCCAAAAAAGCTTTAGGTTAATTAAACTGATTTAGATTAACAATCTACGATAACTTGACCGCTCCCAGTGGTAGATACGATACCTGGACTTTCCTACACTATATTACTCACGATCAGGTACGCTTGCCTGTATATGTGGTAAGACAGTGGCTAGGCATTAGAGGTTAAAACTTGTTACGCTTTTTATATACGATAATTACCGCATCAATTGTCCACTTTTGAAATTGTTGTCCTCGAGCTCTTGGATTTTTGAAAACAGTCTAGTTCTTTCTTCCGAAAGTAACTGGATTTTGATTGTGAGCTCTCCATTGTTACTGTTAAGTTCCTCATGGGATTTTTGAAGACATAACAATTTATTTGACAAATTCGACTCTCTAATGCCAGACTCAAGTATCTCACGATTATAATCTAAAGTCAAGTCCTCGAGAGAGCTTTTATAAATGGCACTGTCGATTCTAAATTTCATGACGAGAGTTCTTTCCGATTGGAGATTTCTCTCTAAGTCACAAATTTTAGCTTCTAACATTGCTACAGTATGAGTAATATCGGGAATAGTGGATACCTCAGAAGCATCGATGTCTTGGTAAGTGCTAGGACCAACAGCTTCCGGTCCTTCGAAATCATCCATCAAGCACAAACCTTTCACCATGTGATCATCCTCATCCGAGCTCTCTTCCTCGAAGACCCAATTCTCCTCTTCAACAAGCAAGGCAACCCCTTTCTCCTTTTTCCCCACAAGGCAGCCTTTTTCTCGAAGTAGGCCGCGTCCTTGTAGTTAACCGTGCAGTGTTTGGCATAGGGTCCCAGCTTACCAAACTTGTAGCAAGTGGTTGTGGGACTTGGGTTTTGTTGAGGAGCAGGGTTTTGGATCACGGGTATCTGAGGTTGACTAGACTTTTGACCACCTTGGTCAGCTAGAATTGGTTGATCTTCTCTCTGAGTCTGTCTGCTGGAGCTGCTTCCCCGTTGATCACCTCCGTTGTAGTTCCCTTTGCCACGTTCCATCCTTTCATTTGTCCAGCGGTCGTTCCTCTCTTGCTCATACCCGTATGTCGGACCTTGATCATGCCTTTCACCTTCGTTTCTGCCTCCATACCCACTTTCATACCCTTGACGGTTGTACCCAGACTCTGGAGCATACTGCCTCGTGTTCCCCCGATAGTTATAATTGGGATTCTGTCCTTGCCAATTTCCTTGATAGCCGGAACCTCCTTGATAATCCAAATACGTGCTATCTCTTCGGGAGTTATCTCTGAACCTCCCCTGATCATCTCTGTATCTTCCTTGTTCATTTCGGAATCTCCCTTGATCATAAGACTGAAACCTGTCACCCTGTTGATAGTCTCCTCTTCCTTGGTTGCTGAACTGAGCTCTGTCCATTTGATGATGTCCTCCTCTTCCTTGCCCCATCCGGTTTCCTCCTTGAAATCCTGATCCCCGAGATCTGTTGAATCCTCGGTTTGCGTTCAGCCTTTGCACATTATGCGAGATTAGGGCAAGTGACTCATTCATGTTGAAGAGTTCTTCATCAGAAATAGTGATGATCATGGGATCATCGGGATGTTGCATACCATGACCAAAGTTCGGGTTGAACTCTTTGTTGAAGTCTTCTTGATGATATGGAGGAGGCATGTTGTTTACTGAGTTGGTTGAATTGGAGCAGAGTTTGGTCCTCCAAAAGGCACAGCAGACAGTGCAAGAGGATCAACAGTCTTCTTTGTCCTTCCACCGGTAATAAACTCTTCATGTTGCACCATCATGCTAAACAGATCGTGTAAACCCATCACTCCTAGATTTCTGCTCAATTGGATGTTGATGGCCATGTTTTGCCATTCTGGAGTTAGATTCTTCAAAAACTTGACATTGACCTCGTATTTGGTCTTTTCCACTCCTACTCTTCTCAGATCGTTGACAAACGAGTTCAGTTGTTGATAGGATTCCGTGAGGGATTCGCTTTCCCGGGCTTTAATTCCTCCATAAGCGTTCAGTGCGCTCTCCTTTTGGCTTTCCAAGGCTGTGTCGCCGCCTTCCGTTTGCTGCTCAATCTCAAGCCAAACATCCCGTGCACTAGTCCAACTGTCGACTCTGGCGTACAAATCATTCGGGAGTGCCATGATAAGAAGAGTGAGTGCCCGTTTCTCAATGAGATGACGAGCCATTTGCTCTCGTGAGTACATATCTACAGGTTTCTCCATGACGTATTCCGGTAGCTCAGGGCAAGTGTCCATCCGTGGAACTGCTGCTACGGTGACAGTTGGTCTGATTGGGCCTTCACGTATGGACTTCATTATGTTCTCGTCAAGAAGGTCAAGAAAATGGATCATCCTTCGTTTCCACTGCTGGTACTCACCCATCACCAGAACGGGAGGGCGAGTCTCCGACCCGATGCCTATGATTTCCTTCGACATCTCGTTCTCTGAAGAGGATCTCCTTTGATTAAATCACTTGGCTTAAAAAAACTTTTCGAAAACACTGATACCTCCAGCGCCTCGGGAGATAATTAGCTTTGAAAATTTGAAAATTTCGGAAAACAGCTAAGTGTCGGATTTGAGGAAAAATTTTGAAAAATTTTGGGGTCAAACAGGCGAAATCCGATCTGGAAACAAATGTTTTCCGAATCGGATTTGGCTCAAAGGTATGGATTCGGACAAGGCTCTTTTCCGATTCGGAAAAGTGTATAATCCGATTCGGAAAAGATGCAATTCGGAAAAAGTACTCAGTTCGGAAAATGGTGAAATAGGGAGCAAAACCCCAACTCAGAATGCTAAATTTCCGATTCGGAAAACAAGTTATCCGATTCGGAAAAGGCACAAATCCGATTCGGGGAAAAGGACAAAATTTGATTCGGAAATTTCGAACTGAAAATTCAGCTCATGTTTTCCGATTCGGAAAACCGGTCCAGCAGCTCCGAAAATTATCAAAAATAGCCCAAAAACACTTAAAGAATCAGTGTTAAGACCCCCAATTGATGTAAAACTAATGTAAAAACCTTGGGGAATCACTTAACACTTAAAAACAATCCTTTAAGTGCTCTTTTTGGATCAAAAATGACCCAAAAAGTTTTAAAAAAAAATTTCAAAAACTTTTAAAAACCAATAAAAAGCCAAGGATCTAACAATGGATGAGGAGAGACGGAATGCAAATCAACAATCAAAATTGACACAATGAATCTTCAAGAATGCTTCCTTGGTATTGAGATAATATTGCAATAAAGTTTACACCAAAAAGATTAAGAAAGCATTACCAAAAACCCTAAACATCTCATCCTATTTATAGTAACATAGGAAAAAGACATAATTACACAACTGGCCCCTGGAGTTTAAGACTCCATAACAAAGGGCAAAGAAACTAACTGAAAGTTCATAAACCGGAAATTACAATACTGTAAATATAAAGATAGGCTTCTGACTCTTCACAACCAGTGAGGGTCTAACTAGTTACCATACCATAAGTCCCACTTTCAAAGAATTCAATAAACCACGGGGGCCAAAATTAGAGTTTACTCTAATATTTTATTTATCTATAAATAATAAATAACTATTTATTATTTATTTCCCTCTACAATAATTAATTAAACTAATTAATTATTCCCATAAAATAACTGGTAAATCCAATTGTTCTCTAATTGGGTGTGTAGCAGTGTGAGCCACTAGTGTCTTATTATAACATTGCACACGGTAAACCCTTGTTACTGTCTCGCACATAATCCTTGCAGATTCATCTTAACCTCTCATTTGACAATCATTCCATAACCTTTAATCCTTACATGTGGCTTCTTCTGCAATCATACAACAGATGTTTTAGGTACCCATCTCTAGTTGGGTCCTTTAACATTAGCTTGTTTAAAGTACGCCATAAAATCTTTTGTTTTGGGCTTTCTTTTCTTTGAATTAGATTTGCCAAGGTGTCTATTGTTTATCCCAGAGCCATTGGTTTTGGGATGTGTGACCAGACAAGATGAATTGTGGAGATTTTTTGACAGAGCATGTATGATATTAAAGCAATTACAGAAAGTAACATTACACGCATGTTTCTTGAAATTTTCATTAAAACTGTCAAAGAAGGGTACAAAGTGATTAAAATTGGAGCCCTTTTTAGGTATAGGCCTCTCATTACAAGATTTATGTCCTAGTCTAGGCTCCTTTTTTAAATGATTTTTATTCTTTGATAACAATAGAGAACCGACTTTCTTGAGGATTTAAGATTGAAAATAGATGAAGATATATGGAGATTATTCAAACAGAAAAATGAAGAACACAAGAACTTTCAAAAGTCGACTCTCATATACCTTCAAAATTTTGTTTACAAAAATGGAAGTTGTACGGCTGAAGATTCTTGCCCTAAACAATACATGACATCCCTATTTATAGTAGGAATTACACTACTTTAATCCCAAGTCCATTACATTTACTCATTTTCCAAGCCCATATATAATATAATAAACATTAAGTCCAATAGTGCTTGTTGGGTTTTTGTGCGTACCAAACTGATACAAACATCAGTGAATCTCAAATCCTAACTGGAATGAGAAACACAAAACATAACCATATGGATCAAAACATGACCCAAAGGTTATCAAAACCATACTAGGATTAAATCTTTGGTTTTGTTCGATCAAACCTAACTAGTTTGATTATGCGGAAGTTATTTGTGATAAAACCTGAAAAACACAGATTCATAATTTATTTTATTTAACTAACAACATATATTTTATGGGTTTAGTTATACCTCGGAAGCTTGAGCTTAATCCACCCGTGATGAACCAAATGGAATTCCTTCTGGTTGGATCAAACCCCGAACGTTTCACGGACGAACTGTACGCGAAGAATGCGGTCGAATAAACACAAAAACTGAAACTGGTTTTCGAGTTTATGTTGAAATCGACAGAGAGAGGGAATAGAGAAAGTGGTTTCTTTTTTGTGAATTGAATCAATGAATAAAACTGATAGCCTAGCTTATCTATTTATATGGAAAAATTTCCATATATCAGATAGCTTCCATAATTATCTATAACATTTGTTTCTCCTTAACAAAGAATATATACCAATATTATATTTTCTTTATAATAATTACTTCTAGATAATTATAAAACTAATTAATTAACTTTATATATTTATTTAACTAATAAATATATAACCCTTAATTAATTATCAGAAACCTTTTACTTTGGAGTTTTTACAGAAAACACCCAACAGTTTTATAATTTACTATTATAAAACCAAACTCTCCAAACGGGGGTTAATTTACTAGCTGATTTACAAGCCCTCAAAAGTGTGACCCTCAAGTGTCTTATAACGTTGGATGTGCGATCAATCGGTTTGTCAAATTATGCACATAATCCTAACAGACTCCCACTTGTGCAAGTTGGAAATACCAGATTCACGACACAGACCTAAGGAGGCCCCTAGACAGGAACTTAGGCTAACCAGGTTATAAGAACTCTTATACCCAGGCAGGTGATAAAAACATCCCCTAAAGGAGACAACATTCATGAACACACTGTTCACAAATCGGGTATAACTAGGCTATTCCTTTTGCATCACGATATTTCATCTTTAACTATGAGCATGGATACTGTTGATCCAGCTCTCCTAAGACCTGATGAAATGATAATGATCCTGAATCTTTACTTAGTGAATAGGTTTTTACTTCTGTTATAGCTTGAGGAATTATCACTGAGATTGTTCAGTGTTATTCCATGTTACTTATGCTGTAACTTAGTTTTATAATGATCAGGATCAGGATCAGGAGACGAACGAGTCTGTTCTGCAGTCTACTGATCCTGACCACCGAAGTGAAGACCTCCTGAAGACATTAAAGTCATACCCAAAGAACCATCAGCGAAGTCGAAGAATTAGCTGATGACAGGACCAGCATGCTCGTGATCTGAAGACGGAACTCAGTGATAGCAGGCTGCTCAAATTCGTATGACATCCTGAAGACGCGTCAGGATACAGTGACCTCTGATCATCCTCAGTATCAGAGCTTTCCTCACTGATCAGTATCCTGATCCTGAAGGATTAGCATAATGTCTTAGTCTAATGCACAAAAGGATTATCCGCCTTTACTGACACAAAAGTACATAAGGACAGTCTATTTTCCGTTCCCTCCGTACTTATCAGACCTCAAGGCAACTGTTTACTCACATCCTCTTTTGCACACCATGCAAAGAGTATTTATTTATAGTAAATAGTATAAAGGACCACTTAGATTGTGACATGTACACAAAAGTGAGTCTGCATGCATTTAATGCATTGGGTATAAATAGGACTTGAAGAGATGTTCTCCATACTTCTTCTTCATCCTAAAAATACCCTAATCCTTTCTTTCTTATTCCCTCTAGTTTCTTTCTTTTCTTATCTTCTCACTCTAGTGCATAGTGAAAGAACTTAGATTGTTTAGTTTAGACTTGTAGTCTTTTCTATTTCCGCAACAATCTGTAAATTCATATTGTTAATACAACAAGGAATTTAAAAGTGAAATTTGTGTGATTATATTGAACCCCCCCCTTCTATAATCCCAAACACTATCCTTACTTGAAGGTCACCTCATTGGGACCAACAAGTGGTATCAAAGCATATACAAGCTCTCATTTTCTTCTCTAAGAAAAATCTTGTGATCCTCTCTCTCTCAATCCATGGCTCTTCAAGCTAAGGATAACTACATTGATACCGGTTCTGCTGGAAAACCTCCAAGGTTTAACAAAGACAACTTCTCTCTTTGGAAAACCAGGATGGAACTTTTCCTATCTGGTTCTGATCCCTAGATTCCATACTTCTTGGAAAATGGACCACATGTGCCTACACAACCTGTCCACGCGGTGCCTCCTGCTGGTGACCAACCAAGAATACCCGCAAGGGAACTGGTTAAACCAGTGACGGATTGGAATGATGAGGACAGACGCCTTGTCAATATTGACACTAAGGCTAGGTCTCTCATTGCCATGTCACTCCCTGATGACGTCTTCCACTCTATCTGTCACCTTCGCTCTCTAAAGAGATTTGGGACACCCTCTGTGTTCAATACGAAGGTACTGCTGTTCTCATGGAATCAAGAAAGATTTTCTTGGTTCGCCAGTACGAAAGCTTTATTCATCAGAAGGATGAAACTCTCTCCCAGCGACATCAGAGATTCAACTGTCTCCTGATCGACCTGAAGACTATTGGTATTATTTATCCTAACTCTGAGGTGGTTACCAAGTTCATGGAAGCTCTTCCTGAACATTGGGAAATTTACACCTCCTGCTTAACTATGTCAAAGGACATAAAGACACTCACACTAAGTGAGTTGTACGGTATTCTTTTAAACCGTGAATAACAGAAGAAACTGAAAAAGAATCTCATAAGAGACACCAAAGATTCCAAAAGCACGTCTGTTGCTCTGGTCTCTGATTCAGTTCCTCCTGTCGCCACTCCTTCTTCTTCTGTAACTATTACTGAAATAGAATCTTCTGACTCTGACATGTCGGAAGATCCTGATTTCAATGAATCTCTAGCTTTACTGACTAGATCTTTCAAAAAGTTTGCCAAAAAGGGAAACTTTCATAAAAAGAAACCTCTTACTTTAACTGACAAGCCGAAAACAGAACCTGTTGATAAGGCTACTGCTATCTGCTACAACTGTCAGGGCAAAGGACACTTTGCCAATGATTGCACGTACAGGAAAAGTCAGTTTGCTCCCTCTTCTGCAAAATCTTCCTCGAAAAACCCGAAATACCAGCGCCTGAAGGAAAAATACAAAAGATGAAATTCCAGCGCAAAGGTAAAGGTCTTATCGCAGAAGACTGCGACTGGGATGATATCTCCTCTGATGACTCATCTGATGAGGAAGATACTCAAGTGGCACTGATGGCCATTAGTGAGGAACCTACCTTAGCTCTCATGGCTAAGATAGAAGAGGTCCCTGAAGAGGTTCCTACTCAAGCTCCTGAAGCTTCTTTCTCTACAACTCCTGAAGCTTCTACTTCTGCGACTGAATCTGCCAGTCAGGTACCTACTCCTGTTGTTCCTCTTGAAAGTCTAACTCAACTAGACCTTGTAACCCTTGATCTCTATAAAGCCCTGAATGGTAAAACCTCTGCTGAGAAAATGAACATTGATCTTCGTGATCAACTCAGAGAGTGTCAGGAAAAGATAAAACAACTTACCATTCTGGAAGAAAGTTATAAGGATCAGGTCACTGTTAATCAAACTCTCTGTATTGAAAGAGAAAAGGCTCTTGCTGCTAAAGAAAGAGCCTTGGCCGAACTTAATGCTGAAAAAGTCACCATCAAAGGATGGAGTGACGCCTCTGAAAAGGTTGATGAAATATTAGCCTCATGGAGAAATGTTAAAAACAGAAAGGGTCTTGGATTCACTAGTGGATGTACCAGGCCTGATCTTTCCATGCTTAAATTTGGAATGTTTGTTTCTTCTGTCCCAGATCCTAATGCCCCTGAAAACATCCCTTCTTCATCCAACACACACACTGAAGGTGCTCCTAAGAGCAAAAAGAAAACAGCTAAGGGAAAAATCCAAAACTGTAACACCTTCAAAGACCAAGAATTCTAAACCTAAGAACAAAGTTCTAGGTGGTGGTCCTTCAGTCTCAGGGACAAAATCATTTTCTCAAAGTCCTGCTCCGAGACTGAAGATTGACCTAAAGCAAAAGACTAAGGAGAAGAAACCAATTCCTCATTTGTCCAATGCTAAAGGCATACTTGGTACTGGTCCTGCTCATTTGAAGTTCAAAAACTTCCTGGACCCCACTAAACGCTTTCAATATCGCAAATGTTATCACTGTGGATTTAACGACCATATTGCGAGTAAGTGTCCTGATGCTACCAAAACTGAAAACTCAGCTAAGGTAAAGAAAACTCCTAAGACTGAAAATTCAGTCAAAGGAAAGAAGGTTGTCAAGACTGTTCCTTCAGTCATGACTCCAGCCTCAAGAACTGATAACTCAGTTAAGGCTGTCACTAACTCCACCAGTCCTACTGATAATTCTGGATCCATAGTTCTATGGGTACCAAGAAAAACTTAAACTCTAAATTTTACAGGACAAGGGCATCTGGTACCTGGACAGTGGATGCTCTCGACATATGACTGGTTCTAAATCTGTCCTCTCTAACTACCGTGAAGAAAAAGGTCCTGCTGTGTCTTTTGGTGGAAACGGTAAAGGCCAAACCCGAGGGTATGCAACACTGACCAACGGAGTAACTACTTTCAAAAGAGTTGCTTATGTTGAAGGCCTGATGCATAATCTTCTGAGCATCAGTCAACTGTGTGATAAGAATCACAAAGTCTCCTTCTCAAAGAAAAAGTGCAAAGTCAAAAACAGACGTAAGGAAGTTATTCTCACTGGAGTGAGACATGCTGATATCTACATCATCAACATGAATACTTCCACTGACAACTTCTGTTTTGTATCTCGTGCTTCCTCTGATACAAATTGGCTATGGCACAAGCGTCTTTCTCATCTCAACTTCAAGACGATAAATCAACTCTGCATCAACAATCTTGTTGTTGGTCTTCCTGACTTTCGCTATACAAAGGTATCTCTTTGTTCAGCATGTGAGAAAGGAAAACAGACCAGGACTAGCTTTAAGTCCAAGCAGATTTCCTCCATCAGCTCTCCTCCACAACTTCTCCACATGGATCTCTTTGGACCAGTCAATGTCCAATCCATTGTTGGAAAGAAATATACTCTGGTAATCGTTGATGAATATTCCAGATATACTTGGGTATTCTTTCTTCGATCCAAGAGTGATGCTCCTGAAGAAATCATTATGTTCGTCAGGAAGATGGAAAGGCTCAACAACCTTACTGTTCGATCAATCAGGAGTGACCACGGAACTGAGTTCAAAAACAGTACCCTGGAAACCTTCTTCGATCAGAAAGGTATCTCTCAGAACTTCTCATCTGTAAGAACTCCTCGGCAAAATGGTGTTGCTGAAAGACGAAACAGAACCCTGATTGAAGCTGCACGATCTATGTTGAGTGAAGCCAACCTTGCCACTCAATTCTGGGCTGAAGCTGTCAACACAGCTTGCTATACTCAGAACAGATCTCTGATAGTAAAGCGCTTCAGAAGAACTCCTTACGAACTCTTTCGTAACAGGAAACCTTCAATCGAACATCTCCATATCTTTGGTTGTGTCTGCTACATCCTGAACAACAAAGATAACCTTGGAAAGTTCGATTCCAAGTCTGATGATGGAATCTTCCTTGGATACTCCTCTATTTCTAAAACCTACCGTGTGTTCAACAAACGAAGACAAACCATAGAGGAAACGATTCATGTCAAGTTTGATGAATCGGGTCCTACCTTTCCTCACTCCCATGAAAATTCTGAAATGATTCAGTGGGCTGACTCCTTCTTTCAAGTCCCTGATATTCCTATTGCTGATCCATCTCCTCAAGACCTTCCTAATGGTTTTGAAGAAGATCCTCCTACTCCACCCACTCAAATATCCATACCTCCTATAATAAATGCCACCCCTATCACCCAAGTCACACCACCTGAACTTGATCAGCCCACTAACAGTGAAGACTTTTCTCAAACCACTGTTAGTGAACCCGCTACTACTAATCTTCTTTTTGATCCGTCAGTGAATGAAGCCTCTACTTCAGGACAAGTGTATCAACCACCTGCTCTTCGATGGACCAAAGATCATCCAATTGATCAAGTCCTCGGTAATCCTTCCTCTGGTGTTAAAACTCGACGCCAATCTGGTAACATCTGTCTTTATGTTAATTTCATCTCTAAAAATGAACCTAAAGAAATAGATGATGCCTTGCGTGATCCTGCCTGGGTCTCAGCCATGCAGTAAGAGCTAGCAGAGTTCATCAGAAACAATGTCTGGCTTCTCGTCCCTAGGCCTCGAAAACGTACAATCATAGGATCCAAGTGGATCTTCAAGAATAAGCTTGATGAGATTGGTACGATTATTCGAAACAAGGCTCGCCTTGTGGCTCAGGGATACAGGCAGGAAGAGGGCATTGATTACGATGAAACTTTTGCTCCTGTTGCTAGGCTCGAAGCAATTCGACTTTTCCTGGCCTTTGCAGCACATATGAACTTCAAGGTTTTTCAGATGGACATAAAAAATGCCTTTCTGAATGGAAAACTTAATGAAGAAGTCTATGTGGCTCAGCCTCCTGGCTTTGTAGATCCTAAGTTCCCTGATCACGTCTACAAGTTAAACAAGGCTCTCTATGGGTTAAAACAGGCTCCTCGTGCCTAGTATGATACCCTCTCAACCTTTCTTCTCTCTAAAGGTTTTGTTCGTGGTAAGATCGATAGCACATTATTTCTTAAGAAATATCCTAAGCATATCCTTCTTGTCCAGATATATGTCGATGACATTATCTTTGGATCAACCAATCCCAAACTCTGCGAAAAGTTTGAGTTACTCATGAAATCTGAATATAAAATGTCTATGATGGGTGAACTAACATTCTTTTTAGGACTTCAGATCAAGCAATCTGAAAAGGGAATCTTTATCAATCAAGGTAAATATGTACATGAGATGCTGAAGAAATTTGATCTCACATCATGTACACCGATGAAGACTCCAATGGCGCCTCCTCAATCACTTGACAAGGATTCCAAAGGGAAACCTGTTGATGTGACTCTTTACAGAGGAATGATTGGCTCACTGCTGTATCTCACAGTGAGTCGCCCTGATATCATGTATTCTACATGTTTATGTGCTCGTTATCAGGCTGAACCCAAAGAATCCCATCTGACCGCTGTAAAGCGAATTTTCAGATATCTGAAGGGAACTCCTAATCTGGGTCTTTGGTACTCCAGAGACTCAGGGTTCGATCTAACAGCTTATTCTGATAGTGACTTTGCAGGATGTAAGATCGACAGGAAAAGCACCACTGGTGGGTGTCACCTACTTGGTGGAAAGTTGGTGAGTTGGAGTAGCAAGAAACAGAATTCTGTGTCCACATCAACTGCTGAAGCTGAATATGTTGCAGCAGGAATCTGTTGTGCTCAAGTCATGTGGCTGAGAAATCAACTTCAGGACTATGACATACAACTTTCTAAAAATCCTATATACTGTGACAACACTTCAGCGATACCCATCGCTAACAATCCTGTCTTACACTCCAAGACAAAGCACATTGAAGTGAGATATCACTTCATAAGGGATCATGTGATGAATGGTGATATTGAACTCATTTTGTCCCTACTGAATATCAGCTTGCTGACCTCTTTACCAAACCACTGGATGTAACGCGTTTTAATACGCTCATCAGTGAACTTCGGATGTTAAATCCTGATGATTGAAGTTTATCAGGACAAACAGTTGTTAAGTCCTTTAGAAAATCATTTCTCCGGACACTCTTTTCTTAACAACTCCTGAATAATACTCTCACCATGAGATGACTCTATTCAGTACTTACAAAATCTTTGTTCAAAATCCGAATACTGATGATTCTCAGGTAAGTAATTCTGTCCCTGAAACCTTATCGCATTAAATGTGATAAGAGGATTTTCCCAAAACAGTACTTATCTGATAAGTACTCTAATTCCAGGAAAACTCTTCTTTCATCAAAATGGAATTATCCCCTGAAAAGGTGGTTTTTAGGTTTTCGAATAAAACAAACTTTTCATCTGCACTGACACGTAATGGGACGTTTCCTGTTCCCCACGACGTGTGTCAGGCGCGTGAACGCGCGTAGAACTTCTTTTTTTCATCATTACGTTTGAAATTAGCCGCTCTTTTCTCTCTCATCCATTTTCTCTCTCCTACCACGAGGTATAAAAACCTCATTCGTAATCCATTTCACTCTTTATGCTCACATTTCTCTCTCAAAGAATTCAAGGCAAGAAAAGGATTTTACTCTCGAATCTGCATTCTCAAGAACACCAAGAACACACACTCACCACATTCTTAACAGAATCATCGTAAGTGTCTCTATATTCTTTGTTATTTCTACAAACTAAGTTGATCTTCTTCTCTAAAACAACTTATTTTGATAAACGTTTTTTTTTCAAAAACCCTAAGATCACTTCGTTTGATCTTAGTTTTCCCAAAATCTTCTTAGATTTTTGTTAAAACAGTTTAAATGATTCTTCTTATTTCTTTTAAGAACAATCATCAACTCCTATTTTGATACATCTTCATCAAAATAGAAATTCTCTTTAATACCAAAACACATTCCTTTTGTGAATTTTGGTATCCAATCTATTCCAAGTATAAAGGATTTCACCACTTTTATGAACATATTCTGTGTTCATTGAAAAGTGAAGAAAAATGCATATTTTGGATTCTTAATCATCCACATATGTTATTTTTATGTTTAACAGGATGGCTGCTACTACGTCCACATCACTTGACGCTCAGCTCTCATCCGAGGCCACCACTCTCCTTACTGCTACTGGAAGCCTACCGATTGTCATCCCTCAGCATGACATCCAATTCAAGGGCAACAATCTCATTGGCCAGTTCGACATACCGGCCAGCAAAGACTATCTGAAGCCTGCTAGGGACTTTCTCCTTACTTGTCCCCTGAAGACGGCCTTCACTCTCAACCCTAGGCCAAACAAACCTCTGCTTCTCCAACTGTGGTCGACTGCCACTACGGCCCAGGAGAGGAACTCGAAGAGCAAGATGCACGAGGTCATCAAGTTCCAGATAAAGGAGGATATCATCTCCTTTGGAATCGGGACTCTCAGGAACGTCCTCCAAATCAACAAGAAAAAGACATATCCTCCTCCCCCTTCCTCTGAAGAAGTCATCGCTCTACTAGATGACATTGGCTACAGATGGCCAGAGAGGGAAGGCGTCCCTCTGACCAAGACTGCTGCTACTGTCCACAAGACAGGGCTGAATGCTACGTTCTACTATATCTTGAACACGTTCGGTCTCTGCTTGACAGGGAAGACGGGGAGCACTGAACAATTCCCCACTGTTATCCAGAACATGGTCTACTCTGCGATCAAAAATCGCAAGTTTGACTATGTTCGCTGCATTTGGGACGACATGGTGAAGAAAATCAAGAACAAAAACCGTGTGGTCAACGTCCCCTACACTCGGTTTTTCTCTACCGTTCTTGAACTGCACATGGGTAAAGCCTACCCTACTGAAGGCAACTTCAACAACTACGCCTTAGGCGTGAAGTTCCTAGACCAGGTTCCTGCCAGACCTGATGACGTCCCACTCTCTGCGGTTCTGGTTGTTCCTGAACCTACCCCAGACGCAGATGAGCAGCTCGCCTCCCCTCCTGACCAAGGTATGTCTTCTCTCTTCTCATCCAAACCACCTTCTTCTCTTTCTCTGCATGCTATGTCAGTAGCTAACCCATTACTGACTTCCCCAGCTGCAACAACATCCTCTGCGCTCCTGAAGCGCCCACCTCCTTCTGGCTCTACTCCTCCCCCCAACCCAAACGCGCCAAATCCAAGGCGCAGAAGAAAAAGAAGGCTCCTGTTGCTAGTAAGAAATACTATCTTACCCTGCCTCAATTATTTAATAGACCATCCCCTTTATCTAAAACTTCCTTCCCTGCAGATACTCCTGCTCCCCAACTCCAAGAACCTGAGGTTGTTCTACTCGAACACTCAGAAAATGTGGAGGGCAATCGCTCTGCTGCCCCCTAACCTCAGGTAATATTACTAAGCATATTATTGCCATTCCTTCTTCTGAGAAAGCTATTGAGTCTTCTAGTGCTCATTTAGCTCCTTCTGTTACAGGTTCTTTTGGAGCAGCAACATCACTTGGACATTCTCAACCTCAACAGAATGATCCATTTGATGAGTTCGTTTTCACAGACTCCGAGCGACAACTGAGTGCCGCTGAACTACGTCGTCAGTCCGCTGAACGACAACTTCAGGAGGCCCGCGCAGGACTCTAACAACAGAAAGATGCGCACAAGGCCCGACTCCAGACCTTGGAACTGGAGCTAGCCTCTGCCAAGGCTACTGCTGCTGCCGCTGAAGCCGCTGCCGCCACTGCCGCTGCTGCCGCCACTGCTGCTGCCCCGCCTCCAATGGGCGTAGTTTTGACGATACCTGGTCTGGATGTTATCCATGACAAGGTCTCCCACGTGGCCTCTTCCTCCAACTCCCTTCAGGCGTCCATTGACGACCTAAAGGCCACAGCCCTGCCGGCTCTCTCCACTGCTATCAACAACAGCTCCAACTCTCTCACCACTTTTCAAAGTGCAGTGGTGCAGAGATTGGAAGCTCAGGAGGTAGGGCTCCGGGCTCTACAGGAGAAGGTATCTGACCTCTCCACCGCCGTCACCGCCATCACTACTGCTCCTCCACCACTGCCAGCGTTCACAAACGCTGATAGGGAACTTCTACAGTCCCTGCTCACATCTTCCTTCATCACACGCAAGCTCCAAACGAATATGGCCTCTCTCCTTCAGAGGTGTGTTTCAACAGCCGCCCTGGCTCAGGCACCTGTTGAGGGGGAGAGACAGCCTCCTCAGAAGGACCATTCCGTTTATTCCCCCTCCACCAACTGGAGAATAACTGAAGAGGGGGGAACAAACGAGGATGATGATGATGAAGATGATGATGATGATGATGATGATGAAGACGAAGACTTCATCGTTGAGAAGATCCCTGCTTCAACGCCCACTCCAGGGCCTGCACAGTCTCAGGGGGAGAACCCCGGTGCACCTGGTATGTTAACTCAACCATCCTCTCCCTCATCTTCTGATAACTTTCCCATATCTTCTCTCCTAAAATCTAAACCTACCCCTGAAACCATTACCCTTACTGACACCTCCTCTGAAGACTCACCCACAAACAACCTACAACTAGTTGTCTACCAACCAACACCTCAACCTACTCCTCAACCAACCTCTGAACCTGAAAACCAAGCCAACTCTGAATTTCAGGATGTAAACTTTGGTTCAGACACTGGTGAGATTATTCACCTCGTGGAGAATAGTCGATCAGAAGCTGTCAGGACTGAACTAAGCAAAATGACATTCAGAGTAACCCTTTAAACCCTGAGACCAATCCTTTAAACCCACCCCTTTTTAATTCTGAAGCTTCCTCATCCAGAACCCCTGAAATTTATGCCCCTCCTGAAACTGTCTACTATCTTCAGATGATGAATTCATCTCTGATGACTTCTCAACCCCTGCTTCTTCTCCTAGATCTCCTCCTTCTAATTCTCCATGCTCTGAAGGATAAAACTACCCTGACACTTCTACTGCTGTGAACAGGGATGGGCGTTTAGACGCCGTGATAGAGCGACTCGAGAGTACAAGAGTAAAAATTCCTCTTCGTACCTCTTGGGACTCCGAGTTCGCCTATCTATCACAGGAGGAGTACGACCTCGCAATAAAGGCTCAGGAGGAGCACAACAGGAAGCAGAAAGAAGCATTCCTCTCTACTCAAGCTGCAAAGAAGCTAGCTTTTGACTTCGTTGAAGAAGACGATGAAATAAGTGCAGATCCAATTCTTGCACATAAGGCTGCCCTGAAGGTCTTCAACAAGAGGACAGAGGAAGAGACAGAGGAAGCAGACAAAGAGCTTGACTGGTGCAGAGACCGACTTCATCTCAGGAAGCACGGTGCCAGAATAATAGGAATCCATCTTCGTCGAAATCGCGGCAAGAAAGGAGTTCCTGGCAAGACCTGGCTCACCGTAAAACGCTCAGGAGTAAAGGACATAGAGCAAACTCTGGACAAGTTAGATCGTTACAACTTGTCAGAGTGGAACGAAATCAGAAGCCTACTTCCGAAAGCCAACAAAAACTACAGGGCTGAAGTAGAAGAAGTCATTGATGGACTTATTGCTCGAATCAGAAGAACAACTGAAATACCTGATGTCCTGCTCCAATCTCCCTCTGCTCTGCCAAAGCCTCCAGTTCGAAGATCTGCATGCCCAGGACTATTATCAAGCCACTGGATCTCTCGATGCTTGATCTTTCTTTTCCCTCAGGAGTATCTCTCTCTGAAGGTCAAGTCATCAGAGAACCTGTTCATGGTATTTGTGTTAGCGACAACTCTAAAAATCTTCGCTTTCTGCGCTTCAGCGAGCTACACAAAGCACCCTATGAACACTTGGTATCAGTTCTCTTTATCGCACAAAAAGGAAAGAAAAACAAAGACAATAAAGAAATTATTCGTACTGTCAGAGCTATCCTCGATCAAAGAATTGCCTTCGGTGAAACTCCTGTTCCCATTCAAGTCAAGACTGAGGTAGTTAGTGAAGACTCTGATAGTTAGGAATTTTTGTAATTTTCTTTCAGTACTTCATTTATGTACTTATGTATTTCCTTTTCTCTTGTAAAATCCTATATAAGATTAATAGAAATGCAATTCAGTGCATCGTACTTTATTCCATCATAGTACTGAAAAAGATCCCTCAAAACAGTAAATGGGACATGTACCTTTATGAGTTCTATTTCCTACTGTTTCATCTAGACTTAAAATTTTTTTTTATCTAGATTAAGACAATTCCTCTGTTGTCTTATCATTATCATTTAGGGGAGATTGTTGATCCAGCTCTCCTAAGACCTGATGAAATGATAATGATCCTAAATCTTTACTTAGTGAATAGGTTTTTACTTCTGTTATAGCTTGAGGAATTATCACTGAGATTGTTCAGTGTTATTCCATGTTACTTATGCTGTAACTTAGTTTTATAATGATCAGGATCAGGATCAGGAGACGAACGAGTCTGTTCTACAGTCTACTGATCCTGATCACCGAAGTGAAGACCTCCTGAAGACATTAAAGTCATACCCAAAGAACCATCAGTGAAGTCGAAGAATTAGCTGATGACAGGACCAGCATGCTCGTGATCTGAAGACGGATCTCAGTGATAGCAGGCTGCTCAAATTCGTATGACATCCTAAAGACGCGTCAGGATACAGTGACCTCTGATCATCCTCAGTATCAGATCTTTCCTCACTGATCAGTATCCTGATCCTGAAGGATTAGCATAATGTCTTAGTCTAATGCACAAAAGGATTATCCGCCTTTACTGACACAAAAGTACATAAGGACAGTCTCTTTTCCGTTCCCTCCGTACTTATCAGACCTCAAGGCAACTGTTTACTCACATCCTCTTTTGCACACCATGCAAAGAGTATTTATTTATAGTAAATAGTATAAAGGACCACTTAGATTGTGACACGTACACAAAAGTGAGTCTGCATGCATTTAATGCATTGGGTATAAATAGGACTTGAAGAGATGTTCTCCAAACTTCTTCTTCATCCTAAAAATACCCTAATCCTTTCTTTCTTATTCCCTCTAGTTTCTTTCATTTCTTATCTTCTCACTCTAGTGCATAGTGAAAGAACTTAGATTGTTTAGTTTAGACTTGTAGTCTTTTCTATTTCCGCAACAATCTGTAAATTCATATTGTTAATACAACAAAGAATTTAAAAGTGAAATTTGTGTGATTATATTCAACCCCCCCCTTCTATAATCCCAAACACTATCCTTACTTGAAGGTCACCTCATTGGGACCAACAGATACAGTCAACTCTGAATACTCAAGATTATGTTTCTTGAAAATCCGACATCTACTGATTGGTAAACGACAAAGAACAAATCAATTCGTTTGGGCATGGCCATGCACTTCATCAGTCTTTTCAGTCAGTCAAGGGGCCCAAAAATATCTTTCTTCATTCTTCATAGAAGAGGTGCAAATCCCATCTTGCATATCTGCATTTGACACCACAGCTTCCGCTGAATCTAGTTACGCCCCATATGACCACCCTGTTACGGCGTGATGTTAGAACGTACTAAGTATCCAACAATCCTCGTGATAATTGAAAGGATTATGTGCAAGATAGTAATTAGGGTTATCATGTCCAATGTTATAAGACACTAGTGGGTCACACTGCTACACACCCAACCCGAGACCATTTGGATTTATAGTGCGTGGAAATAATTAATTGAGTTTAATTAATTAAAGAGAGAAGAATAAATAATAAATTGTTTATTATTTATTAGTTAAAAAGATAATTACTTAATTAATAAGTATAACTAATTAAGATAATTATTGAGAGTTATTTATGGATTGGAATTCTGTTAACATTACCATATTTGCGTATTTAAATATAGGGTTAAGGTAATTGAATAAACCATCTGATTTCATTGATTACTTTCTCACCAAGAAATTCCAAACCTCTCTCTCTCTCTCTCTCGCTCTCTCTCTCTGGCCGCCGGCCACACACACCCACACACACGTTCGCAAGACTTTTTCTGATTAGTCCAAGGCGGTCTAGCAGCCAGTCACAAGGTGGTGCAGTAGCGGTGTATCCCTCACTAGCCTCCAGAGGATTTTTTATATCGTTAAAGGTAAACGCGAGAAAACCCCTTAATAATTGTATTTGATCAAACTACGGATGGATCATTGTTCGGGTTGTTTTATCCGTTGTGTAATTATCTGTTTATCCGAACTAAAACCCAACAATAATAAACCAAATACCTCAGGTGCTAAGGACAACCTACTGGGAGTAATCTCAACCGGCGGATCACATCCGATATTCGTTGCTCTAGCTATCGAATATCCGTCCAGTTTTTGGTCTACATCACTTGTAGCTGTTATTCAACGATTGAACATAACTACCCAAAAACCCACGATGACTTTGTAGCCCTATCAGGTTCCCACCTTGATAAGTTGTCACAGATAATTTCAAATAAAAACTGAAACTAGTTTTTATTTCCGGATCTAAAAACATGCTAAGTTTAAAAAAAACAAAGAAACTAATTTTGTATAGTCCATATTCCACTCTGTAATAATAACAAAATTAATAGCATTTCTAAGTCACTTTTATAGTGTCTATTCAACGTATACTAATACTGGTTTAAACGAAGTATCACCTTTCTTTAGTTTAAACTCTTTGATTAGTGTTTACCATACTTAATCAAAAGAAACAACCAAAACAATACAAGTTTAATATCAACTGATACTTTATACTTGATTCTGCTAATTTTGTTTTGCAAACACTTTAAAACAAAAAAATTAGACTTTTCTTTACCATGTTCCCTAACCTTGGAGATACTCAAATAACTCCTAGATTCCCTAAATATGTAAAGTCAAACTGCAACTTTCCTTAGTTGTTGTGTAGATGAATGATTTCTACCTGAAATCAGACATAATCTCCATTTACCAAACTGGTAAATCTAGGAAATTTATTCTAGTGTTTTACAACACTTTAGAGTCCAAAAGATACTTGATATCTTTATTAATTATTCCAACACGATTTAATTATTGATTTTCTCAAAACTATGAAACTATTTTTCTATCTTTTTTGACTAAAAGGTAGATTTTATATCATATGAATTTATATCCTACCTGGATTATAATTCCAAGATATATTAAATCAATAATTTATACACATATATATATATATAATCTTTTATTCTTTATCACAGACCTAGATATAGAATAAACTGGGATCTCGCTAACCTATATCAAAACCTAACCATTACTCAAAAATAATTATTGACCTTAGTCAAAAGTTGATTTCCTAGTCAACTCTATTTTAAGTAATAAATCTTAAATCTTTAGATTTCTTTGCTAGAATTTTAACATTTATAAAACTTAACTGGATTTAATCAAATCCTGATTCCAAGACTCGGGATGTAACAACTCAAATCCAATTTTCTAAATTTAACGGAAATAGTTAATGAAAGTAAATAAAGTAACCTTTGCAGCGGAAATAGTAAAAGGTTCAAACTTTAAATTCGAATTTCATTAAGAAAACAACCAACAATTTAAATTACTCGCAACCCTTCTAAATGAGATACAATGTATCTGATAATTCATTTTAAAATTAAACAATCAAATTCCCATCATTAACACTCGTTTACTCTTCGCCATAGTTTAACTGAGCCATGGAGTCGATCGGAGCTTCAAGCTAAGCCCTTCCCTTTAACCTTCCCGGAGGAACCTGCAGCTAAAAGAGAAATCCACAAACGGGTAAGCTTCAAAGCTTAGTAAGCACAAACCACAAACCACAAACACATGAACATTATAACACAAACCACAACGCACATGAGAACTAGACATGTTATCACCAAAGTCCTTACGGTACACGCCGGTAAGAACCACACACATACTGATATCAGTTTAACACTAGGACAATACCCACGGTGGCCACCACCACTACAATGGGTACGCCATCACACAAACACGCTAGTCTCATAACCACATACGCATATCAAGTAATTTGCACATAAGCCACGTATAAGGGTTAATGTACTCACCTTAGTTCGCTTCACAATTATCGAAGTATCAACACACGACACACGTTCACAAATTAGCACCTTAAGGAATCCACCACGACGATTGCTTGCTACTTGCTACTCCAAATGAACGATTCCTCTCTTCCGAATCACCCAAAATCGCCTCCTTGCTCCCTTTCTCTCTCAAAGTCGCATAAACACAAAATGAAAGGAATTTAGGGCTTCAACCCTCCTTATATACATGACCTCCAACTTTCTATAATGACAACTAAGTCCCCAAACCTGAAATTTACATAATGGACACTAACTTGACTAAATCCTGACAATAACGTTAAATATCTAACTTTGGGAAATGGGGCGTTACACGGGATTTCCAAGTTTTATAAATACTGATGTTATCAACGTCGTCTGAGATAACATCCTAAATTCTTTCTAAAACATATGAGTAATTAAATCAGACTATAAAAAAATTTATAATCCCTTTTACTCATGTATGTTTTATTTCAAAAACACATTCCTAAAATAATAGTACTTCGTGCGTTTTTGATAGTTTTCATATAACTATTACTTCAAATCAATTAATTAAAACATTGAAGTAATTCTATTAGTGTAATAGACAACATCTAGGATCTACTACTTGAATCAAGTCAATCTTGACTTTGAACAGATTCAAAACATCATCATGCACCAGATATTAAATCAAGACATCAAATTTAAAATTTTAAAACCAATTTTAAGAAACCATAAATATCCAAAAGTTACAACCATCCAAAAATTGTTTTAAAACCATAAACATAAAATTGTCTTGATAAATATCTAATAATAAACTTGCATGTAGATCCTCGCAATCCTGGGCACCTCACTTTTGACCACCTGCAATTAAAACATTTGCACTACGTGTCAATATACTTGTAAACTAACAAGTGAAAGTGATAAACTAAACAATCACAAATACCAGAGGTGTTAATACCTGCTTCGTGATGCTTTAGGCAGTTCTGCCTCCAATGACTGACTTCATGGCATCTGAAGCATCTGTTCTTGGTCCTTGCTTTGTTAGGCTTCACTTTCTTGCCCTTGCCCTTGCGTTTGCTATTGTTCTCAAACTTGGTCACACTTTGGCTAGCCTGAGACTAGCTTTTGCCTTTGCTGGTGTTTCCATGCCCATGTTTCTTCTTCACCCTGCCATCTCTGACCATGAGTACATCCTTGGTCTTGGTCCCCATACTCAACTCAACGGTTTTCAACATGGAATGTAATTCAACAATTTTCTTTTCCATGTTGTTCATATTATAATTGATTACAAACTGCTTGTAATCCTCAAACAGTGAGTTGAGTATCGTATCTGTTGCTAGCTGCAACGGAACTGGGTGACTGAGCCTCTCTAGGTGATCAATGTGCCTTTTCATTTTCATGATGTGATCACTAACCGAGGTCCCCTTGGCCATCTTACATGCGTTTAGTACTCTAGTGGCATCATAATGCTATGTGCGTTCTTGCGTTTGAAACATGTCCCTCAACTGGCGGATCATGTCATAGGCACTAGTGTTTATGAGACCCGTTTGCAAATCTGGGCTCATAGTTGCAAGCATGAGACAGCCAACGTCCAGCAAATCATCTGAATGCTTTCTATAAGCATTTCTGACAGCGGCAGTTGCATTTGCTGGAGGGGCCTCACCTAGAGGCTCCTCTAGGACATACCACTTTCTCTCGTGCCTGAGCACAATCATCAGATTGCACTCCTAGTCGAGAAAATTAGCTCCAGTGAGTTTGTCCTTTTCGAGAATGGAGCGAACAGACAGATTATTAGTGTTGGTTACGGTGTTTTCCATCTACACATTAAAATTTTGGTTTTAGTAACTGTGAATAAACGATTCCCAATAAATATCAATAAACCCTTAAATGATCAAGTATTGGGCTAGGATCCGTATTTCATACGCCCTGATGCGTTGTTTGCTCATGCCCACCAGGTCACGTATTATTTTGGTAGGTAAGGACTTTTACCAATCATATCCAACTAACATGACTCTTAGATCTTTTCGGGACATCGGTATTTACCGTACATGTTTTAGTCCCTCTAAGTGCATTTTGGCCCGGTACAACCCGGTAAACATTATAGTACCAAAATAGATCTCACCACTTGTGACAGGATGTACTCTGGCCAGTACCACCCGATTATCGCAGAGTCTCTTCATCCCCTCCAACTTGGGGTTTGAACGCGGACGCGCATTTCCAACGCTCGCGTACCTTACGCCGGTAGGTGTCCCCAACCGGGTCGCACTACTAATCTATGATTTTCTGGGGTTTTTAATTAAGTTTTGAAAAACCTTTTATTTTCTAGTATTTTAGAAACTTTGCTATTTAAAACTGACTATTTAAAAGGCAACTGATGTTTATAACCAACTGTTATTAAACATACACGTTATTTAAAACTAACTGTTTTAAAAGCACTTGCTAATTGAAAAATAACTCTTTTAACAGCATGACTGCTAACCAAAACTAACTGTTTTGAAAGCATACTTGCTGACCAAAACTAACTGTTTTGTCAACATGCATTTATAAGGAAAACAATCTTATAAATAAGGTTATTTAAAATAAAATCTACCATTTTAAAAGGTTTGGAAAAACTGGTAATTTTAATTTTAAAAACCTATTAGATCTCATGATTTTCTAGTTTTAAAAAAACTCTCTCTATTTTTAAAACGTTTGATAAAACTAAGCAGACATTATCAATCAATCATGAGCAATTAAAATATCACAAACACGCAGTTAAAGATATCTAATCATAGATTTGCCAACTAATTCCTAAAGGACCCAAATGACCTATTGACTATAAATCTTCAATCTTCTCGCGTAGCTCCCACTGGCCTCGGCACCTTTGATGGAACTCCGAAAAGAAAAAAAATATTTAAAAGCTATCCAAAGGTCATTTATATTACAAAGGGGTTGTAAGTGGCTCGCAGGCCTCCCAAAAAACTAAACCAATGGTCTATGTTGGAAAATACTATATTAGACATGCAGATAATATACACAACAGGTATAATTACAGAGTATGCATTTATATACAAGCAATATATAAGGCATAAAAACAATCCTAGATCCGTTAAAGATTATCTCGTTCGGTTTATCGTAAAACATGGTTTTAACTGATTCGTAAAACAAACTATTTTGTAAATCGAAACTAATATTTTAATCTGAACTCTGTTTTTAACTAATTTATAAAAATACCTAACATTTATAAACTATAAATCTATTTTATAAAATAAAAACCAATTTTCTAAAATATTTGCCTTTTATACAAATATACATCAAAACGGACATTCCGAACTAACTGGTCGAAACATTAAAATTGGCCCAAAAAGTGTGTCGAGGTTTGACCAACTGGTCAAACATGACACCAGGCCCATTTGACCAAAAACGGGTCAAATATTTTGTTTCATAAACACAGGGATAATTATTAACTAATAAAATCCCTTGAAACAAATTTATAAAATAAATAAAAATTATCTTAATAAATTTAATTTGGATAAAAGTCTAAAACCAATAAACCCTTTTGGAACATAAGCTTGGTCCAAAATTTCTGGGTTTTTGCCCGTTATGTTGATCCATCTCTCCTAAGACCTGATGAAATGATAATGATATATCCTGTTACTTTACTTAGTGAATAGGTCTTTGCTTTTAGTTATAGCTTGAGGAATTATCACTGAGATTGTTCAGTGTTATTCCGTGTTAAAATGTTGTAACTTGTATTTATAAGCATCAGGATCAGGATAAGGAGATGAACGAGTCTGTTCTGAAGTCTACTGATCCTGATCATCAAAGTAAAGACCTCCTGAATACATTAAGATCATACTCAAGAACCATCACCGAAGTCGAAGAATTAGCTGATGACAGGAACAACATGCTCGTGATCTGAAGACGGAACTCAGTGATAGCAGGCTGCTCAATTTCGTATGAGATCCTGAAGACTCATCAGGATACAGTGAACTCTGATCAACATCAGTATCAGGGCATTCCTCAATGATCAGTATCCTGATCCTGAAGGATTAGTATAATGTCTTAATCTAATGCACAAAAGGATTATCTGCCTTTACTGACACAAAAAGTACACAAGGATAGTCTCTTTTCTGCTCCCTCTGTACTTATCAGACATCAAGGCAACTTTTTATATAAGCCCTCTTTTGTACACCATGCAAAAGACATTTGTTTATAGTAAATAGTACTTAGGACCACTTGAAGTGTGACACGTACACAAAAGTGAGTCTGCATTCATTTAATGCATTGGGTATAAATAGGACTTGAAGAGAGGTTCTCCGTACCTCTTCTTCACCCATCTTATAACCCAAATCCTTTCTTTCTTTATCCTTCCATTTCTTATATTTTCTAGCCTTCTCACTCTAGTGCATAGTGAAAGAAACTTAGATTGTTTAGTTTAGACTTTAGTCTTTTCTATTTCCGCAACAATCTGTAAATTCAAAGTGTTAATACAACATAGAATTTAAAAGTGAAAATTTGGTGTGATTATATTCAACCCCCCTTCTATAATCTCATACACTATCATTACTTGAAGGTCACCCCCTTGGGACCAATAAGTGGTATCAGAGCAGATTCAAGCTCTCTTCTTTTAAGAAAAATCTTGTGATTCTCTTTCTCTCCAATCCATGGCTCTTCAAGCTAAGGATAACTACTTTGATACCGGCTCTTCTGGAACATGTCCAAGGTATAACAAAGACAACTTTGCTCTTTGGAAAACTAGGATGGAACTTTTTCTATTCGGTTCTGATCCCCAAATTCCACACTTCTTGGAAAATGGACCACATGTGCCTATACAAACTGTCCATGTTGTCCCTGCTACCAATGACCATCCAGGTATACCCGCAAGGGAACTGGTGAAGCTAGTGACTGATTGGAATGATGAAGACAGATGCCTTGTCAATATTGACACTAAGGCTAGGTCTCTCATTGCCATGTCACTCCCTGATGACATTTTCCACTCTGTCTGTCATCTTCGTTCTACCAATGAAATTTGGAACACTCTATGTGTTTAATACGAAGGTACTACAGTTCTCATGGAATCAAGAAAGATATTCTTGGTTCGCCAGTATGAAAGCTTCATTCATCAGAAGGATGAAACTCTCTCCCAGATACATCAGAGATTCAACTATCTCCTGATGGACCTGAAGACTATCGGTACTGTCTACTCTACCTCTGAGGTGGTTACCAAGTTCATGGAAGCTCTTCCTGAAAAGTGGGAAATTTATACCACCAGCTTAACTATGTCCAAAGACATAAAGACACTCACACTAAGTAAGTTGTACGGTATTCTTCTGAACCGTGAGCAACAGAAGAAACTGAAAAAGAATCTCATAAGAGATACTAAAGATTCCAAGAGCACTTCTCTTGCCTTGGTCTCTGACTCAGTTCCTCCTGTCGCTACTCCTTCTTCAGTTACTATTACTAAATTAGAATCTTCTGATTCTAACATGTCAGAAGATCCTGATTTTAATAAATCTCTTGCTTTACTAACTCGCTCCTTTAAAAAGTTTTCCAAAAAGGGAAACTTCCAAAGAAGGAAACCTCTTACTTTAACTGACAAGCCTAAAGTAGAACCTGTTGATAAGGCTACTGCTATCTGCTACAACTGTCAGGGCAAAGGACACTTTACTAATGATTGCAGGTACAGAAAAAGTCAGTTTGCTCCTTCTTCTACCAAATCTTCCTCCAAGAATCCCAAATACCAACGGCTGAAAGAAAAGTACAAGAAAATGAAAACTCAGCGCAAAGTTAAAGGTCTTACCGCAGAAGACTGCGATTGGTATGATGTCTCCTCTGATGATTCATCTGACGAGGAAGACAATCAAGTGGCACTGATGGCCATTATTGAGGAACCTAACTTAGCTCTCATGGCTAAGATAGAAGAGGTCCCCGAGGAGGCTCCTACTCAAGCTCCTGAGGCTTCAACCTCTGCGACTGAATCTCCCAGTCAGGTACCTACTCCTGTTGTCCCACTTGAAAGTTTAACTCAACTGGACTTAGTAACCCTTGATCTTTACAAAGCCCTGGATGGTAAGACCTCTGCTGAAAAAATGAACATTGATCTTCGTGATCAACTCAAAGAATGTCAAGAAAAGATAAAACAACTCACCATTCTGGAAGAAAACTATAAGGAGCAGGTCTCTGTAAATCAAACTCTCTCTATTGAAAGAGAAAAGGCTCTTGCTGCTAAAGAAAGAGCCTTGGTTCAAATGCTGAAAAAGTCACCATCAAAGGATGGAGTGACGCCTCTGAATAAGTTGATGAGATATTAGCTTCAGGGAGAAATGTCAAAAACAGAAAGGGTCTTGGATTCACTCATGGATGTCCTAGGCCTGATCGTTCCATGCTTAAATTTGGAATGTTCGTTTCTTCTATCCCTGATCCTAATGCTCCTGAAAACATCCCTTCTTCTTTCTCTAACACACACACTGAAGCTGCTCCTAAGAGCAAAAAGAAAATAGTTAAGGAAAACTCCAAAACTGTGCCTCCTTCAAAGGCCAAGAATCCTAAGCCTAAGAATAATAAAGTTCTAGGTGGTGGACCTTCAGTCTCAGGAACAAAATCCTTTTCTCAAAGTCCCACTCCAGCCTCAAAAAATTGACAATTCAGTTAAGGCTGTCACTGACTCCATCATACCTACTGATAATTCTGGATCCATAGTCCTATGGGTACCAAGAAAAACGTAAACTCTAAATTTTACAGGATAAGGGCATCTAGTACCTGGACAGTGGATGCTCAGGACATATGACTGGTTCAAAATCTGTCCTCTCTGACTATCGTGACGAAAGAGGTCCTTCAGTGACCTTTGGTGGAAACGGTAGAGGCCAAACCCGAGGGTATGGCACCCTGACCAACGGAGTAACTATATTCAAAAGAGTTTCTTATGTTGAAGGCCTGATGCACAATCTTCTCAACATCAGTGAACTATGTGATAAGAATCACAAAGTCTCCTTTTCAAAGAAAAAGTGCAAAGTCAAGAACAGACGCAAGGAAGTTATTCTCACTGGTGTTAGACAAGCTGATATCTACATCATCAACATGAATACTTCCACTGACAACTTCTGTTTTGTATCACGTGATTCTACTGATACAAATTGGCTCTGGCACAAGCGTCTCTCTCATCTCAACTTCAAGACGCTGAATCAACTTTGCATCAACAATCTTGTTACTGGTCTTCCTGACTTTCGCTATACAAAGATATGTCTTTGTTCACCATGTGAAAAATGAAAACTGACCAGGGCTAGCTTCAAGTCTAAGCATATATCCTCCATCAGCTCTCCTCTTCAACTTCTCCACATGGATCTCTTTGGACCTGTAAATGTCCAATCCATTGCTGGAAAGAAATACACTCTCGTAATTGTTGATGAATATTCCAGATATACATGGGTAATCTTTCTTCGATCCAAGAGTGATGCTCCTGAAGAAATCATCCTGTTCGTCAGGAAGATGGAAAAGCTCAACAACCTTTCTGTTCGATCTATTAGAAGTGACCATGGTACTGAGTTCAAAAACAGTACCCTGGAAACCTTCTTTGATAGGAAAGGTATCTCCCAGAACTTCTCCTCTATAAGGACTCCTCAGTAAAATAGTGTTGCTGAACGACGATACAGAACCCTGATTGAAGCTGCACGATCGATGTTGAGTGAAGCCAACCTTGCCACTCAATTATGGGGTGAAGCCGTTAATACTGCTTGCTACACCCAGAATAGATCTCTAATTGTCAAACGCTTCAGAAGGACCGCTTACGAACTTTTTCGTAATAGAAAACCTTCAATCGAACATCTCCATATCTTTGGTTGTGTCTGCTACATCCTGAACAACAAAGATAATCTTGGAAAGTTCGATTCCAAGTCCGATGATGGAATCTTTCTTGGATACTCCTCTATCTCCAAAACATACCGTGTGTTCAACAAACGAAGACAAACAATAGAGGAAACGATTCATGTTCGATTTGATGAATCGGGTCCTACCTTTCCTTACCCTCAAGACAATTCTGAAATAAATCAGTGGGCTGACTCTTTCTTTCAAGTCCCTGATATTCCCGTTGCTGATCCATCTCCTCAAGACCTTCCTAACGGTTTTGAAGAAACTCCTTCTTTACCCTCTAAAATAACCATACCTCCAGTAATAAATGCCACCCCTATTACTCAAATCACTCCTAAACCTGATCAACCCACTAGCAGTGAAGACTTATCTCAAACCACTGTTTGTGAACCTGCTCCTGCTACTACAGATCTTCTTCCTGATCCATCGTTAAATGAAGCCTCCACTTCAGGACAAGTGTATCAACCACCTGCTCTTTGATGTGTTGGGTTTTATTGGGATCCCTCGTATCGATCTGACACGAGGATCACTGTGGATCTTAATCCTAACTGGAAGAGATACACAGTTAAACCTAATGATCAAACTGACCGAAAAGGTTTAGACTAAATCAAACCTAACTGGTTCAATTATTGCGGAAGCTAAGAATTAAAACCCTAAAATTCACAGATCTTAATCGTTCAGTTTTATTTAACAACTATAGGTTTAGGTTTGTTACCCGGATTGCTCGAGCTTGATCCACCCGTAAACGATCAGACAAATTGCCCTCTAGCTGGCTAAAATCCCGAGATCACGAAACAGGCTGTCACGTGTGGACTTCGCGGTGCGAGTACCACCTTCGCGGCGCGAGCTGGCTGCGGTGCTAGTGGTTGACGCCGGAATTTAGGAGAGAGAGAGAGAGAGAGAGAGTTTTTCTGGTTTGATGGCTTAATTGAATGAATGAATAACTGATAAGCCCTAGGCCTATATTTATATGGAGAAGTTTCCATATAACCAGTTTCCTTATAATTATCTTATGGAAATAATCTTTTCTTTCTCCCAAAGAAAAGAATCTCCATTAAATCTGATAGTTATCTTTTATTAATTAATAATCTATTATATATTTAATCTCAATAAATACATAATTTATTAATCAATAAATCTATATATATTTATTCCCCTAATAAATATATATATAGTTCATTTCAAACCTTTATCTTTGGGTTTTCTTACATAAAATACCCAACTGGTTTATAACTAACTATTATAAACCCAATCTCTCGAAACTGGGATTTTATCTTATTTGATTTACAGATCCTCACAGGTGTGACCCTCAAGTGTCTTATAACATTGGATGCATAATCACTGGTTTGTCAACTTTTGCACATAATTACTAACAGACTCCCACTTGTGCAAGTGGACAATACCGTCTTGATCACACGGACCTAAGGAGGCCCCTAGACATGCACTTAGGCTAACCAGATTACAAGAACTCTTATACCCAGGTAGGTGATAAAACATTTCCATAAGGAAAACGAATTCATGAACTCATTGTTCATAAATTTGGGTATATTGGCTTTTCCCTTTGCGTCACGATATTTCATCTGTGAGTGTGAGCCTGGATTAAGTCAACTCTTAACACTCAAGATTATGTTTCTTGCCTATCCGACTTCTACTGATACGTAAACGACAAAGAACAAATCAGTTCATTTGGGCACGGCCGCTGAATCTAGTTACGCCCTTTATGGCCACCCTGTTACGGCGTAGCGTTGGGACGCACTAAGTAAACAGCAGTCCTCATGATATTAAACCAAATACCTCAGGTGATAAGGACAACCACTGTGAGATTTACTTATGACAGAATCCAAGAAGTAATCTCAACTGCGGATCACGTCCGATACTCGCTACTCTATCGAATATCCGTGCAGTTTTTGGTTTACATCACTTGTAACTGTTATTCATCCTCTATTCATAACTACCCAAAAAACTCACAATGACTTTAACGCCCTATCGGGTTCCCACCACGATAAGTTGTCACGGACAATTTTCGAATAAAAACTGGAAACTAGTTTTATTCCTGGATGGTAAAACATGCAAAATAAAAGGTGGTTAAGAGACTAATTTTGCATAGTCCATATTACACTCTATAATAATGACAAAATTAATGACATCTCTTTAATCATCTTTTCTGCGTCTATCCAACGTTTGTTAAATACTGGTCTAAATAAAGTATCACCCAACTTTAATTTAAACCTTTTGATTAATGTTTACCAAATTAATCAAAGTGACAACCATAAACGTTACAAGTTTAATACCCACTAGTATTTTATACTTGTTACGGCTAATTTTGTTTTGCTAACACTATAAAACAAAATATACTTCTTTTATCATATTCCCTGTACTTGGAGATCTGGACAAACTCCAAGTTACCCTGAATATATAAAAGTTATACTACAACTTTTCTTAGCTGCTGTGTAGATGAATGATTTCTACCTGAAATCAGATAAAATTTCCATTTACCTAACTGGCAATTTGCAGGAAATTTAACTTTGGCATTTTAGATAACTTAATATCTTTTGCTTAATTTTACCAACATATCTAATTATTGATTTCTCCTTTTAAAGTCAAGCATAACTTTATCTAGTTTCAAGACTTTAAATTACTGATCTATCATTTGACTAAAAGGTAGATACTGTATCACGTGAATTTATATCCTTCCTGGATTATAATTCCTAGATATTCTTATATCTCGTGAATCTATATCCTACCTGGATTATAGTTCCTAGAATCAATAATTGTATCTTTTATTCTTTATCACAAACTGGATAGAGAATAAATTGGCCTCCCACTAACTTATATGAAAACTGACTATTATTCAAAATTAACTATTGACTTAGTCAAAACTTGACTACTTAGTCAATTCTATTTTAAGTAATGATACACTGGAATTTTAACATTTATAAAACTTAACTGGACTTTTATAAAATCCTAATTCCATAACTTGGAATTTCTCTAGTTTTATAAATACTGACATTATCAACGACATCTGAGATAATATCCTAAATTCCTTAAAAAACATATGAGTAATCAATCCTTGATTATAAATCACTTTATATAATCCATTACTCATAACTATTTTATTCAAAAACATTATTCCTATAACTATAGTACTTCGTATGTTTTTGACGGTTTTCATATATAATACCTTTTAGTGTTAGTTTAGCAGTCAATAACTAAGATCTGAACATGAATCTAAGTCAAAACTTGACTTTATTAGATTCACAACATGCACAAGAAACATTCTATATCAAGACAATAATTTTTAAAACTTTTAAAACATTCAATAAATAAAATTTATAAGTACTTCCCAAAAAGAATGTAATAATGAAATACATAACTGTTCAAAAAAAAAAATTAAGTGTCTTGATAACTGAATAATTAATAAAAAACTTGTGCTCCTTTTTAGATCTTCTGCAACTCCTGGGCTCTCACTTTTGACCACCTGCAATAGTTATTTGCACTAGGCGTCAGTACACTTGTAAACCAACAAGTAGATAGCGAGAAACTAAAGCGATCATGAATAACTGAGGTTTTACATACCTACTTCATGACGCTTTGGGCAGTTGTGCCTCCAATGACCAACTTCATTGCATGTGAAGCAACGATTTTCGGTCCTTGCTTTGTTGGCCTTGATTTTCTTGCCCTTGCCCTTGCCCTTGCCTTTGACTTTTTCACGAACTTGGGGTGCATTCTGGATGGCCGGTGCTGGACCCTTTCCTTTGCTGATGCTCCCTTGCCCATGTTTCTTCTTTACTCCTCCGTCCCTCACCATAAGCACATCCTTGGGCTTACTCTTGGCTCCCATATTCAACTCAGCAGTCTTAAGCATGGAGTGCAATTCTGCTATTGACTTCTCCATGTTATTCAGGTTATAATTGACCACAAAAGGCTTGTAGTCTTCTGACAGTGAGTTGAGTATTGTGTCCGTTGCCAGCTGCAACGGGACTGGGTGCCCTAGCCTTTCCAGGTGGTCCATGTGACGTTTCATCTTCATCACATGGTCGCTTACTGAGGCCCCCTTGATCATCTTGCACTCGTTAAATGCCTTCGTGGCATCATAACGCTCTGTGCGAGCTTGCGTTTGGAACATGTCCCTCAGCTGGCGGATCATGTCGTAAGCACTAGTATTCATGAGCCCTGCTTGCAGATCTGGGCTCATGGTTGCAAGCATTAGACAACCTATATCTAGCAAATCATCCGTATGCTTTTTATGAGCATTTCTAGTAGCAGCCGGTGCATTTGCTGGTGGGGCCTCTGGTAAAGGCTCTTCGAGGACGTACCATTTCCTTTCATGCCTGAGCACAATCATAAGATTGCGCTCCCAGTCAAGGAAATTCGGTCCTGTGAGTTTATCCTTCTCTAGGATAGAACGGAGAGAAAGATTGTTTGTATTGGTTACGGTGTTAGCCATCTACACATAAAAAAATGGTTTTAACAACTTGTGGATGGACTAAATTCCAATAAATATCAATAAACCCTTAAATGATCAACTTATTGGACTAGGATCCTTATTACATACGCCCTAATGTGTGGTGTGTTCTTCACTCCATCAGGCCACGTACTAACTCGGTAGGTAAGGACTTTTACCAATCACATCCAACTGACATGATTCCTAGTTCGGGACAACGGGGTTAACGTACATGTTTCAGTCCCTCTTAGTGCTCTTTGGCCCGATACGACACGGTTTAACATTTGAGAACCAAAATAGATCTCACCATTTCGGCAACTTGGACACTTTTACTCTGGCCGATACGACACGGAGATAATTCGCAGAGTCGTAGCATCCCCTCCAACCAGGGTTTGAACGCGGACACCCAAGGTGTGAGCACTTCCAACGTCCGCGTACCTTTCGCCGGAGGTGCCCCAAAATGGGTTGCACTACTGATCTATGATTTTTCGGGGTTTTTGATCAATTTTTTTTGAAAAACCTTTTAATGTCCAGTTATTTAGAAAAATTGTAACTTTTGAAAAACTGATTGTTTAAACAGAAAATAAACTGATGTTTAAACTAACTGTTTCAAACATACGCTGTAATAAAACTAACTGTTTTAAAAGGCTCTTGCTAATTAAAACTAAGTGTTTTAAAAGCATACTTGCTAATCAAAACTAGCTGTTTTGATAGCATTCTAGTTGACCAAAACTAACTGTTTTATCAACTTGCCTTTAAACAATCTATTTACAATTTTGCAGGTTTTAAATAAAATCTACCGTTTGAAAAGATTTTAGAAAAACAGGTAATTTTAATTATAAAACCTATATGTTTTGTGATATAATCTAGTTTTAAAACTCCTTCTATTTTAAAACTACTAACATGCATGGTATCACAATTATGCAGTTAAAAACTATAGCTACACAGTTTAAGAGTAACTAATTATAGGTTTGCCAACTATTATTCCTAAGGACCAATAATGACTTATTTTTTTTTTAAATGCGTAGCTCCCACTGGCTTTAGCATGTTCGTCAGGACTCCAGAAAATTTCTTGCGTAGCTCCCACTGGCCTCGGCATCTTTGATGGAACTCCGAAAAGAAAAAATAAAATCTTTCCTAAGGTCATTATTACACAAGGGGTTGTAAGTGGCACGCAGGCCTCCCCGCAAACTAGTCAAGGGTCTATGTTGGCAAACGCTATAATATAACATATATATACACATACACGTATATATAACAACCACGCATTTATAAGGCATAAAATTAAGCAATATAAAGCGTAAAACAAACCTAGATCCGTTAAAATTATCTCATCTTTCGTAAAACCCGGTTTTAACTTATTTATAAAACTAGCTGTTTTATAAGCCCAAAAAATATTTTATAAAACAAGATTTATAAACGATAAATTCATTTTATAAAATTGACCTTTTATCATATATCAAACCGGACATTCCGAACCAACTGGTTTGAATGTCAAAACATTGGCCCATAAACTGTATTGTGCTTTAACCATCTGTTCAAAACACGACACTGGGCACATTTTGACCAAACGGGTCAATTAACTGATTTGATAAAACAACATAAACTTTTATTAGGGATAACAATTAATAAAACTTCCCTTAAAATAATTTTATAAGACAAATAAAATTATCTAAATAAAAATTAATTTGGATAAAAGGCTTAAAACCAAAAGAACCCTTTTTGGGCCATAACTTGGTCCAAAATACTGGGTTTTGGGCTTGTTAACGAATTCGGTCTAAAAACTGCGAAAAACCCTAGACGAATTGGCAGCTCGCGCCGCGAGGGCATGGCTCGCGCCACGAGGGTCGTACCTGGTGGGCGTTGACAGCCACAATCGGCAACCGTCGATCCAACCATGGTCCAGCGACCGTTGCCTCTTTGTGTGATGCGGTCGGCGTCGTCGTTAATTGCCCGAACGCCGCCACCATTACCACCGAGTGACCGGCGATATCAACAGCAATCAGCCGCCGATATCACCGTCACCTTCGTCGATCGGGACTGGCGATGACGACGCGTGAGCGCCACCACCGCCACCTCGCCTCGGCCGGCAACCGTGGCAACAAACAGTCGCAACCGCCGCCATCTCGCAACTTGCGGTTTGGTCGTCTGACCACCGTCGCGTGCGACAACACCGCCACAGCCACCGTAAAGCCGCTGCCACCACCACACTGGTGGTGCAGCCGTGGTCACTTCGCAATCCGACCATGGCCGGGTGCGGTGCGGATCTCGATCGAATGTGATACGGCCACCGTTCGACTACCATTGACCATCGCCACCACCACGCTGGTGATGTGGCTTTGGTGTGGTTTGACCATCGCCCGGCCCCACCAATCTGGTGGTCCGGCTGTGGTCGAGTGGTGACATAGCCACCGGAAAAACCCCGCTGCCACCACACTGGTGGCGTAGCTATGGTTGACGATTGATCGGATAGTCCGGCGGCTATCTGTCGCCGTTCCTCCGTCAACCGCCTCACCCGGTGGGGTTTTTCCTTGTTGGTGATACGGTGTTGATAAAATTGGGTTTTTAACATGATAAACATGACCAATAAATTTTTATCAAACAACAGATAATCATTAAAAACAATTCCCCCTTTTTTTTTTTAAAAAGAAAAACTTTATTTGATCAAAGATAATTAACGGATCTAATAAACTGATAAATAAAACAATTAAACCTGTGGCTCTGATACCACTGTTGGGTTTTATTGGGATCCCTCGTATCGATCTGACACGAGGATCACTGTGGATCTTAATCCTAACTGGAAGAGATACACAGTTAAACCTAATGATCAAACTGACCCAAAAGGTTTAGACTAAATCAAACCTAACTGGTTCAATTATTGCGGAAGCTAAGAATTAAAACCCTAAAATTCACAGATCTTAATCGTTCAGTTTTATTTAACAACTAAAGGTTTAGGTTTGTTACCCGGATTGCTCGAGCTTGATCCACCCGTAAACGATCAGACAAATTGCCCTCTAGCTGGCTAAAATCCCGAGATCACGAAACAGGCTGTCACGTGTGGACTTCGCGGTGCGAGTACCACCTTCGCGGCGCGAGCTGGCTGCGGTGCTAGTGGTTGACGCCGGAATTTAGGAGAGAGAGAGAGAGAGAGAGTTTTTCTGGTTTGATGGCTTAATTGAATGAATGAATAACTGATAAGCCCTAGGCCTATATTTATATGGAGAAGTTTCCATATAACCAGTTTCCTTATAATTATCTTATGGAAATAATCTTTTCTTTCTCCCAAAGAAAAGAATCTCCATTAAATCTGATAGTTATCTTTTATTAATTAATAATCTATTATATATTTAATCTCAATAAATACATAATTTATTAATCAATAAATCTATATATATTTATTCCCCTAATAAATATATATATATAGTTCATTTCGAACCTTTATCTTTGGGTTTTTTTACATAAAATACCCAACTGGTTTATAACTAACTATTATAAACCCAATCTCTCCAAACTGGGATTTTATCTTATCTGATTTACAGATCCTCACAGGTGTGACCCTCAAGTGTCTTATAACATTGGATGCATAATCACTGGTTTGTCAACTTTTGCACATAATTACTAACATGATGGACCAAGGATCATCCAATTGATCAGGTCCTCGGAAATCCTTCCTCTGGTGTTAAAACTCGACGTCAATCTGGTAACATCTGTCTTTATGTAAATTTCATCTCTGAAAATGAACCTAAAGAAATAGATGATGCCTTGCGTGATCCTGCCTGGGTCTCAGCCATGCAGGAAGAGCTAGCAGAATTCATCAGAAACAATGTCTGGCTTCTCGTCCCTAGGCCTCGAAAATGTACCATCATTGGATCCAAATGGATCTTCAGAAATAAACTTGATGAAGTTGGTACTATTATTCAAAACAAGGCTCGTCTTGTGGCTCAGGGATACAGGCAGGAAGAGGGCATTGATTATGATGAAACTTTTGCTCCTGTGGGTAGGCTCGAAGCAATTCGACTCTTCCTGGCCTTTGCAGCACATATGAACTTCAAAGTTTTTCAAATGGACATTAAATGAAGAAGTCTATGTGGCTCAGCCTCCTGGTTTTGTTGACCCTAAGTTCCCTGATCACGTTTATAAGTTAAACAAGGCTCTCTGTGGGTTAAAACAGGCTCCTCGTGCCTGGTATGATACCCTGTCAACCTTTCTTCTCTCTAAAGGTTTTGAACGTGGTAAGATCGATAGTACTCTATTTCTTAAGAAATGTCCTAAGCATATCCTTCTTGTCCAGATATATGTCGATGACATTATCTTTGGATCAACCAATCCCAAACTCTGCGAAAAGTTTGAGTTGCTCATGAAAACATAATATAAAATGTCTATGATGGGTGAGCTAACATACTTTTTAGGACTTCAGATCAAGCAATCTGAAAAAGGAATCTTTATCAACCAGGGTAAATATGTACTTGATATGCTGAAGAAATTTGATCTCACATCATGTACACCGATGAAGACTCCAATGGCACCTCCTCTATCACATTACAAGGATTCTAATGGGAAACCTGTTGATGTGACTCTTTATAGAGGAATGATCGGCTCACTACTGTATCTTACAGCGAGTCGTCCTGATATCATGTATTCTACATGTTTAGGACATTTCTTAAGAAATAGAGTACTATCGATCTTACCACGTTCAAAACCTTTAGAGAGAAGAAAGGTTGACAGGGTATCATACCAGGCACGAGGAGCCTGTTTTAACCCACAGAGAGCCTTGTTCAACTTATAAACATGATCAGGGAACTTAGGGTCAACAAAACCAGGAGGCTGAGCCACATAGACTTCTTCATTTAGTTTTCCATTCAGAAAGGATTCTAATGGGAAACCTGTTGATGTGACTCTTTATAGAGGAATGATCGGCTCACTACTGTATCTTACAGCGAGTCGTCCTGATATCATGTATTCTACATGTTTATGTACTCGTTATCAGGCTGAACACAAAGAATCCCATCTGACTGCTGTAAAGCGGATTTTCAGATATCTGAAAGGAACTCCTAATCTGGGTCTTTGGTACTCCAAAGACTCAGGTTCAATCTAACGGCTTATTCTGATAGTGACTTTGCAGGATGTAAGATCGACAGGAAAAGCACCACTGGTGGGTGTCACCTACTAGGTGGAAAGTTGGTAATTTGGATTAGCAAGAAACAGAATTCTGTGTCCACATCAACTACTGTAGCCGAATATGTTGCAGCTGGAATTTGTTGTGCTCAGGTCCTGTGGCTGAGAAATCAACTTCAGGACTATGACATACAACATTCCAAAATTCCCATATACTGTGACAACACTTCAGCAATCGCCATTGCGAATAATCGTGTCTTACACTCCAAGACAAAACACATTGAACTGAGATATCACTTCATCAGGGATCACGTGATGAATGGTGATATTGAACTTCATTTTGTTCCTACTGAATATCAGCTTGCTGATCTTTTTACCAAACAACTAGATGTAAGACGCTTTAATATGCTCATCAGTGAACTAGGGATGTTAAATCCCGACGAATGAAGTTTCTCAGGAAATAAAGTTGTTAAATCCTATTGAATAAGTTCTCAGGACAAATATCTAACAACTCCTGACGAATATGTTTATCAAGAGATAACTCTATTCAGTACTAACAAATTCTTTGTTCAATATCCGAATACTGATGATTCTCCTCAGGTAAGTATTTCTGTCTCTGAAACCTTATTGCATTAAATGTGATAAGAGGATTTCCTAAAACAGTACTTATCTGATAAGTACTCTAATTCCAAGAGATTTCATCTTTCACCAAATTGGAATTATCCCCTGAAAAGGTGTTTTTTGAATAAAACAAACTTTTCATCTTGCCAGACAAGTAATGGGACGTTTGCTGTTCCCCACTACGTGTGTCAGGCGCGTGAACGCGCGTAGTGTTGGGTTTTTGAGGATTCCTCGTATCGATCTGACACGAGGATCACAATAGATCTTAATCCTAACTGGAAAGAGATACACAGTTAAACCTAATGATCAAACTGACAAAAAAGATTTAAATTTTATTAAAGCTAACTGGTTTAATTGTTGCGGAAGCTTAAGAATTAAAACCCAAAAATTCATTGATCTTAATCGTTGTTTTATTTAAATCTGACAGTTAAAAGTGATTACCTGGATTGCTTGAGCTTTAATCCACCCGTGAACGATTAGAGAAATAAAACCTTCTAGTCGGTTCAAATCCCGAGATCACAAAACTAGCTGTTTTGTGAGATGACAACCGAAAAACCGAACTCCGTGTGGATGGGGTTTGGGCGCCAGTTTTAGGGAGAGGGAAGAGGGAGAGATTTTTCCTTTTTGTGGGTTTGATTAATTGAACGAATCGAATTAATAACTGGTAAACCTTAAGGTTATATTTATAAGATAGAGCTTCCTAGTTACCATATAACTCGATAATTATCTTTGGTAATTATCTTTTCTTTTTTCCAAAGAAAAGAATTTCCATCAAACTAGATAATTATCTTTTATTAGTTAATAATCTATTATGTATTTATTTTTCTTAATAAATACATAATTTACCAATTAATAAATCTATATATATTTATTTACCTAATAAATATATATGAACTATTTCAAACCTCTATCTTCGGGTTTTCTTACATAAAATACCCAACTGGTTTATAATTAACTATTATAAACTCAATCTCTCCAAACTGGGATTTATCTTATTTGATTTACAGATCCTCACAGGTGTGACCCTCAAGTGTCTTATAACATTGGATGTGAGATCACTGGTTTGTCAACTTCTGCACATAATTACTAACAGATTCCCACTTGTGTAAGTTGGCAATACCGTCTTGATCACACGGACCTAAGGAGGCCCCTAGACAGGCACTTAGGCTAACCAGGTTACAAGAACTCTTATACCCAGATAGGTGATAACACATTTCCCAGAAGGAAATATCATTTATGAAACTGCTGTTCATAAAACGGGTATATCTTGGCTTTTCTCTTTGCATCACGATATTTCATCTTTGAGTGTGAGCTTCGAATCAGTCAACTCTAAATACTCAAGATTATGTTTCTTGACTATCCAACCTCTACTGATAGATAAACGACAAAGAACTAATCAGTTCGTTTGGGCATGGCCATGCACTTCATCAGTATATTTAGTCAGCCAAGGGGCCCAGAAATATCTCTCTTCTGAGAAGAGGTGCAAATCCCATCTTGCATATCTGCATTTAACACCACGGCTTCCGCTGAATCTAGTTACGTCCTTTATAGCCACCCTGTTACGGCGTAGCGGTTGAATGCACTAAGTATCCAGCAGTGCTCATGATATCAAACCAGATACCTCAGGTGATAGGGACAACCACTGTGAGATTTTACTTATGACAAAATCCAATAAGTAATCTCAACTGCGGATCACGTCCGATATTCGCTACTCTATCGAATATTTGTGCACCTTTTGGCCTACAACACTTGTAGCTGTTTTTCAACGACTGTTCATAACTACCCAAAAGTTCACAATGACTTTAATACCCTATCAAGTTCCCACAATGATAAGTTGTCACGGACAAGTTTTTGAATGAAAAACTGAAAACTAGTTTCATTCCTAGATTATAAAACATGCAAAATATAAAAGCGATAAAGAAACTAACTTTGCATAGTCCATATTACACTCTGTAATAATAACAAAATTAATATTTCTTAATTACTTTTTATGGTGTCTATTTAACGTTTGTTAAATACTGATCCAAAATGAAGTATCACCTTTCTTCAGTTTAGATTCTTTGATTAATGTTTACCAAATTAATCAAAATAACAACCAAAAAACAATTCAAGTTTGTATCTTTTGATACAATCTACTTGATTGTGCTAATACTTGTTTTGCAAACATTTTAAACAAGATTAGACTCTCCCTTTATCACATTCCCTGAACTCGGAGACCTGGAAAAACTCCTAGTTACCCTGAACATGTAAGGTTAAACTACAACTTTCCTTAGTTGCTGTGTAGATACATGATTTCTTCCTGAAATCAGGATAAGATATTCATTTTACCAAGCTGGCAGGTTTTACTGGTTTTATCTTATCTTTAAATACTTCAACATAACTTAATTATTGATTTTTTCTTAAAGTCATTTGTGACTTTGTTTCAAAGATTTTGAAACTTTTCTTTTACCTTTTGATTGAAAGGTATATAGTACATCTCATAAATTCACATCCTACCTGGAATATGAATTCCTAGATGTATTTAATCAATAATTATATCTTTATTCTTTACTTGGACTAGATAGAGAATTGACTGGGCTCCCACTGACTTATATGAAAAACAACTGTTACTCAAAATTTTAACTATTGATTTGGTCAAGAACTTTGATTAATCAATTGTATTTTAAGTAACATACTTGAGAATTTTATCATTTATAAAACCTTTAACTTGATTTTAAAACCCCAACTCCAAAACATGGAATTTTTCTTAGTTTTATAAATACTGATATTAATATCCTAAATTCTCTTTAGAACATTTGAGTAATTTAATCTGATCATGAAATGCTTTCATAATCCTTTACTTACAAATGTTTTATTTCAAAAACACATTCCTATAAGATAGTACTTTATGTGTCTTTGACAGTTTTCATATAAATTATTTCAATTTTAAAACTATTGAAGTAACTTTGTCAGTGCATTTAGGCAATGTCTAGGATCCTTTTATCAGATTCAAAAATTATACACAACAGATATTTCAATGTCAAGACAATAACTTTTAAATTTAAAACCACAAAGTGTAATTAAAAATATAACCATCCAAAACTAACTGTTTTAAAACATAAGCTTAAAATAAAATTGTCTCGACAAGAACTGAAATAAACTGGTACTTAAGATCCTTAGCAACTCCTGGGCTCTTCACTTCTGACCACCTGCAATAGACATTTGCTCTAGGTATGAGTATACTTGTAAGTCAACAAGTAAAAGTGACAAATTTAAAGCAATCATAAATATCTGAGGTTTCCATACCTGCTTCATGATGCTTTGGGCAGTTCTGCCTCCAGTGACAGACTTCATTACACGTGAAGCAGCGAATCTCGGTCCTAGCTTTGTTAGGCTTAACCTTCTTGCCCTTGCCCTTGCCTTTGCCATTGTCACGAACCTTGGGTGCATTCTGGACGGCTTGAACTGGACCTTTTTCTTTACTGATGCTTCCATGCCCATGCTTCTTTTTCACCCCTCCATCTCTCACCATTAGTACATCTTTTGTTTTGTTTTTAGCCCCCATATTCAACTCAGCAGTCTTTAGCATGGAGTGCAATTCAGCTATTGTCTTCTCCATGTCATAGGCATTCTTGTTTATGAGCCCCGTTTGTAGATCTGGGCTCATAGTTGTGACAACCGACAATTTTAGCTCTCAGGTTAGCAGTCGATCATCACTATTAGTATAAGTCTTAGTGAATCCCCTTTTTAAGATAACTAATTAGGAAGACTTAGGTTTAGTTATGCGGAAAATTTTGGAGAATAGCTTAGAAATCCCTAAAATCACCCGGAAAGGTCCCGTTTTGGTCTGTATTCATCTGAGAGCCTCATATAATGCCAAATTAATCCGATTATAGTCTAACCTATAAAAATTTATTAGATTTTAATTTATTAGTATAAAATATTTATTTTTAAAGAATTAAACGTCAAAAAGTCATTTTTACCGGAAAAACCCTCGCGAACCGGCAAACTGTTGCATCTTAAACTAGTTGGGCTTGCATTTTTGTATAAAAAAAAATTATCATGGGCTTGGGGGCCCATAAAATGACTGGCCACTCCCACTTACTACCCATATAAATACCTTTTTCCTTCCTCCATACTCTTCATTTCTCATTTCAAATTTTAGAAAAACCCATCCATTTTCTCTCCTTTCTCTCTCTTTTCCATCTCTCTCTAAAATCCAGCCATTCTACAACAACAAATCTGAATTTTTTAAGAACAAATCAAAAGTTTAAATATTCTATTAGTTCATCCATCAAAGGTATGAGAAAATGCTTGTATTATAGCTTCATTTTTAGCACTTTTTGTGCTCTTATTACAAGATACTTTTGTTTAAGAATCTCTCATAGTTAAAAATATGTTCTTGATGTTTTAAAAGGTAGGATGAACACTTTGAGTGGTTAAAACAACCATTAGAAAGTTTAATCCAAGGATCCTTTCACTATAAACTCAAGAAATGTTACATGCACATGTGAATAACCCCCAAAATTTTGTTTATGCATACATCTATGAATCTGAAAATGGGTATTGTTGCATGCATGTATCATTATGATATTTTAGTATTTTCTTCTTTATTACATGATATTTGATGTGGGATTTTAGTTTAGCATCAAAGAGACCCCAAATCCTGAAGATTTCTATGTGTTTTTGTGAAAATAGTGGGTTTTGAATCTGGACAGAAGCTGACAGAATGTTGCATGTGTGTTTGGACGACCCAAAAGAGGTCCATATGAACTTATTTTTATCTACATTTTTGAGGGATTAATATTTTATGAAATGGGAATCAAACCCCACTGGAATCATTCAAAAATTCCAAGTTTTGAACCTTCAACCATTACAAAACTTTTTAGTGCGCAAATAGTTACTGGTCAGAATTTATGTGGACTTGTTGCATAAATATCTCCATGATAGATTATCCAAAATGCATGATTTTTGAGTCTAAGTTCAAGTTCAGTGAGTTAGATTTCCAAAGAACCTGATATCACATGATTTGGTGGATTTTTGAGTGCTCAACCAATGAAAAGAAATTCGTGGTGCAATCTGTCCAAAGATGGCAGATTCACATTAGTTAGATAATTATGTTAGCTTGAATATCCCTTTTGAAATTTGAATTTTGGAGTAGTAATGAATTCTCTATGGTACAAACATCATTGACACGTATTTCCAAAAATGATTTATGCACACTGATTTTGCAAGAATTTTTAAAATATGTTAAACACCTTTAAAAATTATGAAATTTGGTGGGAATATTGTTAACACACGCAAAATCAGTGGATAAAAATTTGAGAACTTTTTCCCTTTTGGACTCAAGCTTAAAGGTGACATTTTTGCAACATTATGAATCTGCCAGAATTGGAAATTTCTTCAAAAGATGATTTGTGAACTTCAAGACTTCCCATACAATTGGATGTTATTATAAAACTATCAAAACCTATTTTATACTAAGATTGGCTAAATAAGTTGTGTAAAGGCATTATAATAGAATATCGGTAAAGACATAGTTAGATGTTGACCATTGAATTAAGACTTACACCAATTACGAATTATATAGGGCACTAGTAGACTTGGAATCGGGGTTACGCACACTATCGATTGTTCAAAACGCTAAGCTACTCAAGGTGAGTATTCACGGCCCCTATTTTATTGTTTTAAATGATATTGGGGTGAAAAGCATGTTGTTGATGAAATGTTATGAAATACGCTTTCGAGCAAAAGTTATGCAAATTGTGATATAAACATTGCTTTCGAGCAAATGATTATGCAAATAATGATATGTATTGAGTAAAATTCCCCTAATAATATACACTACTATTAACTCGTTAGGAGCCTATGACTTAGTGGATAGCGCTATTTGGTAAAGAGACCCACCCTACTGACTGACGAGTAGAGGGTGCACTATTTCAGAATTAACGACTACACATGTGGATAGATTCCACCGCTGAGGTAGTCGTTGGGAAACGTTCTACACATGTGGATTAAGTTCCACCGCTGAGGTAGTTCATAAGAGCGTTATACCCTACGTGGTTCGCGACCGCCTCTGAGGTATAACGTTGGGGTGGTACGGTTTGTAGTGGCTCAATCTTTCATATCATGTGCATAAGTGTGTTTTTGAACGTTTAAAGTTGTTCAAAGGTTTTACGATAATGATTCTGCATATAAAATGTTTTGTGCATATGAAAACCTGTGAACTCACCAACTCTCGTAGTTGACGCTTGTTTTAACATGCTTTTCAGGGAATCAAAAGGTAAATGAAAAAGCTTAAATTGCGCGTTTGTTGGCATCAACCGAGACTTCCTTATTTTGTTATGTCTGTAATTTAAAAATTCTGTTGGTTGTAATACATTTTAGATTTTAAACTTTGAATATTTTGGTGTGAATGAATGATGTTATTTATCTCCTATCGCATTGAAATCTTAGTTGTCACACCTCGTGTTTCCGCTTTAGCGGGGTGTTACAGATTTGGTATCAGAGCCATAGGTTATAGAGAACATCGGTTTTCTATAAAACCAAGTACTATAACCAACATTTTACAGAAATTATATAACTTTTCAAAATCAAAGATTTCAAAATTTAGGAGAATTTTACTACTAAGATGATTAGGATAGGTATTATTTTGATATATCATAGATAGGCAAAGCCTGATCACCTATGCCTAGCCATGGTATAAGTAGAATAAGACTTATAAACTAATCATACGACTAGTAGAATTGGAACCTTCCAAAAACCTCCTGAAAAGCATAAAACGTGTGAGTTCACATAAGCATATCATGATGTTGATATTTACTATAGCCATTGTTGGATGCAAAATCGGATTGTATCCGAGATCACAAGTTGATGCTCAAAGTGAAGACAAAGGCAAAGTCAAAGTGGTCTACAAAAGTCAAACCTTGCTTTATAGTTTTAGTCATTTTATATGTACTTTGTAATAGTTTTGTAATAATAGGGTAGTTTGTGTAATTCTTGTAAACCTTGAGGGTTTAGATGTTTGGGTATAAATACCCAAAGTGAGTTAGTTTGGTAGTTGTAACATGCATACGTACATGATTGTAAATTGAGAGTGAATTGAGAGTTGTGTTCTTAAGTGTGTGTGTTCTTGGTGTGTATAGTGTGTGTAATCAATTCATCAAGAATCAATGACATATGGCTTTCAAATCATTCTCTAGTTGTTTGCATGTTGATTAGAACTTGAATCTGGAACAACAAGTGGTATCAGATCTGGAAATTCACTTGAATTTGGTATGATTTCTTGACTTTTTTATGGTTTTTCGAAAATGGAGTTTTGAGGTTTGATTTTCTTCATTTGATCATTGTTTGCATGTAAAATTGATTGAATATGGTTAAAATGATGTTTTTACTGTGTTTGTGAGTGATTTTGAGTCAAAATTTGGTGTTTTGAGCAGTAATTTTTGAGTTTTTTACCTTCTGCTCGGTTTTTCCTCGGTTTTCCGAATTACTGTTCATATTTTCCGAATCGGAATATTCATAAATTCCGAATCGGAAAATACAAGTTTTCCGAATCGGAAAATTTTTTGGACTCGTTTTGTTGTTTAGATCTGATCTTACTCGTTTTCCGACTTGGTATTAATCAAACTCCGATTCGGAAAACCTCATTTTCCGATTCGGATTTTGACCAAATACCAACTCGAAATTTTTCTCGGAACTTTATCATTTTTGTTTTTCCGATACGGAAAACTACCTTTTCCGATTCGGAAAATTGAAAAATCCGAATCGGAATATAGTGTTTTCCGAATCGGAATAGTTTAAGCAAAAAAAAAAAGTCTGGAAGCGTTTTTCGGGCGTTTTTTCACGTAAACTTTCTTAGACTTCTTATCTGATTTTACGGTGGAAAACTTTAGTCATTTTTAAGGTCATTTTTTCCCGAAAAATGCCGGTTTTTCCGAGATTTTGGTGATTTTCGAGAGGTTGTATTTTTGGACTGAGATTTCAATTTCGCGGTCAAAATCAACTTTCAAATTTTTGAAAAATATTTTTTCTCGGGATTTCACTATTCACCGGTTGACTTTTTAGTTGACTTTTTGACTTTTGTCACTAACCTTTTCGTTGATCAAAAGAAGTGTCAGATTAGCTACAGATTCTCAGATTTGTATACCTCCAGAAGTTCGGAAGAAATCTACCAGTTTCAGTGAATTACTGATCATTTTCAAGTTCTGTGAAGATGTCTAGAGATCTATTGAGTATGGGTTCAAAGTCGAAGCCTCCGGTACTTCAGATTGGCGAATATCCTCAATGGCGAGTGAGGATGATTCAGTTCCTCAACAACATCGATAAGACACTTATGGTGAGCATCCAAGAAGGTCCGATAAAGTCGTACATTGATATTCCGGGTACACCCGAGACTGCCACTACTCCCGCAATTGAACCAAGACGTGTGTTCAAACTCTTCCGGCATTACAATGAGCTCGAAAAGATTAGAGCTGAACTTGATGACAAAGCTCTTACTTTACTCACGATGGTGATTCCGAACGATTTGTTTAATCGTGTTGATAGTAGAAATACTGCGAAAGAGTTGTGGGATGAGTTGGAAAAACAGTTTCAAGGGACGGAAAGATCAATCCAAGCTAAGCTAAACCAAGCAATCGGAGCTTATGAAGGGTTTAAAGCTTTAGAGGGAGAAACACTTGCTGATTCTTACAGTCGGTTCAACATCATTCTAAATGATTTGAGGAGAAATGGGATGCAAAAGTCTACTTTTGAGATAAACTTCAAGTTTCTAAATAATCTCAATCCGGAATGGGATCATTACTCGGTTAATCTTCAAATGAACAAGAACTTGGCGGAAGAAGACTTGCATGACTTGTATTCCATTCTTAGTCAACATGAAGTCAAAGTTAAAGATATTGTGACGAAGCAGAAGAGTCTTTCTGATTCTTTGGCTCCGTTGACTGAAAAGAAGAAGAGTGTGCTCCCTAGTGCTAGTTTAAAGAAGAAAAGCCATTCAAAGGCTTTAGTCACCGAGTTGTCTGATTCTGATTCAGAAACCCTTGAAGATGAAAGTTCTGAATCCGATGTTGATTTGAAGCGAGTTGCCGACAAGCTTGCTCTTTTGTCTAGTTCCATCTACAAGAGGTATGGGAAGAAGAAGTTCTATTCTAAACCCAAGTTTGAGAACTACAAAAGAGACAAGTACAAGCCAAAGGATTATGAGAGAAGGCCGGAGAGGAAGAGTTATGAGAAAGAAAAGACAGATGAGAAAGGAAATGTATGTTTCAACTGTGGCAAACCAGGCCATTTTGTCAAAGATTGTAGAGCACCGAAAGTCAGGGATTTTGACTACTACTCTAAGAAGGCTCAACTTGCGAAACGCAAGAGTGAAGGTAAAGTCTTGATGGCGGAAGAAGAATGTTGGTATGATGATACTTCTGATGATGAGGACTCTGCTCATTTCACACAAGTTCACTACAATCTCATGGCAAGTGTGGAAGAAACCATCAACCTTCACAAAGAGACCGAGGCATCAAATGAGGTAAGTCAAACTCCTTCTGACTCGGATATGTCTGATAATGATGAATGCTCTTTAGAAGAACAGTTTTTAATTTTAAAAACTGAATTTGATGACTTGAAGGAAAAGATTAAGTTCGAAAGAGCTCGAGTCATTGAATTCAGTAATGAATGTGAGTTATATAAATGTTTAGCTGATGATCCTAAGCTTGAAAAGGCTGAGATTAGGAAAGAGAAAGCCAAACTAGAATCTCAAATTTCTGAGATGAAGAGTGCTTTGGTAAATTTGGAGTCTGAAAAAGCTGAATATATGATCAAATATGAAGTTTGTTTTCAAGATAGATCTGAGGCTTATGCCAAGATAAAACAATTGGAGGATCTTAATATCAAAAGAGGTCAGACTCAACAGACGCTTAAGCTTTTGACAAATAATCTAAAAGATACTAGGTTTTACAATCCAAAAATGGGGTTAGGTTTACCAGAAAATGATGTTTTAAAGAAAGCCCCTAAAGGTCTTTATCAGTTTGATAACTTAAGTTTTCCAAAATTAAATGAGACCTTTGTAAAATCTGGTAGTTCATTATCTGATTCTTCGGATAAAGGTAAAGAAAAAGTTGTTGATGACTCAAGTGATAGTTTTTCAGATTCAAAGCCAAAGAGAAAGAATAACTTTGATTTCACATGTAATTTTCAATATGATGATTTAAATCAAAGTTATAAAACAAGAAAACCTGAGTTTTCTCATACTCAGTGTGTTTCTTTGTATTCTCAAGATGTAAAGTCTTTTTCAACTGAATCTGAAAAGCTTAGTAAAGATATTGAAAATGAGTCAATAACTACTGAATCTACTCCTAAATCTGAAGATAAGACAAGTGAACTTGAAAAAGAAATGGATTGTGAAAATCTTTCTGAGTTTATTCAAGTTAATAATCTTTCAGAAAATAAAAGCGTTTCTGATTATGAGTCTGATTCTGATTCTGATGAGACCAAACCATGTTTTGATTCTGATAATGATGATGATATTGAAGCGGGTGTTGAGGAAGAAAAGATAAATTTTATTTCAAACCCCATGTTTGAGTCTCAAGAAACTCCACCTTGTTTTGATCAAAGTATTAAGCCTGAAGTGACTGAGTTAATTACATATGCTGTTATTGACAAAGATGGATATCTTGTGTACAAAAGTTTAGATAGTTTGGTTGAAGGAGATATCCTTAAATCAGAACTCAAACTACCAGATGTGGAATTTGGTGCTGTTTTTGAAAAACCAAAGTCGAGTAAGCAAGATAAACCAAATGTTGTAAATGTTTCAAGTGATAGTGGAATTTCTAAAGATAAGAAATCCTCGTGTACTTTGTTAAAGTCTGAAACTTGTTCAATTAATTTTGATGCAAGTACTTTTGAGGGAGGAAGTACTTCTTGTGCTACACTTGAAACATCTTCAAAAGATTCATCTGATGTATGTTCAGTTCCTAAGACACCTATTAACTCTAGCTCTTCTGATTCTACAAATTTAAAAAGTTTTAAACGACATGGCCTAGGGTGGAAGAAGAAAGATTCAAAGAAGAAAAAGCGTTTTGTTAAAAAGTCATCCGTTGATGATGCAAATAAATGTAATCTGAATGTTAGATTCAATAAGTGTCAAAACTCTTTTGAGTCTGCCTTAATGTTTTTTGCTATGCAACGTTTGCATTGTACTCATTGTGGTGATAACTCTTTTTCTTTGAACTCTAGTCATGTTAACAAGAAGAGATCTAGTGGTGTTTCTCATGATAAATTTGGTGCTTACTCGTTTGATCATCGTGCTAAAGTGTTTAGTGCTAAAAAGAAAAATCTTTCAAAAGCAAAAGATAAATCAGTAGATGTGAAATTTGTGTGCAAATGGATTCCTAAAGATTTATTGAATGCACAAATTTCAAAGTCTGGTATAAACTGTAAGATCTTAGGTTCATCTTCTGATTTGTTAAAGATGTATGAGACTAACAAGAAAGGACCCATTTGGATATGGGTTACCAAGATGAACTAACATGTTTCTACAGGTCAGGCATATGTGGTATGTCGATTCCGGTTGTTCAAGACATATGACTGGCTACAAGGAGTTGTTGCACAATTATGTGGAACGACCAGGAGGAACAGTTAGTTTTGGGAATAAGACGACTGGGGTCATCAAAGGTTACGGCATTCTTACAAATGGTAAGGTATCCATAAAGAAGGTACTTTATGTTGAGGTGTTAAGTCATAATCTTTTTAGTGCAAGTCAGTTTTGTGATGGTTATAACATTGTTCTATTTTCCATCATTAACTGTCTTATCATTAATAGTGATGGTGTTGAGATTTTTGAAGGGCGACGGTTTTACAATCTCTATGTGGTTGACTTTCCGGTGATAGATTCGTCGAAACCAGTTTGTTTGTTTTCAAAGGCAACAAAAGGCGAAAGTTGGCTATGGCATAGAAGATTTTCTCATCAGAATTTCTCAGATATTAGCAAAATAGCTAATGGTGGATTGGTGAAAGGTCTTCCAAAGTTGACATTTCATAGAGATTCTTTAAGTCCGGCTTGTCAAATGGGAAAGATGAAGAGAAGTTCTCACAAGTTCAAGACAGAATCTTCATGTCAATCACCACTCGAAATGCTCCACATGGACTTATGCGGACCGATGAGAATTCAATCAATTAGTGGAAAGAAGTACATTCTAGTTATGGTTGATGAATACTCACGGTACACGTGGCTAGAATTTCTCAGAATGAAATCTGAAGCTCCCGAGTTGATCATAAAGTTTATCAAGAGGATCCAAGTTCTTTTGCAACTTCCAGTTCGAAAGATTAGGAGTGATAATGGCACTGAATTTAAAAATGCTACTTTAGATGCTTATCTAACATCTGTTGGTATTTCTCATAATTTTTCAGGTGCTTATACTCCACAACAAAATGGAGTTGTAGAAAGACGAAACCGAACCTTAGTGGAAGCGGCACGAACAATGCTAGCTTACTTCAGATTACCTCTTACCTTTTGGGCCGAAGCGGTTTCAACGGCTTGTTTTACACAAAATCGAACCATCATCACTAAGCGCTTCAAGAAAACTCCTTATCATATAATCAACCGTCGAGTTCCTAATGTCAAATTTTTTCATGTTTTTGGTTGTAGGTGTTACATTCTTAACAACCGTGACAATCTTGGTAAGTTTGACAAGAAAGCCGACGAGGGATATTTTCTTGGTTATTCGCTAACGTCAAAGACTTTCCGCGTCTACAACAAAAGAACCAAGATGGTTATGGAAACCGTTTATGTGACCTTTGATGAAACCGTGTCGATGACTTCTGAACATAGCAGTTCAGGACTCGAAATTCATAGTCAAGCTTCTACTACGACTTCTGATTCTATTACTGATCCAAATAGTTCAGACCTCGATTTACTGTTTATGGATGCTTTTCTGGATATTTGTGCAGATAATGAAGATTTCGTTCTTTCCAGAAATCCAAGAGTTGATATTCACGATGTCCCAGAACCTTCAAGCGTAAATGATTCCGGACCATCGGAGAATATCTTTTCTACTTCTAACTCTGAACAATCTAGATGATCTTGCAATTCTTCCTGCTCAGTTGAAATGGACAAGAGCACATCCACTCTACAATGTGATTGGTGATGTCAATGATGGTGTTAAAACGCGATATGCAGTGGTGAAGGAGGTAGTGGTAGTAGTCAGGGATGCACTTACAAGACCTTTATGTCTTGCAAACCCAAGGAATTCCACGGCAAAGAAGGGGCCGTAGGACTACTTTCCTGGTTTGATAGCATGGAGTCTGTACTCCATATAAGCAAGTTGTTGTCCCAAATAACAATGAAATAGATGAAGAAATGGATGGAAATCCTAAATGAGTGATTGAAATCAATAAAAAGCTTGAAGATGCTTAACAATGGAGGAAATTGCCCAAAAAGGTAATATGATTCAATCCATAAAAACCCTAACATCTCTTACCTTATATAGGTAAGAGTAAGTTACACAAGAGTACGATAAAGGCCCCCGAGGTTACACACCTCTAAACAAGGGCAATAAAACTGTAAATAGTTTACAAGGTAAATCAAACTAACTATTGAAAGCATGTAAAGATAGTGAGTTCTGACTCTTCACAACAAGAGGTCCTACAATCTCCCCCTTTGTGAAGAAGTCAGAATGGTGGTGGAAGCTCCAGAGCAGGCTCCCACTTGGACATCTGCAGGTATTCCTCCCACTCGCCGATTATCCGTGCTCTCATCTGCATTGCAGCCTCTGCCCGTCTGTACATCAACCGTTCCTTGAGCTTCCTCTCGATCAATCTCATCGCCTCCAGCAGCTTTCCTTTTCCGTCTATGATTCTCCGGCTCGGTACCTGATCCGCCAGTAGTCTACTCTGCATGCCATTGTAGACATAAAGAAGGGTCCCGTCGCAGAACTTGGAGAGCTCTCCAAACCTCATGAACCTGCGCTCCTTCTTCTTCCGAGTCATATAAAGAACCCCATGCTCAGGTATCCTGGTTGGCATATACGGAATGTAGGCATCTATACCAGGCACTAGCAGGTTTGGCCTGAGCAGGTTGACTTTTGGCTGGCGGCTTTCAATGGCAAGCTGGTAGTCCGTCACACGAGCGAGAGAGATTGCGTGACGGACATACTTCTTCAATATCTTTGTGCCGTCTCTGTAGTGCTCTGGTCGGAGAATCGGGCCTTGGAGGTACTTGATGATCGTGAGAAGGTCTTCCAGATGCACCCGATCTAAATCAGCTTCCGTGAAGGTCCAGTTCTGCAGTTCACCTCGAGGAACACCAGTGCCGTACATGCGGACATCGTACTCAAGGAATAACTGATGGCCATGTCTGTAGGGGCGCATAGCAGTTACCTTGGTAAAGCGACGTCGAATCCTCTGGCGTCCATGAGTGGCCCAGTTGCACATCCGCTGATGCACGTAGGCTGTCCTTCGTCTCTTGGTCTTGATATGAGAGATCCCGAAGTAGACCTTTCGGGACCAGGCATGCAGCTTCTCTTGTTGGTAGATGCGGGTGAACGATTCCTCAAGGAATGGACGGAAGATGACTGAATGGTTCCAGTTGAGCTGGATGACGGTTGGAGCAGCGGTTTCTGGATCAGTGGTGTGAACAGTTCGTGGAGCGTCTGGTGTGGGGAACACAAATGCCGCGGAGAGGTTGGAGTAGTCAGAATCCCGGACAATGTCGTCTCCCTTCTGATATATCCTGAGACTCTGAGCGAGCGACCGCAAGATCTTCCGGGCTGCTTCCGGGATTTGGAACTCTGAAGGATCCGTCGGTGCTGCTTCTGGGAGAACGGCATCAATCTGAGCCGTGTCCGTCATCTGGGGAAACTGTACTGACTCCCCTTCCGGGATCCGCTCATATCGCCAACTCCCCATGTCCGGAATGTCCTCCGTCTCAGAGTCGACATAGGGAGCCTCGGCGGCAACGGAGTCTGTAGGAGCACTCGAGGGGGCGGCTGAGGAACCTGGAGCTGTTGAACCGGAGCCGGAACCAGGTTGGAGGTCGGTGCGAAGCCTTTTTGCAGCTTGCACCTCCCCCTCATGAGGACCTGGTGCAGAGTCATCAGCGTCATCATGCCTCCTCTTCGAAGGCTGAGCCTGGGACCGACACACGGCCTCCAGTTCTCGAATCCTTTGCTGGAGTAGCTCGATCTGGGCCTCTTGATCTCTGACCTGGGCAGACAGGCGGTCGTTCTGAGTGGTGTAGGAAGTGATCATCATCAAGTGTTCCACCTCAGTGACGTAGCCTGGGATCGGAGGAAGGTCGCCCGAAGTCGGAGGGGCAAGCCTGAGGGCGTCTTCTGATGGCCTGGGAATGGGAGCTTCAGTAGACGGGGCAGCCTCGGAGTGTTTGCCCTTGAACTTCCGTTTGAGCTCGTAGAGCTCCGCATCCCGGTCTTCTTGAAGCTTGCGTGACGCCTCAAGATCGGCCTGTCGTTTTCTCTCCGTCTCGGCCAAGGCTTTCTCAAGTGCCTCGACCCGTGCATCGCGAGCCCGGTTGGCTTCCTCCACCGCGAGTAACCTGCTTTGGACGACTTTTAAGATGTCGTCCGAATCCGTCGGACTCACAAGTCCCGTTGTTACTGTGGTGGTTTTAGGGATTCCACCAGTTCCGTCAGGCTCAGAAGCCCCGATGTTGCATGAGCATCTTTATAGACTTTGCTCGAGTCTGTCGGACCCGGTCCCGGAAGTGCTAAACCTGGTGCCACTTGGGCTCCAGTTGACGAGTAGAGTCCTACCGAGGTGCTCTCTCGGCCCGATGTCACCGCTGGTATGATGTTGACAGTGTCAGGGCTTCTAGTGGATCCTCGAAGGGCGTCCGTTGACGCACCAACTCTCCCCGTTCCGGCCTCGCCACTTGGGCGGGCAGATGATGCATCCAAAAGTGTCCTATCCAAATGAATGACCCTAAAGGTCTCAGTAACGGGCTCTAGGACTACTGGTGCACGGAAAGAAGTCGAGAGGCGGGGCGGTTCCTCTCTCATTTCAACACCAACAGACTCCAAGTGAGTGGTTGGTGGAAGTTGAGCTAATTTCCCGTGTGAAGATGAAACGACCATCTGTTGAGAGATAGTCGAGTGGTCGGTTGGGGCGTGCAAGTGCGCTAGTTGGCGGCTAGCGTCTTGACCAGACACCGTAGGGTGCCCAGTCTCAGTGTGGGTTGCCTCTGTGGTGGATGGACTCAAGGAATGAGGAACTGCCGATTCTAACCTGTGCGGCTCTACTTCTGCGTCCGCCTCCTCTAATTGAGCCCAAGGCTCGCCTAACTGGACCTCAACGTCTTCGGTCTCTTTTTCTCTGCTCTCTCTCTCCTTTTCTCCCCTCTCTCTCTCTCTTCTTCGTTGTCATATCTTCCCCAGCCGGTAGCAACCTCGGCCTCACCTTCTTCCTCACGACCGACGGTCCGATCGTCTGACGCTAGATCCTCGGCAAGTACCGGATCGCCGGAGATTCGGTCGTCGTTGAAGGAAGAGGTGGCTTCATCCAAATCTATCACTTGGGCCTTCCCGCCCTTTGGTGGTTCTGAAAGCTGGAATTCTGAGTCGGATCCGTAGTCCACTTGTTCTGAATCAGTTGCCTCGTCATCGGGCTCACGACGGTTTGAAGGAGTGTGTTCGGAGGACTCGTGACCGTCGGAGTCATCGCCAGATGGTTCGCCGGAGGGTTTGCCTCCCTGAGAAGTGACGGCCGCCGAGTGAGGTGGTGGAGGAGCGTGTGCTTGTTCTTGTGGGGAAGCTTCCACGTCCTCCCCAATAGGTTGTTGCGGCGGTGTCGGCGATCTGCGCTCTTCCGATGACGAATGGATCGGGGACTGCTGAAGGACGCCCATGTACTGCTTCACCCGGAAATGACTAGTGTATTCACTTTCGCGGGCGGCTACGGTGGATTTTTCTACAACTGTTGGTGTACGGGCACGAGTGGTTCGGTTCCGAATCATCGTCTGATAAGCACCGGCTCGAGAAGTGTGCGGAGTGGCAGACGTACCAACTATTCTACCCTCTCCTCCCTAACGTCAACACTCATCACTCCCGAGCCAGAAGCTCCCCCACTGGAGCTCTGGCCCGCCGTACCAGAGGCACGGCTTCTAGGTGGGACGGGTTGCACGTCTTGGGCAGGGCTCCTCGGCTCTGAGGAGTCCGTAGACGTGTCTTCTAAGCCTATGGAGATGCGGTACATCCTAACACTCATGGACCTACGGTCTGCCAAGTTAAGCACGTTTGCAGGGATGTGCATTTCTACCTGACCAGGCCTCAGATTCTTCTTGTTAGCTCGGCCAGTGAGTCCTGGAAGAGAGCGTGCGGTTGAGGATGTTGAAGAAAGAATACCAGATCGGGGGCAGCATTCCCTGAGTGATCTGGGAGATTCCTTTCGGCCTGTTGTTTTCGGTGTAGTGGACCCCGAGAGCGAGTACTTCGCTGAAGAGTTCAGCTCCAGACACGAGAGGGTCAAACGGGGCCTCCGGAGTTGCAGCTGGCAGACGAAGGATTCTGCGAAGATCCTCCATAGTGAGGACCAGATCAGTGTGGTCCACCCGGCCGATGATAGTTGGCACCTCGTCCCGGTTTTCGACACGTGACGTGTTCCAGAACTGCTGTAGATAGATCATCGGGATGTCAGCAGTGGCTTGCATCGCGTATGCAAGGGGATGAGCTCGGAGTATCTCGAGGACCACATCGTCTTGGACTGTGAAGTTTGCCAGGTCGACGAACTGATTGTTCTGGTGGATCTCGCGGATTTCAGTCGGGTTGATGAGAGCGAGGTCAGCAGCATTGGCGACAGGTGAGGTAGGAGCAATGGGTTGTTGATCAGCCATTTCTGCAAGACATTAAGTGTTAGAAATAATGCAACGTGAAAAGACTATACCCTCGACTAAGCGCGAGTCGGAAAACCTCGAAAACCCAATGATGAGTGTTTCGTATTTTCCGAGTCGAAAAACGAGCAAACTACACGAGGGGAGTTTTCCGATTCGGAAAAGAATGTTTTCCGATTCGGAAAACTCAACACTTAGGAAAAAAATACCACAAGATTAAAAAGACAAGTTTTCCGATTCGGAAAAGGTGATTTTCCGAATCGGGAAACTCCTACACTTAGAAAAAAAATTTGAGATTAAAAACACGTAGGTTTTCCGATTCGGAAAACATAGTTTTCCGATTCGGAAAATGTCTCAACACTTAAAAGAAAAATTGGCAAGACTTGGTCTCTCAAACGAGTCGGAAAACCTTGGAAACCCATAAGGGTAGTTCCATGTTTTCCGAGTCGGAAAAGATACACTAAAAAAACGGAGACCAAGACGGATTCGGAAAACCTGATAATCCGATTCGGATTTATCTGGTTTTCCGAATCGGAAAAATACCAAGAACAGTCATCGTCCTCGAATGCGGAAAACTTGAATGTTCAAGTTTTCCGATTCGGAAAACTTGAACATTCGAGTTTTCCGAGTCGGAAAACCGAAACCGTTCGCATTCCAGGCTCAAAAACCGTCCAGAAACTACTGATTTTGTACTCTAAACTATCTACGAAAGATCTAGAACGATAAATAACAAGTTTAGAAGCATAATGGGATCGAATTAACACCCCGAAATCCCATTCCAAGAAGTTTGGGTTTCGGGTAAGTTTTAAAACTTTAGACTTCGATCCAGGCCTTAAAACAGAACATATAGATGTTATAACTATATAAGGGTTGATCGTTTACTTACCAGGAATCCGAATATGTAAAAAGATCGACGATCGGAGCACAAACGAACGAGAATCAAAATCGAGCGCGAAGTGGGTTCGGGTGAGAATCCAGAGAGAAAAGGATGAAAATTTGAAATTTGTGAAAAGTTAATCTTGAAAACCGGTATTTATATTTTTACCGACTTACACTGTGTTTGGGTCAAAAACACTGTGTTTGGCTCTCCTTTTGGCTCTCTTAACCCGACTTTCACTATTTGGCAAAAACCACCCCTGGACTTGAAGTTTGGGGAAACTTACAAACAAGTCCCTGAACTTGTATTTTCAGAAAGTTTCAAAACAGACCCTGGACTATAAGTTTCACAAGATTTGCAAAACGAGTCCCTGAACTTCCAGAAACAGAAAGTGGCAAAGTTAGTCCCCGAACTTGTAAGTTCAAGACATGTACTCTACCGCCCCCTGAACTTTCAAGTTCACAAAAATTTACAAGTTCAGCGCTCGACTCCCGAGAAACGAGACTTACCTGGTACGTCTCGACAAGGTTTTGCGCGAGTTCTGATCTGAAGTAACCAGAAGTCGTAGTGAGGATCCACACCTACAAAATAGAATATAAGAATGGTATCCAAGGTGATGTGGATCCGAGAACGTTAGTGAGCACACCAAACATTAAATACAGGACATAGTACTCCCCCTCGAATCATCCAATGTCTAGAGAGTTCCTACAGACTCCCCCTACACACATGCATACACTATAAGAACTCCCGACTCCCCCTAGACCTCAGGCGGGGAGGTCTAGCATTCCTAACTTGCTTAGGAGGAAAAAGTAACGCTTCTCGTCAAACGGCTTGGTGAACAGATCAGCAAGCTGATAGTCACTCTCAACAAAGTATAGTTCAATATTACCTTTCTCGACGTGATCTTTGATGAAATGATATCGAATGTCGATATGCTTCGTCCGAGAATGTTGAACCGGATTTGCCGTGATCTGAATCGCACTTTTGGAGTCGCAGTAGATGGGAATTCGATGCATGGTGTATCCAAAGTCAGCTAGTTGGGTTTTCATCCATAGAACTTGCGAGCAGCAGCAGGCGACGGCTACATATTCTGCCTCCGCGGTGGATAGGGAGACGCAATTCTGTTTTCGGGATGACCAACTGACCAACTTGTCCCCGAGAAATTGACAGGCACCAGAAGTGCTTTTCCTGTTTAGCTTACAACCTGCATGGTCTGAGTCTGTATATGCAATTAGTTCAAAACCAGAATCCTTTGGGTACCAAAGGCCAAAATCCGGTGTGCCCTTCAGTACCTAAGGATTCTCTTGACTGCAGACAGATGTGAATCCCGTGGGTCACACTGAAAACGAGCGCAGACACCCGTGGAAAAGACGATGTCTGGTCTACTGGCCGTGAGATATAAAAGAGAACCAATGATTGCCCGATAAGTTTTCTGGTCAACTGGTTTACCAGAAGTATCAGCAGTTAGTTGAAAATTTCTGGGCATTGGTGTGGCCGCAGAGTTTGAACCACCGAAATCAAATCGTTTTAAAAGATCTTGAACATATTTGGCTTGATTTATAAAAATGCCATCAGGGCGTTGTCGGACTTGAAGTCCCAAAAAGAACGTCAACTCGCCCATCATGCTCATTTTGAATTGGGATTTCATGGTGTTCTCAAACTCTTGGCACATCTCAGGCTTCGTAGACGCAAAGATAATGTCATCCACGTATATCTGAACGATAATTAGATCTTTACCTGACCTCTTGAGAAACAGAGTGGGATCGATTGTACCTTTCTTGTAGCCAACTCCTAGCAAGTAGTCAGTGAGTGTTTCGTACCATGCCCTCGGAGCTTGCTTGAGACCGTAAAGCACCTTGTCCAAAATGTAGACGTGATTCCGGAATCGAGAATCGACGAACCCTTCCGGTTGTTCTACGTACACTTCTTCTTGAAGAACTCCATTCAAGAATGCACATTTGACGTCCATCTGATAGACTGTCATGTTTTTGTGTGCAGCATACGCAAGGAAGATTCGGATCGCTTCGATTCGGGCTACTGGCGCGTATGTCTCATCATAGTCGATACCCTCTTGTTGGCGATAACCCTTGGCGACCAGGCGAGCTTTGTTCCGGATGATGAGATTATTCTCGTCGGTTTTGTTCCGGAGTATCCACTTGAGGCCTATGATAGTCTTTCCCCATGGTCGTTCTACCAAGCGCCAAACTTTGTTTCTCTCGAATTCGGCCAGCTCATCTTGCATGGCGATCACCCAGTCGGGATCGGTGAGAGCTTGCCAAACATCCGATGGTTCAAAATCGCTCAAGAACCCACCGAATAGGATCAGATTTTCAGTGTGCTTTGCGGATCGAGTGGTTACAGGTTGTGAGGGACTCCCGATGATCTGGGAGGGGGGATGATCTTTTGTCCACCTGCGAGTGTGAGGGTGAGTGACATAAGTTTGTCTGTTGTTGGTGGCGTCGTTCTCATCTTGCACGGCAAAGACCTCTTGCTGGTTTCTACTTGATGATCCGGCCGTCGGATTATTCTGCGGTGATGCCTCCAACCGGGGCTCACACACTACCTGAGCATAAGTTCTCTGAGCTGAGCTAGGTGAAGGTAGTGGAGCATCTTCTGGGATGGGAGCAAGAGCAGGTTGAGGAGTCGGCTCTTGGAAGGGTTCCGGTGAGGCAGATGAAGAGATTTCAGGGGGAGAAACCGCAGTAGATTCCGGAGACACTGAGTTTGTTGATGTACTTGTAGATGGCTCAGTGATGAAGGCATCGGAAGTCAGGGAAGTAGAAGTTGAACCAGCACGAGCAGGAATTACAATCGGACCCGTGAGTGTGGGTAGATCATAATCTGCGAGGTCTAAGAACTCTAGAGCAGAAAAGTTAGTGGAAGAATCTGTGCTCGGTGGTGCGGTGAACAGTTCAGGAAAGGCTGCATTCACATTACTTGAACTAGCCACAGAATAGGTTTCGGTTTCAGAGAAATCAACATTTGAGCTTTCCAGGATGGTTCGGGTTCGTTTGTTGAAAACCCTATAAGCCTTAGAGTTATGTGAGTATCCGATGAAGATAGACTCATCAGACTTGGGTTCAAACTTTCCCAAATCATCCCGGTCGTTTAAAACATAGCATTTACATCCAAAGACTCGAAAGTAATCGATGTTAGGCTTACGCTGTTCGACCATCTCGTAGGCGGTTTTACCGGTCCGCTTGACGATCAGAGTCCGATTCTGCGTGTAGCATGCTGTTGATACTGCTTCAGCCCAAAATGATTGAGGAACTCCAGAGTGAGCCATCATGGATCTTGCTGCTTCGACCAATGTCCGGTTCTTCCTTTCTACTACCCCATTTTGTTGAGGTGTGCGCACGGCTGAGAAGTTGTGAGAGATTCCCACGTCTTCAAGAAAGGATTGCAATTTTGCATTGCGAAACTCGGTTCCGTTGTCACTTCTCAACTTCTTCACTCGGCGACCCAAGAGAACTTGAATGCGCTTGATGAAGGCAATGATTCGATCGGCAGCGTCAGACTTGGCTCGCAGGAATTCAACCCATGTGAACCTAGAGAACTCATCAACGAGAACTAACATGTATTTCTTTCTGGCTAAGCTCTCGGTTCTGGTAGGTCCACAAAGATCCATGTGAATCATGTCAAGGGGACTTTTGCTACTTGTATCCATCCTCGGTGGATGAGAGCTTCGTGTCATCTTTCCTTGTTCGCAAGCGGGACACAGTGTATCCTTGGAAAGGCGAGTCTCTGGCAGTCCCTTGACTAGATTTTTCGAGACCAGCTTGTTCATGTCTTTGAAATTCTGATGGCAGAGTCGTCGATGCCATAACCAACTGTCCTCTTTTGAAGCCTTTGCGAGCAGACAGATTGCATTCCTTGGATCAGATATTGCTGCAAACTGAGGGTGAGTCTGAGGGATTGAACGGAATACGGTAGAGTAAAGATTGCCATTCCTTCGTGCACTGAGGATGACGTTGTTATCTTCATCATTCACGTTGCTTCCGTATTGAAATTGCTTCACCCAGTATCCGTTGTCGCAGAACTGGCTGGAGCTGAACATGTTGAAACCCAACCCCTCGACATACCTTATATCTTTAATGATGTATTTCCCATCCGTGATTTTCCCATAACCCACCATTGGCCTAAGCGTCTTGTCGGCTGTTTTAACATATCCCTCGAACCTTTCAACATAGTCGAAAAGGAAGGATCTCTGACCAGTCATGTGTCTATATGCGCCGGAGTCGAAGTACCACACATGACTGACCTGCAAGACAATTAAGCTTGTTTAGGGACCCATTGCCAAATGGGTTCCTGTGGGTTAGATACAGATAAATCTGTCGGTGAGGTCCCCTTTTCGGATTTCTCCTTAGGCTGAGGAGACTTCACTGACGAGGAGGATTTTGCTTTTCCTCTTTTTCTTCCCCTTCTCTTTCGGGATTTGACATTAGAATTGGGAGCATAGTAAGAGTTAGGCACACCATAACGCAGGAGATTATAAAACATAAAGCACATGTCATTACGAAAAGTATTAAAAGCATCGTTCAAGTTGCGATTAGAATTAACAGACATGTTCAAATTCTTTCCTACACTAGGTGGAACATAGCCTAAACCCGCACGGCTAGGACTATGTTTCTTAGGGAAAGCAGAAAAAGAGTTGTTCCTCCCATGATGATCCTTTCTTGGTGGCTTCACATTCGGTCCACCATCTTTCCTCCTCGCATCTGCATGATAAGCATGGTGTGAGTTAGATGACGGTTTTGTGGGAATGGAGTTACCACCTTTTCCAGATGATTTTTTAGAAAATTTAGGTTTAGTGGAATTGAAAGGTTGATTTGGTTGTAACTGAGATGTCTCACCCACTTCAAAGGAGCTTGAATGAAATTCAAGACTTTTAATGGGTTTGACTGAGTTACGAGCATCGTTAGACTTTGAATGATTTTTTGGAGTCCTTTGGGTGCGTGTGGCTTAACTGACTTGCCCTTGTCAGTACCTACACATTTTCCACCCTCTGGATTGCTTTTCTCAGAAATAGGAGCTCGTGACTCAGCAGACTGCTCAGGATTGACAACAACAGATTTTGGCTTCTTTGGAATAAAGCCTGAAGGATCATCATCCTCATCTAAAAACACCTTCATGTCATATTCAACATTTGGATCTTGGATAGTCTTGGGTTCTGCTATCCTATGGTGTGAGTTAGGGGGTTCATCATCATCTGACATTATGGAGTAATAGTCCTCAGTATCTAAGACAGGTTTTGGTTGGGGAGCGACTATTGCATGGTTGAGGATTGGAGCAGTCTTATCATCAACTGAGTCTGAAAAGTAGAGATTTTCAAGATTCATCACTTTCCTTTTTAAAATGGAGTTAGACACCCTTTGGTTGGTTAGAGATTGGCGATACATTATCCTTTCATCATGATCAAGTTCTTTTAAAAGTTCAAAGTGGATATCTAGGATAACGTATCGAGCCTGAAGATCCGCAACCTTGATTTGAAAATCAGTGAAAGCTGAGGTTGCGGTCTCACATTCTGAAGAAAGCCTAATTCTTTCGGCATTTGCCTCAAGCAAGTCTTTCTCCAGATTGCGAACCAAGGAATCTTTCTCCGACACAATGACCTTCAGATTCAGGATCTGATGTTGACAAGCATCCAAATCCATGGCTTTTAATCTAAGAGCAAACACCTCCTTTTCTAGCCTGACTAGGTCGGGACACTTAGTTGCGGAAGTATCCTCGGGTGGGATAACTAAGGTCTCCTCTGAAAGTTCCATTTCCCTAGTCTCATAGCTTGAGTTGAGATCTGTGTAGTTGATGGGAGGCATTGCTACTCTAGGGGTTCTGGCCTTAATGCCTTCCCAGGTGGGTTTAGAGTTGGTTGGATCACTAGCCGGAACAAAGATTGGTCTATTTGGAGGGGGACTAGTGGGTGGACTGCTAGAGGAGCTGTTTGTTGGACTGATGGTTGTGGTTATGGTCTCACCGTTTATGACTTCGGTGTATGTGACAGTCTGCCTAACAAATTCCTCGGTCACATGTCCTCCTACTATGGCAGGTTTGGGTTTGGAGGCTGCCATATCCTCAAAGTTGTATAGATGAGAAGGTGCTTTATCTAAAACATGATTTTCAGACAGACCTAGGCCGGGTTTAGCTGTGTAAAAGGGATTCTTTTTGGCATGGTGAGTGAGGATACTTAAAGTCTGTTCAGATTGTCCTCTTTTAAAATTGTTGTCCTCAAGCTCTTGTATTTTTGAAAACAACCGAGTTCTCTCTTCCGAAAGTAACTGGAATTTAATGTTGAGCTCCCCATGATTACTGTTAAGTTCCTCATGGGCTTTTTGAAGACAACTAAGTTTGTTTGACAAATTGGACTCTCTAATGCCAGACTCCAGTGTTTCACGGTTGTAAACTATGGTCAAATCCTCGAGAGAGTCTTTATAAATCGCACTGTCGATTCTAAATTTCGTGACAAGAGTCCTCTCTGATTGGAGACATCTCTCCAATTCACAAATTTTAGATTCCAACATTGCCACAGTGTCAGTTATATCAGGGATAGAGGATACCTCAGACGGATCTATGTCCTGATAAGTGCTTGGTCCAACGGCTTCAGATCCCTCAAAGTCAGCCATCAAGCAGGGACCTTGCACCAAGTGATCTTCCTCATCTGAACTCTCCTCTTCACATACCCAGTTCTCTTCATCTACCATCAAAGCCACCCCTTTTTCTTTCTTCCTCATCAGTGAGGCCTTCCGCTCAAAGTACGCAGCATCCTTGTACTTTACGGAGCAATCTCGAGCGTAGTGTCCCAACTTTCCACACTTGTAACAAGTGGTAGTGGGACTTGCGGTTTGCTGAGGAGTGGGGTTCTGGGTTATGGGACCTGGGGAGGATTTGCCCGTAGAATTCCTTGATCATTGTGAATCGGTTGATCTTCCCTTTGAACATTCTTGGAACTGTTTCCCTGGAATCGCCTCCATGGTAGATGCCTTTCCCATGATTCACTCTCTCATCATGCCTTTGATCACTCCTGTTCTGATCATACCCGTATCCTGGCCCTTGATCTAGCCTTCCGCTCTCATATCTCGCTCCATATCCAGTCTCATATCCCTGTCGTTCAATATACCCAGATTCCGGAGTGTATTGCCTCAAGCTGTTCCGGTAGTTGATGTCTGAGACTTGTCCTCTCCAATCTCCTTGACTACCTTGACCTCCTTGATAGTCGAGATAAGTGTTGTCTCTCCTCGGCTGATCTCTATATCTGCCTTGATCTTCTCTGAACCTTCCCTGGTTGCTCCTATAACCTCCTTGATCGTATGTTGGCATACCCCCTTGCTGATAGCTTCCTCTCCCTTGATTTCCGTACTGACTCCTTTCAGGTTGGTAATTACCTCCTCTACCTTGCCCCATTCTTCCTCCGTTGGGAAAACCGGATCCTCGTCCACGGTTGTAACCACGATTTGCGTTCAATCGTTGTACGCTGTGTGAAATGAGGGCAAGGGACTCATTCACATGGAAGAGTTCATCATCAGAGATGGAAATAATCACCGGTTCGTCGGGATGTTGTACGCTTGAGCCATAGTTCGGGTTGAACTCTTGACTGTATTCTTCAGGATAGTACTGGGGAGAGACGCTGTTGTATGGCATTGGTTGGACGGGAGCAGTGTTTGGTCCTCCAAAAGGCACGGCCGACAATGCCAGAGGATCAACTGCTCTCTTGGAGCGTCCGCCGGTGATGAAATCTTCGTGTTGTACCATCATACTGAACAGGTCATGTAGACCCAAAGTTCGCAGATTCCGGCTGAGCTGGATGTTGATGGCCATGTTTTGCCATTCTTGGTTGAGATTCTTCAAGAATTTCACGTTTACTTCATACTTTGACTTCTCAACCCCGAGCCGTCTCAAGTCGTTGACGAAAGCGTTCAATCTTTGGTAAGAGTCAATGAGGGATTCGTTTTCCCTGGCTTTGAAGCCTTCGTAAGCATTGAGGGCACTTTCCTTCTGACTCTCCACAGCAGAGTCACCTCCCTGCATCTGTTGTTCAATTTCCAACCAAACGTCTCGTGCGTTGGTCAGACTGTCCACTCTTGCGTACATATCGTTTGGGAGAGCCATAATCAGGAGGGTCAGTGCACGCTTGTCAATGAGATGTCGGGCTCTTTGTTCGGGATTGAACATCTCAACAGGCTTCTCGACCACGTACGCCGGAAGTTCGGGACAAGTATCGGTCTTTGGTACGGCGGCGACGGTGACGGTCGGTCGGATAGGTCCTTCTCGAATGGACTTCATCAGGTTTTCATCAAGCAGGTCGAGGAAGTGAATCATCCTGCGTCTCCATTGTTGGTACTCGCCCATCACCAGGACGGGAGGGCGAGTTTCTGAACCTATCCCAAGGATTTCCTTCGACATTTAAAAACTGAGACCTCCTCGTACGATTCGCTTGGCTTAAAACAGAAGAAAGGTTTTTGAAAAACGGGAATTTTGAGCGCCTCGGGACACAAAAAGCTTGGAAAAAGTAAAGGGTTTTGAAAGCAAGCTTAGTGTTGGATTTGAGAAACAAAACTACAAGAGTTTCGGCTCAAAGAGGCGAAATCCGACTTGGAAGCAGATGTTTTCCGATTCGGATTTGGCTCAAAATAGCTGGATGAGGAAAACAGGCTTTTCCGATTCGGAAAACAGGCTTTTCCGATTCGGAAAAGTTTGGGTGCGGAAAAGGGAAATTTGAAAAGAGACTTTTCAGGAGCAAGGCCCCAAGTCAGAGACTCGTTCTCCGATTCGGAAAACAGTGTTTTCCGATTCGGAAAAGGAGAGTTCTCCGATTCGGAGAAGATGCAATTTCCGACTCGGAAAATTTGAGCTGATATTTCAGCTCTTGTTTTCCGATGCGGAAAACCTGCACAGAAAACTCCGAAAAATTTCTCAAAAACGCTTAAAACCTCTTAAAAATCAGTGTTTAGACCCCCAAATTGTAGGAAAAAGCTTAGAAATCATTGGGGAATCACTTAACACTTAATTTTACCCTTTTAAAACCACCTTTTGGATTGAAAACCCAAAAGTTTTGAAAAACCCAAAACTTAAAAACCTTTTGAAATCTTATCAAAAACCAAAAACAAAAACCAAGGAATCAACAAACCTGGCTCTGATACCAATTGTTGTCCCAAATAACAATGAAATAGATGAAGAAATGGATGGAAATCCTAAATGAGTGATTGAAATCAATAAAAAGCTTGAAGATGCTTAACAATGGAGGAAATTGCCCAAAAGGTAATATGATTCAATCCATAAAAACCCTAACATCTCTTACCTTATATAGGTAAGAGTAAGTTACACAAGAGTACGATAAAGGCCCCCGAGGTTACACACCTCTAAACAAGGGCAATAAAACTGTAAATAGTTTACAAGGTAAATTAAACTAACTATTGAAAGCATGTAAAGATAGTGAGTTCTGACTCTTCACAACAAGAGGTCCTACACAAGTGCTCCGATAACCGCAAGGTGGAATATGCGGCGTGTCAACTACAAGGCAGGGCTTTGACTTGGTGGAACATCCAAGTACAAACCCGAGGCCGGGAAGCAGCATACAACTTATCGTGGGAAGACTTCAAGAAACTGCTGATAGAAGAATACTGCCCAAAAAGCGAACTGCAAAAGCTTGAGGCTGAGTTCTGGAACCATTCCATGAAGAGCATGGATGTGGACAAGTACACGGCACGTTTCCATGAACTTGCTCAACTTGTACCACACATGGTTACTCCAGAGGAGAAAAGAATTGATAGGTATATCTGGGGACTAGCACCCGAAATCCGAAGGATGGTTACCTCGGCTAACCCAACCACCATCCAGAGTGCTGTAGTCTTGGCTAACCGTTTAGCTAATGACGTAGTCCGATCAGGGACTGGAACTAAGAGTAGCATGGGAGGCAAAAGGAAGTTGGAAGGACAGTCAGGAAGAAGGCCTAGTAGTGGGTTGAGTCAAAGTACACACTCACTAAAGAACTATGTGGTAAGGACACAAGACCAAGGAACCTATAAGGGATCCTACCCCGAATGCAAGAAGTGCAACCGTCACCATTGGGGAAACTGCCTTTATTGTGAGAAGTGTAAGCAACTTGGGCATTCCACACAATACTGTAGGAAGGGGGAAGGAGTACCTAGTGAAGGAAGGAAGTGTTTTGAATGCGAAAGCCCAAACCACTTCAAGAATAAGTGTCCTAAGATAGGACAGGGGTCTAGAAATACCATGGATGGAAGTCAGGGTAGTTGCACCAATACTGTGAACCAGGGAACTCAGGCTCGAGGTAGAGCTTTTGTGATAGGGACTGAAGAAGCACGTCAGGATCCCCGTGTGATAACAGGTACGTTTCTTATAAACGACCACTATGCATCAGTCATTTTTGACTCTGGAGCTGATAGAAGCTTTGTGTCCCTAGGATTTAGACCACTAATCCCCTTAGCCTACGAAAGCTTAGATGAGGTTTATTCGATAGAACTAGCAGATGGACGAGAACTTAAGGCTCACGATGTACTTCTAAACTGCACGTTAAGTTTAGCCGACGAGTTGTTTAGCATAGATCTTATACCAATCGAGCTAGGAAGCTTTGATGCAGTCGTAGGCATGGATTGGCTGTCACAAAATAGGGCAACGATAGGATGCTATGAGAAGACTGTTAGGATACAACTTTCGGATGGTAGAACCCTGGTGATAGAAGGGGAGAGACCCAACAGAAGTTTAGGAATAGTTTCGTGTATGAAGGCTCATAGTTATTTAAGGAAGAGATACATAGCATTCTTAGTTCAAGTGGTAGGAAAGAAACCAGAAGCAAAGAAACCCGAGGATATTCCGGTAGTACGGAACTATCCTGAAGTATTTCCGGACGAGTTACCCGGATTACCTCCGACGAGACAAGTCGAATTTCGAATCGACTTAATTCCTGGAGCAGCCCCTGTTGCTAAGGCACCTTACCGCCTAGCACCAGCCGAGATGCGGGAATTGTCCAACCAAATACAAGAATTGCTGGATAAAGGATTTATTCAGCCAAGTTCATCACCTTGGGGAGCCCCTGTATTATTTGTCAAGAAGAAGGACGGATCGCTTAGGATGTGCATAGATTATAGGGAGCTGAACAAGTTGACCATCAAGAATCGTTATGCCCTCCCTAGGATAGACGATTTATTCGATCAACTTCAAGGTGCCAGTTTCTTCTCTAAGATCGATCTTCGATCTGGTTACCATCAAGTAAGAGTCCATGAGGAGGATGTCCCTAAAACAGCGTTCAGAACACGCTATGGACATTATGAGTTTATGGTTATGCCTTTCGGACTCACGAATGCCCCCGCCGTGTTTATGGACCTGATGAATAGGATTTGCAGGCCATACCTAGATAAGTTTGTAATCGTATTTATCGATGACATACTCATCTACTCTCAAAGTAGAGAGGAGCACGAGCAGCACCTGAAGGTAGTACTTGAACTACTTAGGGACCAGAAATTGTACGCCAAATTCTCAAAGTGTGAAGTTTGGATCCGGGAGGTACATTTTCTTGGTCATGTAGTTAGAGAGGAAGGAATTCTTGTGGACCCAGCAAAGATTGAAGCCATTGCAAAATGTGAGACCCCGAAGACCCCAACGGAAATCCGCCAATTTTTAGGATTGGCAGGATACTACAGAAGGTTCATTGAAGGTTTCTCGAAGATTGCACAACCTCTGACAATGCTGACTCAGAAGAACAAGAAGTTCGATTGGGGTCAACGGCAAGAGGACGCCTTTCAACTCTTGAAGCAAAAGCTATGCAACGCACCAGTTCTGGCCCTACCCCAAGGGACAGAGGACTTCGTTGTGTATTGCGACGCTTCACGACAGGGACTAGGATGTGTGCTGATGCAAAGGGATAAGGTCATAGCCTATGCATCTAGACAACTTAAGAACCACGAACAGAACTACACTACTCATGACTTAGAATTGGGAGCAGTAGTCTTTGCACTTAAGATTTGGAGACACTATTTGTATGGAACTAAGTGTACGGTGTTCACGGACCATAAGAGTCTACAACACATCCTAGACCAAAAGATGTTGAACATGAGGCAACGTAGATGGGTAGAACTACTTAGTGATTACGACTGTGAGATCAAGTATCACCCGGGCAAGGCTAATGTAGTGGCCGATGCCTTAAGTCGTAAGGAAAGGGCGAAACCCTTACGAGTACGAGCCTTGGAAATGCTTGTACACACCAGCTTGAAAGAGGATATCCTAAAGGCTCAGGAAGAGGCCTTACGAGAGGATAGACTAAAGGATGAAACTCTCCACAACCTAGAGGGAAGGTTTGACCTTAAGACCGACGGCGTACGGTACTTTAAGGGGAGAGTTTGGGTACCAAAGACTGGCAACCTGAGAGGATTAATCCTAAAGGAAGCGCACGAGTCACGGTATTCCATTCATCCAGGGACAGATAAGATGTATAAGGATTTAAAGGAATATTATTGGTGGCCAGGAATGAAGAAGGATGTAGCATCATATGTGGGACGATGTTTGACTTGTTCCAAGGTCAAAGCTGAAAATCAGAAACCATCGGGTCTGTTACAACAACCCGGGATCCCTGAATGGAAATGGGAACGGATTTCTATGGACTTAGTCACTAAATTGCCCAGAACTGCTAAAGGGCACGATACGATCTGGGTAATAGTAGACCGTCTGACAAAGTCAGCTCATTTTCTCCCAATCCGAGAAGACTATAAGATGGACAAGCTTGCGCGAATCTATATTAAGGAGGTAGTGACCCGTCATGGAGTGCCAATCTCCATTATCTCTGATCGAGATAGCCGTTTTACATCACGATTCTGGCAATCATTGCAGAAATCCTTAGGATCCCAGTTGGATTGGAGCACGGCATATCATCCTCAGACCGATGGCCAAAGTGAAAGGACCATCCAAACCTTAGAAGATATGTTGCGCGCGTGTGTCATAGACTTTGGAGGAAATTGGGACGATCATTTACCACTAGTAGAATTTTCCTACAACAATAGCTATCACACTAGCATCCAATGTGCCCCCTATGAAGCCTTGTACGGCCGAAAGTGTCGGTCTCCGATCAGCTGGGTAGAAGTTGGAGATAGCCAACTGACAGGACTCGAGTTAATCCAGGAAACAACTGACAAAATTGGCTTGATTAGGGATAGGCTTAAGGCTGCTAGGGATCGTCAGAAAAGTTATGCTGACAACCGTAGGAAACCATTGGAATTCCAAGTGGGAGATAGAGTACTTTTAAAGGTTTCCCCTTGGAAAGGGCTAGTACGATTTGGCAAAAGAGGAAAGTTAAGCCCTAGGTACGTTGGACCTTTCGAAATCCTCGAAAGAGTCGGCCCAGTTGCTTACAAGCTTAGACTACCTGAGGAAATGAGTGAGATTCATAACACTTTCCACGTGTCTAATCTCAAGAAGTGTATAACCGATGAATCTCAAGTTATTCCACTAGAGGAAGTCTTTGTGGACAAGACCCTCTGCTTTGTTGAGGAACCTATAGAAATACTTGACAAAGAGGTCAAGAAGCTCAAAAGGAGTAAGATTCCGATTGTTAAAGTACATTGGAGGTCCAGACGTGGACCAGAGTACACCTGGGAACGTGAGGACTTCATGAGAAAGAAGTACCCTCAACTCTTTATCTGATTGAGTGTGGAAGTAGCAATAAGTGAATTTCGGGACGAAATTCTTCTAACTGGGGGAGACTGTGACAACCCTGCACTTTCCACCTCAGGTCAGTAAAACTTTAACTGAATAACCGGAACAAGACAGTATTTGGTACTGTCATTTTGTCAAAAAAATATTATATGACAACACTTATTGTGAAAAAGGCTAGAAAAGTGCCTTTGACGTTTATTGAGTCGCCACTATAGTCGGTACGCAAAACCGACTGACTGTTATCAGCAGGTCCCGATTCCGACCACTAGACTGTCGAATTAATTTTTAATTGACCCAAAATATTAAAAATATTAAATTTCTAATAAGTTCCTTAATAAAATTACGAAAAACTGCTTTCGTTACGCAAAAATCGCAAAAACGCGCGTTTTCGGTAACGGTTTCCAATTTTAGCAGCTTTTTACACCCAATACTATAAAAATCCAACAAAATCAAATTATTTTAGTTGGAAATCCAGCCATATTAATTTCAAAAGAAAAACCATTGTAAGTGCACATGGTTTGAATTAAAGGGAAACAAAGATTCTTAAACAAACCAATGGTACACATAACTCACTTACACACTCTAGACTTCAACTCAACACATCACACCACCATCAAACCCCCCTCTTTCCCTCCCCTTGGCCGGCCACATGCCACCACCCACACCACCCTCACCCTTTGATTTTTGGGTATAAATACCCCACACCCTCATTCATTTCTTCACACTTTCACCTACATCTCTCTCTCTCTAACTTCTCACTAGAAATTCTCTCTAGTTTCTTTCTAGCTTCTTTCATACACCATCTCCAATTCTTGAAGATATTCATCAATCTTCAAGAACACATTCAAGGTAAATATGATGATCTTCATCAATCTTCTTCTCTAAATCATCATCTCCCAATGTTGTGAGATGGACGTATCTTGCATTTAAGCAAGGAAAACATCTATGATCAACCAAATAGTTGGGTAGTTTGTATGATGCTTCAAAACTCTTAATTATTGTTTATAATTCTTGTTCATCCTTTAAATTCTTGTTCATATAATAATCTTGTACATTTTATTTCAAGTATTTCTTTCTCTTTATACAAACAATCCACCATATTTGGTGTAGATGAAATCACTAGTCAAATACCCTTTCTTTGCTAAGCAATAAGTGAGTTGATGACTAGTGATTCCTATCTTCTTTTGATCATCCATCACCTTGCATGAGGTATGGATGATTTCATATAGCCAAATACCCTTTTCTTTGCTTGGATCATCAAAAATTCAAGCAATAAGTGAGTTGATGGCTTATGATTATAACCTAGATGTTTAATATGGTATATATGTAAATGCATGTGTAAATGTGTTTTAAGAAGTTGATATTCCTTCAAACACATCTGGACTTGAGCTTTGGTAAAGAGAAATCATCATAAGAGTTAATAAACAAAGGAAATCTTGTGTTATACAAAAACTAGTCTAAATTTTGCCCAACAGATTCTGGACAGATTCGGACCCGACTTTGAGAGGCCATAACTCCTTCATAAATTGTTCAAATGACATGATTCGTTTTTTTTAAAATCAAGTTCATTGAGTTATCTTTCAAACCCCACTGTCCGTTTGCAAAAACTCCAAGTTTCGGACCCTCAAACAGTCCGTACAAAAAGGTTGCGCAACAGCTCTATTTGCTGTCACTATTTTAATAAACCTTCTGTTTGAGGATCTTAATCTTTTTCAAAAATTATGAAATTTGGTCAGTAAATAGTAAACTCATATGGCTAAAACATATTAAAATTTCGTGATTTTTGGAGTTGTGGATCATACCCAAATGCATGCCCCAAACAGCCTCCGAATCTGTCAAGAATTATTAAAAGCTGAAAAGTGTTACTTTATGTAAACTTGTATTTTTCTAAAAACACCTTTATAAAGAATGAATTGTTGGACATAAAAAGACTATGTGAAGAATAAGATGAGGTAGAATTAATATAAAACACACATGCATGACCTATACCAAATATCACGTTTCGGTTATAATCGTAAGAGCACGTATTTTTCGACAATCGTTATAAAAACTAACATTTCGTTCGCGCGTATAATTTTATTTTAACTAAAGGAACTTAATTTGGGTCAAGGAACTTATTAAAACACTTATTATCACTAGGTCGGAATTCGGTGGAACCTCGCTAATTTGGGACTCTCGAACTTGTAACTCGGTGAGTTATTCACGGCCCCTTTTTACGTTTTTTTACATTTTTGGGGTGGAAAGCATGATAAAACTACCGGTTGATTAAACTTTTAAAACGATTTGTGAAACGATTTGTGGAACGATTTTCGAAACGATTTTTGAAACGATTTTGGAACGATTTTTGTGGCTATGGTATGCATACTTGACATGGATTGATTGGGTGAACTATCTACTTTGTTTGTAACGATCTACACATGTGGGGTTAAGGCTCACCGCTGAGGTAGTTTCGTGGGTTTGTATGTATACTGTCATGATTGCGATCATGTACGACTTATGAGACTGGAACGTCCCAATGTGGCTCGTTAATCTTGAGTGTAAGTATTGCATGATAAGTACCATATGCCAGGATCTTGCGGGGTACGCACATGATCCAACTATTAAGCTTTTTGCTTGAACTTATTATCTCCGGTATTATTTTTGGAACGCGAACTATATGAATGTGTGTTGTAAACCCGTGAACTCACCAACTATGACGATAGTTGACTTTTTAACTCTCATGCTTTTCAGGCGATCCAAAGTAAGAAGAACGAAATGCACGTGTGATACACCTTCATGCATATCAAGACTAAATTTCCTTTCCGTTGTAGTTTAATTTTCCTTGTAATAATTTTAAGACTTTAACGTGATGTAATAGTGTAGACTTAACTATTTTGATAAGCTATGGTGTTATTGTCTATACTTTGAGTTGTGCTACTTTGCGTTGTTACATTCCGCGTTTCCGCTTTAGCGGGGTGTGACAATATACTTGTTTGAAGAAATTCCTTATGCTCCTATATTGTTCATATATATTTTTGTTTGAGCATGCTTCATATTGGCTCATTGATTCACTCGATGAATCATTGTACTTTCATGTTTAGGAAACTTATTTCACGGGATGTGTGAGCTTAATAGAACTTCTATGGATTACCAGAACCGGCAATCCTACCCAAGAAGTTATCCTTGAGAAATGAGTGAGGGGTTTCCATCAAAGAGTGGGGGAGATAACTCAGGTGGTCGAGTTATTCTCATAGTGATTGAGCGGAAAAATGTGATAATATGAGAGATTGGTTAGAAGTGAGGATGCTTAAAAGAATTGGAGGGTGTGAGAACAGAGTTAAAAGAAAAATACAACTCTGCACCAACCTTTTCTAAGCCGGGCAACCACATAATCTATTGGTTCACATTCTTTGGTGACCGATATTGAAATAAGGCAAAGCCCAATGCCGACTCTCGTTTTTACCCCACTAGCTACTCATTTCCTTCTTAACAAGGAGATGTTTCATTCATCACGGGGACGCAGCACATAATCTATCAGGTTTTCATTTGGAAAATCGATATTGAAACAGAAGGAAGCTGCCCTGCCTTCGAACTTCATTTCTACACATCGAGTCATGAAATGTTTTCTGTTGGATGCAAAATCGGATTGTATCCGAGATCACAAGTTGGTACTCAAAGTGAAGACAAAGGCAAAGTCAAAGTGGACTACAAAGTCAAAGTTTGCTTTTAATGCTTTAGTTGCTTTATATGTAGTTTGTAATAGTTTTGTAATATTAGGGTAGAAAGTATAAATGTTCTATAGTGTAAGGGTTTGAATGTTTGGGTATAAATACCCATGTGATGTCATTTTACAAGTAAGATCATGCATGTACGTATCATTCTGAAAAGAGAGTGAATTGAGAGTTTGTGTTCTTAAGTGTGTGTGTTCTTGGTGTGTATAGTGTGTGTAATCAATTCATCAAGAATCAATGACATATGGCTTTCAAATCATTCTCTACTTGTTTACATGTTGATTAGAACTTGAATCTGGAACAACAAGTGGTATCAGAGCTGGAAATTCACTTGATTTTGGTATGATTTCTTGACTTTTTTATGTTTTTCGAAAATGAGGTATTTTGAGTTTTGATGTTCTTCATTTGATCATTGTTTGGATCTGAATTTGATTGTTTGTGGTTAAAATGATGTTTTTACTGTGTTTAGGAGTGATTTAGAGTCAAATTTTGGTGATTTGAGCTGTAATTTTTGAGTTTTTTTACCTTCTGCTCGGTTTTTCCTCGTTTTTCCGAATTCTGTTCATATTTTCCGAATCGGAATATTCATAAATATGAATCGGAAAATACAAATTTTCCGAATCGGAATTTTGAAGTTTTCCGAATCGGGAAATTTTTGGATTCGGAAATCTTGTTCGAAGGTAGTTATACTCATTTTCCGACTTGGTATTATCAAACTCCGATTCGGAAAACATCATTTTCCGATTCGGATTTTGACCAAATACCAACTCGAAATTTTTTCTCGGAACTCTATCAAGTTTGTTTTTCCGATTCGGAAAATTAAAAAATCCGAATCGGAATATAGTGTTTTCCGAATCGGATTAGTTAAGCAAAAAAAAAAAAAACTCTGGAAGCGTTTTTCGGGCGTTTTTTCACGTAAACTTTTTTAGACTTCTTATCTGATTCTACGGTGAAAAAGTTCAGTCATTTTTAAGGTCATTTTTTTCCCGAAAAATGCCGGTTTTTCCGAGATTTTGGTGATTTCCGGGAGGTTGTATTTTTGGACTAAGATTTCAATTTCGCGGTCAAAATCAACTTTCAAATTTTTGAAAAATATTTTTTCTCGGGATTTCACTATTCACCGGTTGACTTTTTAGTTGACTTTTTGACTTTTGTCACTAACCTTTTTGTTGATCAAAAGAAGTGTTCAGATTAGCTACAGATTCTCAGATTTGTATACCTTCAGAAGTTCAGAAGAAATCTACCAATTTCAGTGAATTACCGATCATTTTCAAGTTCTGTGAAGATGTCAAGAGATTTATTAAGCATGGGTTCAAAGTCGAAGCCTCCGGTACTTCAGATTGGCGAATATCCTCAATGGCGAGTGAGGATGATTCAGTTCCTCAACAACATCGATAAGACACTTATGGTGAGCATCCAAGAAGGTCCGATAAAGCCGTACATTGATATTCCGGGTACACCCGAGACTGCCACTACTCCCGCAATTGAACCAAGACGTGTGTTCAAACTCTTCCGGCATTACAATGAGCTCGAAAAGATTAGAGCTGAACTTGATGACAAAGCTCTTACTTTACTCACGATGGCGATTCCGAACGATTTGTTTAATCGTGTTGATAGTAGAAATACTGCGAAAGAGTTGTGGGATGAGTTGGAAAAACAGTTTCAAGGGACGGAAAGATCAATCCAAGCTAAGCTAAACCAAGCAATCGGAGCTTATGAAGGGTTTAAAGCTTTAGAGGGAGAAACACTTGCTGATTCTTACAGTCGGTTCAACATCATTCTAAGTGATTTGAGGAGAAATGGGATGCAAAAGTCTACTTCTGAGATAAACTTCAAGTTTCTAAAGAATCTCAATCCGGAATGGGATCATTACTCGGTTAATCTTCAAATGAACAAGAATTTGGCGGAAGAAGACTTGCATGACTTGTATTCCATTCTTAGTCAACATGAAATGAAAGTCAAAGATATTGTAACAAAGCAGAAGAGTATTTCTGATTCTCTGGCTCTGTTGACTGAAAAGAAGAAGACTGTGCTCCCCAGTGCTAGTTCGAAGAAGAAAAGTCATTCAAAGGCTTTAGTCACCGAGTTGTCTGATTCTGATTCAGAAACCCTTGAAGATGAAAGTTCTGAATCCGATGTTGATTTGAAGCGAGTTGCCGACAAGCTTGCTCTTTTGTCTAGTTCCATCCACAAGAGGTATGGGAAGAAGAAGTTCTATTCTAAACCCAAGTTTGAGAACTACAAACGAGACAAGTACAAGGCAAAGGAGTACGAGAAAAGGCCGGAGAGGAATACTTATGAGAAAGGTAACCCGGATGAGAAAGGAAATGTATGTTTCAACTGTGGCAAACCAGGCCATTTTGTCAAAGATTGTAGAGCACCGAAAGTCAGGGATTTTGACTACTACTCAAAGAAGGCTCAACTTGCTAAACGCAAGAGTGAAGGTAAAGTTTTGATGGCGGAAGAGGAATGTTGGTATGATGATACTTCTGATGATGAGGACTCTGCTCATTTCACACAAGTTCACTACAATCTCATGGCTAGTGTGGAAGAAACCATCAACCTTCACAAACAGACCGAAGAAACAAATGAGGAAATTAAACTCCTTCTGACTCGGATTTGTCTGATAATGATGAATGCTCTTTAGAAGAACAGTTTTTAATTTTAAAAACTGAATTTGATGACTTGAAGGAAAAGATTAAGTTCGAAAGAGCTCGAGTCATTGAATTCAGTAATGAATGTGAGTTATATAAATGTTTAGCTGATGATCGTGAGCTTGAAAAGGCTGAGATTAGGAAAGAGAAAGCCAAACTAGAATCTCAAATTTCTGAGATGAAGAGTGCTTTGGTAAATTTGGAGTCTGAAAAAGCTGAATATATGATCAAATATGAAGTTTGTTTTCAAGATAGATCTGAGGCTTATGCCAAGATAAAACAATTGGAGGATCTTAATATCAAAAGAGGTCAGACTCAACAGACGCTTAAGATTTTGACAAATAATCTAAAGGATACTAGATTTTACAATCCGAAAATGGGGTTAGGTTTACCTGAAGTTGATGTTTTAAAGAAAGCCCCTAAAGGTCTTTATCAGTTTGATAACTTAAGTTTTCCAAAACTAAATGAGACCTTTGTAAAATCTGGTTGTTCATTATCTGATTCTTCGGATAAAGGTAAAGAAAAAGTTGTTGATGACTCAAGTGATAGTTTTTCATATTCAAAGCCAAAGAAAGAATAACTTTGATTTCACATGTGATTTTCAATATGATGATTTAAATCAAAGTTATAAAACAAGAAAACTCGAGTTTTCTCATACTCAATGTGTTTCTTGTATTCTCAAGATGTAAAGTCTTTTTCAACTGAATCTGAAAAGCTTAGTAAAGATATTGAAAATGAGTCAATAACTACTGAATCTACTCCTAAATCTGAAGATAAGACAAGTGAACTTGAAAAAGAAATGGATTGTGAAAATCTTTCTGAGTTTATTCAAGTTAATAATCTTTCAGAAAATAAAAGCGTTTCTGATTATGAGTCTGATTCTGATTCTGATGAGACCAAACCATGTTTTGATTCTGATAATGATGATGATATTGAAAAGGGTTTTGAAGAAGAAAAGATAAATTTTATTTCAAACCCCATGTTTGAGTCTCAAGAAACTCCACCTTGTTTTGATCAAAGTATTAAGCCTGAAGTGACTGAGTTAATTACATATGCTGTTATTGACAAAGATGGATATCTTGTGTACAAAAGTTTAGATAGTATGGTTGAAGGAGATATCCTTAAATCAGAACTCAAACAACCAGATGTGGAATTTGGTGCTGTTTTTGAAAAACCAATGTCTGGTACACAAGATAAACCAAAGAGTTAATTACATATTTAGTCCCTGTGGTTTGGTGATTTTAACACTTTGAGTCCATTTTTAAAATAATTATGGATTTGATACCTGTGGTTTACATTTTATAACACTTTGGGTCCATAACTTTTAACTCTGTTAATTTTATTGTTAACTATGTATGTTAAAAGGGTACTTTAGTCATTTATACTCCCTTTTTAATTCCAATCAAAGTTGCAGGGACCAAAATGTAAATTACATTATTTTAATATTAATAAAAAAATAAATATAAATAAAAATATCTCTTCTTCTTCTTGGTAGTCCTCTGCCGCCCCCAAACCCTATTCCACCATTGTTATTCTTTTTCTTCTTCCCCCTCTTTCTCTCTCTCTCTCTCTCTCTCTCTCTCTCTCTTATATATATATATATATATATATAGGGGTGGGTTCAAATGTGAACCACTTTTTGGTTGTGAACGTGAGGACAACCGAGAGCGTGACACGTGGCGGATGATTAGGCGCCACGGCGGATGACTAGGCGCGATTCATGGGAGGACATTGAATTTAAGAAGGGGACCACACTCAAAGTCGCCACGTGTCGCGCTCTCGGTTGTCCTCACGTTCATAACCAAAAAGTGGTTCACATTTGAACTTTCCTCTCTCTCTCTTTCTCTATATATATATATATATATATATATATATCACCATCGTTGTTCTCCTCCACTACTCCACCATTGTTGAAGATGAAACCAAGCTCTTCATCACAACCGTCGGCTTGTTGCCATACCCCACAAGTTCCGGTCATCTTCTCGGGGCAAAATTATTTACAGTGTCAAAACCGAAGCTGACAAACCTTAGAACAGAAAAACCCAGATCAACAAAACAGATGTATCCATCGACCCTCACCTCCATCTCCGGCTATTTTCTTATGATCGTGAACGAGATGGAGGTGAGGCGGTGGGAGTTGTGAACGAGACCAGAACCGGAGATTAATGCAACACCACGTTTGGTTTGAGTTGTGAAGAATTTTTCGAGATCTGCTCCTCAAATTACTTTTACGGCTTTTCTTTCAAACACATTTTTAATCATGATTTTTAAGTTTAGATTTAGGTTTTTGAAAAATTATGTTTGGATTTTAATTTTAGACTGTTGATTCATATGGATTTTGGGTATTTATAAATGGGTTTATAAAAAATTATGATTTTTTTGATGGTGGCGGCTACGATGGCTGGTGGTAGGAGGAGGATGGTGGTGGCAACAGATGCTGGAGGGTGGGGGAGGCAACGGTAGCTGGTGGTGGCGGGAGGGAGGTGGTTGGAGGGTGGTTTTAGGTCTAAGAAGATGAAGTGTTTGTACTTTCATCTTTTATTAATATTTTAACAGAGTAAATTGCAGATTTACAGTTTTGGTCCTTATGATTTTAGTTAGAAAATACAAAATAAGTTAAACAGACCAAAATGCCCATCATGTGCTGTGCACACGGGGCTCCAACAGAGATAAATCAAACGACGTTAGAAGTTATGGACCCAAAGTGTTATAAAATATAAACCACAGGTACCAAATCCATAATTATTTTAAATATGGACTCAGAATGTTAAAATCACCAAACCACAGGGACTAAATATGTAGTTAACTCTAAACCAAATGTTGTCACTGTTTCAAGTGATAGTGGAATTTCAAAAGCTGAGAAATCCTCATGTACTTTGTCAAAGTCTGAAACTTGTTCAATTAATTTTGATGCAAGTACTTTTGAGGTAGGAAGTACTTCTTGTGCTACACTTGAAACATCTTCAAAAGATTCATCTGATGTATGTTCAGTTCCTAAGACACCTATTAACTCAAGTTCTTCTGATTCTACAGATTTAAAAAGTTTTAAACGACATGGCCTAGGGTGGAAGAAGAAAGATTCAAAGAAGAAAAAGCTTTTTGCTACAAATGAGAGTTTTGTTAAAAAGTCATCTTTTGACGATGCAAATAACTGTAATCTGAATGTTAGATTCAATAAGTGTGAAAACTCTTTTGAGTCTGCCTTAATGTTTTTTGCTATGCAACGTTTGCATTGTACTCATTGTGGTGATAATTCTTTTTCTTTGAACTCTAGGGATGTTAAAAAGAAGAGATCTAGTGGTGTTTCTCATGATAAATCTCGTGCTTACTCGTTTGATCATCGTGCTAAAGTGTTTAGTGCTAAAAAGAAAAATCTTTCAAAAGCAAAAGAGAAATCAGTAGATGTGAAATTTGTGTGCAAATGGATTCCTAAAGATTTATTGAATGCACAAATTTCAAAGTCTGGTATAAACTGTAAGATTTTAGGTTCATCTTCTGATTTGTTAAAGATGTATGAGACCAACAAGAAAGGACCCATTTGGATATGGCTTCCCAAGATGAACTAACATGTTTCTACAGGCCAGGCATATATGGTATGTCGATTCCGGTTGTTCAAGACATATGACTGACTACAAGGAGTTGTTGCACAATTATGTGGAACGACCAGGAGGAACAGTTAGTTTTGGGAATAAGACGACAGGGGTCATCAAAGGTTACGGCATTCTTACAAATGGTAAGGTATCCATAAAGAAGGTACTTTATGTTGAGGGGTTAAGTCATAATCTTTTTAGTGCAAGTCAGTTTTGTGATGGCTATAACATTGTTCTATTTTCCATCATTAACTGTCTTATTATTAATAGTGATGGTGTTGAGATTTTTGAAGGGAGACGGTTTTACAATCTCTATGTGGTTGACTTTCCGGTGATAGATTCGTCGAAACCAGTTTGTTTGTTTTCAAAGGCAACAAAAGGCGAAAGTTGGCTATGGCATAGAAGATTTTCTCATCAAAATTTCTCAGATATTAGCAAACTAGCTAATGGTTGTTTGGTGAAAGGTCTTCCAAAGTTGACATTTGATAGAGATTCTTTATGTCCGGCTTGTCAAATGGGAAAGATGAAGAGAAGTTCTCACAAATCAAAGACAGAATCTTCGTGTCAATCACCACTCGAAATGCTCCACATGGACTTATGCGGACCAATGAGAATTCAATCAATTAGTGGAAAGAAGTACATTCTAGTTATGGTTGATGAATACTCACGGTACACGTGGCTAGAATTTCTGAGAATGAAATCTGAAGCTCCCGAGTTGATCATAAAGTTTATCAAGAGGATCCAAGTTCTTTTGCAACTTCCAGTTCGAAAGATTAGGAGTGATAATGGCACTGAATTTAAGAATGCTACTTTAGATGCTTATCTAACATCTGTTGGTATTTCTCATAATTTTTCAGGTGCTTATACTCCACAACAAAATGGAGTTGTAGAAAGACGAAACCGAACCTTAGTGGAAGCGGCACGAACGATGCTAGCTTACTCCGGATTACCTCTTACCTTTTGGGCCGAAGCTGTTTCAACGGCTTGTTTTACACAAAATCGAACCATCATCACTAAGCGCTTCAAGAAACTCCTTATCATATAATCAACCGTCGAGTTCTTAATGTCAAATTTTTTCATGTTTTTGGCTGTAGGTGTTACATTCTCAATAACCGTGACAATCTTGGTAAGTTTGACAAGAAAGCCGACGAGGGATACTTTCTTGGTTATTCGCTAACGTCAAAGACTTTCCGCGTCTACAACAAAAGAACCAAGATGGTTATGGAAACTGTTTATGTGACCTTTGATGAAACCGTGTCAATGACTTCTGAACATAACGGTTCAGAACTCGGAATTCATAGTCAAGCTTCTACTACGACTTCTGATTCTTTTACTGATCCAAATAGTTTAGAACTCGATTTACTGTTTATGGATGCTTTTCTGGATATTTGTGCAGATAATGAAGATCTCATTCTTTCCAGAAATCCAAGAGTTGATATTACCGATGTTCCAGAACCTTCCAGCGTAAATGATTCCGGACCATCGGAGAATATTTGTTCTACATCTAACTCTGATCAGGCTATACCAGTTCCAAGTGTTGAGCAATCAGAGTTAACCCCCGATGATCAATTAGAGATTCCTGCAATCATTGATGAAAATGATAGTCAGAACAATCTAGATGATCTTGCAATTCTTCCTGCTCAGTTGAAATGGACAAGAGCACATCCACTCTACAATGTAATTGGTGATGTCAATGATAGTGTTAAAACGCGATCTGCATCTGCAAATTACTGCCTATACAAAAGTTTCTTGAGCAAAATTGAACCAAAGAATGTCTCTCAAGCCTTAGATGATTCTGATTGGCTTTTAGCAATGCAAGAAGAGCTTCTACAATTCAAAAGAAACAAAGTGTATCGCTTGGTTCCGAGACCGCAAGATAAATCAATCATTAAAACCAAGTGGATCTTCAGAAATAAGAAAGATGAATCCGGATTGATTGTCAGAAACAAAGCGCGATTGGTTGCTAAAGGTTATTCTCAACAAGAAGGTATTGACTACGAGGAGACTTTTGCACCGGTAGCGCGGATCGAGGCAATTCGAATCTTTCTTGCCTATGCGGCTGACAAGAACATCAAGGTCTTTCAAATGGATGTCAAATCTGCGTTCTTGAATGGAGTCTTGCATGAGGAGGTCTATATAGAGCAACCTGAAGGGTTCGTCGATCCAGATTTTCCCGATCATGTATGCATCTTGGACAAAGCGTTGTATGGCTTAAAACAAGCTCCAAGAGCATGGTATGAAACTCTGACTAATCATCTCTTATCCAAAGGATTCAAACGAGGTACGATCGATACTACTCTTTTTCTGAAGAAAGAAGGTGATGACTTGCTTTTAGTTCAAATTTATGTTGACGACATTATTTTCGGTTCTACTAATCCAGAGTTGTGTACAAAGTTTTCTAAAATCATGGAGACTGAGTTTGAAATGAGCATGATGGGTGAACTGAATTTCTTTTTAGGAATTCAAGTCAAACAAAACCCTGATGGCATCTTTATAAATCAGTCAAAATATATTAAAGATATGTTGAAAAAGTTTAACATGACTGATTGTTCTCCAATTAAAACACCAATGCCAACTGGAAATCTTTTGGGTCCTGATTTAGCCGGTAAATCCGTTGATCAAAAGATTTACAGAAGCATGATTGGTTCTCTTTTGTACCTCACTGCGACTAGACCGGACATTATGTTCGCCACATGTTTTTGTGCTAGGTTTCAAGCTAATCCTAAAGAGTCACACCTTGCGGCAGTTAAAAGGATCTTACGGTATCTCAAAGGCACACCCGAGTTGGGCCTTTGGTATCCGAAAGATTCTTGTTTTGAGCTAATATCTTTTACAGATTCAGATTATGGTGGTTGTAAATTGGATAGGAAAAGCACTTCTGGATCATGTCAGTTTTTAGGTGATAAACTTGTTAGTTGGACTTCCAAAAAGCAAAATTGCGTCTCCACTTCTACGGTTGAAGCAGAATATGTGGCCGCCGCAAGTTGTTGTTCGCAAGTGCTTTGGATGAAGACACAACTACTAGATTATGGTTACAAGTTGAAGAGAGTCCCTATCTACTGTGATTCGGAAAGCGCCATTGCGATAACGTCAAATCCGGTTCAGCATTCCAAGACCAAACACATCAACATTCGGTATCATTTTATCAAAGATAATGTGGAGAAAGGTAATATCGAGATGTTTTTGTTCAAACAGATTACCAACTTGCTGACCTTTTCACTAAACTTTTAGATGAAAAACGCTTTAACTTTTTGGTTAGCAAGCTTGGCATGCTTAGTCCTACTTAAATCTGTTACGCATCTTAATTTAAGGGGGAGTTCCTTAATTATTCTGGATTGGATACTATCTGACTAACATCTAAGGATTCATTTTCAATGAATACCAATTTCTACTTTGTTTTGCAGATTATCCATTTGAGGGGGAGTTCTTCAACGAGATATCATTTTTAGGGGGAGAGTTCAAATAAGCTTTAATGCTTACATATTTGAAAGATGAACAACTTTCAGGTATGAAAAATCTTTTTAAATGTTCAAACTCACTTCTCGATTCTAAAATGATTTTTTTTCGAATTAGAAGTGTGATTTTCCATGTTTTCATATCATAATGAGTTGACGGATATTTTCTAACCGTGTGTTTCCAAAGATTAATACTTGTGTATTATCTTTTCATATACTTTTCAAGTATTCATACACACCGGTTTAGCTTCTTTTGTCTTCGTTATTACCACGTCTCTATATGCTCATATTATTCGGTGGTAATACACTCGCTTGCTATCTTCCTATTTGTGCTTCATTGTTTATTTGATCAGATACGTTCTTCATTGCTATATCTATATCTTGATGGTATAGATAACATTCATTCATTTTGTGTACACCAAACCTTTTCAAGAACATATCTCACATCATATGATGAATCAGTTTTCTCAAACAAGTTTATATCATTCATGTTTTTCCTTTCTATACTTGTTTGAAAAAATTCTTATGCTCCTATATTGTTCATATATATATATTTGTTCGAGCATGTTTCATATTGGCTCATTGATTCGCCCGATGAATCATTGAACTTTCATGTTTAGGAAACTTATTTCACGGGATGTGTGAGCTTAATAGAACTTCTATGGATTTCCAGAACCGGCAATCCTACCTAAGAAGATATCCTTGAGAAATGAGTGAGGGGTCTACATCAAAGAGTGGGGGAGATAACTCAGGTGGTCGAGTTATTCTCATAGTGATTGAGCGAAAAAATGTGATATGAGAGTTTGATTAGACGTGAGGATGCTTAAAAGAATTCGAGGGTGTGAGAACAGAGTTAAAAGAAATATAAAACTCTGCACCAACCTTTTCTAAGCCGGGCAACCACATAATCTATGGGTTCACATTCTTTGGTGACTGATATTGAAATAAGGCAAAGCCCAATGCCGACTCTCGTTTTTACCCCACTAGCTACTCATTTCCTTCTTAACAAGGAGATGTTTCATTCATCACGGGGACGCAGCACATAATCTATCAGGTTTTCATTTGGAAAATCGATATTGAAACAGAAGGAAGCTGCCCTGCCTTCGAACTTCATTTCTACACATCGAGTCGTGAAATGTTTTCACATTTTGAGCCTTATGAAAGCACTTGATGCTTATTTTCTTTCATCACAAATACACACAAGGAATTTGTTTCTTTGTCGGAACGTTCATAGGAATACTTTCTGTATTTGCGATGATTGAACGGAAGCCCTGGGGAGTGATCATCACTAAAGCTCCTTATATAGTGCATTTGTTGTACTGAGTTGCTTTGTGCTTCTCACAGGCATTCCAACTGATTCATGTGTTGTTTCAGGATTTTCCCACTTAAATCTGAATTTGAAAAGATTCGGATTACTTTATGGAATTGACGGTATTTCTTTGGAGTAAAAAGGGGAATTCTGGAGTAACAAGGAGGAGATGGTTGTGTGAGATGGTTTTTGATATCTATGGTGGTTTGTTTACATGTTTGTATCTTTACGAGACAGTTTATCTGATCATACATTTCTAGAGTTTTGATTATTATTTCATATTTCATCAAAAAGGGGGAGATGGTTTAGAAATGTTTTTTTTGAAGATACTTTGGGGAGATGGTTCTGAAATGTCAAATCAAGGAGAAGATTACGAGTCATGACAAGAGATGTTTGCGAGAGATGTTTGAAGATTTTGATGATTATTTGAAGATATCTCGTTCGTTAAAGCTTTGTGTTCAAAGTTTGTTAAAGCTTCATGAAGATTTGGATGATTCGTGAAGATTATTACGGAAGCTTATCGTTCAAGGAAGCTTATCGTTCAAGGAAGCTTATCGTTGATGCTTAAAGTGTTGATGCTTTCTTGAAGACGTTTGCCTAATTCTTTTTGTGATCTCGAATCCAAAGGGGGAGATTGTTGGATGCAAAATCGGATTGTATCCGAGATCACAAGTTGGTACTCAAAGTGAAGACAAAGGCAAAGTCAAAGTGGACTACAAAGTTAAAGTTTGCTTTTAATGCTTTAGTTGCTTTATATGTAGTTTGTAATAGTTTTGTAATATTAGGGTAGAAAGTGTAAATGTTCTATAGTGTAAGGGTTTGAATGTTTGGGTATAAATACCCATGTGATGTCATTTTACAAGTAAGATCATGCATGTACGTATCATTGTGAAAAGAGAGTGAATTGAGAGTTTGTGTTCTTAAGTGTGTGTGTTCTTGGTGTGTATAGTGTGTAATCAATTCATCAAGAATCAATGACATATGGCTTTCAAATCATTCTCTACTTGTTTGCATGTTGATTAGAACTTGAATCTGGAACAACATTTTCACATTTTGAGCCTTATGAAAGCACTTGATGCTTATTTTCTTTCATCACAAATACATACAAGGAATTTGTTTCTTTGTCGGAACGTTCATAGGAATACTTTCTGTATTTGCGATGATTGAACGGAAGCCCTGGGGAGTGATCATCAATAAAGCTCTTTATATAGTGCATTTGTTGTACTGAGTTGCTTTGTGCTTCTCACAGGAATTCCAACTGATTCATGTGTTGTTTCAGGATTTTCCCACTTATATCTGAATTTGAAAAGATTCGGATTACTTTATGGAATTGACGGTATTTTTTTGGAGTAAAAAGGGGAATTCTGGAGTAACAAGGAGGAGATGGTTTTGTGAGATGGTTTTTGATATCCTTGGTGGTTTGTTCATATGTTGGTATCTTTACGAGATGAGTTATCTGATCATACATTTCTATAGTTTTGATGATTATTTCATATTTCATCAAAAAGGGGGAGATGGTTTAGAAATGTTTTTGAAGATACTTTGGGGAGATGGATCTGAAGTGTAACGTCGAGAAATGATTCTTGAAGATACTTTGAGGAAGTCGAGAGATAATTACAAGATACTTCAAGATGATCAGAATACTCCAAGTATTGAAGTTTGAAGATTGTTTGAAGATTCTTCGTTCGTTAAAGCTTCGTGTTCAAATATTGTTAAACCTTCATGAAGATTTGGATGATTCGTGAAGATTATTACAGAAGCTTATTGTTCAAGAAAGCTTATTGTTGATGTTTAAAGTGTTGATGTTTTCTTGAAGACGTTTGCCTAATTCTTTTTGTGATCTCGAATCCAAATGGGGAGATTGTTGGATGCAAAATCGGATTGTATCCGAGATCACAAGTTGATGCTCAAAGTGAAGACAAAGGCAAAGTCAAAGTGGTCTACAAAAGTCAAACCTTGCTTTATAGTTTTAGTCCTTTTATATGTACTTTGTAATAGTTTTGTAATAATAGGGTAGTTTGTGTAATTCTTGTAAACCTTGAGGGTTTAGATGTTTGGGTATAAATACCCAAAGTGAGTTAGTTTGGTAGTTGTAACATGCATACGTACATGATTGTAAATTGAGAATGAATTGAGAGCTGTGTTCTTAAGTGTGTGTGTTCTTGGTGTGTATAGTGTGTGTAATCAATTCATCAAGAATCAATGACATATGGCTTTCAAATCATTCTCTACTTGTTTGCATGTTGATTAGAACTTGAATCTGGAACAACAGCTTAGGATGTCACTAGTAGTTTGAAGGCGCGTTAATAAGTTATGCGGACACTACAATCACTATGTCGAATACTATTACTTAGACTTCGGAGAAAGACCCGTCTAGGCATTACGATTCCGACATTGGAGTAACAAGTGAAGACATTTCAATCGATCCACCCCCGAACCTCCCAGCACCTCACATGAGACAACTCAGAAGACAGTTGCGGCAACCATTCGGAGTGGACTGGCGATAACTCATCTAGATAATGCAAGATCATTTCATATCCTTTCGGGGATATTGATCGGTTATATTACTAGTATGACACAAGGAGAGGCTCGAACAATGCGAACACTCGCCGACGGACTACAAAATAGTCGAAGCAGGGCATCAAGATAGAACTGGGACATAATTAAGTTGACGAAATTGGTGCATCTCTTGGAAGAAGGTACCACCAATGTTGTAGAAAATGTTACGACGGCAAGAAGGACGACTAGGAGAGTTGACTTGTGCTGGCAAGTTGTGGTAATACTGTTGGCAAAAGTTGATCCTTTCGATTGTAACTCTCGTGAATTTGAAAGAATTTTAAAGTACACTTTTTGGTTCCCCCATTTGAGTATTACCTTGGGGAGTAACGTATTTTAATGATGCATTGGCATCAAATTTTGACTCTTTCGTATATGAATTAAGTTTTGAAGAAAGTAATCTTTAACTAATCACAAAAATGTTATTTTTGATTTTATTTTAAAGAAATCATCATAATGAATATACAAATATTTTTCGAATATTTATCAAAGACAAAAGTTTTGATCCAACAACATTTTTCAATGGTTTTAGAAACATGTCTGTAAGAAGGAACACACAAAGCTCGAGAGTAAACCTTCAGAATCAATCGCCCAACATTGCTCAACTCATAGCCCAACAAGTTCGACACTCAATCCGTAACATATTCACATAAATTACTACCGACGTCATCGCGAGTAGAAGAAATGGAGAAGTCATAGTATCCATCGAATGGAAAGATGTTAATAAAGAAAGTTAGAGCATCAGTTAGAGGACACGATTCGAGTTAATTCAAACAGAAGTCAGAAATTAGTCAGACATTTTGGAGCGAAGACCCCGAGTCAGGACAGTATAAGATCTCTCATCCAAGAGGTACTAGATACAACCTCAACCACCTATGAGCTTGTATTTCAGTACCAAATGTAAACTAGCAGTACATTTTGCTCGATACTATAGAAAGGAAAGGAAGGTCAGAAGGACCAGAAAGGGGGCTAAGAGTGCGGAACTCCAAACCACTTTAGAGATAGGTGTCTCATGCTGAAAAGCGGCATGATCAACACCACGAGGAGGAACAGAGCAACGCAAGCAAATCAAAGAGATTAAGGATGCAAGGCCCAAGGAAGGGCATTCGCAATTGGAACTAAAGAGGTTCACCAAGATCTAGCATAATGATAAGCATAAAAATGCGGAGTCATTTAAGGAAGGAGAGCGTTGCATATTTAGCACCCATTGTAGATAAGGAAGTCAAAGAGAAACGAATTCAGGACTTTCCAGTTGTAAGAGATTATCCAGAAGTGTTCCCGAAGGAGTTACCCGGACTACCTCTGCATAGGCAGGTGGAGTTCCATATCGATCTAGTCCCAGGAGCGGCCCCTGTAACAAAGTCACTGTCTAGTCTTGCGCCATCAAAAGTGCAGGAATTGTCGAATCATCTTCAACAGTTGCTTGATAAGGGATTCATCCGACCCGGCTCTTCACCCTGGGGAGCCCCGATTTTGTTCGTTAAAAAGATGGACGGATCCTTTAGGATGTGTATAGACTATAGGGAGCTGAACAAGATTACTATCAAGAATCGTTACCTTCTTCCACGCATTGATGATCTGTTTGACCAATTGCAAGGAGCTACTTACTTTTCCAAGATTGACCTTCGATCCGGACACCATCAGATGAGAGTGCGAGAAGAAGATATCGCCAAGACAGCGTTTAGAATGCGGTATGGTCATTACGAGTTCTTGGTCATGCCATTTGGTTTGACTAACGCTCTAGCAGTGTTCATAGACCTGATGAACAGAATCTGCTGACCGTACCTGGATAAGTTCGTGATTGTCTTCATAGACGACATCCTAATCTACTCGCAAAGCAAGGAGGAGCATGAGCAGCATTTAAGATTGATACTGGAGTTGCTCAAAACCGAGGAGCTTTACGCAAAATTCTCTAAGTGTGAATTTTGGATCCGTGAAGTGCACTTTTTGGGTCATGTAGTGAACAAGGAAGGAATCCATGTCGATCCAGCGTAGATTGAGGCCATAAAGAAATGGGAAGCTCCGAAGACACCAACAGAAATTCGACAATTTCTTGGTTTGGGAGGCTATCATCGGCGATTCATCGCTAATTTCTCCAAGATTGCGCAACCTTTGACGATGTTAACGCAGAAAGACAAGAAGTTCATTTGGGGAGAAAAACAAGAGGAAGTGTTTCAGTTACTTAAGCATAAGTTGTGCAATACAACCATTTTGGCATTACCCAAAGGAACGGATAACTTCGTGGTGTACTGCGGTGCTTCGCATCAAGGCTTGGGATGTGTTTTAATGAAAAATGAGAAGGTCATTGCTTATGCCTCAAGGAAGTTAAAGGTTCACGAAAAAGAATTACACTGCTCACGATCTAGAACTCGGAGCTGTGGTGTTTGCACTTGGAGGCATTACCTTTATGGTACAAAGTGCACGATCTTTACAGATCACAAGAGCCTTCAACACATTCTCGACCAGAAAATGTTGAACATGAGGCAAAGAAGATGGGTCGAACTGCTCAACGACTACGATTGTAAGATAAAGTATCACCCAGGGAAGGCGAACGTGGTAGCTGATGCGCTGAGCAGGAAAGAAAGGGTGAAGCCTATAAGAGCACGAGCCATGGGAGTATTAGTGCAAACCAGTTTGAAAAGTCAAATACTCGAAGCCCAAGGAGAAACTTTGAAGGCTGATAACCTAAAGAAGGAGACTCTTCACCAGTTAGAAAAGGAGTTCGAGGTGAAAGCGGATGGAGTGCGTTATTTTAAAGACAGAGTATGGATACCAAAGGTCGACCAGTTGAGAACAACGATCATGGATGAAGCTCACCAAACAAGGTATTCGGTCCACCCAGGAGCTGACAAGATGTACAAAGGACTAAAGGAGCACTATTGGTGGCCTGGAATGAAAAAGGATATAGCTTCGTATGTGAGTAAGTGCATGACGTGCGCTAGAATCAAGGCAGAACACCAAAAGCCATCCGGACTTCTACAACAGCCGGAAATCCCAGAATGGAAATGGGAGCAGATATCAATGGACTTCGTGACCAAGTTACCCATGACCAAGAAGGGTCATGATTCGATATGGGTAATTGTGGACCGAATCACGAAATCTCCGCATTTTCTGCCAATACGAGAGAATTATAGCATTGACCGACTTGCGCAACTTTATGTCAACGAGATAGTGATGCGTTATGGAGTGCCAATCTCAATCATCTCCGATAGAGATAGCCGCTTCACATCACGATTCTGGCAGTCACTACAGACGGCATTAGGTACTAGAGTCGATATGAGCACTGCTTACCACCCTCATACCGACGGACAAACCGAGAGAACCATACAAACGTTGGAGGATATGCTGCGTGCTTGTGTGTTGGAATTTGGAGGTAGTTGGGACGACCACCTACCCTTAGTCGAATTTTCCTACAACAATAGGTATCACACCAGCATCCAGTGCACTCCGTATGAAGCCTTGTATGGACGCAAGTGTAGATCACCACTTAATTGGTTGGAAGTGGGAGATAGCCGACTGATCAGACCAGATATTGTTCAAGAAACAACTGATACGATCAAGATGATCCGAGAAAAGCTTAAGACAGCCAGAGATCGTCAAAAGAGCTATGCTGACAACCGCAGAAAACCACTCGAATTCCAGATTGGTGACAAGGTACTGCTGAAGGTATCGCCGTGGAAAGGATTGTTCCGCTTTGGGAAAGCTGGAAAACTGAGCCCTCGATTCATTGGTCATTTCTAGATATTGGAAAGAATTGGACCGGTCGCTTACAAACTCAATCTACCACCAGAACTCAGTGATATTCATGACACCTTCCATGCTTCCAATTTAAAGAAATGTCTATCGGAGGAAACATTGGTCTTACCATCGGGGGAAATGCAAATCAACAATCAACTACGCATTAAAGAAGAGCCAATTGAAATCCTTGATCAAGATATCAAGTAGTTAAGGCGTAGTAAGATATCAATAGTAAAAGTTCGTTGGAACTCAAAGCACGAACCTGATTTTACCTGGGAGCGGAAGGATTTTTATGAAAAATAAGCATCCCCAGTTGTTTACGAACGAATCTCCCGGACGTAGCAAACAGTAAATTTCGGGACGAAATTTCTTTTAACAGGGGGTAAATGTGACAACCGACAATTTTAGCTCTCAGGTTAGCAGTCGATCATCACTATTAGTATAAATCTTAGTGAATCCCCTTTTTAAGATAACTAATTAGGAAGACTTAGGTTCAATTATGCGGAAAATTTTGGAGAATAGCTTAGAAATCGCGAAAATCGCCCGGAAAGGTCCCGTTTTGGTCTGTATTCGTCTGAAAGCCTCATATAATGCCAAATTAATCCGATTATAGTCTAACCTATAAAAATTTATTAGATTTTAATTTATTAGTATAAAATATTTATTTTTAAAGAATTAAACGTCAAAAAGTCATTTTTACCGAAAAAACCCTCGCGAACCGGCAAATTGTTGCATCTTAAACTAGTTGGGCTTGCATTTTTGTATAAAAAAAATTATGATGGGCTTGGGGGACCATAAAATGGCTGGCCACTCCCACTTACTACCCATATAAATACCTTTTTCCTTCCTCCATACTTTTCATTTCTCATTTCAAATTTTAGAAAAACCCATCCATTTTCTCTCATTTCTCTCTCTTTTCCATCTCTCTCTAAAATCCAACCATTCTACAACAACAAATCTGAATTTTTTAAGAACAAATCAAAAGTTTAAATGTTCTATTAGTTCATCCATCAAAGGTATGAGAAAATGCTTGTATTATAGCTTCATTTTTAGCACTTTTTGTGCTCTTATTACAAGATACTTTTGTTTAAGAATCTCTCATAGTTAAAAATATGTTCTTGATGTTTTAAAAGGTAGGATGAACACTTTGAGTGGTTAAAACAACCATTAGAAAGTTTAATCCAAGGATCCTTTCACTATAAACTCAAGAAATGTTACATGCACATGTGAATAACCCCCAAAATTTTGTTTATGCATACATCTATGAATCTGAAAATGGGTATTGTTGCATGCATGTATCATTATGATATTTTAGTATTTTCTTCTTTATTACATGATATTTGATGTGGGATTTTAGTTTAGCATCAAAGAGACCCCAAATCTTGAAGATTTCTATGTGTTTTTGTGAAAATAGTGGGTTGAATCTGGACAGAAGCTGACAGAATGTTGCATGTGTGTTTGGACGACCCAAAAGAGGTCCATATGAACTTATTTTTATCTACATTTTTGAATGATTAATATTTTATGAAATGGGAATCAAACCCCACTGGAATCATTCAAAAATTCCAAGTTTTGAACCCTCAACCATTACAAAACTTTTTAGTGTGCAAATAGTTACTGGTCAGAATTTGTGTGGACTTGTTGCATAAATATCTCCATGATAGCTTATCCAAAATTCATGATTTTTGAGTCTAAGTTCAAGTTCAGTGAGTTAGCTTTCCAACGAACCTGATATCACATGATTTGGTGGATTTTTGAGTGCTCAAACAATGAAAAGAAATTCGTGGTGCAATCTGTCCAAAGATGGCAGATTCACATGCATGGATTCAAGAGGTCATATCTCATTCAAAAATCATCAAAATCGTCTGAAACTTATTTCATTGGTTAGATAACTGTGTTAGCTTGAATATCCCTTTTGAAATTTGAATTTTGGAGTAGTAATGAATTCTCTATGGTACAAACATCATTGACACGTATTTCCAAAAATGATTTATGCACACTGATTTTGCAAGAATTTTTAAAATATGTTAAACACCTTTAAAAATTATGAAATTTGGTGGGAATATTGTTAACACACGCAAAATCAGTGGATAAAAATTTGAGAACTTTTTCCCTTTTGGACCCAAGCTTAAAGGTGACATTTTTGCAACATTATGAATCTGGCAGAATTGGAAATTTCTTCAAAAGTTGATTTGTGAACTTCAAGACTTCCCATACAATTGGATGTTATTATAAAACTATCAAAACCTATTTTATACTAAGATTGGTTAAATAAGTTGTGTAAAGGCATTATAATAGAATATCGGTAAAGACATAGCTAGATGTTGACCATTGAATTAAGACTTACACCAATTACGAATTATACAGGGCACTACTAGACTTCGAATCGGGGTTACGCACACTATCGATTGTTCAAAACGCTAAGCTACTCAAGGTGAGTATTCACGGCCCCTATTTTATTGTTTTAAATGATATTGGGGTGAAAAGCATGTTGTTGATGAAATGTTATGAAATACGCTTTCGAGCAAAAGTTATGCAAATTGTGATATTAACATTGCTTTCGAGCAAGTGATTATGCAAATAATGATATGTATTGAGTAAAATTCCCCTTATAATATACACTACTATTAACTCGTTAGGAGCCTATGACTTAGTGGTTAGCGCTATTTGGTAAAGAGACCCACCCTACTGACTGACGAGTGGAGGGTGCACTATTTTAGAATTAACGACTACACATGTGGATAGATTCCACCGCTGAGGTAGTCGTTGGGAAACGTTCTACACATGTGGATTAAGTTCCACCGCTGAGGTAGTTCATAAGAGCATTATACCTACGTGGTTCGCGACCGCCTCTGAGGTATAACGTTGGGGTGGTACGGTTTGTAGTGGCTCAATCTTTCATATCATGTGCATAAGTGTGTTTTTGAACGTTTAAATTTGTTCAAAGGTTTTACGATAATGATTCTGCATATAAAATGTTTTGTGCATATGAAAACCTGTGAACTCACCAACTCTCGTAGTTAACGCTTGTTTTAACATGCTTTTCAGGAAATCAGAAGGTAAATGAAAAAGCTTAAATTGCGCGTTTGTTGGCATCAACCGAGACTTCCTTATTTTGTTATGTCTGTAATTTAAAATTTCTGTTGGTTGTAATACATTTTAAATTTTAAACTTTGAATATTTTGGTGTGAATGAATGATGTTATTTATCTCCTATCGCATTGAAATCTTAGCTGTCACACCTCGTGTTTCCGCTTTAGCGGGGTGTTACAGATTTGGTATCAGAGCCATAGGTTATAGAGAACATCGGTTTTCTATAAAACCAAGTACTATAACCAACATTTTTACAGAAATTATATAAGTTTTCAAAATCAAAGATTTCAAAATTTAGGAGAATTTTACTACTAAGATGATTAGGATAGGTATTATTTTGATATATCATAGATAGGCAGAGCCTGATCACCTATGCCTAGCCATGGTATAAGTAGAATAAGACTTATAAACTAATCATACGACTAGTAGAATTGGAACCTTCCAAAAACCTCCTAAAAAGCATAAATCGTGTGAGTTCACATAAGCATATCATGATGTTGATATTTACTATAGCACTTACGCGTTTAAGAAAAGTAACGCCATTGTTGAACACTCCTGCATAAGCGCTTAGGATGTCACTAGTAGTTTGAAGGCGCGTTAATAAGTTATGCGGACACTACAATCACTATGTCGAACACTATTACTTAGACTTCGGAGAAAGACCCGTCTAGGCATTACGATTCCGACTTTGGAGTAACAAGTGAAGACATTTCAATCGATCCACCCCCGAACCTCCCAGCACCTCATATGAGACAACTCAGAAGACAATTGTGGCAACCATTCGGAGTGGACTGGCGATAACTCATCTAGATAATGCAAGATCATGCCTGAGCACAATCATCAGATTGCGCTGTGACAACTGTCAGTTTTGACCTTCAGGTTAGCTACTCGTTAATTCACTCAGTAGCATTTCCGTGAGGTTAAAAATTTGTCATTTAAGTTTTTAAATGATACTAGGTTAGTTTGCGTGAAAAATATAGGTTAAAACCTAAAAGTCCCGAAAACTGCCCGAAAAAGCCGAACCGGCCCGAAGTCACCCGATAATCCTATAATGCCAAATTAAAGTTGACTTTTAGAAAAATTAAGTTATTTTATTTAAAAATAAGTAAACTAATTTAAGTGATCCAAAAATTTCCCTCGAAAAATCGGTTTCTACCGAAAACGCGCTAAAAACCGATACTGCGTTAATTTAAGCTGTGTAAATTAAACCATTTTAAACAATTAGATAAAAAAAAAAAAGAAATGAGAGAGGGATGGGATTGGCCACCATGGCCGGCACCACCCCCCTCCCCCCTATATTTTGTTTTTCTTCTTTCTCCTCTTCCAAAAGCCATCATTCACTTCTTTTTTTTTCAAATTTCTCTCTCTCTCTAATCTCTTTTCTCTCTCTCTCTAAACTCTCCAAAAACCAGCCCCATATCCCTCAAAAATCTGGAAATTTTGAAGATTCAAACAAGAATTTAAAAGCTTTTGTAGTTGTATTATCAAGGTAAGGTTAGATTACATATTCTAGCTTCGATTTTTGCTCATCTTGGAGCTTTTTCCTACTCTTTTTGAGGTTTAATCCCTCTTTTATAGTTTAATAACAAACTTGATGTTTGAAGATGAGATTGAACCTTAGAAATGTGTTAAAATATTCAAAGGAGGTGAAAATCAATGAATCTTCCATAAGAACACAAGTTTGATAGTAAAATCTTGTTGTTTGATGTTTTTGGATCATCACTTTGGGGCTGAACTTTATTGATAGTTCATGCATGAGTCTTGATGGTGTTAAAACATATTTTGTCTATTTTTCCTTTGTATAATCTGATTTGTGGGTGTAATGGCAAGAAAAACCCCAAAAGTTTATGATTTTATGTGTTTTGGTAATGAAAATGGAGTTTGATTCTTGACAGATTCTGTCCAAGTTTTTGCATGTAGTTTATACGACCCAAAAAGGGTTTTCTCGAACTCATTTCTTCATGAAATTTTTATGGATTGATATTTTAAGTGTTAGGGTTCAAACCCCACTGGATTTGTACAAAAACACCAAGTTTTGAGCCCAAACCATCATGAAACATTTTCGTGTGCAACAGCACTTGGTCAGGAAATTGGGTCATCTTCAAACTTGTATAACTCTTTGATAACTTATCTAAAATACAAACTTTTTGATTCTAAACTCAAGTACTCTGAGTTATCTTTCCAATGAGTCCAAAATCATGTCATTTAGAGAAGTTTTGAGGGCTTAACCAATGAAAACAAGTTGATGGTGCAAGCTGTCCCAAGGTGGCAGATCCACATGCACAACTTTAAAGAGGCATATCTCTCTCAAAAATCACCTAAATGATGTGAATCTTATCTCATTAGCTTGGTATATGTTTTATTTAGAAAATCCCTTTTGAAATTCGTGAGTTGGTGGGATAATGAACTCTCTATGAACAAAACTTCACTGACATGTATCTTTGAAAAATAAAAGTGTGCACTGATTTTTCAAAAATGTTTAAAAATAGTAAAAGACCTCTAAAAATTGTGAAATTTGGTGGAATTGTTCCTAACATCCCCTAAATCAGAGGGTAAAAATTTGAGGATTCATCATTTGGTGGACTTAAGTTCAAAAGTGACGTTTTTACAACTTAAAACTTTGGACAGATTCTGGAAATTTGCAAAAACCCAATTTTTATGAACTTAAAACTTTCCAAAATATTTGGAGGTCTTCGAAATGTGATAAAACGAATTTTTACTATATTGGACTATATAAATAAAATAATGGCATTATATGGATATCGGTACGATTTTGATAGGGACCGTTGAACTTAGAACTTACGTTAAAAATTACGTGTTTGATAGGGCGATCATAGTTCGGAGCCGGGATTAGATCACGCATCATCACTTACGAAATCGCACTAAACGCTTGAGGTGAGTATTCACAGCCCCACTTTTACCGTTTTTATGCGTTTTTGGGGTGAAAAGCATGTTATGAAATGTTATGAAATGTCATGAAATGTTATGAAATGTTATGAATGATTGTGAATGGATTTGTGAAAATGTTACGAATTGAAATGAAATGAAATGCATAGTGAGTTAAATTTGATGCGTTTTAAAGCATGATATAGTGAGTCTGAAATGAAAAAGTCCCCAGGTAACTACTATTAACTCATAGCAATGGGCCTATAATACACGTGGATAGCGCTATTTGGTTTGACATACCCACCTTGACTGACGAGAATATAGGTGCACTGTATTGATTAATTCTTCACGCGTGGACAAAAGTCCCACCGTTGAAGACGCGTAGGGGCAATATGTCATAATTGGCAGGATTAGTAGTGACTCAAAGAATAAGTATCATGCGATTAACAATTCACCCCAGAAAATTTACTCACAAGTTGGTAGCGAATGAACGGGTTCACTCTAACTGTTTTTATAAAAATTTAGTGAATGAACGGGTTCACTATATGTGTTTACAAAATTTAGTGGATGAAAGGATTCACTATAAATGGATTACGAATACTGAGAGAATAAAAACTATTTACCGGAATTGTCGTTGCTTTTAAAATATTTTGTGCATATAAAAACCTGTGAACTCACCAACTCTCGTAGTTGACACTTGTTTAACATGCTTTTCAGGAAATCCGAAGGTCTGTTAAAGTCATTAGTGGAAATTTTGTGTACACCAATCAAGACAATATTTATTTTGTTAAGTCTGTAAACTTAAAACTATGGTTGGGTTGTAATACTTATTAACTATTTAAATTTATGTTATGAATGATTGGTGTGGTTTATCTCCTATCGCGATGAAATCTTAACTGTCACACCTTGCGGTTCCGCTTTAGCGGGGTGTTACATGCGCTCCCAATCGAGGAAATTGGGAATAATAAGCTTATCTTTCTCGAGGATGGAGCGGAGAGAAATATTGTTTGTGTTGGTTACAGTGTTTGCCATCTACACATTAAAGAAAAATTGGTTTTAACAACTGTAAATAGACTATGTCCAATAAATATCAATAAACCCTTAAATGATCAATTTATTGGACTAGGATCCTTATTTTATACGCCCTGATGTGCGTAATGTTCTTGCTCCACCAGGCCTACGTATTATTTCGGTAGGTAAGGACTTTTACCAATCATATCTATCTGACATGACTCCTAGATCTTTTCGGGACAACGATAACTATCTGTACATGTTTCATTCCCTCTAAGTGCATTTTGGCCCGGTACCACCCTGTGAACTTAACAGAACCAAAATTGATCTCACCATTTTGGGACTTGGACACTTTACTCTGGCCGGTACCACCCGGAAATAATTCGCAAAGTCATGTAATCCCCTCCCAGCTTCGGTTTGAACGCGGACGTTCAAGGCGTGCTCACTTACAACGCCCGCGTACCTTACGCCGGAGGTGCCCCCAAATGGGTTGCACTACTGATCTATGATTTTTCGGGGTTTTAGTGATTTAATTTTTGAAAAACCTTTTGAAATCCAGTGTTTTGAAAAACTATAATTGTTTAAAAGGTAACTTGTGTTTTTAAACTAACTGTTTTAAAACACATACTTCTTTTAAAACTAACTGTGTTTAAGGTCACTTGCTAGTTCAAAACCAACTGTTTTGATAGCACACTTAGTTAAATAAAACTAACTGTTTTTGTCAACTTAAGAAAACAATCATTTTATATAAGGTCTTTTGAATAAAATTACCGTTTAAAAAGGTTTTGAAAAATTGGCAATCTTTAATTATAAAACCTATATACATATTCTTGTGATAAAATCTAGGCATACAAGATATCACAAATAAACAACAACCACGCAGTTAATAAATCTATTACTACACTATTAAGACAGATTATAGTTTCGCCAACTGTATTCATAAGGACCATTTATGACCTATTACTATAGTACTTCTATTTCCTCGTGCATCTCCCACTGGCTTTGGTATCTTCGATGGAACTCCGAAATGAATATTGTGTCTTTTTCGCGTGCTCCCACTGGCCTCTACACCTTTTGATGGAAATCCCGAAGAAAATAAAACAACTATCCTAAGGTCATTTTTACAAATGGTTGTAAATGGCACGCAGTCCTCCCCGGAAACAAGTCAAAGGTCTAAGTTGGCAAATACTATAAAATATATACTCAGACAGGTATATTTAACAATCACGCGTTTATATATAAGGGCGTATAATTAAGCAGTATATAATAAAGCGTAAAACAAAACTAGATCCGTTTAAAATTATCTTATCTCACTTTTCGTAAAACCCGGTTTTAATTTATTTATAAAACTAGCCGTTTTATAAACCCATAAAGATTTATAAACGATAAATTTATTTTATAAAACAAGAAACAATTTTATAAAATATTCACCAAATCGGATAATCCAAACTAGCTGATTTGAATAAAACACTGGCCCATAAACTGTGTTGTGGTTTGACCAACTGTCAAATCACGACACAAGGCCTATTTGACCAATCTGGTCAAATTATTGGTTTGACAATACAAAAATTTATTAGGGATCAAAGTTCCTTAATAATTTTATTAGATTAGGATTTAATAAAATTAATTTAGATAAGAAAAACTCAAAAACAAAAGAACCCTTTTTGGGTCATGAACTGGTCCAAAATATTGGGCTTTGGGCCCGACAACAAAATTTGGCCCGAACGAAAAACCCTAGAGGGATGGCTTGGTAGCCCTGCTCGCGCCGTGAAGGCACTGCTCGCGTCGCGATGGTTGAGACTGGCTTGCGCGCGAAAGGTCTCGTCACAGACCTGCTCGTGCCGCGAGAGCCTTAACGATCATCATAATCACCAGGTGACCGGCGATGACGATTTCGACGACAGCAATCGGCTGCCGCCGATCGTCGTTTGAATGGTGGTTGAAACCATCATCATTCGCCGCCACCATCCATTGCCGATAACCGCCACCCACAGGTGGCGATTGGCAATCGAACCAACGACCGCCACCAACGCCGTCAACCGGCGACGATGACAAAATGCCACCGACACCTCTGTCAACAGCAAACTTCGCCATCGTCACAACGTCGATGGCAATCGGCCACCGTCGTCGTGCGATTTGAAAAACTGCTGGCCACCACCCGTTTTGTGGTTTGGCTACGGTTGGGTGGCGATCCGGCTATGCCCATCGCAAGCACCATCATCCACCACCGCGTTGCGGCCGAACGCCGCTGCCGCTACTACTCCGATCGCCGGCGACAACGGTAGCGAAAACAATGCCACCATCGCCACCGTTGTGTGATCAGAGAACGCCCGCCACCACCGACCTGGTGGTGCGGCTTTAATTCGGCCACCACCATTTACCGCAACCACCGTACTGTGGTGCGGCCTGGTGGTCGGAAGTAACAGCCGACGCCGCCACCACTTGCTGTGGTGCGGCCGGCGTTTTGTTGCTTGGTTTATCCGGCGACGGCTACGGCGGACACCGCCATCACGACGCTGTGGTGCGGTTGCGGCCACCGTGCGACCGCCCTCGCTACCAATCACAACCACCACCACAAACGGTGGTGCAGCCGCGATCCGGTCCGGCCTACGGCCACCACCGGTCTGGTGGTGTGGCCTTTGGTGATTTACGCTCGGTGGCAAACGGCCACCAAGCGGTCGGATTGGTTTCGGGTTTTCGTATGATAAAAATCAAAATTTTTTATGTAAACAATTAAACTTGATACACAAGAAAACAATTTTAATTAAAACTTTCACATGCAAGAAACAATTTAATTTTAGACGGATCTATAAACTGATAAATAAAACAAACGATTAAACCGATGCTCTGATACCACTGTTGGGTTTTTGAGGATTCCTCGTATCGATCTGACACGAGGATCACAATAGATCTTAATCCTAACTGGAAGAGAAACACAGTTAAACCTAATGATCAAAATGACCAAAAAGATTTAAACTTTATTAAACCTAACTGGTTTAATTGTTGCGGAAGCTTAAGAATTAAAACCCAAAAATTCATTGATTTTAATCGTTGTTTTATTTAAATCTGACAGTTATAAGTAATTACCTGGATTGCTTGAGCTTTAGTCCAACTGTGAACGATCAGACAAAAAACCTTATAGCCGGTTTAAATCCCGAGATCACAAAACTAGCTGTTTCGTGAGATGACAACCGAAAAACCGAACTCCGTGTGGATGGGGTTTGGGCGCCGGTTTTAGGGAGAGGGAAGTGGGAGAGAGTTTTCCTTTTTGTGTGTTTGATTAATTGAACGAATTGAATTAATAACTGGTAAACCTTAAGCTTATATTTATAAGATAGAGCTTCCTAGTAATTATCTTTTCTTTTTTCCAAAGAAAAGAATTTCCATTAAATTAGATAATTATCTTTTATTAATTAATAATCTATTATGTATTTATTTTTCTTAATAAATACATAATTTACCAATTAAGAAATCTATATATATTTATTTACCTAATAAATATATATGAACCATTTCGAACCTCTATCTTTGGGTTTTCTTACATAAAATACCCAACTGGTTTATAATTAACTATTATAAACCCAATCTCTCCAAACTGGGATTTATCTTATTTGATTTACAGATCCTCACAGGTGTGACCCTCAAGTGTCTTATAACATTGGATGTGAGATCATTGGTTTGTCAACTTATGCACATAATTACTAACACGTAGAACCTCCTTTTTCATCATTATGTTTGAAATTAGCCGCTCTTTTCCCTCTCATCCATTTTCTCTCTACCCGCGAGGTATAAAAACCTCACTCGTACTCTTTTCACTCTTTACGCTCTCTGTTTATCCAAAAGAATTTCCAAGCAAGAAAAGCTCTCTCTCATCTGTTTCACCAAGAACACCAAGAACACACACTACATTCTTCACCAAGAATCATCGTAAGTGTCTGACTTCATGTTCTTTCTACATTTTAAGTTGATCTACTTCCTCTAAAACAACTTATTGTGATAAACGTTCTTCCAAAACCCTAAGATTACATCGTTTGATCTTAGATTTACCTAAAATCTTTAACGATTTTTGTTAAAACTGTTCATATGTTTTTTCTTATTTCTTTTAAGAAAAACCATCCAACTCCTATTTTGATATATTTCATCAAAATAGAAGTTCTCTTTAATACCAAAACACATTCTTTTTGTGATTTTTGGTATCTAATCTATTCCTAAGTATAAAGGATTTCACCTCTTTTATGAACATTTTTTTGTTGTTCATTAAAAAGTGAAGAAATGATAAATATTTTGGATTCTTTAATCATCCACATATGTTAATCTTTTGATGTTTACAGAATGGCTGCTACTTCAAGTGCTTCTTTGGACGCTCAACTCTCTACTAAAGCCACCACTCTGCTGACAGGCTCATGAAGCCTCCCCGTGATCATACCTCAACATGATCTGCAATTCAAGGCCAACAATCTGGTAGGACTGTTCGATCTCCCTGAAGGAAAATAATACCTTCAGCCGGCCAAGGAGTTTCTCCTAAGCAGTCCACTGAAGACTGCCTTCACTCTGAACCCTAAGCCGAACAAGCCATTGCTCCTACAATTGTGGTCTACTGCCATGGTGGCTCAGGAGAGGAGCCCTAAGGGCAAGCTGCAGGAGGTGATCAAATTCCAGATCAATGACGAAATCGTCACCTTCAGGATTGGGACTCTCCGCAACGTCCTCCAAATCCCTGGAAAGAAGAGATTTCCTCCACCTCCCTCCAAGGACGAAGTCATTGCCCTCCTGGACAACATAGGCTACAGATGGCCTGACAAGGATGGCATCATCACCAAGTCCTCTGCTACAATCCAAAAGACAGGACTGAATGCTACGTTCTACTATATATGGAACACATTCGGTCTCTGTCTGACAGGCACGACAGGCAGCACTGAACAATTCCCCACCACCATTCAGAACATGGTGTTTTCCGCTCTCAACAGACGGAAATTCGACTACGTTCGCCACATCTGGGATGACATGGTCAACAAAATCAAGGCTCCCAAGAGAGTGGTCAACGTCCCCTTCACCCGCTTCTTCTCTGCCATCCTGGCCCTGCATATGAAGGCGGACTACCCCACTGAAGGACGTTCAACAACTACGCCATCGAGCCTAAGTTTCTCGATCAGGTGCTCCCTCATCCTGACGACGTCCCACTTTCTGATGTCCTGGTTCTTCCTGATGAACCAGAGCAGGATGCTGAGGAAAGGCCTGCCTCCCCTCCAGTCCAAGGTATGTATTCTTTCATCTCTTCCAAACCATCTTCTTCTCGTTCTCTGCATGTTATGTCAGTAGCTAACCCCGTACTAACTTCCCCAGCTGCAACCACCTCGATGCACCAGAAGCATCCCCCTCCATCTGAATCCTCACCACCACCACAACCTAAACGCGCCAACACCAAGGCGTTAAAGAAAAAGAGCAAGGGAGCTGCTGCTGGTAAGAAATATTACCTTACCCTCCCTCAACTTTTTAATAGACCATCTCCTTTATCTAAATCTTTTTCATCCGCAGATACTCCTGCTCCTCCTACTCAAAAGGAACATGAGGTTGTTCATCTGGAACACTCAGAGAATTTGGATGGCAATCGTTCTGATGCCGTTCAAGGCTCAGGTAATAAACTTAAGCACTTTATTGCTATTCCTTCTTCTATGAATGCTTTTGAGACTTCTAGTGCTCATTTAGCTACTGATCTTGCAGGTTCATTTGTTGAGCACTCTCAGGGTCATCCTCAACTACAACAGGATGATCCTTTCGACGGGTTTGTGCTCACAGACCCTGAGCGCCAATTAAGCATGGCTGAGCTTAGACGTTAGTCCGCTGGACGGGCGCTGCAGGACACCAAGGCCGCGTTACAGCTTCAGGAGGATTCCCATGAAGCACCTCCAGGCCATAGAAGTGGAGCTTGCCTCTGCTAAGGCTGCTGCAACTGCTGCTGAAGCCAAGGCCGTCGCTACCCCGCCGCCGCCGCTGCCACTGCTGCTGCTCTTCCCCCCACCGGTGTGTACATCAACATACCTTGTCTGGACATTCTCCATGACAAGGTATCGCAGGTGGCCACTTCCTCCTCCACCCTTCAAGAGTCCATTCAGGACATGAAGGCCACCGCCCTGCCTGCCATTACCACCGCCATCAACTCAGACTCCAACTCTCTCACCTCCTTCAAAATGAGGTTGTGCAGAGGTTGGATGCACAGGAAGCAGGGCTGCGAGCTCTTCAGGAGAAGGTTTCTGAGCTCTCCTCAGCGGTGACCTCTCTCTCCACTGCTGCTCCGCGACCCCCAGCGTTTACAACCGCTAATTGGGATATGCTCCAATCCCTGGTTGGCACCACCATCACCAACGCCAAGCTGCAGGCGAACATGGCCTCTCTCCTTCAGAGGTGTATTACAACAGCTGCCATTGCAAGGGCACCTATTGAGGGGGAGAGACAGCCACCTCTGCAACAACGCCACCTCGGTGATCATTTCGCCTATTCCCCCTCCAGCAACTGGAACATCAATGACGATGAGGAGGGAATGAATGACGATGCTGACGATGATGATGATGAAGATGCAGACCTTTTCGTGGTGGAAAAAGGTCTCTGATGCTGCACCGAAACAAACGCCCACTTCAGGACCTGCACAATCTCAGGGGGAGAACCCTGAGGCTCCTGGTACGTCTACAACTCATCCATCCTCCCCTACTAGTTCTGATAATCTCCCCATCTCTTCTCTATTGAATAAAACCAAACCAAACCTTGAAACCATCACCATAACAGATAGCTCATCTGAAAACTCACCCACAAACAACCTTCAAATCGTTATCTACCAACCACCCAAGCTACCAACCCCTGAACCTGAACCTGAACCAACCCCTGAACCCGAACCCCAAACTCAGGATGTCTGCTTTGGCTCTGTTACTGGTGAGATCTTTTACCTTATGGAAAATAGTATCTCAGCACGAACTAGGGCTGAAGTTAGCAGAATGACCTTCACCGTTACCCCTCTAAACCATGAAGCCCTCCCTGCTAATCCTGTTAACCCATTCCATTCTGAAGCTTCCTCCTCCAGAATCCAAGAACAACCTGGTCCCTCTGAAACCATTGTTCTGTCATCAGATGATGAATTCATATCTGATGATTACTCAACTCCTGCTTCCTCACCAATATCTCCCCCCTCTAACTCTCCCCGTTCTGAAGGTGAGAACTACCCTGACACTTCTGTTAATTTGAACATGGATGGGCGTTTAAACGCTGTGATAGAGCAACTCGAGAGTATAAGAGTAAAAATTCCTCTTCGTACCTCTTGGGACTCCGAGTTCGGTTATCTATCACAGCATGAGTTTTTGGAATCAATAAAAGCTCAGGAGGAGCTCGACAATAAAGAAAGAGAAGCCTTTATCTCTACACAAGCTGCTCGAAAGCTTGCTTTTAACTTCATCGAAGAAGACGACGAAATAAGTGCTGATCCTCTACTAGCACAGAAGGCTGCATTGAAAGTCTTCACCAGGACTGATGAACAGGCCGAGGAGGTAAACAAAGAGCTTGACTGGTGCAGAGACCAACTTCATCTCAGGAAGCACGATTGTAAAATCTCAGGAGTCCATCTCCGCCGAACCCGTGGAAAGAGAGGTGCTCCGGGCAAAACCTGGATCACCGTCAAACGCTCTAGAGTGAAGGACGTGGAGCACACTCTTGACAAGTTAGACAGATACAACTTGTCAGAGTGGAACGAAATCAGAAACCTACTTTCCAAAGCCAACAAGAACTACAGGGCTAAATTAGAAGAAGTCATAGATGGACTTACTGCACGAATCAGAAGAACAACCGAAATTCCTGATGTCCTACTCCAACCTCCTTCAGCACTGCTAAAGCCTCCTGTCAGACGATCAGCAGGCACTTCCACAAGGAGATTCACTCCCTGTGTTCCCAAGACGTCATTCAGGCCTCTTGATCTCTTGATGCTTGATCTCTCCTTTCCTTCAGGAGTAACTCTCTCTGAGGGTCAAGTAATCAGAGAAGCTGTTCATGGTATATGTGTAGGTGACAACCTCAACATTCCTCGCTTTCAACGCTTCAGCGAACTACACAAAGCACCCTCTGAAAACCTGGTGACAGTCCTCTTCACAGCAAACAAAGAAAAGAAAAACAAAGACGCTAAGGAATTTGCTCATGCTGTCAGATCTATCCTCAATCAACGTATAGCAAATGGAGAAACCTATCTCACCATCCAAGTCAAGGAGGAAGAGCCTGATGAAGATTCTGATAGCTAGGATTATTTTTGTAATTTTCTTTCAGTACTGTATTTATGTACTTATGTATTTTCTTTACTCTTGTAAATCATCATGAGATTAATGGAAATGCATTTTAGTGCATCGTACTTCATTCCATCATAGTGCTGAAAAAGATCCCTCAAAACAGTAAATGGGACATGTACCTTTATGAGTTCTATTTCCTACTGTTAAAATCTAGACTTAGAATTTTTCTAAACTTTCTAGACTAAGACAATTTCTCTGTTGTCTTATCATTATCATTTAGGGGGAGATTGTTGATCCAGCTCTCCTAAGACCTGATGAAATGATAATGATCCTATTACTTTACTTAGTGAATAGGTCTTTGCTTTTAGTTATAGCTTGAGGAATTATCACTGATATTGTTCAGTGTTATTCATTGTTAAAAATGTTGTAACTTGTAATTATAATCACCAGGATCAGGATTAGGAGATGAACGAGTCTGTTCTGAAGTCTACTGATCCTGACCATCAAAGTAAAGACCTCCTGAAGACATTAAGATCATACTCAAGAACCATCAGCTAAGTCGAAGAATTAGCTGATGATAGGAACAACATGCTCGTGATCTGAAAACGAAACTCAGTGATAGCAGGCTTCTCAATTTCATATGACATCCTGAAGACTCATCAGGATACAGTGACCTCTGATAAACAATAGTATCAGGGCATTCCTCACTGATCAGTATCCTGATCTTGAAGTATTAGTATAATGTCTTAATTTAATGCACAAAAAGATTATCCGCCTTTACTAACACAAAAAGTACACAAGGACAGTCCCTTTTCTGTTCCCTCCGTACTTATCAGACATCAAGGCAACTGTTTATATAAGCCCTCTTTTGTACACCATGCGAAAGACATTTGTTTATAGTAAATAGTACTTAGGACCACTTGAAGTGTGACACGTACACAAAAGTGAGTCTGCATGCATTTAATGCATTGGGTATAAATAGGACTTGAAGAGAGGTTCTCCATACCTCTTCTTCACCCATCTTATAACCCAAATCCTTTATTTCTTTATCCTTCCATTTCTTATCTTTTCTAGCCTTCTCACTCTAGTGCACAGTGAAATAAAGTTAGATTGTTTAGTTTAGACTTTAGTCTTTTCTATTTCCGCAACAATCTGTAAATTCAAAGTGTTAATACAACATAGAATTTAAAAGTGAAAATTTGGTGTGATTATATTCAACCCCCCCTTCTATAATCTCATACACTATCCTTACTTGAAGGTCACCCCCTTGGAACCAACACGTTACCAAACTGATAAGTCTGGGCCCAAAAGGGATCGGAAAAATGCTTGAAAACAACCAAGTGTCAAAAACCCTTGGTTGCCGCCAACGAGTCACCGTTAACCGGTAAAGCCGCCGGTGATTCAATCTCTACCACCGACGTTGGTAGTAGCAATTGGCCACCACCATCGTCGTGGCTATGCTTCCTATCGACCATCGCCTATCGGCCATCATCTCCGTCCAATGACAACAGCAAACTGCCGCCATCATCATGGCGAGCAATCAATGATCAACACCGCCGCTGTCTACGTCTGGCGACGACGACAACGCGCAAGCGCCACCGTCGCCACCTCCCCACGGTCGATGACCGTGGCAGTAATCAGCCACCACCATCGCCGTACTGCCGGTGATCGAAACGACAACCACCATTATCCCATCGACCGACGATGACCACACGACAACAGCAGCCATCACGCCGCTTACCGCCAGCGACAACAACAGCATATGGCCACTACCATCATTGCGGCTGCCTATGATTGAAGCTACAATCGCCACCACTACCTTTGGACAACCGGCAGTTGGCACTCGTTCGAGAACCACCACCATAACTGGTGGTGCGCCAATCGCATGGCCACCAGCGAATTGATGGTTGGGCCATCCCATGGCTACCACCGAACTGGTGGTTGAGCCGTGGCTTCGGTGTGATTCGACCAACCGGCGATCACTCGACTATCGGTCGGCTATCTGTCATCATTCCCTAGTGATCGCCGAAACCCTTTTTCGCGATTAGTTTTTCGATAATATTATATAAGCTTATTAATACCGGATAAACTCAACGAACTTGTTTTTCAATAAAATAATCATATATATTTGTAAAATCATAACCTATGATTTTAACGGTTATCCAAAATCAACTGTTTTTAAGATAACTACGATTAATTATTACAAATCATTAAACCATGATTTTTCTTGTTATCAGAGAAAAAAAACTTTTCCATATAACTCTTAATGATTAATCCAGGTTTTTGGTTTGTCTGATAAACTTTAAACTAACTGTTATGGCTTATATCATTAAACTAAAAACACAACTGAAAGGAAAAACAAACTGTTTTTCTTTTCCGTGTGATTTTTAAAAAACATGATAACGGATCTGAATAAATTTTTGGGAGAATTTCACTCATATCCTTACAAACTTTCAATATTACTTTAATATCCTTGTAAAGTTCAAAACTACATGTATATCCTTCTAAAACTAAAAAAATTACACATATATCCAAACTCATATTTTAATTAGGTAATCAATTTAATATTAAAAAAACTTATCTAAAATTAAAGTATCATGTGATATTACCAAACTACCCTTCACCTTCATTGCTTTTCCACTATAGGCCTACCAAAACTAAACCCACAAACGAATACGATTTCCCCTCGCAATACCAATGTAAGTCTTTCAAATAACCATCTTTCCGGCCAAATTCCGGTGACCCCTTGGTTCGATTCAACTCCACATCATTTTCCCGTAACGTTGATTTTATGCAGCGATGCATTTGGCATTACATGAAGTCTTGCTCCATCCCCCTCTCTTTCTCCGGCAAACCCAACCGCACCCATCGCCGGAAAAATCAAGAATGTCGTCATAATAGCCGGTTCCGTCAGTGGGTTTTTGTTATTATGCATCTTAGTTGCATTGTTAGTGATTTGCTTAAAAAGATATAAAAAAAAGTCATCGAGGTGGGTGTGAACGGAGCAGAAGCAGTTCCGGCGGAGTCATCGCGAGTGGTTGTGGCAAGAACGGGAGAGGTGGGTTTTCGTCTGAAGATGACGACGGTGATGATGGGATTGAGAAACTGGTGTTCTTCGGTGACACAGATCAGCCGGAGATGTGTTACAGCTTGGAGTTCTTGAAAGCGTCGAAGGAGACGCTGGGAAGAAGAGGTGGGTTTTTGTCTTGAAGGTGATGAAGGTGAGTTTTTGTCTTGAAGGTGATGACAGCTTTTAATGTTTTAGATTTTTAGATAAAGATTAATTTAGTTTTTATGTTTGAAGTAATTTTTAAATAATGATAATAGCAAAGGAGGTAAAGGGTAGTTTAGTAATATGATATGTTATTTTGAATTTTAGATAAATTCTTTAATATTAAAATGATTTAAACATAATTAAAATTTAAATTTGGATATATATGTAATTTTTTTTGTTTTAGAAGGATATACGTGTAGTTTTGAAGTTTGTAAGGATATTAAAGTAATATTAAAAGTTTACAAGGACATGAGTGAAATTTTACCTAAATTTTTAACAGATCTAATGTAATAAGAATAAAATAAACAATTAAACCCATGGCTTTGATACCACTGTCGGGTTTTTGTGCGTACCAAACTGATACAAACATCAGTGAATCTCAAATCCTAACTGGAATGAGAAACACAAAACATAACCATATGGATCAAAACTTAACCCAAAGGTAATCAAAACCATACTAGGATTAAATCCTTGGTTTTGTTCAATGAAACCTAACTAGTTTGATTATGCGGAAGCGATTTGTGATAAAACCCGAAAAACACAGATTCATAATTTATTTTATTTAACTAACAACATATATATTATGTGTTTAGTAATACCTCGGAAGGTTGAGCTTAATCCACACGTGATGAACCAAACAGAATTCCTTCTAGTTGGATCAAACCCTGAACGTTTCACGGACGAACTGTACGCGAAGAATGCGGTCGAATAAACACGAAAACCGAAACTGATTTTTGGGTTTATGTGGAAATCGACAGAGCGAGAGAATAGAGAGAGAGAGAGAGAGGTTTCTTTTTTGTGAATTGAATCAATGAATAAAACTGATAGCCTAGCTTATCTATTTTTATGGAAAAATTTCCATATATCAGATAGCTTCCATAATTATCTATAAGTGTTAGCTTAGTTTTAGGCTAAAAATGTTAAAGTTTTATAAATGTAAGGAAAATTTGTATACTTGTTTGAATTATGGTGTAATGGGCTTCGGAATTAAAATGTAAAGGTCTTGGGCTTAGGATCCATTTTTAGACGTATAAATAGTAGTCATTTGTGTAATTAGGGTAACAATCTTCATTTTTGTAATCTCTATTCAGCCGTACACCCTGAGAGGTAATACATGAGAGTCGTTTAAATTTTTTTACTGTTCTTCGTTTTGTTCTTGTACATTTTCATTTATGTTTCAATAATCTCTCTATATTAGTATTCTTTATTCTGTTTTTGTCTAAATCCCAATAGAAAACTTGGTTCTACATTTCATTCAATTGGTATCAGAGCGGGAACTGATCAAAAGTATCTGTTTTCAATCCCTTAGAACAAGTTTTCGTGGGAAATTTTCTGGAAATTTGGTGTTTTGCAATGTTTCATTTCATTTCTGAGCCTGTTCTTCAAACGGTTTCGTCTTCGAAACTTGTTTCTTCGAAGACTGTTGGTTTTGGATTTAGGGATTTCATTTCGAAAATCGTTCTTTAACGTGTTCTTGCGTTTCAGATGCTGATAAAATTATTCAGATCAGAGTTTTTCCAGATTCTGATTCTGTGTGATCTTCAAAAAGGATTTCACACACGGTGGTCTATCCCTCAACAGGGATATTATGGTTGGTCTCTTAGAGTCAATAGATGGTTTACCCCAAATGAGTATCACCACCTATCCGTAAGAGTCATATTTTGTCTAGAACCAACCTTAGAGGCACACGAACCACAGAGCCTCTGGCAGTCCTCACAGAGCCTCTTGGACGCTCGCTCTTACAGTCTCTATCAAAAGAGAGGCCATGTGATAGACTTGTCAGAACCTCTGGCAGTTGTTCTCATAAGCCTCTGCAACCACCACGGAGTCCCTGACCGTTTTCTTTTTAACGTTGAGATAACTTTTTGATCTAATCAACTTGTTAGAGACATAGCTCCCGAACTCTCTGCTCTCACTGTCTATAACTTGTTGAAAAGATATTGTAAAAGTTAAATCTCTATCTTTCTTCACACAGACTCTGTTCGATCTTATTCGTCCTATCCTTTTCGATCCACAGAACCTCTGTCCTAGTCTTACCTCTGAACCCAATTTAGGTCTTCAGATGTTTCTCAAAGTCTAAGATTTTTCTAAAAGACCATATCTAACAAATCCACAGAAGACTCAGTTCAGTCTTGAACACTTAACTTCCCTGAACTTCACAGAAGACAAAAACCACTCCTACATCAACCACCATGCCCACCCCTCTGAACCCAGCCACATTTAAAATACAACACCATGTCAACCTTCCCAGCAGAGCTCTTAAAAGTCCACAAAGGTTTCCTAATTAAGCCAGCATGAACGATACTCCTATTTCTCCGTCCTCTGTTGAGATATGGTGAGTGAATCAGAAGACTTCACTGGACGGGACGCCTACCTACAGAGCTGAGAAAGGGACTCTCTTCTATTCCCTTTGTCCAATATGAAGAATCGAAGATCCAACACTTGTTTATCTGCTAAGTCTAAACTCTACAGGAAGCAGAACCTCTGTCATTCACGCTGAGTTGCTTGGGATGCAGTCAGTTGTGCAAAAGTCGAAAGAGCAATGCTTCTTGACAAGTGAAGAAATCACAGAGCATAAGTCGAGGGGAGTTCGTCATTCATACGATTTTCAGAAGATGAAGATCCGGAGAAAGTAAAGTATCACAGAGCCTCTTCAACATATTTCAGAGCTTTTGTAACAACTCGTCACATAGCCTCTGCAACATATTTCAGAGCCTCTATAATCTTATGAACTCAGAAGATGATGTTTCAAATTCGCACAAGTAAAAATGTCACAGAGCTTCTGTCGATCATCACAGAGACTCTGTAGAACATCACAGAGACTCTGATGCATTCAAAGTTCTAAGACGACTCTTCTACCATTCTGCTCAACTTGCTACAAGCATAGCTACACCAATTATCTGCTCACTGCATGTTCCTGCTGAAAAGTTTTGCAGAGGATGAACGTATGCATTCGAATACAAGAACTCTGTGAACACATGTCTCTGATGGTAAAGCTTTGAAGGTTAATGCAAGTCAAATCCTACAGAGCCTCTGACGAAAGTCACAGAGCCTCTGTGGTGCAATTCTCTGTTGAGATAACCTCGAAGCTCTGCTATTATCATCTGAAGTTGGAAAAGTAGATTCAAAGAACATGCTACATTTATAAAACTTAGGGGAGATTGTTAGCTTAGTTTTAAGCTAAAAATGTTAAAGTTTTATAAATGTAAGCAAAATTTGTATACTTGTTTGAATTATGGTTTAATGGGCTTGGGAATTAAAATGTAAAGGGCATGGGCTTAGGATCCATTTTTAGACGTATAAATAGGAGTCATTTGTGTAATTAGGGTAACAATCTTCAATTTTGTAATCTCTATTCAGCCGTACACCCTAAGAGGTAATACATGAGAGTCATTTAAATTTTTTTACTGTTCTTCGTTTTGTTCTTGTACATTTCATTTCTGTTTCAATAATCTCTCTGTATTAGTATTCTTTATTCTGTTTTTGTCTAAATCCCAATAGAAAACTTGGTTCTACATTTCTTTCAATAACCTTTCTTTCTCCTTAACTAAGAATATATACCATTATTATATTTTCCATATAATAATTATTTCTAGATAATTATAAAACTAATTAATTAACTTTATATATTTGTTTAACTAATAAATATATAACCCTTAATTAATTATCAGAAACCTTTTACTTTGGAGTTTTTACAGAAAACACCTAACAGTTTTATAATTTACTATTATAAAACCAAACTCTCCAAACTGGGGTTAATTTACTATCCGATTTACAGGCCCTCACAACTGTGACCCTCAACTGTCTTATAACGTTGGATGTGCGATCAATCGGTTTGTCAACTTATGCACATAAACCTAATAGTGCTTTCATTTACAAAACTTCTAACAATTTAGCTAATAAAAATGCTAACAATCTCCCCCTAAGTTTTATAAATGAAGCAAGTCTTGTTCTTCTCTTCTTTACATTCTTCAGAAGACACTAGCAAGGCTCTGTGATACTATCTGCAGAGGTTTGCATGACAGATCCTCTGAGAAGTGTTGCAGAGGCTCTGTGATATTCAGCTTCTGATGATCCTTCAAGATTGAAACAAACTCTCCCTTGATTGAAGCTCTGTTGCTTGAAGAGTTGAATTTCAGCAAAGAAGCAAGTCTTGGATCGTTTGAGACATTCTGTAGACCACATAGTTGAAGAGAAAGGTCTTCTGCCTAGTCCCATAAAAGTTGTAGTTCGTCCAGTGAACTCTTCAGATTCTCTCAACATATCCCATCGGTAAAATTGACCGGCACAGAAAGAGAGCAGAGAAATAGGAGTGTTGTTCATGATGGCTTAATTAGGGAAATTTTGATATCCTTCAGAAAATCAACTGGGCATAAACCACATAGGATTATATTTTATAGAGATGGGTTCAGAGAGGTGGACATCGTAGTGTGTTTTTGGAAGGCAAGAATCTATCGTAGGAAATTTCAGAGTGTATGTGATCTGAATCTTCTGTAAGTTTGGATAGGTTCTGAAATGATCAATCCGCAGAAGTTATGTGAAACTTCTGATCAATGTGATTAAGCTCTGTGATGAGATGATGACAGAAGTTCTGTGGAGCTTGGCAGATGTGGTCGTGAAAGTTTCAGAGTCTCTGTTAAGAATGACTAAGTTCATTCTCTGCAGAGCCTTTCAACAGACACAAGCAGTGAGCAAAAGTAGTAGAGAGCTATGCATGTAGAGAATTGATCAGAACAGCAGGAGAATCTTCTTAACGTTTGAAAATTGACAGAGGCTTCGATATAATCTTTCAAAAGCTCTATGGTAGTTGAGAGAGGCTCTGTGGGATCCTCCAAAGGTTCTGTCATGGATGAATTGTGATCTGAGTAGACCGCAGAAGTTCTGTGACGTCCGACAGAGGTTCCGGGAAAAGCTATCACAAGGCCACTTTCTGATCAAGACCGTAGAAGCAAAGAACTTGAAGTTCTGCCGAGCTTTCAACAGCAGAGGCTGTGGAACTTGACAGAGGTTCTGTAACCTTGATCCTCTATGGTCGAACTCCTTCTGTGGTTCCAGTCTGCAGTGAACTTCTAGCTCGATGGTGGTACTCTTGTATAGTGATTCCGTTCTATAACTTTTGAAGACTGTACCAGGTAGAACCTTTGAGGGATAGACCACCCTGACCAAAATTGCGAGAGCTTCACAGAAGCTCTTATATCACCAAATCTTTAAGCTGATTGGTTTGAAGATTTCCTCCAAAAATGAAGAACTCAGTCGCGAAGTTTTTTACGATTTCCCGAAATTCAAGAACTCGAAATCAAATGGATGAAATAAAGTTTCGAACAGATTTCAATAGTGAGACTTTCATATTCAAAGAAAACTATACATTTAAAACCAACAGATTTCAAACAACAGTTTGAAAACATACTCAGATCTGAAATGTATAAGGGACAATACAATGAAATTTCAAAACGACTTCCTCAGGAAAACTGATTTTTAAGGATCCAAAACAGATACTGAAGATCCGTTCCTGCTCTGATACCAATGATAACAATAGAGAACCGATTTTCTTGAGGATTTAAGATTGAAAACGGATGAAGATATATAGAGATTATTCAAACAGAAATGCAGAAAAGTGAAGAACACAAGAACTTTCAAAAGTCGACTCTCATATACCTTCAAAAATTAGCTTACAAAAATGGAAGTTGTACGGCTGAATATTCTTCCCCTAAACAATACATGACATCCCTATTTATATTAGGAATTACACTACCTTAAGCCCAAGCCCATTACATTTAAGCATTTTCCAAACCCATATATAATATAATAAACATTAAGTCCAATAGTGCTTTCATTTACAAAACTTCTAACAATTTAGCTAATAAAATTGCTAACATTCTTCTTTTGCTTGAATCCCTTCTTCGAACTTCCTGCATTAAAGACTCAAATTCTTTGCACAAGGAAACATCGATTGTACCAAATATAATGTCATCAACATATATTTGTATAAGCAAAATATTATCATCCCGCTTCTTTTAAAACAAGGTGATATTTGTTGTACCTTTATGAAAACCATTAGATGTAAGAAAAGTAGATAAGCATTCATACCATGCTCTAGGAGCATATTGAAGACCTTACAAAGCCTTATCTAGAAAGTAGACATGATTAGGATACTTCTCACTTTCAAAACCTGGTGGTTGCTTGACAGATACTTCTTCTTTGAGCTTTCCATTTAAGAAGGCAGAGTTGACATCCATTTGGTACATCTTAAACACTCTGTGAGCTGCAAAAGCTAGAAAGATCCGGATTGCTTCTAATCTTGCTACAGAGGCAAAAGTTTCTTCATAGTCTATTCCTTGTTCTTGACAGTATCTTTGAGCAACTAATATAGCCTTGTTCCTTGCCACAACACCTTGTTCATCCTTCTTGTTTCTGAACACCCACTTGGTAACAATAGCAAGCTTCCTGGTTGGCAGAGGCATCCATGTCCATACTTGATTTCTGTCAAATTGGAGAAGTTCATCTTGCATGGCCTCTACCGAGAATGGGTCTACTAAGGCATCTGCCACTCTTTTGGGCTGAATTTCAATCAAAAAGCATGAAAAGAGACAATACTTTGCAGTTGCTCCAGTGTTGAAACCTAGATAGGGTTCACCAATAATTTGGGATTGAGGATGGTCTTTGGTCCACTTGATGGCATGAGGAAGGTTGATAGAGGATGGTCTTTGGTGTTTGGTCTACTTAAAGAAGTTGGGATTGTGATGTAGGATCAAAGGCTTAAATTTTGATTCAGGTTCAACTTGAGTTACCACATTTGAGGTAGGAATGGGTTATGTGACCATTGGGGCTTGTGTTGTAATATGAGTTGAATTTCCATTAGTTGTAGCAACTTCTGGTGGCGAAGATGTTGATGGAGAAGTGTCAGAACTTGATGGTCCTGAATTGGTTGTAGATTGAAGAGTTGCTTCTGTGACAGGATGTGGTTCAGCAGAAGCTCTAGGAACATCTGCGAAGGCTCTGTCAAGATCAGCTTCATCTTCATTGTAATGACCACAGTTTAAAAGTTAGTTCTAAAGTTAGTCACTCGTCAAAATGACCAAGTTTGAAAAGAATTTCAGAGTTAGGGGTGAAAAGTGACATTTCTGCTTAATGTTTGGAAGTTGGGCTTATACCAAAAATGGTATGGGCTTAGCCTTTTAGCCCATACTATTTAAGGCATAAACCTAGGGTTTTTACCATTTTGGGAAAACATAGTTGAGTGATTAGTGTGTGTTGTGGAAATCAAGTTTAGAGCCATTCTTCATCTTCGGGGTGGGATTTCGTCGTTCGAGGTAAGATTCGTTGCTCATTATGTGTAGGATTGTTGGTAAAGGGTGTATAATTGCTTTGGGATTAGTTTGGGTGCATTTGGATTGAGTTAGAATCGATTTTTGATCGATTTAGAGCTGTTTCCGGAACTGTTCGCGTTTTCCGAATCGGAATTCATATTTTCCGAATCGGAATCTATGTTTTCCGAATCGGGAAATTGGCAAGTTAAGCCGTCATTTTGACCTTGTTATCTTTAGAGTTCGGAAAATATTAGTTGGGCTTTTTCTGAATCGGAAATGACCATTTTCCGAATCGGAAAATGGTGGGTTTTTCCGAGTCGAGTTTTGGAAGGTTTTGTCATTAGCGGAACCCCCCGTGCTAAGTTTGCCTGGGTGTCATAGTTAGAGGATCATGTAAGCGCGTTTCACTAATACTTTAGAAATCATACACGGGCGTTATGTGAGATCGCAGCAAACCAGTAGGATTGGCTCATGTGAGTTCCCTTGCCTGAAATGAATGGATTGCTTTTACTGCTTTTTAATATATCCATTCGGTTTGCAAAATGAATTGATGATGAGATTATACTGATTTTGTGAATTTAACTGAAGTACAATGCTTTGCAAATGTTTGTTGTAGAATTCATAAATAATTGTGAATGCTAAACTGATGATCATCGTATGCATGCTATTTTGATGTTGTTGGGTTAGCATCGTGAGTAATGTGTATTACGGGACCGTACATCCCGGGGAAGTATAGTGGCGTGAGGCACGGACTACGTCCGTCACTCCTTAATTGAGCATCCGGGAGATCCGGCCACGCGAGAATTGTTGTGGGGTGGTGTGAGGCACGGACTACGTCCGTCACTCCTTAATTGAGTATCTGAGGGATCCGACCACCTGGGTTGTTGTGTTGTGACTTATATTACTCATGATGCTTCCCTGTTGCTTTTGTGATAAATGTTTTATATCGGCCAGTGGGCCGGAACTGTTGTTTAAACTGTTTTAAGGGAATTCACTAGACCTTACGGTCTAACCCTCGTTTTCAAAATCTAAAAATCTTTTCATGGAAAGATCGAGCAGCGAGAGGCAAGGAAAAGGTAGATTTCTAGAGTAGCGTTGCCGGTCTGAAGTAGAGTTTTGTCCTAAATAGAATCTCTGCTGTGGAGGGATGTTCCGCATGCACTATTTAACCCGTACCTTTTGATTTGAGAATTCTTCTTATTGCGTATTAGATCACTGGGAATTTATTTTACGCTTTATTATTATTGTATGGGTTTTGGGGTGTTACAAATTGGTATCAGAGCACTAGTTTAAGTGAATTAGGTGACCAGGATTGGGCCTAGTCTTAAACTGTAGGATTGGAACACATCTGAGATTTTAGGACTTTAGGATTTTGCCTAAGAGTTGTGGTCGGGTATGGAAGTGCGAGGACTAGCGTGTACCATGGAAACGTGCTTACACCTGGCCAGTGTAGTCACGGGACCATGAATACATGTGAATACTTACACAGCCTGTAAATCCAGTCGTTTAGGGTTATCTGAATTTTATGTTACTATTTCAGTATCGATGGTCGGACGTAGCCTTCGAAGCAGGGTGATACCGGAACCTGAGGCCCCACCGCCGCCTGCTCGTACAACCGCGGTTCGAGGAAAGGCTGGTGGTCGGGGTAAAGGTCGGGGGAGAGGAGGAGCTCGTAGAGCTGCAACAGTGGCAGATGAAGGAGCTCGTCGTCAAATTAGGGGTAATCGTAGGGTTCGGAGTGAAGGACCACGCGCCGAACCGGAACCATCTCATCAGGAGAGTTCCGCTAGCCAACCGGCAGCTTTTGTTACTCATGAGGCCTTTCAGACGGAGATGGGCAAGATTCAGGATGCTTTACAGACCCTACTGAACCAGCAAGAGAGGTCGAAATCTGATGGTGGTCGAGAGGACTCCGGGATGACTAGCCCGCCGGCTACTGTGGTCGGCGGAGGTTCGCAGCAGACACCACGCGCAGGTGGGGATCCACCCAAGTCAACTCATGGATGCAGCTACAAGGCATTTGTTGCATGCAAGCCTCCTACCTACAAGGGAGAGCGTGATCCTGTTTTAGCCTTGAGATGGATTGAGGAGATCAATATGGTATTTGAGACATGCAGATGTGCAACTGAAGATAAGGTTGTTTATGCGCGATCGATGCTGAAGGCGGATGCGTTACACTGGTGGAATGTGGAGACTGGGGGAAGAGGGACTGAAGCCGTTAGGACTATGTCTTGGAAGAGCTTCGTGGCAAAGTTCAGGTCGCAGTTCTGCCCTTTGGCCGCGACTAAGAAGATGGAGGAGGAGTTCCTGCAACTGAAACAAGGAACGCTGTCAGTACAAGAGTACACTACCCGTTTCATCGAGAAATCGAGATTTGCTGAGGTTTACGTGCCGACCGAGGAATGCCGTGTGGAAAGGTATATCTGGGGTCTGAAGGGAAGCATTCGGGAATTCGTGATGGGAAAGGATCCGACTACTTTTCAGGCTGCTATCAACGCGGCTGAGCTGATTGAGAGAGAGAAGGATCGTCAGATGTCCGAGCAGTTGGGAGAGAAAAGGAAGTGGTATGGGCCGGTTTGTGATCTGAGAGGGGGTAAAGCCCCGAGATTTGAGCATCGTGGAGGACAGAGTTTGGGTCAGAAACCTTGTGGCAAATGCCACCGTGTGCATCGGGGGAACTGTCAGACGGGACCAGTCACTTGCTTCCAGTGTGGGAAGCCGGGTCATCTGTCCAGGGATTGTCCGGGAAAGAGATGGTGTTTTCAGTGTGGATCTCCAGACCATATCAGGCCCGATTGTCCCCAGCTGAAGAAGAGTGGAGCACCGATGACTGGAGGGCGTGCGACTGAGGCCCGAGATGATCGAAAGACGGCACCAGCTCTAGCAAGGAGTCGAGCCTTTAGGATGACCGCCGAGGAAGCGGAGGAGGCACCGGAAGTGGTGACAGGTACATTTCTGGTTAACTCTATACGTGCGAAAGTGTTATTTGATACTGGTTTGGACTATTCGTATGCTACCCCTGAGTTTCTTAAACAGTGTTGTGTAAATCTTGAACCATTAGACCATCCTTATGAGGCGGACACCGCCAATGGGCGAGTGTGGGTTAGAGAGTTTGCGAAAGGATGTACCGTAGAATTGGAAGGATGCCTAGTGCCTGTAGTGTTAAGACTTATACCTATGGAAAGTTTGGATGTGGTTTTAGGAATGGATTGGATGATTAGAAACAAGGTGAAGATAGACTGTGAGCAAAAGATGGTTCGTATCAAATTACCGGATGGGAGAACGGCCGTAGTATATGGCGCTAAGAGGAATAGGAGTACTAGCTTGATTTCAGTAATTAAGGCAAATCGATGTATTAGAAAGGGATGTGTTTGGTTTATGGCTTATGTTGTAGACTCAAAGAAAGATAAGTTAGAGGTAAAGGATGTCGAGGTTGTTCGTGATTACCCGGAGGTTTTCCCGGAAGATTTAGTTAGTCTACCGCCAGATCGAGAGATCGAGTTTCAGATCGATTTAGTACCCGTAGCGATGCCCATCGCTAAAGCGCCGTATCGACTTGCACCGTCGGAGTTGAAAGAGATGTTGGCACAAATACAAGAGCTTCTTGATAAGGGATTTATTCGCCCGAGTACTTCGCCTTGGGGAGCACCGGTGTTGTTCGTGAAGAAGAAAGACGGCACCATGAGGATGTGTATCGACTATCGAGAACTCAACAAAGTCACCGTCAAGAACAAGTATCCTCTACCGCGGATTGATGATTTGTTCGACCAACTACAAGGGGCTAAGTACTTCTCGGAGATTGATTTGCGATCGGGTTATCATCAACTCAAGGTTAGAGAAGAAGATATTCCAAAGACGGCTTTTCGGACTCGTTATGGACATTATGAATTCCTCGTGATGTCATTTGGGCTTACAAACGCGCCAGTAGCTTTTATGGACTTGATGAATAGAGTGTGTAAACCGTATTTGGATGAGTTTGTCATCGTTTTCATCGACGACATTTTGATCTACTCAAAGACGGCCGAGGAGCATGGCGAGCACCTACGAAAGGTTTTGGAAATGTTAAAGCGGGAGCAACTCTACGCGAAGTTTTCAAAGTGTGAGTTTTGGCTAAAGGAAGTTCAGTTTTTGGGACATATCGTGACGCAAGAAGGAATCAAAGTGGATCCAGCCAAGATTGAAGCCATTAAGGATTGGGAGTAGCCAAAATCTCCTTCGGAAGTGCGAAGCTTCCTTGGATTGGCGGGTTACTACCGGAGATTCATCGAGCATTTCTCAGCAATCGCCATGCCGCTTACGGCACTTACGAAGAAGGACGTCAAGTTCGAATGGACATCGACATGCGAACGCGCATTCAACAACTTGAAAGGGAAATTGACTACTGCACCCATTCTCACTCTGCCAAATGGAACAGATGGATTCGTAGTTTATTGCGATGCATAAAAGTTGGGCTTGGGGTGTGTTCTCATGCAAGATAGAAAGGTGATTGCGTACGCGTCGAGGAAACTGAAGGTGCAGGAGCTCAACTATCCAACTCACGACATGGAATTGGCAGCCGTGGTTTTCGCTTTAAAGATTTGGAGGCACTACCTTTATGGCGTGAAGTGTCAGATTTATACAGATCACAAGAGTCTTCAGTATCTTCTTAATCAGAAGGAGCTCAACATGAGGCAGCGACGATGGATTGAATTACTCAGTGACTACGATTGTGAGATCCTTTACCACCCGGGTAAGGGAAATGTTGTAGCGGATGCCTTAAGTCGAGAAGGAGGTAAAGTCAAGCCTGGCATTGGGGATTCTCGAATGGGAATTGTAGCTTACCGAATCAGCATTGTACCAGACCTCATGACGGAGGTCAAGGAATGGCAAGAGAAAGCATCGAAAGAGGAAAACTTGAAGAGCGAGCGAATGGTAGGGTTTCTGGATACGTTAGTAACGAACACCGAGGGCTTGAAGTGTTTTGGGAATCGGATCTGGATTCCAAAACTTGGAGATCTACGAAAGAAGATTTTGATCGAGGCGCATAAATCATAGTACCCAGTTCATCCGGGAACGAACAAGATGTATCATGGTTTGAGGCAATGTTATTGGTGGCCGGGAATGAGGAAGGATATCGCTTATTTTGTTGAGAGATGCGTGACTTGTCTACAAGTAAAGATCGAACACCAGCGACCGTATGGTAAACTGCAACAGTTACCAATACCGGAATGGACTTGGGAACATGTTACCATGGACTTCGTGACAAAACTACCCCGAACGCCTAAGGGTTATGATACTATTTGGGTAATAGTAGACCGATTATCGAAGTCAGCTCATTTCTTGCCGATGAAAGAAACGTATTCTATGGAGAGACTCGCAAGACTTTATATAGCGGAGATTGTACGACTTCACGGGACACCCGTATCTATCGTGTCGAACCGAGATGCCAGATTCACTTCGACTTTTTGGCAAAGCTTCCAGCAAGAGATGGGAACGCGGGTCAATTTGAGCACCGCGTATCATCCGCAGACGGATGGACAAAGCGAGCGGACTATCGAAACTTTGGAAGACATGTTGAGGGCATGTGTCTTGGACTTTTGAGGTTCTTGGGAGGATCATCTACCGTTGATCGAGTTCGCCTACAACAACAGTTATCATTCCAGTATCGAGGCAGCACCGTATGAGATACTTTATGGGCGGAAGTGTAGGACACCATTATGTTGGAACGAAGTCGGAGAAAAGCAACTTGCCGGACCGGAAGTTGTCCAAATCACTTCAGATAAGATCAACCGGGTTCGGGAACGACTAAAGACGGCTAGAGATCGACAGAAGAGTTATGTGGACAAGCGCAGAAAAGATATAGAATTTCAAGTCGGGGACCAGGTTATGCTTAAAGTATCCCCATGGAAGGGAGTAATTCATTTTGGAAAGAAAGTGTAAGACCTCTTTGTTGTGAAGAGTCAGAATTCACTATCTTTACATGCTTTCCATAGTTAATTTGATTTACCTTGTAAACAATTTACAGTTTTATTGCCCTTGTTTAGAGGTGTGTGACCTCGGGGGCCTTTATCGTACTTTTGTGTAACTTTCTCTTACCTATAAAAGGTAAGAGAAGTTAGGGTTTTTCATGATGAAATCATATTACCTTTTTGGGCAACATTTCTCCATTGTTAAGCTTATTCAAGCTTTTTATTGATTTCAATCACTCATTTAGGATTTCCATCCATTACTTCATCTATTTCATTGTTATTTGGGACAACAATTGGTATCAGAGCCAAACTTGTTGATTCCTTGGCTTTTGTCTTTGATTTTTGATAAGGTTTTAAAAGGTTTTTAAGTTTTGGGTTTTTCAAAACTTTTGGGTTTTCAATCCAAAAGGTGGTTTTAAAAGGGTAAAATTAAGTGTTAAGTGATTCCCCAATGATTTCTAAGCTTTTTCCTACAATTTGGGGGTCTAAACACTGATTTTTAAGAGGTTTTAAGCGTTTTTAAGAAATTTTTCGGACTTTTTCTGTGCAGGTTTTCCGAATCGGAAAACAAGAGCTGAAATTTCAGCTCAAATTTTCCGAGTCGGAAATTGCATCTTCTCCGAATCGGAGAACTCTCCTTTTCCGAATCGGAAAACACTGTTTTCCGAATCGGAGAACGAGTCTCTGACTTGGGGTCTTGCTCCTGAAAAGTCTCTTTTCTAAATTTCCCTTTTTCCGCACCCAAACTTTTCCGAATCGGAAAAGGCTGTTTTCCGCATCCAGCTATTTTGAGCCAAATCCGAATCGGAAAACATCTGTTTCCAAGTCGGATTTCGCCTCTTTGAGCCGAAACTCTTGTAGTTTTGTTTCTCAAATCCGACACTAAGCTTGCTTTCAAAACCCTTTACTTTTTCCAAGCTTTTTGTGTCCCGAGGCGCTCAAAATTCCCGTTTTTCAAAAACCTTTCTTCTGTTTTAAGCCAAGCGAATCGTACGAGGAGGTCTCAGTTTTTAAATGTCGAAGGAAATCCTTGGGATAGGTTCCGAAACTCGCCCTCCCGTCCTGGTGATGGGCGAGTACCAACAATGGAGACGCAGGATGATTCACTTCCTCGACCTACTTGATGAAAACCTGATGAAGTCCATTCGAGAAGGACCTATCCGACCGACCGTCACCGTTGCCGCTGTACCTAAAACCGATACTTGTCCCGAACTTCCGGCATACGTGGTCGAGAAGCCTGTTGAGATGTTCAATCCCGAACAAAGAGCCCGACATCTCATTGACAAACGTGCACTGACCCTCCTGATTATGGCTCTTCCAAACGATATGTACGCTAGAGTGGATAGTCTGACCAACGCACGAGACGTTCGGTTGGAAATTGAACAACAGATGCAGGGAGGCGACTCTGCTGTGGAGAGTCAGAAGGAAAGTGCACTCAATGCCTACGAAGGCTTCAAAGCTAGGGAAAACGAATCCCTCATTGAGTCTTATCAAAGCCTGAACGCCTTCGTCAACGACTTGAGACGGCTCGGAGTTGAGAAATCAAAGTATGAAGTGAACGTGAAATTCTTGAAGAATCTCAACCAAGAATGGCAAAACATGGCCATCAACATCCAGCTTAGCCGGAATCTGGGAACTTTGGGTCTACATGACCTGTTCAGTATGATGGTTCAACACGAAGATTTCATTACCGGCGGACGCTCCAAGAGAGCAGTTGATCCTCTGGCATTGTCGGCCGTGCCTTTTGGAGGACCAAATACTGCTTCCGTCCAACCAATGCCATACAACAGCGTCTCTCCCCAGTACTATCCTGAAGAATACAGTCAAGAGTTCAACCCGAACTATGGCTCAAGCGTACAACATCCCGACGAACCGGTGATCATTTCCATCTCCGATGATGAACTCTTCCATGTGAATGAGTCCCTTGCCCTCATTTCACACAGCGTACAACGATTGAACGCTAATCGTGGATACAACCGTGGACGAGGATCCGGTTTTCCCAGTGGAGGAAGAATGAGGCAAGGTAGAGGAGGTCATTACCAACCAGAGAGAGGTCAGTACGAAAATCAATGGAGAGGAAGCTATCTGCAAGGGGGTATGTCAGCTTACGATCAAGGAGGTTATAGGAACAACCAGGGAAGGTTCAGAGAAGATCAGGGCAGATACAGAGATCAGCCGAGAAGAGACAACACTTATCTTGACTATCAAGGAGGTCAAGGTAGTCAAGGAGATTGGAGAGGACAAATCTCAGACATCAACTACCGGAACAGCTTGAGGCAATACACTCCGGAATCTGGGTATATTGAACGTCAGGGATGTGAGATTGGATATGGAGGAAGATATGAGAGTGGAAGGCTAGATCAAGGGCCAGGATACGGGTATGAGCAGAATAGGGTTGATCAAAGGCAAGATGAGAGAGTGAATCACGGGAAAGGCACATTCCACGGAGGCGATTCCAGGGGAAACAGTTCCAAGAATGTTCAAAGGGAAGATCAACCGATTCATAAAGATCAAGGAATTCAACGGGCAAATCCTCCTCAGGGTCCCATAACCCAGAACCCCACTCCTCAACAAACCGCAAGTCCCACTACCACTTGTTATACGTGTGGAAAGTTGGGACACTACGCTCGAGATTGCTCCGTCAAGTACAAGGATGCCGCATACTTTGAGCGAAAGGCCTCACTGATGAGGAAGAAAGAAAAAGGGATGGCCTTGATGGTAGATGAAGAGAACTGGGTATGTGAAGAGGAGAGTTCAGACGAGGAAGATCACTTGGTGCAAGGTCCCTGCTTGATGGCTGACTTTGAAGGATCGGAAGCCGTTGGACCAAGCACTTATCAGGACATAGATCCGTCTGAGGTATCCTCTATCCCTGATATAACTGACACTGTGGCAATGTTGGAATCTAAAATTTGTGAATTGGAGAGATGTCTCCAATCGGAGAGGACTCTTGTCACGAAATTTAGAATCGACAGTGCGATTTATAAAGACTCTCTCGAGGATTTGACCATAGTCTATAACCGTGAAACACTTTAGTCTGGGATTAGAGAGTCCAATTTAGCAAACAAACTTAGTTGTCTTCAAAAGGCCCATGAGGAACTTAACAGTAACCATGGGGAGCTCAACATTAAATTCCAGTTGCTTTCGGAAGAAAGAACTCGGTTGTTTTCAAAAATACAAGAGCTTGAGGACAACAACTTTAAAAGAGGACAATCTGAACAGACCTTAAGTATCCTCACTCAGCATGCCAAAAAGAATCCCTTTTACAAAGCTAAACCCGGCCTAGGTCTGTCTGAAAACCATGTTTTAGATAAAGCGCCTTCTCATCTATACAACTTTGAGGATATGGCAGCCTCCAAACCCAAACCTGCCATAGTAGGAGGACATGTGACCGAGGAATTTGTTAGGCAGACTGTCACATACACCGAAGTCATAAACGGTGAGACCATAATTAGAACCATCAGTCCAACCAACAGTACCTCTAGTAGTCCTCCCACTAGTCCCCCTCCAAATAGACCAATCTTTGTTCCGGCCAGTGATCCAACCAACTCTAAACCCACCTGGGAAGGCATTAAGGCCAGAACCCCTAAAGTAGCAATGCCTCCCATCAACTACACAGATCTTAACTCAAGCTATGAGACTAGGGAAATGGAACTTTCAGAGGAGACCTTAGTTATCCCACCCGAGGATTCTTCCGCAACTAAGAGTCCCGACCTAGTCAGGCTAGAAAAGGAGGTGTTTGCTCTTAGATTAAAAGCCATGGATTTGGATGCATGTCAACATCAGATCCTGAATCTGAAGGTCATTGTGTCGGAGAAAGATTCCTTGGTTCGCAATCTGGAGAAAGATTTGCTTGAGGCAAATGCCGAAAGAATTAGGCTTTCTTCAGAATGTGAGACCGCAACCTCAGCTTTCACTGATTTTCAAATCAAGGTTGCGGATCTTCAGGCTCGATACGTTATCCTAGATATCCACTTTGAACTTTTAAAAGAACTTGATCATGATGAACGGATAATGTATCGCCAATCTTTAACCAACCAACGGGTGTCTAACTCCATTTTAAAAAGCAAAGTGATGAATCTTGAAAATCTCTACTTTTCAGACTCAGTTGATGATAAAACTGCTCCAATCCTCAACCATCCAATAGTCGCTCCCCAACCAAAACCTGTCTTGGATACAGAGGACTATTACTCCATTATATCAGATGATGATGAACCCCCTAACTCACACCATAGGATAGCTGAACCCAAGACTGTCCAGGACCCAAATGTTGAATATGATATGAAGGTGTTTTTAGATGAGGATGATGATCCTTCAGGCTTTATTCCAAAGAAGCCAAAATCTGTTGTTGTCAAATCTGAGAAATCTACTGAGTCACGAGCTCCTATTTCTGAGAAAAGTATCCCAGAGGGTGAAAAATGTGTAGGTACTGACAAGGGTAAGTCAGTTAAGCCTCACGCACCCAAAGGACTCCAGAAAAAGCATTCAAAGTCTAACGATGCTCGTAACTCAGTCAAACCCATTAAAAGTCTTAACTTTCATTCAAGTTCCTTTGAAGTGGGTGAGACATCTCAGTTACAACCAAATCAACCTTTCAATTCCACAAAACCTAAATTTTCTAAAAAGTCATCTGGAAACGGTGGCAAATCCATTCCCACAATATCGTCCTCTAACTCACACCGTGCTTTTCATGCAGATGCGAGGAAGAAAGATGGTGGACCGAATGTGAAGCCACCTAGAAAGGATCATCATGGGAGGAACAACTCTTTTTCTGCTTTCCCTAAGAAACATAGTCCTAGCCATGCGGGTTTAGGTTATGTTCCACCTAGTGTAGGAAAGAATTTGAACATGTCTGTTAATTCTAATCGCAACTTAAACGATTCTTTTAATACTTTTCGCAATGACATGCGCTTTATGTTTGATAATTTCCTGCGTTATGGTGTGCCTAACTCCTTCTATGCTCCCAATTCTAATGTCAAATCCCGAAAGAGAAGGGGAAGAAAAAGAGGAAAAGGAAAATCCTCCTCGTCAGTGAAGTCTCCTCAGCCTAAGGAGAAATCCGAAAAGGGGACCTCACCGACAGATTTATCTGTATCTAACCCACAGGAACCCATTTGGCAATGGGTCCCTAAACAAGCTTAATTGTCTTGCAGGTCAGTCATGTGTGGTACTTCGACTCCGGCGCATATAGACACATGACTGGTCAGAGATCCTTCCTTTTCGACTATGTTGAAAGGTTCGAGGGATATGTTAAAACAGCCGACAAGACGCTTAGGCCAATGGTGGGTTATGGGAAAATCACGGATGGGAAATACATCATTAAAGATGTAAGGTATGTCGAGGGATTAAGTTTCAACATGTTCAGCTCCAGCCAGTTCTGCGACAACGGATACTGGGTGAAGCAATTTCAATACGGAAGTAATGTGAATGATGAAGATAACAATGTCATTCTTAGTGCACGAAGGAATGGCAATCTTTACTCTAACGTATTCCGTTCAATCCCTCAGACTCACCCTCAGTTTGCAGCAATTTCTGATCCGAGGAATGCAATCTGTCTGCTCGCAAAGGCCTCAAAGGAGGACAGTTGGTTATGGCATCGAAGACTCTGCCATCAGAATTTCAAAGACATGAACAAGCTGGTTTCGAATAATCTTGTCAAAGGACTACCTGAGACTCGCCTTTCCAAGGATACACTGTGTCCCGCTTGCGAACAAGGAAAGATGACACGAAGCTCTCATCCACCGAGGATGGATACAAGTAGCAAAAGTCCCCTTGACATGATTCACATGGATCTTTGTGGACCTACCAGAACCGAGAGCTTAGCCAGAAAGAAATACATGTTAGTTCTCGTTGATGAGTTCTCTAGGTTCACATGGGTTGAATTCCTGCGAGCCAAGTCTGACGCTGCCGATCGAATCATTGCCTTCATCAAGCGAATTCAAGTTCTCTTGGGTCGCCGAGTGAAGAAGTTGAGAAGTGACAACGGAACCGAGTTTCGCAATGCAAAGTTGAAATCCTTTCTTGAAGACGTGGGAATCTCTCACAACTTCTCAGCAGTGCGCACACCTCAGCAAAATGGGGTAGTAGAAAGGAAGAACCGGACGTTGGTTGAAGCAGCGAGATCCATGATGGCTCATTCTGGAGTTCCTCAATCATTTTGGGCTGAAGCAGTATCAACAGCATGCTACACGCAGAATCGGACTCTAATCGTCAAGCGGACCGGTAAAACCGCCTACGAGATGGTTGAACAGCGTAAGCCTAACATCGATTACTTTCGAGTCTTTGGATGTAAATGCTATGTTTTAAACGACCGGGATGATTTGGGAAAGTTTGAACCCAAGTCTGATGAGTCTATCTTCATCGGATACTCACATAACTCTAAGGCTTATAGGGTTTTCAACAAACGGACCCGAACCATCCTGGAAAGCTCAAATGTTGATTTCTCTTAAACCGAAACCTATTCTGTGGCTAGTTCAAGTAATGTAAATGCAGCTTTTCCTGAACTGTTCACCGCACCACCGAGCACAGATTCTTCCACTAACTTTTCTGCTTTAGACTTCTTAGACCTCGCAGATTATGATCTACCCACACTCACGGGTCCGATTGTAGTTCCTGCTCATGCTGGTTCTACTTCTACTTCCGTGACTTCCGATGCCTTCATCACTGAGCCATCTACAAGTACATCAACAAACTCAGTGTCTCCGGAATCTACTGCGGTTTCTCCCCCTGAAATCTCTTCATCTGCCTCACCGGAACCCTTCCAAGAGCCGACTCCTCAACCTGCTCTTGCTCCCATCCCAGAAGATGCTCCACTACCTTCACCTAGCTCAGCTCAGAGAACTTATGCTCAGGTAGTGTGTGAGCCCCGGTTGGAGGCATCACCGCAGAATAATCCAACGGCCGGATCATCAAGTAGAAACCAGCAAGAGGTCTTTGCCGTGCAAGATGAGAACGACGCCACCAACAACCGACAGGCTTATGTCACTCACCCTCACACTCGCAGGTGGACAAAAGATCATCCCCCCTCCCAGATCATCGGGAGTCCCTCACAACCTGTAACTACTCGATCCGCAAAGCACACTGAAAATCTGATTCTATTCGGCGGGTTCTTAAGCGAATTTGAACCAACGGATATTTGGCAAGCTCTCACCGATCCCGACTGGGTGATCGCCATGCAAGATGAGCTGGCCGAATTCGAGAGAAACAAAGTTTGGCGCTTGGTAGAACGACCATGGGGAAAGACTATCATAGGCCTCAAGTGGATACTCCGGAACAAAACCGACGAGAATAATCTCATCATCCGGAACAAAGCTCGCCTGGTCGCCAAGGGTTATCGCCAACAAGAGGGTATCGACTATGATGAGACGTACGCGCCAGTAGCCCGAATCGAAGCGATCCGAATCTTCCTAGCATATGCTGCACACAAAAACATGACAGTCTATCAGATGGACGTCAAATGTGCCTTCTTGAATGGAGTTCTTCAAGAAGAAGTGTACGTAGAACAACCGGAAGGGTTCGTCGATTCTAGCTTCCCGAATCACGTCTACATTTTGGACAAGGCACTTTACGGTCTCAAGCAAGCTCCGAGGGCATGGTACGAAACGCTCACTGATTACTTACTCGGAGTTGGCTACAAGAAAGGTACAATCGATCCCACTCTGTTTCTCAAGAGGTCAGGTAAAGATTTAATTATCGTTCAGATATACGTGGATGACATCATCTTTGCATCTACGAAGCCTGAGATGTGCCAAGAGTTTGAGAACACCATGAAATCCCAATTCAAAATGAGCATGATGGGCGAGTTGACGTTCTTTTTAGGACTTCAAGTCCGACAACGCCCTGATGGCATTTTTATAAATCAAGCCAAATATGTTCAAGATCTTTTAAAACGATTTGATTTCGGTGGTTCAAACTCTGCGGCCACACCAATGCCCAGAAATTTTCAACTAACTGCTGACACTTCTGGTAAACCGGTTGACTAGAAAACTTATCGGGCAATCATTGGTTCTCTTTTATATCTCATGGCTAGTAGACCAGATATTGTCTTTTCCACGGGTGTTTGTGCTCGTTTTCAGTGTGACCCACGGGATTCACATCTGTCTGCAGTCAAGAGAATCCTTAGGTATCTGAAGGGCACACCGGATTTTGGCCTTTGGTACCCAAAGGATTCTGGTTTTGAACTAATTGCATATACAGACTCAGACCATGCAGGTTGTAAGCTAAACAGGAAAAGCACTTCTGGTGCCTGTCAATTTCTCGGGGACAAGTTGGTAAGTTGGTCATCCCGAAAGCAAAATTGCGTCTCCCTATCCACCGCGGAGGCAGAATATGTAGCCGCCGCCTGTTGCTGCTCGCAAGTTCTGTGGATGAAAACCCAACTTGCGGACTTTGGATACACCATGCATCGAATTCCCATCTACTGCGACTCCAAAAGTGCGATTCAGATCACGGCAAATCCGGTTCAACATTCTCGGACGAAGCATATTGACATTAGATATCACTTCATCAAAGACCACGTCGAGAAAGGTAATATTGAACTATACTTTGTTGAGAGTGACTATCAGCTTGCTGATCTGTTCACCAAGCCGTTTGACGAGAAGCGTCACTTCTTTCTCCTAAGCAAATTAGGAATGCTTGACCTTCCTGCCTGAGGTCTAGGGGGAGTCGGGAGTCCTTAACTGTATGCATGGATGTAGGGGGAGTCTCTGAGAGAGATTGCATGAATCAAGGGGGAGTACTACGTCCTATCTTTAATGTTTGGTGTGCTCACTAACGTTCTCGGATCCACATCACCTTGGATACCATTCTTATTTTCTATTTTGCAGGTGTGGATCCTCACTACGACTTCTGGTTACTTTAGATCAGAACTCGCGCAAAACCTTGTCGAGACGTACCAGGTAAGTCTCGTTTCTCGGGAGTCGAGCGCTGAACTTGTCAGTTTTTATGTGAACTTGAAAGTTCAGGGGGCGGTAGAGTACATGTCTTGAACTTACAAGTTCGGGGACTAACTTTGCCACTTTCTGTTTCTGAAAGTTCAGGGACTCGTTTTGCAAATCTTGTGAAACTTATAGTCCAGGGTCTGTTTTGAAACTTTCTGAAAATACAAGTTCAGGGACTTGTTTGTAAGTTTCCCCAAACTTCAAGTCCAGGGGTGGTTTTTGCCAAATGGTGAAAGTCGGGTTAAGAGAGCCAAAAGGAGAGCCAAACACAGTGTTTTTGACCCAAACACAGTGTAATTCGGTAAAAATATAAATACCGGATTTCAAGTTTAACTTTTCACAAATTTCAAATTTTCATCTTTTTCTCTCTGAGTTCTCACCCGAACCCACTTCGCGCTCGATTTCGGTTTTCGTTCATTTGTGCTCCGATCGTCGATCTTTTTACATATTCGGATTCCTGGTAAGTAAACGATCAACCCTTATATAGTTATAACATCTATATCTTCTGATTTAAGGCCTGGATCGAAGCCTAAAAGTTTTAAAACTTACCCGAAACCCAAACTTCTTGGAATGGGATTTCGGGACGTTAAAACGATCCTTTGTTGCTTAGAAACTTGTTATGAACTGATTTAGGATGCATGTTGATAGTTTAGGGCCTTAGATCGACGTTTTGAGAACGGTTTTTAAGTTTAGAACTCGAACAGTCGTCGTTTTCCGACTCGGAAAACTTGAACATTCAAGTTTTCCGAATCGGAAAACTTGAATGTTCAAGTTTTCCGCTTCTGTCAACGATGAACAGTCGTTTTGTTTTCCGATTCGGAAAACTATGTTTTCCGAATCGGACTTGGTCTCGGTTTTTATGTTTATCTTTTCCGACTCGGAAAACATGGAACTACCCTTATGGGTTTCCAAGGTTTTCCGACTCGATTGAGAGACCAAGTCTTGCTAAATTTTTCTTAAGTGTTGAGACATTTTCCGAATCGGAAAACTATGTTTTCCGAATCGGAAAACCTACGTGTTTTTAATCTCAAAATTTTTCTAAGTGTAGGAGTTTCCCGATTCGGAAAATTGCCTTTTCCGAATCGGAAAACTTGTCTTTTTAATCTTGTGCTATCTTTCCTCAGTGTTGAGTTTTCCGAATCGGAAAACACTCTTTTCCGAATCGGAAAACTCCCCTCGTATAGTTTGCTCGTTTTTCGACTCGGAAAATACGAAATACTCATCATTGGGTTTTCGAGGTTTTCCGACTCGCGCTTAGTCGAGGGTATAGTCTTTTCACGTTGCATTGTTTCTAACACTTAATGTCTTGCAGAAATGGCTGATCAACAACCAATTGCTCCTACCTCACCTGTCGCCAATGCTGCTGATCTCGCTCTCATCAACCCGACTAAAATCCGTGAGATCCACCAGAACAATCAGTTCGTCGACCTGGCAAACTTCACAGTCCAAGACGATGTGGTCCTCGAGATACTCCAAGCTCATCCCCTTGCATACGCGATGCAAGCCACTGCTGGCATCCCGATGATCTATCTACAGCAGTTCTGGAACACTTCACGTGTCGAGAACCGGGACGGGGTGCCAACTATCATCGGCCGGGTGGACCACACTGACCTGGTCTTCACTATGGAGGATCTTCGCAGAATCCTTCGTCTGCCAGCTGCAACTCCGGAGGCCCCGTTTGACCCTCTCGTGTCTGGACCTGAGCTCTTCAGCGAAGTGCTCGCTCTCGGGGTCCACTACACCGAAAACAACAGGCCGAAAGGAATCTCTCAGATCACTCAGGGAATGCTGCCCCCGATCTGGTACTCTTTCTTCAACATCCTCAACCGCACGCTCTCTTCCAAGACTCACGGCGTGGACAAGGCATCCACCCAGTTCTGGCACGTCATCCATGCGGTCGCCTACGGGAGGCGGATCGACTTTGCTCAACAACTTTGGGCAGACATAACCACTGACGTCAGAGCTGGGCCAGCGCGTACGAAACACACATCCATCCCTTGGATGCGCTTCTTCAGTCTGATTATCCGAGATCACATGAATCAGAACCGTGCTGTCCAACGCAGATCAAGCCATCTCCGCTTCGAAAGTCAGCAGATCGGCCGAGCCAACAAGAAGAATCTGAGGCCTGGTCAGGTAGAAATGCACATTCCTGCAAACGTGCTCAACATGGCAGACCGTAGGTCCATGAGTGTTAGGATGTACCGCATCTCCATAGGCTTAGAAGACACGTCTACGGACTCCTCAGAGCCGAGGAGCCCTGCCTAAGACGTGCAACTCGTCCTACCTAGAAGCCGTGCCTCTGGTACGGCGGGCCAGAGCTCCAGTGGGGGAGCTTCTGGCTCGGGAGTGATGAGCGTTGACGTTAGGGGAGGAGAGGGTAGAATAGTTGGTACGTCTGCCACTCCGCACACTTCTCGAGCCGGTGCATATCAGATGTTGATCCAGAACCGAGCCACTCGTGCCCGCACTCCTACTGTTGTGGAGGAAACTTATGATGACACCCTCACACGCGAGTACACGAGCCATTTCCGAGTGAAGCAGTACATGGGCGTCCTTCAGCAGTCCCCAATCCATTCGTCATCGGAAGAGCGCAGATCGCCGACACCGCCGCAACAACCTATTGGGGAGGACGTGGAAGCTTCCCCACAAGAACAAGCACACGCTCCTCCACCACCTCACTCGGCGGCCGTCACTTCTCAGGGAGGCAAACCCTCCGGCGAACCATCTGGCGATGACTCCGACGGTCACGAGTCCTCCGAGCACACTCCTTCGGACCGTCGTGAGCCCGATGACGAGGCAACTGATTCAGAACAAGTGGACTACGGATCCGACTCAGAGTTCCACCTTTCAGAACCACCGAAGGGCGGGAAGGCCCAAGTGATAGATTTGGATGAAGCCACCTCTTCCTTCAACGACGACCGAATCTCCGGCGATCCAGTACTTGCCGAGGATCTAGCGTCAGACGACCGGACCGTCGGTCGTGAGGAAGAAGGTGAGGCCGAGGTTGCTACCGGCTGGGGAAGATATGATAGTGAGGAAGAAGAGAGAGAGAGAGGGGAGAAAAGGAGAGAGAGAGAAGAAAAAAAGAGACCGCAGACGTAGAGGTCCAACTAAGGGAGCCTTAGGCTCAGTTAGAAAATGTGGACGAAGAGGTAGAGCCACACAGGTTAGAAACGATAGTTCCTCATACCTTGAGTCCATCCACCACAGAGGCAACCCACACTCAGACCGGTCACTTGTTGACGTCGGGTCAAGACGCTAGCCGCCAACTAGCGCATTTGCACGCCCCAACCGACCACTCGACCATCTCTCAACAGATGGTCGTTTCATTTTCACACGGGGAATTAGCTCAACTTCCACCAACCACTCACTTGGAGTCTGTTGGTGTTGAAATGAGAGAGGAACCGCCCCGCCTCTCGACTTCTTTCCGTGCACCAGTAGTCCTAGAGCCCGTTACTGAGACCTTTAGGGTCATTCATTTGGATAGGACACTGATTGATGCTTCATCTGCCAGCCCAAGTGGCGAGGCCGGAACGGGGAGAGTTGGCGCGTCGAGTGACGCCCTTCGAGGATCCACCGGAAGCCCCGACACCGTCAACATCATACCAGCGGTGACATCGGGCCGAGAGAGCACCTCGGTAGGACTCTACTCGTCAACTGGAGCCCAAGTGGCACCGGGTTAGTTCTTCCGGGACAGGGTCTGACAGACTCGAGCAAAGTCTCTAAAGACGCTCATGCAACACCGAGGCTTTTAGGCCTGACGGATTCGGGCGGAATCCTTAAAACCGCCCCTGCACCAACGGGACTCTTAGGTCCGACGGATTCGGACGACATCCTAAAAGTCGTCCAAAGCAGGTTACTCGTGGTGGAGGAAGCCAACCGGGCTCGAGATGCACGGGTCAAGGCACTTGAGAAAGCCTTGGCCGAGACGGAGAGGAAACGACCGGCCGATCTTGAGGCGTCACGCAAGCTTCAAGAAGACAGGGATGCGGAGCTCTATGAGCTCAAACGGCGATTGAAGGGCAAACACTCCGAGGCTGCCCCGTCTACTGAAGCTCCCATTCCCAGGCCATCAGAAGACGTCCTCAGGCTTGCCCCTCCGACTTCGGGCAACCTTCCTCCGATCCCAGGCTACGTCACCGAGGTGGAACACTTGATGCTGATCACTTCCTACACCACTCAGAACGACCGCCTGTCTGCCCAGGTCAGAGATCAAGAGGCCCAGATCGAGCTACTCCAGCAAAGGATTAGAGAACTGGAGGCCGTGTGTCGGTCCCAGGCTCAGCCTTCGAAGAGGAGGCATGATGACGCTGATGACTCCGCACCAGGTCCTCATGAGGGGGAGGTGCAAGCTGCAAAAAGGCTTCGCACCGACCTCCAACCTGGTTCCGGCTCCGGTTCAACAGGTCCAGGTTCCTCAGCCGCCCCCTCGAGTGCTCCTACAGACTCCGATGCCGCCGAGGCTCCCTATGTCGACTCTGAGACGGAGGACATTCCGGACATGGGGAGTTGGCGATATGAGCGAATCCCGGAAGGGGAGTCAGTACAGTTTCCCTAGATGACGGACACGGCTCAGATTGATGCCGTTCTCCCAGAAGCAGCACCGACGGATCCTTCAGAGTTCCAAATTCCGGAAGCAGCCCGGAAGATCTTGCGGTCGCTCGCTCAGAGTCTCAGGATATATCAGAAGGGAGACGACATTGTCCGGGATTCTGACTACTCCAACCTCTCCGCGGCATTTGTGTTCCCCACACCAGACGCTCCACGAACTATTCACACTACTGATCCAGAAACCACTGCTCCAACCGTCATCCACCTCAACTGGAACCATTCGGTCATCTTCCGTCCATTCCTTGAGGAATCGTTCACTCGCATCTACCAACAAGAGAAACTGCACGCCTGGTCCCGAAAGGTCTACTTCGGGATCTCTCACATCAAGACCAAGAGACGAAGGACAGCCTACGTGCATCAGCGGATGTGCAACTGGGCCACTCATGGACGCCAGAGGATTCGACGTCGCTTTACCAAGGTAACTGCTATGCGCCCCTACAGACATGGCCATCAGTTATTCCTTGAGTACGATGTCCGCATGTACGGCACTGGTGTTCCTCGAGGTGAATTGCAGAACTGGACCTTCACGGAAGCTGACTTGGATCGGGTGCATCTAGAAGACCTTCTCACTATCATCAAGTACCTCCAAGGCCCGATTCTCTGACCAGAGCACTACAGAGACGGCACAGAGATATTGAAGAAGTATGTCCGTCACGCAATCTCTCTCGCTCGTGTGACGGACTACCAGCTTGCAATTGAAAGCCGCCAGCCAAAAGTCAACCTGCTCAGGCCAAACCTGCTCAGGCCAAACCTGCTCGTGCCTGGTATAGATGCCTACATTCCGTATATGCCAACCAGGATACCTGAGCATGGGATTCTTTATATGACTCGGAAGAAGAAGGAGCGCAGGTTCATGAGGTTTGGAGAGCTCTCCAAGTTCTGCGACGGGACCCTTCTTTATGTCTACAATGGCATGCAGAGTAGACTACTGGCGGATCAGATACCGAGCCGGAGAATCATTGACGGAAAAGGAAAGCTGCTGGAGGCGATGAGATTGATCGAGAGGAAGCTCAAGGAACGGTTGATGTACAGACGGGCAGAGGCTGCAATGCAGATGAGAGCGCGGATAATCGGCGAGTGGGAGGAATACCTGCAGATGTCCAAGTGGGAGCCTGCTCTGGAGCTTCCACCACCATTCTGACTTCTTCACAAAGGGGGAGATTGTAAGACCTCTTTGTTGTGAAGAGTCAGAATTCACTATCTTTACATGCTTTCCATAGTTAATTTGATTTACCTTGTAAACAATTTACAGTTTTATTGCCCTTGTTTAGAGGTGTGTGACCTCGGGGGCCTTTATCGTACTTTTGTGTAACTTTCTCTTACCTATAAAAGGTAAGAGAAGTTAGGGTTTTTCATGATGAAATCATATTACCTTTTTGGGCAACATTTCTCCATTGTTAAGCTTATTCAAGCTTTTTATTGATTTCAATCACTCATTTAGGATTTCCATCCATTTCTTCATCTATTTCATTGTTATTTGGGACAACAGAAAGGAAAGTTAAGTCCTCGTTATATAGGACCGTTTAGGATCACCGAACGCATTGGAGCCGTGGCATACAAGTTAGAACTACCAGTCGATCTAGGTGGAGTTCACAACACTTTTCATGTATCAAACTTGAGGAAGTGTTTAGCAGACCCAGAGACAGCTATACCGCTTCAAGATATTGAAGTGGATCAGAAGTTGAACTTCGTGGAGGAACCAGTTGTCGTGACGGATCGCAAGATCCGTAAGCTTACGCATAAAGAGATAGTCTTAGTGAAAATTCAGTGGAAATTCCACAAGGGCCAAGAGGCAACGTGGGAGGCTGAATCCAAGATGCGAGCGAAATACCCCTTTCTTTTTAGCGATTGAATTCCAGGACGAAATTCCTTTAAGGGGGAGTGATGTAATGACCACAGTTTAAAAGTTAGTTCTAAAGTTAGTCACTCGTTAAAATGACCAAGTTTGAAAAGAATTTCAGAGTTAGGGGTGAAAAGTGACATTTCTGCTTAATGTTTGGAAGTTGGGCTTATACCGAAAATGGTATGGGCTTAGCCTTTCAGCCCATACTATTTAAGGCATAAACCTAGGGTTTTTACCATTTTGGGAAAACATAGTTGAGTGATTAGTGTGTGTTGTGGAAATCAAGTTTAGAGCCATTCTTCATCTTCGGGGGTGGGATTTCGTCGTTCGAGGTAAGATTCATTGCTCATTATGTGTAGGATTGTTGGTAAAGGGTGTATAATTGCTTTGGGATTAGTTTGGGTGCATTTGGATTGAGCTAGAATCGATTTTTGATCGATTTAGAGCTGTTTCCGGAACTGTTCGCGTTTTCCGAATCGGAATTCATATTTTCCGAATCGGAATCTATGTTTTCCGAATCGGAAAATTGGTTACTTAAGCCGTCATTTTGACCCTGTTATCTTTAGAGTTCGGAAAATATTAGTTGGGCTTTTTCCGAATCGGAAATGACCATTTTCCGAATCGGAAAATGGTGGATTTTTCCGAGTCGAGTTTTGGAAGGTTTTGTCATTAGGGTTATTTTCGGAGAGGATGTTTCCAAGTTTTTGTCATTAGCGGAACCCCCCGTGCTAAGTTTGCCTAGGGGTGTCATAGTTAGAGGATCATGTAAGCGCGTTTCACTAATACTTTAGAAATCATACAGGGGCGTTAGGTGAGATCGCAGCAAACCAGTAGGATTGGCTCAGGTGAGTTCCCTTGCCTGAAATGAATGGATTGCTTTTACTGCTTTTTAATATATCCATTCGGTTTGCAAAATGAATTGATGATGAGATTATACTGATTTTGTGAATTTAATTGAAGTACAATGCTTTGCAAATGTTTGTTGTAGAATTCATAAATAATTGTGAATGCTAAACTGATGATCATCGTATGCATGCTATTTTGATGTTGTTGGGTTAGCATCGTGAGTAATGTGTATTACGGGACCGTACATCCCGGGGAAGTATAGTGGCGTGAGGCACGGACTACGTCCGTCACTCCTTAATTGAGCATTCGGGGGATCCGGTCACGCGAGAATTGTTGTGGGGTGGTGTGAGGCACGGACTATGTCCGTCACTCCTTAATTGAGTATCCGAGGGATCCGACCACCTGGGTTGTTGTGTTTGACTTATATTACTCATGATGCTTCCCTGTTGCTTTTGTGATAAATGTTTTATATTGGCCAGTGGGCCGGAATTGTTGTTTAAACTGTTTTAAGGGAATTCACTAGACCTTACGGTCTAACCCTCGTTTTCAAAATCTAAAAATCTTTTCAGGGAAAGATCGAGCTGCGAGAGGCAAGGAAAAGGTAGATGTCTAGAGTAGCGTTGCCGGTCTGAAGTAGAGTTTTGTCCTAAATAGAATCTTAGCTGTGGAGGGATGTTCCGCATGCACTATTTAACCCGTACCTTTTGATTTGAGAATTCTTCTTATTGCGTATTAGATCACTGGGAATTTATGTTATGCTTTATTATTATTGTATGGGTTTTGGGGTGTTACATTCATACCATTCATTGAAGAGATTTTTCCAGATCTTGTGTGATAGTGGCATTTGATGACTTTTCAGCTTGGATCTTTAGCTCTTCTGTGAACTTATCCTGTGTTACCTGAAAGTTTTCATCAAATTTAACATTAGTGCTTGTTAGACCTTCAAAGTTGTGAAGAGTCAGAAGTTTATCCTTACATGCTTTTAGTAGTTTAATTTCATTTCCGTTGAACATTAGCTTGTTTGTATGCCCTCTCTAGAAGTCTTAAACTTCGGGGGCCTTTTATGACTGTTTGTAATTCTCTCTCATTGCTATAAATAGAATGAGAGGTTTAGGGTTTGTTCTTAATGCTTTTACAACAAATTGGGTGTAATCTCTATTTTGCAATATATCTTTAATTCACCATTGAAGCATTCATCAAGGATTTTGTGTTCTTAATCTCTATTGATTTCTATTCCATCTCTTCTCTCTATTGTTTTGGGACAAACAATTGGTATCAGAGCTTGATCCATTGTTGTTTCCTTGGCTTGATTCTTAGTTTTAAAAAGGGTTTTAAAAGTTTTTTTTTCAAAGCTTTTTGGGTTATTTTAATCCAAAAAGACCTTTTAAAGGAAATTTGTTTTAAGTATTAAGTGATTTCGCTAGGCCTTTATACTGTTTTTACACCAATTGGGGGTCTTAACACTTATTTTTAAGTGTTTTTGGGCTGTTTGAAAAAAAAAAATTCGGAGCTTCTGTGCAGGTTTTCCGAATCGGAAAACATGAACTGATTTTTCAATTCAAAATTTCCGAATCGGAATTTGTACTATTCCCCGAATCGGACTTTGTGCCTTTTCCGAATCGGGAAATTGGCCTTATGAATTGGGGTTTTGCTCCTTTGGTTCTCATTTTTTCCGAATTGAAGCATTTTCCGAACCAAGCATTTTCCGAATCGGAAAGTACCATTTTCCGAATCGGAAAATACCATTTTTCGAATCGGAAAATACCATTTTCCGAATCGGAAAATCAGATTTTCCGAACCCTTACCTGTGAGCCAAATCCGATTTGGAAAATATCAGTTTCCAGATCGGATTTCGCCTCTTTGAGCCAGAACTCGTGCAAAATTTTTCCTTGAATCTAACACTTAGCTATTTTCCAAATTTTTCAAAACCTAAAGCTAACTGTCTCGAGGCGCTCAAGGTATCTGTATTTTCCTAAAAGTTTTTTTTCTTGCCAAATGACTCAATCAAAGGAGATCCTCTTTGAGAGAACCAGATGTCGAAAGAAATTATCGGCATCGGATCCGAGTCTCGCCCTCCCGTCTTGGTGATGGGTGAGTATCAGCAGTGGAAGCGAAGAAAGATTCATTTCCTTGACCTTCTAGACGAAAACCTGATGAAATCCATACGTGAAGCCCGATCAGACCGACAGTCACTGTAGCCGCAGTTCCACGGACGGACAACTGCCCTGAGGTACCGGCATATGTCGTTGAAAAACCCGTAGATATGTACAACCCAGAACAAAGGGCTCGTCACCTCATTGACAAACGGGCACTCACTCTCCAACTCATGGCACTCCCGAATGATATGTATGCCAGAGTCGACAGTCTGACCAACGCACGGGAGGTCTAGCTCGAGATTGAGCAGCAGATGCAGGGCGGCGACACCGCCTTAGAAAGCCAAAAGGAGAGCGCACTGAACGCATATGAAAGATTCAAAGCCAGGGAAAACGAATCCCTAACTAAATCCTATCAACGATCGAACTCGTTTGTCAACGATCTGAGAAGGCTAGGAGTTGAGAAGACCAAGTACGAAGTAAACGTAAAGTTTTTGAAGAATCTGACTCCGGAATGGCAAAACTTGGCCATTAACATCCAACTAAGCAGAAATCTGGGAGTTATGGGTTTACACGATCTTATCAGTATGATGGTTCAACATGAAGAGTTCATTACCAGTGGTAGAACAAAGAAGGCTGTTGATCCTCTGGCACTATCGGCTGTGCCATTTGGAGGACCGAACTCTGCTACAATCCACCCCACTCAGTACAACAACATACCTCCTCATTATCATCAAGAAGACTTCAACCAAGAGTTCAACCCGAACTTTGGTCCTGGTATGCAACATCCCGATGATCCCTTGATCATCACTATTTCTGATGAAGAACTCTTCAACGTGAATGAGTCACTTGCCCAAATCTCGCACAATGTGCAAAAGCTGAACGCAAACCGAAGATTCAAGGAGGAAGCAGGATGGGGCAAGGCAGGGGAAGATGAGACTATCATCAAGACAGAGCTCAGTTCAGCAACCAAGGAAGAGGAGACTATCATTAAGGTGACAGGTTTGAGTCGTATGATCAGGGAAGATTCCGGAACGAGCAAGGAAGATACAAAGAAGACCAAGGAAGGTTCAGAGACAACTCCCGAAGAGACAACACGTATCTGGATTTTCAAGGAGGTTCAGGGTATCAAGGAAATTGGAGAGGTCAGAATCCCGACTACAATTTTCGGGGGAACACAAGGCAATACGCACCAGAGTCTGGGTACAACAACCGTCAAGGGTATGATAGCGGGTATGGAGGCAAAAATGATGGTGGAAGGCATGATCAAGGACCGGGATATGGATTTGAGCAAGATAGGAACGACCGCTGGTCAGATGAAAGAATGGATCATGGAAAAGGAAGCTACAATGGAGGTGATCAAAGGCGAAGCAGTTCCAGACAAGCTCCTAGAGAGGATCAACCCATTCCATCCGACCAAGGTGGTCAAAGGTCCAGTCAACCCCCGATTCCCATGAACCAAAACCCAGCTCCTCAACAAACCGCAAGTCCCACTACCACTTGCTACAAATGTGGTAAGTTGGGACACTATGCCAAAGACTGCACAGTCAAATACAAGGATGCTGCCTACTTTAAGAAAAAGGCTGCCTTGATGAGGAAGAAGGAGAAGGGGGTTGCCTTGCTTGTAGATGAGGAAAATTGGGTATGCGAGGAAGAGAGCTCGGATGAGGATGACCACATGGTGAACGGTTTGTGCTTAATGGCTGATTTCGAAGGACCGGAAGCTGTTGGTCCTAGCATTTACCAAGACATCGATCCATCCGAGGTATCCACTATTCCTGATATTACTGATACTGTAGCAATGTTAGAAGCTAAATATTGTGACTTAGAGAGAAATCTTCAATCGGAGAGAACTCTCGTCACGAAATTTAGAATCGACAGTGCCGTCTATAAAAGCTCTCTTAAGGACTTGACTTTAGATTATAACCGTGAGATACTGGAGTCTGGCATTCGAGAGTCCAATTTGTCAAACAAACTATTGAGTCTTCAAAAATCCCATGAGGAACTTAACAGTGACCATGGAGAGCTCACAATCAAATTCCAGTTACTTTCGGAAGAAAGAACTAGATTGTTTTCAAAAATCCAAGAGCTCGAGGAGAACAGTTTTAAAAGAGGACAATCTGAGCAGACTCTGAGTATTCTCACCCAGCATGCCAACAAAAATCCTTTCTATAAAGCTAAACCCAGCCTAGGTCTATCTGAAAATCATGTTTTAGAAAAGGCGCCTTCACATCTGTATAACTTTGAGGATATGGCCGCCTCCAAGCCCAAGCCTGCCCTTGTAGGAGGACATGTTACCGAGGAATATGTTAGACAGACCGTCACTTACACCGAAGTAATAAACGGTGAGACCATCACTAAAACCACAAGTCCGTCAAACAGTACCTCAGGTATTCTACCCACAAATCCCGCTCCAAATAGGGCTATCTTTGTCCCTGCTAGTGATCCGACCAACACCCAGCCTACGTGGCAAGGCATCAAGGCTAGAACCCCTCGTGTAGTTATGCCTCCCATCAACTACACCGACCTGAACATTAGGTATGACACTAGGGAAATGGATTTATCAGAGGAGACCTTAGTTATCCCACCCGAGGATGTTTCCACAACTAAGAGTCCCGACCTAGTTAAGCTAGAAAAGGAGGTGTTTGAACATAGACTGAAAGCAATGGACTTAGATGCCTGTCAACATCAGATTTTGAATCTAAGAGTGATTGTCTCCGAAAAGGACACCTTGGTTCACACTCTGGAAAAGGACTTACTCGAGGCCAATGCCGAGAGAGTTAGGCTTTCTTCGGAATGTGAGACCGCAACCTCCATCTTTACTGATTTCAAAACAAAGGTTGCGGATCTTCAAACGCGATACATCCTCCAAGACATTCATTTTGAAATTGCAAAAGAAATCTTTTATGATGAAAGGATGATGTATCGGCAATGGTTAACCAACCAAGGAGTGTCAATTTCCCTTTTAAGAAGAAAAGTTATGGACTTTGAAAACTTTTACTCTTTGGATTCTGATGATGATACGACTTATCCTGTTCTTAACCATAGTATGGCAAACCCAAAGCCCAAACCAGACCTGGATCCCAATGTTGCATATGATGTGAAGATATTCTGATGATGATCCTTCTGGTTTGGTTCCCAAGAAAAATAAGTCTGTTGTTTTAAAATCTGAGAAGCCTGATGAGTCACAAGCTTCTGGTTCTGAGAAAAATATCCCCAAGGGTGCAAAGCGTGTTGGTACTGACAGGGAGAAGTCGGTTAAGCCACACACACCTAATGGACTCTTGAGCAAGAATTCCAACTCTAACGATGCTTGTGCCTCAGTCAAACCCATCAAAGGTCTTGACTTTGATTCAAGTACTTTTGACGTGGGTGAGACGTCTCGGTTAAAACCTAATCAACCTTTCAATTCCACTAAACCTAATTTTTCAAAACCTTCATCTGGAAATGGTGGCAAATCCATTTCTGTTAAACCGTCCTCTAACTCACACCGTGCTTTGAAAGCAGATGCGAGGAGGAAAGATGGTGGAAAGAATGTGAAGCCACCAAGAAAGGATCATCAGGAGAGAAACAACACTTTTGCAGCTTTCCCTAAGAAGCATAGTCTTGGCCGTGCGGGTTTAGGCTATGCTCCACCTAGTGTAGGATTTCATTCGAACATGTCTGTATAGTAAACCGTAATCGCAACTTAAACGATGATTTTGATACGTTTTGCAATGACATGTGCTTTATATTTGATAATTTCATGCACTATGGTGTCACTAACTCTTTCAATGCTCCTAAATCTAATGTCAAATCTCGAAAGAGAAGGGGAAGAAAAAGAGAAAAAGCTAAATCCTCTTCGTCAGTGGAGTCCCCTACGCCTAAGGAGAAATCCGAAAAGGGGACTGCACCGACTGTTTCATCTATCTCTAACCCAAAGGAACCCATTTGGCAATGGGTCCCTAAACAAGCTTAATCTGTCTTGTAGGTCAGTCATGTGTGGTACTTTGATTCGGGAGCCTATAGACACATGAGTGGTCAGAGATCCTTCCTTTTCGACTATGTTGAAAGGTTTGAGGGATATATCAAAACTGCGGACAAGACACAGAAGCCGATGTTCGGTTATGGGAAAATCACGAACGAAAGGTACATCATCAAGGATGTACGGTATGTCGAGGGATTAGGGTACAACATGTTCAGCTCCAATCAGTTCTGTGACAATGGATACTGGGTAAAGCAATTTCAATACGGAGAATGATGCAGACAACAATGTCGTACTTAGTGCAAGGAGAAACGACAATCTTTATTCCACTGGCTTCCGTTCAATCCCTCAGACACACCCTCAGTTTGAAGCACTCTCTCACCCGAAGAATGCATTATGTCTGCTCACTAAGGCGTCCAAGGAGGATAGTTGGTTATGGCACCGAAGGCTTTGCCATCAGAACTTTAAGGACATGAACAAGCTGGTTTCAAAAAGCCTGGTCAAGGGACTACCGGAGACTCGTCTTTCCAAGGATACTCTATGCCCTACTTGTGAAAAAGGAAAGATGAAAATAAGCTCACACCCTCCGAGAATAGATACAAACACTAAAAGTCCCCTTGATATGATACACATGGATCTGTGTGGACCAATGAGAGTTGAGAGCCTGGCCAAAAAGAAGTATATGTTGGTTCTCATTGACGAATTCTCAAGATTCATCTGGCTGGAATTTCTCCAAGCCAAATCTGATGCTGCCGATCGAATCATTGCCTTCATCAAGCGGATTCAAGTTCTCTTGGGTCGCCAGGTGAAGAAGTTACGAAGTGACAACGGTACTGAGTTTCGCAATGCGAAGCTGCAATCCTTTCTCGAAGATATGGGAATCTCTCACAACTTCTCTGCCGTGTGCACTCCTCAACAAAATGGAGTTGTGGAAAGGAAGAACCGGATGTTAGTCGAAGCAGCACGATCCATGATGGCTCATTCAGGCGTTCCTCAACAATTCTGGGCTGAAGCCGTCTCAACAGCATGCTACACACAGAATCGAACTTTGATCGTTAAGCGGACTGGTAAAACCGCCTACGAGATGGTCGAGCAGCGTAAGCCAAACATCGATTACTTTAGAGTTTTTGGATGTAAATGCTATGTTTTAAATGACCGAGATGATTTGGTAAAGTTTGAACCTAAGTCTGATGAGTCTATCTTCATTGGATACTCACATAACTCAAAGACTTATCGGGTTTTCAACAAACGGACCCGAACCATCTTGGAAAGCTCAAATGTTGGCTTTTCTGAAACCGAAACTTATTCTGATGCAAGTCCTAGTAATCTGAATGCCTTATTACCCGAACTGTCCATCGCACCACCGAGCACAAATTCTGCTAACTCTTTTGCTTCAGACTTTATAGACCTCGCAGATTACGATCTACCTACTCTCACGGGTCCGATTGTAGTACCTGCTCATGCTAGTTCAACCACTACTTCCGTGTCATCTGATGCCTTCGTGACTGAGCCATCTTCAAGTACTTCAACAAACTCAGTGACATCAGAGTCAACGGTCTCCCCCCTGAAACTTCACCCGCTCCCTCACTGAAACCCGTCCGAGAACAGACACCACACCCTGTTCTTGCACCAATACCGGAAGACGCTCTGCTACCTGCACCGAGCTTAGCTCAAAGAACCTATGCTCAGGTAGTGCGTGAGCCCCGGTTGGAGGCAGCACCGCAGACTAATCTGGAAGAAGGATTATCAAGTGGAAACCAGACATAGGTCCTGGCAGTGCACGATGAGAACGACGCATCCAACAATCAACAAGCCTACGTCACTCTTCCACACTCGAGAAAGTGGACAAAAGACCATCCCCCCTCTTAGATCATCGGGAGTCCCTCACAACCTGTCAAGACGCGATCTTCAAAGAATGTCGAAAACCTGATTTTATTCGGCGGGTTCTTAAGTGACTTTGAACCTTCGGATGTTTCACAAGCCCTTACTGATCCTGACTGGGTTTTAGCAATGCAAGAAGAGCTAGCGGAATTCGAGAGAAACAAGGTATGGCGCTTGGTGACCATACCTTGGGGAAAGTGAATAATCGGCCTGAAGTGGATATTCCGGAACAAAAAAGACGAGAATGACCTCATTATCCGGAACAAGGCTCGATTGGTCCCCAAAGGTTATCGCCAGCAAGAAGCTATTGATTACGACGAGACGTTTGCGCCCCTGGCTTGGATCGAGGCTATACGGATCTTCCTTGCGTATGCCGCACACAAGAACATGACGGTTTATCAGATGGACGTCAAGTGTGCCTTCTTGAACGGAGTCCTTCAAGAAGAGGTGTACGTCGAGCAACCGGAAGGATTCGTAGATCCCAGATATCCAAATCATGTGTACAGGTTGGATAAGGCGCTTTACGGTCTCAAGCAAGCTCCTAGGGCATGGTACGAAACTCTCACTAACTACTTGCTAGGAGTTGGCTACGAGAAAGGTACAATCGATCCCACCTTGTTCCTTCGAAGATCAGGTAGTGACCTAATCATAGTACAGATATACGTGGATGACATTATATTTGCATCTACGAAGCCTGAGATGTGCCAAGAGTTTAAAAACATCATGAAATCCTAATTTAAAATGAGCATGATGGGCGAGTAGACGTTCTTTCTAGGACTCCAAGTTCGACAACGCCCTGATGACATTTTTATAAACAATCAAAATATGTTTATGATTTATTAAAACGTTTTGATTTTCGGTGGTTCAAACTCTGCGGCAACACAAATGCCCAAGAATTTTCAACTAAACGCTGATTCCTCTGGTAAACCGGTTGACCAGAAGACTTATTGGGCAAATATTGGTTCCCTTTTATATCTCACGGCTAGTAGACCCGACATTGTATTCTCCACGGGTGTCTGCGCTCGTTTCCAGTGTGATCCTCGTGATTCTCACTTGTCTGCAGTCAAAAGAATCCTTAGGTATCTAAAAGGCACATCGGACTTTGGCCTTTGGTACCCAAAGGATTCTGGTTTTGAACTAATACCATATATAGACTCAGACCATACAGGTTGCAAGCTTAACAGAAAAAGCACTTCCGGTGCTTGTCAATTTCTTGGAGAAAAGTTGGTGAGTTGGTCTTCCGGAAACAGAATTGCGTCTCTCTATCCACTGCGGAGGCAGAATGTGGCCGCCGCCTGCTGCTGCTCGCAAGTTCTATGGATGAAAACACAGCTTACTGACTTTGGATACACCATGCAGAGGATTCCCATTTACTGTGACTCCAAGAGTGCCATTCAAATCACGGCGAATCCAGTTCAACATTCTCGGACGAAGCATATAGACATCCGATATCATTTTATCAAAGATCACGTCGAGAAAGGTACTGTTGAACTGTACTTTGTAGAGAGTGACTATCAGCTTGCTGATTTGTTCCCAAAGCCGTTTGATGAGAATCGTCACTTCTTTCTCCTAAGTAAGTTGGGAATGCTAGACCTCCCTGCCTGAGGTCTAGGGGGAGTCGGGAATTCATTTAATGTATGCGTGTGTGTAGGGGGAGTCTTTGAATGTTTGCATGAATCGAGGGGGAGTGTCGTATCTATATTTGCTTGTTATGCTAACGTTCTCGGATCCACAATACCTTGGATACCACTTTGTACTTATTTTGGCAAGTGTGGATACTCACAACGACTTCTGGTTAATTCAGATCAGAACTCGCACAAAACCCAGTTGAGACGTAACAGGTAAGTCTCTTTATTCGAGAATCAGGAGCTGAACTTGTAAATTTTGCGAACTTGAAAGTTCAGGGGCGGTAGAGTACATGTTTTGAACTTACAAGTTCTGGGACTAACTTTGCCACTTTCTGAATTTTATGTCCAGGGACTAGTTTTGCACTCTTGTGAAACTTACAGTCCAGGGTCTGTTTTGAAAATTTTCTTAAACTACAAGTTCAGGGACTTGTTTGTAAGTTTCTTGAAACATCAAGTCCAGGGTTATTTTTGCCAAATGGTGAAAGTCGGGTTAAGAGAGCCAAAAAGAGAGAACCAAACACTATTTTTCAAACCAAACGCAGTGCAATTCGGAAAAATATAAACACTAGAATTCTGAGATTTTACTATTTACACTTTCAAAATCTTCAAGTTTTCTCTCTTAACTCACCCGGTAACCACCTCTCGCAACCGATCTCGAAGTCGCTCGTTTTTGCTCGGTTCTCGAATCTAATTACAAATCTGCAATCCTGGTAAGTTTACGAGCAACCCTTACATAGATTTAACGTTTAATCTTATCGTTTTAAGGCCTGGATCGAAGCCTAAAGTTTTAAAAGTTACCCGAAACCCAAACTTCTTGGAATGGGTTTTCGGGGACGTTAAATCGATCCAAATATGTTCCTAAACTTAGTTTTTACTGATTTAGATTGAATGTAACTAGTTTAGGGCTTCAAATCCGTGTTTTGGAGATGGTTTTTGAGCGAGAAACCGAAGGGTCTCGGTTTTCCGAATCGGAATATTCATATTTTCCGATTCGGAAAACTTGAGTATTCAAATAATCTGAATCCAAACACGAAGGGTACTCATGTTGGTTTTCCGATTCGGAGAACTAGATAAATCCGATTCGGATTATCAGGTTTTCTGAATCGAGTCTTGAGGCTCACATTTTTCAACTCAAATCTTTTCCGATTCGGAAAACATGGAACTACCCTTATGGGTTTCCGAGGTTTTCCAAATCGAGTGTGAGGACAAGGTTTTTTAACTCTTTTTAGTTTCTAAGTGATAAATGGTTTCCCGGTTCAGAAAACATGTTTTCCGAATCGGAAAACTTACCTTTGTGTACATGATCCTTTCCGACTCGGAAAATACGAAATACCCACTTTTGGGTTTTCGAGGTTTTCCGACTCGCGCCTAGTCGAGGGTATAGTCAATTTTCCTTAAGTGTTTGAAAACCTAGTGAGATTCGGAAAATACTTTTTTCCGAATCGGATTATCTCATTTTCCGATTCGGAAAATGACATAATCCGAATCGGATTTTAGCATGTCCCCGTCTCACCAATTTTCAACACTTAGAATTTTTCAGGACATCCACTAACTTAAAACTCTGTTTTGTTTGACAGAAATGGCTCGTCAACAGAACTCTCCACCCTCGCCGATCAACAACGCTGTTGATCGCGCACTGATTACTCGGGAGCAACTTCGCCCAATCATCCAGAAAAACGAGTTCATCGACCTGATGAACGTCGTTGTTCAAGACGATGTGGTTCTGGAGATCCTTAAGGTGCACCCTGTGGCCAATGCTATGCAATCCACCGCTGACGTGCCCCTCATCTATGTGCAACAGTTCTGGGTCACCTCTCATGTGGAGACCAGAGACGACGTCCTGACTCTCGTGGGACGCGTCGACCAGACCGAGATGACAGTTACTCTGGAGGACGTTAGGCGAATCCTCCACTTGCCTGCTGCTACTCCCGAGTCTCTGTTTGAGCCACTTGTATCTGGCCCCGAACTCTTCAGCGAGATTCTCGCTCTCGGGGTCTCGGCGAACCCAACTCAGAGGCTCAACGGCATCTCGCACGTCACTCAGGGGATGCTACCTCCACTCTGGTTTACGCTCTTCAACTTGGTGAACCGATGCCTGTCGTCGAAGACACACGGTGTCGACCGTGCCTCCACTCACATGTGGCATGTCATCCACTCTATCTCCTACGGAAGGCGAGTAGACGTCATGCAACAACTTTGGCTAGACATCGTCAACGACGCAGTGGAAGGACCAGCGCGGACTCGTCACTCATCCATCCCTTGGATGAGATTTATCAGCCTCATGATCCGTGACCACATGGATAGCAACCAGACCGTCCGTCGCCGATCCGGTCACCCGCGCTTCCAGAGCAAACAGATCAACCGGACGAACCAACATACTATCAATACCGAGGCGTGAACGGTTACATGACAAAGCCGTTAGGAATAGCGGAAGGAGTCCCGATTCGCATTGGCAACTTTGTTTATTATACGGACTTCGTTATAGCTAACCTTCCACAGAACATGGAGATCCCGATAATCCTCGGGAGATCTTTCTTGCACACCGCTCAAGTGAATACCGATATGCGAAACCAAGTCACAAGCTTGGGATATTGAGACAATCGGATTTACTTTGATCCTAACGGAGAGCCGGTCAGACACCTCGATGAACCATATGAAGATCCTTCTCTGTCCTACAAAAAGAACACGAACAGCCCGTTACTCCCGCATGAGCATGGAAAGAAGACGGAGGACTATCCAAACCCGATGCATCAAAAGGATCAGAAACTCAATGAACCGGGATCCTCCAAGAAAGATCACAGAAAGAAGAAGGGCTCGTCAGCCCGACGTGCCAAGAAATGAGCCGAAAGTGGGGTCGAGCTCTAGACCCGTCCAAAAACGAAGCGCTTCTAGGGAGGCAACTCGAGCTTTTTCTTTTCCTTTCATTTTTATGATTTTCGTGTGTGTTTTTTATTAATGTTTTTGTTTGATATTGCTTATACGGAGGAGATAAAAACCAAATTCGAGCGAATTCGGAGTGCGATGCAAATTTTCAAAAGTTGGAAACAGTGGGCACTTCGCGATCGCCAGTTTCCAAATCTGGCGACGCGAAGTTGGTAAGGTTGGTACCAGGTAAGATTTGGCGAATCTCGCGACGCGAAGAGGACCGTTTGGTGACGCGAAATGTTTAAAAACTAGGGTATTTTTGAAAACCGCCTGTTTGGCGACGCGAAACCCTGGGTTTCGCGACGCCAAGTCGGGGCAGACGGGTTTTAAACCCTCTTTTCTCACTTTTTCACAAACACACAACCCTAATTTCTCTTAGGCGCCGCTAAACCCTCTCACGTTCTTGCGAAATTTGACCTTCTTGAGCTTCAATTTCATCATTCAACATGAACAAGGTACGTTTCCTAACTTTAATTTCGTGAGGATTGCTTGATTTGGTAAACGTAGATCTTGTTTTGGGCATCAATGGTGTTTGTTTGTTTAAATGGATTTAACATTGTTCTTGATACACCATTGATTGTTTAGAGCCTATAGATTAATGCATGCCATATATTATGATTGAAATCTTGTTCTAGCATGCTATTTGATTTTTTAATCTAGTGATTCTGGTTAAATGATAAGTGTGGGGATTTTGAGAACACCAAAATCCCCCATTCTTTCTTGTTAGCTAGATTGGTTTGTAATTGTGGTTGGACTAAAAGTTCAAGTGTGGGGATGTTCCACATCCCCTTTGTTCTTTGTTCTTTGATCGTTGTGATTTTTCGTATATGATTGTGATACTTGAACTTGTTGGTCATGGAAGTGTTTGTCTCGTTTAGTTTTGACATGAATAAACCTTGTCTTGCATTCATTGGATAAAAATTCATCTAAGACAATGGTATTTTGGTTTTGTAGAGACAAAGAACCCGATCGTCAACTTCCACCGCAACCAATTTCCGTGCACCGGATGGTAGTCACGTGTTCACCTACTTCATGAATGACCCAACTTTGAATGTCCAAAAACGGGAGGATTATCGGGATACCGTGAACCGACTTCTTGCCCGTCAAGTGCTAATTCCTAGGAGAATTGATTGGGACCTTCGATCGATGAGTGTCGAAAACAACATCAAAGCGATACTCGAAAAGCACGCCTACGACGAGGATAGCACCGAGTATTATATTTGCCATGCATGGGAGCGAGTCTTCGACATCGCCGAGAGCCTCTACCGCGAGCTTATTGTGGAGTTCGTGGCCACATTCCGTTTTGAGGCCATCAAGGCCCTTGAGGAGTTTCATCAATCGTGCATGACGTTTCGACTTGGTGGAGTTTGGAGATCCCTATCTTTGATCGAGTTTGCCGTTGCTTTGGGGATATATACCCAAGAGGAGGTTGATGCTCCCGGATTCGCGGAGTACATGTGGGCTACCGCAAAGAGGCCGGATGGTTTTGATCCTCAATTGGCTTGGGCAATTCTTGGTGAAGGTGACTATGGTGCTAATCTAAAGTTAAAGGTTTTCTTGCTTCTTCGGATAGACTTCTAAACCGCATGCTCATTCAAGCGGTGAACGCTTGTTCTTCAAGTGAGGAGAAAGTTTCGGTTTATGATCTATGGCTTCTTGAACAACTCTCTACGGATGACAAATATCCGAATGCTCCGTATCTCATCGCCGTTCAACTTGCCAAGGCGAGTGGTTATCGAGAGGGTAGTCGCATAGTTGGTGGCCAGTACGTGACACTCTTGGCCAAGCACTTCGGTATCCTTGTCGCGGGTGCCATTGCTTCGATGACGAACCTTGGGGAGATGGGATTGATCGACATGGACCAACTCCGTGGAATGGGAGTAGCGAGGGTTGAGCACATGATCGGAAGGGATTACAATTCATGGATCCATAATCCTCAAGCTTACGGGACGGGGAATCAACCAAGAAGTCAACCAAGGAGTCAAGCACCGAGGAGCACGCATGAGATTGGTGGAACGAGTGGGACGAGTGCGGGAGAGCAACCGGCGGAATGGACAGCGTATTCGGGTTACCAAGACTTGAGTAACCGACTCTCGGAGATGTCACTTTCTTATGGCCGGCATCATCAGCATATGGAGTACAACACCGTGGAGGCTCTTCACCAAGCCAACTAGCAAAGTGGAGTGATGAACCAAATGGCCTCTCATTTCGGTATTCAACCGAATACCGCTTTTGCTCCATCACCTTTTTGGCCATACTCCGAGGATGTTCCGCCCGGTTACCCGACTTACGAGGATTGGCAAAACCAACCTCGTGGCCCTTATTGATCTCTCTCTTTTATCTCTCTCATTCGATATGGTTGTCGTAAACAATTTTATTTCTAACTGCGTGGTTGTGTTTGGTTTGTTTGAACAATTTTTATTTCTGTTGGTTTGTCTAGGATTTTTAGTAGCTTATTAATAGTTTGGTTTGGTTTATTATTGCTAGTTCGTTTTTACTTTTTCTTTTTCTTTTGTTGGTAGATACAGCGACCTATGATCTATGATCGAGCACGATTTTTTTGGACCACTCTCAGATCAGAACAGATTTCGTCACATAACCCGGGAAGTTTCTCTTTTTCCCAATTACTCCTTAATTGTTTTGATTGTTGCATTGAGGACACTACAAATTTTAAGTGTGGGGAGGGGGTTATGCAGACTTATCTGTTTAAATGGGTTCACTTTTTGCTTATGGATTGTCGTTTTTCAAATTTTTTAAAGCTTTGAGATTTGACCCCAATTTTTTTCGAAATCTGAGATTGTTTTTGAGACTGAGTTGCCTGCATAGGAGAACACTGAATAGGATTAGTTGAGTAAAAGGATGCCTTGGAATATTGATTACCATGAGTGCCTCACCCGATTCCATTGAGAGATTGAGCCTTAATTGTTATTTATTCTGTGAGGAATACCGACTTTGACCCAAGGTAGAACTTGTCATTTGAATGCTTGTCGAGACCACATAAGAGAAGTATTTATCACCATTGCACTGATAGAGGCCTTCGTTTCTAACCCTTTTAGCCTTCGTCAGATAACCTCATATTAAGGTTATTTGATTTGCCTAGCCTTTGATTGAAAAGTGTTCACCTTTAACACTTTATCCCTTGTAACCATTTTGAGCCTTAGCCTTTTCATTTCTTTACCCACTATACACTTTATCCTTGAGCCTAATTGTTTTATCTATCTTTTGGCCGTGACTTAAATTTGAATCTTGAGATGTTTTGATCCAGTTTTTCATATCTGACAGTTTTTGTGGGATTGAGAGTAAAAAGAGCCCAAAAGCAACATAGTTGCTGCTCTGAAAAAAAAAAGAGAAAAGAAAATGTTTGAGACTCAGAAAAGAAAAGAAATATCAAAAGAGTCAAGAATACAAAAAGAAAAGATTGAAAAAGAATTTGTGCCCCAAATAAGCCATAGGCTTAGGCTAATTCTAAAAGAAAAAGAGTAAATACTCTTCCCAAGAGTTCATTGTTCGAAAGTCAGATAGCTTCACTGTTTGGATCATTACTGATTAAGTTTTCAAGTTTTTGTTGCAAAACCCTTAGTCACTTATACATTCTTTATCCTACCCTTAACCCTTAGCCTAACATTACAACCCTAAAGTCCTCTTACGGTTGACAACTTCTCAGTGGTGGAGATTAGATTTGACGACAAGCTTATGCATGAGGGAATTAGTCGAGTATTGGTGTGATCACTTACATATACACTTTTACCCCCGAGAGATACACTTTATATTGTTGTTCATATTATGTGAGGGTAAAAGGTTGGCCTTGGTATCCGATTGCTTGATGAGTCTTGTTTGTGTGTTCGATTATGTGAGTATACTTTTTTCTTTTTGATGATCTTGGGTGGAGATAATTTTGGAGTTATCTTTCTTATCTTTCAGTCTTTTGATTGAGGACAATCAAAGCTTAAGTGTGGGGATTTTGATAACACCAAAATTATACATGTTTTGGTTAAACGTAATTGCCTGACTTTACCCCATTTCTCACCCATTTCTGATCATTTCACGCACTAATTGAGCTTATTATTGTTTATAAAGGATTTGGAGGCCGTGGAACGGAAAAGTACGAAAAAAGGCGAGAAAACGTGAAAAATGCACAAAGTCAACACAGTAGCTGTTTGGCGTTCGTGAGATTCTCAATCTGGCGCCGCCAGATTCGACTGAAATGAAGACCAGGGTTGACCTAAGTGTCTGGCGTCGCCAAACCTGCAGTCTGGCGATCGCCAGATGGCCCCTGGACGTTTTCTTTTAAATACCAGCCTCTTCCTTCAGTTCAGAACACACGTTTTGCATAATTTTGGTACAAGATACGAGGAGGAACGAGAGTGAGAGTACGAAAGGTGCCGATACGCTGCGGGAGTCGATCTTCGATCATCCGTCGTTGTACTGTCGGTATCATGTCGATGTCTACTTTTGTTTCTGTTTTCGTTATGATTAGTGAGTAGTTTTTAGTAGTAGTGCTTGTCATGGTCGATGAACCTTTATGGATGATATTTTTGTGATTAATGTTTATTGGTTTGTTTTGATTAATTGTGTTGGGTTTTAACTGTGATCCCCGAACCGTAACTGATCCGAGAAACACGAAAACATTGCGGAAGCGATTTGTGGTTTAAACCCGGAAACCACGATCTTTCGTTTTAAAGCTTTTAATCAATAATAGTAAACTAAAGTTACCTGGATTGCTTGAGTTTTGATCCACCTATGAACGACCGACGAATGCTCCTCTAGTAGAGCTGAAAAACCCGAACTGGTATTACGAGGAAGGAGGGGGCGGCGCCGAGTAGAAGAGAAGAGAGAGAGAAACCGGAAACTGATTATCAGATTGAATAATAATTAACCTTAAACCTTATAAGGCTTATTTATATGAAGGTAAACACAATTTTATTCAGATTCAGTTTCCTTTTGCAATTATCCAATTTCTTTTCTTTCAAGAAAAGAATTTACTTAAGATAACTACCTATGTATATTTATCTAATATATATATATAATTCTTTTTAATTAATTATTATATATTTATTCATCAAATAAATATATAATCTACTTAATTAATTAATATCCCTCCAACTTTGGGATTTCTGACTGAAATTACCCAAACTGATTTATAAATGACTATTTATAAATCTAATCCCTCCATTTTGAATTATAACTGACTGTTATAAATTCAATTTTCCATTTCTTGGTTTTTCTCAACTTATTCGATTTATAGGTCCTCATAAGTGTGACCCTCAAGTGTCTTGTAACATTGGACGCGCAATCACTGGTTTGTCAACTTATGCACACAATTACTAACAGACTCCCACTTGTGCAAGTTGGCAATACCGTCTTGATTATACTGACCTAAGGAGGCCCCTAGACAGGCACTTAGGCTAACTAGGTTACAAGAACTCTTATACCCAGACAGGTGATATAAACTTTCTATAAGGAAATAGTATCTATGAAACTACTGTTCATAGATTAGGTATAACTTGGCTTTTCCCTTCGCATCCCGATATTTCATCTGTGAGTATGAGCTTGGAAAGTGTCAACTCTAAATACTCAAGATTCTGTTTTCTCGACTATCCGACTTTTTCTGATAGGTAAACGACAAAGAACTAATCAGTTCGTTTGGGCATGGCCATGCACTTCATCAGTATATTCAGTCAGTCAAGAAGGGCCCAGAAATATCTCTTCAAAGAAGAGGTTCAAATCCCATCTTACATATCTGTATTCAACACCACGGCTTCCGCTGAATCTAGTTACGCTCTTTATAGCCACCCTGTTACGGTGCAGTGGTTGAACGCACTAAGTATCCAGCTAGCAGTCCTCATGATATTAAACCAGATACCTCAGGTGATAAGGACAACCACTGTGAGATTCACTTATGACCGATTCCAAGAAGTAATCTCATCTACGGATCACGTCCGATATTTGCTACTCTATCAAATATCTGTGCAACTTTTAGTCTACAACACTTGTAGCTGTTATTCAGTAACTGATCATAACTATCTAAAAGTTCACAATGGCTTTAGCACCTTATCGGGTTCCCACCATGATAAGTTGTCACGGACAAATTTTGAATGAAAAACTGTAAACTAGTTTCACTCCTGGATTATAAAACATGCAAAATTGTAAAACTGATAAAGAAATTAATTTTGTATAGTCCATATTACACGCTGTAATAATAACAAAATTAATAACTTTTCTTAATAACTTTTATAATATCTATTTAACGTTTGTTAAATACTGATCTAAAATGAAGTATCACCTATCTTCAGTTTAAATCCTTTGATTAAAGTTTACCATTTTAATCAAAGTGATAACCAAATAATATAAGTTTGTATTTACTGATACAATTCACCTGATTATGCTAATTATTGTTTTGCAAGCATTTTAAACAAAAATTAGACTTCTATTTTATCATGTTCCATGAACCTGGAGACCTGGAATAACTCCCAGTTCTTGAATATGTAAAATTAAACTGCAACTTTCCTTAGTTGCTGTGTAGATGAATGATTTCTACCTGAAATTAGATTCCGTTTACTAAGCTGACAAATTTACTGGAACTTTATCTTTAATTCGACACTTTAATTATTGATTTTACAGTCACTTAAGACTTTAAGTTCCAAAGACTTTGAAACTTTTGTTCTACCTTTTTTGACTAACAGGTAAATCATATCTTATGAATTCTCATCCTACCTGGATCATGAATTCCGAGATATATTGATTCAATAATTATTTATTCATTCTTTATCTTAGACTAGATAGAGAATAAGTTGGGCTCCCACTTACTTATATGAAAACTAGTTATTACTCAAAATTCACTATTTACTTAGTCAAAACTTTGAATAGTCAATTCTATTTTAAGTAATACACTTGAGAATTCTAACATTTATAAAACTTAATCGGATTATGTTAAATCCTAATTCCAAATCTTGGAATTTTCTTAGTTTTATAAATACTGTTATTAACGCTGTCTGAGTTAATATCTTAGATTCTCTTTCTAAATATTTGAATAATTAAACTTGATTACAAAAATATTATTCATAAATGTTTTTATTCCCAAAAACACATTCCTATAGAATTTTTTGTGTTTTTGTTAGTTCTCATATAAATTACTTCAATTTTAACCAAAAATATTGAAGTAACTACAATAGGCAATATCTAGGATCTAATTAAGTCAAAACTTGACTTTGTCAAAATAAAACTTCATGCATAACAGATATTTATTCAAGAAAATAACTTATAAAGTTTAAAATCGTTTAATAAATTATAAGTATTTAAAAAGTAACCATAAATAAAACAACTGTTTCATAAATAAAATTGTCTTGAAAAATAAATATCTAAAATGAACTTTCATCTGGATCCTTGCAATTCTTGGGCACATCACTACTGACCACCTGCAATAGTCATTTGCTCTAGGTATCAGTATACTAACAAGTAAAAAGTGACAAATTAAAGCAATCATAAATATTTGAGGTTTACATACCTGCTTCATGACGCTTTGGGCAGTTTTGCCTCCAGTGACCGACCTCATTGCATGTAAAGCAGCGGTTCTCGGTTCTAGCTTTATTTGGCTTAACCTTCTTGCCCTTGCCCTTCCCTTTGCCTTTCTTGGGTGCACTCCGGACGGCCTGGACTGGTCCCTTTCCTTTGCTGGGGCTAGTATGCCCATTCTTCTTTTTTACCCCTCCATCTCTTACCATCAGGATGTCCTTGGTTTTGTTCTTGGTCCCCATATTCAATTCAGCTGTCTTAAGCATGGAGTGTAATTCTGCTATTGACTTCTCCATGTTATTCATGTCGTAATTGACTACAAAGGGCTTGTAGTCATCTGACAGTGAATTGAGTATAGTATCCGTTGCTAGCTGCAACGGAACTGGGTGACCAAGCCTCTCCAGATGATCCAAGTGCCGTTTCATTTTCATGACGTGGTCACTTACTGATGTCCCTTTTATCATTTTGCATTCATTAAATGCTTTTGTGGCATCGTAACGTTCTGTACGAGCCTGTGTCTGGAACATGTCCCTCAGCTGGCGGATCATGTCATAAGCATTTGTATTTATGAGCCCTGCTTGTAGATCTGGGCTCATAGTTGCAAGCATGAGACAGGCGACATCTAGCAGATCATCTGAATGATTCTTATGAGCATTCCTAGCAGCAGCCGAAGCAGTTGCCGGAGGAGCCTCCCCAAGAGTCTCTTCAAGGACATACCATTTCCTTTCGTGTCTGAGCACAATCATCAGATTTCGCTCCCAGTCAAGGAAATTGGGGCCGGTTAACTTGTCCTTTTCAAGGATAGAGCGGAGGGAAAGATTATTAGTGCTGGTAACAGTGCTTGCCATCTACACATTTAAAACTTTTGGTTTTTAGCAACTGTAAATAGATTAATTTCCAATAAATATCAATAAACCCTTAAATGATCAATTTATTGGACTTAGATCCTTTTCTCATACGTCCTGATGTGCGGTATGTTCTTGCGCACCAGGCCCGTATTTATTTTGGTAGGTAAGGACTTTTACCAATCATATCTAACTGATATGACTCCTAGATCTTTTCGGAACCACGGTAATTATCCGTACATGTTTCGGTCCCTCTTAGTGTATTTTGGCCCGGTACCTCCCGGTGAACTTAACAGTACCAAAATAGATCTCACCATTTTGGGAACCTGATCACTTTACTCTGGCCGGTACCACCCAGAGATAATTCGCAGAGTTATGTAACCCCTTCAGCTTCGGTTTGAACACGAACGTTGAATGTGTGATCACTCACAACGCCTGTGTACCTTACGCCGAAGGTGCCCCTAGATGGGTTGCACTACTGATCTATGATTCTCGGGGTTTTCTAAAAAAACCTTTAACTTCCAGTATTTTGAAAAAAAATTTTTGGAAAAACTGATTGTTAAAAGGCAACTAATGTTTCAAACTCACTGCTTTAAACATCCATTCTGTTTTAAAAACTAACTGTTTTTAAACATTAGCTTAATTAAAACAAACTGTTTTAAAAGCATACCTGCTAGTCAAAACTAACTGCTTTGATAGCATAGTAGTTGACCAAAACCAATTGTTTTGTCAGTGTTGCTCTTTTCTATGAGAAAACAATCTATTAGGTTTTAAAATTTACCGTTTAAAAAGGTTTCGAAAAACTGGTAATTTTAATTTTAAAACCTATTTTAACTTCGTGATTTTAACTTAGTTTTTAAAACATTTTTTAATAAACTAGCAGTTATTAACTATCACGAGTGAAAAACAACCACGCAATTAATAATTAAACATACAGATAATTATAACAACCACGCAGATTTAAAAGGACTAATTATAGGTTTTGCCAACTTCGTTCCTAGGGACCAATAATGACTTATCTCCTAGATAATTCTAACACCTTGTGTGGCTCCTACTGGCTCCGACATCCTTGTTAGAACTCCGAGAAAAGGAAAGAGGTTTTTCTCGCATAGCTTCGACTGATCTCCTTCTTCGTTGGTAAAATAAAGGACCTATTATCCTATGGTTATTATTACAAAAAGGGGTTGTAAATGGCACGCAGGCCTCCCCATAGAATTCCAAAAAGGGTCTAAGTTGGCAAAAACTATAATAGGCAATTATATATATATATATTATTATATATACTCAAACTGAGATGTATATATAAAATTCAAGCAATCACGCAATTATATATGAAGCATAAATAAGCAATATAAAAACGAGAAATAAACCTAGATCCGTTAAAATTATCTCGTCTCAATTTATCGCAAAACATGGTTTTAAAAACAAACTGTTTTATAAACCGAAACTAATATTTTAATCTTAATTTATAAAATTATCCAGACTTTATAAGCTATAGATCTATTTTATAAATCAAAAACCAATTTTCTAAAATATTCATCCTTTTATCCAAAATTATATCAAACCGCGTCTACCGAAACAAACTGGTCGGTTAAATAAATACTGCTTCGTAAACTGTGTTGTGCTTTGACCAACTCATCAAAACATGACACGAAGCCTATTTGACCAAAAGGGTCAGATTAGTTTAATAAAACTTTAAAATGGTTTTATTAGATAAAAATTTACCTGTACAACTCCATTTTGTTGTGGTGTCCTTGGGGCTGAGAATTTATGAGTGATTCCAACAGAGGCTAGATACTCTTCAATCTAATAATTCTTGAATTCTATTCCATTGTCACTTTTGAGCACCCTAACCTGCATACCATGAAGAACTTGCAACCTTTTTTAAAGATTGATTAGTAACAAGGGATCCTGAGATTTATTTCTAACAAACTATACCGAAGTAAAATGTGAGAATTCATCAATGAGTACCAAAATGTACTTCTTTCCTCCAAGACTTTGCATAGAGACGGGTCCACAAAGCGCCACAGGTTGCATTTGCAAAGGCTTATCATAGGAAGGATCAGACTTGGTTTTATGCGAGGCCCTTCTGAGTTTACCTATTTCACAAGCCGAACAAAGATGGTCTTTCTCAAATTTTATATCAGGCAGCCCGTTAACTAACATGAGCCTTACCAGTTTATCAAGAGTATGAAAATTAAGATGACAGAACCTGGTATGCTAGAGCCAAGCTTCCTTAATTTTCACGGAGGAGACAAGACAGATTTCATCCTTGGCTTTCAGAGTATCAAAGCAAATAGATACAAGTCTCCCCTTCTATTGGCCCTCATCACTTCTATCATGGTATCAGTCTTGTACATGATACAAAACTTGATCTTGAACAACACATCTAATCCATTGTCACAGAGTTGACTTACACTTATTAGGTTATGATTGGGTCCATCAACATAGGACACTTGATTCATCCTATGTTCTCCTTTCACAATCATTCCATAACCTCTAGTTTTGCCCTTTTGATTTCCTCCAAAAGCAACATAACTTCCTTCTTGCTATAGATATGATGACAGAAGCTATAGTGTGCCAATCATGTGCCTCGAGCATCCTGAGTCAACTACCCAGGTAGATACACGTGGCTTCTTCTGCAATCATACAACATATGTTTTAGGTACCCATCTCAAGTTGGGTCATTTAACATTAGCTTGTTTAAGGTATGTCATAGAATCTTTTGATTTGGGCTTACTTTTCTTTGATTTAGAATTGCCAAAATTTCCTTTGTTTATACCACTACCATTAGTATTAGGATGTCTGAGCAGATAGGATGAATTATGGAGATGCTGAGACAAAGCATGCATGATATTAAAGAAGGGTACATAGTGATTAAAATTGGAGCCCTTTTTAGGTACAGGCCTCTCATTACAAGATTTCTTTCCTAGTCTAGGCTTCTTTTTTAAATGACTGTTATTATTCTTTTGTTTGGGTCCCTTCTTTGAACCTCCTGCATTTACTGGAACAAAAGCAAAGTTAGTTTGTGGCCATTTTTCTTTTTGTTGCCAAGTATACTTAGGCTTCTGTCTTAAGGAAGATGAGCAATATGTTGAGTTCTACTGTTTCTTTTCCTTCTCTCTTTTCTCAAGATTCATAGAGGTCGTGACATTTATGCACATGTCCATGAAATCTGGACAAACTTACTTCTATCCTTTTGTTGGTTAGGGCCATAGTGGTAGTTGAAATGTTTACCATTTCTTGTCCAATAGACATATGTGTAATAATATCAGTCTCAATGACTTGAGTGGGACTTTCTTCAAAGTCTGACAGAGATTCATGGTTAGAGGTATTTGAATTTGAGAAATCAATGCAAATTTCATTAACGGAAGAATTTGGCATGGATACCTCTGAGGAGTCTGAGATTTTGGAGCAACTAAGAGCTTTCTTCTCTTCAAAATCGATTTTGTATCTGGAATGTTACTTCTGAGATTCTTTGCTGATTTAAAGGTATTCTGCAGAGTTTTACTAGGTTTAAAATTTGGTTTATTATCATACTCTGAGAAAACCTAAACCTCTTCTACCCATGTTGACACTTATCTTTTTGGAAACATTTTGGCATCCTAAAACTTTATAATTTTTATCTCTCTGTCAAGAATATCTTGATGCAAAATTTCTCTTTTCTTTTGAAAGAATTTTTTTATTGAAACAACATTGCTCATTTCATGCTTAATCTTTCTTAATTCAGTTACCCAGTTACCCCGTCTGGCAAATCTTTTTCTATCTTGGTCACTTTCTCTTTTGAAACTTTTTCCAGTTTTACATGGTTATTTTGAGCTTTTGTGAACATTTTATAAAACCTGTGAATTTTCTTATGTGAGAGTTACTTCTTTTTTTTTTATGGAAGAGGTATCCCAGACCACATTGGGCCCAGACTAATCCTCGGCAATTTTGTGCCGAAGCCCGACTGCTAAAGCATGCAGCCCAGGGTCGAAGCCCCCGTACCTCCGGAATGCGTCCTCAGGGCTCGAACTCAGGTTCACCACTATGTAGTGCCCAAGCCTTACCACTAGGCTAACACTCCTTTGGTGTGAGAGTTACTTCTTTCCCATAGAAGGAAAGCTTTTCTTTAAGCTCTTTATGTTTTGTGTGACAGGAATGAAGATTATCAATGATCTCATTAAATAAATCATATGATTCAGAGGAATGAGAAGTTGATACCTCATAGGCTGTTATCTCATAGGATTCATCTATCTTAGCCATCCCACAGAAGAGCTCGTCATGTGTGTCTGAATCCTCCAAAGCAAGAGGACCCTTCTGAGCCTCCTCATCCGGTGATTCATTAGTGACAAGCTCACTCGTTTGAGCTAGCAGAGACTTATGTGTGCAATACTCAGCCTTCCTTTTGAAGAAGGTTGCATCTCTTGGTCCCTTCTGTGAGACCCTTGGTCCCTTATACCAACACTCTGCCGCAAAGTAGCAAGACTTTCCATATTTTAAACAACCTTCTTTGGCCTCATCCTTTCTTTGTTCTTCCACCCTCTGTGGAACCTTCTGCCCAATCTCTCTTCTCACACCTTCCTCTTTCTTGTTACCCTCTTTATAGCTTCTTCTGTCTGATCCTCTGTGATCTCTCCTCTCTCCTCCTCTCTGGTATTCTTTACGTTGTGTTCTCAAGTTTTTTTTAGGGAGGAAAGGGAGGGAAATGGAAGGAAAGTAGGAGGGAAAGAAAAAAATGTTGTGTTCTCTAGTTTTTTTAAGGAGGGAAAGGGAAGGAAGAGAAGAGAAAATAAGCTTGATTTTCCTTCCAAACCTTTCCTTCCAAATGTGGGAGGAAAAGGAAGGAAAGAAAGTTTGAGGACAAAAAAATTAATTAGAAAAATTAAAAGGTTTTATAAATTTACACATTTACCCATCAATTACATTCTCCTGCAAAATAAATAAGGGTATATCCGTAAAAATAACATCTTTCCTTTCTTTTCTCTCCTACTCAAGAACATGAAATTTTATTTTTTTTCCTTTCTTTTCTCTTCTTTCCTTTCAATCTCAAGGACACAAATAAAATTATTTTTTTCTTTTCCTTTCCATTCCATTCTTTTCTTCCCCCTCCCTTCCCTTTCTTTTCTTTCCTTACAAAACTTGAGAACACAGTGTTAGTGATCAGTGCTAGAGTGTTCATTATCTCTATCATTAATACCTCATCTTCACAGCTGTCATCGCTCTCTGCAATCAACACCTTCTTCTACTTTTTCTTCTCGTTCTATTCCTTCTTATCCTCTCTCTTTTTCTCAGATCCTACTCCCGCAACTAATGCCAGAGGCCCACTATAACTCTTTTTCATCTGCAACACCTGTGGCTCTTGACTCTTCAGAGAGTCAAACAAGTCTGTCAGAGTTACCAAAGGAGTGTTAGCCTAGTGGTAAGGTTTGGGCACTACATAGTGGTGAACCCGAGTTCGAGCCCTAGGGGACGCATTCTGGAGGTACGGGGGCTTCGACCCCGGGCTGCATGCTTTAGAAGTCGGGCTTTGGCCCAAAAAATTGTCGAGGATTAGTTTGGACCCAATGTGGTTTGGGATACCTCTTCCAAAAAAAAGTCTGTCAGAGTCCATACCTATAAGTCCAGAGTAGCCTTCATGGACATAGTCAAGTGCATCCATTCAGGACCCAAGCTCTTAAGAAACAAAGAGTTATTGTCTTCTAGAGATCTCATAACTTCGTATCTTTTACAGTTACTTATCAAGGTATTGAAGCAGGAGTAGGTATCCGACAAAGATTCACCCTCTTTGGCTTTAAAGGAATGATACTCATAGATGAAAAACGATATGTTGTTCTTCAAGGTCTTCTTCCCACCTTCTATTTGTGTATCCAGTTCAGCCCGGATATCCTTAGGGAGATAGTAGTGGTCGGTGTTTTTGAAGATATCATGGGGAATTTCCATGATGATAAATCTCTTGCATCTACTTCCAAGCTCCACTAGAACCTTATTTTCTTCACTCCAGTTATCGAGAGTTTTAGGCTAGTAATGTTCAGGGATTTATGGAGTTGTTCCAGTAGTAGGGACTCTTGGAACAAGGTTCATTGGCACGTAAGGAGGGTTATAGAGAAATTCACAAATTCTCGGATGGATTCCCTCTAGAAAATTCACCATCTGCACCTTCCATTCGGGAAATTCTACTCTATTGAGGGTGGGAGGTTTCCATTGTGATCTCGTACTCATGAATGAAGCATTTGTGTTGTTCGCCATTGAAATCAGATGAGAAAGAAACAAGTAGTAGAAGAAATTTGATGGAACATTAAATGAAGAAGAAATAGTGAAACCGTGTTCATAGAACTCGAAATCAATACCAAAAACAGAATAAATTAAATATGAATTCAATTCTAGCTCGGATACTAATTGTTGGATTGATTAAACTCAAACCTGGTATTGATCTAGATATTAAATCACACTCAATTACGCAGCGGAAAGTAAAACAGAGTATGAAATAAACAATAAGAACACACAATACACCAAAAACACTTACTAATGAGAAAGATGAAGATGCTTCAAAAGTTTTCAATCAATCCAATTGAAATTGACGATAACAATACTGGAAGCAAAATAAACTCAAGTTCTCACTATTTTTACACTCTAAAAAGATGAAGTTACACGGCTATTTATACATTACAAAAAGGTCCTAACAGACTCCTTGAGATGATGACACGTGGCCTGATCTCAATCGTAAAAAGAAAGTTGGTGAAAAGATGTCACATGAGAAGTGCGTGCAATAACCATTTTTTAGAAGACGTTAACATATTGTTCTTCACAAAGGACAAATCCGCCGATCCTCTGTCGAGCTTCACTGCGGTTCTGCCATAAAATAGTTGAATGCTCTGATGGCCTCTGTGAGAGTCTTTTTTAAACTTCTGTGAACTTCATCATCTGTTAGAAAGACTTTGCTTCCTTTTTCTATACTTTTACAATTTGAACTGCTGGAGCTAACAAATTCTTTTAGCAAGAAACCTTTTACTTTGTAGTTTTTACGGAAACACCCAATTGATTTATAATTCACTATTATAAATTCAAACTCTTCGAAATGGGTTATTTACTATTCGAATTATAGGGTCTCACAAGTGTGACCTTTGAGTGTCTTATAACGTTGGATGTCCGAGCATTGGTTTACTAACTTCTTCATATAATTACTAACAAGTCCCCCACGCTATTAACTGTATTCACAAGATTTTCGTCCTGAAATTTATACAAACTACCCTAATGGATATTTGGTTCGCAAGAGGGTGGAAATTTGAAGTAATTGGAATCCAATTCCTAAGGATTCCTACGTTTCATTTGTTTTAAAGAAGAGAACTGGAATGTGGAGGAAAAATGTTTTCCATTAGATGAGGGAATCTAAATTCCGTTAGAACATGAAAGGAATTGGAAATCCATTAACTTAAGAATCTGACATATTATAATTTTATTCCTGAAACCCTTTTATAATATTTATAATGTATATATATGTATTATCTTATAATATATATTTTATAATATATATATATTATAGATTGTATTATATATTTTTACATATAAGTTATAAACCAAACAGAATATGAAGTTGGATTCTAAATTTATTTCATGACAACCAAACAGGTTTTAGGTTCGCTTTTCAATTCCTAACAGATTCCAATTCATTTAGAGATTTCAATTCATTCAGAAACATTCTGCGAAGCAAACGCGAGCTTAGTAAAAATGGTCAGATGAAAAAAGTTAAATATTAAATTGAATCTACAATTTGGAACGTGTAGAAAAAGTAAATTCAATTTATCTTGATTTTAAGGAAGTTTTTGAATATTAATAATTACATATTAAGATGTTTCTTTGTTATGGAAGACACGGATATATTCATTTAGGTATAATAGAGCACATAACGTGCACACCTCTAAATAGAAACATAGACATTCGTATATCTTTGTTAGGCATTATGCCAAACTTAATTCGTTAAAAATTGTTTTAGCTTTTGCTATAAAATATGTAAATATTTTGATCATTAAAATATCTAATTAGACATGAGTTTATGTAACTATTTAACGGTTGTTTACGATACCAGATGATGATAAAAGTAAAATTGTATTGTCATATATAATAATGAATGAAAAGATGAAGTTGCAACAATGAATATAAAAAAAGAAAATAATATAGTCATATACCTCAAAAACATGTTAAAAAGGGTAATAAGATTATGAAAACAATCTAAAAGTTAATTTTTTTTAAAGGAATATAAAAGTTAATTAATTTATAAGAGAAAAAAAATACTAAAATCCATATAGTTATAGAAGATATACTATGAATAGGCCAGTATAAAATACTTAGATGTGTGTAATAGAATAAATATGTACGTTTTTAGAATATTATTAATTTGAACTTTGTCTTTGAATTTCAACTTGAATAAATTTAATTAACTTGAATAAAATTTCAACTTTTTCTTTGCATTTGAACTTGAATAAAATTTTGCCCACCTTATTATTCTGTTTTCGGTTACTAGCTAGCTATCCTTATTTTCCCTATTTTTTTAAAGATAGATTCTAAAATACATCCAAGTGGTTTTACAAAAATATGTTTCATTCACTATATTTTTTAATTTTAACATACTAGTTTATGTAGTTTACATTCGGTTAAGTATTTCATCTTCAGCCCTTCACATGATATATTTTAACCTTACGGCTCTTTAGTCTTTTGTAGTTTGTTATAATTCTTTAAGATACCAGTTCTAAAGCTTATGTTAACATTAATGTCTAAATAGTAAAAAAAAAATATTTAACATGAACATAAACATCACGATCTTTCAACCTAGAGCATGAACATAAACAATAAATATTCAACCGATATACACATATGTTTATAACGTATATGAATTAATCCAATACAAACCACGGTAAAATCAAAATAAAATCAATAACCAGCTGCTATTTTTAGTTACTTATAAACTCAAGGATAAACATCAACAACATGAAGAAGATGAAGTACATCAACAACATGAAAAAATGTATACCTTCAAACAAAAATTACTATAATAGTCCCTTCCAAATTTGTTTCTACAAAAATAAAATGTTTAAAGCGAAACTGCAATAGATAGATATCACCTTAAGACCATCAATGTCCATCCCATTAGAACCAATAAACGCCCACATCTATCACACACCACCATCCCATCTTTTATCTATTTTAATTCTTATTTTTAACTACAATTATTATTACTTTAAATAATTTCATTTTTAAATATAGTTTACAAGAAATAATATAAAAAATTACAAATTTTAGATTGAGCTAATATTTTAACCTTACATAAAAAAACATAGAAAACTTAAAAAAAATATTAATTAAAAAAAAGACGGACTGATGGAGACACAACCAGGGATGTCTGAGCCAGTGGGAGCCAGTGGGAGCGCCAGAATGTCATGTCTTGTGTGTTTTTAGTCACATAGGATTAAGACCGTCAGGGGACTGACATTAGTTAAGGGCAAAGCTATGACACAGTTTTATGTTTTATCTTGCGTAGTTCGTTATAATTGTGTGGTGGTGATAGAACATAGTTTTTAAAATCTAATAAATTGGTCTTTCTAAAACCTAAAGAATTCGATTACAGCGTGTTTTTCGAATCAATACTAAAATAGGTTTTAATTTTTAAAAACTGGTTAAAATCCCATAATGAAAATCTTAGATCAGTAAGTGCGACCCACTTAGGGACACCTTTGGCGTAAGGTACGCGGGTGTTGGAAGAGAGCAAACCTTGGACACCTGCGTTTAAACCCCAAGCTGAAGGGGGTGAAAAGACTCTGCGATAATTAAGTGGTAGCGGCCAGAGTACATCTAGTCCTAAGTGGTGCGGTCTAATTTGGTTGTGTTAATATTTAGCAGGTGGTACCGGGCCAAAGCGCACTAGAGGGACTAAATATGCACGGATTTTAATGTCCGATGTCCCGACGGTCGAGAAGTCGTGTTTTTGTTTAAAATGAAATTGGTATAAGTGGTTACCTACTAGAAATAGCATACGTCGGTTTGTATGATCAAATCGTTTATCGACATATATGAAATATGGATTCTAGTCTAATAAAATTATTTTGTTCAAGGGTAATAGTTTATTTGAAGTTTTATAATCAACTAACTAAATTGGAATTTTATGCTTGTCTTATCTATAGATGTTTTATACTGCTATTCCGTTTATTCACTTGAGGAATCACTTCGCCTTATCATGGGCAAGTGGAAGCTTACAGGCCAAAATTTTCCAGTTTGGAAAATGCATCTTGACAATGTCTCGAGTGCACAAGGTAAGCGGTATGTGATTGAGAAACCCGTTTCATGACCTAAGTGCAATTCTCCTGAAAAGGATTTTGCAGTGTACTTTAAGTTTATGGCTGACGAATCAGATGTAATGTTGATTCTTTCTTTCTCTACTTCGCCCGAATTTTTGGCCGACTTAAGAGTTAAGTTTTACCATGAGGTCATGAAGGATATAGAAAACCAGGTAGGTTTCTATAAGAATTGCGGGAAGTATCTCATCATGCAGGAAATCTTTTCATTGAAGCTGGAAAGGGGTCAGTCTATTAAAGATCATCTCCTAGAGATAAGGAGACTCTTTAAAAGTTTGTCACATATGGGATACAAGATGGTTCAAGAGGAGCTGGTGTATTTCATGTGGTTCTCACTCCCAAAGGAGATACGTGTCACAGCTAGTGAATACATGGGAGAACCAAAGATGGACGTGGCAAAGGTTCATGAGGATATTTTGGCCAGTCTAGAGCCAAAACCAGCAGCGGTGCTTGAGCTCATGGACAGTGATTGGATTGACGAGTTGGGAGATCTGAGTTGCCCAGAATACGGTAGCAAAGATATTTGCTTTCACTTGATGGACATTGACCGGTTGGACATTGGTTTACCCAATGCACCAGGTATCTTTATGATATATTGGTTGATCACTTCTTATGAATCATGGGTACTTGATACAGGCAGTGGTAATCACATTTGTAATCATATATTGGGATTCAGTAGGAGGAGACCTTGAGGAAGGATCGTTCGAACCAACGAGTCGGTGAAGGCACGATGCTTGTAGCTGAAGCCGTAGGATGTTACAGTCTTAGTTTACCCTCGGGTCTAGTGTTGGAACCTGAGAATTGTTACTATGTTCCTAGAATGATCAAAAATGTTATATATTTTGATTTATTGGTAGACCATGGTTTTTATTTTAAATATGATTATAAAATAATTTCTTGCTTTAAAAATGATATCTTTTATTTCAAAGCAACTCCCACAAATGGTCTATATGTATTAAATCTACAAGAAAATAATAAGGAAATCTATCATATAAGTAAAAGATCCAAGGAAATTGAGGATCAAACTTACCTCTGGCATTGTCGGGTCGGACATATAAACAAGAAACACATAGAACAACTTTAGAAGAGAGGGCTTCTAGGGTCTTTCGATTTCAGACCATTTAACTATTGCGAATCTTGTTTGTCCGACAAAATGACAAAGCAGCCTTTCAATAAGGATAATGAAAGAGCTAGTGAGTTGTTAGGAATTATACACACAGACGTGTGTGGTCCTTTCAGTCATGAGGCAAGAGGAGGATACCGGTACTTCATAACCTTCGCTGACGATTTCAGCAGGTATGGTTTTGTCTACCTAATAAGACAAAATTCTGAAGCTTTTGAGAAATTCAAAGAGTTTCAAAATGAAGTACAGAATCAACTTGACACAAAGATTAACTTTTTAAGGTCAGATCGAGGTGGAGAATATCTTAGTCAGGAATTTGACAATCACTTGATGGAATGTGGGAATGTTTCACAACTCACACCTCCGTATACACCTCAGATGAATGGTGTGTCAAAAAGGAGGAATCGTACTTTACTTGGCATGGTACGATCAATCATGTGTCGTTTTGGGGACACACGCTCGAAACGGCAGCTCATGTACTGAAAAGAGTGCCAACAAAATTGGTAGAAAAGACCGCGTACGAGATGAGGATGTGAGGTATACGCCAAACGTCCAACCTCTGAAAAACTTAAACCCAAATCAGATAAGTGTATCTCTCTTGGTCAAAGGGTAGGTTAAGGTAGGTTGATTATCCTATCGGAGTCTATCTACTTTGGTCAAAACAGATACACCCAACCAATGAGTTCAAATAACCAAACAATAATAATCAGAACGGAACCATAACACACATTCAATCAACCAAAAACAAACCAATAAACATAAATAATAAAATCATCATCCACAATGGTTCATCGACCATGACAAGTACCACTATTAAAAGACTACTCACTAAACATAATGTAAACAGATAACATGATAGTAGACATGATACCGACAATACAACGACGGATGATCAGAGATCGAACCCCGCAGCGTATCAGCACCACTCTGACTTTCACTCTCGTCTCTGCTTCGTATCCCCGTATATGCGTCTATGTGAGTCTCCGAGTATATTCTGAATTGAAGGATGAGGCTGGTATTTAGAAGAAAACGTCCAGGGCCCATTTGGCGATCGCCAGAATGCTAGTTTCGCGGCGCCAAGCACTTAGGTCAAACCCTGGTCTTCATCTTTGTCGAACTTGGCGGCGCCAGATATTAAATTTCGCGGACGCCAGATGGCTACTGGATTGATGTTGCACATTTTTTTTACGTTTTCTCGCCTTTTTTCGTACTTTTCCGTTCCACGGCCTCCAAATCCTACATAAGCAATAATAAGCTCATTCGGTGAGTGAAATGATCATAAACGGGTGAGAAATGGGGTAAAGTCATACAATTAAGCTCAACCAAAACATGTATAATTTTGGTGTTATCAAAATCCCCACACTTAAGCTTTGATTGTCCTCAATCAAAAGACTGAAAGATAAGAAAGATAACTCCAAAATTATCTCCACCCAAGATCATCAAAGAGAACAAAGAATACTCACACAATCGAACACACAAACAAGACTCATTAAGCAATCGGATACCAAGATTAACCTTTTACCCTCACGTAGTATGAATAATCATGTAAAGTGTATCTCTCGGGGGTAAAAGTGTATATGTAAGTGATCACACCAATACTCGACTAATTCCCGCATGCATAAGCTTGTCACCAAATCTAATCTCCACCACTGAGAAGTTGTCAACCGTCAAGAGGACTTTAGGGTTGTAACGTTAGGCTAAGGGTTAAGGGTAGGATAAAGGATATATAAGTGACTAAGGGTTTTGCAACATAAACTTGAAAACTCAATCAGTAAGGATCCAAACAACGAAGCAATCTGACTTTCGAACAATGAAACTTTTAGGATGAGCATTTCTCTCTCTTTTTTTTTTTTTAGAATTGGCCTAAGCCTATGGCTTATTTGGGGCACAAATTATTTTTCAATCTTTTCAGCTCACATTTTTTTTCAACATTCTCGACTCTTTTGATATTTCTTTTTCTTTTCTGAGTCTCTTTTTTTTCAGAGCAGCAAGTATGTTGCTTTTGGGCTCTTTTAAATCTCAATCCCATAAAAACTGTCAGATTTGAAAAACTGGATCAAAACATCTCAAGAATCAAATTTAAGTTACGGCCAAAAGATAGATAAAACAATTAGGCTAAAGGTAAAGTGTATAGTGGGTAAAGAAATGAAAAGGCTAAGGCTCAAAATGGTTACAAGGGATGAAGTATTAATGATGAGTACTTTTTAATCAAAGGCTAGGCAAATCAAATAACCTTAAGATGAGGTTATCTGACGAAGGCTTAAAGGGTTAGAAACGAAGGCCTCTATCAGTGCAATGGTGATAAATACTTCTCTTATGTGGTCTCGACAAGCATTCAAATGACAAGTTCTACCTTGGGTCAAAGTCGGTATTCCTCACGAAATAAATAACAATTAAGGCTCAAACTTTCAATGGAATTGGGTGAGGCACTCATGGCAATCAGTATTCCAAGGCATCCTTTTACTCAACTAATCCTATTTAGTGTTCTCCTATGCAAGCAACTCAGTCTCAAAAACAATCTCAGATTTCGAAAAAATTGGGGTCAAATCTCAAAGCTTTCAAAAATTTGAAAAACGACAAACCAAAAGCAAAAAGTGAACCCATTTAAAAAGATAAGTCTACATAACCCCCTCCCCACACTTAAAATTTGCAGTGTCCTCAATGCAACAGTTAAAACAATTAAAGAGTAATTGGGAAAAAGAGAAACTTCCCGGGTTATGTGATGAAATCTGTTCTGTTCTGAGAGAGTGTTCCAAGTATCGTGCTCGATCAAGATCATAGGTCGTTGTATCTACTACCAAAAAGAAAAAGAAAAAGTAAAAACTAACTAATAAAATAAACCAAACTAAAGCAATTAAAGAGTACTTAAAATCCTAAACAAACCAACAAAAATAGAAAGTTGTCCAAACAAACCAAACCACAAACAAAGCAAAATAAAATTGTCTTAAACAGCCATATCAAATGAGAGATTAAAAGAGAGAGATCAATAAGGGCCACGAGGTTGGTTTTTCCAATCCTCGAATGTCGGGTAACCGGGCGGAGCATCCTCAGAGTATGGCCAAAAAGGTGATGGAGCATACGCGGTATTCGGTTGAATACTGAAATGAGAGGCCATTTGGTTCATCACTCCACTTTGCAAGTTGGCTTCGTGAAGAGCCTCCACGGTGTTGTACTCCACATGTTGATGATGACGGCCATAAGATAACGACATCTCCGAGAGTCGGTTACTCAAGTCTTGGTAACCCGAATATGCCGTCCATTCCGCCGGTTGTTCTCCCGCACTCATCCCACTTGTTCCACCGATCTCATGCGTGCTCCTTGCTTGATCCCTCGGTTGACTCCTCGTCCCATAAGCTTGAGGATTATGGATCCATGAATTATAATCCCTTCCGGTCATATGCTCAACCCTTGCTACACCCATGCCACGGAGTTGGTCTATGTCGATCAATCCCATCTCCCCAAGGTTCGTCATCGAGGCAATGGCACCTTCGATAAGGATACCGAAGTTCTTGGCCAAGAGCGTCACATACTGGCCACCAACCATTCGGCTACCCTCTCGATAACCACTCGCCTTAGCGAGTTGAACGGCGATGAGATATGGAGCATTCGGATACTTGTCCTCCGTAGAAAGCTGCTCAACAAGCCAAAGATCGTACACGGAAACTTTTTCCTCACTCGAGGAACGAACATTCACCGCTTGAATAAGCATACGGTGCAGAAGTCGATCCGAAGAAGCAAGAAAACCCTTCACCTTGAGATTACCACCATAATCACCTTCACCCAAAATCGCCCAAGCCAGCTGAGGATTAAAACCATCTGGCCTTTTTGCGGTCGCCCACATGTACTCCACGAATCCGGGAGCATCAACCTCATCTTAGGTATATATCCCCAAAGCAACAACAAACTCGACCAAGGAAAGCGATCTCCAAACTCCACCGAGTCGGAACGTCATGCACGACTGATAGAACTCCTCAAGGGCCTTGATTGCATCGAAACGGAACGTGGCCACGAACTCAACAATAAGCTCACAATAGAGGGTCTCGGCAATGTCGAAGACTCGTTCCCATGCGTGGCAAATATAGTACTCGGTGCCATCCTCGTCGTAGGCGTGGTTCTCGAGTATCGCCTTGATGTTGTTTTCAACAGTCATCGATCGAAGAAGGTTCCAGTCGACTCTCCTCGGTATCAAAACCTGACGGGTGAGAACCCGGTTAACAGTATCCCGGTACTCCTCCCGTTTCGGACCGTTCAAAGTTGGGTCGTTCATGAAATAGGTGAAAATGTGGCTCCCATCCGGTGCATAGAAGTTGGTTGCGGTGGAAGTTGACGATCGGGTTCTTTGTCTCTACAAAATCCACATACCATTGTCTTAGAAACTTTTGAGCAATAAACACAAGACAAGGTGTATTCACATCAAAGCTCAACGAGACAAAACTTCCATGACTAAAAAGTTCAACTAGCAAATGTAAACATGATAAACCAAGAACAAAGATCAAAGGGGATGTGGAACATCCCCACACTTGAACTTTTAGTCCAACTTCAATTACAACTAATCTAGCTCTCTAAAACAAGAATGGGGGATTTTGATATCATCAAAATCCCCACACTTATCATCAAAGCACAATCACTAGATTAAACAATCAAAAAGCATGCTAAAGTCAAATTTCAATCACAAGTCAGTGATGTTTGTACTCTAGAGAATTCATTTCTACACCAAAATTCAAATTTCAAAAGGGATATTCAAGATAAAACAATTATCTAACTAATGAAACAAGTTTCACACGATTTGGATGATTTTTGAATGAGATATGACCTCTTGAATCCGTGCATGTGAATCTGCCATCCTTGGACAGATTGCACCACGAATTCCTTTTCATAGGTTGAGCACTCAAAAATCCACCAAATCATGTGATATCAGATTCTTTGGAAAGCTAACTCACTGAACTTGAACTTAGAATCAAGAATCATGCATTTTAGTTAAGTTATCAAGAAGATATGCATGCATGAAGTTGATATAAAATTCTGACCAGAAGCTGATGAACACTAAAAAGTTTTAACATGGTTGAGGGCTCAAAACATGGAATTTTTGAATGATTCCAGTGGGGTTTGAACCCTAACACATAAAATATTGAACCATAAAAATTTCAGAGAAGAATGAATCCAAAAACACCCGTTTTGGGTCGTCCAAACAACATGCAATAATCTGTCAGCAACATTCCAGATTCCATAACCCTTTTTATTCACCAAAAACACATAAAATCACCAAGATTTGGGGGTTTCTTTGATAATAAACTAAAAACCCCTAACATATATCAAATGAGTAGATGAAATACATTTGGATACCATCAAAATACATGCATGAACTATTAGAAAAGTTCAGCCCCATAAAGAGTAACAAAAACATCAAACATGTGATTTTTGCTTCAAATCTTGTGTTCATAAGGAGGAGTCATGGGATTTCACCTTCTTTGAATGTTCTTACACATTTCTAAGGTTCATCCTCATCCCCAAACATCAAGAATGATAGTCATCACTAAAAAGAGGGTTTAATCCTCAAAAACTACAAGAAAAGAGCTTCAAAAATGCTAAATCGAAGTTTAAAATGTGTCTACAACACTTACCTTAATGAAACAACTATAAAAGCTTTTTAAAATCTTCTTCAAACCTTCAAAAATATGATTTTGAATGATGAATATGGCTGGAATTTGAGAGAGTTTTAGAGAGAGAGAATGATAGAGAGAGAGTGAGAATTTTTTTTTGAAATGGAAATGATGAAATTAGGTTGGGAAAAGCATATAATTATTGTGTGTGTGGAAAAGAGAGAGAGATGATAGGGGGAGGGGGGTGGTGGCCGGCCAAATGGGCCAATCCCCATCCCTCTTTTTTTTTTAAAGTTCTCCTAATACTGTTAATTTATACGCAGTGTCGGGTTTTCGGTGATTTTTGGTAAAAACCGACTTTTTCGAAGGTGAATTTTGAATATTTAGAACAGTTTACTTTTATTTTAATAAAGTAACATATTATTTTTTTAAATCGACTTTAAGTTTGGCATTATAGGATTTTCGGGTGACTTTGGGCCGGTATGGGCTTTTTCGGGCAGTTTTCGGGATTTTTAGGTTTTTGCCTAAATTTTTCACGCAAACTAACCTAATTTCTTCTAAAAACTTAAATGACTAAGTTTTTACATACGGAAACGCTACTGAGTGATTTAATGAGTAGCTAACCTGAAGGTCAAAACTGTCAGTTGTCACATTTACCCCCTGTTGAAAGAAATTTCGTCCCGAAATTTACTGTTTGCCATAACTAGGAGGCTCTTTTGTAAACAGGTGAGGGTACTGGTTCTTCTTAAAAGCTTCTCATTCCCAGGTAAACTCTGGTCCATGTTTTGAGCTCCAACGAACCTTGACAATTGCAATCTTACTACGCCTTAACTGCTTGATTTCTTGATCGAGAATTTCGATCAGTTCTTCAGTGATGTGCAATCGTTCGTTGAATTGGACTCCTTCTAAGGGTAGGACCACTGCTTCCTCTGATAAGCATTTCCTTAGGTTTGATACGTGGAAGGTGTCATGGAGGGCACTGAGTTCCCAAGGTAACTCCAGTTTGTATGCAACTAGTCCGACTTGTTCTTGCATCTCAAATGATCCAATGAATCTAGAACTCAGTTTTCCTTTCTTTCCAAACCCTAGTAATCCTTTCCACGGTGATACTTTCAAAAGTACCTTGTCACTAACATGAAATTCCAAGGGCTTCCTGCATTATCAGCATAACTCTTCTAACGATCCCTGGCTGCTTTTCAGCCTTTGCTGTATCGTTTTAAAATTTTGTCCGTCGTTTCTTGAACGATATTGGGCCTAGTTAGTTGTCGTTCTCCAACCTCTAGCAAACTAAGTTGTGATCTGCATTTACATCCATAAGGAACTTCGTATGGAGCGCACTGAATGTTAGTATGGTAACTATTGTTGTAGAAGAATTCAGTCAATGGTAGATGGTTGTGCCAACTTTCTCCGAATTCCATTACGCAGGCACACAACATGTCCTCCAGCGTTTGTATGGTTCCCTCTATCTGACCATCCGTTTGAGGTTGGTATAAGGTGCTTAGATCTAACCTTGTGCCCATCGCTTTGTTTAATGATTGCCAGAAGCGTGAAATAAAGCGACTATCTTTGTCTGAAATAATTGAAACAGGTAATCCATGGCGCATAACGATTTTGTTCACGTAGAGTTGCGCAAGTCTGTCTATACTGAAGTCCTCTCGAATTGGTAAAAAGAGAGCGCCGATTTCGTAAGGCGATCCCCAACTACCCATAATGAGTCATGACCCTTCTTGGTTTGTGGGCAATTTGATCACAAAATCCACTGATATCTGCTCCCACTTTCATTCTGGAATCTCCGACTGTTGCAGGAGTCTGGATGGCTTCTGGTGTTCTGCCTTGATCCTGGCACAGGTCAAGCATTTACTCACATACAAAGCTATATCCTTTTTCATCCCAGGCCACCAGTAGTGCTCTTTTAGTCCTTTGTACATCTTGTCAGATACTGGGTGTATCGAGTATTTCGTCAGATGAGCTTCATCCATGATCGTTGACCTTAACTGATCGTCCTTTGGTGTCCACATCTTGTCCTTAAAATAACGTACTCCATCAGCTTTCACCTCAAACTCCTTTTCTATCTGGTGAAGATTTTCTTTCTTCAGGTTTTCTACTTTCAATGCTTCTTCTTGAGCTTCAAGCATTTGATTTTCAAACTCGCCTGCACTACCATTCCCATGGCTCGTGCTTTTGAAGGTTTCACCTTTTCTTTTCTGCTCAGTGCATCAGCTACCACATTTGCCTTTCCTGGGTGATACTTTATTTCACAATCGTAGTCATTGAGTAACTCGACCCATCTCCTTTGCCTCAAGTTCAACATCTTCTGATCGAGGGTGTGCTGAAGGCTCTTGTGATATGTGAAGATCGTGCACTTTGTACCATAAAGGTAATGCCTCCAGATCTTAAGTGCAAACACCACAGCTCCTGGCTCTAGATCGTGTGTGGTGTAATTTTATTCACGAACCTTTAACTGCCTCGACGCATAAGCAATGACCTTCTTACTTTGCATTATCACATATCCTAAGCCTTGGTGCGAAGCATCGCAGTACACCACGAAGTTATCCGTTCCTTCGGGTAATGCCAAAACGGGTGCATTGCACAACTTATGCTTAAGTAATCGAAACGCTTCCTCTTGTTTTTCTCCCCAAATGAACTTCTTGTCTTTCTGCGTTAACATCGTCAAAGGTTGCGCAATCTTGGAGAAATTAGCGATGAATCGCCGATAATAGCCTTAACCAAGAAATTGTCGAATTTCTGTTGGTGTCTTCGGAGCTTCCCATTTCTTTTTGGCCTCTATCTTTGCGGGGTCGACATGGATTCCTTATCAAGCAGCTCTTGAAGATGATTCGACAATTCTTGCATTTTTTATGGCGCCAGACTAGACGGTGACCGTGTTACAGGGGCCGCTCCTGAGACTAGATCGATATGGAACTCCACCTGCCTATGCAGAGGTAGTCCGGGTAACTCCTCCGGGAACACTGCTGGATAATCTCTTACAACTGGAAGGTCCTGAATTTGTTTCTCTTTTACTTCCTTATCTACAATGGGTGCTAAATATGCAACGCTCTCCTTCCTTAAATGACTCTGCATTTTTATGCCTATCAATATGCTAGATCTTGGTGAACCTCTTTAGTTCCAATTGCGAATGCCCTTCCTTGATCCTTGCATCCTTAATCTCTTTGATTGGCTTGCGTTACTCTGTTCCTCCTCGTGGTGTTGATCATGCCGCTTTTCAGCATGAGACACCTATCTCTAAAGTGGTTTGGGGTTCCGCTCTCTTAGCCCCTTTCCGGTCCTTCTGACCTTCCTTTTCTTTCTATAGTATCGAGTAGTGTAACCCACTAGGTTGTCCTTGGTACCCAAAATACAAGCTCCTAGGTGATTGCAGTTGTATCTAGTACATTTTGGAGGAGAGTCCATTTACCTTCCTGACTTTTGGGTCTTTGCTACAAAATTTCTGACTACTTTTCGACTTTTATCTGAATGACCTTGAGTTGTCTCTTCTGACTGGTGCTCTACTTTATTTTATTACATTCTTTCCATTCGATGGATACTATAACTTCCTTATTTCTTCTATTTGCGACAAGGTCGGTAGTAACTTGAGTGACTATGGTAGGTACGACTTCCTGGACTTGTTGGGCTGTCAGTTGAGCAATGTTGATCGATTAATTCTCACGGTTCACTTTCTAGCTACGTGTGTTTCTTCTGGAAAATTAGGTTCTAAATCATTTGTTAAATGTATGTTTGATTAAAAGTTGTCTCTAATGAATGTTCAAAAATATTTGTATTTTATTTATGATAATTTCTTTAAAATAAAATTGCTAAGAATGTCCTTGTGATTTAATAAAAATTAATTTCGTAAAAGTTTAACACATATCTGAAGGGTAGAAATTTGATACTAATGTATCCTTAAAATATCTTACTTGCCCACACTGAGGTTTAAATGGAACAACCAAAAACAAAGTGCATTTTTGAAATTCTTTCAAATTCATGAGAGTTACATTCGAAAGGATCAACTTTGCCAACGGTATCACCACAACTTGCCAGCACAAGTCAACTCTCCTAGTCGTCCTTCTTGCCGTCATAACATTCTCTACAACATTGGTGGTACCTTCTTCAAAGAGATGCACCAATTCTTCCATCTTAATTATCGTTCGATTCTATCTTGATACCCTGCTTCGACTATTTTGCAGTCCGTCGGCGAGTGTTCGTATTGTTCGAGCCTCTCCTTGTGTCATACTAGTAATATAACCGATCAATATCCCCGAAAGGATGTAAAATAATCTTGCATTATCTAGCTGAGTTATCGCCAGTCCACTCCGAATGGTTGCCGCAGCTCTCTTCTGAGTTGTCTCATATGAGGCGTTGGGAGGTTCGGGTTAGGCGTAGGAATAACTGGTGTACTTTGAGATAAGACAGTTGTTGGGGGTAATCGGAGGTGGATCGATTGAAATGTCTTCGCTTGTTATTCCAATGTCGGAATCGTAATGCCTAGACGGGTCTTTCTCCGAAGTCTAAGTAATAGTGTTCGGCATAGTGATTGTAGTGTCCGCATAACTTATTAACACGCATTCAAAATACTAGTGACATCCTAGCGCTAACGCAGGAGTGTTCAACAGTGGCGTTACTTTTCTTAAATGCGTAAGTGCTATAGTAGATATCAGAATCATGATGTGCTTATGCAAACTCACGTAGTTTATGTTTTTCAGGAAATTTTTCGAAGGTTCCAACTTTTATTCTCTAGCCGTATGATTGGTTCATAAGTCTTATCCTACTTATATCATGGCTGGCGTAGGTGATCAGGCTCCGCCTATCTATGATATATCAGAATAGCACCTATCCTAATCATACTAGTATTTAAATTCTCCTATACTCGAAATCCATAATTAAAAGTTTTAACTTATCTTAGAAAAAGGTTGGTTATAGTACTTGGTTTTTATGAAAAACCGATGTTCTCTATAACCTATGGCTCTGATACCAAACTTGGCCTGGCATCAAGGTTCGCCGGTTCATCCTGTTGATCTGTTTACTTTGGAAGCGAGGATGACCAGATCTGCGTTGGACCGTCGGATGGCGATCCATGTGGTCTCGGATCATGATGCTGAAGAATCTCATCCAAGGGATGGATGAGTGACGAGTCCGTGCAGGGCATTCCACGACGTCGTTGATGATGTCTTGCCATAGTTGTTGCACGACGTCAATTCGCCTTCCGTAGGCGATGGAGTGGATGATGTGCCACATGTGAGTGGATGCCCGGTCGACCCCATGAGTCTTCGATGAGAGGCATCGGTTCAGCAAGTTGAAGAGCGTAAACTAGAGGGGTGGCATCATCCCTTGAGTGACATGTGAAATTCCGTTGAGCCTCTGAGTCGGGTTCGCCACGACCCCGAGAGCGAGAATCTAGCTGAAGAGTTCGGGGCCGGAGATAAGTGGCTCAAACGGGGCCTCGGGGGTATCGGCAGGTAGGTGGAGGATTCGTCTGAGGTCCTCCAAGGTGATGGTCATCTCGGTCTGATCGAAGCTTCCCACAAGGGTCAGTACGTCGTCACTGGTCTCCACTCGAGAGGTGTGCCAGAATTATTGCACATACAGGAGGAGCACCTTGACGGTGGTCTGCATAGAGTACGCCATCGGGTGCACCATCAGATCGACGAACTCGTTGTTCTGCATAATCGGGCGAAGATGCTCCCGAGAAATCAGCGCGTGATCAGCAGCATTGTCGATCGGCAAGGGCGGAGAGTTTTGTTGACGAGCCATCTCTGTCAAAACAAAACGAAGTACAAAGTTAGTAGATGCCCGGAAAAATGCTAAGTATTGAAAACTCGTGAGAGTTGGACATGCCAAATTCCGATTCGGATTATGACATTTTCCGAATCGGAAAATGTGATAATCCGATTCGAAAAAGGGTATTTTCCGAATCTCACAAAAATTCAAACACTTAAGGAAAATTGACTATACCCTTGACTAAGCGCGAGTCGGAAAACCTCGAAAGCCCAAAAAGGGTATTTCGTATTTTCCGAGTCGGAAAAAGAGCAAACACACAAGGGGTGTTTTCCGAATCGGGAAACACTACAACACTTAGAAAATTTAAAAACGAGCAAAAAGTCTTGGCCTAACACACGATTCGGAAAACCTCGAAAACCCAAGAGGGTATTTTCATGTTTTCCGAATAGGAAAAGATGCACAAATTGAAAAACTCAAGGCCCAAGACTTGATTCGGAAAACCTGATAATCCGAATCGGATTTATCTGGTTTTCCGAATCGGAAAACTGATATGAACATACTATGAATTTGGGTTCGGAAAACATGAGTATTCAAGTTTTCCGAATCGAAAAACTTGAATTTTCCGATTCGGAAAACCGAGACTCTTCGGCTTTTCGATCAAAAACCGTCCCCAAAACACAGATTTGAAGCCCAAAACAAGTTACATTCAATTTAAAACAGTAGTAAACAAGTTTAGAAGCAATTTTGGACCGATTAAACGTCCCGAACTTTAGGCTTCGATTTGGTCGATTAAACGTTAAGAACAGACGTTAGAATAACGTAAGGGTCGCTCGTAAACTTACCAGTCGCGTAATGAAGTAATCGGATTCGAATTTGGAGCACAAACGAGCGATGATCGAGAGCGGGAGCGAAAGCGGTTACCGGGTCGGTTTCAGAGAGAAAGAGATGAACAGTTGGAAAAAGTGAAGAAAAAAATCTGAAAACTTGAATTAATATTTTTTCATGAAAACACAGTGTTTGGCTCGAAAAACACTGTTTGGCTCTCTCTTTATGGCTCTCTTAACCCGACTTTGATGAAATGGCAAAACCAGCCCCTTGACTATAAGTTTGAAGAAACTTACAAACAAGTCCCTGAACTTGTAGTTTAAGAAAGTTTCAAAACAGACCCTGAACTAGAAGTTTCACAAAATGTGCAAAACTAGTCCCTGAACTAAAGATTGAGAAAGTGGCAAAGTTAGTCCCCGAACTTGTAAGTTCAAAACACTGTTTGGCTCTCTCTTTATGGCTCTCTTAACCAGACTTTGATGAAATGGCAAAACCAGCCCCTAGACTATAAGTTTGAAGAAACTTACAAACAAGTCCCTGAACTTGTAGTTTAAGAAAGTTTCAAAACAGACCCTGAACTAGAAGTTTCACAAAATGTGCAAAACTAGTCCCTGGACTTAAGATTCAGAAAGTGGCAAAGTTAGTCCCCCAACTTTTAAGTTCAAAACATGTATTCTACCACCCCCTGAACTTTCAATTTCGCAAAATTTTACAAGTTCAGCCCCCGTACTCGATCAAGGAGACTTACCTGGTACGTCTCAACCGGGTTTTGGGCGAGTTCTAATCTGAGTTAACCAGAAGTCGTTGTGAGTATCCACACCTACAAAAATAAGTTTAAAATAGTATCCAAGGTATTGTGGATCCGAGAGCGTTAGCATAACAAGCAAATAAAGACATGACACTCCCCCTCGATTCATGCAAACCCTTAAAGACTCCCCCTACACACATGCATACATTAAATAAATTCCCGACTCCCCATAGACCTCAGGCGGGGAGGTCTAGCATTCCCAACTTACTTAGGAGAAAGAAGTGACGCTTCTCATTGAACGGCTTAGTGAACAAATCAGCAAGATGATAGTCACTTTCTACAAAGTACAGTTCAATATTACCTTTCTCGACGTGATCTTTGATAAAATGATATCGGATGTCGATATGTTTCGTCCGAGAATGTTGAACCGGATTCGCCGTGATTTGAATCTCACTCTTGGAGTCCCAGTAAATGAGAATCCTCTGCATTGTGTATCCAAAGTCAACAAGTTGGGTTTTCATCCACAGAACTTGCGAGCAACAGCAGGCGGCAGCCACATATTCTGCCTCTGCAGTGGATAATGACACGCAATTCTATTTCTGGGATGACCAACTCACCAACTTGTCTCCAAGAAATTGACAAGCACCGAAAGTGCTTTTTCTGTAAAGTTTGCAACCTGCATGGTCTGAGTCTGTACAGGCTATTAGTTCAAAACCAGAATCCTTTGGGTACCAAAGGCCAAAATCCGGGGTGCCCTTCAGATACCTAAGGATTCTTTTGACTGCAGACAAGTGTGATTCACGAGGATTACACTGGAAACGAGCACAAACACCCATGGAGAATACAATGTCGGGTCTACTAGCCGTGATATATAGAAGGGAACCAATAATTGCCCGATAAGTCATCTGGTCTACCGGTTTACCAGAAGAATCAGTGTTTAGTTGAAAATTCTTGGGCATTGGTGTTGCCACAGAGTTTGAACCACTGAAATCAAAAAGTTTTAATAAATCATGAACATATTTGGATTGATTTATAAAAATGCCGTCAGGACGTTGTCGAACTTGAAGTCCTAGAAAGAACGTCAACTCGCCCATCATGCTCATTTTAAATTGGGATTTCATGATGTTTTCAAACTCTTGGCACATCTCAGGCTTCGTAGATGCAAAGATAATGTCATCCACGTGTATATGTACTATGATTAGGTCACTACCTGATCTTCGAAGGAACAAGGTGGGATCGATTGTACCTTTCTTGTAGCCAACTCCTAGCAAGTAGTCAGTGAGAGTTTCATACCATGCCCTATGAGCTTGCTTCAGACCGTAAAGCACCTTATCCAACACGTACACATGATTTTGATAACTGGGATCTACGAAACCTTCCGGTTGCTCGACATACACCTATTCTTGAAGGACTCCGTTCAAGAAGGCACACTTGACGTCCATCTGATATACCGTCATGTTCTTGTGTGCGGCATACGCAAGGAAGATCCGAATAGCCTCAATCATGGCTACCGGTGCAAACGTCTCATCGTAGTCGATGCCCTCTTGCTGGCGATAACCTTTGGCGACCAACCGAACCTTATTCCGGATAATAAGGTCGTTCTCATCTTTCTTGTTCTGGAATATCCACTTCAGGCCGATTATGGACTTTCCCCATGGTCTGGTCACCAAGCGCCATACCTTGTTTCTGTCAAATTCCGCCAGCTCTTCTTGCATCGCTTGTACCCAGTCATGATCGGTAAGAGCTTCCAAAACATCTGAAGGTTCAAAGTCACTTAAGAACCCGTCGAATAAAATCAAGTTGTCGACATTCTTTGAAGATCATGTCTGAACAGGTTGTGAGGGACTCCCGATGATCTGGGAGGGGGGATGGTCTTTTGTCCACTTTCTTGAGTGTGGAAGAGTGACGTAGGCTTTTTGATTGTTGGATGCATCGTTCACATCGTGCACTGCTAAGACCTCTGTCTGGTTCCCACTAGATGATCCTTCTTCCAGATTAGTCTGCGGTGTTGCTTCCAACCAGCGCTCGCGCACTACTTGAGCATAGGTTCTTTGAGCCGAGCTCGGTGAAGGTAGCGGGGCTTCTTCAGGTATTGGTGCAAGAACAAGGTGTGTTGTCTATTCTCGGACAGGTTCCGGTGAGGCAGCAGATGAAGTTTCGGGGGGAGAGACCGTTGACTCTGGTGTCACTGAATTTGTTGAAGTACTTGATAATGGCTCTGTCACGAAGGAATCAGATGACACAGAAGTAGTGGTTGAACCAGTTTGAGCAGGTACTACAATCGGACCCGTGAGAGTAGGTAGATCGTAATCTGCGAGGTCTATAAAGTCTGAAGCAAAAGTGTTAGTAGCAGAATCTGTGCTCGGTGGTGCGGTGGACAATTCAGGCAATAAGGCATTCAAATTACTAGGACTTGCATCAGAATAGGTTTCGATTTCAGAAACGTCAACATTTGAGCTTTCCAAGATAGTTCGGGTCCGTTTTGTTGAATACCCTGTTGTTCCAGATTCAAGTTCTAATCAACATGCAATAACTAGAGAATGAATTGAGAAGCTATATGTCATTGATTCTTGGATGAAAAGCTTACACACACTAACACACCAAGAATCATCCAAATCTTCATGAAGCTTTAACACACTTTGAACACGAAGCTTTAGCCAATCGAGATATCTTCAAATAATCACCAAACTTCAAACATCTCTCGCAAACATCTCTTGTCATATCTCGTAATCTTCTCTTCATCTTGACATTTCGGAACCATCTCCCCAAAGTATCTTCAGAAAGCATTTCTCGACTTTACATTTCTAAACTATCTCCCCCTTTTTGATGAAATATGAAATAATCATCAAAATCTATAGAAATGTATGATCAGAACAACTCGGCTCGTAAAGATACAAACATGTAAAAGTACCACCATAGATATCAAAAACCATCTCACATAACCATCTCCACCTTGTTAGTCTAGAATTTCCCTTATTACTCCAAAGAAATACCGTCAATTCCATAAAGTAATCCGAATCTTTTCAAATTCAGATTTAAGTGGGAAAATCCTGAAACAACACATGAATCAGTTGAAATGCCTGTGAGAAGCACAAAGCAACTCAGTACAACGAATGCACTATATAAAGAGCTTTAGTGATGATCACTCCCCAGGGCTTCCGTTCAATCATCTCAAATACAAAAAGTATCACTATGAACGTTCCGACAAAGAAAAAAATTCCTTGTGTGTATTTGTGATGAAAGAAAATAGCATCAAGTGCTTTCATAAGGCTCAAAATGTGAAAACATTTCACGACTCGATGTGTAGAAATGAAGTTCGAAGGCAGGACAGCTTCCTTCTGTTTCAATATCGATTTTCCAAATGAAAACCTGATAGATTATGTGCTACGTCCTCGTGATGAATGAAACATCTCCTTGTTAAGAAGGAAATGAGTAGCTAGTGGGGTAAAAACGAGAGTCGGCATTGGGCTATGCCTTGTTTCAATATCGGTCACCAAAGAACGTGAACCAATAGATGATGTGGTTGCCCGGCTAAGAAAAGGTTGGTGCAGAGTTTTATTTTTCTTTTAACTCTATTCTCACACCCTCCAATTCTTTTAGGCATCCTCACTTCTAACCAATCTCTCATATAACATTTTTCCGCTCAATCACTATGAGAATAACTCGACCACCTGAGTTATCTCCCCCACTCTTTGATGGAGACCCCTCACTCATTTCTCAAGGATAACTTCTTGGGTTGGATTGCCGGTTATGGAAATCCATAGAAGTTCTGTTGAGCTCACACATCCCATGAAATAAATTTCCTAAACATGAAAGTACAATGATTCATCGGGTGAATCAATGAGCCAATATGAAACATGCTCGAACAAATATATATGAACAATATAGGAGCATAAGAATTTCTCCAAACAAGTATATGAAATGAAGAACATGAATAATGTAAACTTGTTTGAGAAAACGGATTCATCATATGATGTGAGATATGTTCTTGAAAAGCTTTGGTGTACAAAAAAATGACGTTATCTATACGAACGAGATATAGATATAACATTGAAGAACGTATCCAATCAAAGAAACAATCAAGTACAATGAGGAAATATCAAGCGAGTGTATTACCACCGAAAAATATGGTCATATAGAGACGTGGTAATAACTAAGTCAAAAGAAGCTAAACCGGTGTGTATGAATACTTGAAAAGTATATGAAAAGATAATACACAAGTATTAATCTTTGGAAACACACGGTTAGAAAATATCCGTCAACTCATCATGATATGAAAACATGGAAAATCACACTTCTAATTCGAAAAAAAACATTTGAGAATCGAGAAGTGAGTTTGAACATTTAAAAACATTTTTCAAACCTGAAAGTTGTTCATCTTTCAAATATGTAAGCATTAAAGCTTATTTGAACTCTCCCCCTAAAATGAATATCACTTTTAAGAACTCCCCCTCAAATGGATAATCTGCAAAACAAAGTAGAAATTGGTATTCATTGAAAATGAATCCTTAGATGTTAGTCAGATAGTATCCAATCCAGAATAATTAAGCAACTCCCCCTTAAATTAAGATTCGTAACAGATTTAAGTAGGAGAAAGCATGCCAAGCTTGCTAACCAAAAAGTTAAAACGCTTTTCATCTAAAGGTTTAGTGAAAAGGTCAGCAAGTTGGTAATCTGTTTGAACAAAGAACATTTCGATATTACCTTTCTCCACATTGTCTTTGATAAAATGATACCGGATGTCGATGTGTTTGGTCTTGGAATGCTGAACCGGATTTGACGTTATCGCAATGGCGCTTTCCGAATCACAGTAGATAGGGACTCTCTTCAACTTGTAGCCATAGTCTAGTAGTTGTGTCTTCATCCAAAGCACTTGCGAACAACAACTTGCGGCGGCCACATATTCTGCTTCGGCCGTAGAAGTGGAGACGCAATTTTGCTTTTTCGAAGTCCAACTAACAAGTTTATTACCTAAAAACTGACATGATCCAGAAGTGCTTTTCCTATCCAGTTTGCAACCACCATAATCTGAATCTGTAAAAGATATTAGCTCAAAACTAGAATCTTTCGGATACCAAAGGCCCAACTCGGGTGTGCCTTTGAGATATCGTAAGATCCTTTTAACTGCCGCAAGGTGTGACTCTTTAGGATTAGCTTGAAAACGAGCACAAAAACATGTGGCGAACATAATGTCCGGTCTAGTCGCAGTGAGGTACAAAAGAGAACCAATCATGCTTCTGTAAATCTTTTGATCAACGGGTTTACCGGCTAAATCAGGACCCAAAAGATTTCCAGTTGGCATTGGTGTTTTAATTGGAGAACAATCAGTCATATGAAACTTTTTCAACATATTTTAATATATTTTGACTGATTTATAAAGATGCCATCAAGGTTTTGTTTGACTTGAATTCCTAAAAAGAAATTCAATTCACCCATCATGCTCATTTCAAACTCGGTCTCCATGATTTTAGAAAACTTTGTACACAACTCTGGATTAGTAGAACCGAAAATAATGTCGTCAACATAAATTTGAACTAAAAGCAAGTAATCACCGTCTTTCTTCAGAAAAAGAGTAGTATCGATCGTACCTCGTTTGAATCCTTTGGATAAAAGATGATTAGTCAGAGTTTCATACCATGCTCTTGGAGCTTGTTTTAGACCATACAATGCTTTGTCCAAGATGCATACATGATCGGGAAAATCTGGATCGACGAAGCCTTCAGGTTGCTCTATATAGACCTCTTCATGCAAGACTCCATTCAAGAACGCAGATTTGACATCCATTTGAAATACCTTGATGTTCTTGTGAGCTGCATAGGCCAGAAAGATTCGAATTGCCTCGATCCTCGCTACCGGTGAAAAAGTCTCATCGTAGTCAATACCTTCTTGTTGAGAGTAACCTTTAGCAACCAATCGCGCTTTATTTCTGACAATCAATCCGGATTCATCTTTCTTATTTCTGAAGATCCACTTGGTTTTAATGATTGATTTATCTTGCGGTCTAGGAACCAAGCGATACACTTTGTTTCTTTTGAACTGTAGAAGCTCTTCTTGCATTGCTAAAAGCCAATCAGAATCGTCTAAGGCTTGAGAGACATTCTTTGGTTCAATTTTGCTCAAGAAACTTTTGTATAGGCAGTAATTTGTAGATGCAGATCGCGTTTTAACACCATCTTTGACATCACCAATCACATTGTGGAGTGGATGTGCTCTTGTCCATTTCAACTGAGCAGGAAGAATTGCAAGATCATCTAGATTATTCTGACTATCATTTTCATCAATGATTGCAGGAATCTCTGATTGATCATCGGGGGTTAACTCTGATTGCTCAACACTTGGAACTGCTATAGCCTGATCAGAGTTAGAAGTAGAACAAATATTCTCCGATGGTCCGGAATCATTCACGCTTGAAGGTTCTGGGACATCGTGAATATCAACTCTTGGATTTCTGGAAAGAATGAGATCTTCATTATCTGCACAAATATCCAGAAAAGCATCCATAAACAGTAAATCGAGTTCTGAACTATTTGGATCAGTAATAGAATCAGAAGTCGTAGTAGAAGCTTGACTATGAATTTCGAGTCCTGAACTGCTATGTTCAGAAGTCATCGACAAGGTTTCATCAAAGGTGACATAAACGGTTTCCATAACCATCTTGGTTCTTTTGTTGTAGACGCGGAAAGTCTTTGACGTTTGCGAGTAACCAAGAAAGTATCCCTCGTCGGCTTTCTTGTCAAACTTACCAAGATTGTCACGGTTGTTAAGAATGTAGCACCTACAACCAAAAACATGAAAAAATTTGACATTAGGAACTCTTTGGTTGATTATATGATAAGGAGTTTTCTTGAAGCGCTTAGTGATGATGGTCCGATTTTGTGTAAAACAAGCCGTTGAAACAGCTTCGGCCCAAAAGGTAAGGGGTAATCCGGAGTAAGCTAGCATCGTTCGTGCCGCTTCAACTAAGGTTCGGTTTCATCTTTCTACAACTCCATTTTGTTGTGGAGTATAAGCACCTGAAAAATTATGAGAAATACCAACAGATGTTAGATAAGCATCTAAAGTAGCATTTTTAAATTCAGTACCATTATCACTTCTAATCTTTCGAACTGGAAGTTGCAAAAGAACTTGGATCCTCTTAATGAACTTTATGATCAACTCGGGAGCTTCAGATTTCATTCTCAGAAATTCTAGCCACGTGTACCGTGAGTATTCATCAACCATAACTAGAATGTACTTCTTTCCACTAATTGTTTGAATTCTCATTGGTCCGCATAAGTCCATGTGGAGCATTTCGAGTGGTGATTGACACGAAGATTCGGTCTTTGACTTGTGAGAACTTCTCTTCATCTTTCCCATTTGACAAGCCGAATAAAAAGAATCTCTATCAAATGTCAACTTTGAAAGACCTTTCACCAATCCACCATTAGCTAGTTTACTAATATCTGAGAAATTCTGATGAGAAAATCTTCTATGCCATAGCCAACTTTCGCCTTTTGTTGCCTTTGTGAACAAACAAACTGGTTTCGAAGAATCTATCACCGGAAAGTCAACCACATAGAGATTGTAAAACCTTCTCCCTTCAAAAATCTCAACACCATCACTATTAATGATAAGACAGTTAATGATGGAAAATAGAACAATGTTATAACCATCACAAAACTGACTTGCACTAAAAAGATTATGACTTAACCCCTCAACATACAGTACCTTCTTTATGGATACCTTACCATTTGTAAGAATGTCGTAACCTTTGATGACCCCAGTCGTCTTATTCCCAAAACTAACTGTTCCTCCTGGTCGTTCCACATAATTGTGCAACAACTCCTTGTAGCCAGTCATATGTCTTGAACAACCGGAATCGACATACTACATATGCCTGGCCTGTAGAAACATGTTAGTTCATCTTGGGAACCCATATCCAAATGGGTCCTTTCTTGTTAGTCTCATACATCTTTAACAAATCAGAAGATGAACCTAAGATCTTACAGTTTATACCAGACTTTGAAATTTGTGCATTCAATAAATCTTTAGGAATCCATTTGCACACAAATTTCACATCAACTGATTTATCTTTTGCTTTTGAAAGATTTTTCTTTTTAGCACTAAACACTTTAGCACGATGATCAAACGAGTAAGCACGAGATTTATCATGAGAAACACCACTAGATCTCTTCTTGTTAACATGACTAGAGTTCAAAGAAAAAGAGTTATCACCACAATGAGTACAATGCAAACGTTGCATAGCAAAAAACATTAAGGAAGACTCAAAAGAGTTTTGACACTTATTGAATCTAACATTCAGATTACATTTATTTGCATCATCAACGGATGACTTTTTAACAAAACGCTTTTTCTTCTTTGAATCTTTCTTCTTCCACCCTAGGCCATGTCGTTTAAAACTTTTTAAATTTGTAGAATCAGAAGAACTAGAGTTAATAGGTGTCTTAGGAACTGAACATACATCAGATGAATCTTTTGAAGATGTTTCAAGTGTAGCACAAGAAGTACTTCCTACCTCAAAAGTACTTGCATCAAAATTAATTGAACAAGTTTCAGACTTTAACAAAGTATACGAGGATTTCTCATCTTTTGAAATTCCACTATCACTTGAAACATTGACAACATTTGGTTTATCTTGTGTACCAGACTTTGATTTTTCAAAAACAGCACCAAATTCCACATCAGGTAATTTGAGTTCTGATTTAAGGATATCACCTTCAACCATACTATCTAAACTTTTGTACACAAGGTAACCATCTTTGTCAATAACAGCATATGTAATTAAATCAGTGACTTCAGTCTTACTACTTTGATCAAAACAAGGTGGAGTTTCTTGAGACTCAAACATGGGGTTTGAAATAAAACTTATCTTGTCTTCTGCAAAACCCTTTTCGATATCATCATCATTATCAGAATCAAAACATGGTTTCGTCTCATCAGAATCAGAATCAGACTCATAATCAGAAATGCTTTTATTTTCTGAAAGATTATTAACTTGAATAAACTCAGAAAGATTTTCATAATCTGTTTCTTTTTCAAGTTCACTTGTCTTATCTTCAGATTTAGGAGTAGAATCAGTTGTCGTTGACTCATTTTCAATATTGTTATTAAGCTTTTCAGATTCATTTGAAAAAGACTTTACATCTTGAGAATACAAAGAAACACACTGAGTATGAGAAAACTCGGGTTTTCTTGTTTTGTAACTTTGATTTAAAACATCATATTTAAAATCACATGTGAAATCAAAGTTATTCTTTCTCTTTGGCTTTGAATCTGAAAGACTAACACTTGAGTCATCAACAACTTTTGCTTTACCTTTATCCGAAGAATCAGATAATGAACTACCAGATTTTACAAAGGTCTCATTTAATTTTGTAAAACTTAAGTTATCAAACTGATAAAGACCTTTAGGGGCTTTCTTTAAAACATCATTTTCACGTAAACCTAACCCCATTTTCGGATTGTAAAATCTAGTATCCTTTAGATTATTTGTCAAAAGCTTAAGCGTCTGTTGAGTCTGACCTCTTTTGATATTAAGATCCTCCAACTGTTTGATTTTGGCATAAGCCTCAGACCTATCTTGAAAACAAACTTCATATTTGATCATATATTCAGCTTTTTCAGACTCCAAATTTACTAAAGCACACTTCATCTCAGAAATTTGAGATTCTAGTTTGGCTTTCTCTTTCCTAATCTCAGCCTTTTCAAGCTCACGATCATCAGCTAAAGATTTATATAACTCACACTCATTACTGAATTCAATGACTCGAGCTCTTTCGAACTTAATCTTTTCCTTCAAGTCATCAAATTCAGCTTTTAAAATTAAAAACTGTTCTTCTAAAGAGCATTCATCATTATCAGACATATCCGAGTCAGAAGGAGTTTGACTTACCTCATTTGATGCCTCGGTCTCTTTGTGAAGGTTGATGGTTTCTTCCACACTTGCCATGAGATTGTAGTGAACTTGTGTGAAATGAGCAGAGTCCTCATCATCAGAAGTATCATCATACCAACATTCCTCTTCCGCCATCAAGACTTTACCTTCACTCTTGCGTTTAGCAAGTTGAGCCTTCTTTGAGTAGTAGTCAAAATCCCTGACTTTCGGTGCTCTACAATCTTTGACAAAATGGCCTGGTTTGCCACAGTTGAAACATACATTTCCTTTCTCATCCGTCATGCCTTTCTCATAAGTCTTCCTCTCCGGTCTTCTCTCATATTCCTTTGGCTTGTACTTGTCTCTTTTGTAGTTCTCGAACTTGGGTTTAGAATAGAACTTCTTCTTCCCATACCTCTTGTGGATGGAACTAGACAAAAGAGCAAGTTTATCTGCAACTCTCTTCAAATCAACATCAGATTCAGAACTATCATCCTCAACAGTTTCCGAATCAGAATCAGACAACTCGGTGACTAAAGCCTTGGAATGACTTTGACTTTCAGTCAAAAGAGCCAAAGAATCAGAGATACTCTTTTGCTTCATCACAATATCTTTGACTTTCACTTCATGCTAACTAAGAATAGAATATAGATCATGTAAGTCTTCTTCCGCCAAGTTCTTGTTCATCTGAAGATTAACCGAGTAGTGATCCCATTCCGAATTGAGATTCTTTAGAAACTTGAAGTTTATCTCAGAAGTAGACTTATGCATTCCATTTCTCCTCAAATCATTCAGAATGATATTGAACCGACTGTAAGAATCAGCAAGTGTTTCTCCCTCTAACGCCTTAAAACCTTCATAAGCACCAATTGCTTGGTTTAGCTTGGCTTGGATTGATCTCTCCGTCCCTTGAAACTGCTTCTCTAACTCATCCCACAATTCTTTTGCTGTCTTTCGACTATCAACACGATTGAATAAATCGTTCGTAATTGCCATCGTTAGAAAAGTTAGAGCTTTGTCATCAATTTCCGCTCTGATCTTCTCGAGCTCATTGTAATGCCGAAAGAGTTTATACACTCTTCTTGGTTCAATTGCGGGAGTAGTAGCAGTCTTAAGAGTACCGGGAATGTCAATGAAAGGCTTGATTGGACCTTCCTGAATGCTTGTCATGAGAGTCTTGTCGATGTTGTTAAGGAATTGAATCATCCTTACACGCCATTGCGGATATTCTCCAATTTAAAGAACCGGAGGTTTGGACTTTGAACCCATGCTCAAAAGATCTCTAGACATCTTCGTAGAACTTGAAAATGATCGTAAATTCACTGAAGCTGAAAGACTAGTTCTGAACTTCAAAAACTGGAAATCTGAGTAACTGTAACTAAGCTGCACAGTTCTTTTGATCAAATAAGAGATTAGTAACAAAAGTCAAAAAAGTCAACTGGAAAGTCAACCGATGAATAGTGAAATCCCGAAAAAAATATTTTTCAAAAATTTGAAAGTTGATTTTGATCGTAAAATTGACGAATTAGTCCAAAAAATCAACCTCTCGGAAATCACCAAAATCTCGGAAAAACCGGCATTTTTCGGGAAAAAATGACCTTAAAAATGATTTATGTTTTCCACGGTAAAATCAGATAAGGAATCTAAGAACGTTTACGTGAAAAAGTGCCCAAAAAACGCTTCCAGAATCCATTTAAAAAAATTTCAAAATACCCGATTCGGGTAAAGGGGATTCCCGAATCCACTTAAAAAATTTTCAAAATACCCAGTTCGGGTTTTGCATATACCCGATTCGGGTTTTGTAAATACCTGATTCAGGTTATGTGAACAAAATAATCTCACCGAACAAACTTCCGAGTTGGTATTTGGTCCAATCTCGATTCGGGATTTGGACAATACCAAGTCGGGTAACAAGAAAGAACCAATTCCGATAAAAATTCGGGTCTCAAAAAAAATCCGAAATCGGGATTTTCAAAATACCGATTCGGGTTTTTCAAAATCCTAATTCGGGATTTTTGAAACTCCCGATTCGGGTATTTATGAATGTCCCGATTCGGGTACTATGAACACCAATTCGGGTATTATGAACACCAAAGCGGGAAACCGAAGAAAACTCGTAAAAAATAGTAAAAAACTTCAAAAATAACACCCCAAAACCACGAATTTTAACTCCAAATCAATCCTAAACACAGTAAAACATCATATTACCCATATAGGATCAAATTCAGAGGTAAAAACGATCAAAAGAAGAGATAAAAATCCTCAAAACCACCATTTTCGAAAAACTCAAAAAACTCAAAAATCTTACCAATCTTCAGCGAATTTCCAGCTCTGATACCACTTGTTGTTCCAGATTCAAGTTCTAATCAACATGCAATAACTAGAGAATGAATTGAGAAGCTATATGTCATTGATTCTTGGATGAAAAGTTTACACACACTAACACACCAAGAACACACACACTTAAGAACTTAAACTCTCTCAATTCCCTCTCTTTCACAATGAAGCGTATGTGCATGATCTTAACTAACAAACTACATCACTTGGGTATTTATACCCCAACACTAACAACCCTTACACTTTGAACCAATTACACTTTCTACCCTATCTATACAAAACAATTACAAGTAAAGTAATAAAGCACTAAAAACAATAAAGCTTTGACTTTCTTTTAACAACTTTGACTTTGCCTTTGACTTCAACTTTAGCACCATCTTGTGATCTCGGATACAATCCGATTTTGCACCCAACATACCCGATAAGTCTTAGAGTTATGTGAGTATCCAATGAAGATAGACTCATCAGACTTGGGTTCAAACTTTCCCAAATCATCTCGGTTATCTAAAACATAGCATTTACATACAAAAAATCTAAAGTAATCGATGTTAGGCTTACGTTGCTCGACCATCTCGTAAGCGGTTTTACCGGTCCGCTTGACGATCAAAGTCCGATTTTGCGTGTAGCATGCTGTTGAGACGGCTTCAGCCCAAAATGCTTGAGCAACGCCTGAATAAGCCATCATGGATCTTGCTGCTTCGACCAACGTCCGGTTCTTCATTTCCACAACTCCATTTTGTTCAGGAGTGCGTACGACAGAGAAGTTGTGAGAGATTCCCACATCTTCAAGGAAGGATTGCAACTTTGCATTCCGAAACTCGGTTCCGTTGTCGCCTCGTAACTTCTTCACCCTGCGACCCAAAAGTACTTGAATCCGCTTGATGAAGGCAATGATTCGATCAGCAGCATCAGATTTGGCTCGGAGAAATTCAAGCCAGGTGAACCTTGAGAATTCATCAACGAGAACCAACATGTACTTCTTTCTGGCTAGGCTCTCAACTCTCATCGGTCCACACAGATCCATATGTATCATGTCAAGGGGACTTTTACTGTTTTTATCTATCCTCGGAGGGTGTGAGTTCCTTTTCATCTTTCCTTGTTCACAAGCTAGACATAGAGTATCCTTTGAAAGACGAGTCTCCGGTAGTCCCTTGACCAGGCATTTTGAAACCAACTTGTTCATGTCCTTAAAGTTCTGATGACAAAGCCTTTGGTGCCATAACCAACTATCTTCCTTGGATGCCTTAGAGAGCAAACAGATCGCGTTTATTGGTTGAGAGAGTGCTTCAAACTGACGGTATGTCTGAGGGATTGAACGAAAGACTGTGGAATAAAGATTGCCGTTTCTCCGTGTACTGAGTACGACATTATTGTCTTCATCGTTCACATCACTTCCATAAAGAAATTGCTTCACCCAGTATCCATTATCACAGAACTGGCTGGAGCTGAACATATTATACCCTAATCCCTTGACATACCGTACATCCTTGATGATGTACCTCCCGTCTGTGATTTTCCCATAACCCAACATCGGCTTCGGTGTCTTGTCCGCAGTTTTGATATATCCCTCGAACCTTTCAACATAGTCGAAAAGGAAGGATCTCTGACCAGTCATGTGTGTATAAGCTCCAGAATCAAAGTACCACACATGATTGACCTCAGAAGCATCGATGTCTTGGTAAGTGCTAGGACCAACAGCTTCCGGTCCTTCGAAATCAGCCATCAAGCACAAACCCTTCACCATGTGATCATCCTCGTCTGAGCTCTCTTCCTCGCAGACCCAATTCTCCTCTTCAACAAGCAAGGCAACCCCTTTCTCCTTTTTCCTCAACAAGGCAGCCTTTTTCTCGAAGTAGGCAGCGTCCTTGTATTTAACCGTGCAGTCTTTGGCATAGTGTTCCAGCTTACCACACTTGTAGCAAGTCGTTGTGGGACTTGGGGTTTGTTGAGGAGCAGGGTTTTGTATCATGGGCATCTGAGGTTGACTAGACTTTTGACCACCTTGGTCTGTTGGGATTGGTTGATCTTCTCTTGGAGCCTGTCTGCTAGAGCTGCTTCCCCGTTGATCACCTCCGTTGTAGTTCCCTTTGCCACGTTCCATCCTTTCATCTGACCAGCGGTCGTTCCTCTCTTGCTCATACCCGTATGCCGGACCTTAATCATGCCTTCCACCTTCGTTTCTGCCTCCATACCCACTTTCACACCCTTGACAGTTGTATCCAGACTCTGGAGCATACTGCCTCGTGTTCCCCCGATAGTTGTAATCGGGATTCTGTCCTTGCCAATTTCCTTGAAAGCCGGAACCTCCTTGATAATCCAAATACGTGCTATCTCTTCGGGAGTTATCTCTGAACCTCCCCTGGTCATCTCTGTATCTTCCTTGTTCATTTCGGAATATCCCTTGATCATAAGACTGAAACCTGTCACCCTATTGATAGTCTCCTCTTCCTTGGTTGCTGAACTGAGCTCTGTCCATGTTAGACCTTCATTGTTGTGAAGAGTCAGAAGTCTATCTTTTCTATTTCAGCATTGTAACTTTCCTTATTAATGAACTTTATTTTGTTAGTTAGCCCTTTTGTGTGAAGTCTTAAACTTCAGGGGGCAATCTTGTAATTGTCTCATTCTTCTATGTGCTACTAGTAATTTACCCGTGCAATGCGGCGGGGTTCAAGATTATTTAGATTTAGAATCTCAAATTTCTTCAAGATGCTAACTATGGTATCTATTTTAAATTCTAAATCCATCCACAAGAAATGTTGATATCAACTGGCTATGCAACTATTATTAACAAGTAAAAGTAGTTTACAATAACACACTTATGTTATTGTAATTATTGGTGCACAGAATAGGATTTAAAAAGTATGCAACTATTATTAACAAATAAAAATAGTTTACAATAACACACTTATGTTATTTTAATTATTGGTGCAAAGAATAGGATTTAGAAAATGCAATCCCATTGAAAAGTAAATCTTTAACAAGCCTTTTCCACACAGCAGATTTAGGTTTTTACCATAAGGGGATAGTTCTCTGAAATGTATTAAACTATCCCCAAAAATCTATTGTGTGTATCCAACTACAAAAAATGCTATTGTGTGTATCAAATTTTATTTTTTTTTTGCTATTGTGTTACAAATTTTGGTAAACTGATACACACAATAGAAGAAAAAAATAAAGTTTGATACATTAAAAAAAAAGTTTGATACACACAATAGCAAAAAAAATAAACTTTGATACACACAATAGCATTTTTGGTAGTTGGATACACACAATAGATTTTTGGGGATAGTTTAATACATTTCGGAGAACTATCCCCTTACCATAACTATTAGTATTGCCATCGGTTAAAGCTTTCCAAAACAGCCATCATAACCATTATATATATTGTAAACGATTAAACATGTTTTAAAGATCAATTACACATATTATAAGATAGCAAAACCTCTGTTTTTCTATTTAGCAACATGAATGACCACAAAGCTCAATTTTTATTTTTATTTTTGAAATGGCAAATTAATAGAAAACCAAAAAATGAAACAAAGTTTATACCCCAAACAAAGAGAACACGACCACTCACTACACCACTAAAACACCCAAAAACTTACAAGCATTATAAAAGCAATTGGACTTACCAAAACCACCTACCATGACTAAACAAAAAACTATGCAATAAAAGACACATGTAACTTAATAAGAAATAGCATAATCCCAACTGCAACCTGCTGTCTATGCTACAAGATGAAAATTATCGCAGCTATCCCACCTTCCGCCAACGACCCGCTGCAGCAGCCCCCATTCGGTAGCATTTGTGAGCTGCAACCGGGTTATGAGCAGTACCCCGAGATGCCGACTCCACAGGCCGTTCTGTACGGATAATGCAACCGCTGATGAACTGGGCAGAGCCGTAATCCGAAGGAGGCAAAATCCCTCTGCGGCGCCAAAACAAAACATGGACGAAATAACATCAGAATGATTGAAAACATTTGATGCTCTTTACCCCTCCACCGTTGATTGAAAACGTAGCCACCCAATCCCTTAATTTTTGTATGCCTGCAATCAGACCTGCAGAAAACCGAAATTACCACGAGCCCAAGCCAGAAACAGCTGCTTAGTGCAGCTACTGTGTAACCAAAATATCTGCAGAAGCACTCCGAATATGATCCAAAACGAAAGTGAGCTGATCGAACAAAGCACGCATGTTGTCACACGTGATTAATCCCACCTAAATACTTACACTATATCATATTGCTTTAAAGAAAAATAATCAAGAGCAAACACTATATTGTGTTATGGATGTGTTACTTATCTTCAACACAATTTGCTAAAGCCGAAAGCTGTTATGATGATGCTGCAATGCTAAGCAACATCAAATGCATTAACTGTTGAATGATATGCAGCCCGTGTACCAGAGGTGGTTTCCCAGGAACTCAAGAAACTGCAGAAAACTAAAATTTTGGTAGCCCATTAGTCACAAAAACCACATACCTTTTGGGAACGAATCAACAAACTTTCCACCATACTTGGACGGCCATTGTACAAACAATAACCTATATTAAAGTTATACATCAAGATTTCAATACCTGAAGTGTTCAAATCCATACAAGACCCAAAATAATAGATACAAATAAATCATTTTTAAACCCATTCTTAGGGTTTAAGTAGAACATGAATAAATTAAATCAGCTAAAATGATTTGGGGCTTCTGGTTAGCAAAAGATCCCACATGAAAAGATTAAAACAAACAAACAAAAACATACAGAAGATGGAAGTATGAAACTTTGAACCAGAAACAACCCTAATTAGTGTTTTTGAAGAAAAAGAACATGACCACCTGTCTAACATAATACCCTGAACATAATCCTCAATGAAATCATACCTTTGGATGAATCTGTTGTTCCAGATTCAAGTTCTAATCAACATGCAAACAAGTAGAGAATGATTTGAAAGCCATATGTCATTGATTCTTGATGAATTGATTACACACACTATCCACACCAAGAACACACACAGTTAAGAACACAACTCTCAATTCACTCTCTTTACACAATGATACGTATGCATGATCTCACTACCAAACTAACTCACTTTGGGTATTTATACCCAAACCCTTACAACCCTTCAACTTTGAACCAATTACAATTTCTACCCTATCTATACAAAACAATTACAAGTAAAGTAATAAAGCACTAAAAACAATAAAGCTTTGACTTTCTTTTAACACCTTTGACTTTGCCTTTGACTTCAACTTTAGCACAATCTTGTGATCTCGGATACAATCCGATTTTGCACCCAACAATCTCCCCCTTTGGATTCGAGATCACAAAAAGAATTAGGCAAACGTCTACTAGAAAGCATCAACACTTTAAACAATAACAATAAGCTTCCTTGAATGATAAGCTTCCGTAATAATCTTCACTAATCATCCAAATCTTCATGAAGCTTTAACACACTTTGAACACGAAGCTTTAGCCAATCGAGATATCTTCAAATAATCACCAAACTTCAAACATCTCTCGCAAACATCTCTTGTCATATCTCGTAATCTTCTCTTCATCTTGACATTTCGGAACCATCTCCCCAAAGTATCTTCAGAAAGCATTTCTCGACTTTACATTTCTAAACCATCTCCCCCTTTTTGATAAAATATGAAATAATCATCAAAACTATAGAAATGTATGATCAGAGAACTCATCTCGTAAAGATACAAACATATAAACAAACCACCAAGGAAATCAAAAACTATCTCACGTAACCATTTCCCCCTTGTTACTCTAGAATTCCCCCTTGTTACTCCAAAGAAATACCGTCAATTCCAAAAAGTAATCCGAATCTTTTCAAATTCAAATTTAAGTGGGAAAATCCTGAAACAACACATGAATCAGTTGGAATGCCTGTGAGAAGCACAAAGCAACTCAGTACAACAAATGCACTATATAAAGAGCTTTATTGATGATCACTCCCCAGGGCTTCCGTTCAATCATCGCAAACACTAAAAGTATTCCTATGAACGTTCCGACAAAGAAACAAATTCCTTTTGTGTATTTGTGATGAAAGAAAATAGCATCAAGTGCTTTCATAAGGCTCAAAATGTGCAAATATTTCACGACTCGATGTGTAGAAATGAAGTTCGAAGGCAGGGCAGCTTCCTTCTGTTTCAATATCGATTTTCCAAATGAAAACCTGATAGATTATGTGATGCGTCCCCGTGATGAATGAAACATCTCCTTGTTAAGAAGGAAATGAGTAGCTAGTGGGGTAAAAACGAGAGTCGGCATTGGGCTTTGCCTTATTTCAATATCGGTCACCAAAGAATGTGAACCAATAGATTATGTGGTTGCCCGGCTTAGAAGTGGTTGGTGCAGAGTTTTAGTTTTCTTTTAACTCTGGTTTCACACCCTCCAAATCTTTTAATCATCCTCACTGCTAACCAATCTCTCATATAACATTTTTCCGCTCAATCACTATGAGAATAACTCGACCACCTGAGTTATCTCCCCCACTCTTTGATGGAGACCCCTCACTCATTTCTCAAGGATAACTTCTTGGGTAGGATTGCCGGTTCTGGAAAGCCATAGAAGTTCTGTTAAGCTCAGACATCCCATAAGTTTCCTAAACATGAAAGTACAATGATTCATCGGGCGAATCAATGAGCCAATATGAAGCAAGCTCGAACAAATATATATGAACAATATAGGAGCATAAGAATTTCTTCAAACAAGTATATGAAATGAAGAACATGAATGATATAAACGTGTTTGAGAAAACTGATTCATCATATGATGTGAGATATGTTCTTGAAAAGTTTTGGTGTACAAAAAATGAATGAATGTTATCTATACGATCAAGATATAGATATAGCAATGAAGAACGTATCTGATCAAATAAACAATGAAGTACAAATAGGAAATATCAAGCGAGCGTATTACCACCGAAAAATATGGTCATATAGAGACATGGTAATAACAAGAGAAAAGAAGCTAAACCAATGTGTAGGAATACTTGAAAAGTATATGAAAAGATAATACGCAAGTATTAATCTTTGGAAACACACGGTTAGAAAATATCCGTCAACTCATCATGATATGAAAACATGGAAAATCACACTTCTAATTCGAAAAACATTTGAGAATCGAGAAGTGAGTTTGAACATTTAAAAACGTTTTTCATACCTGAAAGTTATTCATCTTTCAAATATGTAAGCATTAAAGCTTATTTGAACTCTCCCCCTAAAATGAATATCACTTTTAAGAACTCCCCCTCAAATGGATAATCTGCAAAACAAAGTAGAAATTGGTATTCATTGAAAATGAATCCTTAGATGTTAGTCAGATAGTATCCAATCTAGAATAATTAAACAACTCCCCCTTAAATTAAGATCCGTAACAGATTTAAGTAGGAGTAAGCATGCCAAGCTTGCTAACCAAAAAGTTAAAACGCTTTTCGTCTAAAGGTTTAGTGAAAAGGTCAGCAAGTTGGTAATCTGTTTGAACAAAGAACATTTCGATATTACCTTTCTCCACGTTGTCTTTGATAAAATGATACCGGATGTCGATGTGTTTGGTCTTGGAATGCTGAACCGGATTTGACGTTATCGCTATGGCGCTTTCCGAATCATAGTAGATAGGGACTCTCTTCAACTTGTAGCCATAGTCTAGTAGTTGTGTCTTCATCCAAAGCACTTGTGAACAACAACTTGTGGCGGCCACATATTCTGCTTCGGCCGTAGAAGTGGAAACGCAATTTTGCTTTTTCGAAGTCCAACTAACAAGTTTATCACCTAAAAACTGACATGATCCAGAAGTGCTTTTCCTATCCAGTTTACAACCACCATAATCTGAATCTGTAAAAGATATTAGCTCAAAACTAGAATCTTTCGGATACCAAAGACCCAACTCGGGAGTGCCTTTGAGATACCGTAAGATCCTTTTAACTGCCGCAAGGTGTGACTCTTTAGGATTAGCTTGAAACCTAGCACAAAAACATGTGGCGAACATAATGTCCGGTCTAGTCGCAGTGAGGTACAAAAGAGAACAAATCATGCTTCTGTAAATCTTTTGGTCAACGGATTTACCCGCTAAATCAGGACCCAAAAGATGTCCAGTTGGCATTGGTGTTTTAATTGGAGAACAATCAGTCATGTTAAACTTTTTCAACATATCTTTAATATATTTTGACTGATTTATAAAGATGCCATCAGGGTTTTGTTTGACTTGAATTCCTAAAAAGAAATTCAATTCACCCATCATGCTCATTTCAAACTCTGTCTCCATGATTTTAGAAAAATTTGTACACAACTCTGGATTAGTAGAACCGAAAATAATGTCGTCAACATAAATTTGAACTAAAAGCAAGTCATCACCGTCTTTCTTCAGAAAAAGAGTAGTATCGATCGTACCTTGTTTGAATCCTTTGGATAATAGATGATTAGTCAGAGTTTCATACTATGCTCTTGGAGCTTGTTTTAGACCATACAATGCTTTGTCCAAGATGCATACATGATCGGGAAAATCTGGATCGACGAACCCTTCAGGTTGCTCTATATAGACATCTTCATGCAAGACTCCATTCAAGAACGCAGATTTGACATCCATTTGAAATACCTTGATGTTCTTGTGAGCTGCATAGGCTAGAAAAATTCGAATCGCCTCGATCCGCGCTACCGGTGCAAAAGTCTCATCGTAGTCAATACCTTCTTGTTGAGAATAACCTTTAGCAACCAATCGCGCTTTGTTTCTGACAATCAATCCGGATTCATCTTTCTTATTTCTGAAGATCCACTTGGTTTTAATGATTGATTTATCTGGCGGTCTCGGAACCAAGCGATACACTTTGTTTCTTTTGAACTGTAGAAGCTCTTCTTGCATTGCTAAAAGCCAATCAGAATCGTCTAACGCTTGGGAGACATTCTTTGGTTCAATTTTGCTCAAGAAACTTTTGTATAGGCAGTAATTTGCAGATGCAGATCGCGTTTTAACACCATCATTGACATCACCAATCACATTGTAGAGTGGATGTGCTCTAGTCCATTTCAACTGAGCAGGAAGAATTGCAAGATCATCTAGATTGTTCTGACTATCATTTTCATCAATGATTGCAGGAATCTCTGATTGATCATCGGGGGTTAACTCTGATTGCTCAACACTTGGAACTGGGATAGCCTGATCAGAGTTAGATGTAGAACAAATATTCTCCGATGGTCCGGAATCATTCACACTTGAAGGTTCTGGGACATCGTGAATATCAACTCTTGGATTTCTGGAAAGAACAAGATCTTCATTATCTGCACAAATATCCAAAAAAGCATCCATATACAGTAAATCGAGTTCTGAACTATTTGGATCAGTAATAGAATCAGAAGTCGTAGTAGAAGCTTGACTATGAATTCCGAGTTCTGAACTGCTATGTTCAGAAGTCATAGACACGGTTTCATCAAAGGTCACATATACGGTTTCCATAACTATCTTGGTTCTTTTGTTGTAGACGCGGAAAGTCTTTGACGTTAGCGAATAACCAAGAAAGTATCCCTCGTCGGCTTTCTTGTCAAACTTACCAAGATTGTCACGGTTATTGAGAATGTAGCACCTACAACCAAAAACATGAAAAAATTTGACATTAGGAACTCGACGGTTGATTATATGATAAGGAGTTTTCTTGAAGCGCTTAGTGATGATGGTTCGATTTTGTCTAAAACAAGCCGTTGAAACAGCTTCGGCCCAAAAGGTAAGAGGTAATCCGGAGTAAGCTAGCATCGTTCGTGCCGCTTCCACTAAGGTTCGGTTTCGTCTTTCTACAACTCCATTTTGTTGTGGAGTATAAGCACCTGAAAAATTATGAGAAATACCAACAGATGTTAGATAAGCATCTAAAGTAGCATTCTTAAATTCAGTGCCATTATCACTCCTAATCTTTCGAACTGGAAGTTGCAAAGAACTTGGATCCTCTTGATAAACTTTATGATCAACTCGGGAGCTTCAAATTTGATTCTCAGAAATTCTAGCCACGTGTACCGTGAGTATTCATCAACCATAACTAGAATGTACTTCTTTCCACTAATTGATTGAATTCTCATCGGTCCGCATAAGTCCATGTGGAGCATTTCGAGTGGTGATTGACATGAAGATTCTGTCTTTGACTTGTGAGAACTTCTCTTGATCTTTCCCATTTGACAAGCCGGACATAAAGAATCTCTATCAAATGTCAACTTTGGAAGACCTTTCACCAATCCACCATTAGCTAATTTGCTAATATCTGAGAAATTCTGATGAGAAAATCTTCTATGCCATAGCCAACTTTCGCCTTTTGTTGCCTTTGAAAACAAACAAACTGGTTTCGACGAATCTATCACCGGAAAGTCAACCACATAGTGATTGTAAAACCTTCTCCCTTCAAAAATCTCAACACCATCACTATTAATGATAAGACAGTTAATGATGGAAAATAGAACAATGTTATAACCATCACAAAACTGACTTGCACTAAAAAGATTATGACTTAACCCCTCAACATAAAGTACCTTCTTTATGGATACCTTACCATTTGTAAGAATGTCGTAACCTTTGATGACACCCGTCGTCTTATTCCCAAAACTAACTGTTCCTCCTGGTCGTTCCACATAATTGTGCAACAACTCCTTGTAGCCAGTCATATGTCTTGAACAACCGGAATCGACATACCACATATGCCTGGCCTGTAGAAACATGTTAGTTCATCTTGGGAACCCATATCCAAATGGGTCCTTTCTTGTTAGTCTCATACATCTTTAACAAATCAGAAGATGAACCTAAGATCTTACAGTTTATACCAGACTTTGAAATTTGTGCATTCAATAAATCTTTAGGAATCCATTTGCACACAAATTTCACATCTACTGATTTATCTTTTGCTTTTGAAAGATTTTTCTTTTTAGCACTAAACACTTTAGCACGATGATCAAACGAGTAAGCACGAGATTTTTCATGAGAAACACCACTAGATTTCTTCTTGTTAACATGACTAGAGTTCAAAGAAAAAGAGTTATCACCACAATGAGTACAATGTAAACGTTGCATAGCAAAAAACATTAAGGCAGACTCAAATGAGTTTTGACACTTGTTGAATCTAACATTCATATTACATTTATTTGCATCATCAACGGATGACTTTTTAACAAAACGCTTTTTCTTCTTTGAATCTTTTTTCTTCCACCCTAGGCCATGTCGTTTAAAACTTTTTAACTCTGTAGAATCAGAAGAACTAGAGTTAATAGGTGTTTTAGGAACTGAACATACATCAGATGAATCTTTTGAAGATGTTTCAAGTGTAGCACAAGACGTACTTCCTACCTCAAAAGTACTTGCATCAAAATTAATTGAACAAGTTTCAGACTTTAACAAAGTACACGAGGATTTCTTATCTTTAGAAATTCAACTATCACTTGAAACATTTACAACATTTGGTTTATCTTGTGTACTCGACTTTGGTTTTTCAAAAACATCACCAAATTCCACATCTGGTAGTTTGAGTTCTGATTTAAGTATATCTCCTTCAACCATACTATCTAAACTTTTGTACACAAGATATCCATCTTTGTCAATAACAGCATATGTAATTAACTCAGTCACTTCAGGCTTAATACTTTGATCAAAACAAGGTGGAGTTTCTTGAGACTCAAACATGGGGTTTGAAATAAAATTTATCTTTTCTTCTTCAAAACCCTCTTTAATATCATCATCATTATCAGAATCAAAACATGGTTTGGTCTCATCAGAATCAGAATCAGACTCATAATCAGAAACGCTTTTATTTTCTGAAAGATTATTAACTTGAATAAACTCAGAAAGATTTTCACAATCCATTTCTTTTTCAAGTTCACTTGTCTTATCTTCAGATTTAGGAGTAGATTCAGTAGTCAGTGACCCATTTTCAATATATTTACTAAGCTTTTCAGATTCAGTTGAAAAAGACTTTACATCTTGAGAATACAAAGAAACACACTAAGTATGAGAAAACTCGGGTTTTCTTGTTTTATAACTTTGATTTAAATCATCATATTGAAAATTACATGTGAAATCAAAGTTATTCTTTCTCTTTGGCTTTGAATCTGAAAAACTATCATTTGAGTCATCAACAACTTTCTCTTTACCATTATCCGAAGAATCAGATAATGAACTACCAGATTTTACAAAGGTCTCATTTAATTTTGGAAAACTTAAGTTATCAATCTGATAAAGACCTTTAGGGGCTTTCTTTAAAACATCATTTTCAGGTAAACCTAACCCCATTTTCGGATTGTAAAATCTAGTATCCTTTAGATTATTTGTCAAAAGCTTAAGCGTCTGTTGAGTCTGACCTCTTTTGATATTAAGATCCTCCAATTGTTTGATTTTGGCATAAGCCTCAGATCTATCTTGAAAACAAACTTCATATTTGATCATATATTCAGCTTTTTCAGACTCCAAATTTACTAAAGCACTCTTCATCTCAGAAATTTGAGATTCTAGTTTGCCTTTCTCTTTCCTAATCTCAGCCTTTTCAAGTTCACGATCATCAGCTAAAGATTTATATAACTCACATTCATTACTGAATTCAATGACTCGAGCTCTTTCGAACTTAATCTTTTCCTTCAAGTCATCAAATTCAACTTTTAAAATTAAAAACTGTTCTTCTAAAGAGCATTCATCATTATCAGACATATCCGAGTCAGAAGGAGTTTGACTTACCTCATTTGATGCCTCGGTCTCTTTGTGAAGGTTGATGGTTTCTTCCACACTTGCCATGAGATTGTAGTGAACTTGTGTGAAATGAGCAGAATCCTCATCATCAGAAGTATCATCATACCAACATTCCTCTTCCGCCATCAAAACTTTACCTTCACTCTTGCGTTTAGCAAGTTGAGCCTTCTTAGAGTAGTAGTCAAAATCCCTGACTTTCGGCGCTCTACAATCTTTGACAAAATGGCCTGGTTTGCCACAGTTGAAACATACATTTCCTTTCTCATATGTCTTTTCTTTCTCATAACTCTTCCTCTCCGGCCTTCTCTCATAATCTTTTGGCTTGTACTTGTCTCTTTTGTAGTTATCGAACTTAGGTTTCGAATAGAACTTCTTCTTCTCATAACGTTTGTGAATAGAACTAGACAAAAGAGCAAGCTTGTCGGCAACTCGCTTCAAATCAACATCGGATTCAGAACTTTCATCTTCAAGGGTTTCTGAATCAGAATCAGACAACTCGGTGACTAAAGCCTTTGAATGGCTTTTCTTCTTTGAACTAGCACTAGGGAGCACACTCTTCTTCTTTTCAGTCAACAGGGCCAAAGAATCAGAAATACTCTTCTGTTTCATCACAATATCTTTGACTTTCACTTCATGCTGACTAAGAATGGAATACAAGTCATGCAAGTCTTCTTCCGCCAAATTCTTGTTCATTTGAAGATTAACCGAGTAATGATCCCATTCCGGATTGAGATTCTTTAGAAACTTGAAGTTTATCTCAGAAGTATACTTTTGCATCCCATTTCTCCCTCAAATCATTCAGAATGATGTTGAACCGACTATAAGAATCTGCAAGTGTTTCTCCCTCTAAAGCCTTGAACCCTTCATACGCTCCGATTGCTTGGTTTAGCTTAGCTTGGATTGATCTTTCCGTCCCTTGAAACTGTTTCTCCAACTCATCCCACAACTCTTTCGCAGTATTTCTACCATCAACACGATTAAACAAATCGTTCGGAATCGTCATCGTGAGTAAAGTAAGAGCTTTGTCATCAAGTTCAGCTCTAATCTTTTCAAGCTCATTGTAGTGCCGAAAGAGTTTGAACACTCGTCTTGGTTCAATAGCAGGAGTAGTGGCAGTCTCGGGTGTGCCCGGAATATCAATGTACGGCTTAATCGGACCTTCTTGAATGCTCACCATGAGTGTCTTGTCGATGTTGTTAAGAAACTGAATCATCCTCACACGCCATTGAGGATATTCTCCAATTTGAAGAACCGGAGGTTTGGACTTTGAACCCATGCTTAATAAATCTCTTGACATCTTCGTAGAACTTGAAAATGATCGGTAATTCACTGAAACTGGTAGATTTCTTCCGAACTTCTGGAGGTATACAAATCTGAGAATCTGTAGCTAATCTGAACACTTCTTTTGATCAACGAAAAGGTTAGTGACAAAAGTCAAAAAGTCAACTGTGAATAGTGAAATCCCGAGAAAAAATATTTTTCAAAAATTTGAAAGTTGATTTTGACCGCGAAATTGAAATCTTAGTCCAAAAATACAACCTCCCGGAAATCACCAAAATCTCGGAAAAACCGGCATTTTTCGGGAAAAAATGACCTTAAAAATGACTGAACTTTTTCACCTTAGAATCAGATAAGAAGTCTAAAAAAGTTTACGTGAAAAACCGCCCAAAAAACACTTCCAGACTCGGAAAACACTAAACTCGAAAAACTTTTTTTTTTTTTTTTGCTTAAACTAATCCGATTCGGAAAACACTAAACTCCGATTCGGATTTTTCAAATTTCCAAATCGGAAAATGTAGTTTTCCGAATCGGAAAAACAAAACTGATAGAGTTCCGAGAAAAATTTCGAGTTGCTATTTGGGCAAATTCCGAATCGGAAAATGATGTTTTCCGAATCGGAGTTTGACTAATACCAAGTCGGAAAACGAGTAAGATCAGATCTAAACAACAAAACGAGTCCAAAAAATTTTCCGATTCGAAAAATTTCAAAAATTTTCCGATTCGGAAAACTTGTATTTTCCGATTCGGAATTTATAAATATTCCGATTCGGAAAATATGAACAGAATTCGGAAAAAAGAGGAAAAACCGAGCAGAAGGTAAAAAAACTCAAAAATTACTGCTCAAATCACCAAATTTTGACTCTAAATCACTTCCTAACACAGTAAAAACGTCATTTTAACCACAAACAATCACATTTACATGCAAATCATGATCAAATGAAGAAAATCAAAACTCAAACCTCCATTTTCGAAAATAAACACAAAAAGCTCAAGAAATCATACCAATTTCAACGAATTTCCAGCTCTGATACCATTTGTTGTTCCAGATTCAAGTTCTAATCAACATGCAAACAAGTAGAGAATGATTTGAAAGCCATATGTCATTGATTCTTGATGAATTGATTACACACACTATCCACACCAAGAACACACACACTTAAGAACACAACTCTCAATTCACTCTCTTTACACAATGATACGTATGCATGATCTCACTACCAAACTAACTCACTTTGGGTATTTATACCCAAACCCTTACAACCCTTCAACTTTGAACCAATTACAATTTCTACCCTATCTATACAAAATAATTACAAGTAAAGTAATAAAGCACTAAAAACAATAAAGCTTTGACTTTCTTTTAACACCTTTGACTTTGCCTTTGACTTCAACTTTAGCACAATCTTGTGATCTCGGATACAATCTGATTTTGCACCCAACAGAATCACCACCGTCTACCTTTGAAAACAGAAAGCAGACCACCACCGTCTGCCTAGACAGCCGCATCATTATCATCATTACCAGGTTCAACGGCAACGAATGTGAAGGCTTGAATTAGGGCTTAAAAGAACCATTGATGCAAAGCACCAAAGAGTTCCAAGAACTCTAACTTCAAATAGAGAAAAACACATATTCATGTGAATACAAAATTCTTGAAAGTTGAAACCAACATTAACCTTTAAAAACCAAGAGATTCTTGAACCAATAAAGAAAATGGAGAAGAAATCCAACAGGGACATCCAAGCTATTCAAGAGAGAAAATAGAAGGGAAATAAAATACCTCTGTCGAAGATGTCTAAGCAATCCAAGTATAATGGGAAGCAGCAGGTGAGATGATGATGATGGAACCTAAAAGACATCCTCAACAAAGGGAGTCAAAAATCAGTGAACCAAAATTCAAAGCAAAATCAAAATATTTGAAAATTGATCAAGAAAGACGAAAAGGTGAAACTAAATTCAGAGAGACACCTGAAGGTGGATATGAGATGAAGATGGAACCCTACACGATTTCTATCAAGAAAAGTATAGGAACCTGTCATCTTGGGAGACCTAATAGTCATTTTAGGGGAAAGGAAGGGATGCACTGCAAGCGTATCTTGTAAGAAAAAGTATTGTTATAGTATTTGTGAGTGATAACATTCTTGAGTTGTACAATTTTAAGAGTTTTAAGAACTTTATGCTTTAAAATGTTGTACTTAAGAGTTTTGTCAAATTTGCTTTATAAAGGAGTATAGATAAATAGAAGGTGATGACTAGGGTTTTAATGTAATTTTTTATCAACAATTTGGTGTAACCTTTAGTGCAATATCAATATCATCAACATTTGAAGCATTCATGGATTACATTGTGTTCATCTTTTCTTCTTGATTTCATTTCCATCTCATTCTCATTGGTTTTAGGACAAACAATTGGTATCAGAGCTCGATCCATTGTTAAATCCTTGGCTTTATTTTGATTTTCAAAGGTTTTTGAAAGTTTTGTTTCAAAACGTTTTGGGTCATTTTTGATCCAAAAAGACCTCTTAAAGAATTGTTTTTAAGTGTTAAGTGATTCCCCAAGGTTTTTACACTATTTTTTACATCAATTGGGGGTCTTAACACTTATTCTTTAAGTGTTTTTGGGCTGTTTTGAAAAATTTTCGGAGCTGCTGGACTGGTTTTCCGAATCGGAAAACACGGATTTCTCCTTTAGGCTTTAAAACCAAGGTTGCGGATCTTCAAACACGATACATCCTCCAAGATATTCACTTTGAAATAGCAAAAGAACTCTTTTATGATGAAAGGATGATGTATCGCCAATCTTTAACCAACCAAAGTGTGTCAATTTCCCTTTTCAGAAGGAAAGTTATGGATTTTGAAAACTTTTACTCTCTAGATTCTGATGACGATAAGACTTCCCTATCCTGAACCATAGGAGAGATAATCCCAAACCCAAACCAGACCTGGATCCCAATGTTGAACATGATGTGAAGATATGTTTGGACGAGGGTGATGATCCTTCTGGTTTGATTCATAAGAAAAAGAAAACAGTTGTTTCCAAGCCTAAGAAGCCTGCTGAGTCACAAGCTTCTGGTTTTGAGAAAAGTAACCCCATAGGTGCAAAACGTGTAGGTATTGACAGGGAGAAGTCAGTTAAGCCTCACACACCCAAGGGACTCCAGAACAAGAAATCCAACTCTAACGATGCTTGTGCCTCAGTTAAACCCATTAAAGGTCTTGACTTTGATTCAAGTACCTTCGAAGTGGGTGAGACATCTCGGCTAAAACCCAATCAACCTTTCAATTCCACTAAACCAAATTTTTCAAAACCGTCATCTGGAAAAGGTGGCAAATCCATTTCTGCTAAACCGTCCTCTAACTCACATCGTGCTTTGAATGCAGATGCGAGGAGGAAAGATGGTGGAAAGAATGTGAAGCCACCAAGAAAGGATCATCAGGAGAGGAACAACACTTTTTCTGCTTTCCCTAAGAAGCGTAGTCCTAGCCGTGCGGGATTAGGCTATGCTCCACCTAGTGTAGGATTTCATTCGAACATGTCTGTAAATCGTAATCGCAATTTAAACGATGCTTTTGATACGTTTCGTAATGACATGTGCTTTATGTTTGATAATTTCTTGCGCTATCCTTTTTGACTATGTTGAAATGTTCGAGGAATACGTCAAAACTGCGGACAAGACACCGAAGCCGATGTTGGGTTATGGGAAAATCACGGACGGGAAATACATCATCAAGGATGTACGATATGTCGAGGGATTAGGGTATAATATGTTCAGCTCCAGCCAGTTCTGTGATAATGGATACTGGGTGAAGCAATTTCTCTACGGAAGTGATATGAATGATGAAGACAACAATGTCGTACTCAGTAGATGACTTCGCATTTTCATATATGACACTATCTTAATGTCTCTCCTTGGCTTTTCTCCGTGTACTTCAAGTACACCTCCATCGGGTAGCGCTAACATAACTATCTTCTCAGCGCAACATATTGTCGCTCGGTGGTTGGACATCCAATCCATACCAACTATTATGTCAAAACTCCCTATCTTGATCGGGATTAAGTCTATGCTAAATTCCTTTCCTGATAAGCCTAGAGTGCATTTTCTGACTACCTTGCTAGCCTTAACTAACTCTCCATTAGAGTATTCAATTATATGCTCCTCTTTCAAATTTTGTGACTTCTTGTTTATCTTAGGCCTGAATTCTAACGACACATAACTCCTATCTGCTCCGGAATCAAAAAGCACAGTAGCAGGATAGTTGTTGAGAAGAAACGTACCTGTGACCACATCAGGGTTTTGCTTTGCTTCTTCCGCTCCAATCATAAAAGCCCTTCCTCGAGCTAATCCTCCACGATTTCCTTGGTTTGCTGGCTGCGCCTGATTCGCGTAAGGTCTCTGATTCACTTTGGGACAAGCATTCCGGTAGTGATTAAAGCTTCCGCACTCAAAACAAGCTTTCCCTCTGCAATCTTTGCCAACATGGCCTCCCTTGCCGCACCTAAGGCATATAACATACCTTCCAGCATGATGATTCCCGCACTTGCCACACTTCTGATACGTCCCTTTCTCTTTTTCTGCTGCCTGAGTCTGCACTGCGTAGTTTCTGGTCACTCTTTTATCCTTGCCTGACCTTCCCTTGAACTGTGGTTTGGTAGATTCCTCCATCTTCCTCTTTCCCTTAGTCTTGTCACTTGAAAATGTTCCTGATCGGATAGCGTTGTTGGTGAGGCGGTTTGCTAGGTCGACCGCTTCCTGCAAAGTCTTTGGGTCTGCTGCGGTTACATTTCCTCTGATCTCGGGAGATAATCCCCAAACATATCTATCAACTCGGTTCTGCTCCGGTGTCACCAGGTGTGGTACCAATTTGGCCAATTCGTGGAATCGGGTAGTATATGTGGTGACGTCATTTCCTTTCATCTCATGGTGCCATAACTCAGCTTCCAACTTTTGGATTTCGATTCTTGGGCAGAATTCCTCCTTGAGCATCTTTTTGAAATCCTCCCAGGTAATCTGGCCAGTTGCGTCACGGCCTCGGGTTTGAACTTGGGTGTTCCACCATGTTAGAGCTCGTCCTTGAAGTAGACAGGCGGCGTACTCGACCTTGTTTCTTTCAAGGCACTTGCTAATGTGAAGGACAGACTCCATACCTTCAATGCAAGTTAATAAACCTACTGCCCCTCGGTTTCGTGAAATTCTTTGGGGTTGCAATTCCTGAAGGATTTGTACGTACAATCCCTTTCTCTCGTTCCTTGATTATTGTTTTGATTAGTGTTAAATCCGGCTGCCACTTGGCTGACTATGTTGGGTAACGAAGCCATTACTTGTTCCGACACAAGTCTTGCAAGTTCCGGATCTTCTCTTCTTGGAGGCATGTTTCTAAAACAATACCATATTCAACCGTTTTAGTGACTTCTTACGTAATCTAAGTGTAGTTACGCTTCTACTTACTTTTCACAATTCAAGTGCCATACTATTCTATGCCATCACATTAACATAGCGCTTTTAGACAATTCAAGCAAACCACAATAAGCATGCATTCATAAACATTAATAATAAATAACCATAGCATAAATTTTGGGTTTAAATATCCACCCAAAAGTACCCAAAATATCGTAGCAGTTTTACAATCATCCAAATAAAAGCATAAATAGTTCAGCAATTAGGCATCACGCCTCAAAATAACAGTTCTAAAAGAAAGTTCATCAAATACGGTCTACTAAAAGATCCCATCTCCTAGAATCTCGCCCTCCAGACAGCCCACCCGAACAACAGCACCACCAAGGCCACCACCAAATACACCACTGTGTACAAATGGTGGAGTGAGGCCATGGTGTGGCTAAGAAGAGTCACCACCCGAGTGAGCTGCTGGCTATCAGCTACGGCCACATCGATCAGGGAATCGATCATATGATCGTGATGGTCGATCATATGCTCATGGATACCCTGGGCTCGGGCGAGACGTGCGACCTCCTGACGCTCAGTCGGGGTCATTCCCCTCAGGCACAGGACAGGGGCATGAGCCATATGTGGCGGTCTAGGAACCAGTGACGGTCGGCCAACAGGTGGTGGTCGGGCGACAGGGGCTACTGGAGACGATGGTCGGTAGGGTGGTGGAGATGCCGATGTCGAAGATGACGACGACGAAGAGGATCCGCCTCGGCCTCTCCCCGAGATGGCCCTGCCCCGTCCCCAGCGGGGACGCGGAACGTCATCCTAGCGGGTAAGGGCACGCTCTTCCGAGCGGTAGTGCGAACCCTAAGTCCGGGTCGGGTCGCCGGGACAGGTCGGTGTGAATCGGCGTCGCTGTCACTGTAGGGGTCGCGTTGCCGGTCGGCGGTATGGGATCGGGGAACACTGTTCCCACTCCGGGGGTGCTCGGGAGATCCATGGGACCGGTATTCGGAGGGGTCGGTCTCTTGAGACATGTTAACTGCGATAAAAGAATAAAGTCAATTCACGATAAACACTTTTGAAAGATTTTGTACATGTCATATGCAAACTCACACCAATTACGTTTTTCAGGAAATCTTTAGAAAGTTTCAACTTTTAAAATCTAGCAGTATGATTAGTTCATAAGTCTTATCCTACTTATATCATGGCTAGGCGTAGGTAATCAGGCTCCGCATATCTATGATATATCAGAATAGCACCTATCCTAATCACACAAGTATTTAAATTCTCCTATACTTTGAAATCTTATAATTTAAAAGTTTTAACTTATTTTAGAAAAAGGTTGGTTATAGTACTGGTTTTATGAAAAACCGATGTTCTCTATAACCTATGGCTCTGATACCAAATCTGTAACACCCCGCTAAAGCGGAACCGCAAGGTGTGACAATCTAGATTTCATAGCGATAGGAGATAAATAACACCAATCATTCATATCCAAAAATTAATAAAGTTTACAGAGTATTACAATCCAACCATAAGTTTAAGTTTACAGACTTTAACAAAAAGAAACATTGTCTTGATTGGTGATTACAGAATTCCACAAATAAGCCTTATCAAACCTTCGGATTTCCTGAAAAGCATGTTAAAACAAGCGTCAACTACGAGAGTTGGTGAGTTCACAGGTTTTTATATGCACAAAACAGTTTAAATGCAACAAATCTTTAGTGAACCTTTTTATTCACTCAATTTTTCATAAACCAGTTATAGTGAACCTTTCTGTCCACTACCGATACTAGCCTGAACATTAGTGAGCGTTTTTGCTCACTCCATTTCAAGCTTAGTATCAAAATGTGAGTAAATTTCCGGGGTCAAGTTAATCGCATGATATTTATTCTTTGAGTCACTACTAATCCTGCCATTTATGACATGCTACGCCCTATTCTACCTCAGCGGTGGGACTAAATCCCACATGTGTAAAATTTTTATTCAATACAGTGCACCTATATTCTCGTCAGTTCAAGGTGAGTATGTCAACCAAATAGCGCTATCCACGTGTATTATAGGCCCATTGTTATGAGTTAATAGTAGTTACCGTGGACTTTTTCATTTCAGACTCACTATATCATGCCGCATAACATTTCAAATTTAACTCACAATACATTTCATTTCGTAACATTTTCACAATTATTCACATTCATTTGTAAACATGCTTTTCACCCCAAAACACATAAAAACGGTAAAAAGTGGGGCTGTGAATACTCACCTGGAGTAGCTTTTGCGTGTCTAAACGACCGTTAGTGCGTGATTAAGTCCCGGCTCCGAGTCTATATATGCCCTAACACATACGCAATTGACGTAAGTTCTAAGTTCAACGGTCCATATTTAATAAGTCAATACCGATATCCTATATAATGCCTTTACTATATTTTATTAGGTTCATTTTAATACAAAAAATATGTTTTTGTTACTTTAATTAATGTCCAAACATATGGGGATTTCTTGATAATTGCAAAACAACCCTTTTTGAAGAAATTTGATTTTGGCAGATTTGTATTATTTCAAAATTGCTACCATTTTGTCTAGTTCCAAAAGGTTTTAAGCTACCAAAACTTTATCCATTAATATTAGGGGTATTAACAACAATCCTACCAAATTTTATGATTTTAGGAGATGATTAACATATTTTAGAAATTATTGAAAAATCAGTGTGCATGCATCAATCTTGAAAAGACAAGTCTGTGGAGTTTGTGTCATAGAGATCTCATTACTATTCCAAAATTTGAATTTCAAAAGGGATTTTAAATTTAACTCAAATATCTAACAAATGAAACTTGTTTCACACGATTTGGATGATTTTTGAATGAGATATGACCTCATGAATTCAAGCATGTGAATCTGCCATCATTGGGCAGATTGCACTCCGAATTTCATTTCATTGGTTGCACATTCAAAACTCCACCAAATCATGTGATTTCAGATTCTTTAGAAAGCCATCTCACTGAACTTGAACTTAGAACCAAGAATCATGCATTTTAGTTAATTTATCAAGAAGTATGCATGCATGAAGTTGATATAAATTTCTGACTAGAAGCTGATGAACACCAAAAAGTTTCAACATGGTTGAGGGCTCAAAACATGGAATTTTTGAATGATTCCAGTGGGGTTTGAACCCTAACACATAAAATATTGTACCATAAAATTTTCAGAAGAGAATGAATCCAAAAACACTCTTTTTGGGTCGTACAAACAACATGCAACAAATCTGTCAGCACAATCCAGATTCCAAATACACTTTTTCCCACCAAAAACACATAAAATCACCAAATTTTGGGGGTTTCTTGGATAATAAACTAAAACCCTCAACTTGTATTCAATAAATAGATGAAATACATTTAGATATCATTTTAAACACATGCATGAACTATTATAAAAGTTCAGCCCCAAAGGAGATTCAAAAACATCAAAGTAAAAGGTTTTCACTTCCAATCTTTTGTTCATAAGGAGGATTCATAGAATTTTGCTTTCTTTGAATGTTCTTGCACATTTATAAAGCTCATTCTTGTCCTCAAACATCAAGATTGGTGTTTAACCATCAAAGAGGTTTTAAACCTCAAAAGAGTATGAAAAAGCTCCAAAATGAGCTAAAATTAACACTAAAATACATACTCTTCTCTTACCTTTGGACCAACAACTACAAGAGCCTCAAATCTTTGATTATAATTCTTCAAAACTCAGATTTTTGGATGAACTATGGCTGGTTTTTAGAGAGAGAATTCGAAGAGAGAGAGAGTAGTGAGAGAGAGTGAGATCTTGAAATGATTTTGTTGTAAGAAAGTGGGATTTGTTTCTTGAAACAAGAGAGAGAGAGATATAGGGGGGGGGGGTGGCCGGCCATGTGGGGCCCACCCAACCCTCTCACACACTTTTTATTTTATTTAAAAGAGGTTAAATTTTATACTGCTAATTCAAACGCAGTACCGGGTTTTGGTGCGTTTTCGGTAGAAACCGACTTTTCGAAGGTAATTTTAGATTATTTGGGTCAGTTTACTTATATTTTTAATAAAGTAACATATTTTTTTATAAATCAACTTTAAATTTGGCATTATAGGATTATCGGGTGACTTTGGGCCGGTACGGGCTTTTTCAGGCAGTTTTTGGGATTTTTAGGTTTTTGCCTAAATTTTTCACGCAAACTAACCTAGTTTCTTTTAATAACTTAAATAACTAATTTCTAACCTACGGAAACGCTACTGAGTGATTTAACGAGTAGCTAACCTGAAGGTCAAAACTGTCAGTTGTCACATAAACTAACAAGTAGATAGTGATAAACTAAAGCAATCATAAATATCTGAGGTTTATATACCTGCTTCATGACGCTTCGGGCAGTTTTGCCTCCAGTGACCAACCTCATTGCACGTGAAGCAGCGATTTTTGGTCCTAGCTTTATTTGGCTTAACCTTCTTGCCCTTGCCCTTGCCTTTGTTATGAACCTTGGGTGCACTCAGGACGGCCTGAACTGGTCCTTTCCCTTTGCTGGTGCTTGTATGCCCATGCCTCTTTTTCACTCCTCCATCTCTCACCATTAGGACGTCCTTGGTTTTATTCTTGGTCCCCATATTCAACTCAGCAGTCTTAAGCATGGAGTGCAATTCCGCTATCGACTTCTCCATGTTATTCATATTGTAATTGACTACAAAAGGCTTGTAGTCTTCTAACAGTGGGTTGAGTATAGTGTCCGTTGCTAGCTGCAACGGAACTGGGTGACCGAGCCTCTCCAGTTGATCTAAGTACCGTTTCATTTTCATGACGTGGTCACTTACCGATGTCCCCTTGATCATCTTGCACTCGTTAAATGCTTTTGTGGCATCGTAACGTTCTGTACGAGCCTGCGTTTGGAACATGTCCCTCAACTGGCGGATCATGTCATAAGCATTTGTGTTTATGAGCCCTACTTGTAGATCTGGGCTCATAGTTGCAAGCATGAGACAAGCGACATCTAGCAGATCATCTAAATGCTTCTTGTGAGCATTTCTAGCAGCAGCCGGAGCATTTGCTGGAGGAGCCTCCCCAAGAGGCTCTTCAAGGACATACCATTTCCTTTCGTGTCTGAGCACAATCATCAGATTGCGCTCCCAGTCAAGGAAATTGGGGCCAGTTAACTTGTCCTTTTCAAGGATAGAGCAGAGGGAAAGATTGTTTGTGTTGGTAACAGTGCTTGCCATCTACACATTAAAACTTTTGGTTTTTAGCAACTGTAAATAGACTAATTTCCAATAAAAATCAATAAACCCTTAAATGATTATTTTATTGGACTAGGATCCTTATTTCATACGCCCTGATGTGCGTAATGTTCTTGCACCACCAGGCCCACGTATTATTTTGGTAGGTAATGGAATTTTACCAATCACATCTAATTGACATGACTCCTAGATCTTTTCGGGACAGCGGTAATTACTCGTACATGTTTCAGTCCCTCTAAGTGCTTTTTGGCCCAGTACCACCCGGTAAACTTATGAGAACCAAAATAGATCTCACCATTTCGGGACTTGAACACTTCTACTCTGGCCGATACAACACGGAGATAATTCGCAGAGTCTTAGTATCCCCTCTAGCTTGGGGTTTGAACGCGGATGCTTAAGGTGTGTTCTTCTTAGAACATCCGCGTACCTTACGCCTGAGGTGCCCCTAGATGGGTTACACTACTGATCTATGATTTTCGGGGTTTTCTAATTAATTTTAAAAAACCTTTTAGTTTCCAGTATTTTTAAAATCGTCATTTTGAAAAACTGATTGCTTAAAAACAACTGTTGTTTTAAACTAACTGTTTTAAACACCCACACCGTTTAAAACTAACTGTTTTAAATGCACTTGCTCTTTAAAATTATCTGTTTTAAAAGCATACTTGCTAGTCAAAAACTAACTGTTTTGATAGCACACAAGTTGACTAAAACTAACTGTTATGTCAAACTTGCCCCCTCTTTTTTTTAAACAATCCTTTAGGTTTTAAATAAAACTTACCGTCTGAAAGGTTTTGAAAAACTAGCAATATTAATCTTTAAAACCTATTTAATTTCGTGATTTGGTTCAGTTTTAAAATCCTCCCTATTTTAAAACACGTTTGATAAAAACATTTATTTATCTATAATCACGAATAAACATTCACGCAGTTAAAAATAAACAATAATCAACCACGCAATTATAAAACAACTAATTATAGGTTTTGCCAACTTTGTTCCTAGGGACCAATAATGACCTATTTTAACTATAGCTATAAGACTTTGCGTAGCTCCCACTGGCTCGTCATCTCTGTTAGGTCTCCGGGTAGAGGGAATATTCCAGTAGCTCCCACTGGCCTCGCCATTTTCGTCAGTACTCCGGAAAGAGATAGAAAAGAAAAGAAAAGTATCTATCCTAAGGTCATTATTACAAAGGGGTTGTAAGTGGCACGCAGGCCTCCCCAGAAACAAGTTAAGGGTCTAAGTTGGCAAACACTATAATAGACATATATACTCAGACAGGCATACATAAAACTCAAGCAACCACACATTTACAAAATACGTAATATTATAAAAGTGAAAAGAAACAAGTTAAGGGTCTAAGTTGGCAAACACTATAATAGACATATATACTCAGACAGGCATACATAAAACTCAAGCCATCGATTGCCGCCGTAGGCCGGCGACGTGAGGCACATCGAATGTAGTTGCCGCCGATAATGGCAATCGGCCACTGTCATGAACACCGCCTTCCACCACTGCGTTTGCGGTTTCGGATGGTTGCGGTGCGGCCATCGCCGATTGGCGACGTGGCCTCGGCCTTTGGATACGGGTCCGGCCATCACCACTTGCCGCCACCACCAACGTGTGGTATGGCTTGGTTGATTATCGGACAACAGCCGAATGACGTGACCACCGGGACCACGGCCACCACCGACTGGTGGTTTGTCCACGGTCGGAATTGAAAAACGCCGCGACCACCAACTGTGGTGCGGCTGTCGATCTGGTGCGGCCAGGTGTAGCCGGCGATCGGCCTGGCGGTCCGGTCGGATACCTGCCGTCGTTCCACCGCCGGTCGTCGGTTTGGTGTTTTTTGATTCGTTTGAAGCGATAAATAATAAAAAAAACTTGATACTTGTATAAAAATCTGATTTTTAATAAGTCTTGAGACGTAACAAAAGGTTTTAACGGATCGCACAAAAGATTATAACGAACGATAAACCTGGCTCTGATACCACTGTTGGGTTTTTCTGTAATCCCGAGTCAAACTGATACGGAGAACACCACGTATCTCGAACCTAACTGGATCGAGATTTACTATAAACCTAATGATCAACTGATTAAAAGATTTATCGGATCAAACCAAACGGGTTCGATCGAGCGGAAGCGGTTTGGATAAAAAACCGGAAAACCACGATCCGTTCGTTATAATTACAAATACATATTTTCAGGTCTAGAAAGATTACCTGGAATGCTTGAGATTGATCCACCGGTGATTGACCTTACAAACGTTCCTCTAGCAGAACTTTATCCCGTATAGCGACCAAGCAAAACCGAACTGGTTCCGAGGGGAGGGAGGAGGCCGGCGGATCTATGGAGAGAAGGAGTGGTATTGGTTTTCGAAAAGTATTGCTTGAATGAAATTGTGTGTATTGAATATATGAACTGAAAGTTCCTTATTTATATGAATAGTTTCCTTATCTAGCTTCCTTATTAATGATAGTTATCTAGATGAATTATTCTTTTCATTTCTCTAAAGAAAGATTATTCCTTATTCTATTCAACCAGATAATTATTTAACTAATTATTATTTAATCTAATTATTTTTATTAACTAATAATATATAACTCACATAATTAACTAAAAACCCTCCATCTTTGGGATTTCAGACAGAAATTACCCAACTGGTTTATAATTAACTATTATAAATCTGATCTCTCCAAACTGGGATTACTTACTTGTTTGGTTTACAGGTCCTCACAGGTGTGACCCTCAAGTGACTTATAACATTGGATGTGTAATTACTGGTTTGTCAACTTATGCACATAATTACTAACAGTATCGACTACGATGAGACGTTTGTGCCGGTAGCCAGGATTGAAGCCATTCGGTTCTTCCTCGCGTATGCCGCACACAAGAACATGACGGTATATCAAATGGACGTCAATTGTGCCTTCTTGAATGGAGTCCTTCAAGAAGAGGTTTATGTCGAGGAACCGGAAGGTTTCGTAGATCCCAAATATCCAAATCACGTGTGCGTGTTGGATAAGGCGCTTTACGGTCTCAAGCAAGCTCCGAGGGCATGGTATGAAACTCTCACTGACTACTTGCTAGGAGTTGGCTACAAGAAAGGTACAATGGATCCCGCCTTGTTCCTTCGAAGATCAGGTAGTGACTTAATCATAGTACAGATATACGTGGATGACATTATCTTTGCATCTACGAAGCCTGAGAGTTTGAAAACATCATGAAATCCCAATTTAAAATGAGCATGATGGGCGAGTTGACGTTCTTTCTAGGACTTCAAGTTCGACAACGCCTTGATGGCATTTTTATAAATCAATCCAAATATGTTCATGATTTATTAAAACGTTTTGATTTTGGTGGTTCAAACTCTGCCGCAGCACCAATGCCCAAGAATTTTCAACTAAACGCTGACTCTTCTGGTAAACCGGTAGACAAGAAGACCTATCGGGCAATTATTTGTTCCCTTTTATATCTCACGGCTAGTAGACCCGACATTGTATTCTCCACGGGTGTCTGTGCTCGTTTTTTAGTGTGATCCTCGTGACTCACACTCGTTTTTTAGGTAATTGAAGGGCACACCAGATTTTGGCCTTTGGTACCCAAAGGATTCTGGTTTTGAACTAATAGCCTATACAGACTCAGACCATGCAGGTTGCAAGCTTAACAGAAAAAGCACTTCCGTTGCTTGTCAATTTCTTGGAGACAAGTTAGTGAGTTGGTCATCCCGGAAACAAAATGGCATATCTCTATCCATTGCGGAGGTGGAATATGTGGCCGCCGCCTGCTGTTGCTCGCAAGTTCTGTGGATGAAAACCCAACTTGCTGATTTTGGATACACAATGCAGAGGATTCCCATTTACTGTGACTCCAAGCTTGTTGATTTGTTCACTAAGCCGTTGGATGAGAAGCGTCACTTCTTTCTTCTAAGTAAGTTGGGAATGCTAGACCTCCCTGCATGAGGTGTAGGGGGAGTCAGGATTTTATTTAATGTATGCATGTGTGTAGGGGGTGTCTTTGAGGGTTTGCATGAATCGAGGGGGAGTGTCGTGTCTTTATTTGCTTGTTATACTAACGTTCTCGGATCCACAATACCTTAGATACCATTATGTACTTATTTTTGGTAGGTGTGGATACTCACGACGACTTCTAGTTAATTCATATCAGAACTCGCACAAAACCCAGTTGAGACGTACCAGGTAAGTCTCTTGATCGAGTACGGGGACTGAACTTGTAAAATTTTGCGAACTTGAAAGTTCAGGGGGTGGTTGAGTACATGTTTTGAACTTACAAGTTCAGGGATTAACTTTGCCACTTTCGAAATTTTAAGTCCAGGGACTAGTTTTGCATATTTTGTGAAACTTCTAGTTCAGGGTCTGTTTTGAAAATTTTCTTAAACTACAAGTTCAGGGACTTGTTTGTAAGTTTCTTCAAACTTATAGTTCAGGGGCTGGTTTTGCCATTTCATCAAAGTCGGGTTAAGAGAGCCATAAAGAGAGAGCCAAGTAGTGTTTTTTTGAGCCAAACACTGTGTTTTCGTGAAAAAATATATATTCAAATTTTCATATTTTTTCTTCACTTTTTCCAACTGTTCATCTATTTCTCTCTGAAACCGCACCCGGTAACCATCTCGCAACCGCTCTCGATCATCGCTCGTTTGTGCTCCGATTTCATATCCGACTACTTCATTACGCTTCTGGTAAGTTTACGAGCAACCCTTACATTCTAACGTCTGATCTTAACGTTTAATGGACCGAAACGAAGCCTAAAGTTTTTAAAATTTACCCGAAACCCAAACTTCTTGGAATCGGTTTTCGGGACGTTTAATCGGTCCAAAATTGCTTCTAAACTTGTTTTTAACTGATTTAGATTGAATGTAACTTATTTTGGGCTTCAAATTTGTGTTTTGGTGACGGCTTTTAATCGTGAAACCGAACAGACTCGGTTTTCCAAATCGGACTATTCAAGTTTTCCGATTCGGAAAACTTGAGTGTTCATGTTTTCCGCATCCATTCACGAAGAACATTCAAGTCCGTTTTCCGATTCGGAAAACCTAATAAATCCGATTCGGATTATCAGGTTTTCCGAATCGTGTCTTGAGCCTCGTATTTTTCAACTCGTATTTATTCCGATTCGGAAAACATGAAACTACCCTTTTGGGTTTTCGAGGTTTTCCGAATCGTGTGTGAGGTCAAGAATTTTTGCTCGTTTTTAATTTCTAAGTGTAGTTTGTGTTTCCCGATTCGGAAAACATGTTTTCCGAATCGGAAAACGTACCCTTGTGAGTTTGCTCTTTTTCCGACTCGGAAAAGATGATACACCCTTTTTGGGTTTTCGAGGTTTTCCGACTCGCGCTTAGTCGAGGGTATAGTCAATTTTCTTTAAGTTTTTGAAAATTTTGTGAGATTCGGAAAATGCTCTTTTCCGAATCGGATTATCACATTTTCCTATTCGGAAAATGCCATAATCCGAATTGGAATTTGGCATTTTCCACTACCACCAGTTTTCAACACTTAGCATTTATCCGGACATCTACTAAATTAGAACTTCGTTTTGTTTTGACAGAAATGGCTCGTCAACAAAACTCTCCACCCTCGCCTCTCGGGAACATCTTCGCCCGATCATACAGAACAACGAGTTCGTCGACCTGATGAAATTCGTTGTTCAAGACGATGTTGTGCTGGAGATCCTAAAGGTGCACCCGGTGGCGTACGCAATGCAGACTACCGTCGAGGTGCCCCTCCTATATGTGCAGCATGAAAGGATTATGTGCAAGACAGTAATTAGGATCACTATGTCCAATGTTATAAGACACTAGTGGGTCACACTGCTACACACCCAACCCGAGACCTATTGGATTTATCGTGTGGAAATAATTAATTAAGTTTAATTATTTAATAGAGAGAAAGGAATAAATAATAAATTGTTTATTTATTATTTATCAGATATATATAATTACTTGATTAACAAGTTTGAGTTAATTAAGGAAGTTATTGTGGAGAGTTATTTATGGATTGGGATTCTTAATATGATTACCATAATTACCTATATAAATATAGGGTTAGGGTAATAGAATTACATAACTGATTTCATAATTACTTTCTCGCCAAGAATCCCAAATCTCTCTCTCTCTCTCTTGTCGGCGTTGACACACACACATACACCGGGAGGTTTTTCCGATCAAATCCTAGGCGGTCTAGCAGCTAGTCTCACGGTGGTGCAGTAGCGGTGTATCCCTCACTAGCATCCGGAGGATTGTTTGTATCGTCAAAAGGTAAACGCGAGAAAACCCCCTTTGATAATTGTGTTTAATAAACTACGGATGGATCATTGTTCGGGTTAGGTTTTATCCGCTGCGTAATTATTTATCTGTTCATCCGACCCGTTAGAACCCAACAGTGGTATCAGAGCCACTTCCGTATGTTTATCAAACCTGTTTTGATGTTTAGGTTTTGATAAAATTGGTTTTAGGTTTTATAAAATCTGAAAATTTCGCGTTTTGTTAAATTTTGATTTTATCGTTTATCCGGTAACTCGTGGCAATCGGCGGCGGAACGGCGGTGATAACCGGCCGGACCACCGGGCCGATCGCCGGACGAGTCGTAACCACGAACCACCGCACCACCGAAGCCGTGAACGGCAACGGTGGTGGTGTTCGGTTTTGGACCACCGAAAGCCACCACACCACCGAAGCCTAGTTTGGCGACGGTGGTGATGGTCGATCCTCGCAATAACCACCACACCACCAAAGCCACAACGGCGATGGTGGTGGTGGTCGTCCCAAATCCACAGCCGCACCACCGATCGGCTAAGGCAGCCACGGTGGTGGCGGCGTTTCTCGTTTACGATCGGCGAGGACGGCGGCGGTAGTTTCGCTGCTGCTGTCGTCGGCCGCTGGTGGCGGTGACGGTGTCTTGACGCCGTTTGCCGTCGCCGGTGGTGGAGGCGGTGGCGGCTTGTTCCGGTCCAGCAGGAGGGCGGCGGCGGTTGCGCTTCGGCGTTGCCGTCGTGCGCCGTTGTTTTTCGATCAAACGCCAATCGGCCACGCCACGGTGGTGGCGGCCGATCGCTGCTGCTACTGTGGTGGTGGCGGCTGTCCAAGGCGGCGATCGATGGTGGTTGTCGATAGCGGTTGGCGGCGATAGGTGGTTCACGATCACAACCGCGGCCGAAGCCGCGGTGGTGGTTGTTTGTTTTAAATCGCCGGCGAGGCTGTGGTGGCGGTGTTCTCACCGCTACCATCATCCAAGATAACCGATACCGATAATTGATAATGTTTATTTTACCATTATCGAACCGACGGATAAACGCGTTTTGGTAATTATCAGTTAGGATAGTTATCAGATCGTAATAATTTCTCGAATTGGATAAAGGTTTTAATCGTTTAATTGTTATCAATTTAATTTTATTATTATTAAAATCTTATTCTAATCCAATTTAGATTATTACGGAAAACCAGTTTTATCGAAATCAGTTTAGTTAGTTTATTTTAAACTAGTTTTTGTTGTCATATCCAAGCCCAAAGACCTATGGTTGTGTTTAATGCTTTATTATCGTTTTATTATTCTATTCATGGTAAGGGAGGCCTGCGAGCCATTTACAACCCTTTTTGTACTTTAATTTTAAATAGTCTAGTTGGAAGGCCTGCGTGCCATTTGCAACTCAATTTTATATTTAGTTAAAATAGAATAGTTCCAAAGGAGTAAAACTCGAAGACGGAGCTTCGCACGACCAGAGATGTTGGAGCCAGTGGGAGCACCAAGATTTCATGCCTTGTGGTTGTTTAGTCACATAGGATTTTGGACCGTCAGTTCTCGTGTTGGCTCACGAGACTGACAATAGATCTGGGCAAAAGCTATGACACTGTCTTGTTTTTATCTGCGTGGTTGATTATGATTGGTTAATCTTAGATAAAAACAAAATTTTATGAAATCAGTCAAAAGAGTTCCATTACAGTTTGTTTTTCGAACCAGTCTTTTTCAAAACTAAAAACTGGCTAAATCCTTAGGAAAATCTTAGATCAGTTAGTGTGATCCATTTGTGGACACCTTTGGCGTAAGGTACGTCGGGGCTCGAAGGAGTCGAACCTTTAGCCCCACGTTCAAACCCCAAGCTGAAGGGGGTGAAAAGACTCTGCGATATCGGGGGGTACCGACCAGAGTACATCCAGTTCAAAATGGTGCGATCTATTTTGGTAGTTGTTACAACTCACCGGGTGGTACCGGGCCAAAACACACTAGAGGGACTAAATATGCACGGATTCAAGTATCCGATGTCCCGACGATCTAGAAGTCGTATCTTCGTTTAAAGATGCGATTGGTATAAGTCGTTACCTACCAGAAATAGCATGGATTGGCTTGCGTGAGCAAACCGCCTGTCAATTCATGTGAAATATGGATTCTAGTCTAATATAATTATTGTTCTAAGGTAATAATTTATTAGAAGTACAATCAGATAACTAAATCGGAATTTTATATTTGTCTGTAGATGTCTGCTATTATCTTTTATTCACCTGAGGAATCTCTCCGCCTGATAATGGGGAAATGGAAGCTTACAGGCCAAAATTTTCCAGTCTGGAAAATGCACCTTGACAATGTCTTGGATGCACAGGGTAAGCGGTACGTGATAGAGAAACCCGTTTCACGACCCGGTTGCAATGCTCCTGAAAAGGACTTTGCTGAATACTTCAAATTCATGGCTGACGAATCTGATGTGATGTCGATTCTGTCCTTTTCTACCTCACCCGAGTTTACTGCTGATTTGAGGGTTAGATATTGCCATGAGGTCGTGAAGAATATAGAGAACCAGGTGGGTTTCTATAAGAAGAGTGGGAAGTATCTGATCATGAAAGAGATCTATTCTCTGAAACTGGAAAAGGGTCAATCTGTTAAAGAGCATCTCCTAGAGATGAGGAAGCTCTTTAAAAGTTTGTCACGCATGGGATACAAAGTTGTCCAGGAGGAACTTGTGCATCTCATGTGGTTCTCCCTCACTGATGAGATACGTAACACAGTTAGTGCGTACATTGGAGAACCAAAGAGAGACGTGGCAAAGCTTCATGAGGATATTTTGGCCAGTTTGGAGCCAAAAACTGCAGCACCTGCTGACCTCATGGACACGGATTGGATTGACGAGCTGGGAGATCTGAGTTGCCCAGAATGCGGTAGCAAGGATATTTGTGCTCACTCGATGGACATCGACCAGCTAGACATCGGTTTACCCGATGCACCAGGTATCTTTATGATAGACTGTTTGATCACTTCTTATGAATCATGGGTACTTGATACAGGCAGTGGTAATCACATTTGTAATCATTTACAGGGATTCAAAAGAAGGGAGATGCTGGGGAAGGACCGTTCGAACCTAAGAGTCGGCGAAGGCCAGATGCTTGTAGCTGAGTCTATAGGGTCTTACAGTCTTAGTTTACCCTCGGGTCTAGTCTTGGAACTTGAAAATTGTTACTATGTTCCTAGAATGATCAAAAATGTTATTTCTTTCGATTTACTTGTAGACCAAGGGTTTTTCTATAAATATGATTATAAACTTATTTCTTGCTTTAAAAATGATATCTTTTATTTCAAAGCAACTCCCTCTAATGGTCTATATGTGTTAAATCTACAAGAAAATAGAGAAGTCTATCATATAAGTAAACGATCCAAGAATATTGAGGATCAGACTTACCTCTGGCATTGTCGTCTAGGTCACATAAACAAGAAGCGCATAGAGAAACTCCAGAAAGGAGGACTCCTTGGGTCTTTCGATTTTAAACCGTTTGACAATTGCGAATCTTGTTTATCCGGCAAGATGACAAAGCAACCCTTCAACAAAGATAATGAAAGGGCAAATGATTTGTTGGGAATTATACACACAGATGTGTGTGGTCCCTTCAGTCACGAAGCTAGAGGAGGATACCGGTACTTCATCACTTTTACTGACGATTTCAGTAGATATGGTTATGTCTACTTGATGAGACATAAATCTGAAGCCTTTGAAAGATTTAAGGAATTTCAGAGTGAAGTACAGAATCAACTTGACAAGAAAATCAAGTTCCTAAGGTCAGATCGAGGTGGGGAATATCTGAGTCAGGAATTTAACAATCATTTGATAGAATGTGGGATTGTTTCACAACTCACACCTCCGTACACACCCCAGATGAATGGTGTGTCAGAAAGGAGAAACCGTACCTTGCTTGATATGGTAAGATCAATGATGTGTCGTTCCTCACTACCAGTGTCATTTTGGGGACATGCGCTCGAAACAGCGGCCCACATACTGAACAAAGTGCCAACTAAATCGGTAGAAAAGACACCATATGAAATTTGGACAGGCAAGAAACCAAAATTGTCTTTTCTAAAGATTTGGGGTTGTGAAGTATATGTCAAGAGACCAACTTCTGAAAAACTCAAACCCAAATCAGATAAGTGCTTCTTCGTAGGATATCCCAAGACTACTGTGGGATACTACTTCTACAATCCTACCGAGAACAAATTCTTTGTAGCTCGGGGAGGTGATTTTCTGGAGGATAAGTTCCTCAACCAAGAGGATACCAGGAATGATGTAGATCTACAGGAGGTAGAGGAAGATGACACTTCACCGATAGTTGAGCCAGTTGCTCAACAAGAATATGTTGAGACTCAACCGGAAATGGTTGAGGAGGTGCAAACACAGGACCTTCGCAGATCCACTAGGATAAGGCAAGAGCCAGATAGGTATCTTGGGTTCTTAGTCTCTCAGGATGATGGAGACTTGAATGAACCGACCTCCTATGGAGAAGCTGTATCAGGCAGTGAGTCTGAACAATGGCAGGAGGCCATGAAGGCTGAGATGCAGTCCATGTACGACAACCAAGTATGGGAGTTGACAGATTTACCCCAACACAGTAGGGCTGTTGGACGTAAATGGGTTTTCAAGAAGAAAACTGACATGGACGGTAATGTGCACACCTTTAAAGCTAGACTGGTAGCAAAAGGTTTCACGCAAACTCATGGTATTGACTATGATGAAACTTTTTCACCAGTAGCAATGCTAAAGTCTATTAGGATCTTGATGGCCATTTCAGCGTACTTCAATTACGAGATTTGGCAGATGGATGTTAAGACGGCCTTCCTGAACGGGAAGTTAACAGAAGACGTCTATATGGAACAGCCGGAAGGTTTCATAGATCCAAAGAATCCTAATAAAGTGTGCAAGTTGTTGAAATCCATATATGGATTAAAACAGGCATCTAGAAGTTGGAACTTACACTTTGATGAGCGAATCAAAGAATTTGGTTTTGCCAAGAGTGAGTTTGAACCATGTGTTTACACAAAGTTCAGTGGGAGCATAGTAACCTTCTTGGTCTTATATGTAGATGATATTCTACTCATTGGAAATGACGTACCAACTTTACAGAGTGTAAAGACTTGGTTAAGCAAGTGTTTCCAAATGAAAGACCTTGGAGAAGCCGCCTATATACTTGGTATAAAGATCTATAGGAATAGATCTAGACGGCTTATCGGGCTTAGTCAGAGTACATACATTGACAAAATCCTGAAACGATTCAGGATGGACGAATCCAAGAAAGGATTTATCCCAATGCAGCATGGCATAGTGCTAAGCAAAGCACAGTGTCCTGTTTCTAGTGAAGATCAGGACAAGATGAAATTGATCCCATATGCTTCAGCGATAGGATCAATTATGTATGCCATGTTATGTACAAGGCCCGATGTTGCTTACTCGATAAGTGTTACGAGCAGATACCAGCAGAACCCAGGTGAAGCCCATTGGGTGGCTGTCAAGAACATTCTCAAGTACATGAGACGCACAAAAGAAATGTTCTTGGTCTTTGGAGGATCTGAAGACGAGATTAGCGTCACAGGCTACACTGACGCTAGTTTTCAGACCGACAAAGATGATTTTAGATCACAGTCAGGATATGTATTTACCCTAAATGGAGGCGCGATCTCGTGGAAGAGCTCGAAGCAAGATACCATAGCGGATTCCACTACAGAGGCAGAGTACATTGCAGCATCAGACGCAGCAAAGGAAGCTGTCTGGCTCAGGAGTTTTATCACGGATCTAAGAGTTGTAGCCAGTATCTCTAGACCCATTGATATTTACTGTGATAACTCTGGGGCAGTAGCGCAAGCGAAGGAGCCCAGAGAACATCACAAGTCGAGACATGTACTCAGGAAATATCACCTCATCCGAGAGATTATTGGAAGAGGAGATGTGAGAATATGCAAGATTCCGACGGATGAGAACGTTGCAGATCCGCTAACAAAGCCTTTAGCTAGAGCAAAGCATGAGGGCCATACTAGTTCCATAGGAATGCAGTACCTGGATACTAGTAGTTAGTTTATGTTATCGATTATCAATGTAATTTTTGAAACATTATGAAAGTTTATTTCACTGTGTGTTGGAAATAAAGAGATACTATTTTAAAGATGTTTCAAGAAAAATTACTTTTTGCATATTTAAGGTTATCCATGATTTTTCACGAGTTCGTAAAAATCTAAATCTCCGTAGCAACTTATTGAGATGGGAATCTCAGTAGGGTTATAACGCTATTATGAAGTGTTTAATATACAGTTGATATAGTTAGACATTCATAGATACTTATCAGAGTGAATAGGTATTGGATGTGACCAGTTTCAAGTCTGCTTCATGGAGCCTTTGTCATAAGCATTGACTTGATGATAGGTTGTCCTTTGACCTGAGATATCTGGTCTATGATCATGAGGACTACTGTACTCTTAGCATGCTCTAACGCCGCACCGTAACTGGGTGGTCATAAGGGGTATGACTAGATGCAGCGGAAGCCGTGGTTGTAGATGCAGATAGTCAAGATGGGATTTACACCTCCCACATGGGAGAGATATTTCTGGGCCCCCTGACGGTTAAGATTGGCAGAAATGCGTGGCCACGCTTGGATAGAATAACAGTGGGTTATTTGGAAGATCCGTTACTGCAGGCAATCGAGATCAGAGTCAGGAAATACTTGAGTTTATGATTGAACTATCTCAGCTCCATGTCAAAACTCACTTTAAAATATCGTGTGTAAAAGGAATGAACCTGTGTACAATTCAAATATGAATCGTATCTCTGGCTATAAGAGATCTTATAACCTGGTCAACCTAAGTGTCTGGCTAGGGACCTCCTTAGGCTAATAGTGACAGTTAAGTTACTTGTCTGGCACAAGTGGGAGTCTGAAAGGATTATGTGCAAGACAGTAATTAGGATCACTATGTCCAATGTTATAAGACACTAGTGGGTCACACTGCTACACACCCAACCCGAGACCTATTGGATTTATCGTGTGGAAATAATTAATTAAGTTTAATTATTTAATAGAGAGAAAGGAATAAATAATAAATTGTTTATTTATTATTTATCAGATATATATAATTACTTGATTAACAAGTTTGAGTTAATTAAGGAAGTTATTGTGGAGAGTTATTTATGGATTGGGATTCTTAATATGATTACCATAATTACCTATATAAATATAGGGTTAGGGTAATAGAATTACATAACTGATTTCATAATTACTTTCTCGCCAAGAATCCCAAATCTCTCTCTCTCTCTCTCTTGTCGGCGTTGACACACACACATACACCGGGAGGTTTTTCCGATCAAATCCTAGGCGGTCTAGCAGCCAGTCTCACGGTGGTGCAGTAGCGGTGTATCCCTCACTAGCATCCGGAGGATTGTTTGTATCGTCAAAAGGTAAACGCGAGAAAACCACCTTTGATAATTGTGTTTAATAAACTACGGATGGATCATTGTTCGGGTTAGGTTTTATCCGCTGCGTAATTATTTATCTGTTCATCCGACCCGTTAGAACCCAACACAGCAGTTCTTGCACACTTCTCGAGTGGAGACCAGAGACGACGTACTGACCCTCGTGGGAAGTGTCGATCAGACCGAGATGACGGTCACTCTAGAGGACCTCAGGCGAATCCTCCACCTACCTGCTGATACTCCCGAGGCTCCGTTTGAGCCACTTATCTCCGGCCCCGAACTCTTCAGCGATTCTCGCTCTCGGGGTCGTGGTGAACCCGACTCAGAGGCTCAACGGAATCTTGCATGTCACTCAAGGGATGCCGCCACCACTCTGGTTCACGCTCTTCAACTTACTGAACCGATACATGTCATCGAAAACTCATGGTGTCGACCGGGCATCCACTCACATGTGGCATGTCATCCAATCCATCGCCTATGGAAGGCGAATCGACGTCGCGCAACAATTGTGGCAGGATATCGTCAACGACGTCGTAGAAGGCCCTGTGCGGACTCGTCACTCATCCATCCCTTGGATGAGGTTCTTCAGCATTATGATCCGAGACCATATGGATCACAACTAGACCGTCCGTCGCAGATCCGGTCATCCTTGCTTCCAAAGCAAACAGATCAACCAGATGAACTGACGTACCTTGAAGCCAGGGCAAGTGGAGATGCCTATCCCGGAGAATGTTCTGGAAACCGTGGACCGAAGGGCAACGAGCCTAGGTATGTATAGGGTGTCCATAGGATTAGAAGCCGCGTCCACGGACTCCTCAGAACCGAGGAGCCATACCCCGGACGCGTGACCCGTCCCTCCTAAAAGCCGTGCCACCGGCACGGCGGGCCAGAGCTCCAGTGGGGGAGCTTCTGGCCCGGGCGTGATGAGAGTCGACGTAAGGGGTGAAGCGGGTAGAATTGTTGGGACGTCCGCCACTCCACACTTGGAAGGAGCAGAAGCCTATCAGAGGGGAGTCGAGCACCGGGCTCACCGGGCCCGCACTCGTACATATGTTGAGGAACCAACACACATCCTCTCTAGAGTTAGATTATTCATAAATTTGACGTTGACCTCGTATTTGGTATTTTCCACTCCTAGTCTTCTCAGATCGTTGACAAATGAGTTTAGTCGTTGATAGGATTCCGTTAGGGATTCGTTTCCTGGGCTTTAAATCCTTCATAAGCGTTCAGTGCGCTCTCCTTTTGGTTTCCAAGGTTGTGTCTCCGCCTTGCATTTGCTGCTCAATCTCAAGCCAAACATCCCGTGCACTAGTGAAACTGTCGACTCTGGCGTACATATCATTCGGGAGTGCCATGATAAGGAGAGTGAGTGCCCGTTTGTCAATGAGATGACGAGCCATTTGCTCTCGGGAGTACATATCTACAGGTTTCTCCACGACGTATTCTGGTTGCTCAGGGCAAGTGTCCGTCCGTGGAACTATTGCTACGGTGACAGTCGGTCTGATCAGGCCTTCACTTATGGACTTCATTAGGTTCTCGTCAAGAAGGTCAAGAAAATGGATCATCCTTCGTTTCCACTGCTGGTACTCACCCATCACCAGAACGGGAGGGCGAGTCTCCGACCCGATGCCTATGATTTCCTTCGATAACTCGTTCTCTGAAGAGGATCTCCTTTGATTAAATCACTTGGCTTGAAAAACTTTTCGAAAACACTGATACTTCGAGCGCCTCGGGACACAATTAGCTTTAAAAATTTGAAAATTTCAGAAAACGGCTAAGTGTCGGATTTGAGGAAAATTTTTGAAAAAACTCGGTCTCAAAGAGGCGAAATCCGATCTAGAAACAGATGTTTTCTGAATCGGATTTGGCTCAAAGGTATGGATTCGGACTTTACACTTTTCCGATTCGGAAAATGTTAAATACGGAAAATAGAAGCTCAATTCGGAAAATTTTAAAACAAGGAGCAAAACCCCAACTCAGAAGGCCAAATTCCATTTCGGAAAACGAGTTATCCGATTCGTAAAAGGCACAAAATCCGATTCGGGAAAAGGACAAAATCCGATTCGGAAATTTTGAACTGAAAATTCAGCTCATGTTTTGTAACACCCCGCTAAAGCGGAAACGCGAGGCGTGATAGCTAAGATTTCATTGCGATAGGAGATAAATAACATCAAACATTTCATTTAAAAGTTCATCGTTTACAATACCATATGTTACATAACCAACGATAGTTAAAACATTCAAACATTACAAATAACATTTACAAAAGAAAAGTCTAAGTTTGATGTCGCTTGCAGCACAGACATTTTCTACTAACTTCTATTTTTCTAAAAAGCATGTTAAAAACAAGTGTCAACTACAAGAGTTGGTGAGTTCACAGGTTTTATATGCACAAAACAGTTTCAAATGCAGAATTATTGTCGTAAAACTTTTGAACCACTTTAAACGTTCAAAACCACATATATGCACATGATATGTAAAATTGAGCCACTACAAACCATTTCACCGCAACGTTATACCCCAGAGGAGGTCGCGAACTGTTGGGTTTTTGTGGGTATCCTCGGATCAAACTGACTCGAGGATTCACTCAGATCTAACGAACCTCACTGGTTTGATAAATCTCATAGGTTAATCAAACTGATAAAACCTACGCGATCAGAAACACGCTGTTTCTGATCTAATCATGCGGAAACGATAAAACTAAAACCCATTATTAGCCTAATGATCTTTAATCGTTTCTAGTTTTAATCCTAATAGTTTAGGTTAGATCAATTTTACCTGGATTGCTTGATGATAGTCCACCGGTGATCGACCAACGAACGTTCTTCTAGTTGAACTGAACGAAACCCGAACAACAAAACTGGAATCCAACCGGGGGGGGGGGGGTCGGCGCCGATGTAGAGAGAGGGAGAGAGAGAAACTGAAAAACTGATTTTTTCTTAAGGCTTAGATTTTTCCTTAACCCATAAGCCTTATTTATATGGAGGAAAAATACAGTTTGTATGGAATCCAGTTTCCTTATTATAATTATCTCAAATCCTTTCCTTTTTAAAATAGCTGGAAAAGAATTTGCATACGATAATTATAATTATACATATTTATTTAATATATATAAAAAACTTATTAATTAACTATTATATATTTATTTATCTAATAAATATATAATATCCTAATTAATTAATGACCCTCCAACTTTGGTAATTCTGACTGAAATTACCCAACTGATTTATAATACACTATTATAAATCCTAACTCTCCATTTCGGGGTTTCATCTAACTTGTTCGACTTATAGGTCCTCACAGGTGTGACCCTCAAGTGTCTTGTAACATTGGATGCGTAACCACTTGGTTTATCAACTCTGCACATAATTCCTAACACGAACCACGTAGGATATAACGCTCCAATGAACTACACTGCGGTGGAACTCCCTCCAACTGTGTTGAACATTCCTCAACGACTACCTCAGTAGGGCGAGTCTCATTACCAAATAGCGCTATCCACTAGATCATAGGCTCCTAACGAGTTAATAGTAGTGTATATTCTAAGGGGAATTTTACTCAATACATATCATAATTTGCATAATCACTTGCTCGAAAGCATAATTCATATCATAATTTGCATAATCACTTGCTTGAAAGCATAATTCATATCATTTCTCATCAACAACATGCTTTTCACCCCAATATATATAAAACAGTAAAATAGGGGCCGTGAATACTCACTTTTGTCGACTTGGTGGTTAGCACGAAAATCCGAACTTTAGTCCCGAGCCTACAAGTGCCCTAAACAATTCACAACTGACGTAAGTCCTATATCATCGATCCAAAATCCTAATTTTAGTCCTTACCGATATCTATATATAATGCCCTTACTCAACTTTAGTTAGCCATATTTAGTATAAACAGGTTTTAATAACCTTATATAACACATAATTGGAAGAAAAAATCTTGACATTTCAAGAATCACATTTCTGAAAATTTCGGATGCGGACAGATTCTATCTCTTGTAAAAATACCAATTCCAATCCTTAATCTTAAAGGGGAAAATTCTCAAACTTTTATCCACAGTAGATGAATGTGTTAAAAAAAGACACACCAAATTTCATTAACTTTTGAAGTGTTTAGCATGTATAAACAATTTCCACAAAAAGGATGCACACTGGACCAAATCAGATTTACATGCTTGTAGAGTTTGATTCGTAGAGGTTTCATTACATCCCCAAATCACAAATTTCTAGAGAGGTTTTGTAGTTAACAAATAACTCTAACTAAAGAATCAAGAATCACTTGAAATGATGCTATTTTGAGTGAGATATGCTCATTTCAACTCACATGAGTGAATCTGTCCTTTTTGGACAGATTACACCACGATTTTGTTCTTATTCATAACATGCTCAAATGTCCACCAATCTTAGTGATTCCGGATTCTATGGAAAGCTAACACATTGAACTTGAGTTTAGAATCAAAAACCATGCATTTTTGATATTTTATCTAGGAGATATGCATGCATCAAGTTGGCATTAAAATCTGACCCGTAGCTGTTTGCACAACCAAAAGTTTTGAAATGGTTGAGGGGTCTATACTTAGTATTTTTGAATGATTCCAGTGGGGTTTGAACCCCAACTCACAAAATAAGTTCATATGAACCATTTTTGGGTCGTCCAAAGATGTTTGCAACAATCTGTCAGCTTCTGTCCATTACAAAAACTCACCATTTTCACAAGTAGAACATATAAATCTTCATATATTAAGATTTCTTTGATGCTAAACTAAAATCCCACATAATATAACATGTAAACAAAAAGAAAATGCTCAAATATCATCAAGATACATGCATGCAAATATCCAAAAATTTTCAGCCTCATAAGAGCATAAAAACACCAAAATTGGGGTTTTGTACTCTTAATCTTGTGTTCATAATGGGGGTTCATGGATTTTCACCATCATAAGGATATTTTACATATCCTTGGTGCTCAATCTCAGCCCTAGAACATCAAGAGTACAATAATCACTTGCTATGCCAAGAAATGCAAGGATTTTACAAGAAAAATGGCACTAAATAGTGCTAGAATTGAATGAAATTGGTAGAACAAGTTACTATTCTTTTGAGGATTTAAAATAATCATATTACCTTCACTTTTGATTCTCCAAAATGAACTTTTGATCGATGGAATTTTCTGATTTGAAGAAGGTTTGAAGAGAGAGAAGAGGTTGCAGTGTTTTCTTAAAAATTTGAAATGAAAATGAAGTGTATTATGGAAGATTGGGGTTTTTATATGGAGAGGAAAAAAGGAGGGGGGGGGGGTTATGGCCAGCCATGGGGGCCCAGCCAACCCAACTTCATATATTTTTTTTTAAAGTCAAGCCCAATCCATCTCACGGTTCGCGTTTTCTCGGTTCGTACAATTTTTCCGACAGAACCGATTTTTATCAGTTTATGTCCAAATTTTGAAAATTTTAAAATGTTTTTATGCAAACAACTTAAAATATGATAATTTAAATAATATGGGCTTCAGTTGAGTCGGTTCGATATTATATAAGATTTTCGGGCGATTACGGACCGATACGGGCTTTTCCGGGATATATTCTGGACTTCTAAGTTCTCTTCCAAAAAATTTCGCATAATTTAACCTAAATTCTTCCTAGATAGTTATAGGACTAGGTTTTCAATAAAATTATGCTACAGTGAGTGCTTTAGGAGTTGCTAACCTGATAGCCGAATTTGGTCAGTTGTCACATTTACCCCCTGTTGAAAGAAATTCCGTCCCGAAATTTACTGTTTGCTACACGCCGAGGACTCTTCCGTGAATACGTGATGGGTATTTGCTCATCATAAAGGCTTCTCGCTCCCAGGTAAACTCTGGTCCATGTTTTGAATTCCAATGGACCTTGACAATTGGTATCTTGTTTCGCCTTAACTGTTTGATCTCTCGATCGAGAATTTCGATCGGCTCTTCCGTGATGTATAACCGTTCATTGATTTGGACTCCCTCCAACGGTAGGACCACTGCTTCTTCAGATAGGCATTTCTTTAGATTAGACACGTGGAAGGTATCATGAATCGCGCTGAGCTCCTGAGGTAGGTCTAACCTATAAGGGACTGGTCCGATTCTCTCCAGAATCTCGAATGGTCCAATAAATCGAGGGCTCAGTTTTCCAGCCTTCCCAAAGCGGAACAATCCTTTCCATGGCGATACTTTCAGCAGTACCCTATCACCAATCTGAAACTCGAGTGGTTTTCTACGGTTATCAGCATAACTCTTCTGACGATCTCTGGCCGTCTTAAGCTTTTCTTGGATCATCTTAATATTATCAGTTGTTTCCAGAACGATATCTGGTCTGATCAGTTGATTTTCTCCCACCTCCAACCAATTAAGCGGTGATCTGCAGTTGCGTCCATACAAGGCTTCATAAGGCGCGCACTGGATGCTGGTGTGGTAGCTGTTGTTGTAGGAGAATTCAATCAAGGGTAAGTGGTCGTCCCAACTACCTCCAAACTCTAACACACAAGCACGCAACATATCCTCTAACGTTTGAATGGTTCTCTCTGTTTGTCCGTCAGTCTGAGGATGGTAATCAGTGCTCAAATCGACTCTAGTACCCAATGCCGTCTGCAATGACTGCCAAAATCGTGATGTGAAGCGACTATCTCTATCGGAGATGATTGAAATTGGTACTCCATGACGCATGACTATCTCATTGACATAAAGTTGCGCGAGTCGGTCAATGCTATAATTCTCTCGAATTGGTAAAAAGTGCGCAGATTTCGCGAGTCGATCCACAATTACCCATATTGAGTCATGACCCTTCTTGGTCTTGGGTAATTTGGTCACAAAATCCATTGATATCTGCTCCCATTTCTATTCTGGGATTTCTGGCTGTTGTAGGAGTCCAGATGGCTTCTGATGTTCTTCCTTAACTCTTGCGCAAGTCATGCATTTGTTCACATACGTAGCTATATCCTTTTTCATTCCAGGCCACCAATAGTGCTCTTTTAGTCCTTTGTACATCTTATCAGCTACTGGGTGTATCGAGTACTTCGTCTGATGAGCTTCATTCATGATCGTTGATCTTAACTGGTCAACCCTTGGTATCCATACCCTGTCTTTGAAATAACGTATTCCGTCTGATTTCACCTCAAACTCTTTTTCTAACTGGTGAAGAGTCTCCTTCTTCAGATTATCTGCCTTCAATGCTTCTTTTCGAGCTTCAAGTATTTGGTTCTTTAAACTCGTTTGAACAAGCATTCCCATAGCTCGTGCTCTTGAAGGCTTCACCCTTTCCTTCCTACTCAAAGCATCAGCCACTACATTTGCTTTTCCTGGACGATACTTTATCTCACAATCGTAGTCGTTGAGTAACTCGACCCATCTTCTCTGCCTCATGTTCAACATTTTCTGGTCGAGAATGTGCTGAAGGCTCTTGTGATCCGTAAAGATTGTGCACTTTGTACCATAAAGGTAATGCCTCCAGATCTTTAGTGCAAACATCACGGCTCCAAGTTCTAAATCATGAGTGGTGTAATTTTTCTCGTGAACCTTTAACTGCCTAGACGCATAAGCGATAACCTTCTCATGTTGCATTAAAACACATCCTAGGCCCTGATGCGAAGCATCGCAATACACCATGAAGTTATCCGTTCCTTCGGGTAATGCCAAAATGGTTGCATTGCACAACGTATGCTTAAGTAACTGAAATGCTTCCTCTTGTTTTTCTCCCCAAATAAATTTCTTGTCTTTCAGCGTTAACATTGTCAAAGGTTGCGCAATCTTGGAGAAATTAGCGATGAATCGCCGATAATAGCCTGCCAAACAAAGAAATTGTCGAATTTCTGTTGGTGTCTTCGGAGCTTCCCATTTTTTTATGGCCTCAATCTTTGCTGGGTCAACATGGATTCCTTCTTTGTTCACTACATGGCCAAGAAAATGTACTTCCCGAATCCAAAACTCACATTTGGAAAATTTCGCATAGAGTTTCTCGGTTTTGAGTAACTCTAGTATCAATCTAAAATGCTGCTCATGCTCCTCCTTGCTTCGTGAGTAAATCAGGATGTCGTCTATGAAGACAATCACGAATCTATCCAGGTACGGTCGACATACCCTGATCATCATATCCATAAATACCGCTGGAGCGTTTGTTAAACCAAATGGCATGACCAAGAACTCGTAATGACCATACCGAGTTCTGAACGCTGTCTTGGCGATATCCTCTTCTCGCACTCTCATTTGATGATATCCTGATCGAAGATCAATCTTGGAAAAGTAAGTAGCTCCTTGCAACTGGTCGAACAGATCATCAATGCGAGGTAGAGGATAACAATTATTGATCGTGATCTTGTTCAGCTCCCTATAATCTATACACATCCTAAAGGATCCGTCCTTCTTTTTGACGAACAAGACCGGGGCACCCCAGGGTGAAGAGCTGGGTCGGATGAATCCCTTATCTAACAACTCTTGGAGCTGATTCGACAGTTCCTGCATTTCCGATGGCGCTAGACTATACGGTGACTTTGCTACAGGGGCTGCTCCTGGGACTAAATTGATATGGAACTCTACTTGCCTATGCGGGGGTAAACCGGGTAACTCTTCCGGAAACACTTCGGGGTAATCTCGTACAAGTGGAAAGTCCTGAATTTGTTTCTCCTTTACCTCTGTATCTACAACATGCGCCATAAACGCCATACAATCCTTTCGTAAATGACCTCGCATTTTCATGTAAGACACTATCTTAATATCTCTTTTTGGCTACTCTCCATGTACTTCGAGTACACCTCCATCGGGTAGTGCTATTATGAAAATCTTCTTGTAACAACGTATTGTCGCTCGGTGGTTTGACATCCAATCCATACCGATAATTATATCAAAACTCCCTATCTTGAACGGGATTAAATCTATACTAAAGTCCTTTCCTGATAAGCTCAAAGTGCACTTCTTGACTACTTTGCTAGCCTTATCTAACTCACCATTAGAATATTCAATTACGTGCTCCTCTCTCAAATTCTGTGACTTCTTATTTATCTTAGGTCTAAATTCTAACGACACATAACTTCTATCTGCTCCAGAATCAAAAAGCACAGATGCAGGATAGTTATTCAGAAGAAATGTACCTGTGACCACATCAGGATTCTGCTTCGCTTCCTCTGCTCCTATCACGAACGCTCTTCCTCGGGCCAAACCTCCTCGGTTTCCTTGGTTTGCTGGTGGAGTTGGGTTTGCGTAAGGCCTCTGGTTTCGCTTGGGGCACGCGTTTCGGAAGTGATCGGGGCTTCCACACTCAAAACAAGTTTGACTCTCTCCAAATTTACAATCTTGAGCAACATGTCCTACTCGGTTGCACTTGTAACAAGTAATGCACCTCCCCATGTGTTGTCCATGACACCTATCACACACCCGATGTGTCCCTTTTCCTTTTTCTAGGGTCGGCGTCTGAATTCTGAAGTTCCTTGCCACTTTTCGATCCTTATTAAACCTCTGTCTATAATTACCTCTCGTAGGCTCTTCCATTTTCCTCTTCCCTTTTGCACTGTCACTCGGAAACGTCCCTGATCGGATAGCATTGTTAGTGAGTCGGTTTGCTAGATTGACTGCTTATTGCAGGGTCTTTGGGTCTAACCGCGGTCACATTCCCTCGGATTACTGGGGACAATCCCCAAACATAACGATCCACTCTATTTTGTTCAGGTGTTACTAGGTGTGGTACCAGCTTGGCCAATTCATGGAACCGGGTGGTATAAGTGGTGACATCACTTCCTTTCATCTGGTGGTGCCATAGCTCGGCTTCCAGTTTCTGTATTTCACTCCTAGGGCAAAACTCCTCCATGAGCATCGTTTTGAAATCTTCCCAAAAAATCTGGCCGGTTGCTTCACGGCCGCGGGTTTGGACTTGGGTGTTCCACCATGTTAGAGCTCGTCCTTGCAACAGACATGCGGCGTATTCTACCTTGTTCCCCTCCGTGCGTTTGCTGATGTGGAGAACGGATTCCATACCCTCTATCCAGGTTAACAGTCCAACCGCTCCTTCTGTCCCATGAAATTCTTTGGGATTGCATGACCTAAACGAATTGTAGGTACATTCACGGTTCCTAGCGGTATCCGCTCCCTGACTGTTGTTCAAACCTGCCGCTACTTGGCTTACGATATTGGGTAAAGATGCTAGTACTTGTTCAGATACTAGCCTTGCGAGCTCAGGGTCTTCTCGTCTTGGAGGCATGATTCTAAATCAAATCCATAATAAGGGTTTTAGTGACAACTTCTATATTCTAAGTGTGATTACGCAACTAGTTAATTCTCGCAATCAAGTGTTATACGATTCTATGCTATCGAATTAACATAATACTTAGAATTTAAGCAATTATATGACAAACATGCAATCATTAGTAATAGTAGCAAATAACCATAACATTCTGCATTTAAACTATACAAAGCATAATATCCAAATCCATATATCAAACCCTAAAGAACAAAAGCAAGTCACAATACAGTGTTCATCATCAAGGCATCACGCCACAAAATAAAAGTTCATAAGTTGACTTCCCAAAAGACACAACCTAAGGACTCCTCCTAATACCTAGGCCACCAAAAGATCCATCCGATCATGATCACAACTAGAGGCATCGCCGTGTAAACCGTCATGTACAAATGATGAAGAAAGTCCATAATATGGCCAAGGAGGCCTACGACTCAGTTCATCTACTGTTGTTGGCTCCAGCCGAACCAATGATGGCATCGATCACATGGTCGTGGTGGTGAATGATGGTTTCATGAATCCGCTGGTCCCTGGCTATCCTCGAAACCTCCTGGAGCTTAACGGGGTTCATCCCGCTCAGATGGACGATGGGAGCACGGACGGCTGGTGGTGGTCGAGCAGCTGGCGGTGGTCGAGCAACTGGCGGTGGTCAGGCGACTGGCGGTGGTAACCGGGTCCGCGATGGCGAGGATGACTAAGAGGAAGACGCACTCCGACTCCTCACTCGGGAGGGCCCTGCCCCATCCCAAGATGGGATGCGGAAAGACCACTGAGTGGGCAGTGGTACGCTCTTTCGAGCGGTGCGTCTACCTCTAAGACCATAATGAGTCTCGGATCCATATGGTCGTGATGGACTGGCAGACCGAGAGGGGACCTGGTGGGAGTCAGCACCACTGTCACTCGAGGGGTCATGGTCCTGGGCAGCAGTGTGGGATCTGGGAGCACCGCTCTTGCTCCTAGGGTGCTCGGGAGATCCCTGTGACGGGTGCTTGGATAGGTCAGTCTCCTGAGACATAGTAGCTGCGACAAAAGGACTTAATTAATTCATAGAATATACCTCATACAAATTACAATTTGTACATGTCAAATGCAACTCATATAACCCTTGCTTTTCAGGAAAATTCCAATTCTGTTAGCCGAATGATTAATTTATAAGTCTTATTCTACTTATACCATGGCTAGGCATAGGTGATCAGGCTCTGCCTATCTATGATATATCAAAATAATACCTATCCTAATCATCTTAGTAGTAAAATTCTCCTAAGTTTTGAAATCTTTGATTTTGAAAAGTTATTTAATTTTTGTAAATTGTTTGTTATAGTAATTGGTTTTGTGGAAAACCGATGTTCTCTATAACCTATGGCTCTGATACCAAATCTGTAACACCCCGCTAAAGTGGAAACGCGAGGCGTGACAGGTAAGATTTCATTGCGATAGGAGATAAATAACATCAAACATTTCATTTAAAAGTTCATCGTTTACAGTACCATATGTTACATAACCAACGATAGTTAAAACATTCAAATATTACAAAATAACATTTACAAAAGAAAAGTCTAAGTTTGATGTCCCTTGCAGCACAAACATTTTCTACTAACTTCTATTTTCCTGAAAAGCATGTTAAAAACAAGTGTCAACTACAAGAGTTGGTGAGTTCACAGGTTTTATATGCACAAAACAGTTTCAAATGCAGAATTATTGTCGTAAAACTTTTGAACCACTTTAAACGTTCAAAACCACATATATGCACATGATATGTAAAATTGAGCCACTACAAACCATTTCACCCCAACGTTATACCCCAGAGGAGGTCGCGAACCACGTAGGATATAATGCTCCAATGAACTACATTGCGGTGGAACTCCCTCCAACTGTGTAGAACATTCCTCAACGACTACCTCAGCGGTCAGTCAAAGTCTGAAATAGTGCACCCTCTACTCGTCAGTCAGTAGGGTGGGTCTCATTACCAAATAGCGCTATCCACTAGATCATAGGCTCCTAACGAGTTAATAGTAGTGTATATTCTAAGGGGAATTTTACTCAATACATATCATAATTTGCATAATCACTTGCTCGAAAGCATAATTCATATCATAATTTGCATAATCACTTGCTCGAAAGCATAATTCATATCATTTCTCATCAACAACATGCTTTTCAACCCAATATATATAAAACAGTAAAATAGGGGCCGTAAGTACTCACTTTTGTCGACTTTGGTGGTTAGCACGAAAATCCGAACTTTAGTCCCGAGCCTACAAGTGCCCTAAACAATTCACAAGTGACGTAAGTCCTATATCATCGATCCAAAATCCTAATTTTAGTCCTTACCAATATCTATATATAATGCCCTTACTCAACTTTAGTTAGCCATATTTAGTATAAACGAGTTTTAATAACCTTATATAACACATAATTGGAAGAAAAAGTCTTGACATTTCAAGAATCACATTTCTGAAAATTTCGGATGCGGACAGATTCTATCTCTTGTAAAAATACGAATTCCAATCCTTAATCTTAAAGGGGAAAATTCCCAAACTTTTATCCACAGTAGATGAATGTGTTAACAAAATACCCACCAAATTTCATTAATTTTAGAAGTGTTTAGCATGTATAAACAATTTCCACAAAAAGGATGCACACTGGACCAAATCAGATTTACATGCTTGTAGAGTTTGATTCGTAGAGGTTTCATTACATCCCCAAATCACAAATTTCCAGAGGGGTTTTGTAGTTAACAACAAACTCTAACTAAAGAATCAAGAATCACTTGAAAAGATGCTATTTTGAGTGAGATATGCTCATTTCAACTTACATGAGTGAATCTGTCCTTTTTGAACAGATTACACCACGATTTTGTTCTTATTCATAGCATGCTCAAATGTCCACCAATCTTAGTGATTCCGGATTCAATGGAAAGCTAACACATTGAACTTGAGTTTAGAATAAAAAAGCATGCGTTTTTAATATTTTATCTAGGAGATATGCATACATCAAATTGACATAAAAATTTGACCCGTAGCTGTTTGCACAACAAAAAGTTTTCAAATGGTTGATGGGTCTATACTTAGTATTTTTGAATGATTCCAGTGGGGTTTGAACCCCAACTCACAAAATAAGTTCTATTGACCCCTTTTTGGGTCGTCCAAAGATGTTTGCAACAATCTGTCAGCTTCTGTCCATTACAAAAACTCACAATTTTCACAAGTAGAACATATAAATCTTCATATATTGAGATTTCTTTGATGCTAAACTAAAATCCCACATCATATAACATGTAAATAAAGAGAAAATGCCCAAATGTCATCAAGATACATGCATGCAAATATCCAAAAATTTCCAACCTCATAAGAGCATAAAAACACCAAAATTGGGGTTTTCTACTCTTAATCTTGTGTTCATAATGGGGGTTCATGGATTTTCACCATCATAAGGATATTTTACATATCCTTGGTGCTCAATCTCAGCCCTAGAACATCAAGAGTACAATAATCACTTGCTATGCCAAGAAATGCAAGGATTTTACAAGAAAATGGCACTAAATAGTGCTATAATTGAAAGAAATTGCTAGAACAACTTACTATTCTTTTGAGGATTTAAAATAATCAACTTACCTTCACTTTTGATTCTCCAAAATGAACTTTTGATGGCTGGAATTTTCTGATTTGAAGAAGTTTTGTAGAGAGCAAAGAGGTTGGAGTGTTTTCTTAAAAATTTGAAATGAAAATGAAGTGTATTATGGAAGACTGGGGTTTTTATATGGAGAGGGAAAAGGGGGGGGGGGGGGGGGTTATGCCCAGCCATGGGAGCCCACCCAACCCAACTTCACATATTTTTATTTTTTTTAAGTCAAGCCCAATCCATCTCACGGTTCGCGTTTTCTCGGTTCGTACACTTTTTCCGTCGACAGAAGCGATTTTTATCAGTTTATGTCCAAATTTTGAAATTTTTATAATGTTTTTATGCAGACAACTTAAAATATGATAGTTTAAATAATATGGGCTTCAGTTGAGTCGGTTCGGCATTATATAAGATTTTTGGGCGATTATGGACCGATACGGGCTTTTCCGGGCTATATTCGGGACTTCTAAGTTCTCTTCCAAAAAATTTCGCATAATTTAACCTAAATTCTTCCTAGATAGTTATAGGACTAGGTTTTCACTATATTATGCTACAGTGAGTGCTTTACGAGTTGCTAACCTGATACCAAATTTGGTCAGTTGTCACATGTTTTCCGATTCGGAAAACCAGTCCAGCAGCTCCGAAAATTGATCAAAAATAGCCCAAAAACACTTAAAGAATCAGTGTTAAGACCCCCAATTTATGTAAAACTTATGTAAAAACTTTGGGTAATCACTTAACACTTAAAAACAATTCTTTAAGTGCTCTTTTTGGATAAAAAATGACCCAAAAAGTTTTGAAATTTTTTTTTTCAAAAAGATTTTAAAAATCAAGAAAAAGGCAAAGGATCTAACAATGGATCAAGCTCTGATACCAATTGTTTGTCCCAAAAACAATAAGGGATGGAATAGAAATCAAGATGAAATATGAACACAATAAAAATCTTTGAATGCTTCCATGGTATTGAGATAATATTGCAATGAAAAGATTACACCAAGATTGTTTGAGAAAGCATTACCAAAAAACCCTAATCATCTCATCATATTTATAGTAACATGGGAAAAAGACTGAATTACACAACTGGCCCCTAGAGTTGAAGACTCCATAACAAAGGGCAAACAAACTAACTAAAAGTTTAATAACTGAAAATTACAATACTGAAAATAGAAAGATAGACTTCTGACTCTTCACAACCAGTGAGGGTCTAACATTATTTTTCTTGGGCTTGGGGTTCTTGGTCTTTGAAGGTGTTACAGTTTTGGATTTTTCCTTAACTATTGTATTTTTGCTCTTATGAGCACCTTCAGTGTGACAGTTTGCAGAAGAAGAGAGATTCTCAGGATCATTAGGATCAGGGATAGAGGAGACAAACATTCCAAATTTAAGCATGGAACGATCAGCTCTAGGACAACCAGGAGTGAATCCAAGACCCTTTTGTTGGGATTATTTGAACAGAACAATAACGCAGCGAAATTAAACAATAATCCCGACAGAGATCTAACCAAAACTTATCAAATTCAACGTCAAGAGGGTTTTAACGAATTTACCTTTTCGACGAAACTAAAAACAATTTTGGAGGCTAGCGAGGGATACACCGCTACTGCACCACCGTGAGACAGGCTGCTAGACCGCCGTGGATTGAACAAAAACCCGGAACTGGTTTGTGCGTGTGTGAGATCGGCGCAGAGAGAGAGAGAGGAGGGAGGAGGGTTTTCTTGGTGTGTAAGTTACTAATGAATCAGATTAATTAATCAACTGAATAATGCCTTTATTTATAAGAGTAAATAAGGCAGTATCCAATAAGAAAACCCAACCCAACTATAACTCTTCAATAATTATTTTAATTTGTTGTTCCAGATTCAAGTTCTAATCAACATGCAACAAGTAGAGAATGAATTGAGAAGCCATATGTCATTGATTCTTGGATGAAATGATTACACACACTCAATACACCAAGAACACACACACTTAAGAACTAACTTTCTCTCTTCACTCTCCTTTCCACGTTTTACACATACATGCATGTCACACTTGTAAAATGACATCACATGGGTATTTATACCCAAACACCTAAACCCTCACACTATTGAAGAATTACACTTTCTACCCTAACAATACAAAACTATTACAAACAACATATAAATGAAGTAAACAATAGAAGTAAACTTTGACATTATTAACCACTCTGACTTTGCCTTTGTCTTCACTTTGAGCACCAACTTGTGATCTCGGATACAATCCGATTTTGCATCCAACAATCTCCCCCTTTGGATTCGAGATCACAAAAAGAATTAGGCAAACGTCTTCAAGAAAGCATCAACACATTAAGCATCAACGATAAGCTTCCTTGAACGATAAGCTTCCAAAATAATCTTCACGAATCATCCAAATCTTCATGAAGCTTTAACCAACTTTGAACAAGAAGCTTTAACGAACGAATCATCTCTCGTCATATCTCATAATCTTCTCTTCATCTTGACATTTCGGAACCATCTCCCCAAAGTATCTTCAAAAAGCATTTCTCGCCTTTACACTTCAGATCCATCTCCCCAAAGTATCGTCAAAAACATTTCTAAACCATCTCCCCCTTTTTGATGAAATATGAAATAATCATCAAAACTATAGAAATGTATGATCAGATAACTCGTCGCATAGAGATACAAAGATATGAAAGAACCACCAACGATATCAAAAACCATCTCACATAACCATCTCCTCCTTGTTACTCCAGAATTCCCCTTTTACTCCAAAGAAAAATACCGTCAATTCCATATAGTAATCCAAATCTTTTCAAATTCAGATTTAAGTGGGAAAATCCTGAAACAACACATGAATCAGTTGGAATGCCTGTGAGAAGCACAAAGCAACTCAGTACAACAAATGCACTATATAAAGAGCTTTAGTGATGATCACTCCCCAGGGCTTCCGTTCAATCATCGCAAATACAAAAAGTATCACTATGAACGTTCCGACAAAGAAACAAATTCCTTGTGTGTATTTGTGATGAAAGAAAATTGCATCAAGTGCTTTCATAGGGCTCAAAATGTGAAAACATTTCACGACTCGATGTGTAGAAATGAAGTTCGAAGGCAGGGCAGCTTCCTTCTGTTTCAATATCGATTTTCCAAATGAAAACCTGATAGATTATGTGCTGCGTCCCCGTGATGAAATGAAACATCTTCTTGTTAAGAAGGAAATGAGTAGCTAGTGGGGTAAAACGAGAGTCGGCATTGGGCTTTGCCTTGTTTCAATATCGGTCACTAAAGAATGTGAACCAATAGATTATGTGGTTGGCCGGCTTAGAAAAGGTTGGTGCAGAGTTTTATATTTCTTTTAACTCTGTTCTCACACCCTCCAATTCTTTTAAGCATCCTCACTTCTAACCAATCTCTCTTATTACATTTTTCCGCTCAATCACTATGAGAATAACTCGACCACCTGAGTTATCTCCCCCACTCTTTGATGTAGACCCCTCACTCATTTCTCAAGGATAACTTCTTGGGTAGGATTGCCGGTTCTGCAAATCCATAGAAGTTCTATTAAGCTCGCACATCCCGTGAAATAAGTTTCCTAAATATGAAAGTACAATGATTCATCGAATGAATCAATGAGCCAATATGAAACATGCTCGAACACATATATATGAACAATATAGGAGCATAAGAATTTCGTCAAACAAGTATATGAAATGAAGAACATGAATGATATAAACTTGTTTGAGAAAACTGATTCATCATATGATGTGAGATATGATCTTGAAAAGCTTTGGTGGACACAAAATGAATGAATGTTATCTATACGATCAAGATATAGATATAGCAATGAAGAACGTATCCAATCAAAGAAACAATCAAGTACAATGAGGAAATATCAAGCGAGTGTATTACCACCGAAAAATATGAACATATAGAGACGTGGTAATAACGAACACAAAAGAAGCTAAACCGGTGTGTATGAATACTTGAAAAGTATATGAAAAGATAATACGCAAGTATTAATCTTTGGAAACACACGGTTAGAAAATATCCGTTAACTCATCATGATAGGAAAACAAGTATAATCACACTTCTAATTCGAAAAATCATTTGAGAATCGAGAAGTGAGTTTGAACATTTAAAACAGTTTTTCATACCTGAAAGTTGCTCATCTTTCAAATATGTAAGCATGAAAGCTTATTTGAACTCTCCCCCTAAAATGAATATCACTTTTAAGAACTCCCCCTCAAATGGATAATCTGCAAAACAAAGTAAAAATTGGTATTCATGGAAAATGAATCCTTAGATGTTAGTCAGATAGTATCCAATCAGAATAATTAAGCAACTCCCCCTTAAATTAAGATGCAAAACAGATTTAAGTTGGACTAAGCATGCCAAGCTTGCTAACCAAAAACTTAAAACGCTTTTCATCTAAAGGTTTAGTGAAAAGGTCAGCAAGTTGGTAATCTGTTTGAACAAAGAACATTTCGATATTACCTTTCTCCACATTATCTTCGATAAATTGATAACGAATGTCGATGTGTTTGGTCTTGGAATGCTGAACCGGATTTGACGTTATCGCAATGGCGCTTTCCGAATCACAGTAGATAGGGACTCTCTTCAACTTGTAACCATAGTCTAGAAGTTGTGTCTTCATCCAAAGCACTTGCGAACAACAACTTGCGGCGGCCACATATTCTGCTTCGGCCGTAGAAGTTGAGACGCAATTTTGCTTTTTCGAAGTCCAACTAACAAGTTTATCACCTAAAAACTAACATGATCCAGAAGTGCTTTTCCTATCCAGTTTACAACCACGATAATCTGAATCTGTAAAAGATATTAGCTCAAAACTAGAATCTTTCGGATACCAAAGACCCATTTCTGGAGTGCCTTTGAGATACCGTAAGATCCTTTTAACTGCCGCAAGGTGTGACTCTTTAGGATTGGCTTGAAACCTAGCACAAAAACATGTGGCGAACATAATGTCCGGTCTAGTCGCAGTGAGGTACAAAAGAGAACCAATCATGCTTCTGTAAAGCTTTTGATCAACGGATTTACCGGCTAAATCAGGACCCAAAAGATTTCCAGTTGGCATTGGTGTTTTAATTGGAGAACAATCAGTCATGTGAAACTTTTTCAACATATCTTTAATATATTTTGACTTATTTATAAAGATGCCATCTGGGTTTTGTTTGACTTGAATTCCAAAAAAGAAATTCAATTCACCCATCATGCTCATTTCAAACTCGGTCTCCATGATTTTAGAAAACTTTGTACACAACTCTGGATTAGTAGAACCGAAAATAATGTCGTCAACATAAATTTTAACTAAAAGCAAGTCATCAGCTTCTTTCTTCAGAAAAAGAGTAGTATCAATCGTACCTCGTTTGAATCCTTTGGATAAGAGATGATTAGTTAGAGTTTCATACCATGTTCTTGGAGCTTGTTTTAAGCCATACAATGCTTTGTCCAAGATGCATACATGATCAGGAAAATCTGGATCGACGAACCCTTCAGGTTGCTCTATGTAGACCTCTTCATGCAAGACTCCATTCAAGAACGCAGATTTGACATCCATTTGAAATACCTTGATATTCTTGTGAGCCGCATAGGCCAGAAAAATTCGAATTGCCTCGATCCGCGCTACCGGTGCAAAAGTCTCATCGTAGTCAATACCTTTTTGTTGAGAATAACCTTTAGCAACCAATCGCGCTTTGTTTCTGACAATCAATCCGGATTCATCTTTCTTATTTCTGAAGATCCACTTGGTTTTAATGATTGATTTATCTTGCGGTCTCGAAACCAAGCGATACACTTTGTTTCTTTTTAATTGTAGAAGCTCTTCTTGCATTGCTAAAAGCCAATCAGAATCTTCTAATGCTTGAGAGACATTCTTTGGTTCAATTACGCTCAAGAAACTTTTGTATATGCAGTAATTTGCAGATGCAGATCGCGTTTTAACACCATCATTGACATCACCTATCACATTGTAGAGTGGATGTGCTCTTGTCCATTTCAACTGAGAAGGAAGAATTGCAAGATCATCTAGATTGTTCTGACTATCATTTTCATCAATGATTGCAGGAATCTCTGATTGATCATCGGGGGTTAACTCTGATTGCTCAACACTTGGAACTGGTATAGCCTGATCAGAGTTAGATGTAGAACAAATATTCTCCGATGGTCCGGAATCATTCACACTTGAAGGTTCTGGGACATCGTGAATATCAACTCTTGGATTTCTAGAAAGAACGAGATCTTCATTGTCTGCACAAATATCCAGAAAAGCATCCATAAACAATAAATCGAGTTCTGAACTATTTGGATCAGTAATAGAATCAGAAGTCGTAGTAGAAGCTTGACTATGAATTCCGAGTTCTGAAATGCTATGTTCAGAAGTCATTGACACGGTTTCATCAAAGGTGACATAAACGGTTTCCATAACCATCTTGGTTCGTTTGTTGTAGACGCGGAAAGTCTTTGACGTTAGCGAATAACCAAGAAAGTATCCCTCGTCGGCTTTCTTGTCAAACTTACCAAGATTGTCACGGTTGTTAAGAATGTAACACCTACAACCAAAAACATGAAAAAATTTGACATTAGGAACTCGACGGTTTATTATATGATAAGGAGTTTTCTTGAAACGCTTAGTGATGATGGTCCGATTTTGTGTAAAACAAGCCGTTGAAACAGCTTCGGCCCAAAAGGTAAGAGGTAATCCGGAGTAAGCTAGCATTGTTCGTGCCGCTTCCACTAAGGTTCGGTTTCGTCTTTCTACAACTCCATTTTGTTGTGGAGTATAAGCACCTGAAAAATTATGAGAAATACCAACAGATGTTAGATAAGCATCTAAAGTAGCATTTTTAAATTCAGTGCCATTATCACTCCTAATCTTTCGAACTAGAAGTTGCAAAAGACCTTGGATCCTCTTGATAAACTTTATGATCAACTCGGGAGCTTTAGATTTCATTCTCAGAAATTCTAGCCACGTGTACCGTGAGTATTCATCAACCATAACTAGAATGTACTTCTTTCCACTAATTGATTGAATTCTCATCGGTCCGCATAAGTCCATGTGGAGCATTTCGAGTGGTGATTGACACGAAGATTCTGTCTTTGACTTGTGAGAACTTCTCTTCATCTTTCCCATTTGACAAGCCGGACATAGAGAATCTCTATCAAATGTCAACTTTGGAAGACCTTTCACCAATCCACCATTAGCTAGTTTGCTAATATCTGAGAAATTCTGATGAGAAAATCTTCTATGCCATAGCCAACTTTCGCCTTTTGTTGCCTTTGAAAACAAACAAACTGGTTTCGACGAATCTATCACCGGAAAGTCAACCACATAGAGATTGTAAAACCTTCTCCCTCCAAAAATCTCAACACCATCACTATTAATGATAAGACAGTTAATGATGGAAAATAGAACAATGTTATAACCATCACAAAACTGACTTGCACTAAAAAGATTATGACTTAACCCCTCAACATAAAGTACCTTCTTTATGGATACCTTACCATTTGTAAGAATGCCGTAACCTTTGATGACACCAGTCGTCTTATTCCCAAAACTAACTGTTCCTCCTGGTCGTTCCACATAATTGTGCAACAACTCCTTGTAGCCTGTCATATGTCTTGAACAACCGGAATCGACATACCACATATGCCTAGCCTGTAGAAACATGTTAGTTCATCTTGGGAACCCATATCCAAATGGGTCCTTTCTTGTTAGTCTCATACATCTTTAACAAATCAGAAGATGAACCTAAAATCTTACAGTTTATACCAGACTTTCAAATTTGTGCATTCAATAAATCTTTAGGAATCCATTTGCACATAAATTTCACATCTACTGATTTATCTTTTGCTTTTGAAAGATTTTTCTTTTTAGCACTAAACACTTTAGCACGATGATCAAACGAGTAAGCACGAGATTTATCATGAGAAACACCACTAGATCTCTTCTTTTTAACATCCCTAGAGTTCAAAGAAAAAGAATTATCACCACAATGAGTACAATGCAAACGTTGCATAGCAAAAAACATCAAGGCAGACTCAAAAGAGTTTTGACACTTATTGAATCTAACATTCAGATTACATTTATTTGCATTGTCAAAAGACGACTTTTTAACAAAACTCTCATTTGTAGCAAAATGCTTTTTCTTCTTTGAATCTTTCTTCTTCCACCCTAGGCCATGTCGTTTAAAACTTTTTAAATCTGTAGAATCAGAAGAACTTGTGTTAATAGGTGTCTTAGGAACTGAACATACATCAGATGAATCTTTTGAAGATGTTTCAAGTGTAGCACAAGAAGTACTTCCTACCTCAAAAGTACTTGCACCAAAATTAATTGAACAAGTTTCAGACTTTGACAAAGTGCACGAGGATTTCTCATATTTGGAAATTCCACTATCACTTGAACCATTTACAACATTTGGTTTATCTTGTATACCAGACTTTGGTTTTTCAAAAACAGCACCAAATTCCACATTTGGTAGTTTGAGTTCTGATTTAAGGATATCACCTTCAACCATACTATCTAAACTTTTGTACACAAGATAACCATCTTTGTCAATAACAGCATAGGCTCCATACTTTGATCAAAACAAGGTGGAGTTTCTTGAGACTCAAACATGGGGTTTGAAATAAAATTTATCTTTTCTTCTTCAAAACCCTTTTCAATATCATCATTATCAGAATCAAAACATGGTTTGGTCTCATCAGAATCAGAATTAGAATCAGACTCATAATCAGAAACGCTTTTATTTTCTGAAAGATTATTAACTTGAATAAACTCAGAAAGATTTTCACAATCCATTTCTTTTTCAAGTTCACTTGTCTTATCTTCAGATTTAGGAGTAGATTCAGTAGTCATTGACTCATTTTCAATATCTTTACTAAGCTTTTCAGATTCAGTTGAAGAAGACTTTACATCTTGAGAATACAAAGAAACACACTGAGTATGAGAAAACTCGGGTTTTCTTGTTTTATAACTTTGATTTAAATCATCATATTGAAAATCACATGTGAAATCAAAGTTATTCTTTCTCTTTGGCTTTGAATCTGAAAAACTATCACTTGAGTCATCAACAACTTTTTCTTTACCTTTATCCGAAGAATCAGATAATGAACTACCTGATTTTACAAAGGTCTCATTTAATTTTGGAAAACTTAAGTTATCAAACTGATAAAGACCTTTAGGGGCTTTCTTTAAAACATCAACTTCAGGTAAACCTAACCCCATTTTTGGATTGTAAAATCTAGTATCTTTTAGATTATTTGACAAAAGCTTAAGCGTCTGTTGAGTCTGACCTCTTTTTATATTTAGATCCTCCAACTGTTTGATTTTGGCATAAGCCTCAGATCTATCTTGAAAACAAACTTCATATTTGATCATATATTCAGCTTTTTCAGACTCCAAATTTACCAAAGCACTCTTCATCTCAGAAATTTGAGATTCTAGTTTGGCTTTCTCTTTCCTAATCTCAGCCTTTTCAAGCTCACGATCACCAGCTAAAGATTCATATAACTCACATTCATTACTGAATTCAATGACACGAGCTCTTTCGAACTTAATCTTTTCCTTCAAGTCATCAAATTCAGCTTTTAAAATTAAAAACTGTTCTTCTAAAGAGCATTCATCATTATCAGACATATCCGAGTCAGAAGGAGTTTGACTTACCTCATTTGATGCCTCGGTCTCTTTGTGAAGGTTGATGGTTTCTTCCACACTTGCCATGAGATTGTAGTGAACTTGTGTGAAATGAGCAGAATTCTCATCATCAGAAGTATCATCATACCAACATTCCTCTTCCGCCATCAAAACTTTACCTTCACTCTTCCGTTTAGCAAGTTGAGCCTTCTTTGAGTAGTAGTCAAAATCCCTGACTTTCGGCGCTCTACAATCCTTGACAAAATGGCCTGGTTTGCCATAATTGAAACATACATTGCCTTTCTCATCTGTCTTGTCTTTATCATAACTCTTCCTCTCCGGTCTTTTCTCATATTCCTTTGGCTTGTACTTGTCTCTTTTGTAGTTATCGAACTTGGGTTTCGAATAGAACTTCTCCTTCGCATAACGTTTGTGAATAGAACTAGACAAAAGAGCAAGCTTGTCGGCAACTCGCTTCAAATCAACATCGGATTCAGAACTTTCATCTGCAAGTGTTTCTGAATCAGAATCAGACAACTCGGTGACTAAAGCCTTTGAATGGCTTTTCTTCTTTGAACTAGCACTAGGGAGCACAATCTTCTTCTTTTCAGTCAACAGGGCCAAAGAATCAGAAATACTCTTCTGCTTCATCACAATATCTTTGACTTTCACTTCATGTTGACTAAGAATGGAATACAAGTCATGCAAGTCTTCTTCCGCCAAGTTCTTGTTCATTTGAAGATTAACGGAGTAGTGATCCCATTCTGGATTGAGATTTTTCAAGAACTTGAAGTTGATCTCGGAAGTAGACTTTTGCATTCCATTTCTCCTCAAATCATTCAGAATAATGTTGAACCGACTGTAAGAATCAGCAAGTGTTTCTCCCTCTAACGCCTTAAAACCTTCATAAGCACCGATTGCTTGGTTTAGCTTGGCTTGGATTGATCTCTCCGTCCCTTGAAACTGTTTCTCTAACTCATCCCACAACTCTTTTGCTGTCTTTCGACTATCCACACGATTAAACAAATCGTTTGGAATTGCCATCGTGAGGAAAGTAAGGGCTTTGTCATCAATTTCAGCTCTAATCTTTTCAAGCTCATTGTAATGCCGAAAGAGTTTATACACTCTTCTTGGTTCAATTGCGGGAGTAGTAGCAGTCTCAGGAGTACCGGGAATGTCAATGAATGGCTTAATTGGACCGTCCTGAATGCTTGTCATGAGCGTCTTGTCGATGTTGTTGAGGAATTGAATCATCCTTACACGCCATTGCGGATATTCGCCAATTTGAAGAACCGGAGGTTTTGACTTTGAACCCATGCTCAATAGATCTCTAGACATCTTCGTAGAACTTGAAAATGATCGGTAATTCACTGAAACTGGTAGATTTCTTCCGAACTTCTGGAGGTATACAAATCTGAGAATCTGTAGCTAATCTGAACACTTCTTTTGATCAACGAAAAGGTTAGTGACAAAAGTCAAAAAGTCAACTGTAAAGTCAACCAGTGAATAGTGAAATCCCGAGAAAAATATTTTTCAAAAATTTGAAAGTTGATTTTGACTGCGAAATTGAAAGAATAGTCCAAAAACTCAACCTCTCGGAAATCACCAAAATCTCGGAAAAACCGGCATTTTTCGGGAAAAAATGACCTTAAAAATGACTGAACCTTTTCACCGTAAAATCAGATAAGAAGTCTAAAAAAGTTTACATGAAAAAACGCCCGAAAAACCGGCATTTTTTTTTTTTGCTTAAACTATTCCGATTCGGAAAACACTATATTCATATTCGGATTTTTCAATTTTCCGAATCTGAAAATGTTGTTTTCCGAATCGGAAAAATAAACTTGATAGAGTTCCGAGAAAAATTTCGAGTTGGTATTTGGTCAAAATCCGAATCGGAAAATGAGGTTTTCCGAATCGGAGTTTGATTAATACCAAGTCGGAAAACGAGTAAAACTACCTTCGAACAAGATTTCCGAATCCAAAAATTTTCCGATTCGGAAAACTTCAAAATTCCGATTCGGAAAATTTGTATATTCCGATTCGGAAAATTTGTATATTCCGATTCGGAATTTATGAATATTCCGATTCGGAATATATGAACACAATTCGGAAAAACGAGGAAAAACCGAGCAGAAGGTAAAAAAAACTAAAAAATTACTGCTCAAATCACCAAATTTTGACTCTAAATCACTTCCTAACACAGTAAAAACATCATTTTAACCACAAACAATCAAATTCATATCCAAATCATGAGCAAATGAAGAACATCAAAACTCAAACCTCCATTTTCGAAAATAAACACAAAAAGCTCAAGAAATCATACCAATTTCAACGAATTTCCAGCTCTGATACCACTTGTTGTTCCAGATTCAAGTTCTAATCAACATGCAACAAGTAGAGAATGAATTGAGAAGCCATATGTCATTGATTCTTGGATGAAATGATTACACACACTCAATACACCAAGAACACACACACTTAAGAACTAACTTTCTCTCTTCACTCTCCTTTCCACGTTTTACACATACATGCATGTCACACTTGTAAAATGACATCACATGGGTATTTATACCCAAACACCTAAACCCTCACACTATTGAAGAATTACACTTTCTACCCTAACAATACAAAACTATTACAAACAACATATAAAGGAAGTAAACAATAGAAGTAAACTTTGACATTATTAACCACTTTGACTTTGCCTTTGTCTTCACTTTGAGCACCAACTTGTGATCTCGGATACAATCCGATTTTGCATCCAACATAATTAACAAACTGTTAATTATGGTAATAATTTTATTTAATAACTAATAAATTTATCTTAATAATTTAATTTAATAATTATTTTAATTATCAATTTATTATTTATTCTTTCTTTCTTTTAATAATTAAGCTCGATTAATTACTTCTCACACCTATTATCCAAATGATCTCGAATCGGGTGTGTAGCAGTGTGGCCCACTAGTGTCTTATAACATTGGACACGGTAATCCTAGTTACTGTCTTGCACATAATCCTTTCAGACTCCCACTTGTGCCAGACAAGTAAACTAACTGTTACCATTAGGCTAAGGAGGTCCCTAGCCAGACACTTAGGTTAACCAGGTTATAAGATCTCTTATATCCAGAGATACGATTCATATTTGAATTGTACACAGGTTCATTCCTTTTACACACGATATTTCTAAAATGAGTTTTAGACATGGAGCTGAGAATTTCAATCATAAACTAAAGTATTTCCTGACACTGATTTCGATTGCCTGCAGTTACGAAACATTCCAAATAACATATGTTATTCTATCCGAGCGTGGCCACGCATTTCTACCAATCTCAATCATCAGGGGGCCCGGAAATATCTCTACTATAAAGGAGGTGTAAATCCCATGTTGACTACCTGCATCTGTAAACATGGCTTCCGCTGCATCTAGTCATGCCCCTTATAGCCACCCAGATACGGTGCATCGTTAGGACGTGCTAAGAGTACAGTAGTCCTCATGCTCACAGACTAGATATCTAAGGTCTAAGACAACCTATCATCAAGTCAATGCTTATGACATAGGCTCCATGAAGCAGACTTGAAACTGGTCACTTCCAATACTCATACACTCTAATAAGCATTTATGAATGTTTGATCATATGAACATAAAACATTCATAATAGCATTATAACCTCACTGAGGTTCCCACCTCAATAAGTAGCTATGGACATCTAGATTTTTTTCACAAAACTTAGTAAAAATCATGGATAACTTTAAATATGCAAAAAGTGATTTTTGAAACATTTCTTGAATAATAAAATCTCCTTATTTCAAACACACTGTGAAATAATAAATTATTATATAACGTTTCAAAATATCACATTAATAATCGATAACATAAACTAACTACTAGTATCCAAGTACTGCATCCATATGGAACTAGCATGGCCTTCATGCTTTACTCTAGCTAGCGGCTTTGTCAGCGGATCTGCGACAATCTCGTCCGTCGGAATCTTGCATATTTTCACGTCTCCTCTTCCAATGATTTCTCGGATGAGGTGATATTTCCTGAGTACATGTCTCGACTTGTGATGTTCTCTAGGCTCCTTTGCTTGTGCTACAGCTCCAGAGTTATCACAGTAGATATCTACGGGTCCAGAGATACTGGCTACAACTCTTAGATCCGAGATAAAATTCCTGAGCCAGACTGCTTCGTTTGCTACATCTGATGCTGCAATGTACTCTGCTTCTATAGTGGAATCTGCTATGGTGTCCTTCTTCGAGATCTTCCACGAGATCGCGCCTCCGTTCAGGGTAAATACGTATCCTGACTATGATTTAAAATTATCTCTGTCGGTCTGGAAACTACCGTCAGTATAGCCTGTGACACTAATCTCATCCTCAGATCCTCCAAAGACCAAGAACATTTCATTAGTTTCTCTCATATACTTGAGAATGTTCTTGACAGCCACCCAATGGGCTTCACTTGGATTCTTCTAGTATCTGCTCGTAACACTTACTGAGTAAGCAACATCAGGCCTCGTACATAACATGGCATACATGATCGATCCAATTGCAGAAGCATATGGAACCGACTTCGTTTTGTCCTGCTCTTCACTAGATACAGGACACTGTACTTTGCTTAGCACTATGCCATGCTGCATTGGAATAAATCCTTTCTTGGATTCATCTATCCTGAATCATTTCAAGATTTTTTCAATGTATGTACTTTGACTAAGACCGATAAGCCGTCAAGATCTGTTTCTATTATTCTTTATACCAAGTATATAGGCGGATTCTCCAAGGTCTTTCATTTGCAAACATCTGCTTAACCAAGCCTTTACACTCTGTGTTGGGTTTTTGAAGTTACTATTGCTAGAAGAGAATTAATGTTGCTGATGGATTACTATTGCTAGTGTTGGTTACTACTGCTAGTGTTAATTACTACTGCTAGTTACTACTGCTCGTCCGGGATAAGGAAAGAAGATTACTTGGAGAGAAAGATAAGGAAAGGATTTTGCTTGAAGATAAACACAAAGACTTGAAGATGATTATGGAATGAATTCTAGGGATATATTTTTTATGGAATGAAGATAATTACCAAGATTCTGAAGATAATGGAGATTTAGAAGATCAATTTATTTTTTGTAATTATCTTTGTAATCAAGTATTGTATAAATAGATTAGTTGTCTAGTCTATTAAATAATGAATTGAGAGAATTATGAGTGATAGAAAGTTTTAGCCTCAAGATTATTCTTGATCCGTACAATAGAGAAGTATTGTACGTTTGTTTGAATTTGTTCAAGCAAATTGGGGCTTTGTTTGTAATCAGTCATTAGAAACGCAATTCCAAAAGCATTTCAATTTCAATTCATTATCGTTTTCTTGTTGTCAAATATTAAGGTGTTATTCCACGACTTCCTTAATAGGTCTTAGTTCTTATTCTCTCTTGTTACGAATTCGATCCTAACAAGTGGTATCAGAGCTATCGGTTTCTAGATCCAAGATTCAACAAGAAAAACAATTTGTTCGTGAAGCTTCTATTTCTTCATCAATGAAAAACATGGTAAGTACCAACGATGCAGAAATTCCAACTAAGGTACAATCTAAACGTTGCTCTAAAGAATGTCTTAATACTTTTAAGAAGTACAGAGAGAACACCCAAGGGATGTGTGATAAACTGAAAAGACTAGAACAAGATAAAAGAGAGTATATTTTGATTGTAGAGAATTTTGAGGAAAAGATCAAAGCTTATCAAGCCAATGAACTCCAACATTACTATGATACAAACTATTGGAAGTGGGAGAAGAATGAGTATGAGAGGCAGTTGACAAAATCTAGGGATGAGCTAGAGAAGGTTAGAAGTGAACTTGAAAAAGCAAAAAGTGAACTTGAAAAGTTTTCCAAAGCTTCTAAAGCAATGGATGCTCTTCTCAAATCTCATGTTCATGATGATCTGAAGAGAGGGATAGGATACAACGCCACTCCACCACCCTACAACAACAACTACATTCCTCCCACTACTGATCTACTTGAAAGACATGTAGATGAAGATATGCCTAAAAGATCCACAGAAACAGATCCCTCAGATGAAGTAGATGCTGAAAAAGATAAGTTGGAGAGTAAAAGTAAAAACGTTAAGCCATCCAAGAAGAAGAAGAAAGTTCAGGGGAAAACCAGTGTTGAAAATCCCTGTAGTTGTCAAAAGAAAAAACCCCAAGTCAATGAGAAAATAAGGGGAAATCGGAGAAATTGGAATAAACAGTTGGCTCAAAAACAAGGTATTGATCTAGAAAAAATCAATAGGCCAAAGCCTTGTTTTATTTTTTGCAAGTTGAATCATTTAGCCAAACACTGTTATTTCAATCCTGTTAACCAAAGAGCAAACTTTCAAAATAAATTTTCTAACTCTTTTGGTAATAGATTTCAAAGTTTGAACCACATGGCTAAGAATGTGAGACCTTCTCTCAAAAAGAAAAGTTTTTCAAAACCTCACATTCAAAATAAGTTAGCTAGATCTGAAAAGAGTTTTCAAAACAAAAAGGAAGTGAAGAAAGAAAACAGATTTGTTAAAGTTTGGGTGGCAAAAGTAACTAAAACTGTTAGTGTTGATACTACAGTTAATGTTGCTAAGAAAACCTCAACGCCCATAATTATGACAAAGTATCCAAGCCATACAATTCCCCACTCCGTTGATCCTAAAAACTCAAAATTGAAAGAGTTTACGTATGTTGATGCTAATGGGAAACTCAAAACCGCATCAGCATGGGTACCTCAAAAAGGGAAGGATCAAATCTCCAAATCTGCAGAAATTGATATGATGAGATCTCGAGTTAAGGGGGAGTTTGAAAGAAAGAAAGAAAGAGATTCAGACAGAAGAAGGAACAGAACCAACAGCAATAGTAACAAAACCCAAAGAAACATAACTCATTCATATAAGAAGTTAACTTAGGGGGAGACTGTTGGGTTTTTGAAGTTACTATTGCTAGAAGAGAATTAATGTTGCTGATGGATTACTACTGCTGGTTACTACTGCTAGTTACTACTGCTAGTGTTAGTTACTACTGCTAGTGTTAGTTACTACTGCTAGTGTTAATTACTACTGCTAGTTACTACTGCTCGTCCGGGATAAGGAAAGAAGATTACTTGGAGAGAAAGATAAGGAAAGGATTTTCCTTGAAGATAATTATGGAATGAATTCTAGAGATATATTTTTTATGGAATGTAGATAATTACAAGATTCTGAAGATAATGGAGATTTAGAAGATCAAATTATTTTTTGTAATTATCTTTGTAATCAAGTATTGTATAAATAGATTAGCTGTCTAGTCTATTAAATAATGAATTGAGAGATTTATGAGTGATAGAAAGTTTTAGCCTCAAGATTATTTTTGATCCCTACAATAGAGAAGTATTGTACGTTTGTTTGAATTTGTTCAAGCAAATTGGGGCTTTGTTTGTAATCATTCATTAGAAAAGCAATTCCAAAGGCATTTCAATTTCAATTCATTATCGTTTTCTTGTTGTCAAATATTAAGGTGTTATTCCGCGACTTCCTTAATAGGTCTTGGTTCTTATTCTCTCTTGTTACGAATTCGATACTTGGTTGTCGTACAGGGACTGCATCTCTGCCTCCATGGCTTCCTACCATGGTTCAAACTCACTGCCTAATACATCTTCTCCATAGGATGTTGGATCATTCAAGTCTCCACCATCCTGAGAGACTAGGAACCAAGATACCTATCTGGTTCTTGTCTTACCCTAGTGGATCTACGAAGGTCCTGTGTTTGCATTTCCTCAACCGTTTCTAGTTGAGTCTCAACATGTTCTTGTTGAGTGACTGGCTCAACAATCGGTAAAGTCACATCTTCCTCTACTTCCTGTAGTTCTACATCATTTATGGTATTCTTAGTGCTGAGAAACTTATCCTCCATAAATTCTCCATTTCGAGCCACAGAGACTTTGTTCTCGGTAGGATTGTAGAAGTAGTATCCCACAGTAGTCTTGGGATAGCCTACGAAAATGCACTTGTCTGATTTGGGTTTGAGTTTTTCAGAGGTTGATCGTTTGACATAAGCCTCACAACCCCAAATCTTTAGCAAAGACAATTTAGGTTTCTTACCTGTCTAATTTTCGTTTGGAGTCTTTTCTACCGATTTAGTTGGCACTCTGTTCAGTATGTGGGCCGCTGTTTCAAGCGCGTGTCCCCATAATGATACTGGTAGTGAGGAACGACACATCATTGATCGTACCATGTCTAGTAACGTACGATTTCTCTGTTCTGACACACCATTCATCTGAGGTGTATACGGAGGTGTGAGTTGTGAGACAGTCCTACATTCCATCAAATGATTGTCGAATTCCTGACTAAGATATTCCCCACCTCGATCCGACCGCAGAAACTTGATCTTTCTGTCAAATTGGTTTTGTACTTCATTATGAAATTCCTTAAATCTTTCAAAGGCTTCAGGTTTATGTCTTATTAGGAAGACATAACCATACCTACTGAAATCGTCAGTAAAGGTAATGAAGTACCGATATCCTCCCATAGCTTCATGACTGAAAGGTCCACACACATATGTGTGTATTATTCCTAACAATTCATTTGCTCTTTCATTATCCTTATTGAAAGGTTGTTTTGTCATCTTACAGATAAACAAGATTCACAATTATTAAATGGTCTAAAATCGAAAGACCCCAGAAGTCCTCCTTTCTGGAGTTGTTCTATGAGTTTCTTGTTTATATGACCGAGACGACAGTGCCAGAGGTAAGTCTGACCCTCAATTTCTTTGGATCGTTTACTTATATGATAGACTTCTCTATTTTCTTGTAGATTTAATATGTATAGACCATTAGTGGGAGTTGCTTTGAAATAAAAGATATCATTTTTAAAGCAAGAAATAAGTTTATAATCATATTTATAACAAAAACCTTGGTCTACTAATAAATCGAAAGAAATAACGTTTTTGATCATTTTACGAACATAGTAACAATTCTCAAGTTCCAAAACTAGACCCGAGGGTAAACTAAGATTGTAAGATCCCACGGCTTTAGCTACAAGCATCGTGCCTTCACCGACTCGTAGGTTCGAACGATCCTTCCTCAGTGTCTCCCTTCTTATGAACCCCTGTAAATGATTACAAATGTGGTTACCACTGCCTGTATCAAGTACCCATGATTCATAAGAAGTGATCAAACAGTCTATCATAAAGATACCTGGTGTATCGGGTAAACCAATGTCTAGCTAGTCGATATCCATCACGTGAGCACAAATATCCTTGCTACCGCATTCTGGGCAACTCAGATCTCCCAGCTCGTCAATCCAATCGCTGTCCATGAGTTCAGCAGCTGCTGCAGGTCTTGGCTCCAAACTGGACAAAATATCCTCATGAAACTTTGCCACGTCCATCTTCGGTTCTCCCATGTATTCACTAGCTGTGGTACGTATCTCATCCGTGAGAGAGAACCACATGAGATGTACTAGTTCCTCCTGAACCATCTTCTATCCCATACGCGACAAACTCTTAAAGAGTCTCCTCATTTCAAGAAGATGATCTGTAACGGATTGAGCATTTTCCAGTTTTAGAGAATAAATATCTTTCATGATTAGATACTTCCCACTATTCTTATAAAAACCTACCTGGCTTTTTATATTCTTCACGACCTCAAGGCAATACTTAACTCTTAAATCAGCCGTGAACTCGGGTGAGGTAGAGAAAGATAGAATCGACATCACATCTGATTCGTCAGCCATGAATTTGAAGTAGTCCACAAAATCCTTTTCAGGAGAATTGCATTTGGGCCATGAAATGGATTTTCCAAACTCAATCACATATCGCTTACCCAGTGCATTCAAGACATTGTTGAGATGCATTTTCCAAACTGGAAAACTTTGGCCTGTAAGCTTCCATTTCCCCATTATAAGGCGGAGAGATTCCTCAGGTGAATAAAACAAAATAACAGAATAAGACATCTACAGGAAAAATAAAATTCCGATTTAGTTATCTGATTATATAATTCTAATAAATTATTACCTTAGAACAATAGATTTATTAGACTAGAACCCATATTTCACATGACTTGACAAGCAGTTTGATCACACAAGTCAACTCATGTTGTTTCTGGTAGGTAACAACTTATAACAATCGCGTCTTTAAACGAAGATACGACTTATAGATCATCGGGACATCGGATAATAAAGTACATGCATATTTAGTGCCTCTAGTGTGTTTTGGCCCGGTACCACCCAGTGAATTGTAACAAAAAGCAAATAGACCGCACCATTTTGAAGTGGATGTACTCTGGTCGGTACCCCCCGATTATCGCAGAGTCTTTTCACCCCCTTCGGTTTGGGGTTTGAACGTAGGTGCCCGAGGTTTGTGCTCTTCGATCCCCAACGTACCTTACGCCAAAGGTGTCCAAAAATGGATCACACTAACAGATCTAAGATTTTCCTAAGGATTTTAGCCAGTTTTAATTTCTTTTAAAAACAACTGATTCAAAAAACAAGCTGTAATCGAACTCTTTTGATTCCTTAGATTTTGGGAAAATAATTTGTTTTATCTAAATTAGGTAACTACAACAAACCACGCAAGATAAAACAAAACAGTGTCATAGCTTTTGCCCAAAACTAATGTTAGTTTCGTGAGCCAACACGAGAACCGATGGTCTAAATCCTATGTGACTAAACAACCACAAGGCATGAAAACTTGACGCTCCCACTGGCTCCAACATCTTCGGTTGTGTCTTCATAACTCCATCCTATGTGACTAAACAACCACAAGGCATGAAATCGGGTTGTAAGTGGCACGCAGGCCTCCCGTCTAAATTAATTAATATTTAAAATACAATAGGGTAGTAAATGGCACGCAGGCCTCCCTTACCAGAACGAGAACTAAAAAACACAACCAAAGGTCTAAGGGGCATAGCTATGACAACTTCAAACAGTTTAATAATTAACTAATAAAATAATACTGTTTTTGATAGAACTGGATTTCCAAGTAATTATAAAACCAAGAGGAATTAATAATTATTTAACTAAAAAATATTATTCAAAAATAATTTTGTTTTAGGGTAAAATTAAACCCTTATCAGATCGAAGCCTGACATTATTCGAACTGATATCGTGGCCCAATACCGTTACCTAACTGGTAACCCAAGTTCCATTCGTGAAAACTTATCGTGATACGGTGGTTTATAGCACACGGCCACCATTAAGCACCGCATCGCCACCATCCGCCGCCGACGATGACAATAAAGCGACCGTCGTCGGCGGTCGTGCAATAAAAAGAAACCACCACCAAACCACCAGTGACGGCGACGGCGCAAACGCCACCTCCGTTGCCTTAACGGCAATTGTTTAAAACTACAATCGCCGCCGCCGTTCACCCTTGCGGCTGTCGTCCGGCTTTAGGAAAACACCCACGACAGCAGCGGCGCAAGCACCACCGCCATCGCGTCCCGCCTAATTGAGGCCGTCCACTGGCGGTATTATCCACCGGCGACAGCGGCGGTTTGAAACGCCACCACCATCACCGCGCCAGCGATTGAATCAAGCAACAACCACGATCGTCGCCCTCACGGTGACCAATTGGAGCAAGGTGCGACCACCGCCGCCGCCAGGCTTGGCCGTAAGACAGCCGGCAGGCGGGCAGGCGGATTAGGGTGCGACTGGCGGCAACAGCAATAGCCGTCGCCACCAACAACCTTTGCGATCACAACAATGGCTAACGCCACCGCCGTCGCCGCGGCTTCAACCGACAACCACAACAATCGCCTTTGTCCGGCGATTGAGAAGTGCAGTACCGCCGTCGCCATCATCCCGGCGGCAACAACACCGTCAAAGCACCACCATTGCCACCGGTGGCCATCGGCGGCCGCAGCAAGCGTTTGCCATGCCGCCGTGGCCGGCAATCAACATAAACACCACCATCGCCGCTTGCGGTTGTGGTGGTTCGGCGGTTTAACACCTCGATCGGCCACCAAAACATGGGGGTCGTCGATTGGGCCATCCGCGTTTCGTCCGTCGATTGGGCCATCCGCGTTTCGTCCGACGATCGGCCCGGCAGTTCGGCCGGCGACAGCCGCCGTTCCGCCGCCGATTGCCACGAACGCACGGGTATTCGATAAAAATCCGATTTTTTAAGAACCAACGCATAAATTTCAATTTTTATAAACATAAACAAAATCCAATTTTATCAACACCTACGAATAACCAGATCTGATAAGTTATAGGAAGTAGCTCTGATACCACTGTTGGGATTATTTGAACAGAACAATAACGCAACGGAATTAAACAATAATCCCAACAGAGATCCAACCAAAACTTATCAAATTCAATGCCAAGAGGGTTTTAACGAATTTACCTTTTCGACGAAACTAAAAACAATTCTAGAGGCTAGCGAGGGATACACCGCTACTGCACCACCATGAGACAGACTGCTAGGCCGCCGGGGATTGAAAAAAAACCCGGAACTGGTTTGTGCGTGTGTGAGATCGGCGCAGAGAGAGAGAGAGAGAGCGAGAGGAGGGAGGAGGGTTTTCTTGGTGTATAAGTTACTAATGAATCAGATTAATTAATCAACTGAATAATGCCTTTATTTATAAGAGTAAATAAGGCAGTATCCAATAAGAAAACCCACCCCAACTATAACTCTTCAATAATTATTTTAATTAACAAACTGTCAATTATCTTAATAATTTTATTTAATAATTAATAAATAATCAATTTATTATTTATTCTTTCTCTCTTTTAATAATTAAACACAATTAATTATTTCTCACACCTATTATCCAAATGATCTCGAATCGGGTGTGTAGCAGTGTGACCCACTAGTGTCTTATAACATTAGACACGGTAATCCTAGTTACTGTTTTGCACATAATTCTTTCACCTTTTTGTTTTTAACATTTATCCCTGAAGCTAATATTTCATCAACTTTTTCAGAAGCGTCACTCCATCCTTTGATGGTGACTTTTTCAACATTTAACCCAACCAAGGCCCTTTCTTTAGCAGCAATAGCTCTTTCTCTTTCAATGCTTAGATTTGGATTTACTGATACTTGATCCTTATAGTTCTCTTCTAGAATGGTAAGCTGTTTTATCTTTTCATGACACTATTTTAGTTGATCACGAAGATCAATATTCATTTTTTCAGCAGAGGTCTTACCATCCAGGGCTTTGTAGAGATCAAGGGTCAGTAAGTCTAGCTAAGTTAGACTTTCAAGAGGGACATAAATAGGAGGTACCTGACTAGAAGATACAATCGTAGAGGTAGAAACTTCAGCAGCTTTAGCAGGAGCCTCTTTAGGGACCTCTTGTATCATAGCCATCAGGGCCAAGGTAGGTTCATCAGTGATGGCCATTAGAGCCACTTGAGTATCTTCTTCATCAGATGACTCATCAAAAGAGACATCATCCCAATCACAGTCTTCAGCAATAAGACCTTTACCCTTTCGCTGAGATTTCATCTTTTTGTACTTGTCTTTCAGCTTTTGGTACGTGGGATTTTTAGAAGATGTAGAAGAAGGAGTAAACTGATTTTTCTTATACCTGCAATAATTAGCAAAGTGTCATTTGCCCTGATAGTTGTAGCAGGTAATAGTAGCCTTATCAGTAGAATCTGATTTTGGCTTGTCAGTTAACGTAAGAGGTTTCCTTCTTTCGAAGTTGCCCTTTTTGGCAAACTTTTTGAAGGTGCGAGTCAGCATGTGTAACTTTATCCATAAGAACACATTCAAGAATAACAAATACTCCATCCATCTCAAAATTATCGTCTGCTTTTGACTTTCTAAAGTCTTTGTTTTTTGACATTGACCTTAAATATATTTGTTTGTGTTATATAATACTTGATGCAAAATATATGCATGGGTTTTGTATTTAATGTATTTTCATTAAGTATTATACAACACACCAACATTTTATTTATTTTATATTTCGTTCTTTTTACCAAATTTGGATAAAAGATATTGTGTAATCCCACATACATATGCATTCATACACACATTTTTCCTACATATATGCTACCCCCTATAGCAATTTCTTACACCAATTCATAAGATTGAAAACAGAAGATAGATACAGCTATATCAATATTTTATTTTTCGACTAAACATAATCAACGAAAACTAGTAAGACGATGGCAGCAGGGATGTTGATGAAAGTTTTATGTGTTGTAGTGGCTTTCATGACGGTGGTAGCGCCTTGCACGAAGGCTGCTGGTATAGCTTGTCCACAAGTGTGGGAGAAGATGGTGCCATGCTTGAAATACCTAGCAGACGGTGGTTCTGTACCGCCGGATTGTTGCAAAGGCCTTAAGGGTGTCAACACTGATTCGAAATCACCCGTCGACAAGCAAGTTACGTGTGATTGCATCAAAAAACTTATTTCAGATCCTAATGTAAAAAACCCTAACAACCCCCTTGAACTTCCCGGCAAGTGTGGTGTTACTTTTCCTTATAAGTTCAGCAACACGACCGATTGCTCCAAGTATGTTCAAGTTTATACCATTTTTTTAATTAAGTCACTGTTGATTGACGTCTCTTTTAAATTCTCATTTTTTTTCAACAAACCAATTATTTTGGGTAATATTCTTTGTTTCAAGATATACCTATTTCCTCTTAAAACCATCGCTAAAGCCTTTTCATGGCGATTTACCGACTTTTATGTCAATAACGGTTAGTTTGCTTAAAGATGACTTGTTTGGCAGAAAAAACTCATGTATTTTGATTTTTGTTTATGTTGGCCAAATAAACACGACCTTTTTATTAAGAGTCCATACCAAACAAGCATTGTAACTACTATTATATTTATTTAGGATACTAAATTTGTTTTCTTAATTATCTTATTAAGGGACATTCCATGTATTTGATTGAGCACAAGAATTTAATAAATTAAATGTCAAGTAAAACGTGGTGTTTAATAAGAAGCCAAGATGGTAGGAATTCTCTTGATAAGTTTACTACCAATTTCAACACATTGACTTGGTTATTTAGTTAAGTTTATGAATTCCAAAAATAAAAGTTGTGTCACATAAACACAACGTCAAAAGCACAAAACTCACGAACTAATTATTTTAAAATTTTAAAAATACATATATTCATAATATTAAATATCATTTATATATTAATGATTCTTAGAATTCTACTATTGATTTTAAAATTATTTAATTCTTTCTCATGCATGTTTTCTACAAAAAAATAATACCATCTATAGGAATTTTCAATTGTACCTCGAATAGTGACTCTAAATATCTACATAATTGGATACAATATTCAATTCACACCTTTCTCTATATTCTAAAATTTTAAATGGTTCTTATTAAAGTAACCTCGGGTTTTTGTTTCCAATTAATAGACAACAATTCCTTAATATTCAATTGATTTGTAAACACAGCTTCATCAATTGGAACTTTAGCAACATTTAGTATGCAAGTCAATTGCCTCCTGTCAAAAGTAGTAGAAAATGTTCAAATCAAAGATATCACATAATCTAGTTGATGATTATGATAAATTTTACTGGAAGTCATTGAAACAAAGCCGACTGCTCCTATTGAAAAAAAAACCATACATTATATGAAAACGTACATAAAAACCTATATATAATAAATAACTAACTAGCAAGTCACATGTCATTTTCTGATTAGCCGGTTTTAGTATGTTTCCCGTATAAACATGTTTCTAGATGCAATTTACATTATCATGCAGTTCAATTAAGACACTCATACCTCCTCCTCCTCCTTAAATATCTCATTAATTGATTTTTTTTAATTCACATGTTACGTTACTACTCTTATAATTACGTATATAATTTATTTTTAATTTCTTACTTTTGGGTTTTTCATTTTAGTTTCTTATCATATAAACATAAACAATCTATATGAACAATCACAGAGTCTTTTATCATAGTCGATTCACGTCACTCTACTAAGCAAGCAATGTATAGAATGTTACTTTGTGAATCAACATATTCACCACCATGATCACTTCATCATATAATAAAATTTAGTGATCTTCCTCTCATTTATATGGTATAAGATTCTATATTCTTATCATTTGATTTGACTCATACAACTCAAACATGTTGATACATTATAAAGTATCACTTATCCACTTAAATACCTTAAAGTTGGTCGATTACCATATTAGTTGGGATTTATATTGGTATTAAGACCAAAGATATTGTCAAATTCAATATGGAAATTAGATCAAAAATTTTCCAAATTTTGATCACAATAAAATACCAACAATATGACAAACTCGTATATTAAAGATTAAATAGATAAATAAAATCATATATTAAAGGTAAAGTAGATAAATTATTTTTATTTTAGGCAAAACCCTAATTCCATCAACGATATCTTAAATGGATTTTATACTTGAAAATATTCTACTATTTGATATATCTATCTTATGACACTTGTTCTTGAGAATCAATTTATACATAGCATTTTGGGTGAGTCATCTACAATTATGCCAAAAATCAAATCCACTCCCTTGATTTGGAATGTTCAAGGTATCAATATTTAATCAACTTGCTTGTGAATATTGAAAATTTGAAAACAACATTATTTATCTCATTTAAATTCTTAGATAGAATTAGCACTTATAAATTTTGTACACAAGTAAATAAATGTACTTCAGTTTTTGGACACACATGAATTTAAACATGTACAAACACATCTTAAATGCAACTTGTTTTGGATAAAAATAGCATATTTTCTATCTAAAATACATAACCGACTAACTAGTCATTGATTTCCACATCGCAATCGAAAAGTTCAAACAAATCAAACTATTTTTCAAGTTGTCTCAAAATGATAGAAAAATATATAACTTATGTTTCACAACCAAAATATATACAATTCTTTTTTCATAAATTGAATCTTCAATCAGACAATACATGTTACCGTTTAAACGCAAGGGAAAACAACTAATTTTGAAGGGATGTGAGTTTTCTTCGAATACAAAATAAGAAACTGAAATAATGGTTTCTTAAAACATTTAACATTAAAATAGATTGAGGTTCTGCGTGACTTTACCCTAATGCTTGAACTTTATAACCTTGTTTATACCTCAATTATTTTTTCATTTCTGTTATCTTTTTTAATGTAGTCTTTTTTCTTCCATTTCCTTAACACCTAAAGTTCGAGTTCTTTATATATACAACATATTTATGATATACGAATGGTTAATGCTCAATTATGGAACGTAATTGCATTTATTGCAGTTAACAGTTGTAGAAGGTTAAAGATCTAACCATTAACGTTAATTGAAGAACGTGGAAGCCCAAAGAGACTTCATTTCGAATGATAACTTTTGACCACATATGTCAACCTTTACACCATTCTACACCTCACTTCACTTTTTTTACCAATAGTACGGGGGCATGGGTCAACCCCGGACCTAGATCATGAACCTCTTGCCTACATCGTGATCTCTTTATGTTTTCGTCCCACAACACTATAGTCTCATCACACTTGGTCTGGGTTTCTATCCAAATCCACTTTAGTAGATAAGTTGAGTCTCATGGAGGGAGGGATTAAGTTTTGTTTCGTCAATGGTGCTAGGTTGGAAGGAATTTAAAGGGGTTTGGGGAAAGTCTCTATAGACGATGCTGTTAATGTATATAAAATATAATATCATATTTTATTAGATATAAAATTTTAATAGAATTTAAAGATAGAGATAAAACGACGAAATTGTCTTTCATTTAATGTATTCAATGAAAAAAAATATTCTTAGACAGGACATAATTAACCTATACCTTTTTTTCAAGACCAAATACAAACAAGTTTTATTTGAAGTAAAGTAATGGTAATATTTTATATGGTTGGTTTTGCAGGGTAAAGTGAGGAGTGTGTTGGAGGCATGCGAACTGAAAGATATAATTTCAACACGAGAGTTTTTTAAAACATATAAAATGAAAACTATTATAAATAAAAGATTGGAAGCTCTATTTTCTCTTGTGCATGAGAACATACATACATATATATATATATATATATATATATAGGGTTAGGTTCACATAAGACCAACTTGCTTTCATGAGACCGGTAAGACCAAAATTTTTTATTTGAATCCTCATAGCAAAATCATGTGAAAGTAAAGAATATGAACCTTCACAACAAAAACATTATGTAGGTTACCTTCACAATGTTTTATTGTGGAGTTTCAGGTGTAAAATCTTGGTCTCACCAGTGTCACGAAAAGAACTTGATCTCACATGATCCCAAGTTTATATATATATATATATGTGTGTGTGTGTGTGTGTGTGTTTGCTTTGTATTGTCTTTGGTTGTAAAGATTATCTTTGTGTACAATAATATAACACTATAAATCAATCCCTCTCTTTCATCCTTTATGTGTGTAATGGAGAGAAAATTACACTTTTAGTTTATATGCTTGTTATTCACAAGCAAATCTTGTCATTGTTTTAAAACTATTACATTTCTATCAATATGGTTGCCACATGGTTACATTTTTGGTCTCTCAAGAGGCACAAGGTTAACTTGTGTTTCCAAGAAACAAAAAATGTTAGTGGCTAGTGCGAGATAGTTTGTAAGATTTGGTGGAATAATAGTTATTGTTCGAGTTAGATGAATCCAATTGGTTGTTCGGAAGGACTGTACACAATTTGAGACCCGATGTGTTTTTTTTGTTGTGGAAGAGAGGAAAATCAGAACTTTCTTGCTATCTATGGTAATTGGAACTCGATTAACATGAAGTGTAAAGTTGGGAACATAAACGCACTCTAGAATGTCAGCACTAAACTAGAGCTTTGGGTCAAATTTGTTGCCTTAATTAACAATATGCTCGACTGATGTAGATAGTTTCAAGTGACTTCGATGAAGTTAGATTACGATAGGAGAGAATTGGGTCCCTCTTTAACGCTAGAGGTTTGTACATTTTTAAGGATTTCATTATCTACAATGGCCTTATTGACTCGAGTCTCACATGTATGAGCTTCGCCTAGATAAATGGTTCGAAGCTTAGTAAATTACATAGGTTTTTGGTTTCCTTAAATGTCTTTGACAATTGGCCTAATGCGAGGGTAGCAATCATGAAAAGAATTTACTCGAATCACTTCCCCGTCATGCTTGACACTAGGAGTTTTGACTTTGGACTGATTCCACTTAGAGTTTACAACTTTTGGCTCCAAGACCACAATCTGGTTAATATGGTTAGGGGTTGTTGGGAAACTAAATCTAGGGTACAGAACCTTTTCTTGAAAAATGAGGTGTTATCTAAAAAGCTTAGAACCATTAAAAAGGAGATTAAAAATTGGAGAGCTAAGCATACGAAGGAAACAATATATGCGGTTTGATGCACTTAAAAATGTTATATATAATATTGATTGTAAGGATGATATTGCGAGGTCGGATGTGGAGGATATCAATAGAAGAGCTGAGGCTTTCATTAATTCAGAGAGATCAAATATGAGAGACCACTTCATATCAAACAAAAGGCGAAATATGGATCGTGAAGAAAACACCCAGTTTTTTCATGGGGTTCTTAGAAACAAAACCCGATGAGGATTCATGGCCTTAACATCAATGGTGCCTGAATCATTGATTTGCGGAAATTCAAAATGGAGGTTCACGTTTTCTTTAAAGCCAAGATTTGGGAGAAGGTGAAACATGCCGTGTGGAGAGAGGTGAAGCTAACCTTTAACCATAACATCAATCTTGAAGCCCCTGTGTAGATAGAGAAGGTGAAGCATGTCGTGTGGAGCTACTATAATGAGAAAGCACTGGGCAGACGGTTTTCGCTTTCTTTAAAAGATTATGGGACTCTATTGGGTCAAATATCTTTAAAGAAATAAAAAGTTTCGATGAGCTTTGTGTGATTAATACAGACATCAATTCTTCATTCATATCTTTGATACCAAAGATACTTAATACAATTTCGCTCTCAAATTGCCGGCCAATTAAACTTGTTGGAAGTATTAGCAAAATTATGTCAAAATCCTTTTCGAAATACTTAAAGTGGTGTTGAATTTCTTAATCCTAAGAAGCAATCCGCTGTTACTAAAGGGCGTAACATTCTTGATGGTTGTCTTATTGTCAACAAAGTAATCAATTGGTCTGGGAATGTAAACAAAAGAACTTTAATGGCAACCTGTGCACTTTAAAAAAGCTTTTGATTCCCTGAACTAGAGATACCTGGATGATGTAATGGTACAAATGGGGTTCAGAGAGGATGTAATGGTTGTACTTTCGCAGTTGTCTTTCCACAACCAAGGTTTCAGTACTCGTAAATCGGTCGCCATCTAGCGAGTTTGCGAAGGAAAAAAGGGTGAGATAAAGCGACCCTTTTTTGTTTCCCTTGGTCGCTAAAGGGATTCAAGTGGCAATGCACGAAGCTACCAATAATGGACTGCTTTGGGGTGTGACTCTCCTCAATCTTGGTCCTATGATTTCTATGATATTTCTAGGGCATTGGTCAAGATCCAAAATCTGGAACTTAGTTCGATTCCTATGGTGTTTTCATCCATCATCCAGGATTATGATCAATATTCAAAAAATAAAAGTTATGGGTATCGCTGTTAACCCGGATGACGTGAAAAATATGGCATGGAAACTAAATTACAAATATGAAATTCTTCATTTTTCTTACCTTGGTTTACTAGTTGGAGCTAAAATGGGTTAGCTCGAAACTTGAACCCCTCTTGTTGATAAGTTTCATTTCGAACTCTCATAGTGGAAAGTTAAAAACTTTTGTTCGAGGTAGAATCGTCTTGTGTAAAAGATTTCTCAGTATTTTGTTGGGAATATAGATTCATTTGGGGTAACAAAGAGAGGAAAAAAAATTGTTAGGTAGCATAGAACATAACCATGAATAACAAAAGCCATGGCGGGTTTGGCATAGGGAGTCTTAGAGCTAATACCGAAGGGCTATAGCCTGAGGTTATTTCTTCCATTTACAATCCTAATGAGGGTCTATTTAAGACATGGGGTTTAGACGAGAGGTTCTTGGAACAATATTACGAGTTAGATAAGGAAATCACTACCTACAATATTATATTAGGTTCATCTCTTTTGTTTTAACATGCAAAATATGACCTGGAGCTGGAAACTAGAGAAGGACGACCAATTTTCCATATCTAAGCTCACGAGAGCGGTTGATGATGCCTCTCAATCCAGTCTGGCTTACAACACGAGTTAGAGCCATCTCATACCAGGGAAAGTCAACTTATTGTTGTGACGGGTATGATTAGGCTGACTTTAGACAAAAGGCGATATGATTAAAAGAAGTGTCGGACTAAACTCACATGTGTGTCATCTTTTTCACTCAATACAAAAAATGTAAGTATGTCTCTTTGTCCACTACTCATCCGACAAAGTAATAGATCTAAGATGTTCTCATCGTGCGTGACATTTCCTTTCATGGCTGTGTTCGTCCCAAAGGAGACCTTCAAGTATTAAGGATTAGTGTATTGGACTATAGAAGGGGGGTTGAATATAATCACACAATTATGTCACTTTTAAATTCTTGTTTATATAAACACTTGAATTTACATGTTGTTTGCGGAAGAGATTAACACTAAGCCTAATTTAAACAATCAAAGTTACAATTCTTTCACTATGCACTTAAGTGAGAAGATTAGAAAAGAAAAAGAACTAGAAGGGTTAAGAAAGAAAGGATAGGGGTAGAAGATGGATGAAGAAGAAGAATGGAGAACATATTCTTTACGTCCATTTATACACATTGCATTAAATGCATGCAGACCTACTATGTGCTCGTGTCGCACTCTTAGTGGTCCTATTGTACTATTTACTATAAACAATTACTTTTGCATGTTGTGCAAAAGGGTGCTTTTAATAAACAGTTGCCTTATGGGCTGATAAGTACGGAGGGAACAATAAAGTGACTTTCCTTTTGTACTATGTATTAGAAAGGCTTGTAGTCCTTTTGTGCATTAGGTAAAAGACATTCTTCATCCTTCCGGATCAGGATACTAATCAGTGAAGTAGGCCCTGATACTGATGATGATTAGGGGTCACCGTATCTTGAAACTTGTCATACGATTTGAGCAACCTGCTATCACTGATTTTTGTCTTCAAATCACGAGCATTGTTGTTCCTGTCATCAGCTAATTCTTCGACGTCGCTAATGGATCTTTAGGTATGACTTTGATGTCTTTAGGAGGTCCTTGCTTGAGGTCAGGATCAGCAGTCTTCGAAATAGAGTCCGCTAACTCCTGATCCTGATCCTGATATTTTAAACATAAAGTTCCAATATAAAAAACATAGAATAACATTGAATAGACTCAGTGATAATTCCTCAAGCTGTAATAGAAGCAAAGACCTATTCACTAAGTAAAGTTGTAGGATCATTATCATTTCATCAGGTCTTAGGAGAGCTGGATTGACAATCTCCCCCCAAATGATAATGATTAGACAATAAAGAAATTGCCTAAGTCTAGAAACTTAAAAAAAATTCTAAGTCTAGAAGTTATAGTAGGAAATAAAACCCATAAAGGTACGTGCCCCATTTACTGTTTTGAGGGATCTTTTTCAGTACAGTGATGGAATGAAGTATAATGCACTTAGAAGCATTTTCATTAATCTCATACAGTTACAATACAAGAGTAAGAAAAATACACAAGTACATATGTGAATACTGAAAGATGATTACAAAATAAATCCTAACTATTAGGTTCCTCTTCATTAACCGGTATTGTGAGTACGACATCTCCCTTAGCTATTCGCGCGTCTAAGATGTATCTGACAGCACGAGCAAAACTTGAGCATCTTCATTGGATTTGTCTTTGTTGGAGATGAGTAGAAGAGTGACCATGTGTTCAGTGGGAGCTTTAGGTAGTTCACTGAATCTCTAAAACGCGTAGAAAATTAAACCTACCAGAAAAGCGTATCCCATGCACTGGTTCCTTGATTACTTATCCTTCTGAGAGAGTTACCCCTGTTAGGAAGGAAAGATCAAGCATGGACAGATCTGTAAGAGGAAAGTGGGAGGTTTCTGATTTTTAAAGGCAAGGAGTGTATCTTCTTGTTAAGTGCCACTAGATCGTCTGGCAGGAGGATGAACTGTGCGAGGAGGACGCTGGAGTAGGGACTTAGGAACTTCTATTGTTTTTGTCATCCGATTGATAAGTCCACTGATGGTCTCTTCCACTTCTGATCTGTACTTGATGTTGGCTTTAGGATGTAAACCGCTGATTTCATTCCACTCTGTCAAGTTGTATCGGTCTAACTTGTCTAGAGTGTGTTGAATGTCCTTATGTGACAACCCTCCTCTTCCCACCTCAGGTCAGTAAAACTTTAACTGAATAACCGGAGCAAGACAGTATTTTAATACTGTCATTTTGTCAAAAACATTATTGTATGACAACATTTATTGTGAAAAGGCTAGATAAGTGCCTTTGACGATTATTGAGTCGCCACTATAGTCGGTACGCAAAACCGACTGACTGTTATCAGCAGGTCCCGATTCCGACCACTAGACTGTCGAATTAAATTTTTATTGACCCAAAATATTAAAAATATTAATTTCTAATAAGTTCCTTAATGAAAATACGAAAAACTGCTTTCGTTACGCAAAAATCGCAAAAACGCGCGTTTTCGGTAACGGTTTCCAATTTTAGCAGCTTTTTACACCCAATACTACAAAATTCAATTAAACCCATTAAATGGCTTATTGAGATCAGCCGTATTATTATTATTAGAGAAAAACATTTCTCTCATCACATGGTTCAAATTAAAGTAGGAAACATTGAATAAGAATCTAGCCAATACCTACATCACCAACTTACACACACTTAACATCAACTCATCTCTCAACTTACCACCTCTCTCCCTCTCTTTTCCCTCTCCCAAAACCGGCCACAAGGCCATGGTTTTGCCATCTCCCCTCTCCCAAATCCTAGTATAAATACACACATACCCCTTCCCATTTCATTTGTGCAGCTTCACTTTCCCTCACTAAACTCTCTCACTAAGAAATTCTCTCTAGCTTTCTTCATACACTTCTCTTATTCTTGAAGATATTCATCAATCTTCAAGAACACATTCAAGGTAAATATGATTATCTTCATCAATCTTCTTCTCTAAATCATCATCTCCCAATGTTGTGAGATGGAAGTATCTTGCATTTAAGCAAGGAAAACATCTATGATCAACCAAATAAGTTAGGTAGTTTGAATGATCTTCAAAACTCTTAATTATTGCTTAGAATTCTTGTTCATCCTTTAAATTCTTGTTCCTATACTACTATGTATAATCTTGTACATTTTATTTCAAGTACTTCTTTTCTTTTATACAACAATCCACCATACTTTGGTGTAGATGAAATCACTAGTCAAATACCCTTTCTTTGCTAAGCAATAAGTGAGTTGATGACTAGTGATTCCTATCTTCTTATGATCATCCATCACCTTGTATGGGGTATGGATGATTTCATATAGCCAAATACCCTTTTCTTTGCTTGGATCATCAAAAATTCAAGCAATAAGGCTTATGATTATAATCTAAATGTTTATTTTGGTATATATGTAAATGCATGTGTAAAATGTGATTATGAAGTTGATATTCCTTCAATCACATCTGGACTTGAGTTTTGGTAAAGAGAAATCATCATAAAAACCATTAATCAAAAGAAATATTGTGTTATACAACAACTAGTCTAAAATTTTGTCCAACAGATTCTGGATAGATTCGGACCCGACTTTGAGAGGCCATAACTCCCTCATAAAATGTTCAAATGACATGATTCTTTTTTTTAAAATCAAGTTCATTGAGTTATCTTTCAAACCCCACTGGCCGTTTGCAAAAATTCCAAGTTTCGGACCCTCAAACAGTCCGTACAAAAAGGTTGCGCAACAGCTCTATTTGCTGTCACTATTTATAATAAACCTTCTGTTTGAGGATCTTAATCTTTTCCAAAAATTATGAAATTTGGTCAGTAAATAGTAAACTCATATGGCTAAAACATATTAAATTTTCGTGATTTTTGGAGTTGTGGATCATACCCAAAAGCATGCCCCAAACAGCCTCCGAATCTGTCAAGAATTACTAAAAGCTGAAAAGTGTTATTTTATGTAAACTTGTATTTTTCTAAAACACCTTTATAAAGAACAAATTGTTGGACATAAAAAGATTATTTGAAGAATAATATGAGGTAGAATTAATATAAAAATGCACATGCATGACCATATACCAATTATCACGTTCGGCTATAATCATAAGAGCGCGTATTTTTCGACAACCGTTACAAAAACTAAAAGTTTCGTTCGCACGTATAATTTTACTTAAGGAACATAATTGGGTCAAGGAACTTATTAAAATACTTTATATCACTAGGTCGGAATTCGGTGGAACCTTGCTAACTTGAGACTCTCGAACTAGTAACTCGGTGAGTTATTCACGGCCCCTTTTTACGTTTTTACATTTTTGGGGTGAAAAGCATGATAAAACTACCGGTTAATTAAACTTTTAAAACGATTGTGAAACGATTTTGTGGAACGATTTTGTGGAACGATTTTGTGGAACGATATGTTTTTGGAACGATTTTTGTGGCTATGGTATGCATACTTATCTAGATTAATTGGGTGTTTTTCTTATCGCAAGTCCTCATACACACTACTAAGTCTAATTCACTGCGGTGGACCGAGTAATCAATGGTAGCGCTATCGGGTTGGCAACCCCACCTTTCGTACCCCGCTTGCAACGGGGTTGGTAACGATAACGATTGGTGTTTAATTACTTTTTGTGGAACGATTGTTGTGTCATGTTGCGATAAGCATGGCATTGCGGGGCAAAAACTATGCTTCTAGGAGATTAGTAGTGGCTCGCTAATCTTGTGTGTAAGTATTGCATGATAAGTACCATATGCCGGGATTTTGCGAGACACGCGCATGATTGCGAAACCCGCGCAAAATCCAACTATTAAGCTTCTTGCTTGAAATTATTATCTCCGGTATTATTATTTTTGGAACGCGAACTATATGAATGTGTATTGTTAAACCCGCGAACTCACCAACTATGACGATAGTTGACCTTTTTAACTCTCATGCTTTTCAGGCGATCCAAAGTAAGAAGAACGAAATGCACGTGTGTTACACCTTCATGCATATCAAGACTAAATTTCCTTTCCGTTGTAGTTTAATTCTCTTTGTAATAATTTTAAGACTTTAACGTGATGTAATAGTGTAGACTTAACTATTTTGATATGCTATGGTGTTTATTGTCTATACTTTGAGTTGTGCTACTTTGCGCTGTTACACTCCGTGTTTCCGCTTTAGCGGGGTGTGACACCTTAGCTCCTGATCTTCTGATGGTGATGAAGAGTTTCCCAAGATGTACTCTTTTGTCTCTTGTTTTGGAGAGATTTGAGCATCTTGCTTCTTGAGATGAAGTCGGTCTCTGCACCAACTTCTTTCATCATTTTCTTCCTTAGCATCCTACTCAGTTCTCCTGTTGAAGACTTTCAGTGCGGCCTTCTGTGCAAGAACAGGATATGAACATATTTCTTCATCTTCCTCAACAAAAGCCTCTGCAAGCTTAGTTGTTGCTTGGGCTGAAAGGAAGACATCCTTCTTTATTTGCTCCAACTATTGTTGGTCCTTTATTCCTTCTTTAATCTCCTCACGAGAGTGTTGGGTTCTATCGGGTCGGATAAACAGATAAATAATTACGCAGCGGATAAAACCTAACCCGAACAATGATCCATCCGTAGTTTATTAAACACAATTATATCAAGGGGGTTTTCTCGCGTTTACCTTTAGACGATACAAACGATCCTCCGGATGCTAGTGAGGGATACACCGCTACTGCACCACCGTGAGACTGGCTGCTAGACCGCCTAGGATTTGATCGGAAAAACCTCCCGGTGTGGGCATGTGTGTCAACGCCGACAAGAGAGAGAGAGAGAGAGCGAGAGAGAGAGATTTGTGATTCTTGGTGAATAAGTTAGAATGAAATCAGATGATTATTGCCATTACCCTAACCCTATATTTATATAGGTATACATGGTAATGATACAGAATCACAAATCAAATACTTTCCTTAATTAACTATTCTTGTTAATCAAGAAATATGTCTCTCAATAATTTCCTTAATTAATCATACTTGTTAATTAAGTAATTACCGATAAATAATAAATAAACAATTTATTATTTATTCCACACAATAAATCCAATAGGTCTCGGGTTGGGTGTGTAGCAGTGTGACCCACTAGTGTCTTATAACATTGGACATAGTGATCCTAATTACTGTCTTGCACATAATCCTTTCAGACTCCCACTTGTGCCAGACAAGTAACTTAACTGTCACTATTAGCCTAAGGAGGTCCCTAGCCAGACACTTAGGTTGACCAGGTTATAAGATCTCTTATAGCCAGAGATACGATTCATATTTGAATTGTACACAGGTTCATTCCTTTTACACACGATATTTTAAAGTGAGTTTTGACATGGAGCTGAGATAGTTCAATCATAAACTCAAGTATTTCCTGACTCTGATCTCGATTGCCTGCAGTAACGGATCTTCCAAATAACCCACTGTTATTCTATCCGAGCGTGGCCACGCATTTCTGCCAATCTTAACCGTCAGGGGGCCCAGAAATATCTCTCCCATGTAGGAGGTGTAAATCCCATCTTGACTATCCGCATCTACAACCACGGCTTCCGCTGCATCTAGTCATACCCCTTATGACCACCCAGTTACGGTGCGGCGTTAGAGCATGCTAAGAGTACAGTAGTCCTCATGATCATAGACCAGATATCTCAGGTCAAAGGACAACCTATCATCAAGTCAATGCTTATGACAAAGGCTCCATGAAGCAGACTTGAAACTGGTCACTTCCAATACTCAAACACTCTGATGAGTATCTATGAATGTTTGGCCACATCACTTGTGCTTTTACTCATTACGTTGAATAAACCACCAAACACTCATAATAGCGTTACAATCCTGCTAAGGTTCCCACCTTAACAAGTAGCTACGGAACTTTAGATTTTTCGAACTCGTGAAAAATCATGGATAACCTTAAATATGCGAAAAGTAATTTTCTTGAAACATCTTTAAAATAGTATCTCTTTATTTCCAACACACAGTGAAATAAACTTTCATAATGTTTCAAAAATTACATTGATAATCGATAACATAAACTAACTACTAGTATCCAGGTACTGCATTCCTATGGAACTAGTATGGCCCTCATGCTTTGCTCTAGCTAAAGGCTTTGTTAGTGGATCTGCAACGTTTTCATCCGTCGGAATCTTGCATATTCTCACATCTCCTCTTCCAATAATCTCTCGGATGAGGTGATATTTCCTGAGTACATGTCTCGACTTGTGATGTTCTCTGGGCTCCTTCGCTTGCGCTACTGCCCCAGAGTTATCACAGTAAATATCAATGGGTCTAGAGATACTGGCTACAACTCTTAGATCCGTGATAAAACTCCTGAGCCAGACAGCTTCCTTTGCCGCATCTGATGCTGCAATGTACTCTGCCTCTGTAGTGGAGTCCGCTATGGTATCTTGCTTCGAGCTCTTCCACGAGATCGCGCCTCCATTTAGGGTAAATACATATCCTGACTGTGATCTAAAATCATCTTTGTCGGTCTGAAAACTAGCGTCAGTGTAGCCTGTGACGCTAATCTCATCTTCAGATCCTCCAAAGACCAAGAACATTTCTTTTGTGCGTCTCATGTACTTGAGAATGTTCTTGACAGCCACCCAATGGGCTTTACATGGGTTCTGCTGGTATCTGCTCGTAACACTTATCGAGTAAGCAACATCGGGCCTTGTACATAACATGGCATACATAATTGATCCTATCGCTGAAGCATATGGGATCAATTTCATCTTGTCCTGATCTTCACTAGAAACAGGACACTGTGCTTTGCTTAGCACTATGCCATGCTGCATTGGGATAAATCCTTTCTTGGATTCGTCCATCCTGAATCGTTTCAGGATTTTGTCAATGTATGTACTTTGACTAAGCCCGATAAGCCGTCTAGATCTATTCCTATAGATCTTTATACCAAGTATATAGGCGGCTTCTCCAAGGTCTTTCATTTGGAAACACTTGCTTAACCAAGTCTTTACACTCTGTAAAGTTGGTACGTCATTTCCAATGAGTAGAATATCATCTACATATAAGACCAAGAAGGTTACTATGCTCCCACTGAACTTTGTGTAAACACATGGTTCAAACTCACTCTTGGCAAAACCAAATTCTTTGATTCGCTCATCAAAGTGTAAGTTCCAACTTCTAGATGCCTGTTTTAATCCATATATGGATTTCAACAACTTGCACACTTTATTAGGATTCTTTGGATCTATGAAACCTTCCGGCTGTTCCATATAGACGTCTTCTGTTAACTTCCCGTTCAGGAAGGCCGTCTTAACATCTATCTGCCAAATCTCGTAATTGAAGTACGCTGAAATGGCCATCAAGATCCTAATAGACTTTAACATTGCTACTGGTGAAAAAGTTTCATCATAGTCAATACCATGAGTTTGCGTGAAACCTTTTGCTACCAGTCTAGCTTTAAAGGTGTGCACATTACCGTCCATGTCAGTTTTCTTCTTGAAAACCCATTTACGTCCAACATCCCTACAGTGTTGGGGTAAATCTGTCAACTCCCATACTTGGTTGTCGTACATGGACTGCATCTCAGCCTTCATGGCCTCCTGCCATTGTTCAGACTCACTGCCTGATACAGCTTCTCCATAGGAGGTCGGTTCATTCAAGTCTCCATCATCCTGAGAGACTAAGAACCCAAGATACCTATCTGGCTCTTGCCTTATCCTAGTGGATCTGCGAAGGTCCTGTGTTTGCACTTCCTCAACCGTTTCCGGTTGAGTCTCAACATATTCTTGTTGAGCAACTGGCTCAACTATCGGTGAAGTGTCATCTTCCTCTACCTCCTGTAGATCTACATCATTCCTGGTATCCTCTTGGTTGAGGAACTTACCCTCCAGAAAATCACCTCCCCGAGCTACAAAGACTTTGTTCTCGGTAGGATTGTAGAAGTAGTATCCCACAGTAGTCTTGGGATATCCTACGAAGAAGCACTTATCTGATTTGGGTTTGAGTTTTTCAGAAGTTGGTCTCTTGACATATACTTCACAACCCCAAATCTTTAGAAAAGACAATTTTGGTTTCTTGCCTGTCCAAATTTCATATGGTGTCTTTTCTACCGATTTAGTTGGCACTTTGTTCAGTATGTGGGCCGCTGTTTCGAGCGCATGTCCCCAAAATGACACTGGCAGCGAGGAACGACACATCATTGATCTTACCATATCAAGCAAGGTACGGTTTCTCCTTTCTGACACACCATTCATCTGGGGTGTGTACGGAGGTGTGAGTTGTGAAACAATCCCACATTCTATCAAATGATTGTTAAATTCCTGACTCAGATATTCCCCACCTCGATCTGACCTTAGGCACTTGATCCTTTTGTCAAGTTGATTCTGTACTTCATTCTGAAATTCCTTAAATCTTTCAAAGGCTTCAGATTTATGTATAACCATATCTACTGAAATCGTCAGTAAAAGTGATGAAGTACCGGTATCCTCCTCTAGCTTCATGACTGAAGGGACCACACACATCTGTGTGTATAATTCCCAACAAATCATTTGCCCTTTCATTATCTTTGTTGAAGGGTTGCTTTGTCATCTTGCCGGATAAACAAGATTCGTAACTGTCAAACGGTTTAAAATCGAAAGACCCAAGGAGTCCTCCTTTCTGGAGTTTCTCTATGCGTTTCTTGTTTATGTGACCTAGACGACAATGCCAGAGGTAAGTCTGATCCTCAATATCCTTGGATCGTTTACTTATATGATAGACTTCTCTATTTTCTTGTAGATTTAACACATATAGACCATTAGAGGGAGTTGCTTTGAAATAAAAGATATCATTTTTAAAGCAAGAGATAAGTTTATAATCATATTTATAGAAAAAACCCTTGGTCTACAAGTAAATCGAAAGAAATAACATTTTTGATCATTCTAGGAACATAGTAACAATTTTCAAGTTCCAATACTAGACCCGAGGGTAAACTAAGACTGTAAGACCCTATAGACTCAGCTACAAGCATCTGGCCTTCGCCGACTCTTAGGTTCGAACGGTCCTTCCCCAGCATCTCCCTTCTTTTGAATCCCTGTAAATGATTACAAATGTGATTACCACTACCTGTATCAAGTACCCATGATTCATAAGAAGTGATCAAACAGTCTATCATAAAGATACCTGGTGCATCGGGTAAACCGATGTCTAGCTGGTCGATGTCCATCGAGTGAGCACAAATATCCTTGCTACCGCATTCTGGGCAACTCAGATCTCCCAGCTCGTCAATCCAATCCGTGTCCATGAGGTCAGCAGATGCTGAAGTTTTCGGCTCCAAACTGGCCAAAATATCCTCATGAAGCTTTGCCACGTCTCTCTTTGGTTCTCCAATGTATGCACTAACTGTGTTACGTATCTCATCAGTGAGGGAGAACCACATGAGATGCACAAGTTCCTCCTGGACAACTTTGTATCCCATGCGTGACAAACTTTTAAAGAGCTTCCTCATCTCTAGGAGATGCTCTTTAACACATTGACCCTTTTCCAGTTTCAGAGAATAGATCTCTTTCATGATCAGATACTTCCCAACTCGTCTTATAGAAACCCACCTGGTTCTCTATATTCTTCACGACCTCATGGCAATATCTAACCCTCAAATCTGCAGTAAACTCGGGTGAGGTAGAAAAGGACAGAATCGACATCACATCAGATTCGTCAGCCATGAATTTGAAGTATTCTGCAAAGTCCTTTTCAGGAGCATTGCAACCGGGTCGTGAGACGGGTTTCTCTATCACGTACCGCTTACCCTGTGCATCCAAGACATTGTCAAGGTGCATTTTCCAGACTGGAAAATTTTGGCCTGTAAGCTTCCATTTCCCCATTATCAGGCGGAGAGATTCCTCAGGTGAATAAAAGATAATAGCAGACATCTACAGACAAATATAAAATTCCGATTTAGTTATCTGATTGTAGTTCTAATAAATTATTACCTTAGAACAATAATTATATTAGACTAGAATCCATATTTCACATGAATTGACAGGCGGTTTGCTCACGCAAGCCAACCCATGCTATTTCTGGTAGGTAATGCCTTATACCAATCGCATCTTTAAACGAAGATACGACTTCTAGATCGTCGGGACATCGGATACTGGAATCCGTGCATATTTAGTCCCTCTAGTGTGTTTTGGCCCGGTACCACCCGGTGAGTTGTAACAACTACCAAAATAGATCGCACCATTTTGAACTGGATGTACTCTGGTCGGTACCCCCCGATATCGCAGAGTCTTTTCACCCCCTTCAGCTTGGGGTTTGAACGTGGGGCTAAAGGTTCGACTCCTTCGAGCCCCGACGTACCTTACGCCAAAGGTGTCCACAAATGTATCACACTAACTGATCTAAGATTTTCCTAAGGATTTAGCCAGTTTTTAGTTTTGAAAAAGACCGGTTCGAAAAACAAACTGTAATCGAACTCTTTAATCTGATTTCATAAAATTTTTTTTTTATCTAAGACTAAGCAATCATAATCAACCACGCAGATAAAAACAAGACAGTGTCATAGCTTTTGCCCAGATCTATTGTCAGTCTCGTGAGCCAACACGAGAACTGACGGTCCAAAATCCTATGTGACTAAACAACCACAAGGCATGAAATCTTGGTGCTCCCACTGGCTCCAACATCTCCGGTCGTGCGAAGCTCCGTCTTCGAGTTTTACTCCTTTGGAACTATTCTATTTTAACTAAATACAAAATTGAGTTGCAAATGGCACGCAGGCCTTCCAACTAGACTATTTAAAATTAAAGTACAAAAAAAGGGTTGTAAATGGCTCGCAGGCCTCCCTTACCATGAATAGAATAATAAAACGATAAAAGAGCATTAAACACAACCATAGGTCTTTGGGCTTGGCTATGACAACAAAACTAGTTTAAAATAAACTAACTAAACTGATTTCGATAAAACTGGTTTTCCGTAATAATCTAAACTGGATTAGGATTTTAATAATAATTTCATAAAATAAATTGATAACGATTAAAACCTTTATCCAATTCGAGAAAATATTACGATCTGATAACTATCCTAACTGATAATTACCAAAACGCGTTTATCCGTTTGTTTGATAATGGTAAAATAAACATTATCAATTATCGATATCGGTTATCTCGGACGATGATAGCGGTGAGGACGCCGCTACCACCGCCTTGCCGGCGATCAAAAACAAAAAACAACCACCACCGCGGCCTCGGCCGCGGTTGTGATCGTGAACCACCTATCGCCGCCAACTTTGAGCACCACCGTTGATTACCGCCTTGGACAGCCGCCACCACCACAGTAGCAGCAGCGATCGGCCGCCACCACCGTGGCGTGGCCGATCGGCGTTTAATCAAAACACCGGCGCACGACGGCAACGCCGAAGCGCAACCGCCGCCGCCCTCTTCGCCGAGAACAAACAGCCACCGCCCCCACCACCGGCGACGATGAACGGCGCCAAGGAACCGCCACCGCCACCGGCGGCTACGGCCGACAGCAGCAGCGCAAAAGCCGCCGCCGTCCTCGCCGATTGTGAACGAGAAACGCCGCCACCACCGTGGCTGCATTAGCCGATCGGTGGTGGGGCCGTGGATTTGGGACGACCACCACCACCATCGCCGCTGTGGCTTTGGTGGTGTGGTGGTTTTGCGGTTTTACGCGAAGAACGGCCACCACCACCGTCGCCATCGCGGCTTCGGTGGTGTGGTGGCTTACGGTGGTCCTAAACCGAACACCACCACCGTTGCCGTTCACGGCTTCGGTGGTTACGACTCGTCCGGCGATCGGCCCGGTGGTCCGGCCGGTTATCACCGCCGTTCCGCCGCCGATTGCCACGAGTTACCGGATAAACGATAAAATCAAAATTTAACAAAAACGCGAAATTTTCAGATTTTATAAAACCTAAAACCAATTTTATCAAAACCTAAACATCAAAACAGGTTTGATAAACATACGGAAGTGGCTCTGATACCACTGTTGGGTTCTATCGGGTCGGATAAACAGATAAATAATTACGCAGCGGATAAAACCTAACCCGAACAATGATCCATCCGTAGTTTATTAAACACAATTATATCAAGGGGGTTTTCTCGCGTTTACCTTTAGACGATACAAACGATCCTCCGGATGCTAGTGAGGGATACACCGCTACTGCACCACCGTGAGACTGGCTGCTAGACCGCCTAGGATTTGATCGGAAAAACCTCCCGGTGTGGGCATGTGTGTCAACGCCGACAAGAGAGAGAGAGAGAGCGAGAGAGAGAGATTTGTGATTCTTGGTGAATAAGTTAGAATGAAATCAGATGATTATTGCCATTACCCTAACCCTATATTTATATAGGTATACATGGTAATGATACAGAATCACAAATCAAATACTTTCCTTAATTAACTATTCTTGTTAATCAAGAAATATGTCTCTCAATAATTTCCTTAATTAATCATACTTGTTAATTAAGTAATTACCGATAAATAATAAATAAACAATTTATTATTTATTCCACACAATAAATCCAATAGGTCTCGGGTTGGGTGTGTAGCAGTGTGACCCACTAGTGTCTTATAACATTGGACATAGTGATCCTAATTACTGTCTTGCACATAATCCTTTCAGAGAGAGGTAGGCGAACTCGGAGTCCCAAGAGGTACGAAGAGGGATTTTTACTCTTGTACTCTTGAGTCGCTCAATGACCTCCTTCAAGTATCCATCCCTGTCGATATTAACAATAGGGTCAGGGATGTCAAAATCGTTCTCTCCCTCATATCTGGGAGAATTTGAAGGAGGGGATCTTGGAGAGGAAGGAGGGGTTGAAAAGTCATCAGAGAGAAATTCTTCATCAACAGAAAAATCAATCTGGTTTGATGGTCCAGGTTGGTTTGAGGAGGATGGTTGAGAAGTTGAAAGGTTAAAAGAATTCAGAGGAGTGGCTTTAGGTTTTAACGGGGTAACAGCAATTATCATGGTATTGACTTCGGCTCTAGTGCTTTTAGAAACACTATTTTGCATCAGGTGAATGATATCACTGGTGACAGAGCCGAAGTTGTAGATTTGTTCGGTTTAGGGTTCAGGTCTTTGGTTTTAGGGTTGGTAAGGGACAATTTGAAGGTTTTGGTTTGGAGTGGAGTTTGAAGAGGTGTCAGATAAGGTTATAGTTTCAGGTTGAGGGGTTGGTTTAGGTTTAGAAAATAGGGAGGAGATAGGCAAAGTATCAGAATCATGAAAGGATGGAAGGGTGGTTTGAAACATACGAAAATTGGGGTCGTCCTAATGAGATGACTCATCAGATAGGTTCATCAGTAATGGCTATCAGTGCCACTTGAGTATCTTCTTCATCAGATGACTCATCAGATGAGACATCATCCTAATCGCAGTCTTCTGCGATAAGACTTTTACTTTTTCACTGAGATTTCATGTTTTTGTACTTTTCTTTCATCCTTTGGTATTTGGGAATTTTAGAAGAAGAAGAAGTAGTAGTAGTAGTGGGAGCAGCAAACTGATTCCTCTTGTACCTGTAATCATTAGCAATGTGCCCTTTGCCCTGGCAGTTGTAGCAGGTAGAGATAGCCTTATCAGCAGGAGCTGATTTTGGCTTGTAAGTGATAGCAAGAGGTTTCCTTCTTTGGAAGTTGCTTTTACAGGCAAACTTCCTAAAGGTATGAGTCAAGAGAGCAAGGGACTCATTAAAATCAGGATCAAACATCCAATTCGTGTATTAAGGATTAGTGTATGGGACTATAGAAGGGGGGTTCAATATAATCACACAATTATGTCATTTTAAATTCTTGTTTATATAGACAATTAAATTTACAGATTGTTTGCGGAAGAGATTAAGACTAAGCCTAATCTAAACAATCAAAGTTAAAATTCTTTCACTATGCACTTAAGTGAGAAGATTAGAAAAGAAAAGAACTAGAAGGGTTAAGAAAGAAAGGATTGGGGTAGAAGATGGATGAAGAGGAAGTATGGAGAACATCTTCTTCACGTCCATTTATACTCATTGCATTAAATGCATGCAGACCTACTATGTGCATGTGTTGCACTCTTAGTGTTCCTATTGTACTATTTACTATAAACAATTACTTTTGCATGTTGTGCAAAAGGGTGCTTATAATAAACAGTTGCCTTGTGGACTGATAAGCACGGAGGCAACAGTAAAGTGACTGTCCTTTTGTACTATGTGTTAGAAAGGCATGTAATCCTTTTGTGCATTAGATAAAAGATATTTTTCGTCCTTCAGGATCAGGATACTGATTAGTGAGGAAGGCCCTGATATTGATGGTGATCAGGGCTCACTGTTTCCTGATACTCTTAAGGAGGTCATGCAATTTGAGCAGCCTACCATCAATGATTTCCGTCTTCAGATCACGAGCATTGTTGTTCATGTCATCAATTAATTCTTCGACGTTGTTGATGGATCTTTGGGTATGACTTTGATGTCTTCAGGAGGTCGTTGCTTGAGGTCAGGATCAGTAGTCTTTAGAACAGAGTCTGCTAACTCTTAATCCTGATCCTGATATTTTAAACATAAAGTTACAATATAAACAACATGAAATAACATTGAACAAAATCAGTGATAATTTCTCAAGCTGTAATAGAAGCAAAGACCTATTCACCATGTAAAGTTGTAGGATCACTATCATTTCATCTGGTCTTAGGAGAGGTGGATCAACAATCTCTCCCTAAATGATAATGATTATACAATAAAGAAATTGCCTAAGTCTAAAAACATCAAAAAAAATTCAAAGTCTAGAAGTTACAGTATGAAATAGAACTCATAAAGGTACGTGTCATATTTACTTTTTTGAGGGATCTTTTTCAGTGCTATGATGCAATGAAGTACAATGCACTTAGAAGGCTTTTCATTAATCTCATACAGTTACAATACAAGAGTAAGAAAAATACACAAGTACATATGTGAAATACTGAAAGATGATTACAAAATAAATCCTAACTATCAGGTTCCTCTTCCTTAACCGATATTGTGAGTATGATCTCTCCCTTAGCTATTCGCTAATCTAAGATTGATCTGATAGCACAAGAAAATACTTAAGCATCTTCATTGGATTTGTCTTTGTTAGAGATGAGCAGAAGAGTGACAAAGTGTCTTGTGGGAGCTTTAGGTAGTTCACTGAATCTCTGAAGGCATAGGAAAATTAAACCTATCAGGAAAGCATATCCCTTGAACTGGTTCCATGATTACCTATCCTTCCAGGCGAGTTACTCCTATTGTGAAGGAAAGATCAAGCATGGAGAGATCTGTAGGAGGAAAGTGGAGATTCTTGATGTTGGAAGGCAAGGAGTGTATCTTCTTGTTGAAGTGCCACTTTGTCGTCTGGCAAGAGGATGAACCGTGCGAGGAGGAGGCTGGAGCAAGGACTCAGGGACTTCTATTGTATTTCTCATCCGATTGATAAGTCCACTGATGGTCTCTTCCACTTTTGATTTGTACTGTTGGCTTTGGGAAGTAGACCTCTAATTTCATTCCAATATGACAAGTTGGATCGTTCGAACCTACGAGTCAGTGAAGGCACGATGCTTGTAGTTGAAGCTGTAGGATTTTACAGTCTCCCTTGGGTCTAGTGTTGGAACTTGAGAATTGTTATTATCTTCCTAGGATGATCAAAAACATTATTTCTTTTGATTTATTAGTAGACCATAGTTTTTATTTTCAATATGATAATAAAATGATTTTCAATATGACAAAGCAGCCTTTCAACAAAGATAATGAAGGGGCTAGTGACTTGTTAGGAATTATACACACAGATGTGTGTGGACCTTTTAGTCATGAGGCAAGAGGAGGATACCGTTACTTCATTACCTTTACTGATGACTTCACTAGGTATGGTTATGTCTACTTAATAAGACATAAATCTGACGCTTTTGAGAAATTCAAAGAGTTTCATAATGAAGTACATAATCAACTTGACAGGAAGATCAAGTTTTTGAGGTCAGATCGTGGTGGAAAATATCTTAGTCACGATTTCGACAATCATTTGATGGAATGTGGAATTGTTTCACAACTCACACCTCCATATACACCTTAGATTAATGGTGTGTCAGAAATAAGGAATCATACCTTACTTGACATGGTATGATCAATGATATGTCGATCCACACTACCAATGTCATTCTGGGGACACGCGCTTAAAATGGCAGCTCATATACTGAACAGAGTGCCAACGAAATCGGTAGAAAGGACCCCGTAAGAGATTTGGACAGGCAAGAAACCTAAGTTGTCTTTTCTGAATATTTGGGGTTGTGACTTGTGAGGTATACGTCAAACGACCAACCTTAGAAAAACTCAAACCTTAATCAGATAAGTGTATCTTCGTATGATATTCCAAGACAACTGTGGGATACTATTTCTACAATCATAGCAAAAACAAAGTGTTTGTGGCTCGCAATGGAAAATTTCTGGAGGACAAGTTTCTCAGTCTTGTTGAGCCAGTCACTCAACAGGAATATATTGACACTCAACTAGAAATGGTTGAGGAAGTGCAAAAACAGAACCTTCGTATATTGATAACTATGAATTTTCATAGTTATTTCTATCTAAATAAATTAGTTAAAATAGCCGTTTTGGTCCGTAAAACCCATCATTTGGTTAAAGATAATGTTCTGAGCCTTATAAGTGCGTTTTAGTATTTTAGAAGTGTTTTACGTGTTTTTGGAGTGTTTTTGTGGAAATTCTGATGCAGTGATTTCTGGAGTGCTCACTGAAGACGCTGACGAGGGTACTTTGGGAAATTCATAAAGTATGAAGACTTTTGGTGCATCCTTGTGTTAAAGGTCCGCTCCCATGTGCTCCCATGTGCTACACAAGGCTCAAGAAGGCTGGTGAAATAGTGAAAGCAATAGTGCAAAAGTTCTTGCAAAAGTTGGAGAGAGAAAGGGGGAAAAGTAAAAGCAAAAGTGGTGCCCTTATGGTACAAGAAGATTCTTCATGATGACCTAGTTAGTGCTCTTCATAGGGTCATGTGAAGGCAAATATTGAAGACTTTTCCACCCTATTTAATTGTGGTATTGGCAACCATGGCTCAATCACCTCATCCTACAATCCTTCATCCATTATCCCATTTGTAGTTTAGTTTTTCTCTCTAGTTTGTAAGGTAGAAGTAATTTTAGTTACTAGTGGTAAGTCTTGTAGTTAACTTTTATTTTACAGCCTAGTCTTAAATTTTATTTCCAGCAAGTAGTTTTAAGTTTTAAGTTCGTATTTTGTACTGGTAGTCCAGTGCCCACTTCTGTCGGCACTGTTGTTTTAATTAAATTTCGTAATCTTTTAGTATGACTTTTCTAAACGCTTCTACCTTTGTTTTCTCTGTTCTTTTAGTTATGCACTAGTAGTATTTAGGGATGTAGGAAGAAAAAGTACCCGGAGTTTATAAACAATGCTTGAATAGTTTTCGTGTTTTAAACTTAAATTATTTTGTTCATTTATAGTTCGAAAATGCCCCAATGATGCAAACGAGCTGATCACTTGAATGTGTCTAACGTCTAGTCTTAACTCAGAGATGGGTACGACGTCGTGACACGAGCTTGAATGATGCTAGGGAATTCGAGAGAGTTCTTACGACACTAACGAGAGTTGGGTCAGTACAGTGGGCAGATCCCCACCAAAAGGAGCGGGCAAGCTACCTAGTGCGTCCACCGAGGCCACTTAGAGCGATTGCTTAAGCACAAGCCTATGAAATCCGAGAGGATTCGCCGGGGATCAACCACTGACTTAATAATTGAGTTTTTAATACGTAAATTCTACTAGGAAGTGTGAGTGCGAGATAGGACCGGGTCTTTCGTGAACAGAGAGTGTCCACTGTCCCACAGCACTATGATCACCAACTAGGGCCAAGTATTTCTTATAAAGTCCGGGGAAAAATATTCCTACGTCCCTATCCTTTTAAACCGTAGCAAAGCTTTAGTTAATCTTTAGTTAAATCTTTTTCATTAAAAGTATTTCAAAAACCAAAACCAATTTATCTCTTCCTCTCTAATCGAAACTTGTAAAAAGGAGCTCATGAGAACCGTATTGTCTTGATTGTCCGGTCCCTGTGGAAAACGATTCCGGTATCTTACCGACTATTACTTGAAGTGACGATCACAGTGACCAGTGTATACTTGTACTGCCCACTGTGGCCTGTTCGCAAGGCACTGCGCATACACGTGTTTGATCTCGCAAGCTAAGTTTTAAAGTAACGATCACAGTGACCAGTGTGGACTGTACTGCCCTCTGTGGCCTGTTCGCATTTCCCACTGTGATTTACACGTGTGAGCCGTTCGTCGTGGCAAGTTTTTGGCGCCGTTGCCGGGGACTGGCGTGATTTAGCTCGAGACATTAGTTTTCATTCGAGCCCGAGTATACTTGTTTTTCTAACACCTTTTGGCATTTTATGCTAAGAAAACAAAAAGAACCTCTTTTAGAAATCGATCCAGAAATAGAAAAAACTTTTCGAAAAAGAAGAAGAGGCAAAAAGCAAAGTCAACCGAGTGTTGAACCTGTTGTCGTGCCCACTGTGATTATGGCTGAACTACCTTTACCGCCTCCAGTGCAGACTACGGTTCACATCGCCGATGACAAAGATCGAAAAATAAGGGACTATGCTACTCCGGGAGCTGATCAATTCGCTTCCGGAATACCTAGGCCCGATGCAAATAACCGTTTTGAACTTAAACCCGTGATGTTCCAAATGCTCCAAACAATGGGGCAGTTTGGGGGATCAACGGTTGAAGATCCGCACGCGCACTTAAAATCTTTTTTAGAAGTTGCGGACAGTTTTCATATTCCAGGTGTAGCGGAAGATGCCGTACGGCTAAGGCTCTTCCCTTTTACATTGAGGGATAGAGCCAAAGCTTGGATAAATTCGTTTAAACCCAACTCCCTCATCACGTGGAACGTCCTTGCCGAAAAGTTTTTACAAAAATACTTTCCTCCTACGAGGAACGTAAAGCTTCGAAATGAAATTATTTTGTTTCGGCAAGGAGAGGATGAGACAGTTTCGGAGGCGTGGGAACGTTTTAAGGAACTGTTACGACAGTGCCCACATCACGGTATTCCCCACTACATCCAGTTGGAGACCTTTTACAATGGGCTCTCCAACGCTGCTAAACTCATCCTAGATGCCACTGCTGGAGGAGCGTTTACATCACAAACATACAACGAGGGGTATCAAGTTTTAGAAAAAGTGGCCAATAACAACACCGATTGGTCAAACCCTCGAGAGTTAACACCAAAGATAAATCCAACTGAATCTGATGCACTTAAAGCAATGAATGCACAACTTGCTGCCTTAACAAAACTTGTTTTAAATGGTAATCGTCAACAAGTGAATTCGGCAGTGGCCACTCCACAAGTCCCTGATGTTTGTACTTACTGTGGTGAAAACCATATTTTTGACTTCTGCACTGGTAATCCAGAGGCTGTCAATGTCATTGGGACACACAACAGGGATAGTCCTTTTTCTCAAACCTATAATTCAAATTGGAGGAACCACCCGAATTTCTCTTGGAGAGATAACCAAGGTTCTTACCCCCCGGGGATGAACCAAGGACCAAATAGGGCAGCAAGACCACCTTTCAACCAACAGAGTCAGTATCACCAGGGACAGTCCTCACATTTTCAGAGTGCACACACACCCAGTGGGCACCCCCCACAGAACTTTCACCAGGGACAGTCGCCACAGAACTTTCAGCAAAGGCAACAGCCCGCGCTTGAAGCACCACCATCTCTTGAGTCAGTACTTAAAGGATTCATGAATCAAACTCAAGCAGCCATGCGTAATTTCGAGACCCAGCTAGGACAGTTAGCGGCCGAATTTAAGAATAGACCACAAGGTAGTTTACCAAGTGATACCGAGCACCCAAAGAGAGAGGGGAAAGAGCAGGTCAAAATGATCTCGCTGAGGAGTGCGGACAACCTATATGACGTTGTTATTGAATCTGAGCCGACTTTGGTTGATTCAGAGCCAACAGCAACCACAGTGCCCTCAAGCACAGTGCCCACTCCAGATCCCACTGAGGTATACATTCCTTCGGAATTGCCCACTCCAGTGATGGATCACCCCACTTCACCAGAACCTCTCAAGTCTGCACTTAAAAGAAAAACAACCACAGAGGACACTTCTAAGTCAGTGCCCAAAAAGGTTCAATTCGACCTTCAAAATCTTCCATTTCCACAAAGAGTGAAACCTAAAAACGTTGATGATCAATTTAAAAAGTTTTTAGACGTTTTTAAGCAACTTCACATTAACATACCCTTGGTAGAGGCTCTTGAGCAAATGCCAAGCTATGTTAAGTTTTTAAAAGATATTTTAAACAAGAAACGAAGATTGGGAGAATTTGAAACAGTGGCATTGACCAAGGAGTGCAGTGCCCTCCTTACTGACAAGATCCCACAAAAGTTGAAGGATCCGGGTAGTTTTACTATCCCGTGTTCTATTGGGGGAAAGGAAGTAGGGCATGCGCTCTGTGATTTAGGAGCTAGTATCAACTTGATGCCGTTGTCCATTTTTAAGAAGCTTGGTATTGGAGAGGCTAGACCCACCACCGTGACTTTACAACTAGCAGACCGATCCATAGCTTATCCGAAGGGAAAAATAGAAGATGTCTTGGTCAAAGTGGACAAGTTTATCTTCCCGGCCGATTTTGTTATTTTAGACTATGAGGCCGATAGAGAGACTCCCATCATCTTAGGACATCCTTTCCTTGCGACGGGACGTACTTTGATTGACGTCCAAAAAGGGGAACTCACCATGAGGGTCCATGACCAAGAGGTCACTTTCAATGTCTTTAAGTCCCCTAAGTTTGTGGATACAGAACACTGCATGGCTGTGAGTGTGATAAATGATGACTTGAGTTTTGACACAGTAGGATGGGAGAGTGACCACTGTGATTCTGATCTTGATGAAACTTTTGAGGATGAGTGTAATGAAGTTATGGCAGCTTTTGAGCAGCTAGACTTCAAGGGCAGAGACATCCAATTGCCCTCAATAGAACAGCCCCCAGATTTAGAGTTAAAACCATTGCCTTCTCACTTAAAATATGCTTACCTCGCTGAAGATGATAAACTTCCGGTTATTATCTCATCCAAACTGAGTGAGGACCAAGAACACAAATTGATAAATCTGTTAAAAAAGCATAAAAAGGCAATAGGTTGGACCATCGCGGACATTAAAGGGATTAGTCCCTCGTTATGTCAACATAAGATTAATCTGGAGAGTGGGCACCCTGGGAAGGTTCAGCCTCAAAGAAGGTTGAACCCAGTGATGAAAGAGGTGGTTAAGAAAGAAGTTTTGAAGTGGTTAGATGCTGGAATTATCTACCCCATAGCAAGTAGTGATTGGGTGAGTCCCGTTCAATGCGTCCCTAAAAAGGGAGGTACAACCGTAGTGACCAATAAAAAGAACGAACTCATTCCCACTAGGATTGTGACTGGATGCCGTATATGTATGGACTATAGGCAACTCAACTTAGCCACTAAGAAAGATCATTTTCCCTTGCCCTTTATCGACCAAATGCTCGATAGGTTAGTCGGAAATGAATTCTACTGTTTCTTAGATGGATACTCCGCATACAACCAAATCCACATAGCACCCGAGGACCAAGAAAAGACCACCTTTACTTGTCCCTTTGGTACTTTCGCTTTCCGGAGGATGCCTTTTGGTTTATGCAACGCACCGGCCACTTTCCAGCGTTGTATGATGGCAATTTTCACCGACATGATAGAGGACACTATAGAGGTTTTTATGGATGACTTTTCGGTCATAGCTTCTTCATTCGAGGTTTGTTTAGAAAATTTGGGGAAAAGCCTGGTGAGATGTGAGACCCACGACCTTGTCCTAAATTGGGAGAGTGTCATTTCATGGTCCAAGAAGGCATCGTGTTAGGTCACCTAGTTTCTAAGAGAGGATTGGAAGTTGATAAGGCAAAACTTGAGGTGATAGAGCAACTTCCAGAGCCCACTACAGTGAAAGGAATTAGGAGTTTCCTAGGACATGCCGGATTCTATCGTAGGTTTATCAAAGATTTTTCTAAAATCACCAAACCACTGTGCACACTTTTGCAACAAGACCAAGAGTTCATTTTTTCACAAGAGTGTCGGGAAGCCTTTGAAAAACTCAAAAAGGCTTTATTGTCTGCACCAATAGTGACCACTCCTGACTGGACACTTCCATTCGAAGTCATGTGTGACGCGAGTGAGTGGGCTATTGGGGCTGTTTTGGGACAACGAAAAGACAAAATCTTTCACCCCATTTATTATGCGAGCAAGACCTTAATTGAAGCACAAATAAATTACACCGTCACTGAAAAAGAGTTGCTCGCTGTGGTGTTTGCTTTTGATCGTTTTCGGTCTTATTTGGTAGGAACAAAGGTCATAGTGCACACTGATCACGCAGCAATTAAGTACCTAATTAGCAAGGCTGATTCCAAGCCTCGTTTAATTAGATGGGTACTTTTGCTGCAGGAATTCGACCTTGAAATCGTTGATAGAAAAGGTAGTAACAACCAAGTTGCGGACCATTTATCGAGACTTGAAAAGATAGTGAGCACTGCCGAACCCACTGAGGTTCGGGAGAGATTTCCGGATGAACAATTGTTAGCCGTGCAACATCATGATAATTTTCCTTGGTACGCTGACATTGCGAACTTTCTAGCGTGTGGAATTAAGCCTCATGGGATGAGAGGGCAACCCTTAAAAAATTTTTTACATGATTGTCGCCAATATGTTTGGGACGACCCTTTTTTATACAAAATCGGGACGGACCAACTATTGAGAAGATGTGTTCATGGAAGTGAACAACATCAAATCCTTGATGCTTGCCATTCATCCCAGTTCGGTGGCCACTTTGGTGGACAACGGACCGCGGCAAAAATTCTGCAGAGTGGGTTCTTTTGGCCCACTGTGTTCAAAGATTCGCACGTTTTTGTAAAAAATTGTGAAGCATGTCAACGGACCGGGAATATTTCAGCACGAAATGAAATGCCACTTAATAACATTTTAGAAGTGGAGCTTTTTGACGTATGGGGGATCGACTTCATGGGTCCCTTTCCGAATTCGAACAATAATCACTATATATTGGTAGCGGTGGATTATGTTTCAAAGTGGGTTGAGGCAGTGGCCTGCCACTCTAACGATGCAAATACCGTGGTGAAATTTTTACACAAAAATATTTTCACTCGTTTTGGAACACCACGGGCTTTGATAAGTGATGAGGGTGTTGGGAACCGTAGGCACTAACGGTGCGCAGCGGATAACAAAAACGATTCCCAAACCCGGACCCATCTTAAACCATAACAGATACAATCAAGTGGGTATATCGGTTTACCTTTTGCGATTAAACTTCCGGAAAGCTGGTAGGGGGTACACCGCTACTGACACCACGCGAGAGGTTGCTAGACCACCGTGACTGATCGGAAAAATTCCGATCAATGTGTGAGAGAGAGAGAGAACCGGCGATTGGGAGAGAGAGAGAGATCGAGAGATTTTTGTTGGAATTGTTCAACTGATTAATCAAAGCCCCAACCCTTTACTTATAGGATCAGATAAGGCAGTGATTTAACCTAATTATGATTCCTTTCATAATTATCCTTCCAATTAATTCCTTAATTAATTAATCCTTTAATTAATTTTACTAATTAATTGAAACAAATAAATAATTATTTAACTAATAATTATTTAGTTCTCTCTCTTCTCATATATCTCTTTTTCACACAAATTTCTCAATTAGGTGTGCAGCGGTGTGACCTACTAGTGTCTTATAACATTGGACACGGTAACCCTGTTACTGTCTCGCACACAATCCTAACAGACTCCCACTTGTGCTAGACACGTAACTACACCTGTTACCATTAGCCTAAGGAGGTCCCTAGCCAGACACTTAGGTTAACCAGGTTATAAGATCTCTTACATCCAGAGATACAATTCACGCTTGAATTTGTACACAGGTTCATTCCTTTTGCACACGATATTTCTAAAGTGATTTAAGACATGGAGTGGAGGATTCATTTCTTAAGATCAAGTATTTCTTGACTCTGATTTCGATTGCCTGCAGTAACGGATATTACTAAATAACCCCTGTTATTCTATCCGAGCGTGGCCACGCGTTTTCTGCCAATCTTAATCGTCAAGGGGCCCGGAAATATCTCTCTTTTGAAAGAGGTGCAAATCCCTTCTTGACTACTTGCATTTGGATCCACGGCTTCCGCTGCATCTAGTCACGTCCCGTATGGCCACCCTGTTACGGTGCATCGTTAGTACGTGCTAAGAGTACAGTAGTCCTCGTGTTCCCAAACCAAGTATCTCAGGTCTAAGGACAACCTATCAAGTCAGTGCCTATGACTGAGGCTCCATGAAGCAGACTTGATTACTGGTCACATCCAATACCCAAACACTCTGATGAGTATCTATAAATACTTGGTCACATCACTTGTGCTTTTATTCATTACTTTGAATAAATCATCAAGTATTTATAGTAGCGTTAAACTCCCTATTGAAATTCCCATTTCAATAAGTGGCTACGGAAATTTAGATTTCATACAAAACTTTGTAAAATCATGGATATGTTAAATATGCAAAAAATAGTTAATTTAGAACAATCATGAAAATAAAACCTCCATTTATTTCCAACACACTGTGAAATAAAAACTTTACATGATTACATTGTTTCTAAATTAGACTATAGTAATAATTAATAAACTAAGTACTAGCTACTGGCTTCCAGGTACTGCATCCCAATGGAATTCGCATGTGCCTCATGCTTTGCCCTTGCTAGTGGCTTTGTCAGCGGATCTGCGACATTGTCTTCTGTTGGAATCTTGCATATTCTCACATCTCCTCTTCCAATGATCTCTCGGATGAGGTGATACTTTCTGAGCACGTGTCTCGACTTGTGATGCTTTCTAGGTTCCTTTGCTTGCGCCACGGCTCCTGAGTTATCACAGAATATATCGATCGGTCTCGAGATACTGGCAACCACTCTGAGATCCGATAGAAAATTCCTTAGCCAGACAGCTTCCTTTGCCGCATCACATGCTGCAATGTACTCTGCCTCTGTAGTTGAGTCTGCAATCGTGTCCTGCTTCGAGCTCTTCCACGAGATCGCACCTCCGTTTAAGGTAAAGACATATCCTGACTGTGACCTGAAGTCATCTCTGTCGGTCTGGAAACTAGCGTCAGAGTATCCTGTGACACTAATTTCATCCTCAGAACCTCCAAAGACCAAGAACATTTCTTTCGTTCTTCTCAGATATTTGAGAATGTTCTTGACAGCCACCCAATGGGGCTCACCTGGATTCTGTTGGTATCTGCTCGTAACACTTACTGAGTAAGCAACATCGGGCCTAGTACATAGCATGGCATACATAATCGATCCAATTGCAGAAGCATATGGAACCGATTTCATTCTGTCCTGATCTTCACTAGAAACAGGACACTGTGTTTTACTTAACACTATGCCATGTTGCATTGGAATGAATCCTTTCTTGGATTCATCCATCCTGAATCTTTTCAGGACCTTGTCAATGTATGTACTCTGACTAAGTCCGATAAGCCGCTTAGATCTGTTTCTGTAGATCTTTATACCTAGTATATAAGCGGCTTCTCCAAGGTCTTTCATCTGGAAACATTTACTTAACCATTCCTTAACACTCTGTAAAGTTGGTACATCGTTTCCTATGAGTAGTATGTCATCTACATACAAGACCAGGAAGGTTACTATGCTCCCACTGAACTTAGTGTAAACACATGGCTCGAACTCACTTTTAGCAAAGCCAAACTCTTTGATTCGCTCATCAAAGTGTAGGTTCCAGCTTCGAGATGCTTGTTTTAATCCATAAATAGATTTTAACAGCTTACACACCTTGTTAGGATTCTTAGGATCCTCAAACCCCTCTGGTTGTTCCATATAGACGTCTTCTGTCAACATTCCATTCAGAAAGGCTGTCTTGACGTCCATTTGCCAAATCTCGTAATTAAAGTACGCTGAGATGGCCATAAGAATCCTAATTGATTTCAACATTGCCACTGGTGAAAAGGTTTCATCATAGTCAATGCCATGAGTTTGCGTGAATCCTTTTGCAACCAGTCTGGCTTTGAAGGTGTGTACGTTCCCATCCATGTCGGTTTTCTTCTTGAAAACCCATTTGCGTCCAACAGCCTTACAGTGTTGTGGCAAATCAGTCAACTCCCAAACTTGGTTGTCGTACATGGATTGCATCTCGGCCTTCATGGCTTCCTGCCATTGTTCAGACTCACTGCCTGACACAGCTTCTCCATAGGATGTTGGTTCATTTAAGTCCCCGCTATCTTGAGAGACTAGGAACCCAAGATACCTATCTGGTTCTTGTCTTATCCTACTGGATCTGCGAAGGTCCTGTGTTTGCACTTCCTCAATCGGCTCTGATTGAGGTTCAACATTGCTATGTTGAATTTCTGGCTCAACAACTGGTGTAGTGCTTTCTTCGTCTACTATCTGTAGATCTACATCCTTTCTGGTGTTCTCTAAGCTGAGAAACTTCTCTTCCAGAAATTTTCCATTTCGAGCAACAAACACTTTGTTCTCTTCAGGGTTGTAGAAATAATATCCCACGGTGGTCTTGGGATAACCAACGAAGAAACACTTGTCGGATTTGGGTTTGAGTTTTTCTGAGGTAGGTCGTTTGACGTAAACCTCACAACCCCAAATTTTCAGAAAAGATATGTTGGGTTTCTTACCCTTCCATAACTCATATGGAGTCTTTTCCACCGACTTTGTTGGCGCTCTATTCAGTATGTGTGCTGCTGTTTCGAGCGCGTGTCCCCAGAATGATACTGGCAGCGAAGAATGACACATCATCGTTCGTACCATGTCAAGCAACGTACGATTTCTCCTTTCTGATACACCGTTCATCTGAGTTGTATATGGAGGTGTAAGTTGGGATACAATCCCACACTCCATCAGATGATTGTCAAACTCATCACTGAGATATTCGCCACCACGATCTGACCGTAAGAACTTGATCCTCTTGTCAAGTAGATTCTGTACTTCATTCTGATATTCCTTGAATTTCTCAAAGGTTTCAGATTTATGTCTCATCAAGTAGACATAACCATACCTACTGAAGTCGTCAGTGAAGGTAATGAAGTACCGGTATCCTCCTCTTGCTACATGACTGAAAGGTCCACAAACATCTGTGTGGATTATTTCAAGCAAGTCAGTAGCCCTTTCATTCTCACTGTTGAAAGGTTGCTTTGTCATTTTACCAGATAAACAAGATTCGCAATTATCAAAAGGTTTGAAGTCGAAATTGCCAATAAAACCTCCCTTTAGGAGTAGTTCAACGCGTTTCTTGTTTATATGGCCCAAACGGCAATGCCAGAGGTAAGTCTGATCCTCAATATCCTTGGATCGCTTACTTATATGATAGATTTCACTATTGTTGTCTTTAAGATTTACAGTGTATAGACCATCTACGGGTGTTGCTTTAAAATAGAAAATATTATCTTTAAAAACCGAAATCATTTTATAAGAATATTTATAGTAAAAGCCTTGGTCTACCAACAAATCAAAAGACAATACATTCTTAATCATATTTGGAATATAATAACAATTATCCAGTTCCAAAACTAGGCCCGAGGGTAAACTAAGACTATAAGATCCCACGGCTTCAGCAATCAACGGAGTGCCTTCGCCCACTCGTAGGTTCGAACGGTCCTTCCTCAGAGTCTTTCTTCTAGTGAATCCCTGTAAATGATTACAAATGTGGTTACCACTGCCTGTATCAATTACCCATGATTCAAAAGAAGTGATTAAGCAATCTATCATAAAGATACCTGGAGTATCGGGTAAACCGATATCCATCTGGTCGATGTTCATCGAGTGCTTGCAAATATCCTCGCTGCCGCACTCTGGGCAACTCAGATCTCCCAGCTCATCAATTATATCAGTGTCCATGAGATTTGCAGGTTCGGGTACTGGCTCTAGACTGGCCAGGATATCTTCATGAACTTTATCCACGTCGCTCTTTGGTTCCTTCATGTAGGCACTAGTTGTGTCCTGAACTTCCTTTGTGAGGGAGAACCACATGAGGTACACTAACTCTTCCTGAGTCATCTTGTACCCCAGACGTGATAAACACTTAAAAAGCCTTCTCATATCAACAAGATGGTTTTTAACTGACTGACCCTTCTGTAGCTTTAGGGAGAGAATCTCTTGCATGATCAATAGCTTTCCCGTGTGCTTGTAGAGACCTAGCTGGTTCTCCACATCTCTTACAACCTCGTGACATGATTTAACTCTTAAATCTCCCGTGAACTCGGGTGACATAGAGAAAATCAGAATGGACATTACATCCGATTCATCTGTCAAGTATCTAAAATACTCAGCAAATTCCTCTTCAGGGCATTGCTTTTAGGTCGTGATACGGGTTTGTTGATCACATAAAGCTTATCCTGGGCACTTAAAACGTTCCTCAAGTGTAACTTCCAAACTGGAAAGTTATGGCCCGTAAGCTTCCACTTGCCCATAATAAGGCGAAGTGACTCTTCAGGTGAATAAAACGGAACACTAATTGGAGACATCTACAGAAGAATACAAATTCCACTTTAGTTTATAATTATATAATTCTAATAAATTATTACCCTTAAAATAAATTTATTAGACTAGAATCCATATTTCACATGTGTCGGGAAGCATGTGATCATGTCAAACCGACTCATGCGATCTATGGTAGGTAAAACTATACCAATCGTATTCCTATCTGAAAATACGATTTCTAGATCGTCGGGACATCGGATATTAATAATCCGTGCATATTTAGTCCCTCTAGTGCATTTTGGCCTGGTACCACCCAGTGAATAAATAATTACCAAAATAGACTGCACCACCCGGGACCTGGACAAACTCTGGCCGGTACCACCCGGAGATAATTTCGCAGAGTTTTATCTCCTTCCAGTTTCGGTTTGAACACGGGCGTTCATAGTGTGTGCACTTACAACGCCCTATGTACCTTACACCGGAAGTGCCCCTAAAGTGGGTTGCACTTACTAATCTATGATTTTATCAAGGGTCACAAATGCCAGTTTTCAAGAACTTTGGATTTAAACACAAACTGTATTTTATCCAATTTTAAAACCATTTATATTTAATTTAAAAACGTAACTACGTAATATAATTAAATATAAACAACCACGCAGACTAAAAAATGTAAACAACCACGCAGTTGAAATAACATGTCATAGTCAAGAACCCTTAACTATTGTCGTTTTGTGAGCCAACCCAAAACGACGGTCTAATTCCTAAGGGACAAAACTTCTCGGTGCTCCCACTGGCTCCAAGCTCCATGATTGTCTCCTTGACTCCGTCTTCGGGTCTCGATTTATTTACAACTTTAATATTACATATAATCGGGTTGTAAATGGCACGCAGGCCTCCCGTAAATAATAAATAAAATAAAATAAAAAACGCAACCATGGGTCAAAGGGCTTGACTATAACAAAAACATAACTAGATTTTACAGAATTTAATTAAACGATTAAATCCAATTAAATCAAATAATTAATTTAGTGATTAGCAAAATTAACCCCTAGGGTTCCTAACCTTATCTGGTTTAGGATAAACCCTTTATCTCATGAAAACTTGTCGTACAAGAAACGTTTCGGTGGTATGAGATCACCGGCGATAATGGTAACCCTAAAGCCACCATCACCGCCGTGTTTCATGAACAACACCACCATCGCCGTGACATCGGCTTGGTGGTTCGGTCTACGCCGGTTGTTCGGCCACGATCACCATCCGCGGCTTGGCCGTAAGGCAGCCCGGTGGTGCGGTGGTTCGGTCTACACCACCATCGATTGCCACCGCCATCGATTGCCACCGCCACCACGAACGGTGGTGCGGTGGTTGGTTGTCATCATATCATCGTCATCATCATGATTCCACCGGCGACAACGGCAGCTATCTGCCACCATCATCACGGTGGTTCACGGTGAATATTGCGCCACCACCACCATCGCTTCCGGTCCAATTGTTATCGCCATCACCGGCGACGATTTTGACGGAATCGACCATCGCTATCGCCGCTAGTTTGGAACACGACAGCAGCCGTGGCTCGCGCCACCACCACCGTCGCTTCCGGCGACAACAAACCACGCCGCTACCATCACGACAACAGTAGCTTTCCGCCACCACCGTCGCCGTGATGTGCGGTCCAATTAAGCCACACGGCCATCATCACCGCCGATAAATCGGCCTGGTGGTTTGGTCCTGGTGGTTTGGTCCTGGTGGTTTGGTCCTGGTGGTTGCAGCGATCACCACCACCACATATGGTGGTTTGGTGATTTCAATCTCGCCGCCGTTCCAACCAACCGCCACCGCCTCCTCAATCGGAGGTGCGGTGGTGTTCATTGTCCACAGCCGCAACCACTAACTGTGGTGCGGTCTTGTGGTCGCGTTGATGGAAAAGCCGCCGGCCACCACAAACGGTGGTTACGCCGGTGGCTGCGGTGACTCGGTGGTTGTGGTGATTTGATCGGCTAACTGCCGCCATCTCACCACCAGTTTCCGATTTTATTAGGTTTTTTAAGAAAAAATTCAATTTTTAATAATTCATAAGCATATATAAAAATCAAATTTTAAACCTAATCGTTTAGACAATTAAACCTGATCCGTAGGTTTAAGAAGTGGCTCTGATACCACTGTTGGGAACCGTAGGCACTAACGGTGCGCAGCGGATAACAAAAACGATTCCCAAACCCGGACCCATCTTAAACCATAACAGATACAATCAAGTGGGTATATCGGTTTACCTTTTGCGATTAAACTTCCGGAAAGCTGGTAGGGGGTACACCGCTACTGACACCACGCGAGAGGTTGCTAGACCACCGTGACTGATCGGAAAAATTCCGATCAATGTGTGAGAGAGAGAGAGAGAACCGGCGATTGGGAGAGAGAGAGAGAGATCGAGAGATTTTTGTTGGAATTGTTCAACTGATTAATCAAAGCCCCAACCCTTTATTTATAGGATCAGATAAGGCAGTGATTTAACCTAATTATGATTCCTTTCATAATTATCCTTCCAATTAATTCCTTAATTAATTAATCCTTTAATTAATTTTACTAATTAATTGAAACAAATAAATAATTATTTAACTAATAATTATTTAGTTCTCTCTCTTCTCATATATCTCTTTTTCACACAAATTTCTCAATTAGGTGTGCAGCGGTGTGACCTACTAGTGTCTTATAACATTGGACACGGTAACCCTGTTACTGTCTCGCACACAATCCTAACAGAGGGTACCCACTTCGTTAACAAAATCATGAGTGCGGTCTTGGCAAAATATGATATACATCATAGAGTGGCCACTGCATATCACCCGCAAACCAATGGGTTGGCCGAGCTCTCAAACCGAGAGATCAAAGGCATTTTAGAAAAGGTCGTTAAACCACATCGCAAAGATTGGTCCGTCAAGCTTGACGACGCTCTTTGGGCCTACCGAACGGCCTACAAAACTCCCTTGGGAATGTCTCCATTTAAATTGGTTTTTGGCAAAAATTGCCATTTACCAATTGAATTGGAGCAAAAGGCATATTGGGCCCTTAGAGAGTTGAACATGAGCGAGGATGCCGCGGGTACCAAAAGGTCCCTTCAATTGCATGAATTAGAAGAGCTTCGTTACCATTCTTACGAGAATGCTAAGCTCTACAAGGAAAAGACCAAGATGTGGCACGACCGTAGGATTAATCATAGGGAGTTTGTAGAGGGCCAACAAGTGTTGTTGTTCAATTCACGTCTTAAACTTTTTCCCGGAAAACTCAAATCTCGATGGACGGGTCCGTATACTGTGGTGAAGGTCAGTCCCTATGGGACCTTAGACCTATTGGCAACTGAAACCGGAGAAATCTTTAAGGTTAACGGGCATAGGGTGAAACACTTTCTGACCGAGAGTGCTCACTCTACTCCCCCCTCCGATGTTTAGAAATGCCGGGTCTGAGTTGTAAAAATTTTATTTTTGTTATTTGCCTATTTTTTTTTTTTCGGTATTTTTTTCATCTTATTAATGTTATTTTTCATTTTTTGTAGGATTAAAGAGATTTTGGAGCCAAAAAGTCTTGAACCACCCCCACTATCAACAGTAGAACAGTGTTCCCACTGTAGCAGGCCACTCCGTACTGACGAGCATTAAATGAAGAAAAGCAATGGTGTGACATTTTTGGGGCTGGAAATTAATTTTTTATGTGCCCATGGTGGAGGCCATGATGACACCTTACCTCCATCACCTTTATGTCACCCATTTTCAACCCCTACCCCATAGGCCTCACCTTCCCTCATTTTTAAAATTCAAAAATCCATAACTACTCCATCCAAAAGTAACAAGATCCCTTAACTCCTCTTTCAAACCCAACTAAATCCCCTTTTTCCCATTTAATTAATTTCCCTTCTCTTTTTATATTATTTCTTTTCCTTCCAAAACCCAAAAAGCCCAATGCCCATTTATTAGAAAATACCCATGGGCCCCCATATTTTTTTTTACCCATCTCCTCTTACCCTTTTAAACCAACACTTAGATTTTTTCACCCTTTTCATCTTCTTCTTCCCCCTTCTTCTCCATTACTGCCGAAACCACCCACCACCATAAAACCACCATTCTTTTTTTTCCTTCTCCATTAAACCACCATTAAACCACCATCAAACCACCATAAATCCTCTCATTTACTCATGGCAAGACCCAAGAGAACCATCTCCAACCCCGATGATTCCGACCGACCACATCAGCGGCTAGCAACCGGCGACCCTCCGCCGACCGGCAACCCATCGGCGGCGATGGCAGAGTCGTCGGCCGCCGGCCATAGCACCGCCGGCGGTCAGATGCAATTTTCTGATGATCTGAATAACACCCCCAAGCACAAAGACATCGAAGACACGGCTTTTAGCCCGCCAAAGGGGGTGGATTTCGGATCTCAGAAAATGAGTGGGTCTGAAAGTTCGATTGGATCAGCGGCGATTGATGCTTTGGAAGAACAACGGTTGAAGATGCAAGCCGATTTACAGCGGGTTCAAGAGGAATACGCTCGTAACCTCTTGGAACTCGAAAGAAAAAAGGAGGAAGCACTCAAGGCCGCCGAGGAGGAGGAGCGAAAAAGAAAGGCAGAAGAAGAACGACAACGAAAAGAGGAGGAGGAAAGATTGCGACGCGAGGAAGAAGAGAGGAGACGAAAGGAAGAGGAGGACCGAAAGCAAAAAGAGGAGGAGGACCGGCGAAGGCAAGAGGAAGAAGAAAGAAAACAGAAAGAGGAGGAGGAAGCGAGAAAGAAAGCCGAAAAGGCGGAAAGAAAGAAGAAGGCGGTGGAGGAACTAGCGAGGGAACGGGCGGAGGCACGGAAGAAATCGGAGGAGGTTCTAAAAAGGGCCAAGGCCGAGAGGTTGCTACATTTGGGAGGTGAAAGCCAACCGGTGGAAGACGAGGATCTAGCACTTAAATGTCGGGGAAACCCGATGATGATGGCTTTGCGGTCACGTGGCATGACGACACGTTCTGCAGTGGCCTCTGTGGCGAAAAAGGCGTCTACCCCGAAAAAAGCGGCTGGTAAGAAAAAAGGTAAAAATATCGTCGTTGACTCGGGTTCCGACGATGATAACATCGAAATAGTCGAAGGTGACCCGAGTTTTACCTCAGTGGGCACTGCCGCTGACGATGCGTGCCTCCCGGGACAGTTTTCTTGCCCCGCGGCTTCTCTTCGGTTTAATCACTTGTCAACCCAGAAACTCCATATGGAGCGGGGTTTTGAGGTTCATTTTCTGAGGGCAAATGCCTACATTCACGAGAAAGTTGCAACACATAAATGGGAGGTCTTGGCTGATCCAGACCGTAAGGCAAACTCTTCACTTGTGAAGGAGTTTTTCGCCGAGCTTTCCGTGAATGAGGGCACAAAGTTCAAGATCCATGGTCACTGGGTGCGTTACGATTCGGGCACCATAAACCGACTTCTTGGACTTACTATCCCAAAGAATTGTGCCTTCAATGCTTTTCTGAATAAAACAACCGAGGAGGACATGGAGACGATCGCAAAGGTGATCGCTGTTGAGGGTAAATCGTGGGAGCTTAAGAAGACGAGGTGGTGTATGCGAAAAAGTTACCTCAATACGGAGGCGGCTATTTGGTATTGCTTTCTGCGGAGCACACTGTGGCCGACCACTCACGACAACACTATATCGAAAGATAAGTGTTGTCTTCTGTATTGTATCCTCACTGGTAAACCGATAAACTTGGGGGATCTCATGCACTTTATTCTTGATCAAACCCGTACCAAAAAGAAATTTGAGATCCCACTGCCTTGCCTCGTTACTGCTTTACTAACAGATGCAGGAGTGCCCTCTGCACCGGGTGACATGTGGATCAAGGCCACATCGCCCATAGGCTCGATAACTTTGAAGAAAATGGGGCGTCTTACCGATGAGGATCTGGACGAGGATGATGAAGAGGGCGTGGAAGTGCCGGTCATCAACCCGCCCACTGCTGGATCTAGTCGAGGAGCCTCGGTACAAGGGCCGATTCTTGCGGAGCTTAAAAAGATGAACGACCGCCTACAAAGCATGGAGGACCGAATGAGAGAGATGGAGCGGTCCACGGAGTTTGTATGGGCGTACACTCAGAGCCGCGACGAGATACTCAAAAAGTTTCTCGCCGTCCACAACGCCGATCTTGCTGCAACATTTCCCTCATTTCCGCAAAGAGTTTGTCCGACTTTGAACGACGAGGAGCACCCCCTGGAAGAGCCCACTGTTAACTCCCCAGAAGGTCAACCAAATCCAGACTCGGAGCCCACTGTTGCTCCAAAACCGTAATCCTTTCTGAATACTTACCACTTTATGCTCATGAACAATTTCTTTTGTGTTGGGTTTTTAAAAAACTATCTCTTTTGGTTATGTAGTACATTATCTATCGTCTCTTATGCATGGAAGTTCCCGCATCTTATGCGGATGTTTTTTGTTACTAACAGTGTTAATGTTTGGATTATTTTTGGTCTTCATTCCATACCCTAGGTGCATTGCTTACGAATTTCAGAACTAACACATCGCCATTCTTTGAGTTCATACTTTTGGTATCACATTTTTTTTGGTATCTTGTCAACGATGGGAAGAAATGGGCCATCTTTTGCAAACACAAACCCAAACACTTCTTCACACCCCTAAAAAGCCCACTCAATGTCTTTTCTCACAATGAGGACATTGTGAATTTTTAAGTTTGGAGAGGGGTGACTTTCAGTCCTTACCATCGAAAAAGCCAAAAAACCGGGTGGTCACTGTAAACCAGAGTGCCCACCCAAAAAAAAATTTCAGAAAACCAAAAGAAAACCCAGAGTGATTACTCCAGTAACATCAGAGAACCCACTCATCAAAAATATTCAAAATTGGAAGGGTCACATCTGTGCTCTTTCTAAAAAAAAATAGAAAAAGACTTGAAAAACGACAATATCTCGTAAAAAGTCGAAAAAGCCCAAAAACAAAATAAATGGGAAGACTAGAGTCCAAACAAAGTTTGGAGACGTGCATTGCAAAGCAATGGGAAGTACATTCAAAGCCATACACATACCAACCCCATAACCCGAAAGTCCCATGGATCATCGTTTGACAAGGAAAAGAGACAATTTTTTGGGAACTTCAATTTATGGCCAGTTAGCTTATGATTTCGTAAGGCACTTTTGGAGGAGACCAAACTTCATCCACTCATGAGCCCACGGTATAATTTCCATGCATATTCTTTTTATTTTATTCATCTTGAGTCATTTTTAGTTGTCATTTTTATTACTTGGGGACAAGTAATGTTTTAAGTTTGGAGAGGTGATAACTATGAATTTTCATAGTTATTTCTATCTCTTTTTATATAAATAAATTAGTTAAAATAGCCGTTTTGGTCCGTAAAACCCATCTTTTGGTTAAAAATAATGTTCTGAGCCTTATAAGTGCGTTTTAGTATTTTAGAAGTGTTTTACGTGTTTTTGGAGTGTTTTTGTGGAAATTCTGATGCAGTGATTTCTGGAGTGCTCACTGAAGACGCTGACGAGGGTACTTTGGGAAATTCATAAAGTATGAAGACTTTTGGTGCATCCTTGTGTTAAAGGTCAGCTCCCATGTGCTCCCATGTGCTACACAAGGCTCAAGAAGGCTGGTGAAATAGTGAAAGCAATAGTGCAAAAGTTCTTGCAAAAGTTGGAGAGAGAAAGGGGGAAAAGTAAAAGCAAAAGTGGTGCCCTTATGGTACAAGAAGATTCTTCATGATGACCTAGTTAGTGCTCTTCATAGGGTCATGTGAAGGCAAATATTGAAGACTTTTCCACCCTATTTAATTGTGGTATTGGCAACCATGGCTCAATCACCTCATCCTACAATCCTTCATCCATTATCCCATTTGTAGTTTAGTTTTTCTCTCTAGTTTGTAAGGTAGAAGTAATTTTAGTTACTAGTGGTAAGTCTTGTAGTTAACTTTTATTTTACAGCCTAGTCTTAAATTTTATTTCCAGCAAGTAGTTTTAAGTTTTAAGTTCGTATTTTGTACTGGTAGTCCAGTGCCCACTTCTGTCGGCACTGTTGTTTTAATTAAATTTCGTAATCTTTTAGTATGACTTTTCTAAACGCTTCTACCTTTGTTTTCTCTGTTCTTTTAGTTATGCACTAGTAGTATTTAGGGATGTAGGAAGAAAAAGTACCCGGAGTTTATAAACAATGCTTGAATAGTTTTCGTGTTTTAAACTTAAATTATTTTGTTCATTTATAGTTCGAAAATGCCCCAATGATGCAAACGAGCTGATCACTTGAATGTGTCTAACGTCTAGTCTTAACTCAGAGATGGGTACGACGTCGTGACACGAGCTTGAATGATGCTAGGGAATTCGAGAGAGTTCTTACGACACTAACGAGAGTTGGGTCAGTACAGTGGGCAGATCCCCACCAAAAGGAGCGGGCAAGCTACCTAGTGCGTCCACCGAGGCCACTTAGAGCGATTGCTTAAGCACAAGCCTATGAAATCCGAGAGGATTCGCCGGGGATCAACCACTGACTTAATAATTGAGTTTTTAATACGTAAATTCTACTAGGAAGTGTGAGTGCGAAATAGGACCGGGTCTTTCGTGAACAGAGAGTGTCCACTGTCCCACAACACTATGATCACCAACTAGGGCCAAGTATTTCTTATAAAGTCCGGGGAAAAATATTCCTACGTCCCTATCCTTTTAAACCGTAGCAAAGCTTTAGTTAATCTTTAGTTAAATCTTTTTCATTAAAAGTATTTCAAAAACCAAAACCAATTTATCTCTTCCTCTCTAATCGAAACTTGTAAAAAGGAGCTCATGAGAACCGTATTGTCTTGATTGTCCGGTCCCTGTGGAAAACGATTCTGGTATCTTACCGACTATTACTTGAAGTGACGATCACAGTGACCAGTGTATACTTGTACTGCCCACTGTGGCCTGTTCGCAAGGCACTGCGCATACACGTGTTTGATCTCACAAGCTAAGTTTTAAAGTAACGATCACAGTGACCAGTGTGGACTGTACTGCCCTCTGTGGCCTGTTCGCATTTCCCACTGTGATTTACACGTGTGAGCCGTTCGTCGTGGCATATATCCACTAGGGTTAGGCAAGAACCAGATAGGTATCTTGGATTTCTAGTCTCCCAAGACGGAGGAGACTTGAATAAGCCTACATCCTATGGAGATGTTGTCTCTGGCAATGAGTCTGAACAATGGCTAGAAGCCATGAAGGCGGAGATGTAATCCATGTACGACAACCTAGTAAGGGAGTTGACAGATTTACCACAACACTGTAAAGCAGTCGGGAACAAATGGGTTTTCAAAAAGAAAACAGACATGGATGGAAATGTGCACACTTTCAAAGCAAAGCTAGTTGTTAAGGTTTCACGCAAACTTATGGCATTGAATATGATGAAACCTTTTTGCCAGTTGCTATGATAAAATCCATTAGGATTCTGATGGCCATGTCAGCATATTACAACTATGAGATTTGGCAGATGGATGTTAAGACTGCTTTCCTTAACGGGAAGTTAACAGAAGATGTCTATATGCTACAACCAGATGAGTTTCTACATCCTAAGAATCCCAATAAAGTGTGCAAGCTGCTAAAATCCATTTATGGATTAAAGCAACCATCTAGGAGTTGGAACTTACACTTTGATGAGCAAATCAAAGAGTTTGGTTTTACCAAAAGTGACTTTGAGCCATTGTTTACACAAAGTTCAGTGGGAGCGTAATAACCTTCTTGGTCTTATATGTAGATGACATTCTACTTATTGGAATTGATGTACCAACCTTGCAAGGAGTAAAAGCTTGGTTAGGTAAATGCTTCCAGATGAAAGACCTTGGAGAAGCCGCCTATATACTTGGTATTAAGATCTATACAAACAGATGTAGACGGCTTATCGGACTTATTCAAAGTACATACATTGACAAGATCTTGAAAAGATTCAGGATGGATGAATCCAAGAAAGGGTTTATCCCGATGCAACATGGCATAGTGCTAAGTAAAGCACAATGTCCTGTATCTAGTCAAGATAACGACAAGTTGAAATCGATTCCATATGCTTCTACAATTGGATCAATCATGTATGCCATGTTATGTACTAGGCCCGGTGTTACTTACTCACTAAGTGTTACGAGCAGATACCAGTAGAACCCAGGTGAAGCACATTGGGTGCTTGTTAAGAACATTCTCAAGTACTTGAGAAGAACCAAAGAAATGTTCTTGGTCTTTGGAGGATCGGAGGATGAGATTAGTGTCACTGGTTATACTCACGCTAGCTTACAGACCGACCAAGATGATTTTAGATCAAAGTCGGGGTACGTTTTTACCCTAAATGGTGGCGCGATCTCGTGGAAGAGCTCGAAGCAGAAACACTATAGCAATATTCTACTACAAAGGCAGAGTACATTGCAGCATCAGATGCAACAAAGGAAGCGGTATGGCTAAGAAATTTTATCTCGGAACTTAGAGTCATAGCCAGTATCTCTAGACCGGTGGATATCTACTGTGATAACTCTGGTGCTGTGGCGCAAGCCAAGGAGCCCGGAGAACAACACAAGTCGAGACATGTACTCATGAAGTATCACCTCATCCGAGAGATCATTGGAAGACGGGACGTAAGAATATGCAAGATTCCGATGGACGAGAATGTTGCAAATCTACTGACGAAGCTGCTAGCTAGAGTATAGTATAAGGTTCATGTTAATTCCATAGGGATGCAGTACCTGGATACTAGTAGCTAGTTTATGTTATCGATTGTTACTATGGCTTTATCTTTGAAACACTATATCATGTAAAGGTTTATTTCATCGTGTGATTGAAATAAGGAGGCTTTATTTTGTTCATGATGGTTTCAAATTAACCATTCTTAGCATATTTAAAGTTATCCATGATTTATGCAAAATCTTTGCGAAAGATCAAAAATTTTCCGTAGCTACTTGTTGAGGTGGGAACCCCAACAAGGTTTTAACGCTATTATGAATCTTTGATGTGTTATTATAAGTAAAGAGTAAAAGCACAAGTGATGTGACCAAACATTCATAGATACTCATTAAAGTGTTTGAGTATTGGAAGTGGCCAGTTTCAAGTCTGCTCCATGGAGCCTATGTCATGAGCATTGACTTGATGATAGGTTGTCCTTAGACCTGAGATATTTGGTCTGGGAATGTGAGAAGTGCTGTACTCTTAGCACATTCTAACGGTACACCGTAATAGGGTGGCCATTTAAAATGTGACTATATGCAGCGGAAGCCATGTATCCAGATGCAGAAAGTCAAGATGGAATTTACACCTCCATACAGGAGAGATATTTCCGGGTCCCTTGACGATTAAGATTGCAGAAATGCGTGGCCAAGCTTGGATAGAATAACAATTATTATTTGGAAAGTTCTGTAACTGCAGGCAATCGAAATCAGAGTCAAGAAATACTTGAGTTTAAGATTGAATCCTCCGCTCCATGTCTAAAACTCACTTTAGAAATATCGTGTGTAAAAGAATGAACCTGTGTATAATTCAAGCCTGAATCGTATCCCTGGATGTTTGTCCAAAAACCAAAGAGAATCAAGATGGAAATGGAATCATTGTTAATAAGATGAGGATCAAACAAAGAGAATAACAATGGAATGCTTGTTTCTTGATAGTATTTCTTGAAGTTGAAGAATTCCCAAAATAGCATTACTAAAACCCTAAACCTTACATTGTCTATATAGGAGGGATAGGAAAATAGGAAATTACATAAGAGGCCCTTGGAGTTTAAGACTCCTCAAAAGGGCACTAAAGAAAACCAAACTAACTGAAATAAAAGCTACTTTAACGGAAACTAAAGGATAGGCCCTTGACTTCTTCACAACCCACAAGGAGGGTCTAGCAATCTCCCCCTTTGGGAAGAAGTCAGAAGGGGTGGTGTAGCTTCAGTGCCGGCTCCCACTTGGATAACTGGAGGTACTCATCCCACTCTCCGATGATTCTCGATCGCAGCTTCAATGTAGCTTCAACTCACTTTGAGCTTCTCCTCGATCGGGTTCATTGCCTCAAGTACCTTCACCTTTCCGTCGTTGTGCTTCGTCTACGAAATCTGATCAGTCAACAAACTGCTCCGAAGCCCGTTGTAGACAAACAGAAGGGTGCCATCACAAAACTGAGCGAGTTCTCCGAAGCACATGAACTTCCGCTCTTTCTTCTTCTGTGTGAGGTAGACGACACCGTGTTCTGGAATCTTCGTCGGGAGGTAGAGGCTATAGGAACCGATGGCTGGTGCCTGCAGATTCGGTCGAAGCAGATTTAGTTTCGGCTGACGGCTCTCGATGGCCATCTGGTAGTCCGTCACATGCGCCAAAGTAATTGCGTGACGAACATACTTCTTTAACACTTCTAGGCCATTGGGGAGGTACTCGGAGCGGAGGATTGGACCTTGCAGATACTAGATCAACGTGAGAAGGTCTTCAAGATGAATCTTGTCGAGGTCCGGTTCCGTGAACGTCCACTCTTGAAGTTCTCCGGCGGGTCTGCCTGTTCCGTACATAAGGACGTCAAATTCAAGAAACAACTGGTACCCGTCTCTGTAGGGTCGAACCGCAGTTACATTCACAAATCAGTGCCTTAGACGTGCTCTTCCGTGTTTTGTCCAATTGCAGACCCGCTGGTGGACTAAGGCGGTTCTGCGACGAAGCTTCTTCAAATGAGAGATCCCGAAGAACACCTTTTAAGACCATGTATGGAGCTTCTCTTGCTGGAAGATCCTTGAGAAGGATTCTTCCAGGAATGGCCGAAAGATCACTGAGTGGTTCCAATTGAGCTGGATGACGGTCGGAGTCGGAGTGTCTTAAACGGTTGTTGTGATAGTGGGAGGCGCGTTTGATTCTGGAACGTCGACTGTTGGGAGGAATCGGTTGTACTTGCTGTTGCTAACGATATCATCCCGCTTCTTGTGGAAACGAAGGCTCTAGGAAAGCGAACGGTGTATCCTTCTAGCTTCTTCCGAAATCTGTAGCTAAGAAGGATCTATCGGTGCCGAATCTGGGGCGATGATGTCAACTTCAGCGGTAGGCTTCTTGTGAGGGAATAGGATTACCTCGTCCAACGGTATCGACTCATAATGGAACTGCTCGACGTCCAGTGGCCCGTCATCAGAATCCTCATAAAGTGGAGCGGTTCTAGACGGAGCTGTTCCGGATGCTGAAGCTGCTGCAGAAGATGTTCCGGGACCTGAGGCTGAGGCAAGGTTGATACGAAGCCTTTTGCTAGCTTGCATCTCCCCTCATGAGGACGTGGTGCGGAGGCATAAGGGTCATCATGCCTCCGTTTGAAAGGCTTAGCCTGAGACCTGCACAAATCCTCTAGTTCCCAGATGCGGAGGTAGGTGATCTCCAGCTGCTCGTCCCTGGCAGCTATCTCGGCTTCTCGTCTGTTCACCTTCTCGGTCAGGCCATCCACCTGGAGGGTATACCCGGCAATCACGTGTTGGTGCTCTTCTTTGGTAACGTAGCCAGGGATCTCGAGCAGAGCACTCGATCTCGGAGGAGGAAGGCGAAGGACATCCCCAGAATGTCGGGCGATCAGAGCTTCGGTGAGTGGAGTGGTTTACACATGTTTGCCCTTGACTTGGCGTTTGATCTCCTGAAGCTCCCGATCCCGGTCTTCATTTACTTCCCGGGATGCCTCTAGATCTGCTTGTCGTCTTTGGTTGGCTTCGGCCAAGGCTTTTTCAAGCGCCTCGACCCATCTCTCTCTAGCAGCATCTGCCTCCTCTAACTGCTGTAGTCGTGAGTGGACGACTTTAAGGATGTCGTCCGAATCCGTCATACCCGGTCCCGATGATGTTGCGTGAGCGACTTTTAGGATGTCACCCGAATCCGTCGTACCTAGTCCCGTGGGTGTTGCGTGGGCGTCTTTAAGGATTTCGCCCGAATCCGTCGGACCTAGTCCCGAAAGTGTTGCCCCCGGTGCATCTCGTGCTCCGGTTGACGAGAAAAGACCTATAGAGGAACTTTCTCAGCCTGTGCTCATGGCTGGTATGATGTTGACCATGGCAGGGCTTCCGGACGATCCTCGAAGGGCGTCTGTTGACACACCAACTACGTCCGTTCCGGCAGAGTCCCGTAGGATCTCCGCTTGTGATTCTCTCGATTGTGTCCTAGGAAATGAAGGGATACCAAAGATCCCGGTAAGTGGCTCTAAGACTCGAGGTGCTCTGAAAGAAGGCGAGAGGTGGGGCAGCTCCTCTCTTATCTCAACATTGACCGACTCCGAGTGAGTGGTCAATGGAAGTTGTGTTGAATCCCCGTGAGAAGTTGAAACGACCATCTATCGAGAGATAGTCGATTGGCTGGTTTGGGCTTGTAGATGCGCTGGTTAGCTGCCAGCGTCTTGACCCGCCAGCATAGGCTGACTGGTCGATATGAGGGTTACCTCTGTGGGGGTTTGACTCGGGCTAGGGAGGACGGCCGTTTCTAGACTCCTAGTGGTCTTTTCTTCTTCGACTTGTTCTTGGATTTGTAAGCACTCTTCGTCTAGATGGACCTCTTCATCTTCGGCCCCTTTTTCTAAGTTCTCACCTTCGCCCTCACGGTCTTCACCACCTTGTGCCTCCAATCCAGTCTCAACTTCTTCACCTTCGTCCTCGCGACCGATGATTTGGTCATTGGATGCCAAGTCACCTCCTAGGTTGAGGTCATCTGAAAAGTCGTCACTAAAGGATGACGTTTCCTTATCATCGTCTTCCGGCTGGGCCTTGCCACGTTTAACCTGCACGGACTCCGTGAATTCCTCATCGGAGCCGTAGTCCACTTGCTCGAACTCGGTGGCCTCATCGTTGATGTCACGATGGTCGAAAGGTGTATGCTTGGAGGAGTGGCCACCGTTGGAGTCTCGCCGGAAGGTTCGCCTGATGGATCACCAGGTTGGCGAGGTGTCGTGGCCACATGAGGCGGTGAAGGAATGTGTGCATGTTCTTGTGGGGAATTTTCCACATCCTCACCGGTAGGCTCTGGTTGTTGCGGCAGCGATGATACTTGAGGTTCTTCGGAGATGGGGGATAGAGTATCACGGTGGATCCCGGTGTACTGCTTGATCCTGGCACCAATCATGCGCTTAGGATCAGATAAAAGAGCGGCTTGCTCATCTGAATAAGTTTGGGTTCGTGCCCGGTGAGTTCTCCCTTCTACCATTCGCTGGTAGAGTGCGTCAGCATCGTTCCTAGACCAATGTGGGGTGACAGAAGTACCAACTATTCTACCCGCTTCTCCCCTCACATCCACACTCATCACCCCGGAACCGGATGCTTCCTCTGTGGAGCTCCGGCGCACTGTGCCAGAGGCACGACGCTCAGTAGGGACGGGTCGCGCACCCTGGGTAAGGCTTCCCAGTTCTAAGGAGTCCGTGGATGTGACTTCTAGGCCTATGGAAACCTTATATAGTCCTACACTCACCGCCAACTGGTCCGCCATGTCTAGAACTCGCTCAGGCACCGGCATCTCCACTTGAACCGATTTGAGGGTCCGCTTGTTCGTCCTGGAGATCTGCTTGCTTTGGAACCTTGGGTGGCCCGAACGACGACGAACCTCGGGATGGCGATCCATATCATCACGGATCATCAGACTGAAGTCTGTCATCCAAGGGATGGACGAGTGCTGGTTCCGAGCAGTATCGACGTCCCGAGTGACGTCTTGCCATAGTTGCGAAGCGACATCGATCCGTTGTCCGTAGGCAATGGAGTGGATCACATGCCGGAGTTGGGTTGACGACTTATCCACTCCACGAGTCTTGGAGGAAAGGCACCTGTTCATCAGGTTGAATAGAGTGAACCATAGTTGGGGCAGCATGCTCTGGGATACATGAGAGATCCCGTTGAGGCGTTGGTTCTCAGCCGGAAGGACTCCTAGAGCGAGTATCTCGCTGAAGAGCTTTGGTCCAGAGACCAGTGGGTCGAATGGAGCTTCGACAGTCTCAGCAGGTAAGTGGAGGATACGTCGGAAGTCCTCCAAGGTGACGGCGCGTTCCGTCTGGTCAACGCCTCCTACCAGAGTCAGGATGTCGTTTCGGGTTTTGAGGTGGGAGGAAGCCGAGAACTGTTGCACGTAGATCATCGGCACGTTCACCACGGCTTGCATAGCATAAGCAACCGGGTGAACCATGAAAATTTCGATGATCACCTCGTCCTGCAACTGGATGTTGTTCAGATCCACGTACTCGTTGTTCTCAGTAATGGGACGTAGGGCAGCCTGCGAGATTAGTGCGCGATCGCTAGCATTGTCGATCGGTGAGGGAGGGTTGTTGTGTTGTCGAGCCATTTTTAACCAAACAAAGCATGTATAGAAGTTAGAACCAAAAAATGCTAAGTGTTGAAAAACTCAACTTGGGGAGCACCAAAACCAGAGTCGGGTTTTGACATTTCCCGAGTCGGGAAAGGTGAAAACCCGATTCGAGAAAAGGTGTTTCCCGAGTTGGCTTAAATCACACTTGAAAAGCCCCTTGAACGAACACAAGTCGAGAAACTCGAATACCCGAGTCGGGTTAGTCCAGTTTCCCAAGTCGGGAAAGGAGACATGTAATAAATTTAGATGATAAGTTTCCCATGCAAACCCGAGTCGGGAAAAAAGGTTTCCCGAGTCGGAAAAGAGTTTTAATACATGGTATTAAAGAAAATTTAAAATATCTTGGAATCAAGTACGAGTCGGGAAACTCGAAAACCCGAGTCGGGTATTCATGTTTCCCGAGTCGGATAATGTGAAAGTTGAAAAATTCCTTGCCAAAATCCGAGTCGGGAAATTTGAAAACCCGAGTCCGGTTTTCATGTTTCCCGAGTCGGGATACTTGAATGAGGTCATCGTCCCTGAGTCAGGAAACCTCAAGAACATTCAAGTTTCCCGACTCGGGTTATTTGAATATCCCGAGTCGGAAAACCGAAACTGTTCGGTTGCTCTACCAAAAAACGCTCAAAAACGACGATCCGTCCCACCAAATTTGTTCTAAACGATGCATAGAAGCTAAAAACAAGTTCAAAAACACTTTTAGACCGATTGAACGTCCCGAAAACCCATTTCAAAGAGTTTGGGTTTCGAGTTTATGCAAAGCTTTTAGGCTTCGATTCGGCCTTAAAGATGACTGAAATAGACGAAACGATTATGTAAGGGTTGCTCGAAATCTTACCGTGAATTCGAGGAAGTGATCGGAATTGAGATCAGAGCAAAAACGCGAGCGGTTGAGATCAGCGGTTATGGGAGTTCGAGAGAGGGAAGTTTGAAGATTTTGGAAAAAAGTGAATAGTAAACTCTGATTTTGAGTTTTTATATTTTCCAAGAATTGTACTGTGTTTGGTTGAGAAAATACTATTTGGCTCTCTCTTTTTGTCTCTCTTAACCCGAGTTTCACCAAATGGCAAAACCGACCCCTAGACTACAAGTTTCACAACTTGTGCAAAACGAGTCCCTAAACTTGTTAGTTTTAAAATTTTCAAAAACAACCCTTGAACTTATGGTTCAGAGAATGGCAGACTTAGTCACCGAACTTATAAGTTCAAAAACATGTCACTACCACCCCGTGAACTTTCAAGTTCACAAAATGTTGACAAATTCAGTCCACGAACCCTTACAAATCGACAAACCTGGATATTTTTCATCGGGTATTAGCAGTGTAACCCTAGGATTGAATTTTGCGCAAGTTCTGATAAGAGGTAATCAGAAGTCGTCGTGATGATCCACACCAACAAAAACAAAATAAGAGGCAGTATCCAAAGTGATGTGGATCCGAGAACATTAGCACAACTAGAAAACAAATACAAGACACTCCCCCTAGATTCATGCATACTCTAAGAGGCTCCCCCTACACACATGCATACATTATACAGATTCCCGGCTCCCCCTAGACCTCTAGCGGTAGGTCTAGCATTCCTAACTTGTTTAGAAGAAAGAAATGGCGTTTCTCATCAAACGGCTTAGTGAACAGATCAACAAGCTGAAGGTCACTTTCCACAAAATACAGTTCAATGTTACCTTTCTCGACGTGATCCTTTATCAAGTGATATCGCATGTCGATGTGTTTCGTCCGAGAATATTGAACTGGATTTGTCGTGATTTGAATCGCACTCTTGGAGTCACAATAGATGGGAATTCTCTGCATGGTGTATCCAAATTCGGCAAGTTGGGTTTTCATCCACAGAACTTGTGAACAACAACACGCAGCGGCGACATATTCTGCCTCTGCCGTAGAGACGGAAACACAGTTTTGTTTGCGGGACGACCAACTAACCAACTTGTCCCTGAGGAAATGACAAGCTCTGGAGGTGCTCTTTCTGTTCAGCTTACAACCTGCGTGATCTGAATCTGTATAGGCGATTAGTTCAAAACCAGAATCCTTTGGGTACCAAAGGGCAAAATTCGGTGTGCCCTTCAGGTACCTGGGGATTCTTTTGACAGCAGATAAATGCGATTCACGAGGATCACACTGAAAAAAGCACAGACACCCGTGGAGAATACGATGTCAGGTCTACTAGCCGTGAGATAGAGCAAGGAACCAATGATTGCCCGATAATTCATCTGATCTACCAGTTTGCCAGAAGAATCAACATTTAGTTGAAAATTTTTAGGCATTGGTGTAGCAGCAGAGTTTGAACCACCGAAATCAAAACGTTTGAGTAAATCATGAATGTATTTAGATTGGTTTATAAAAATGCCATCAGGGCGTTGTCGAACTTGAACTCCTAGAAAGAACGTCAACTCGCCCATCATGCTCATTTTAAACTGTGATTTTATGGTGTTCTCAAACTCTTTGCACAACTCAGCTTCGTAGATGCAAAAATGTTGTCATCCACGTATATCTGTACTATAATTAAATCACTACCTGTTTCGAAGAAATAAGATGGGGTCGATTGTACCTTTCTTGTAGCCAACTCCAGTCAAGTAGACAGTAAGAGTTTCATACCATGCTCGAGGCGCTTGCTTGAGACCGTAAAGTGCCTTATCCAACACATATACATGAGATGGATACCTTGGATCCACGAATCCTTCAGGTTGTTCGACATACACTACTTCTTGAAGAACTCCGTTTAAGCAGGCGCACTTGACATCCATCTGATAGACAGTCATGTTTTTATGCGCGGCATATGCGAGGTATATCTGAATAGCCTCAATCCTAGCTACAGGCGCAAACGTCTCCTCATAATCGATACCCTCTTGTTGGCGATACCCTTTGGTGACTAATCGGGCCTTATTTCGGATAATAAGGTCGTTTTCATCTTTCTTGTTCCGAAAAATCCATTTCAAGCCAATAATGGATTTTCCCCATGGTCTAGTCACCAAATGCCACACCTTATGGTGCTCAAACTCAGCTAACTCTTCTGGCATTGCCCGTACCCAGTCTGGATCGGAGAGAGCTTGCTGAACATCTGACGGTTCAAAATCACTCAAAAACCCACCAAAAAGAATCACATTGTCCACATTCTTTGAAGATCTGGTCTGAATAGATTGAGAGGGACTCCCGATGATCTGGGAGGAGGCGTGATCTCTAGTCCACTTTCTTGTGTGTGGGAGTGTGACATACGTTTGCTGATTGTTTGATGCATCGATCTCGTCGTGCACTGCTAAGACCTCTTTCTAGTTCCCACTAGAAGAGCCTTCTTGAAGATTCATCAGTGGTTCTATATCAAGAATAACTTCCAACCGGGGCTCCTGTACTACCTGAGCATAGGTTCTTTGAGCAGAGGTCGGTGAAGGTAGAGGAACATCTTCAGGAATTGGTGCAAGAACAGGGTGTGTTGTCTGTTCTCGGACAGGTTCCGGTGAAGCAACAGTTGGAGGTTCTGTTGAAGAAGTTTCAGGGGGAGAGACCACTGACTCTGGTGTCACTGAATTTGTTGAAGTACTCGATGATGGCTCTGTCACGAAAGCATCAAATGACACAGAAGTGGTGGTTGAACTAGCTTGAGCAGGAACTACGATTGGTCCAGTGAGAGTTGGTAGATCGTAGTCTGCAAGGTCTATGAAGTCTGAAGCAAAAGAGTTAGATGCATAATCTATGCTCGGTGGTGCGATGGACAGTTCAGGCAGTAAGGCATTTGGATTACTAGGGCATGCATCAGAATAAGTTTTAGTTTCAGAAAAGTCAACATTTGAGCTTTCCATGATGGTTCAGGTGCGTTTGTTGAATACCGGATAAGTCTTTGAGTTATGTGAGTATCCGATGAAGATAGACTCATCAGACTTAGGATCAAACTTACCTAAATCATCTCGGTCATTTAGAACATATCATTTACATCCAAAAACTCGAAAGTAATCGATGTTAGGCTTACGCTGTTCAATCATCTCGTAAGCGGTTTTACCGGTCCGCTTGATGATCAGAGTCCGATTTTGCGTGAAGCATGCTGTAGAAACGACTTCAGCTCAGAATGCTTATGGAACGCCTAAGTGAGCCATCATGGATCTCACTGCTTCGACCAACGTCCGCTTCTTCCTTTCTACAACTCCATTTTGTTGAGGAGTGCGTACTGTTGAGAAATTGTGAGAGATGCCCACATCTTCAAGGAAGGATTGCAGCTTTGCATTTCGAAACTCAGTCCCATTGTCGCTACATAGCTTCTTCACTTTGCGACTCAACAGAATTTGAACCCGCTTAATGAAGGAGATTATCCGATCACCAGCATCAGATTTGGCTCGTAGAAACTCAAGCCAAGTGAACCTTGAGAACTCATCATCAAGAACTTACATGTACTTCTTTCTGGCTAGGCTCTTGACTATCATAGGACCACACAAATCCATGTGAATCATGTCAAGTGGACTTTTGCTGTTGGTATCCATCTTTGGTGGACGTGAGCTTCTTCTCATCTTTCCTTTTTCACACGCAAGACATAAGGTATCCTTTGAAAGCCTAGTCTCCGGTAGTCCCTTGACCAGGCGTTTTGAAACCAACTTGTTCATATCCTTAAAATTCTGATGGCATAGCCTGCGGTGCCACAACCAACTGTCCTCCATAGATGCCTTGGAGAGCAAACAGATCGCATTCATTGGTTGAGAAAGTGCTTCAAACTGTGGGTGTGTCTAAGGGATTGAATGAAAGACAGTGGAATACAGATTGCCGTTCCTTCGTCCACTAAGAACTACATTACCGATTGCATGTTGTTCAGTTCTTTATAAGTGTATCTCTAAGGTTATTGTTGAGCACATGAAACCTTACTTAGATGCACTTGTAAGTCGTTCGCAATCAGCGTTTATACCGGGTCGCAGAATTGGAGATAACATATTAATGGCTCATGAGCTGGTGAGAGGATATCAATTGGATACTGGACCGCCCCGTTGCGCTTTCAAGATTGACTTACGGAAGGCATACGATATGGTTAGTTGGGACTACTTGATTGGTATGCTTAAGGGGTTCGGTTTTCATCCGGTCTTGATTAAATGGATTACAGAAATGATAACTACTCCCACATTCTCGGTGGTCGTAAATGGTGACGCTCGAGGTTTCTTTCATGGTAAAAGAGGCATAAGGCAAGGTGATCCGCTTTCACCTTACTTATTTACTCTTGTTATGGAGGGTTTTGCCATGATTTCCGACAGTGCATTGATGAGGCTTCTGGATTCGGTTATCACAATGGATGTCAAGATTTTGGATTGACACACTTGTGTTTCGCGGATGACCTTTTTGTCTTCACGAGAGGAGATGTCGCGTCTGTGGAAGTTTTGAAGAAAGCATTGGAGTTGTTTGCTTCTCGTTCGGGTTTAGCTCCAAATCTCCAAAAGGGTGATGTTTTCTTTGGAAATGTTCCTTCGGAGGTAAGAGCTACTATACTCCAATGTCTTCCGTTCAGGTTGGGTACTTTTCCAATTAGATATTTGGGAGTACCTTTGTCTCCGTCTCTTTGAAGGCGGCTGATTATGGAGTCCTTGTTTCCAAAGTCAAACTTCGGTTGCAAAATTGGAAATCAAAGTTCCTCTCGTTTGGAGGTCGGAAACAACTTATTACTTCAGTTTTGCAATCGTTACAGTTGTATTGGATGGCATTTTTTCTCCTACCATCGGGGGTGGTTCATGAGCTTGAGAGATTATTTAGAGATTTTTATGGGCTCAAGGTGAATCATCAAGAGGTAAATGGAAGGTGGCGTGGGAGTTAGTCTATAGACCGCTTGATTGTGGTGGTTTAGTATTTCGAAGACTTGCTCTTTGGAATCGGGCGCTTCTTGCAAAGAATTTGTAGGATATTGTGGTTCACCGCAGTTGTCTTTGGGTAGCATGGATCTCCCGGTATGCATTACGGACAGATTCGTTGTGGACGGCTAAAAGATCGTCACGTTGGTCTTGGGTTCTAACGAAAATCATGGCTCTCCAGACTGAATATAGGCGTTTTGTTTGGATGCGTGTTGGAAATGGTGTGAGTATAAATGCTTGGAAGATAGATGGCTTTCGTGTGGTCACTTATCACAGCTTATCTCGTATCGGTTTATCTATAATGCTGGGTTTTCTATGACAACTACGGTTAGCCAACTTCTTAATACGTTCCAGAATGGTTGGCCGGATTATTGGGTATCAAGGTATCCTTTTTTAGCTAACCTGAACGTTCCTATGATTCACCAGTCGGTTGATGATAAACCGTATTGGAGTATTGATGGTATTGATGATGGGTGCTACTCGGTTCATGCGGCTTATGAGGGTATCATAGGCAACATACCTAAAGTGTCGTGGACTTCTTCTGCGTGGTTTAAGGGACACATTCCTAAACACTCCTTTTGTTTATGGACTGCATGCCTTTTGCGTTTGCCGACACAGGATCGAGTTGCTTTGTGGAAGGAAGAACCGCCTGACCTCTTGTGTATGTTTTGTGGGCTCACAAGAGATTCTCATAATCACTTGTTCTTTGAATGCCCTTTCTCTAGGCAGGTTTGGCTACAGGTAATGGACAATGTCAATTGGACTGGATTTCCTTGCTCGTGGAATGCAATTGTGGATGCAATTTCTGATCATCAAACTTCTCCAAAGAGTATTGAGTATCGTTTAACTTTGGCGGCAACTGTGTATACGGTATGGTGTGAAAGAAATCATAGGATGTTTGCGGAGGTTTCGAAGCCTATTCCTCATCTTGTGCAGACTATTATGACGGCGTTCCTGGATAGGCTGGCTTGGAAGCGGCGGAAGAGCTATTTACTTAGCCATGTGGATTCAACGTGATGCGGTGATGGCGCTTAGGTGGCGTTGGATCGACTGTGTCTTCTTTTGGGAGTGGTGGAGTCTTATTCTTTTCTCTAGTTGGTGTTTGTCGGCGTGCTTGTGTAGTTTTTGGTTACTTGTTAGCTGGTTTGGTTTGATGTCGGCTTTTTATTGTTTCCGGCGTTGGTTTTTCCTTTTGTAAACTCGGTTCTGTTATTTTGCTTTCTTTATAAAATTGCCTGATTTCATTCAAAAACAAAAAGAACTACATTACCGTCTTCATCGTTCACATCACTTCCATACAGGAATTGTTTCACCCAGTAGCCATTATCACAAAACTGGCTTGAGCTAAACATGTTGTATCCTAGTCCCTCAACATATCGTACATCCTTAATGATGTATCTTCCATCGGTGATTTTCCCGTAACCCAACATTGGCTTTGGAGTCGTGTCTGCCATTTTGATGTATCCCTCGAACCTTTCAACATAGTCGAAAAGGAATGACCTTTGACCAGTCATGTGTCTATATGCTCTAGAATGAAAGTACCACACATAACTGACCTGCAAAACAAATTAAGCTTGTTTAGGGACCCATTGCGAAATGGTTTCCTTAGGGTTAGAGATAGATGAAACTGTCGGTGTAGTCCCCCTTTTGGATTTCTCCTTCGGCGCAGGGGACTTCACTGACGAAGAGTATTTAGCTTTCCCTCTTTTTCTTCCATTTCTCTTTCGAGAACTGGCATTAGAATTATGAGCATTAAGAGAATTAGCCACACCATAGCGCAAAAGATTATCAAATATGGAACACATGTCATTACGAAAAGCATCAAAAACATTGTTCAAATTACGATTACTGTTTACAGACATCTTTGTTTTGAATCCTACACTAGGTAGGGCATGGCGTAAACCCGCATGGCTAGGACCACGCCTCTTAGGTAAAGCAGAAAAATAGTTGTTCCTCTCTTGATGATCCTTTCTTGGTGGCTTCACATTCTTTCCAGCATCTTTCCTTCTCCTATCTGCATTAAAAGCAGGGTGTGAGTTAGAGGACGGTTTAGTATAAATGGATTTGCCACCTTTTCAAGATGACGGTTTTGAAAAGTTAGGTTTTGTGGAAGTGAAAGGTTGATTTAGTTTTAACCGAGATGTCTCACCCACTTCGAAGGTACTCGAATTAAAGTTAAGACCTTGAATGGGTTTGAATGAGGCACGAGCATCGTTAGATTTTGAATTCTTGTTTTGGAGTCCCTTAGGTGTGTGAGGCTTAACTGACTTATCCTTGTCAGTACTTACACATTTTTCACCATTGGGGTTATTTTTCTCAGAACCTGAAGCTTGTGACTCAGCAGACTTCTCAGGTTTGGAAACAACGGGTTTCTTTTTCTTAAGAACAAAACCAGAAGGATCATCACCCTCATCTAAAAATATATTCACCTCATATTCAACATTGGGATCTAGGTCTGGCTTGGGCTTGCTTATCCTATGGCTAAGGACATGGGATGTCTCATCATCATCTGAATCTATGGAGTAAAAGTTCTCAAAATTAAGTAATTTCCTTTTCAAAAGAGAAATAGACACATCTTGATTGACAAAGGTTTGGCGATACATCATCTCCTTTTCATAAAGTAATTCTTTTTCTAACTCAAATTGAACTTCTTGGATGATGAGTCCCTTTTGAATATCCGCATATTTGGTTTTGAAAATAGTGAAAGAAGAACTTGCGGTCTCACACTCCGAAGAAATCCTAATTCTCTCGGCGTTAGCCTCGAGTAAGTCTTTTTCCAGAGTGTGTATCAAGTGGTCTTTTTCCGAGACAATGCCTCTAAGATTCAGAATTTGATGTTGACAGGCATCTAGATCCATGGCCTTCAATCTATGTCCGAACACCTCCTTTTCTAGCTCAACTAGGTCGGGAGTCTTAGTTACGGAAGCATCCGTGGGTGGGATAACTAAGGTCTACTCAGATAATTCGATTTCCCTAGTGGCATAACTGGTGTTCAGATCGACATAATTTATGGGAGGCATAGCTACACAATGGGTTCTAGCATTGATACCTTCCCAAGAGGGGTCGGTATTGTCAGGATCTCTAGCAGGAATGAAGATAGGTCTATTGGGAGCGGGACTGGTGGGAGGACTATTCTTGGTGCTGTTTGACGGACTTGTGGTTCTAATGATAGTCTCATCGTTAATTACTTCGGTGTAGGTGATAGTCTGTCTAACATACTCCTCGGTAACGTGTCCTCCTACAAAGGCTGGCTTAGGCCTGGAAGCGGCCATATCCTCAAAGTTGTACAGATTTGAAGGTGCTTTTTCCAAAACATGATTTTTGACAAGTCCTAATCCAGGTCTAGCTTTGTAAAAAGGATTTTTGTTGGCATGCTTGGTGAGGATACTCAGAGTCTGTTCAGATTGTCCTCGTTTAAAATTGTTGTCCTCGAGCTCTTGGATTTTCGAGAAAAATCTAGTTCTTTCTTCAGAAAGTAACTGAAATTTGATTGAGAGCTCCCCGTGATTACTGTTAAGTTCCTCATGGGATTTTTTAAGAGACAACAATTTATTTGACAAATTTGACTCTCTAACATTAGACTCAAGTACTTCTCGATTATAATTCAACGTCAAGTCTTCAAGAGAGCTTTTGTAAACAGCACTGTCGATTCTAAATTTCGTGAAAAGAGTTATTTACGATTGGAGATCTCTCTCTATGTCACAAATTTTAGCTTCTAACAGTGACATAGTATCAGTTATATCAGAGATAGTGGATACCTCAGAAGCCTCGTTGTTGTGGTGAGTGCTAGGACCAACACCATCCGGTCCTTCAAAGTCTGCCATCAAGCAGTGTCCTCTCACTAACTGATCTTCCTCATCTGAGCTCTCTTCTTCACAAACCCAGTTTTCCTTCTCTACCAGCAAAGCAACCCCTTTTTCTTTCTACCTCAACAAGGCAGCCTTTTTCTCAAAGCAAGCTGCATCCTTGTATTTCACAGTGCAGTCCTTGGCGTAGTGTCCCAATTTGCCACACTTGAAGCAAGTGCGACCTTGCCCATCAGATCTAGGAATTGAGGCTTGCTGAGGAGTGGGATTTTGGTTGATAGATTTATGTGGCTGACTTGACTTCTGACCACCTTGGTCAACGGGGATTGGTTGGTCTTTCCTAGGGGATTGTCTGTTGGAGCTGCTTCCTTGTTGATCTGGCCTATGATCGTCACCTACATTGAAATTCCATTTTCCACGCTCAATCATTTCATCAGACCAGCGGTCATTTCTTCGTTTCTCGTACCCATACTTAGATCCTTGCTCGTGTCTTCCACCTTCATATCTACCTCCATATCCGCTCTAGTAACCTTGCCTGTTTTATCCTGACTCAAGACCATACTGTCTGGAATTTCCCCGATAGTTGTAGTCGGGATTCTGTCCGTGCCAATTACCCTGAAAGTTGGAATCTCCTTGATAGTCTATGTAAGTACTATCATGTCGGGGATTGTCTCTGAACCTTCCTTGCTCGTTTCTTCCCTGATCGTATGACCGATACCGTTCTCCCTTCTGATATCCTCTTCTTCCTTGCTCGTTGAACTGAAATCTGCCCGACGAATGATGTCCCCCCTCTTCCTTGACCCATTCGGTTTCCGCCTTGAAACCCTGATCCTCGAGAGCTGGTAAATCCTCGGTTTGCATTCAACCTTTGCATATTTTGAGATATCAAGGAGAGGGATTCATTCATGTTGAAGAGTTCTTCATCCGAGATTGTGATGATCATGGGGTCATCCGGGTGTTGTATGCCTTGGTTGAAGTTTGGATTGAACTCGTGGTTGAAATCTTCCGGATGGTGTGGAAGAGGCATGTTGTGGAACGTGGTTGGTTGAATTGGAGCAGAGTTGGGTCCTCCAAAGGGCACCGTAGAGAGTTCTAGAGGATTAATTTCCTTTTTCAATCTGCCACCAGTGATGTATTCCTCGTGTTGTACCATCATGCTGAAGAGATCATGCAGTCCCATAACTCCCAGATTTCTGCTCAGCTGGATATTGATGGCCATGTTTTGCCATTCTTGTGTGAGATTTTTCAGGAACTTGACATTGACTTCGTACTTGGTCTTTTCTACTCCCAATCTTGGTAAATCATTGACAAAACGAGTTCAGACATTGGTAAGGCTCTGTTAGGGATTCGTTCTCCCGAGTTCTAAATCCATCGTAGGCATTCAATGCACTCTCCTTTTGGCTTTCCAAGGCCGTGTCTCCGCCTTGCATCTGTTGTTCTATCTCTAGCCACACATCCCTTGCGTTCGTCAGACTGTCTAGTCGGGCATACATGTCGTTAGGGAGTGCCATGATAAAAAGAGTGAGAGCACGCTTGTCGATGAGATGATGCTATATCTGTTCTGGGGAGTACATGTCAACAGGTTTCTCCACAACGTAAGCTGGTAAAGCCGGGCAGGTATCCGTGCGAGGAACTGCTGGTACAGTGACGGTAGGTCTGATCGGGCCCTCACAGATGGAATTCATGAGGTTTTCGTCAAGAAGGTCTAGGAAGTGGATCATCCGACGCTTCCACTGCTGATATTTGCCCATTACAAGTACTGGCGGGCCAGTTTCTGACCCAATGCCGATAATTTCTTTCGACATCTTGATCTTGTAAAAGGATGTCCTTCGAATAGAGGGCTTGGTTTAAAAAGGAACTTATTAAAAAACACTGTTGCTTCGAGCGCCTCATGACACAAATAGCTCGAGAAAGTTTGGATTTTCGAAAAAACGGCTAAGTGTCGAATTTGAGACGAAATTGAAACTTTCCGGGCTCAAAGAGGCGAAACCCGACTCGGAAAATGGTGTTTTCCGTTTCAGATTTGGCTCACAAAGTCCGATTCGGGAAATGATATTTCCCGAGTCGGATAACAGACTTTCCCGATTCGGGTTATGACAAAACCCGATTCGGAAAACTAGGCTTGGTGAAAAACAAAGGAGCAAAACCCCGATTCGGGAAACCGATCCCCCAATTCGGAAAACCAAGTTTTCTGATTCGGGAAATGGGAGAAATCCGATTCGAGAAAACGACACTTTCCCGAGTCGGAAAATTTGAACTGATGACCAGCTCAAGTAATCCGAGTCGGAAAACCAATCCAGAAACTCCGAAAAATGCTTCAAAAATCGACTAAAACACTTAAAGAATCAGTGCTAAGAGCTCCAATTGATGTAAAACTTTAGTAAAAACCTTAAGGAACCTCTTAACACTTAAAAACAATCCTTCAAGTGAGCTTTTAGGATCAAAATGACCCAAAAGGTTTGAAAAAAGTTTTTCAAAAAAGCTTGTAAAAATCAATCAAAGCACTAAGAGATCTATCAAAGGACTTGCTCTGATACCAATTGTTTGTCCAAAAACCAAAGAGAATGAAGATGGAAATGGAATCATTGTTAATAAGATAAGGATCAAACAAAGAGAATAACAATGGAATGCTTGTTTCTTGATAGTATTTCTTGAAGTTGAAGAATCCCCAAAATAGCATTACTAAAACCCTAAACCTCACATTGTTTATATAGGAGGGATAGGAAAATAGGAAATTACATAAGAGGCCCGTGGAGTTTAAGACTCCTCAAAAGGGCACTAAAGAAAACTAAACTAACTGAAATAAAAGCTACTTTAACGGAAACTAAAGGATAGGCCCTTGACTTCTTCACAACCCACAAGGAGGGTCTAACACTGGATATAAGAGATCTTATAACCTGGTTAAACTAAGTGTTTGGCTAGGGACTTCCTTAAGCTAATGGTAACTATTAAGTTACTTGTCTGGCACAAGTGGGAGTCTAAAAGGATTATGTGCAAGAAAGTAACAGGGTTTACCGTGTCCAATGTTATACGACACTAGTGGGTCACACTGCTACAGACCCGATTAGAGATCATTTGGATTTACCAGTAATTGTGTGTGAAAATAATTAATTGGATTAATTAATTATTGAACGGAGAAAGATAAATAATAAATATCCATTTATTATTTATAGATAAAATATCAGTTGGAATATTTTATGGATAACTAATTAATAGTTAAAGAATTGATTAAAAGGGTTTTATATTTAAATAATAGTTTATTAATTAAATAAGGTTTAGTTTAATTAAAAAGGCAATCGGGCGTTTATTAAATAAACGGGCTTGGGTATTACCATATAAACCTGGTAAGCCTAAGGGTTTTAATCATAAGTTACTTTCATCAAAAGAAACCTTAGAAAAAACCTCTCATCTCTCTCATCTCTCTCTCTTGCGTCGACACACACACACACACAAACTGAAGCTTTTGGTCTGTGAGTTCGATACACACACGAAACACGCGTAAACCTTGTTGGTTCGTCTTTTCCAGGTAATCCTTTGGCGGTCTATCAATCGATCTTGTGGTGGTGCAGTAGCGGTGTACCCACCGTTAGCGTTCCAGATAACTCTCGCAAAAGAAGCCTAAAGGTATATCTCATATACCCCCTTTGATAATTGTATTCGTATATGAATTTGGATGGATCTATTGACTTGGGATTTTATGTTTTATTCCGCTGCGATTATTATATATGTTTATTTTGTATCCGTAAAATCCCAACATGTTGAACGTCTTTAGCTCCTGATCTTCTGATGGTGATAAAATTTTCCCAGAATGTCCTCTTTTGTCTCTTGTTTTGGAGAGAGAGAGACTACTGACATATGAGTATTGTGCTTCCTGAGATGAAGTCGATCTCTGCACCATATTCTTTATTCATTTTCTTCCTCAGCATCCTGCTCGGTTCTCCTGTGGAAGACTTTCAATGCGGCTTTCTGTGCAAGAACAGGATCTGTACTTATTTCTTCATCTTCCTCAACAAAAGCCTTTGCAAGCTTAGTTACTATTGAAAGGAAGGCATCCTTCCTTATTTGCTCCAAAGGTTGTTGGGCCTTTATTCCTTCTTCAAACTCCTCAGGAGAGAGGTAGGCGAACTCGGAGTCCTAAGAGGTACGAAGAGGGATTTTTTCTCTTGTACTCTCGAGTCGCTCAATGACCTCCTTCAAGCATCCATCCCTGTCGACATTAACATCAGGGTCAGGGATGTCAAAATAGTTCTCTCCCTCAGATCTAGGAGTATTTGAAGGAGGGGATCTTGGTGAGGAAGGAGGGGATGAAAAAGACATCAAAAAGAAATTCTTCTCAAAAGAAAGATCAATCTGGTTTGATGGTTCAGGTTGGTTCAAGGAGGATGGTTGAGAAGTTGAAGGGTTAAAAGAGTTCAGAGGAGTGGCTTCAGGGTTTAAAGGGTTAAAAGCAAATGTCATGGTATTGACTTCGGCTCTAGTGTTCTCAGAAACACTATTTTCCATCAAGTGAATGATATCATTGGTGACAGAGCTGAAGTTGTGGATTTTTTTAGTTTGGGGTTCATGTGTTTGGTTTTAGGGTTGGTAAGGGACAATTTGAAGGTTTTGGTTTGGAGAGGAGTCTGAGGAGGTGTCAAATAAGGTTATAGTTCAATTTGAGGGGTTGGTTTAGGTTTAGAAAATGTGACAACCCTCCGATTCTCATTTCAGGTCAGTAATATTTAGCTGACTTCTCAGCACGGAACGCAGTTCTACACTGTCGTTTTATCAGAAAATCATGCTTTATAATTATATATGTTGCTATATGGCTAAATAAATATCCTTTGAGATTGTTAAGTTGACACTGTGTAGTTCCAGATTCAAGTTCTGATCAACATGCAATAAGTAGAGAATGATTTAGAAAGCCATATGTCATTGATTCTTGATGAAAAGTTTACACACACTATTTACACCAAGAACACACACACTTAAGCTCTCAACTAACTAATTCACTCTCACAATACGTTTGAAGCACACACACATGTCACACTTTCTAAATGACATCACATGGGTATTTATACCCAAACATCTAAACCCTCACACTTTACAAGATTTACACTTTCTACCCTAAGTATTACAAACTATTACAAAGTATCATATAAAGCAAGTAAACAATAAAGCAAGCTTTGACTTTTGTAGACCACTTTGACTTTGCCTTTGTCTTCACTTTGAGCACCAACTTGTGATCTCGGATACAATCCGATTTTGCACCCAACAATCTCCCCCTTTGGATTCGAGATCACAAAAAGAATTAGGCAAACGTCTTCAAGAAAGCATCAACACTTTGAACATCAACTATAAGCTTTCTTGAACAATAAGCTTCGATAATAATCTTCAAGAATCATCCAAATCTTCATGAAGCTTTAACAAACTTTGAACACGAAGCTTTAACGAACGAATCACCTCTCGTCATATCTTGTAATCTTCTCCTTGACTTGAAGCTTTCGGAACCATCTCCCCAAAGTGTCTTCAAAAACATTTCTCGACTTTACATTTCGTATCCATCTCCCCAAAGTATCGTCAAAAACATTTCTAAACCATCTCCCCCATTTTGATGAAATATGAAATAATCATCAAAACTATAGAAATGTATGATCAGATAACTCATCTCGTAAAGATACAAACATATGAAAGAAACCACCATAGATATCAAAAACCATCTCACATAACCATCTCCTCCTTGTTACCCCAGAATTCCCCTTTTTCCTCCAAAGAAATACCGTCAATTCCATAAAGTAATCCGAATCTTTTCAAATTCAGATTTAAGTGGGAAAATCCTGAAACAACACATGAATCAGTTGGAATGCCTGTGAGAAGCACAAAGCAACTCAGTACAACAAATGCACTATATAAAGAGCTTTAGTGATGATCACTCCCCAGGGCTTCCGTTCAATCATCGCAAACACTAAAAGTATTCCTATGAACGTTCCGACAAAGAAACAAATTCCTTGTGTGTATTTGTGATGAAAGAAATAAGCATAAAGTGCTTTCATAAGGCTCAAAATGTGAAAACATTTCACGACTCGATGTGTAGAAATGAAGTTCGAAGGCAGGGCAGCTTCCTTCTGTTTCAAAAGATGCTAAACCGGTGTGTATGAATAATTGAAAAGTATAGGAAAAGATAATACGCAAGTATTAATCTTTGGAAACACACGGTTAGAGAATATCCGTCAACTCATCATGATATGAAAACATGGAAAATCACACTTCTAATTCGAAAAAAACATTTGAGAATCGAGAAGTGAGTTTGAACATTTAAAAACATTTTTCATACCTGAAAGTTGTTCATCTTTCAAATATGTAAGCATGTAAGCTTATTTGAACTCTCCCCCTAAAAAGACTATCACCTTTAAGAACTCCCCCTCAAATGGATAATCTGCAAAACAAAGTAGAAATTGGTATTCATTGAAAATGAATCCATAGATGTTAGTCAGATAGCATCCAATCCAGAATAATTAAGCAACTCCCCCTTAAATTAAGATGCGAAACAGATTTAGGTTGGACTAAGCATGCCAAGCTTGCTAACCAAAAAGTTAAAACGCTTTTCATCTAAAGGTTTAGTGAAAAGGTCAGCAAGTTGGTAATCTGTTTGAACAAAGAACATTTCGATATTACCTTTCTCCACATTATCTTTGATAAAATGATACCGAATGTCGATGTGTTTGGTCTTGGAATGCTGAACCGGATTTGACGTTATCGCAATGGCGCTTTCCGAATCACAGTAGATAGGGACGCTCTTCAACTTGTAGCCATAGTCTAGTAGTTGTGTCTTCATCCAAAGCACTTGCAAACAACAACTCGCAGCGGCCACATATTCTGCTTCGGCCGTAGAAGTGGAGACGTAATTTTGCTTTTTCGAAGTCCAACTAACAAGTTTATCACCTAAAAACTGACACGATCCAGAAGTGCTTTTCCTATCCAGTTTACAACCACCATAATCTGAATCTGTAAAAGATATTAGCTCAAAACTAGAGTCTTTCGGATACCAAAGACCCATCTCGGGAGTGCCTTTGAGATATCCTAAGATCCTTTTGACTGCCGCAAGGTGTGACTCTTTAGGATTAGCTTGAAACCTAGCACAAAAACATGTGGCGAACATAATGTCCGGTCTAGTCGCAGTGAGGTACAAAAGAGAACCAATCATGCTTCTGTAAATCTTTTGATCAACAGATTTACCGGCTAAATCAGGACCCAAAAGATTTCCAGTTGGCATTGATGTTTTAATTGGAGAACAATCAGTCGTATTAAACTTTTTCAACATATCCTTAATATACTTTGACTGATTTATAAAGATGCCATTAGGGTTTTGTTTGACTTCAATTCCTAAAAAGAAATTCAATTCACCCATCATGCTCATTTCAAACTCGGTCTCCAAGATTTTAGAAAATTTTGTACACAACTCTGGATTAGTAGAACCGAAAATAATGTCGTCAACATAAATTTGAACTAAAAGCAAGTCATCACCTTCTTTCTTCAGAAAAAGAGTAGTATCGATCGTACCTCGTTTGAATCCTTTGGATAAGAGATGATTAGTCAGAGTTTCATACCATGCTCTTGGAGCTTGTTTTAGACCATACAATGCTTTGTCCAAGATGCATACATGATCGGGAAAATATGGATCGACGAACCCTTCAGGTTGCTCAATATAGACCTCTTCATGCAAGACTCCATTCATGAACGCAGATTTGACATCCATTTGAAATACCTTGATGTTCTTGTGAGCTGCATAGGCCAGAAAGATTCGAATTGCCTCGATCCTCGCTACCGGTGCAAAAGTCTCATCGTAGTCAATACCTTCTTGTTGAGAGTAACCTTTAGCAACCAATCGCGCTTTGTTTTTGACAATCAATCCGGATTCATCTTTCTTATTTCTGAAGATCCACTTGGTTTTAATGATTGATTTATCTTGCGGTCTCGGAACCAAGCGATACACTTTGTTTCTTTTGAACTGTAGAAGATCTTCTTGCATTGCTAAAAGCCAATCAAAATCGTCTAAGGCTTGAGAGACATTCTTTGGTTCAATTTTGCTCAAGAAACTTTTGTATAGGAAGTAATTTGCAGAAGCAAATCGCGTTTTAACACCATCATTGACATCACCAATCACATTGTAGAGTGGATGTGCTCTTGTCCATTTCAACTAAGCAGAAAGAATTGCAAGATCATCTAGATTGTTCTGACTATCATTTTCATCAATGATTGCAGGAATCTCTAATTGATCATCGGGGGTTAACTCTGATTGCTCAACACTTGGAACTGGTATAGCCTGATCAGAGTTAGATGTAGAACAAATATTCTCCGATGGTCCGGAATCATTTACGCTTGAAGGTTCTGGGACATCGTGAATATCAACTCTTGGATTTCTGGAAAGTATGAGATCTTCATTATCTGCACAAATATCAAGAAAAAGCATCCATAAACAGTAAATCGAGTTCTGAACTATTTGGATCAGTAATAGAATCAGAAGTCGTAGTAGAAGCTTGACTATGAATTCCGAGTTCTGAACTGCTATGTTCAGAAGTCATCGACACGGTTTCATCAAAGGTCACATAAACGGTTTCCATAACCATCTTGGTTCTTTTGTTGTAGACCCTGAAAGTCTTTGACGTTAGCGAATAACCAAGAAAGTATCCCTCGTCGGCTTTCTTGTCAAACTTACCAAGATTGTCACGGTTGTTAAGAATGTAGCACCTACAACCAAAAACATGAAAAAATTTGACATTAGGAACTCCACGGTTGATTATATGATAAGGAGTTTTCTTGAAGCGCTTATTGATGATGGTTCGATTTTGTGTAAAACAAGCAGTTGAAACAGCTTCGGCCCAAAAGGTTAGAGGTAATCCGGAGTAAGCTAGCATCGTTCGTGCCGCTTCCACTAAGGTTCGGTTTCTTCTTTCTACAACTCCATTTTGTTGTGGAGTATAAGCACCTGAAAAATTATGAGAAATACCAACAAATGTTAGATAAGCATCTAAAGTAGCATTTTTAAATTCAGTGCCATTATCACTCCTAATCTTTCGAACTGGAAGTTGCAAAAGAACTTGGATCCTCTTGATAAACTTTATGATCAACTCGGGAGCTTCAGATTTCATTCTCAGAAATTCTAGCCACGTGTACCGTGAGTATTCATCAACCATAACTAGAATGTACTTCTTTCCACTAATTGATTGAATTCTCATCGGTTCGCATAAGTCCATGTGGAGCATTTCGAGTGGTGATTGACACGAAGATTCTGTCTTTGACTCGTGAGAACTTCTCTTCATCTTTCCCATTTGACAAGCCGGACATAAAGAATCTCTATCAAATGTCAACTTTGGAAGACCTTTCACCAATCCACCATTAGCTAGTTTGCTAATATCTGAGAAATTCTGATGAGAAAATCTTCTATGCCATAGCCAACTTTCGCCTTTTGTTGCCTTTGAAAACAAACAAACTGGTTTGGATGAATCTATCACCGGAAAGTCAACCACATAGAGATTGTAAAACCTTCTCCCTTCAAAAATCTCAACACCATCACTATTAATGATAAGACAGTTAATGATGGAAAATAGAACAATGTTATAACCATCACAAAACTGACTTGCACTAAAAATATTATGACTTAACCCCTCAACATAAAGTACCTTCTTTATGGATACCTTACCATTTGTAAGAATGCTGTAACCTTTGATGACCCCAGTCGTCCTATTCCCAAAACTAACTGTTCCTCCTGGTCGTTCCACATAATTGTGCAACAACTCCTTGTAGCCAGTCATATGTCTTGAACAACCGGAATCGACATACCACATATGCCTGGCCTCATTTGTTTCTTTGGTCTCTTTGTGAAGGTTGATGGTTTCTTTCACACTTGCCATGAGATTGTAGTGAACTTGTGTGAAATGAGTAGAGTCCTCATCATCAGAAGTATCATCATACCAACATTCCTCTTCCGCCATCAAAAGTTTACCTTCACTCTTGCGTTTAGCAAGTTGAGCCTTCTTAGTGTAGTAGTCAAAATCCCTAACTTTCGGCGCTCTACAATGTTTGACAAAATGGCCTGGTTTGCCACAATTGAAACATACATTTCCTTTCTCATCCGGGTTACCTTTTTCATAACTCTTCCTCTCCGGCCTTTTCTCATATTCTTTTGGCTTGTACTTGTCTCTTTTGTAGTTCTCGAACTTGGGTTTAGAATAGAACTTCTTCTTCCCATATCTTTTGTGGATAGAACTAGACAAAAGAGCAAGCTTATCCGCAACTCGCTTCAAATCAACATCAGATTCAGAACTATCATCCTCAATAGTTTCCGAATCAGAATCAGATAACTCGGTGACTAAGGCCTTGGAATGACTTTTCTTCTTTGAACCATTTTAGAGAACACTCTTACTCTTTTCAGTCAAAAGATCCAATGAATCAGAAATACTCTTTTGCTTCATCACAATGTCTTTGACTTTCACTTCTTGTTGACTAAGAATGGAATATAGATCATGTAAGTCTTCTTCCGCCAAGTTCTTGTTCATCTGAAGATTAACCGAGTAATGATCCCATTCCGGATTGAGATTTTTCAAGAACTTGTAGTTTATGTCGGAAGTAGGCTTGTTCATTCCATTTCTTCTCAGATCATTCAAAATGATGTTGAATCGACTGTAAGAATCAGCAAGTGTTTCTCCCTCTAAAGCCTTAAAGCCTTCATAAGCTCCGATCGCTTGGTTTAACTTCGCTTGTATTGATCTTTCTGTCCCTTGAAACTGTTTTTCCAACTCATCCCACAACTCTTTTGCCGTATTTCTACTATCCACACGATTAAACAAATCGTTTGGAATTGCCATCGTGAGGAAAGTAAGAGCTTTATCATCAAGTTCAGCTCTAATCTTTTCGAGCTCATTGTAATGCCAGAAGAGTTTGAACACACGTCTTGGTTCAATTGCGGGAGTAGTGGCAGTCTCGGGTGTACCCGGAACATCAACGTACGGCCTAATCGGACCTTCTTGGATGCTCACCATGAGTGTCTTATCGATATTGTTGAGAAACTGAATCATCCTCACACGCCATTGAGGATACTCGCCAATCTGAAGTACCGGAGGCTTTGACTTTGAACCCATACTCAATAGATCTCTTGACATCTTTGTAGAACTTGAAAATGATCGAAAATTCACTGAAACTGATAGATTTCTTCTGAACTTCTGGAGGTATGCAAATCTGAGAATCTGTAGCTAATCTGAACACTTCTTTTGATCAACAAAAAGGTTAGTGACAAAAGTCAAAAAGTCAACTGAAAAGACAACCGGTGAATAGTGAAATCCCGAGAAAAAATATATTTAAAAAATTTGAAAGTTGAATTTGACTGCGAAATTGAAAGAATAGTCCAAAAACTCAACCTCTCGGAAATCACCAAAATCTCGGAAAAACCGGCATTTTTCGGGAAAAAATGACCTTAAAAATGACTGAACTTTTTCACCGTAGAATCAGATAAGAAGTCTAAGAAACTTTTTTTTTTGTTTTTTTTTTTTAAATTCAAACTAATCCGATTCGGAAAACACTATATTCCGATTCGGATTTTTCAATTTTCCAAATCGGAAAATGTTGTTTTCCAAATCGGAAAAACAAATTTGATAGAGTTCCGAGAAAAACTTCGAGTTGGTATTTGGGCAAATTCCGAATCGGAAAATGATGTTTTCCGAATCGGAGTTTGATTAATACCAAGTCGGAAAACGAGTAAGATCAGATCTAAACAACAATACGAGTCCAAAAAATTTTCCGATTCGGAAAATTTCAAAAATCCGATTCGGAAAACTTGTATTTTCAGATTCGGAATTTCTGAATATTCCGATTCGGAAAATATGAACACCAGTTCGGAAAACCGAACAAAAACCGAGCAGAAGGTAAAAAAAACTAAAAAATTACTGCTCAAATCATCAAATTTGGACTCAAAATCACTCACAACCACAGTAAAAACATCATTTTAACCATACACAATCAAATTTACATGCAAACAATGATCAAAATAAGAACATCAAACCTCAAAATACAATTTTCGAAAAAACACACAAAAAGCTCAAGAAATCATACCAATTTCAACGAATTTCCAACTCTGATACCACTTGTAGTTGCAGATTCAAGTTTTGATCAACATGCAACAAGTAGAGAATGATTTAGAAAGCCATATGTCATTGATTCTTGATGAAAAGTTTACACACACTATTTACACCAAGAACACACACACTTAAGCTCTCAACTAACTAATTCACTCTCACTATACGTTTGAAGCACACACACATGCCACACTTTCTAAATGACATCATATGGGTATTTATACCCAAACTTCTAAACCCTCACACTTTACAAGATTTACACTTTCTACCCTAACTATTACAAACTATTACAAAGTAACATATAAAGCAAGTAAACAATAAAGCAAGCTTTGACTTTTGTAGACCACTTTGACTTTGCCTTTGTCTTCACTTTGAGCACCAAATTGTGATCTCGGATACAATCCGATTTTGCACCTAACACACTGTGTTCGGTTCGTGAAACCGACTGACTGTTGATGACAGGTCCCGATTCCGACCACTAGACTGTTAAAATAAATTATAAAATGACCTAAAATATTAAAAGTATTATATTTTAGTGACTTTTTTATTAAAAATCTGTAAACTGCATTTCGTTACGTAAAATTCGGAAAAATGCGCGTTTTCGGTAACGGTTTCCAATTTTAGCAGCTTTTTACACCCAATACTACTAAACTCTATTTTTCTCTACAAATTTAAATGGCTTGAAACCAGCCATATTTTAAATTAAACAAGCCTTTGGAAGCCCCTTGGTTTGAATTAAATCAGCAGACAAGAATTTGAAAACCAACCAATACAAATTACACCTACTTACACACTTTAGCTTCACCAACACACCACACCATCTCCCCTTCTCTCTATGAACGTCCAAACACCCCCCTTTCCTCTATTTTGCTGATTTAAATAGCCCCAACCCTCCTCCATTCACCTCATTTCTATCATAGCTCGCTCTCTCGAAGTTCTCTCACTAAAACTCTTCTCTCATTTTCTCTTTAATGTTCTAAGAGTTCTTCAATTTCTTGAAGATTCAAGTAATCTTCAAGGTCATTTTAAAGGTAAAACATATGTATTTCATCCTTTACTTACTCTTGTTTCATGATTTCAAAGGCTAGGAGATGCATACCAAGCATGAATGTTGCTCAAAGTGGTATGTGTTGAGGAATAGCCAAGAATCTTGAATATGTCTTGTGTAATCTCCTTTTATTTAGCATGACGGTGTGATTAAACACCCATGCATGTTGTTGTTTTCATTATTCTTGCAAAAAGAATGGCTAAAGTCTTCATATTCTACTAGTTGTTCTTGCATAAAACATCCATTCACATGTGAATAAAGCAATAAGTAGAGGTATTAAACCCACATTGCTTCTTCTTTCTACTGAAATCTGATTTCTTTCTTTTAAATAAGTTGTATCAAGCTTAGATAGACACATGCATGAAGTAAAAATTGTGTAGCACAAAATCAAAACCCCCTTTTTGCTTGGATCATCCAAAAATCTAAGCAAAAAGTGAGACGATGGTTGGTATTTTTAGTATAGTGTTTTGTGTTGGTGAAATGAGTCTTGCATGTGTAAGAGATGTATTATAAACTCAAAATCCTTCAAAAACAACTGAATATGTGCTTTGGAAAAGAAAAACTAACATAATATGGACAAACAATAAGAATAACTTTGTGAATACACAACTAGTGTAAAAATTCGTCCAAAACAGTAGCTGACAGATTCTTACACTGACTTTGGATGGTCATATCTCTCTCATAAAAAGTCCAAATAACATGATTCTTTTTTTTAAAATCAAGTTATCTGAGTTAACTTTCAAACCCCACTAGCCGTTTACAAAAATTCCAAGTTTTGAACCCCCAAACAGTCCATACAAAAAGATTGCGCAACAGCTCTTATTTCTGTCGAGACTAAAATAAACCCACCGTTTGGAGGTCAAGACTTTTTCCAAAAATTATGAAATTTGGTCACTAAATAGTTAACTCATAATACTAAAACATGTTAAAATTTCGTGATTTTTGGAATAGTTTAAAGCACTCAAATGTATTTTCCAAAACAGCCTATGAATCTGTCAGAAATCAGAAAAACAGTTTAGTATTATTTTATGTATCTTACTACTTTTTCAAATCCTTTCCATAAAAACAAACACTTGAACTACTTAAAAAGTATTTGAAGGATATTTTGAGTAAAACCTTGTTGATATACACATGCATGACCATACACCAACACATTCGTGTTTGACGGTAATCATCAAAAAGTCCGAGTTTTCGGCAAATCGCTTAACTTTTTAAGAAACCGTACGCATGCATTCTTTTATAAAAATCGAAAGACTAAAGTAACTAAGGAACTCATTAAGATAACTTATTATACTCGGGTCGAAAATCGGTGGGACATTGTCAACGTGGGAACTTTGAACTCGTGAACTCGGTGAGTTATTCACGGCCCCTTTTTACGTTTTACATTTTTGGGGTGAAAAGCATGATATACACTACCGGTTGATTAAACTTTTGAAACAATTTTGTAAAACAATTTTGTGAAACGATTGTTGTGTTATTTGTATAACGTTCTACACATGTTGGCTTAAGGCTCACCGCTGAGGTAGTTCGTTGGGCTGTGGTATGCATACTTATCTAGATTAATTGGGTGTTTTATTTATCGCAAAGTCCTCGTGCACACTACTAATCTAATTCACTGCGGTGGACCGGGTAATCAATGGTAGCGCTATCGGGTTGGCAACCCAACCTTTCGCCCCCGCTTGCAACGGGAACGTGTTGATAACGATTGGTGTTTAATTACTTTTGTGTGTAACGATCTACACATGTGGGTTAAATCTCACCGCTGAGGTAGTTTCGTTGGTCTGTTGTGTCATGTTTGCGATAAGCATGACGTTGCGAGGCAATTTGAACGCTTTTAGGAGATTAGTAGTGGCTCGTTAATCTTATGTCTAAGTATTGTTTGGGTGAAAATTTACGATCGCACGATGACTAATTTTGATTGTAAGGTATCTTCCAGGATGACAATCCTTTATTAAGATAAGGTCCTGGAATAAAGACAACCCTACCTTCGAACGGAGAAAACTAATCATCGAATATATATATTGTGTATCGTACGATTATACTAACGATATCTAACATAAACGTACGAAGTTTATATCTTTGATACAGGCAAGCTAATTATCATATCTAACAATTGTCCACCCTTGAGGAAATCTGAAATTGAATACTATGCTATGAAAGATGCAGTTCACCATTACAATGATCGTACATCGACAGTTGTTCATCCATTAAAGACCGAGATACGCTCCTCATTAAAAGCACGTCAGTTACAACCAAGAATCCAGCTTAAGTTATGACCGTTGCATTAAACACACAATTATGGACATCGGTTACATTCTCATCAACTATAAAAGGAGATCAACATCATCATTTGAGGGACATCTGATTACTCTTGAAGCTATCCGAATCTGCAAATACTCTCTATTGTTTCCATACGATTCTTTATAATTTACGTTCGACTTTATATTCTGTTTTATTGTAATCGTACGATCTCTGCTGTAATTCTCGAGGACATCACCCCTTATTGGTGATACTTAGTGCAGCGTCGGCTATCCTCTTTTAGTCGACCGCAGGTTTTTTTCCTCGACCTCGAGGTTTTTCCAGCGTCATCAATTGCGTTGTCTCTTTATCTATTTTATCGCACGATTTATCGAACTAGATTTCTTTCTCTCGACGGATTCGCCTCACAACATCTTGCGATATTTAATTGTGTAATTTTTTAACAAAACAAGTTAGCTGATCAAAACATGCAAGCCAATAGAGAAATCGCACGATTACGAGCTTTAAATCCACAAACTACTCAAGCCAATCCCGCATTTCCATTGCACCTCCCAAGACCACCTCTTTTCCAACAGAATCAATTCAGAGCACCACAAGCACCTCAAATGCCACAAGCACCACAAATGTCTCATGCACCTCAAGTACCGCCAATGCCTCAAGCATCTCAAAACAATCTACGTCCACCTCAAAATAATAACCCTCGACCCATTTTTCCTCCTCTCCCATCAGGACCACCCCCTGATCCACATATGTTCACCTTCGCTCAACTTCATGGTGTACCTCGACCTTTCCATCCTATTCTAGAACCAATACCACATATACCAACAGCAACTACTACTATAACCCATATCCCGATTCAACCCAACAATCAAGAAGCTGTTGGAATAACTCCTATGGAAAATCTCATGGACGTACGATTGAAGATGTTAGAAGAACAAAATAAAGCAATGCTCGCATTGCTCGCAAAACTTCCTAGTACAGTAGTACCTGTCGAAGTCGAACCCAGAACGGGATTTCAAGCTTCACCTTACGTTAACGAAATCGCTCTCATGGATATACCGAAGAAATACAACATTCCCGCCTTTACAACCAAGTACTCAGGGATAACAGATCCGGAGGAACACGTCACACAGTATAAGCAACTTATGTGGACTGCTTCGATCCCTTCCCAATATGTAACACCCCAAAACCCAAATAACATAACAAATATAACAATAATAATTCCCAGTGATCTATTACGCAAAACTCATAATTCTCAACTCAAAAGTAAAAGGGTTTAATAGTGCATGCGGAACACCCCTCCACAGCTGAGATTCTATTTAGGACAAAATTCTACTTCAGACCGGCAACGCTACTCTAGACATCTACCGTTTCCTTGCCTCTCGCTGCTCGATCTTTCCCTGAAAAGATTTTAGATTTTGAAAACGAGGGTTAGACCGTAAGGTTTAGTGAATTCCCACAAAACATTATAAATGACAGTTCCGGCCCGCTGGCCGATATAAATATTTATTACAAATGCAACAGGGACGCATCATGAGTAATATCAGTCGCAACACAACAACGCAGGTGGTCGGATCCCCCGGATACTCAATTAAGGAGTGACGGACGTAGCCCGTGCCTCACACCACCCCACAACAAACTTCGCGTGGCCGGATCCCTCGGATACTGGATTAAGGAGTGACGAACTTAGTTCGTGCCTGACGCTACTAAACTTCCCAGAGATGTACGGTCCCATGGTACACATTACTCACGATGCAATTCCCACAATATCAAAATAGCAAGCATACGATGATCATCAGTTTAGCATTCACAGTCATTTACAAAATCCATAATAATCATTTGCAGAGCAATGTAGTTAAGTTCACATAATCAGATTTTCAAATCATTTAGCAAATCGAATGGATATCCTTAAAAGCAGTAAAAACAATCCATTCATTTTCAGGTAAGGGAACTCACCTGAGCCAATCCTACTGGTTTGCTGCGATGTCACCTAACGCCCCTGTATGATTTCTAATGTATTAGTGAAACGCGCTTACAAGATCATCTAACTATGACACCCCTAGGCAGACTTAGCACGGGGGGTCCGCTAAGTCTAATGAAAAAAAATTTATTTCTATGAAGATAAATCACTATGGAAACATCCTCTCCGAAAATAACCCTAATGACATAACCTTCCAAAACTCGACTCGGAAAACCCACCATTTTCCGATTCGGAAAATGGTCATTTCCGATTCGGAAAACGACTAACTCCGAATTCAGCATAACGACTAGGCTAGCACATTTCCCGATTCGAAAAACATAGGTTTCCAATTCGGGAAAGGCAGCTGAGGCACTTAAACACACTTCATAAAAACCGAATCGGAAAACATGAATTCCGATTCGGAAAACATGAATTCCGATTCGGAAAACATGTTTCCCGATTCGGAAAACACAAAACTAGATAAGTTGAGATCTTTCCTCCAAAACTCGATGAAAACCGATCCAATTGAATCCAAAGCAATTCTAGAAGGTCACTAAATCATCCCTGAATCAACCTAGATAAGTTGTATGCAAAATAACATTGAGATCTTTCCTCGGCGATGATTTCTCGACCTTAAAGATGATGAAATGGCTCCAAGCTTTTTCCCAAAACACACACTAAACACACACAAATCTTTTCCCAAAATGGCAAAGATTAGGGTTTAAGGATTTAAATACCTAGGGTTTTGGGCCAAGCCCATACCTAAAATGGTATAAGCCCATACCGTTAAAAGCTTTTCAAAAGTAACACATTTAACCCAAAAATCCTAATTTTTCTCACAAAAAGGTCGTTTGACAGAAACTTAACTTAATTAACTCCAACCAGAAAACTTGGTTATTACATCACACCCCCCTTAAAAGAATTCCGTCCCGGAATTCACTCAGGAAACAGGTGTGGGTATCTTTCTTTCATCTCCGATTCGGTCTCCCAAGTACACTCCTGCCCCTTGTGGAAATTCCACTGAACTTTCACTAACTTAATCTCTTTATTCCTCAGCTTACGGATCTTCCGATCCACTATTGCGATAGGTTCTTCCACGTAGTTCATCTTCAGATCAATACTTATCTCACTTAGGGGTATTGCCGTACCCGGATCCGCTAAACACTTCCGAAGGTTTGAGACGTGGAAAGTGTTGTGGACTCCATCAAGTTCGACTGGTAAATCTAACTTATATGCCACGGCTCCAACGCGTTCGGTAATCCTAAACGGTCCTATATATCGAGGAATTAACTTTCCTTTCTTTCCAAAACGAATTACTCCCTTCCAAGGGGATACTTTAAGCATAACTTGGTCCCCGACTTGAAATTCTATATCTTTTCTGCGCTTGTCCGCATAACTCTTCTGTCGATCTCAAGCCATCTTCAGTCATTCCTGCACTTGGTTGATCTTATCTGAAGTGATTTGGACAATTTCTGGTCCGGCAAGCTGCTTTTCCCCGACTTCATTCCAACACAATGGTGTCCTACACTTTCGCCCATAAAGTATCTCATACGGTGCCGCCTTGATGCTGGAGTGATAACTGTTGTTGTAGGCGAACTAGATCAATGGTAGATGATCCTCCCAAGAACCTCCAAAGTCCAAGACACATGCCCTCAACATGTCTTCCAAAGTTTGGATGGTCCGCTCGCTTTGTCTGTCCGTCTGTGGATGATACGCGGTACTCAAGTTGACCCGTGTTCCCATTTCTCGTTGAAAGCTTTGCCAAAACGTCGAAGTAAATCTGGCATCTCGATCCGACACAATAGATACGGGCGTCCCGTGGAGTCGTACAATCTCGGCTATATAAAGTTTCGCTAGCCTTTCCATGGAGTACGTTTCCTTCATCGGTAGGAAATGAGCTGATTTTGACAGTCGATCGACTATTACCCAAATAGTGTCGTAGCCCTTAGGCGTACGAGGTAGTTTCGTCACGAAATCCATGGTAACATGCTCCCACGTCCATTCCGGTATCGGTAACTGCTGCAGTTTACCATACGGTCGCTGATGCTCGATTTTCACTTGTAGACAAGTCACGCATCTCTCAACGAAATAAGCGATATCTTTCTTCATTCCCGGCCACCAATAACTTTGCCTCAAACCATGATACATCTTGTTCGTTCCAGGATGAACGGAGTACTTTGATTTATGCGCCTCAAACAAAAACATCTTCCGTAGATCTCCGAGCTTTGGAACCCAGATTCGATTCCCAAAACACTTCAAGCCTTCGGTGTCCGTTACTAGCGTATCCAGAAATCCTACCATTCGCTCGCTCTACAAGTTTTCCTCTTTCGATGCTTTCTCTTGCCATTCCTTGATCTTCGACTTGAGGTCCGGTATAATGCTGATTCGGTAAGCTACAATTCCCATTCGAGAATCCACAATGCTAGGCTTGACTTTACCTCCTTTTCGACTTAAGGCATCCGCTACAACATTTCCTTTACCCGGGTGGTAAAGGATCTCACAATCGTAGTCACTGAGTAATTCAATCCATCGCCGCTGCCTCATGTTGAGCTCCTTCTGATTAAGAAGATACTGAAGACTCTTGTGATCTGTATAAATCTACACTTCACGCCATAAAGGTAGTGCCTCCAAATCTCTAAAGCGAAAACCACGGCTGCCAATTCCATGTCGTGAGTTGGATAGTTGAGCTCGTGCACCTTCAGTTTTGTCGACGCGTACGCAATCACCTTTCTATCTTGCATGAGAACACACCCCAAGCCCAACTTTGATGCATCACAATAAACTACGAATCCATCCGTTCCATTTCGTAGAGTGAGAATGGGTGCACTAGTCAATTTCCCCTTCAAGTTGTTGAATGCGCGTTCGCATGTCGATGTCCATTCGAAGTTGACGTCCTTCTTTGTAAGTGCCGTAAGCGGCGTGGCGATTGCCGAGAAATGCTCGATGAACCTTCGGTTGTAACCCGCCAATCCCAGTAAACTCCGTACCTCCGAGGGAGATTTTGACGACTCCCAATCCTTAATGGCCTCAATCTTAGCTGGATCCACTTTGATTCCTTCTTGCGTCACGATATGCCCCAAAAATTGAACTTCCTTTAGCCAAAACTCACACTTTGAAAACTTTGCGTAGAGTTCCTCCCGCTTTAGGATTTCCAAAACCTTTCGTAGGTGCTCGCCGTGCTCCTCGGCCGTCTTTGAGTAGATCAAAATGTCGTCAATGAACACGATGATGAACTCCTCCAAATACGGTTTACACACTCTATTCATCAAATCCATAAAAGCTGCTGGTGCATTTGTAAGCCCAAATGACATCACGAGGAACTCATAATGTCCGTAACGAGTCCGAAAAGCCGTCTTTGGAATATCTTATTCTCTAACCTTGAGTTGATGATAACCCGATCGCAAATCAATCTTCGAGAAGTACTTAGCCCCTTGTAGTTGGTCGAACAATTCATCAATCCGCGATAAGGGATACTTGTTCTTGACGGTGACTTTGTTGAGTTCTCGGTAGTCGATACACATCCTCATGGTGCCGTCTTTCTTCTTGACGAACAACACCGACGCTCCCCAAGGCGAAGTACTAGGGCGAATAAATCCCTTATCAAGTAGCTGTTGTAGTTGTGCCAACATCTCTTTCAACTCCGACGGTGCAAGTCGATACGGCGTTTAGCGATGGGCGTCGCTCAGGGCACTAGATCGATCCGAAACTCGATCTCTCGATCAGGCGGTAGACTAACTAAATCTTCCGGGAAAACCTCCGGGTAATCACGAACAACCTCGAAGTCTTTTACCTCTAACTTATCCTTCTCTGAATCTACAACATAAGCCATAAACCAAACACATCCCTTTCTAATGCATCGATTTGCCTTAATCACCGAAATCAAGCTAGTACTCCTATTCCTCTTAGTACCATAAACTACTGCCGTCCTCCCATCGGGTAGCTTGATACGAACCATCTTTTGCTCACAGTCTATCTTTACTTTGTTTCTAATCATCCAATCCATTCCTAAAACCACATCCAAAGTTTCCATAGGTATAAGTCTTAACACTACGGGCACTAGGCATCCTTCCAATTCTACGGTACAACCTTTCGCAAACTCTCTAACCCACACTCGCCCATTGGCGGTGTCCGCCTCATAAGGATGGTCTAATGGTTCAAGATTTAAACAACACTGTTTAAGAAGCTCAGAGGTAGCATACGAATAGTCCGAACCAGTATCAAATAACACTTTCGCACGTATAGAGTTAACCAGAAATGTACCTGTCACCACTTCCGGTGCCTCCTCCGCTTCCTCGGCAGTCATCCTAAAGGCTCGACTCCTTGCTAGAGCTGTTGCCATCTTTTGATCATCTCGGGCCTCAGTCGCACGCCCTCCAGTCATCGGTGCTCCACTCCTCTTCAGCTAGGGACAATCGGGCCTGATATGGTCTGGAGATCCACACTGAAAACACGATCTCTTTCCCGGACAATCCCTTGACAGATGACCCGGCTTCCCACACCGGAAGCAAGTGACTGGTCCCGTCTGACAGTTTCCCCGATGCACACGGTGGCATTTGCCACAAGGTTTCTGACCCAAACTCTGTCCTCCGCGATGCTCAAATCTCGGGGCTTTACCCCGTCTCAGATCACTAACCAGCCCAGACCACTTTCTTTTCTCTCCCAACTGCTCAGACATCTGACGATCCTTCTCTCTCTCAATCAGCTCAGCCGCGTTGATAGCAGCCTGAAAAGTAGTCGGATCCTTTCCCATCACGAATTCCCAAATGCTTCCCTTCAGACCCCAGATATACCTTTCCACACGGCGTTCCTCGGTCGGCACGTAAACCTCAGCAAATCTCGATTTCTCGATGAAACGGGTAGTGTACTCTTGTACTGACAGCGTTCCTTGCTTCAGTTGCAGGAACTCCTCCTCCATCTTCTTAGTCGCGGCCAAAGGGCGGAATTGCGACCTGAACTTCGCCACAAAGCTCTTCCATGACATGGTCCTAACAGCTGCAGTCCCTTTTCCCCCGGTCTCCACATTCCACCAGTGTAAGGCATCCGCCTTCAACATCGATAGCGCGAACACTACCTTATCCTCAGCTGCACATCTGCAGGTCTCAAATACCATCTCGATCTCCTCGATCCATCGCAATGCTAAAACCGGATCACGCTGTCCCTTATAGGTAGGAGGCTTGCAAGCAACGAACGCCTTGTAGCTACACCCAAGAGTCGACTGAGGTGGATTCCCACCTGCGGGTGGTGTCAGCTGCGAACCTCCGCCGACCACAAGTAGCCGGCGGGCTAGTCATCCCGGAATCCTCCCGTCCACCATCAGATTTCGACCTCTCTTGCTGGTTCAGTAGGGTCTGTAAAGCATCCTGAATCTTGTCCATCTCCGTCTAAAAGGCCTCATGAGTAACAAAAGCCGCTGGTTGGCTAGCGGAACTCTCCTGATGAGATAGCTCCGGTTCATTGTGCGGTTCTTCACTCTGCACCCTGCGGTTACCCCTAGTTTGACGACGAGCTCCTTCATTTACCACTGTTGCAGCCTTGCGAGGTCTTCCTTTTCCCCAACCCTTACCCCGGCCACTAGCTTTACCTCGAACTGGTGGCGGTGGGGCTTCAGGTTCCGGTATCACTCTGCTTCGTAAGCTACGTCCAGCCATCGATTCTAAGATAGTAATATAAAACTCAGATAACCCTAAACGACTGGATTTACAGGCTGTGTAAGTACTCACATGTATTCATGGTCTCGTGACTACACTGGCCAGGTGTAAGCACGTTTCCATGGTACACGCTAGTCCTCGCACTTCCATACCCGACCACAACTCTTAGGCAAAATCCTAAAGTCCTAATATCTCAGTTGTGTTCCAATCCTACAGTTTAAGACTAGGCCCAATCGTGGTCACCTAATTCGCTTAAACTAGTGCTCTGATACCAATTTGTAACACCCCAAAACCCAAATTACATAACAAATATAACAATAATAATTCCCAGTGATCTATTACGCAAAACTCAGAATTCTCAACTCAAAAGTAAAAGGGTTTAATAGTGCATGCGGAACATCCCTCCACAGCTGAGATTCTGTTTAGGACAAAATTCTACTTCAGACCGGCAACGCTACTCTAGACATCTACCTTTTCCTTGCCTCTCGCTGCTCGATCTTTCCCTGAAAAGATTTTAGATTTTGAAAACGAGGGTTAGACCGCAAGGTCTACTGAAATCCCACAAAACATTATAAACGACAGTTCCGGCCCGCTGGCCGATATAAATATTTATTACAAATGCAACAGGGAAGCATCATGAGTAATATCAGTCGCAACACAACAACCCAGGTGGTCGGATCCCCCGGATACTCAATTAAGGAGTGACGGACGTAGCCCGTGCCTCACACCACCCCACAACAAACTTCGCGTGGCCGAATCCCTAGGATACTCGATTAAGGAGTGACGAACTTAGTTCGTGCGTCACGCCACTAAACTTCCCAGGGATGTACGGTCCCAAGGTACACATTACTCACGATGCAATTCCCACAATATCAAAATAGCAAGCATACGATGATCATCAGTTTAGCATTCACAATCATTTACAAAATCCACAATAATCATTTGCAGAGCACTGTAGTTAAGTTCACATAATCAGATTTTCAAATCATTTTGCAAATCGAATGGATATCCTTAAAAGCAGTAAAAACAATCCATTCATTTTCAGGTAAGGGAACTCACCTGAGCCAATCCTACTGGTTGGCTGCGATCTCACCTAACGCCCCTGTATGATTTCTAATGTATTAGTGAAACGCGCTTACAGGATCCTCTAACTATGACACCCCTAGGCAGACTTAGCACGGGGGGTCCGCTAAGTCTATGAAGATAAATCACTATGGAAACATCCTCTCCGAAAATAACCTTAATGACAAAACCTTCCAAAACTCGACTCGGAAAACCCACCATTTTCCGATTCGGAAAACCCACCATTTTCCGATTCGGAAAATGGTCATTTCCGATTCGGAAAACGACTAACTCTGAATTCAGCATAACAACTAGGCTAGCCCATTTCCCGATTCAGAAAACATAGGTTTCCAATTCGGGAAAGGAAGCTGAGGCACTTAAACACACTTCATAAAAACCGATTCGGAAAACACAAAAATCCCGATTCGGAAAACCGAACAGATTCGCAAAAAGCTCCAAAACTCGATGAAAACTGATCCAATCGAATCCAAAGCAATTCTAGAAGCTCACTAAATCATCCCTGAATCAACCTAGATAAGTTGTACGCAAAATAACATCGAGATCTTACCTCGGCGATGATTTCTCGACCTTAAAGATGATGAAATGGCTTCAAGCTTTTTCCCAAAACACACACTAAACACACACAAATCTTTTCCCAAAATGGCAAAGATTAGGGTTTAAGGATTTAAATACCTAGGGTTTTGGGCCAAGCCCATACCTAAAATGGTATAAGCCCATACCATTAAAAGCTTTTCAAAAGTAACACACTTAACCCAAAAATCCTAATTTTTCTCACAAAAAGGTCGTTTGACAGAAACTTAACTTAATTAACTCCATCCAGAAAACTTGGTTATTACAGGAGGCATGCATGTGTAAAAGTTTCGGATCCACTCTTACAGGACCTGCATTGCAATGGCTTATCAACTTAAAGCCAAAAAGTATTGGATCGTTTGCCGAATTGGTAAACCAATTCACTCGGCAGTTTGCAAGTAGTCGCAAGATGGAAAAGCAAACAAGTGACTTATACTACGTCGTGCAAAAAACTGGAGAAACAATACGTGATTACTTTAACAGGTTTAATGCAGAAATGATCGAAGTCAAGAATTGCGACGTAAAAACCGCAATTGAAGCATATAAACGTGGGCTGGATAGTTCTTCAGAACTATACATGGATCTCACAAAATACCCACCGGAGAATTTCGATGACGTACGAGCTCGGACATTGGCCCACATGAGAATCGAAGATGGTGCCATATTCAGACGAAAACACTCGAACGAGAAGAAAAACCTTGGCGCACAGAAGCATGATTTTAAACCAAAGAGAGTGAACAAAATTGGAAACTCTCGACAAGAATCCAACGCTCGTTCAAACAAAGGTACAGGTAAAATTAGATATCCCGATTTATCTACTTACAATTTTGCAGGTACATCCAAAGAATTGGTGGATTCTCTACGGAAGATCGATGCAAACGTACGATGGCCAAAGAAACCAGAGAATCCTAGCAAAGATAAAGATCAAACTAAATGTTGCGAATTCCATGCTGATCATGGGCACATGACGGACGAATGCATTAGCCTGAAGAAAGAGATCGCTTATCTCAAATCGAACGGACATTTGAAAGGTATTATTAACGATGAAGCAAAAAGACCAGCATCACCGATCCATACCAAAGTGTTCAACTGTATCACTGGAGGATCAGAAGTATGTGGCTTAACATACTCCGCAGCAAAACAGCACGCACGAGAAGGACCCGGGGGATATCCTAATCCTGAAGAATCCAAAACTACAGCTGAAAAAGAACTCGAAGCAGCAAAATTGACGTTCGATCAAGATGATCTATCAGGGATTAACCAAAAACACCATGATGCTCTAGTCATTCAGTTAACTATCGGCAACTGTTTGACTAAGAGAGTATTGGTCGACGGTGGAAGTTCAGCAAATGTCATATTCGCAGATACTCTCAAGATCATGGGCATCGACAGATCCAACATCATACGACGAACTACCACATTAGTGGGATTCAATGGAGATGCGACGAACACTGTCGGAGAAATAGTGCTACCAGTCTTCGCTAAAGGAATCAACAAGCAAACCAAGTTCAATGTCATAGACTGCCCGTCAGCATACAACGCGGTACTCGGAAGACCTTGGATCCATGATATGAAGGCCGTGCCATCAACCTACCATCAAAAGATCAAATTTCCATCTCCCTGGGTGTACAAGAAATCGTTAGCGAAAAGAAGATTGCCCGTGAATGCTACAAAATTACGATGAAAGCAAAGTCCAAGGATATCTAGCAATTACAGAGCCAGGATGGAGTACGATCGTACGACGATCTTCAATTAGAAGAAGTCATATTGGATCCCAAACGTCCTGACCGAAAAGTCTTCGTGGGAGCAACGTTAACCCCTGATATAAAAAGCAAAATAATATCTTTTTTGCAGGAACATTCAGATTGCTTCGCATGGTCACACGAAGACATGGTTGGAATTGATCCCGACATCATATCGCACAAGCTGAACGTGGATCCATCCTTTAAACCCATAAAGCAAAAGCGACGCAAGTTTGCGCCAGAACGCAACAAAGTGATTAATGACGAAGTCGATAACTTGCTCAAAACGGGGAAGATCAGAAAAGTAAAATATCCAGACTGGCTAGCAAACGTAGTCTTCATACAAAAGAAGAATGGGAAGTGGCGAGTCTGCATCGACTTCACGGATCTAAACAAAGCATGTCCGAAAGATCCATTCCCACTACCCCACATCGATGCAATGGTAGACGCAATAGCAGGCCATGAATTACTTACGTTCATGGATGCTTACTCTGGATATAACCAAATTCTAATGCACACGGACGATCAAGAGAAGACTGCTTTTATGACGGACAAAGGAATATATTGCTACAAGGTGATGCCATTCGGTCTCAAGAATGCAGGATCAACGTACCAAAGGCTTGTAAACATGATGTTTAAGGAACATCTTGGTCGTACGATGGAGGTCTATATCGACGATATGCTAGTAAAGTCGGAGCGATCGCACGATCACATACATCATCTGAAGCAATCATTCGATATCTTACGACAGTACAAGATGAAGCTCAATCCAACAAAATGTTCCTTCGGAGTACGCGCCGGGAAATTCCATGGATACATGGTCACTCAACGTGGGATAGAGGCAAGTCCGGAACAAATCAAGGCCATCATAGAGATACAATCTCCAAGAAATGTGAAGGAAGTGCAGAAGCTCACCGGACGAGTAGCAGCATTAAACAGATTTATTTCAAAATCGTCCGATAAATGTCACCTGTTCTACAATGTGTTACGCAAAAATCAAGGCTTTAGCTGGACAGAAGCACATGAAAAAGCTTTCCAAGAGTTGAAGCAGTACATGGCTTCCCCTCCTCTGTTGACCAAACCACTTGAAGGTGAAAGCCAATAACTATATTTAGCTGTCAGCAAAAATGCAGTAAGCGCAGTACTCGTACGAGAGGATGATCAACAACAACACCCGATTTACTATGTAAGTAAATCCTTTCTCAGTGCCGAGACCAGGTATACGTCAATGGAGAAACTACTCTTGGGTCTCGTGACAGCAGCTAAAAAGTTAAGGCATTATTTTGAGTCACATCATATAATTGTTGTAACTAACTATCCTTTCAAGACTGTACTTCGTAAGCCTGAACTTACGGATCGATTAGCTAAATGGAGTAGCTATCTCAGTGGATTTGATCTCACGTACAAATCCAGAACAGCGATAAAGTCACAGGCATTAGCAGATTTTGTGGCAGAATTCGGTCCAGGAACAGAACAACCATCGCACGATGAAATCAACAATGTGATGATCCAAGACAACCACCTTTGGACCTTACACATCGATGGGTCCTCCAACATAAGAGGATCAGGATTAGGAGTTTTCTTGAAATCATCACACGGGGGGATATGGTGTACTCGATAAGGTGTGAATTTAAAGCTACCAACAACGAAGCGGAGTACGAAGCCTTGATCGCTGGATTGGATATAGCTTACAACTCGGGGGCACGACGCGTGCACGTACGAAGTGATTCACTACTGGTGGTGAATCAAATTAATGGCGACTTTCAAGCAAAAGATTCGAAAATGATGACGTATCTCGAAATTGCTAAAGAAAGTATCGCATGATTTGAAAAAATTTCGATAGAGCAAATTCCACGAGACCTGAACGTACAAGCAGATGCTCTAGCTAACATGGGATCTCCATTTAATGAACCAACTCTAGATAGCATCCCAATAATTCATCTTATGACATCTTCAATTGAAGCAAAAGAGAAAGTACAGATGATTGAAGAAGTCTACAATTGGTCGCTCGATATATGAAACTATCTTAAATACGATCGACTTCCTGATGATAAGATGGAAGCTAGAAAGACCAGATCGAAAGCCTCGCGATATACGATATTCGAAGGAAAACTATATCGTAGGTCCACATCCGGACTAATCCTACGATGTATAACAAGTAAAGAACATATGAATCAAATTCTTCAAGAGATGCATGATGGAGAATGTGGAAATCATTCCGGAGGACGAAGTCTCGCTAATAGAATCTCACGACAAGGTTATTATTGGCCTACTCTTCGAGAAGACGCTATAAGGTACGTACAAAAGTGTGACGCTTCTCAAAGACATTCAGGTATGTGACACTTACCTTCTCAACCCCTACACTCTGTCTTAATCCCATGGCCATTCGTGCGATGGGGAATGGACATCGTAGGAAAGTTACCTCCTGCTCCAGGACAAAAAGTTTTCTTACTTGTTCTTACTGATTATTTTTCTAAATGGATTGAAGCCGCTGCTTTCTCGCAGGTAAGAGATAAAGAAGTTATTTCTTTTATTCAAACTAACATTATATACAGATTTGGAGTACCATCGGAGATCATGTGCGATAATGGTTCACAATTCATAAGTGAAAAGACTCGAAAGTTCTGCGATGAGCGTGGAATCAGGTTGATTACTTCGACCCCAAGATACCCTCAATCCAATGGTCTCGCCGAATCAAGTAACAAAGTCATAATCAATTCGATTCGTAAGAGACTAAAGGAAGCAAAGGGGAAATGGGACGAAGAATTACCTTCAGTTTTATGGGCAAATCGTACGACTCCAAGGACTTCAACAGGGCAAACACCCTTTTCTCTTGTTTACGGATGCGCAGCAGTATTACCAATCGAATCTCAACTTCCAATTGCGAGACATCGTACGATGGAACAAAATGCAATAGACCTATATTACGACCTGGATGCATTGGAAGAACTCAGAGAAAAAGCATTTCAAAAAATGGCATTGCAAAAAGCCATGGTCGAACGACATTTCAACAAGAAAGTAAAAGCTAAAATCATTCAAGTAGGAGATTATGTCCTACGACAAGTATTTCAAAATACCCAAGAGTTAAACGCTGGGAAACTTTCCATCAAATGGGAAGGACCTTACATAATTTCCAAGGTTATTGGAAATGGTGCAAATAATCTTACGACTATCGAAGGTAAGGAAATCCCACGTAGCTGGAATGCCACACATCTTAAGAGGTACTACTTCTAAACCCTTTTCATTTTTTCCTATTCCATTACGAACGATTACTAACTTGGGCGTCGGAGCGCCGTTGGTTAAACCAACGGCCACCCCTTAGCCATTTTTTATCGCAGGTATCGCAAGATTATCGCTAGAATAGCACGAATATTTATTGCTTATAACGCACGATCATTGCTTCAAACGCAAGAATAATTCGCATGCGCGCAAGTCAAAACGCCAGTCGCACGAAAAACTCTACTAAGAGAATACAGAAACGTTTCTGAAAAGAATTAAATTCTATATTCTAAAAAGTACAAATCAATACGTACGATAAACATTATTCACTCATTCAAAAAAAAAGTACTTAAAGAAAATAACAAGTACTTAAAACAAAATATCGTACGATTACAATAAAGTACTAGGGGGAACATCTGATCCTACACCCCCCACATCATTGCCCGATCTCCCTGCACCCGCAACATCTGCGGATCCAACAACCTGGAGAGGAACATCTTCAGTGACTGAAGTTGCAGGATTGGATCCAGAGACCATTTCATTTGGAGTCTCCTCCTCAACCGCAGCAACCTCAGCGGGCTTTTCTCCACCTTCTTCATCCAGATCCTTGAGATCGTCAGCATCGAGAAGATCCTCGGATCCCATAAGTTCTCGAAATGCTTCCACCTCTTCCTTAGCCATCCCAACGGTGAGAGTACCAGCGATCACACGGCGCATAAGGGCCGCACGAGCTACGACCCTTACCAACGCTGCCTCATCCTTCAAATCCTGGATCTCGGACGACAAGGCCTCCTCCCGCGATGCCTTCTCCAGCTGCACCTCCTTCAGCTCTTCCTCCAACTTTGACGCACGATCCAGGACAGTCTTCATACGAGCTCGTTGCTCAGTCCTCATGTGCTCCGCAGCTTCGAGCTTAGCCTCCAGGTCATCGATCTTAACCTGCTTGGCCTCCAAATCAGCCGCAAGTTTGAAGAGCTTCTCCTTCGCCTTGTCTGCTTCCTTCAAAGCCGCTCTCTCGGTGGCCATCTTCGAGCGCATATCGTTCTTTATGGTCTCCATTCGAGAATGAAGACCAAGGCTCGCCTGAAAACCCTGAGAAAAACAAAAGATTAATCGTACGATAATGAAAAAGCTTTAATCGTACGTCATGAATACTTACCAAGAAAGAAAGACCCACGGCTGCAGCATCAATTTCCTCGAACCTTTGCTTCGAGAACTGCTCTCTTTGCGAGGGAAGCAAAAATTGCTCGATGGCTGGAATGATATCTTCTTTCTTCAGGACGTCCTCTTCCAAAAAACCTTTAGGGAGGGTTATGTTTAGAGTCGAAGATCCTGGCTCATCGACCGTCTTCTTCAACATGTTAGCAGGAGTCTTCATTGCCTTAACTCCCTTCGATTGATCTTCAGGAGGAGCAGACCTGAGCGGAGAAGCGTCGACCACATCATCCGCCTTTCGTTTGGCTTCATGTGATGGATCGACAGGTTCGGACGCGGATCTCGTCCGTTTAGCCGGAGGCTCACCTCCAGCCATTTCCTTCTTCTTCAAAGCTGCTCTCATAGCAGCCTCCAGTTGTTGTTCCCTCTTTGATATCTTCTTGGATGACCCTACAAAAGAAAAACTCGTATAAGACAAAAAGTAACATCGTACGATAATCCTTGAATCGTACGTCTTACCTTCCATGTCTTCCTCGGAGATCACTTGGACTTCTGGATCCGTTTGTGTAACCTCGTCGTCGCTCTCTATCAGAATCTCTTTCGCCTTCTGAGTGGAATATAGCCGTTCACAATACTGTACGATAAAAATCGTTCAACTGAAGCTTTTGATTCTTTAGTAGCTTCAAACGAAAAATCAATTTCTGCAAAAACAATCGAACGTTAGACAAACAAAACAAATATTACAGGAAAACGTTTTCAAAAGATACGACTAATACCTAAAGAATTCCACTCTGGAACCACCCAACTCCCATCTCCTAAAACTGAGGAAGATTGAACAAAAACGTATCTCGTCTTCCAACCTTGATCGTGCACTTGAGTACCATGAACCAGCATCGCATCCCCTCTACCTTTGGGAAAAAGTCCGTACCGATTATATTCTGTTGGCTTCACAGTGTATGCCGTGAGAAGATCATCGACCGAAAAAGCAGGACAGCCCCAGTTCTTCGTTACTCGTTCGATAACAAGTATTACCCTCCAAAATTGAGGCATCAGTTGACCAGGAGAAAGAATAAAACGTGACATGAAAGCCCTAGAAAGAGGAGTATAAGGCCATCGAATGCCAATCTTAAACGGATACTCGAATAGGGCAAAAAACCCTGCCGGAGCATCTGCCGGCCTAATCTCACTAGCTACCCGGATCCTAGCACTCTCCGGTAAACCTGATAACTCCCTCAAAGCCATTACCTCTAAACTATCTTTAATCGTACTCTTAACCTCAGGCGACATTATGAAATCTAATCTGTCGAGACTTCTTCTTAATCTAAGAAACCTAAGAGTGTCGAGACCTCTAACACTTTTCTTAGCAACAGATTTTAAACGCATGAAAAATCAGAAGGAAAGGAGAATACCTTATATGAGAAATCGACTAAATCTTTGCCGAAAATAGAGGATGATTTTGGAAACGATTGCTCAAAACAATTTAAGAGATTTGTATTCAGATTGAAATTATCTATTATATGGAAACCGAATTCCTCCCCAAGTAATAAAGGTCCAATTACACATCGACACGCGCCTAAATCAAGCCGTTAAGACGACAGTTGTCATCCCCACGTCATCACGACGACGTCACTAAAAAACCGTTTCCTATTCAATTCAATTTGAACGAAACTCGTTTATTAACAATTGGTTATCTGTAGTTGAACTAACAATTGATTTTGCAGATGAAAGATTCAGAAATATTTAGAATAAATTTTCCTAAATCTCGGGGGCAAACTGTTTGGGTGAAAATTTACGATCGCACGATGACTAATTTTGATCGTAAGGTATCTTCCAGGATGACAATCCTGTATTAAGATAAGGTCCTGGAATAAAGACAACCCTACCTTCGAACGGAGAAAACTAATCATCGAATATATATATTGTGTATCGTACGATTATACTAACGATATCTAACATAAACGTACGAAGTTTATATCTTTGATACAGGCAAGCTGATTATCATATCTAACAATTGTCCACCCTTGAGGAAATCTGAAATTGAATACTATGCTATGAAAGATGGAGTGCACCATTACAATGATCGTACATCGACAGTTATTCATCCATTAAAGACCGAGACACGCTCCTCATTAAAAGCACGTCAGTTACAACCAAGAATCCAGCTTCAGTTATGTCCGTTGCATTAAACACACAATTATGGACATCGGTTACATTCTCATCAACTATAAAAGGAGATCAACATCATCATTTGAGGGACATCTGATTACTCTTGAAGCTATCCGAATCTGCAAATACTCTCTATAGTTTCCATACGATTCTTTATAATTTACGTTAGACTTTATATTCTGTTTTATTGTAATCGTACGATCTCTGCTGTAATTCTCGAGGAGATCACCCCTTATTGGTGATACTTAGTGCAGCGTCGGCTATCCTCTTTTAGTCGACCGCAGGTTTTTTTCCTCGACCTCGAGGTTTTTCCTGCGTCATCAATTGCGTTGTCTCTTTATTTATTTTATCGCACGATTTATCGAACTAGATTTCTTTCTCTCGACGGATTCGCCTCACAACATCTTACGATATTTAATTGTGTAACTTTTTACCAAAACAAGTATTGCGTGATAAGTACCATATGCCGGGATTTTGCGAAACACGCGCACGATTGCGAAACCCACGTAAAATCCAACTATCAAGTTTTCTTGCTTGAACTTATTATATATCTCCGGTATTATTTTTAACGCAATCTATATATGTGTGTTGTTAAACTCGTGAACTCACCAACTATGACGATAGTTGACTTTTTAAATTTCATGGTTTTCAGGCGAACCGAAGTAAGAAGATAAGGATGCACTTGTGTTTCGTTACTATGCATATCAAGATCAAATTTCCTTTCTGTTGTAATTTTTTTTCTTTTGTTTGTAATAGTTCTAAGATTTTAGTACGTTGTATGAATTGTAAAACCTTATGATTTTGATATGCTATGGTTATTATTGTCTATACTTTGTGTTGTGCTACTTTGCGCTGTTACACTCCGTGTTTCCGCTTTAGCGGGGTGTGACAGACTTGGTATCAGAGCCAAGGCTATAGAGAATAACGATTTTCTGACGAGAAAATCAAGTACTATAGCCATCAAAATATAACAACGGAAAGATGAACTTTTTCTAAAATATTTTCTTACACTTTTAGAATGATTTACCCGAGAGTCGTTTATTGGGTCTTAATTAAGCATAGCCTGATCAACTATGTTTAGTCGAGAGGCAATAACACGAAACTAGGGAAAGTCACGACGGGAGTGTAAAAACTTAAGATTTTCTTGCATGGCATTTTGTGTGTGCGATCATAATGTATGGGATAGTTAAAACGACATTACGAGACACTATGGCTCTAGTATTAGGAAAACACTACTTGAATTATGTAATAATAAGTTATATATACATACTTCAGTCACTATGTCGTCAAACGCGGGATGGATCTCCGAAGAAGAGGAAGACACCTCCGAAAACTCGGGTTCGATATCGAAGTATCGAGCGATGAAGACTCCGATGACTCGCACCTAATTCCCCCTGTGGCCGTTGTACCTCAACCCCGCCGGATAACCCTGCACCTGAACCGGTCCTCCATAGGCCCCGTACTAGAGAGACCGCTAGGAAGAGAGTTCTCCCTCCTATTGCTAGTGGAATTACTATCCCCCGTGACCAATATGCTGGACCCTCTCGTGTCCTTCCGGGAATACCAATCCCGAGGAACCTGGAACTGTCAGTTGAAGATACTCGTAGGATCACTATCATTGAGGATAGGATCGATAGGTTCCAAACTAGGATTGATAGGCAAGCGCAAGTTATACGTTCGTTAACCGAGTTAGCTCACATGCTAGAGCAAGGCACTACCGGAGCGGTAGAGAAATTTGTGGAAGCAATCAAGAATTCACCTATAAGACCTTTATGTCTTGTAACCCTAGGAATTTTATGGTAAGGAAGGAGTTGTAGGATTGCTATCTTGGATTGATAGCAGGGAGTCTGTACTCCACATTAGTAAATGCTCGGAGAATCGTAAGGTGGAATTTGCAGCATGTCAACTACATGGCAGAGCTTTGACTTGGTGGAATATCCAAGTATAGACCCGAGGCTGGGAAGCGGCATACAACCTACCATGGGAAGATTTCAAGAAGCTGCTGATAAAAGAGTTTTGTCCAAAGAGCGAAGTGTAGAAGCTTGAAGCTGAATTCTGGAACCATACCATGAAAGGCATGGACATGGACAAGTATACGGCACGTTTTCATGAACTTGCCCAAGTTGTTCCACACATGCTTACCCCAGAGGAGAAGCGAATTGATAGGTATATTTGGGGACTGTCACCTGAGATCCGAAGAATGGTTACTTCGGCTAATCCAACTACCATCCAAAGTGCGGTGGTCTTAGCTAGTCGATTGGCCAATGATGTGGTCAGGTCAGGAAATGAAGCTAAGGGAGTTATGGGTGGAAAAAGGAAGCCCGAAGGTCAGTTAGGAAGAAAGTCTAGCAGTGGATCTAGTCGAAGTTCGCAATCGCTTAAGAACTTTGTAGTAAGGGCACAAGACCAAGGAACCTATATGGGATCCTCTCCAATGTGCAATAAGTGCAACCGCCACCACCGTGGAGATTGTTTTCGTTGTGAGAAGTGCAACCAGCTAGGACACACCGCCTGATACTGCAAGAAGGCGGAAGGAACTTATAGCGAAGGAAGGAAGTGTTTTGAGTGTGGAAATCCAAATCACTTTAGGGACAAGTGTCCTAAGAAAGGGAAAGGATCTAGGAGTAGCATGGACGGGAGTCAGGGAAGTCGCACCAATACGGTGAACCAAGGGAGTCAGGCTCGAGGCAGAGCTTTTGTGATAGGAACTGAAGAGGCACGTCAGGATCCCTATGTGATAACAGGTACGTTTCCCTTAAACGACCATTATGCATTGGTGATTTTTGACTCTAGTGCCGATAGAAGTATCGTATCTTTAGGATTTAGGCCACTAATTCCTTTACCCTCCGAGAGGTTAGACGAAGCTTACTCAATAGAACTTGCCGATCGGAGAAAATTAGAGACGTGTGATGTGATCCCTAATTGCACTCTAAATCTAGCTGGCGAATTGTTTAGTATAGATCTTGTACCCATAGAGCTAGGAAGTTTCGATATAGTTATAGGCATGGACTGGATGGCGCAAAATAGAGCGACGATAGGGTGTTATGAAAAGGTCGTAAGGATTTTACTACCTGGTGGCAGAACTCTAGTAATCGAAGGAGAAAGACTTGAAAGGAGCTTAGGAATAGTATCTTGTATGAAGGCTCATAGTTATTTGAGAAAGAAGTATGTGGCGTTCCTAGTTCAGGTAATAGAAAAGAAGCCGGAGGCAAAGAAACTCGAGGATATTCCGATAGTATGGGATTTTCCCGAGGTATTTCTGGAGGAGTTTCCCGGACTACCTCCGCCTTGGCAGGTCGAGTTTCGAATTGACTTGATTCCAGGAGCTGCCCCAGTTGCCACGACACCCTATCGCCTAGCACCAGCGGAAATGCAGGAATTGTCAAGTCAAATACAGGATATGCTAGATAAAGGATTTATTCAGCCGAGCTCTTCACCTTGGGGATCCCCTGTATTGTTTGTTAAGAAGAAGGATGGATCTCTTAGAATGTGCATAGACTATAGGGAGCTGAATAAGTGGACAATTAAGAATCGTTATCCTCTCCCTAGGATAGATGATCTATTTGATCAACTTCAAGGCGCTAGTTTCTTCTCTAAGATTGATCTCCGATCAGGGTATCATCAATTAAGATTCCATGAGGAAGATTTTCATAAGACAGCGTTCAGGACATGCTACGGACATTATGAGTTTATGGTTATACCCTTCGGACTCACAAATGCTCCAGCCGTGATTATGGATCTGATGAATAGGATATGCAGACCATATTTAGATAAGTTTTTAATCGTATTTATAGATGATATACTCATCTACTCCCGAAGTAAGGAGGAGCAGGAGCAGCATTTGAAGGTAGTATTAGAGTTGCTTAGGGACCAGAAATTGTACGCCAAATTCTCCAAGTGCCAATTTTTGGGATTGGCAAGATATTATATGAGATTCATAGAAGGTTTCTTAAATATCACCCGGGTAAAGCTAATGTCGTAGCTGACGCGTTAAGTCGTAAGGAAAGAGTGAAACCCTTACGAGTACGAGCTTTGGAAATGCTTGTACAAACCAGTTTGAAGGAGCGTATTCAAGGATCTCAGGAAGTGGCTCTAAAGGAAGAAAGGATAAAGGATGAAACTCTCCATAACCTAGAATAGAGGTTCGACCTTAAGACCGACGGTGTGCGGTATTTTAAGGAGAGAGTTTGGATACCTAAGACGGGCGACCTAAGGGAGTTAATCCTGATGGAAGCACACAAGTCACGGTATTCTGTTAATACAGGAGCGGATAAGATGTATAAGGACTTGAGAGAATACTACTGGTGGCCAGGAATGAAAAGAGATGTAGCGTCTTTTGTGGGATAATGTTTGACCTGTTCGAAGGTCAAAGCTGAGAATCAGAAACCGTCAGGTTTACTGCAACAACCAGAGATACCGGAATGGAAATGGGAGCGAATTTCTATGGACTTAGTCACCAAATTACCCAAGACTGCTAAGGGGCACGATGCAATTTGGGTAATAGTCGATCGTCTAACGAAGTCAGCGCATTTCTTCCCTACCCGAGAGGATTACAAGATGGAAAAACTTGCGCGAATTTATATCAAGGAAATAGTGACTCGGCATGCAGTGCAGATTTCTATTATTTTTGATAGAGATAGTCGTTTCACATCTCGATTTTGGCAGTCACTACAAAAGGCCTTAGGATCACAATTAGATTGGACTACGGCATATCATCCCCAAACTGATGGTCAAAGTGAAACGACCATCCAGACCTTGGAAGATATGTTGCGAGCGTGTGTCATAGACTTTGGAGGAAACTGGGATGATCACCTACCCTTGGTAGAGTTTTCATACAACAATAGTTACCACACTAGCATATAGTGTGCTCCTTATGAAGCTTTGTATGGTCGAAAGTGTCGATCACCTCTTAGTTGGGTAGAAATCGGGGATAGCCAATTAACGGGACCCGATATAATTCAAGAGACCACAGACAAAATCAGTGTGATTAAGGATAGGCTCAAGGCTGCTCGAGATCGTAAAAAAAAAAGCTATGCTGACAACCGTAGAAAACCATTGGAATTCCAAGTTGAAGATAAAATACTTTTAAAAGTATCCCCTTGGAAAGGCCTAGTGCGTTTTGGCAAAGAGGTAAGTTAAGTTCTAGGTATGTTGGACCCTTTGAAATCACTGAAAGAATCGGTCTAGTTGCGTATAGGCTTAAGCTGCCTAAAGAAATGGATGGGATTCATGACACATTCCACGTATCAAACCTCAAGAAATGTATAACCGATGAATCCCAAGTCGTTCCTCTAGAGGAAGTCAATGTAGACAAGACCCTTCATTTTGTAGAGGAACCAATAGAAATTCTTGATAGAGAGGTCAAGAAGCTCAAGCGGAGCAAGATACCGATTGTTAAGGTCCATTGGACCTCCAGATGCAGACCGGAATATACCTGGGAACGTGAGGATCACATGAGGAAGAAATATCCTCAACTCTTTGCCTGACTTAGGTGAGACAGTAGAATCAAAATGAATTTCGGGACAGAATTCTTTTAACCGGGGGAGACTGTGACAACCCTCCAATTCTCATTTCAGGTCAGTAATATTTAGCTGACTTCTCAGCACAGAACGCAATTCTACACTGTCGTTTTATCAGAAAATCATGGTTTATAATTATATATGTTACTATATGGCTAAATAAATTGCCTTTGAGATTGTTAAGTTGACACTATGTTCGGTTCGCGAAACCGACTGACTATTGATGACAGGTCCCGATTCCGACCACTAGGCTGTTAAAATAAATTATAAAATGACCTAAAATATTAAAAGTATTATATTTTAGTGAGTTCCTTATTGAAAATCCGAAAACTGCATTTCGTTACGTAAAATTCGCAAAAACGCGCGTTTTCGGTAACGGTTTCCTATTTTAGCAGCTTTTTACACCCAATACTACTAAACTCTATTTTTATCTACAAATTTAAATGGCTTGAAACCAGCCATATTTTAAATTAAACAAGCCTTTGGAAGCCCCTTGGTTTGAATTAAATCAAGAGACAAGAATTTGAAAACCAACCAATACAAATTACACCTACTTACACACTTTAGCTTCACCAACACACCACACCATCTCCCCTTCTCTCCATGAACGTCCAAACACCCCCCTTTCCTCTATTTTGCTGATTTAAATGCCCCCAACCCTCCTCCATTCACCTCATTTCTATCATAGCTCTCTCTCTCTAAGTTCTCTCACTAAAACTCTTCTCTCATTTTCTCTCTAGTTTCTCTTTAATGTTCTAAGAGTTCTTCAATTTCTTGAAGATTCAAGTAATCTTCAAGGTCATTTTAAAGGTAAAACATATGTATTTCATCCTTTACTTACTCTTGTTTCATGATTCCAAAGGCTAGGAGATGCATACCAAGCATGAATGTTGCTCAAAGTGGTATGTGTTGAGGAATAGCCAAGAATCTTGAATATGTCTTTTGTAATCTCCTTTTATTTAGCATGATGGTGTGATTAAACACCCATGCATGTTGTTGTTTTCATTATTCTTGCAAAAAGAATGGCTAAAGCCTTCATATTCTACTAGTTGTTCTTGCATAAAACATCGATTCACATGTGAATAAAGCAATAAGTAGAGGTATTAAACCCACATTGCTTCTTCTTTCTACTGAAATCTGATTTCTTTCTTTTAAATAAGTTGTATCAAGCTTAGATAGACACATGCATGAAGTAAAAATTGTGTAGCACAAAATCAAAACCCCCTTTTTGCTTGGATCATCCAAAAATCTAAGCAAAAAGTGAGACGATGGTTGGTATTTTTAGTATATTGTTTTGTGTTGGTGAAATGAGTCTTGCATGTGTAAGAGATGTATTATAAACTCAAAATCCTTCAAAAACAACTGAATATGTGCTTTGGAAAAGAAAAACTAACATAATATGGACAAACAATAAGAATAACTTTGTGAATACACAACTAGTGTAAAAATTCGTCCAAAACAGTAGCTGACAGATTCTTACACTGACTTTGGATGGTCATATCTCTCTCATGAAAAGTCCAAATAACATGATTCTTTTTTTTAAATCAAGTTATCTGAGTTAACTTTCAAACTCCACTGGCCGTTTACAAAAATTCCAAGTTTTGAACCCCCAAACAGTCCGTACAAAAAGATTGCGCAACAGCTCTTATTTCTGTCGAGACTAAAACAAACCCACTGTTTGGAGGTCGAGACTTTTTACAAAAATTATGAAATTTGGTCAGTAAATATTTAACTCATAATACTAAAACATGTTAAAATTTCGTGATTTTTGGAATAGTTTAAAGCACTCAAATGCATTTTTCAAAACAACCTATGAATCTGTCATAAATCAGAAAAACAGTTTAGTATTATTTTATGTATCTTACTACTTTTTCAAATCCTTTCCATAAAAACGAACACTTGAACTACTTAAAAAAGTATTTGAAGGATATTTTGAGTAAAACCTTGTTGATATACACATGCATGACCATACACCAACACATTCGTGTTTGACCGTAATCATCAAAAAGTCCGAGTTTTCGGCAAATCGCTTAACTTTTTAAGAAACCGTACGCATGCATTCTTTTATAAAAATCGAAAGACTAAAGTAACTAAGGAACTCATTAAGATAACTTATTATACTAGGGTCGGAAATCGGTGGGACATTGTAAACGTGGAAACTTCGAGCTCGTGAACTCGGTGAGTTATTCACGGCCCCTTTTTACGTTTTTACATTTTTGGGGTGAAAAGCATGATATACACTACCGGTTGATTAAACTTTTGAAACAATTTTGTAAAACGATTTTGTGAAACGATTGTTGTGTTATTTGTATAACGTTCTACACATGTGGGCTTAAGGCTCACCGCTGAGGTAGTTTTTTGGGCTATGGTATGCATACTTATCTAGATTAATTGGGTGTTTTATTTATCGCAAAGTCCTCGTGCACACTACTAATCTAATTCACTGCGGTGGACCGGATAATCAATGGTAGCGCTATCAGGTTGGCAACCCCACCTTTCGCCCCCGCTTGCAACGGGAACGTGTTGATGACGATTGGTGTTTAATTACTTTTGTGTGTAACGATCTACACATGTGGGTTAAATCTCACCGCTGAGGTAGTTTCGTGGGTCTGTTGTGTCATGTTTGCGATAAGCATGACGTTGCAAGGCAATTTGAACGCTTTTAGGAGATTAGTAGTGGCTCGTTAATCTTATGTCTAAGTATTGCATGATAAGTACCATATGCCGGGATTTTGCGAAACACGCGCACGATTGCGAAACCCACGCAAAATCCAACTATCAAGTTTTCTTGCTTGAACTTATTATATATCTCCGGTATTATTTTTAACGCAATCTATATATGTGTGTTGTTAAACCCGTGAACTCACCAACTATGACGATAGTTGACTTTTTAACTTTCATGCTTTTCAGGCGAACCGAAGTAAGAAGATTAGGATGCACTTGTGTTTAGTTACTATGCATATCAAGATCAAATTTCCTTTCCGTTGTAATTTTTTTCTTTTGTTTGTAATAGTTCTAAGATTTTAATACGTTGTATGAACTGTAAAACCTTATGATTTTGATATGCTATGGTTATTATTGTCTATACTTTGTGTTGTGCTACTCTGCGCTGTTACACTCTGTGTTTCCGCTTTAGCGGGGTGTGACAGAAAATAGGGAGGAGATAGGTAGAGTATCAAAATCAGGAGAGGAAAGAAGGGTGGTTTGAAACCTACCAGAATTGGGGTCATCGCCCTAAGATAATGCAACCCCTGATGCGTTATCAGTAGCAATTGGAGCTACTTCTGAGGTGGACGCTTGGTTCGCTTTAGGAACCTTCACTACACCAAAAAGATCCTCTTCCTCAGTGATTTCATCATCGTCATCGTTGTTGTCGTCTTTGGCATCTTCATCCTCTACCTATTCATCCCCTAGTTGCCAGTTTGTGGTGGGAGAGTAGACTGAATGATCACCTTATTGTTGAAGAGGTGGTGCTCTCTCCCCTCAACATGTGCATTTTACCGAAAAATGGCATTTGTTGAATTACACCTGTAAATAAGAGAGGCCATGTTTCGTTGGATGAGAGAGTTGGCGATCATGGCGGCAGACAGGGACTCAAGCAGAGCCCTGTCATTGGAGGTGACGGCAGGAGCTGGAGGAGCAGCAACAAGAGTATTCACGGAGTTGGCAAGTTCCATGACCTTCTCCCTCAGGGCTTTGAGCCGTTTCTCCGGATCATCCAATCGCCTCACCACTTCACTTTGGAAGGAAGTGAGGGATAAAGATCCTATGGTGATGCCAGCGGAGATTGCAGGGAGTGCAGACACCTTCAGATCATTGATTGAGTCTAAGAGGGTGTTGGAGGCGGAGGCGATCTCAGTTACCTTCTCCTGGATGCTGTCCAGGGAAGGGATGTTGATGTAGACGCCAATAGAGGGTGCGGCAGCAGCAGCAGATGCAGCAGTCTTTGCCTCGGCTTCGGCAGTAGCAATTTTGGCAGTAGCGAGCTCATCCTGCAGGGACTTAAGAGGAGCTGCTTCAGTATCCACCTGATGTTGAAGGGCGGTCTTGGCCTCCTGAAGGGCCTTCTCAGAAGAAGCCCTCCTGAGCTCGAACTCACTAAGTTGCCTCTCAGTGTCCATTATGTCAAAGTTGTCGAATTTTGATCGAGGTCAATTTTCTCCGTCTGCTGCGGCGCCAAAATTGAACCTATAGAAACAATGTCAGCTAAATGACCACTAGATATCTCAAAAGCTTTCATAGAGGAAGAAAAAGTAAGTTTAGGGATTTTAGCTGAGGCTGGGATGGCATCCGAAAGATCACCATCCTGATTCTCTGAGTATTCGAGATGAACTACCTTAGGTTCAATATTAGTGGAAACTCCACCTGTAGATTCAGAAGAGTGAGATAAAGGAGATGGGGGATTAAATATCTTAGGAAGTGTAAGATAGTATTTCTTACCAGCAAGAGCTTTCTTTGATTTCTTCTGCACCTTAGACTTGACGCGTTTCTAGAGAGGAGCATTTGGTGAGGAGGTAGAGGGAGGGGGTTGCTTCAGCGATGAAGGTTTTGCAGTTGGGGAAGTCTGTAAGGGATTTAGCTACTGACATAGCATGCGAAGAAAAAGAAGAGGGGGGTTTGGATGAGATAAAGGAAAACATACCTGAAACCGAAGGAGCAGTGCCCTTGTCCTTGGGAAGAACAACGACCACTGAGAGTGGCACATCATCAGGCTTTGGAGTGACCTGCTCCAAGGTCTTAACTCCCGAAACAGCATTCTGGAAGTTACCCTATTTAGGATATCGATCCTGAAGATGCAGTTCGACGATCGCCATGAGGAAACGGACGTAAAGGACAATCGCCTGATGTTTGGGGTCCTTGACCCTGCGAAGCATGTCTTCGTAAATCGGATTCACGTAGTCATACTTCCTATTGTAGATGGTTGAGTAGACCATCTGGTTGGTGGTCATAGGTACTTGTTCAATGCTCCTTGACTTAGCATTGAGGCACTGAATGACGTACTCCAGAAGTAGAAGGTTGCATTCAGCGCCGACTTCTTGATCATCAAAGGGTTCTTCGCAGGGGTGCCCTCCTTCAGTGGCCATTTGAACTTGATTTTGTCGAAGAATTCGAAAAATTCAGTTTTGGAGGGGACTTCAGGGTACTTCTTGTACGCCGGAATGTCAAGAATCTTCCTCAGCGTACTGAGGCCGAACTTGACGATCTTGTTCTCCAGCTGGAACTTGATCACCACCTGCGTCTCCCCCTTGGAGTCAATCTCCTAGACCACAGTAGTAGTGGACCATAACTTGATGAGGAGCTTCTTGTTGGGTGACTTGTCTAGAGTGAACACCGTCTTCAAAGGGCAGGACATAAGGAAATCCCTAGCAGGTTCTAGGTATTCCTTGCCCTTAGAGAGGTTGTATAGTCCCAAGAAGTTGTTGGACTTCCACTGAATTTCCACAGAGTCTAGGACTATTGGCAGTTGAGTGGTTGTAGGAGCCGCCTTGAGTGCGTCCTCAGTAAGATGAGTATCCAAGGATGTGCTTGTAGAAGAAGCCATTTTGGAAAATAGGATAGAAAAAGAAAAACACATATGGATGATTAAGATATCTAAAATATGTATCTTTTCTTCATTTTACTATGAATATTTGGTGAATATTGTTTAAAGTTAAAATGGTGATGTCATTTATACTTAAGAGTAGATTTGAAACTAAAACCCTGTTAGACCTTCTTTTGTTGTGAAGATGTCAGAAGTCTATCTTTTGTTTTAAGCATTGTAATTTCCTTGTTAATGAACTTTGGTTGTTAGTTTTCCCTGTTTTGTGGAGTCTTAAACTCCAAGGGCCGTTTATGTAATTCCCTCATAGTTCTATGGTGCTATAAATAGAATATGAGGTTTAGGGTTTATGTTTAATGCTTTCAAGAAATCTTTTGGTGTAATCAACTATTCTATTGCAATATCAATACCAATGGAGGCATTCCTTTGATTCTCATTGCTCATCTTTATCATTGATTGTCTATTCATCTTGATTCTCTTTGATTTATGGACAATTGGTATCAGAGCTGATCCTTTGTTAGATCCTCGGTTTGTTTTTTTGATTTTCATAGCTTTTAGAAAAATGTTTTTTTCAAAACTTTTTGGGTCATTTTTATCCAAAAAAGATCACTTAAAGGATTGCTTTTAAGTGTTAAGTGGTTCCCTAAGGTTTTTATCAAAGTTTTACATCAATTGGGGCTCTTAACACTGATTCTTTAAGTGTTTTTGACGAGTTTTTGATCAATTTTTGGAGGTTCTGGACAGGTTTTCCGAATCGGAAAACTTGAGCTGATTTATCAGGTCAAAATTTCCGAATCGGGAATTGTCCTTTTCCCGAATTAGATTTTTGCCATTTTCCGAATCGGAATACTTGTTTTCCGAATTGGACAATAGGCTCTCCGAGTTGAGGTTTTGCTCCTTGTTTTCTCGAAATTAGCTATTTTCTGAATCAACCATTTTCCGAATCGGAAAATTGAGTAGTCCGAACTATACCTTGTGAGCCAAATCCGAATCGGAAAACCTCATTTTCCAAATCGGATTTCGCCTCTTTGAGCCCAGAAATTTTCAATTTTCTCCTCAAATTCGAAATTTTCAATTTTCTCTTCTTTTAGCCGTTTTTCGAAATTTTCAGGTTTTTCAAGCTATTTGTGTCACGAAGCGCTCGAGGTATCAGTGTTTTCAAAAAGTTTCTTTTAATCAAAGGAGATCCTCTCAAGAGAACAAGATGTCGAAGGAAATCATCGACATTGGGTCGGAGACTCGCCCTCTGATACTGGTCATGGGCGAGTACCAGCAGTGGAAACGACGGATGATCCACTTTCTCGACCTACTTGACGAAAACCTCATGAAGTCCATTCGAGAAGGCCCGATCAGAGCTACCGTCACGGTAGCAGCAGTTCCACGGACGGACACTTTCCCTGAGCTACTATAATACGTTGTAGAGAAACCTGTTGACATGTACTCCCGAGAGGAGATGGCTCGTCATCTCATTGACAAACGTGCTCTCACTCTCTTTATCATGGCGCTCCCGAACGATATGTATGCCAGAGTGGATAGTTTGACTAGTGCAAGGGACGTGTGGCTTGAGATCGAACAACAGATGCAAGGCGGAGACACGGCCTTGGAAAGCCAGAAGGAGAGCGCACTGAATGCCTACGAAGGATTTAGAGCCCGGGAAAACGATTCCCTAACGGTGTCCTACCAACGTCTGAACTCGTTTGTCAATGATTTGTGGAGACTGGGAGTGGAAAAGACAAAATACGAGGTCAACGTCAAGTTTCTGAAGAATCTGACGCAAGATTGGCAAGACATGGCCATCAACATCCAACTGAGCAGAAATCTGTGAGCAATGGGACTGCACGATCTGTTTAGCATGATGGTGCAACACGAAGAATTAATCACAGGTGGCAGGACAAAAAGGTTGTTGATCCTCTGGCACTATCTGTTGTGCCCTTTGGAGGACCGAACTCTGCTCCAATACAACCAACTCCGTACAACAACATGCCTCCTCCACATCATCCGGAAGACTTCAACCACGAGTTCAACCAGAACTTTTGTCATGGCATGCAACATCCGGATGACCCCATGATCATCACAATTTCAGATGAAGAACCCTTCAACATGAATGAGTCCCTCGCCCTAATCTCTCACAACATACAGAGGTTGAATGCAAATCGAGGATTTACCAATTCTCGAGGATCTGGGTTTCAAGGCGGAAACCGAATGGGGTAAGGAAGAGGAGGACATCATTCAATGGGCGGATCTCATTTCAGTGAGCAAGGAAGAGGAGGTTATCAACAGGGTGATAGGTATCAGTCTTACGATCAAGGGAGGTTCAGAAACGAACAAGGGAGGTTCAGAGATGATTAGGGAAGGTTCAGAGATAACTCCCGACGAGATAGTACGTACTTGGACTATCAAGGAGGTTCCAACTTTTAGGGTAATTGGCGCGGACAGAATTCCAACTACAACTATCGGGGAAATTCGAGACAGTATGCTCCAGAATCAGGGTACAACCGTCAAGGCTATGAGAGCGGGTATGGAGGCAGAAATGAAGGTGCAAGATATGATCAAGGTCCTGAGTATGGGTACAAGCATGGAAGGAATGACCCCTGGTCTGAAGAAAGGATAGAGCGTGGTAAAGGGAACTTCAACGAAGGTGATCAATGAAGAAGCAGCTCTAGCAGACAATCTCCGAGAGAAGATCAACCAATCCCAATTGACCAAGGTGGTCAGAAGTCAAGTCAACCTCAGAAATCTGTCATCCAAAGCCATACTTGTAGAACCCAGATGTTGAGAAGAGTCAGAATCATCTATCCTTTAAATGCTTTCTAGTTTAGTTTCCTTGTTTTGTAAACAATCATATCTTGTTTAGCCCTTGTTTGAGGTTTGGAACCTCGGGGGCCGTTGTTGACAACTTGTGTAACTTCCTTTTCCCTATAAAAGGAAAAGGATGTTTAGGGTTTTGAGTAGGAATCAATATTATACTAAATTGGGCAATTATTCTTCATTGTTGAGTTCTTCAAAAAGCTTCATTGATTTCATCCCATTGATTAGATTTCCATCCATTTCTATTTGCATTTCATTGTTTTTAGGGACATCAATTGGTATCAGAGCCAATCTTGTTGATTCCTTGGCTTTTGGTTTGAATTTTAAAAGGTTTTTAAGGTTTTTCAAGTTTTGAGTTTTTCAAAACTTTTGGATTTTCAATCCAAAAGGTGTTTTAAAAGGGCTTAAAATAAGTGTTAAGTGATTCCCCATAGTTTTCTAAGCATTTTCCTACATTTTGGGGTCTAAACACTGATTTTTAAGAGGTTTTTAAGTGTTTTTGAGAAATTTTTCGAGCTTTCTGTGCAGGTTTTCCGAATCGGAAAACGAGAGCTGAAATATCAGCTCAAATTTTCCGAGTCGGAAATTGTTCATTCTCCGAATCGAAGAACTCTCCTTTTCCGAATCGGAAAACATCTGTTTTCCGAATCGGAAAACGAGTCTCTGACTCGGGGTCTTGCTCTTGAGAAACTTCTCTCTTTTCCGAGTCCCTTTTCCGCACCCACCTTTTCCGAATCGGAAAAGTTCATTTTCCGAGTCGGAAAAGTTGCTTTTCCGAATCCTGTTGTTTGAGCCAAATCCGAATCGGAAAACATCTGTTTCCAAGTCGGATTTCGCCTCTTTGAGCCGAAACTCTTGCCGTTTTGTTTCTCAAATTCGACACTAAGCTTGCTTTCAAGACCTTTTACTTTTACCAAGCTTTCTGTGTCCCGAGGCGCTCGAAACATCAGCTTTTTCAAAACCTTTCTGTGTTCAAGCCAAGTGAATCTTACAAGGTGGTCTCTTTCTTTTCTCAGAAATGTCGAAGGAAATCCTGGGGATTGGTTCCGAAACTCGCCCTCCTGTCCTGGTGATGGGCGAGTACCAGCAATGGAAACGCCGGATGATACACTTCCTAGACATGCTCGACGGAAATCTCATGAAGTCAATCCGTGAAGGCCCAATCCGACCAACTGTTACGGTTGCCGCTGTTCCCAAAACAGATACGTGTCCCGAACTTCCGTCATATGTAGTCGAAAAGCCAGTTGAGATGTTCAATCCAGAACAAAGAGCCCGGCACCTCGTTGACAAGCGTGCACTGACCCTTCTGATTATGGCTCTTCCTAATGATATGTACGCAAGAGTGGATAGTCTGACAAACGCACGAGACGTTTGGTTAGAAATAGAGCAACAGATGCAGGGAGGTGACACCGCCCTCGAGAGTCAAAAGGAAAGTGCCTTAAACGCTTACGAAGGCTTCAAAGCCAGGGAAACCGAATCCCTCACCGAGTCTTATCAAAGACTGAACGCCTTCGTGAATGACCTACGAAGACTAGGGATAGAAAAGTCAAAGTACGAGGTGAATGTTAAGTTCCTGAAGAACCTGACATCGGCATGGCAGAATCTGGCGATCAACTTACAGCTGAGCAGAAATCTGGGGATTATGGGTCTACATGACCTTTTTAGCATGATGGTTCAACATGAGGAATTCATCACTGGCGGCAAGTTCAAAAATGCTGTTGACCCTCTGGCACTCGCGGCAGTACCATGTGGAGGATCAAACTCAGCTCCCTTCCAGCATCAGCAATACAACAACTCATCTCCTCAGCAGTACAACCAGTCACCACCTCAGCACTATCAGGAGAATTACAATCAGGAGTTCAATGGGAACTATGGTTCAAACTACCAAGAGTTCAACTCGAACTATAATCCAAGCTATCAACACCCAGATGATCCCTTAATCATCTCAATATCTGATGATGAACTCTTTCACGTGAATGAGTCTCTTGCCCTCATCTCTAATAGCGTACAGAAGCTGAATTCCAAACGTGGATACAGCAGACCTAGGGGATCTGGATATCCCAGTGGAGGAAGGATGGGGCAAGGCCGAGGTGGACACTACCAGCAGGAACGAGTTCAGTTTGGGAATCAAGGAAGAGGAGGATACCAGCAAGGGGACAGATATCAGAATCAGCATCCAGGAAGATACCGTGATGATCAAGGCCAGTATAGGGAAGCAAGGGGAAGCTACAGAGATAACACCTACCTGAACTATCAGGGAGGTCCTGAAGATCAGGGAGATTGGAGAGGACAAGTCTCTCATATCAACTATCGCCAAAACCAGAGAAACTACACTCCTGAATCAGGATACATTGATCGTCAAGGATATGGCAGCGGGTACGAAGGTGGTCAAGATGGAAGACGTGATGATGGAAGATATGGAAGAATTGAAGGCAGTCAAGGTGGTCGGGGATATGGACAAGATCAAGAAAGGAACTATCCAGAAGGCAACCATCAGAGTGGTTCTTCCAGGCAAGCCCCGAGAGAAGGACATCATCAAGGTCCTGTTGAGATTGGTGATCAAAGGTTGAATGCTCCTCCAGCTCCGGTGAATAGTGGTGTTCCTACCCCAGCTCCTCAAAAGACCGCTAGTGCCACTACATCATGCTTCAAATGTGGCAAGCTGGGTCACTATGCGAACAACTGCCCTGTCAGATACAAGGATGCGGCATACTTTGAGAAGAAGGCAGCATTGATGAGGAAGAAAGAGAAGGGAGTCGCTCTGCTAGTCGATGAGGAAAACTGGGTGTGTGAGGAAGAAAGCTCAGACGAGGAAGATCATCTTGTTGGGGGTCCGTGTTTGATGGCAGACTTCGAAGGACCTGAAGCTGTTGGCCCCAGCACATATCGAGACCTCGACGCTTCTGAGGTATCCACTATTCCTGACTTAACTGATGATGTGACAATGTTAGAATCTAGAATTTGTGAACTTGAGAGATGTCTCCAATCGGAACGATCTCTCGTCACGAAATTTAGAATCGACAGTGCCATATACAAAAGTTCTCTTGAGGACTTGACTATAGTGTACAATCGTGAGACTCTTGAGTCTAGCGTCAGAGAGTCCAATTTGTCCAACAAACTCAGTTGTCTTCAGAAAACCCATGAGGAACTTAACAGTGACCATGGTGAGCTCCAACTAAAATTTCAGTTGCTTTCAGAAGAAAGAACTAGACTGTTTTCCAAAATTCAAGAGCTTGAAGATAACAACTTTAAAAGAGGACAATCTGAACAGACCCTGAGCATTCTTACACAGCATGCCAACAAAAATCCTTTCTATAAAGCCAGACCCGGACTAGGACTGTCCGAAAACCATGTTTTAGAAAAGGCACCTTCTAATCTGTACAATTTTGAGGACATGGCCGCCTCCAAACCCAAACCTGCCCTAGTAGGAGGACATGTGACCGAAGAATTCGTTAGGCAGACCGTCACATATACCGAAGTTATAAATGGTGAGACCATAACCACGACCGTCAGTCCAACGAACAGCACCTCTAGCAGTCCACCCACTAGCCCTGCTCCCAACAAACCTATATTTGTCCCAGCCAGTGATCCAACCAACACTAAGTCCACATGGGAAGGCATTAAGGCAAGAACCCCTAGGGTAGCTATGCCTCCCATCAACTACTCAGACCTGAACACTAGTTATGACACTAGGAAGATGGATTTTTCAGAAGAGACCTTAGTTATCCCACCAGAGGATGTTTCCGCAACTAAGAGTCCCGATCTAGTCGAACTAGAGAAGGAAATGTTTGGACTTAGACTAAAAGCCATGGATCTGGACGCATGTCAACATCAGATACTGAATCTGAAAGTGCTTATTTCTGAAAAAGACAACTTGGTTCACACTTTGAAGAAAGACTTGATCGAGGCAAATGCCGAGAGAATTAGCATGTCTTCAGAATGTGAGACCGCAGCCTCAAACTTTACTGATTTTCAACTTAAGGTTGCGGATCTTGAGGCACGATATGTTCTCCTAAATGTTCATTCAGAAATTGCAAGAGAACTTGATCATGATGAAAAGATCAATTATCGTGTAGCCTTAACCAACCAACGTGTGTCAAATTCCATTTTGAAAAGAAAAGTCATGTACTTTGCACACCTTTCAGAATCAGTTAATGATAAGACTACTCCACTCCTCAACCATCCGATAGTTACTCCCCAAACCAAATCTGTTACGGATCCAGAGGATTATTACACCTTACTGTCAGATGATGATGAACCCCTCAACTCACACCATAGGATAACCGAACCAAAGACTATCCATGATCCTAATGTTGAATACGATCTGAAGGTGTTCTTAGATGAAGGTGATGATCCTTCAGGCTTTATTCCAAAAGGGCCAAAATCTGTTATTGTAAAACCTGAGAAGTCTGTTGAGTCACGAACTCCTATTTCTGAGAACAGTAACCCTAAGGGTGAAAAATGTGTTGGTACTGACAAGGGAAAGTCAGTTAAGCCTCACGCACCCAAAGGACTCCAGAAAAGGCATTCAAAGTCTAACGATGCTCGTAACTCAGCTAAACCCATTAAAAGTCTTGACCTTAATTCAAGGAGCTTTGAAGTGGGTGAGACCTCTCAGTTAAAACCAAAGAAACCTTTATCTTCCACAAAACCTAAATTTTCAAAAACATCTTCTGGAAAGGGTGGCAACTCTTCTCCTATTAAACCGTCATCTAACTCACACCATGCTCTTAATGCAGATGGGAGGAAGAAGGATGGTGGACGGGAAGTGAAGCCACCGAGGAAGGATCACCGAGGAAGACCCAACTCTTTTCAAGCTTTCCCTAAGCAGCGTAGTCCTAACCGTGCGGGTCTTGGCTATGCTCCACCTAGTGTAGGAATTAATTCAAACATGTCTGTAAAACGTAATCAACATTTAACTCATGCTTTTGACTCTTTGCGTAATGACATGTGCTTTATGTTTGACAATTTTCTGCGCTATGGTGTTTATGATTCCTTTAATGCTGATGTGCCTAAAATCAAATCTCGAAAGAGAAGAGGGAGAAAAAGAGGAAAGGGGAAACCTTCCTCGTCAGTGCAGTCCCCTAAGCCTAAGGAGAAATCCGAAAAGGAGACTGCATCGACCAATTCAACTGTTTCTGACCCTAAGGAACCCATTTGGCAATGGGTTCCTAAACAAGCCTAATTGTTTTGCAGATCAGTCATGTGTGGTACTTTGACTCGGGGGCTCACACACACATGACTGGGCAGCGGTCCTTCATCTTCGACTACGTTGAGAAGTTTGAGGGATACATAAAGACTGCCGACAGAACGCCGTTGCCGATATTAGGGTCGGGAAAAATCACAAATGGAAAATACATCATCAAGGGTGTACGTTATGTGGAGGGATTGGGGTACAACATGTTTAGCTCCAGCCAATTCTGTGATAACGGATACTGGGTGAAGACCTTTCAGTACGGAAGTGACGTGAACGATGAAGACAACAACGCTATTCTCTCCGCCAGGCGAAATGGCAATCTCTACACAACCGTCTTCCGTTCAATCCCTCAAACACACCCCCAGTTTGAAGCTAACCCGAAGAATGCGATCTGTCTGCTCTCAAAAGCATCAAAAGGGGACAGTTGGTTATGGCACCGCAGACTATGTCATCAGAACTTCAAAGATATGAACAAGCTGGTTTCTAAGGGATTGGTCAGGGGACTACCTGAGCTTCGCCTTTCCAAGGACACTCTCTGTCCTGCGTGCGAACAAGGAAAGATGACAAGAAGCTCTCATCCACCGAGAATGGATACGAATTGCCAAAGTCCCCTCGACCTGATACACATGGATCTTTGTGGACCTATGAGAGTAGAAAGTCTCGCTAGAAAGAAGTATATGCTGGTTCTCGTAGATGAATTCTCTAGGTTCACTTGGATTGAATTTCTTCGAGACAAATCAGAAGCTGCTGAACGAATCATAGCCTTCATCAAACGCACACAAGTTCTCTTGGGTCGTCGGGTGAGGAAAATACGTAGTGACAACGGTACTGAGTTCCGCAACACAAAGCTGCAATCCTTTCTCGAAGAAGTGGGGATTACTCACAACTTTTCGGCAGTTCGCACACCTCAACAGAATGGGGTCGTAGAAAGGAAGAACCGGACGTTAGTCGAAGCAGCAAGATCCATGATGGCTCATTCTGGAGTTCCTCAACAGTTTTGGGCTGAAGCCGTTTCCACAGCATGCTACACGCAAAACCGGACTCTGATCGTAAAGCGGACTGGTAAAACTGCTTACGAGATGGTCGAACAGCGTAAGCCAAACATTGACTTCTTTAGAGTTTTTGGTTGTAAATGCTATGTTCTTAATGACCGGGATAACTTGGGTAAGTTTGACCCTAAGTCTGATGAGTCAATCTTCATCGGATACTCACATAACTCTAAGGCTTACCGGGTTTTCAACAAACGGACCCGAACTATCCTGGAAAGCTCAAATGTTGATTTCTCTGAATCTGAAACCTATCTGAATGCTAGTTCTAGTAGTGTGTCTGCATCTTTCCCTGAATTGTTCCCCTCACCACCGAGCACAGATCCGTCTTCTAACTTTTCTGCTTTAGACTTTTTAGATCTCGCGGAATACGATCTACACACTCTAACGAGTCCAATCGTAGTTCCCGCTCCAACAGGTTCGACCACAACCACAGTGACATCTGATGCCTTCGTCACGGAACCCTCCTCCAGCACTTCAACTCACTCCGTGACACCTGAGTCCGCGGCTCCCCCATCTGAAGTTTCATCCGCAGCTTCACCGGCATCTGATCAAGAACAGACTCCACACCCTGTTCTTACTCCAATTCCAGAAGAAGCTCCACTACCTTCCCCGAGCACGGCCCAACGATCATATGCTCAGGTGGTTAGAGAGCCCCGGTTAGAGGCTGCACCGCAGGTTAACCAGGCTGAAGGCACATCAAGTGGGAACCTAGAAGAGGTCTTTGCTGTGCAAGATGAGAACGACACCACCAACAACCGACAGGCTTATGTCACTCACCCTCACACTCGAAGGTGGACAAAAGATCATCCCCCCTCCCAGATCATCGGGAGTCCCTCACAACCTGTAAACACTCGATCTGCAAAGCACACTGAAAATCTGATCCTTTTCGGTGGATTCTTGAGCGATTTTGAACCATCTGATGTTTGGCAAGCTCTCACCGATCCCGACTGGGTGATCGCCATGCAAGATGATGTGACATCCGTCAAATTTTGACACTCAGGTTAGCTACTCGTTAAATTCACTCAGTAGCGTTCCTGTAGGCTAAAAGGTAGAATTTAAGTTGCCTGGATAATCTAGGTTAGTTTGCGTGAAAAAGTTAGGCTAAAACCTAAAAGTTCCGGAAACTGCCCGAAAAAGCCCGAACCGGCCCGAAATCACCCGATAATCCTAAAATGCCAAATTTAAAATGAATCTTGAAAATTTAAGTTATTCTGTTTAAAATATGAGTAAACCGACCTAAATAATCTAAAACCACCTTCGAAAAGTCGGTTTTTGCCAAAAAACGCCGAAAACCCGGTACCGAATCGAACTGACAGTGTAAGAAAGTGTGTAAAAAAAAAAATAAAAGAAAAGAGAGGAGGAGGTGGGACCCACTAGGGGGCCGGCCACCCCCCCCCTATCTCTCTCTCCTCTCCTCTTTTCCCTACAAAATCAATTCATCATCATCACTTCACCCATTTTTCAAAAATCCCTCTCTCTCTAAACTCTTCCTCTCTCTAAAATCCTCTCATTTCTCTCTCAAGTCCAGCCCTAAACTCATCTTCAAAAATCAGATTTCTTGAAGATTAAAAACCACATTCAAGTTATTGTAATCAAAATCTCAAAGGTAAGAAGGTTAGGTTAAGTTTAGATTCGTTTTTCACTCCTTTCAAGCTCTATTTTCGTGTTTTTCTTGAGGTTTAACCTCCTTCTATGGATTCTAAATCCTTATGGTGTTTGGGAAAGAGATTCCACCTTAGAAATGTTGGAAAAACAATCTATGAAGGTGAGAGTCAATGACTTCCCCATAAGAACACCATTTGGATGTAAAATCCTTGTTAAATGATGTTTTTGACCACCAAACTTGTGCTAAACTTCATCAATAGTTCATGCATGGGTTTGGATGGTATGAAAGCATATATTAGTTGTATTACATTTGAATAATCTGAGTTATGGGTGAAATAGCAAGAAAAACCCCGAAATGGTATGATTTTATGTGTTTTGGTATCATTTTGAATGTTAAATGTTGGACAGATTCTGTCAAAATAATTGCATGTACTTTGTACGACTCAAAAAGGGTCTTGTTGTAGTCATTTCTTTATGAAATTTTTTATGGGATGAAATTTAAGGTGTTAGGGTTCATACCCCACTGATTTTGCATAAAAACACCAAGATTTGAGTTCAAACCATCCAAAAACATTTTTGTGTGCAACAGTGTTTGGTCAGAAACTTTGGTCAACTTCAAACTAGCATAACTCCTTGATTATTCATCTAAAGCACAATTTTCTTGATCCTAAACTCAAGTACTTTGAGTTAGCTTTCTAAAAAGTCCAAGCTCATGTCATTTAGAGGAGTTTTGAGACTTCAACCAATGAGTTTAAGTTGGTGGTGTAGGCTGTCCTCTTATGGCAGATTACACATGCACCACTTGAAGAGGTCATAAATCTCTCAAAAACCATCCTTATGGCATGAATCTTATCTCAAAAGTTTGGTATATGTTTTATCTAGGAAATCTCTTTGGAAATTCGTGATAAAGTGGTGTATGGAATTATTTATGAATTAAACTCTATCTAAAGGTATTCTGGAATTCCAGCCCTTACCACTAAAATTGTAAAAATGTTTAAAATTAGTAAAAATTCTCTAAAAATTATGAAATTTGGTGGAATTGTGCCTAACATCCCATAATTCAGGGGGTAAAAATTTTAAGACTCAATAGTTAGAGGACCTAAGTTCAAAATAGCAATTTTTACAACTCAAAAATTTTGACAGATTCTGAAATTTTAGAAAAATCCAATTTTATAAGTTTTGAACCCCAAAATGTTTGGAGAACCTTAAAATTGTGACAAAAGGAATTTTTATTAAATTTGGACTATAAAATTTACATAATGGCATTATATGGATTTCGGTACGATTTTTAAGGACCGTTGGACTTAGGACTTACGTTGAAAATTACGTGTTTGATAGGGCAACCGTAGTTCGGAGACGGGCACTAGACCACGCACCAACCTTAACAAATCCGCACTAAACGCTAGAGGTGAGTATTCACAGCCCCATTTTTTACCGCTTTTACGAAATTTTTGGGGTGAAAAGCATGTATATGATTAAATGTGTTTGGTTGTGAACTTGTTGCGAAATGAATTGAATTATCGAAATGAAATGACTTATTGTGACAAAATGAAATGATTCGTTTATATGAAATGTTTTATAAAATGATGTAAATCGAAATGTGAGTATGTTAATAAAATGAATTATTGAAATGAAATGTTTTGAGTTTATTGAAGTGAATTGAAATGAAACCATGCTTCGAGTATCAAATGAATTGAAATGAAATGAACTCGAGCATCGAAATGAAATGAAATGAAATGTTTTATGAAATAAATTTTTGATTTGTTGAATCATGATATAGTGAGCAACAAATGAAATGTCCCCTGCACTACTATTAACCCTTACAAATTGGGCCTATGATACAAGTGGATAGCGCTATTTGGATTGACATACCCACCTAGAACTGACGAGTAATAGGTGCACTGTATTGAAAAATATTCACCCCGGCTGGAATTAGTTTTCCCCCGGCAAGGCTGAATAGGGGCGTAGCAATGTCACGAAATGAAGGATTGTAGTAACTCACTGATATATATCATGTAATTAACACATCGTTTGGGAAATCTACTCACTGTCGTTTACTAAACTGTTATTTGTTTTGGGGTGAATGAACTGATTCACCAAACTGTTTACAACCGTATTGCGAATAAACGTCTTTTGGGATGAATATTGTACATAACTGCTTTACATCTATAAAAACCTGTGAACTCACCAACTCTTGTAGTTGACACTTGTTTAACATGCTTTTCAGGAATTCCGAAGGTTTGATATGTTCATTAAGGGAACTTTTGCATAACACCAGTCATGTCAATTCATATTTTGTTTAAATTTGTAAACCTAAATGAAGGATGGATTGTAATACTTGAAATATTGTGTAAACTCTTTTAAATTTTGGTATGAATGATTGGTGTGATTTATATCCTATCGCGATGAAATCTTAGCTGTATCACCTTGCGGTTCCGCTTTAGCCGGGTGTTACAGATTTGGTATCAGAGCCATAGGTTATAGAGAACATTGGTTTTTCATAAAAACCAAGTACTATAACCCGTTTTTCCAAAATAAGTTAAAACTTTTAAGATTTCAAAGAATAGGAGAATTAGATACTAGTATGATTAGTATAGGTGTTATTCTGATATATCATAGATATGCGGAGCCTGATCACCTACGCCTAGCCACGATATAAATAGGATAAGACTTATAAATTGATCATACTATTAGGGTTTAAAAATTTAAACTTTCCGAAAATTCCTGAAAAATGTGAAATTGTGTGTGAGTTTGCATATGATATGTACAAAATTACTTATTTCTGAAAAATTTTATTTTCCCGTAAATTAACTTAATTCTTTTATCGCAGTATCATGTCTCACGAGTCAGACCCATCCGAGTACCGATCTCACGGGTCCCCTGAGCACCCAGGTAGCGAGAACGGTAACTCCCGATCTCGGACCGCCGTGCCAGAGCGGGATCCCTATAGCGACGATGACGCTGACTCTCGACCTGTCCCTGCTGTCCGGACTGGACTCCGGATTCGCACCACCGCTCGGAAGAGCGTGCCACTGCCTACCCGAATGACCTTCCGCATTCCCACCGGGGATGGGGCGGGACCATCACGGGTCAGGGGCCAAGGTGGGTCATCGTCGTCCTCGTCGTCCTCGTCATCAGGATCCCCGCCGCCTTATCGACCGTCGTCGCCGATCATTCGAGTACCTCCACCGCAGCCTGCCACCCGACCACCGCCTGTTGCCCGACCATCACCAGTTCCTCGACCACCACACATGGCTCGTGCCCCGGTCCTTTGCCTGAAAGGCATGACCCCGACCGAGCGACAGGAGGTCGCTAGGCTAGCCCGAGGCCAGGACATCCATGAGCACCTTCTGGACCACCATGACCACATGATAGACTCCCTCCTTGGTGTAGCTGGAGCGGACAGCCAGCAGTTGACCAGGATAGTGGCTCTCCTCAGCCACACCATGGCATCACTCCACCACCTGTATACGGTGGTGTATTTGGTGGTGACCGTGGTGGTACTCCTACTTCTGTGGACTGTTTGGAGGGTGAGGGCCTAGGGGGTGGGTTTGGTGATTGATCTTTTGATAAAGCTCTTATTTTTGGGGCAGTATGCCTAGATTTGAACAATTTATGAATTATTATGGATGACTGTATGGATGTGATCGTATTTTGAACATGCTTGGTGAATTTATGATTTGGAATTTGTTTTATTAAATGGAAGCTTTATGATCTTATCTATGCTCCGCTTATGTGTTAGAAAATGAATATGCAATTGACATGCTTATTGTGGTTGTTTGAAATGTCTAAAAACGTTAGGTTAAAATGATAGCGTGAATTAGTATGGCATTTAAATTGCGAAAAATAAGTAGAATTGCGATTACACTTAGAAAATGGAAAGTGTCATTTAAACTTGTGGGCATGCTGTTGCTTTAGAAACATGCCTCCGAGAAGAGAGAACCCGGACTTGTCGAGGCTCGTATCGGAGCAAGTGATGGCTTCGTTACCCGGCATAGTTAGCCAGGTGGCTGCTGGGCTGAACACCAATCAAAACAACAATCAAGGGTCAAGGGAACGAGATTGTACATACAAATCCTTCCGAAGCTGCAACCCTAAAGAGTTCCATGGAACAGAGGGAGCTGTTGGATTATTAACATGGATTGAAAGTATGGAATCAGTCCTTCACATAAGCAAGTGCCTGGAAAGGAATAAGGTCGAGTATGCCGCTTGTCTACTCCAAGGGCGAGCTTTGACATGGTGGAACACCCAGGTACAAGTCCGTGGCCGTGACGCAACCGGTCAGATCACCTGGGAGGATTTCAAGAAGATGCTGAAGGAGGAATTCTGTCCAAGGAGCGAACTTCAAAAGTTGGAAGCTGAATTATGGCGCCACGAGATGAAGGGAAACGACATCACCTCATACACTACCCGATTTCACGAGTTAGCCAAGTTAGTGCCCCACTTGGTGACACCTGAACAAAACCGAGTCGATAGGTATGTTTGGGGTTTGTCCCCCGAAATCAGAGGTAACGTGACGGCAGCTGATCCAAAGAGCCTACAAGAGGCAGTTAACTTAGCAAACCGCCTTACCAACAACGCTATCCGATCGGGAACTTTCTCGAGTGACAAGGCAAAGGGAAAGAGGAAGATGGAGGAAGCACCCAAACTGCAATTCAGAGGAAAGACGGGAAAGGATAGAAGAATGACTAGGAGCTACGGAATGCAGATGCAAGTAGCAGAGAAAGAAAAGGGGATGCCTCAGAGATGTGGCAAATGTGGGAATCATCATGCTGGGAGATGTGTTATCTGTTCCAGGTGTGGCAGGGGAGGCCATACCGACAAGGATTGTAGAAAGAGAGCCTGTTTTGAGTGTGGGAGCTACAATCACTACCGGAATGCTTGTCCCAAGTTGAATCCAAGGCCTTACGCAAATCAGGCGCAGCCGGCGAATCCAGGAAACCAAGGAAACCGCGGAGGACTAGCTCGCGGGAGAGCGTTTGTTATTGGGACGGAGGAAGCAAGGCAAAACCCAGACGTGGTTACAGGTACGTTTCTTCTCAACAACTATCCTGCCACTGTGCTTTTCGATTCCGGAGCAGATATGAGCTTTGTGTCGTTAGAATTCAGGCCTAAGATAAATAAAAAGTCACAGAATCTGAAAGAGGACCACGTAATTGAATACTCCAACGGAGAACTAGTTAGGGCTAACAAAATAATCAGAAAATGCACTCTAGGTTTAGCTGGAAAGGATTTTAGCATAGACTTGATCCCAATCAAGATAGGGAGCTTTGACATAATTGTCGGTATGGACTGGATGTCCAAGCATCGAGCAACAATATGTTGTGCTGAAAAGATAGTCGCATTACCATTACCTGATGGAGGATTACTCGAAGTGTATGGAGATAGGCCAAAGAGAGACATCAAGATTGTGTCGTTTATGAAGATGCGAGGTCATCTACGGAAGGAATGCATAGCATTCATGGCGCACGTCATAGATACAGAGGCGAAGGAAAAGCGAATTCAGGATATTCCAGTTGTGCGAGAATTTCCAGAGGTATTTCCGGAAGAATTACCTGGATTGCCTCCACAGCGACAAGTGGAGTTTCACATTGACCTAGTTCCTGGAGCAGGTCCCATAGCAAAGTCGCCTTATCGACTAGCACCGTCCGAGATGCAAGAGCTGTCAAATCAACTTCAGGAGCTTTTGGACAAAGGATTCATCCGACCCAGCTCATCACCGTGGGGAGCCCCTGTGTTGTTCGTCAAAAAGAAGGACGGATCTTTTCGTATGTGCATCGATTACAGAGAGCTGAACAAGATCACTATTAAAAATCGCTACCCTCTTCCGCGCATCGACGACCTGTTCGATCAACTGCAAGGAGCAACGTACTTCTCCAAAATCGATCTTCGATCTGGTTACCATCAAATGCGAGTTCGTGAGGAAGACATCGCAAAGACAGCGTTTAGAACCCGCTATGGTCACTACGAGTTCTTAGTCATGCCTTTTGGTTTGACGAACGCTCCGGCAGTATTCATGGATTTGATGAATCGAGTATGTCGGCCATACTTAGATAAGTTCGTGATTGTCTTCATTGATGACATCCTAATCTACTCTAGGAGCAAGGAGGACCACGAGCATCATTTGAGGCTGATATTGGAACTGTTAAAGGCCGAGCAGCTATACGCCAAATTCTCAAAGTGCGAATTTTGGATTCGGGAAGTTCACTTTCTAGGACATGTAGTGAATAGAGATGGAATACATGTTGACCCAGCTAAGATCGAGGCTATAAAGAAATGGGAAGCCCCGAAAACACCGACAGAAATTCGACAATTTCTTGGTCTGGCAGGTTATTACCGAAGGTTCATTGCAAACTTTTCCAAGATCGCGCAGCCGCTGACAGCCCTAACGCAGAAAGACAAGAAGTTTATTTGGGGAGAGAAGCAAGACGAAGCGTTCCAGGTGTTGAAGCATAAATTGTGCAACGCACCCATTTTAGCATTACCCGAAGGGACAGATAACTTCGTGGTATATTGCGATGCTTCACATCAAGGCTTGGGATGTGTTCTAATGCAAAACGAGAAAGTCATCGCTTACGCATCCAGACAGCTGAAAGTTCACGAGAAGAACTACACCACTCATGATTTGGAGCTTGGAGCAGTGGTGTTTGCCCTTAAGATATGGAGACATTATCTCTATGGCACCAAATGCACCATTTTTACGGATCATAAGAGCCTCCAGCACATACTTGATCAAAAGATGTTGAATATGAGACAAAGGAGATGGGTGGAATTGCTCAGCGACTACGATTGCGAGATTAAGTATCACCCAGGGAAAGCGAATGTTGTTGCTGATGCGTTAAGCCGGAAGGAGCGGGTAAAGCCCATAAGGTCACGAGCAATGGGATTGGTAGTGCAGACCAGCCTAAAAACTCAAGTAGTGGAAGCACAAAAGGAAGCCTTGAAGGCTGACAACTTAAACAAGGAAACTCTTCACGGCGTAGAAAAGGAATTTGAGGAGAAAGAGGATGGAGTGTGTTACTTCAAGGGAAGAATTTGGATTCCGAGGGTGGAGCAATTGAAAAAGATGATCATGGATGAAGCTCATCAGTCGAGGTATTCGATTCATCCAGGGTCTGATAAAATGTACAAGGGACTGAAGGAGCATTACTGGTGGCCCGGTATGAAGAGAGATATCGCCATCTACGTAAGTAAATGCTTAACTTGCGCAAAAGTTAAAGCAGAGCACCAAAAACCGTCCGGACTTCTTCAACAACCGGAAATCCCGGAATGGAAATGGGAGCAGATATCGATGGATTTCGTGACAAAACTACCCAAGACTAAAAAGGGTCATGATACGATTTGGGTAATCGTTGACAGACTCACGAAATCAGCGCATTTCTTGCCGATAAAGGAAACTTATAGCATCGATAAGCTTGCGCAGCTGTATGTCGGTGAAATTGTCATGCGACATGGAGTCCCGATATCGATCATCTCTGATAGAGATAGCAGATTTACCTCGCGATTTTGGCAATCGCTTCAAGCAGCTTTGGGCACTCGTGTGGATTTGAGCACGGCTTACCATCCTCAGACCGATGGACAGACTGAGCGAACCATCCAAACATTAGAGGATATGTTACGTGCCTGTGTGTTGGAATTTGGAGGAAGTTGGGACGATCATCTACCTTTAGTCGAGTTCTCCTACAACAATAGCTATCACGCCAGCATTCAGTGTGCGCCATACGAGGCACTGTATGGACGCAAGTGTAGGTCCCCACTTAATTGGTTGGAAGTGGGAGAGAATCGATTGTTTAGGCCTGATGTCGTGCAGGAGACCACCGACAAAATCAAAATGGTTCAAGAAAAGCTGAAAACGGCCAGGGATCGCCAGAAAAGCTATGCCGATAATCGGCGAAAGCCGTTGGAATTTCAAGTTGGTGACAAAGTGTTACTAAAAGTATCACCATGGAAAGGGATAATAAGGTTTGGAAAGAAAGGGAAACTGAACCCTCGTTTTGTTGGACCATTCAGGGTCATAGAGAGAATCGGACCTGTTGCCTATAGGTTGGACTTACCCATAGAGCTGAGCTCAATTCATGACACGTTTCACGTGTCCAACCTAAAGAAATGTCTGTCGGAGGAGACCGTAGTTCTGCCTTTGGATGAGATTCAAATCGATGAGCAACTGCGTGTTTCCGAGGAACCAATCGAAATTCTTGATCGAGAAATCAAGCAACTCCGACGCAGCAGGATACCGATAGTCAAAGTGAAATGGAACTCTAGGCACGGACCAGAGTTTACTTGGGAGCGGGAGGCCTTCATGAAAAGCAAGTACCCGCACCTCTTCACAGAAAACCCCGGCTGTAATAGCAAGAATTAAATTTCGGGACGAAATTTCTTTCAACCGGGGGTAACTGTGACATCCGTCAAATTTTGACACTCAGGTTAGCTACTCGTTAAATTCACTCAGTAGCGTTCCTGTAGGCTAAAAGGTAGAATTTAAGTTGCCTGGATAATCTAGGTTAGTTTGCGTGAAAAAGTTAGGCTAAAACCTAAAAGTTCCGGAAACTGCCCGAAAAAGCCCGAACCGGCCCGAAATCACCCGATAATCCTAAAATGCCAAATTTAAAATGAATCTTGAAAATTTAAGTTATTCTGTTTAAAATATGAGTAAACCGACCTAAATAATCTAAAACCACCTTCGAAAAGTCGGTTTTTGCCAAAAAACGCCGAAAACCCGGTACCGAATCGAACTGACAGTGTAAGAAAGTGTGTAAAAAAAAAAAATAAAAGAAAAGAGAAGAGGAGGTGGGACCCACTAGGGGGCCGGCCACCCCCCCCCTATCTCTCTCTCCTCTCCTCTTTTCCCTACAAAATCAATTCATCATCATCACTTCACCCATTTTTCAAAAATCCCTCTCTCTCTAAACTCTTCCTCTCTCTAAAATCCTCTCATTTCTCTCTCAAGTCCAGCCCTAAACTCATCTTCAAAAATCAGATTTCTTGAAGATTAAAAACCACATTCAAGTTATTGTAATCAAAATCTCAAAGGTAAGAAGGTTAGGTTAAGTTTAGATTCGTTTTTCACTCCTTTCAAGCTCTATTTTCGTGTTTTTCTTGAGGTTTAACCTCCTTCTATGGATTCTAAATCCTTATGGTGTTTGGGAAAGAGATTCCACCTTAGAAATGTTGGAAAAACAATCTATGAAGGTGAGAGTCAATGACTTCCCCATAAGAACACCATTTGGATGTAAAATCCTTGTTAAATGATGTTTTTGACCACCAAACTTGTGCTAAACTTCATCAATAGTTCATGCATGGGTTTGGATGGTATGAAAGCATATATTAGTTGTATTACATTTGAATAATCTGAGTTATGGGTGAAATAGCAAGAAAAACCCCGAAATGGTATGATTTTATGTGTTTTGGTATCATTTTGAATGTTAAATGTTGGACAGATTCTGTCAAAATAATTGCATGTACTTTGTACGACTCAAAAAGGGTCTTGTTGTAGTCATTTCTTTATGAAATTTTTATGGGATGAAATTTAAGGTGTTAGGGTTCATACCCCACTGATTTTGCATAAAAACACCAAGATTTGAGTTCAAACCATCCAAAAACATTTTTGTGTGCAACAGTGTTTGGTCAGAAACTTTGGTCAACTTCAAACTAGCATAACTCCTTGATTATTCATCTAAAGCACAATTTTCTTGATCCTAAACTCAAGTACTTTGAGTTAGCTTTCTAAAAAGTCCAAGCTCATGTCATTTAGAGGAGTTTTGAGACTTCAACCAATGAGTTTAAGTTGGTGGTGTAGGCTGTCCTCTTATGGCAGATTACACATGCACCACTTGAAGAGGTCATAAATCTCTCAAAAACCATCCTTATGGCATGAATCTTATCTCAAAAGTTTGGTATATGTTTTATCTAGGAAATCTCTTTGGAAATTCGTGATAAAGTGGTGTATGGAATTATTTATGAATTAAACTCTATCTAAAGGTATTCTGGAATTCCAGCCCTTACCACTAAAATTGTAAAAATGTTTAAAATTAGTAAAAATTCTCTAAAAATTATGAAATTTGGTGGAATTGTGCCTAACATCCCATAATTCAGGGGGTAAAAATTTTAAGACTCAATAGTTAGAGGACCTAAGTTCAAAATAGCAATTTTTACAACTCAAAAATTTTGACAGATTCTGAAATTTTAGAAAAATCCAATTTTATAAGTTTTGAACCCCAAAATGTTTGGAGAACCTTAAAATTGTGACAAAAGAAATTTTTATTAAATTTGGACTATAAAATTTACATAATGGCATTATATGGATTTCGGTACGATTTTTAAGGACCGTTGGACTTAGGACTTACGTTGAAAATTACGTGTTTGATAGGGCAACCGTAGTTCGGAGACGGGCACTAGACCACGCACCAACCTTAACAAATCCGCACTAAACGCTAGAGGTGAGTATTCACAGCCCCATTTTTTACCGCTTTTACGAAATTTTTGGGGTGAAAAGCATGTATATGATTAAATGTGTTTGGTTGTGAACTTGTTGCGAAATGAATTGAATTATCGAAATGAAATGACTTATTGTGACAAAATGAAATGATTCGTTTATATGAAATGTTTTATAAAATGATGTAAATCGAAATGTGAGTATGTTAATAAAATGAATTATTGAAATGAAATGTTTTGAGTTTATTGAAGTGAATTGAAATGAAACCATGCTTCGAGTATCAAATGAATTGAAATGAAATGAACTCGAGCATCGAAATGAAATGAAATGAAATGTTTTATGAAATAAATTTTTGATTTGTTGAATCATGATATAGTGAGCAATAAATGAAATGTCCCCTGCACTACTATTAACCCTTACAAATTGGGCCTATGATACAAGTGGATAGCGCTATTTGGATTGACATACCCACCTAGAACTGACGAGTAATAGGTGCACTGTATTGAAAAATATTCACCCCGGCTGGAATTAGTTTTCCCCCGGCAAGGCTGAATAGGGGCGTAGCAATGTCACGAAATGAAGGATTGTAGTAACTCACTGATATATATCATGTAATTAACACATCGTTTGGGAAATCTACTCACTTTCGTTTACTAAACTGTTATTTGTTTTGGGGTGAATGAACTGATTCACCAAACTGTTTACAACCGTATTGCGAATAAACGTCTTTTGGGATGAATATTGTACATAACTGCTTTACATCTATAAAAACCTGTGAACTCACCAACTCTTGTAGTTGACACTTGTTTAACATGCTTTTCAGGAATTCCGAAGGTTTGATATGTTCATTAAGGGAACTTTTGCATAACACCAGTCATGTCAATTCATATTTTGTTTAAATTTGTAAACCTAAATGAAGGATGGATTGTAATACTTGAAATATTGTGTAAACTCTTTTAAATTTTGGTATGAATGATTGGTGTGATTTATATCCTATCGCGATGAAATCTTAGCTGTATCACCTTGCGGTTCCGCTTTAGCGGGGTGTTACAGATGAGCTGGCCGAATTCGAGAGAAACAAGGTTTGGCGCTTGGTAGAACGACCATGGGGAAAGACAATCATTGGCCTAAAGTGGATACTCCGGAACAAAACCGACGAGAATAATCTCATCATCCGGAACAAAGCTCGCCTGGTCGCCAAGGGTTATCGCCAACAAGAGGGTATCGACTATGATGAGACATACGCGCCAGTAGCCCGAATCGAAGCAATCCGAATCTTCCTTGCGTATGCTGCACATAAAAACATGACAGTCTATCAGATGGACGTCAAATGTGCCTTCCTGAATGGAGTCCTTCAAGAAGAAGTGTACGTTGAGCAACCGGAAGGGTTCGTCGATTCTCGATTCCCAAATCACGTCTACGTTTTGGACAAGGCGCTTTATGGTCTCAAGCAAGCTCCGAGAGCATGGTACGAAACTCTCACTGACTACTTACTCGGAGTTGGCTACAAGAAAGGTACTATCGATCCCACTCTATTTCTCAAGAAGTCAGGTAAAGATTTAATTATCGTTCAGATATACGTGGATGACATTATCTTTGCGTCTACGAAGCCTGAGATGTGCCAAGAGTTTGAGAACACCATGAAATCCCAATTCAAAATGAGCATGATGGGCGAGTTGACGTTCTTTTTAGGACTTCAAGTTCGACAATGCCCTGATGGCATTTTTATAAATCAAGCCAAGTATGTTCAAGACCTTTTAAAACGCTTTGATTTCGGTGGTTCAAACTCTGCGGCCACTCCAATGCCCAAAAATTTTCAACTCTCTGCTGATACTTCTGGTAAACCGGTTGACCAGAAAACTTATAGGGCAATCATTGGTTCCCTTTTATATCTCACGTCTAGTAGACCAGATATCGTCTTTTCCACGGGTGTCTGCGCTCGTTTTCAGTGTGACCCACGGGATTCACATCTGTCTGCTGTCAAGAGAATCCTTAGGTATCTGAAGGGCACACCGGACTTTGGCCTTTGGTACCCAAAGGATTCCGGTTTTGAACTAATTGCATATACAGACTCAGACCATGCAGGTTGTAAGCTAAACAGAAAAAGCACATCTGGTGCTTGTCAATTTCTCGGGGACAAGTTGGTCAGTTGGTCATCCCGGAAGCAGACTTGCGTTTCCTTATCCACCGCGGAGGCGGAATATGTAGCCGCCGCCTGCTGCTGCTCGCAAGTTCTGTGGATGAAAACCCAACTAGCTGACTTTGGATACACCATGCATCGAATTCCCATCTACTGCGACTCCAAAAGTGCAATACAGATCACGGCAAATCCGGTTCAACATTCTCGGACGAAACATATCGACATCCGATATCATTTCATCAAAGATCACGTCGAGAAAGGTAACATTGAACTATACTTTGTTGAGAGTGACTATCAGCTTGCTGATTTGTTCACCAAGCCGTTTGACGAAAAGCGTCACTTTTTCCTCCTAAGCAAGTTGGGAATGCTAGACCTCCCTGCCTGAGGTCTAGGGGGAGTCGGGAGTTCTTATTTTATATGCATGTGTGTAGGGGGAGTCTGTAGGATCTCTATAGATGTTGCATGAATCGAGGGGGAGTACTAAATCCTGTATATACTGTTTGGTGTGCTCACTAACGTTCTCGGATCCACATCACCTTGGATACCACTGTTATATTCTATTTTGTAGATGTGGATCCTCACTATGACTTCTGGTTAATTCAGACCAGGACTCGCTCTAAACCCGATGAGACGAACCAGGTAAGTCTCTCTTCTCGGGAGTCGAGGGCTGAACTTGTAACTTTTTGTGAACTTGAAAGTTCAGGGGGCGGTAAAGTACATGTCTTGAACTTACAAGTTCGGGGACTAACTTTGCCACTTTCTGCTTCTTAAAGTTCAGGGACTAGTTTTGCAATTCTTGTGAAACTTGTAGTCCAGGGTCTGTTTTGCAAATTTTCTGAAAATACAAGTTCAGGGACTTGTTTGTAAGCTTACTCAAACTTCAAGTCCAGGGGTGGTTTTTGCCAAATGGTGAAAGTCGGGTTAAGAGAGCCAAAAGGAGAGCCAAACACAGTGTTTTTGACCCAAACACAGTGTAATTCGGTAAAAATATAAATACCGGTTTTCAAGAATTACTTTTCACAAAATTCAAATTTTCATCTTTTTCTCTCTGAATTCTCACCCGAACCCACTTCGCGCTCGATTCCGGTTTTCGCTCGTTGTTGCTCCGATCGTCGATTTCTTTACATATTCGGATTCCTGGTAAGTAAACGATCAACCCTTATATAGTTTTAACATCTAAATCATGCGTTTTAATGCCTGGATCGAAGCCTAAAAATTTTAAAACTTACCCGAAACCCAAACTTCTTGGAATGGGATTTCGGGACGTTAAAACGATCCATTGTTGCTTATAATGTTGTTATAAACTGATTTAGGATGAATGTTGATAGTTTAGGGCCTTAGATCGACGGTTTTTGAGCGGTTTCTAAGTGGAGAACTCGAAAAGTCTCGGTTTTCCGACTCGGAAAACTTGAACATTCAAGTTTTCCGAATCGGAAAACTTGAACGTTCAAGTTTTCCGCATCGGAAAACGATGAGTCTTAGTGCATGTTTTCCGATTCGGAAAACATAGTTTTCCGAATCGGACTTGGTCTCGTTTTTAAATTGCTTCTTTTCCGACTCGGAAAACGTGGAACTACCCTTATGGGTTTCCAAGGTTTTCCGACTCGATCGAGAGACCAAGTTTTGCCAAATTTCTAAGTGTTGACATTTTCCGAATCGGAAAACCATGTTTTCCGACTCGGAAAACCTACATGTTTTCTCTCTGAGTGTGGGAGTTTCCCGATTCGGAAAATACCCTTTTCCGAATCGGAAAACTTGTCTGTTTTATCATTATGCTATTTTACCAAGTGTTGAGTTATCCGACTCGGAAAATACTCTTTTCCGAATCGGAAAACTCCCCCCGTACTGTTTGCTCGTTTTCCGACTCGGAAAATACGAAACACCCTTTCGGGTTTTCGAGGTTTTCCGACTCGCGCCTAGTCGAGGGTATAGTCTTTTCACGTCGTATTATTTCTAACACTTAATATATTGCAGAAATGGCTGATCAACAACCAATTGCTCCTACTTCACCTGTCGCCAACGCTGCTGATCTCGCACTGATCAACCCGACAGACATCGTCGAGATCCACCAGAACAACCAGTTTGTCGACTTGGCGAACTTCACCGTCCAAGATGACGTTGTTCTCGAGATTCTCCGAGCACATCCCCTTGCATACGCGATGCAAGCCACTGCTGATATCCCGATGATTTATCTGCAGCAGTTCTGGAACACTTCCCGTGTGGAGAACCGGGACGGAGTTCAAACCATCATCGGCCGAGTGGACCAGACTGATCTGGTCCTCACTATGGAGGATCTTCGCAGAATCCTTCGTCTGCCAGCTGCTACTTCGGAGGCACCGTTCGACCCTCTCGTGTCTGGATCTGAGCTGTTCAGCGAAGTGCTCGCTGTTGGAGTCCACTACACAGAGAACAACAGGCCGAGAGGAATCTCCCAGATCTCTCAGGGAATGCTGCCCCCAATCTGGTACTCATTCTTCAACATACTCAACCGGACGATCTCTTCGAAGACCCATGGCGTGGACAAGGCATCCACCCAGTTCTGGCACATTTTTCATGCGGTCGCCTACGGAAGGCGGATCGACTTTGCTCAGCAAATCTGGGCGGACATCATCGGTGATGTCAGAGCTGGACCAGGACGCACAAAGCACACATCCATACCTTGGATGCGCTTCTTCAGTCTGGTCATTCGTGATCACATGAACCAGAACCGAGCTGTCCGACGCAGAGCAAACCATCTCCGCTTTGAAAGCCAGCAGATCGGACGAGCCAACAAGAAGAATCTGAAGTCAGGACAGGTAGAGATGCACATACCGGCTAACGTGCTGAACATGGCAGACCGTAGGTCAATGAGCGTTAGGATGTACCGAATTTCCATAGGTTTAGAAGACACATCTACGGACTCCTCAGAGCCGGGGAGCCCTGCCCAAGATGTGCAACCCGTCCTTACTAGAAGCCGTACCTCTGGTACGGCGGGCCAGAGCTCCAGTGGGGGAGCTTCTGGCTCGGGAGTGATGAGAGTTGACGTAAGGGGAGGAGCGGGTAGAATAGTCGGTACGTCTGCCACTCCACACACCTCCAGAGCCGGTGCATACCAGACCATGATTCAGAACCGTGCCACTCGTGCTCGCACTCCTACAGTTGTAGAGGAGTCTACTGATGCCGTCCGCTTGCGCGAGTACACGAGTCACTTCAGGGTAAAGCAGTATATGGGCACCCTTCAGCAGTCTCCTATCCACTCGTCATCGGAAGAACGCCGATCGCCGACGCCGCCGCAACAACCTACTGGGGAGGACGTGGAAGCTTCCCCACAAGAACAAGCACATGTTCCTCCACCACCTCACTCGGCGGCCGTCACCACTCAGGCAGCAGAACCATCTGGCGATCCATCTGGCGATGACTCCGGTGGTCACGGATCTTCCGAGCACACTCCCAAGGACCGTCGTGAGCCCGATGACGAGGCGACAGAATCAGAACAAGTTGACTACGGATCCGACTCCGAGTTTCAACTATCAGATCCACCAAAGGGCGGAAAGGCCCAGGTGATAGATTTGGATGAAGCCACCTCCTCCTTCAACGACGACCGGATTTCTGGTGATCCCACTCTTATTGCGGATCTGGCGTCGGATGACCGAACTGTCGGTCAGGAGGAAGAAGGTGAGGCCGAAGTTGCTACCGGCTGGGGTCGAGAAGACAGCGAAGAAGAAGAAGAGAGAGAGAGGGGAGAAAAGGAGAGAGAGAGCAGAGAAAAAGAGACCGCAGACGTAGAGGTCCAGTTGAGCGAGCCTTGGGCTCAGTTAGAGGAGGCGGATGTAGAAGAAGAGCCGCATAGGTTAGATTTGGATATCCCTTTAGCCCAGAGTCCAACCCCCACAGAGGCAACCCTCGCACAGACCGGTCACTCGTTGACGTCAGGTCAAGTCGTTGGCAGCCAACCAACGCATTTGCACGCCCAAACCAGCCACTCGGCCATCTCTCAACAGATGGTCGTTTCACATTCTCACGGGGAATTAGCTCAACTTCCACCGGCCACTCAATTGGAGTCTGCCGGTGTTGAAATGAGAGAGGCTCTGCCCCACCTCTCGACATCTTTCCGTGCACCGGTCGTCCTAGAGCCACTCACAGACACCTTCAGGGTTGTTCATTTGACTAGGACACTTGTGGATGCTTCATCTGCCCGCCCAAGTGGCGAGGCCGGAACGGGGAGAGTTGGTGCGTCATTGGACGCCCTTCGAGGATCCACCGGAAGCCCCGACACCGTCAGCATTATACCAGCGGTGACATCGGGCCGAGAGAGTACCTCTTTAGGACTCTACTCGTCAACTGGAGCCCAAGTGGCACCGGGTGTAGTTTTTCCGGGACCGGGTCCGACAGACTCGAGCAAAGTCTATAAAGATGCTCACGCAACACCGGGGCTTTTGAGCCTGACGGATTCGGGCGGAATCCCTAAAACCGCCCCTGCAACACCGGGACTTATAGGTCCGACGGATTCGGACGACATCCTTAAAGTCGTCCAAAGCAGGTTATTAGCTGTGGAGCAAGCCAATCAGGCTCGGGATGCGCGGGTCGAGGCACTTGAGAAAGCCTTGGCCGAGACGGAGAGGAAGAGACTAGCCGATCTTGAGGCGTCACGCAAGATTCAAGAAGACCGGGATGCGGAGCTCTACGAGCTCAAACGGAGGATCAAGCGCAAGCATTCTGAGGCTGCCCCATCTACTGAAGCTCCCATCCCCAGGCCAACTGAAGACGTCCTCAGGCTCGCTCCTCCGACTTCGGGCGACCTTCCACCGATTCCAGGCTACGTCACTGAGGTGGAGCACTTGATGATGGTCACCTCATACACCACTCAGAATGACCGCCTGTCCGCCCAAGTCCGAGATCAAGCTGCCCAGATCGAGCTGCTACAACAAAGGATTAGAGAACTGGAGGCCGTGTGTCGGTCCCAGGCTCAGCCTTCGAAGAGGAGGCATGATGACCCTGATGACTCCGCACCAGGTCCTCATGAGGGGGAGGTACAAGCTGCAAAACGGCTTCGCACCAACCTCCAACCTGGTTCCGGCTCCGGTTCATCAGCTCCAGCTCCAGGTTCCTCAGCCGCTCCCTCGAGCGCCCCCACAGACTTCGAGACTGCCGAAGCTCCCTATGTCGATTCTGAGACAGAAGACATACCGGACATGGGGAGTTGGAGATACGAGAGGATTCCGGAAGGGGAGACAGTTCAGTTTCCTCAGATGACGGACACGGCTCAGATTGATGCCGTTATACCAGAAGCAGCGCCGACTGATCCTTCAGAGTTACAGATTCCGGAAGCAGCCCGGAAGATCTTGCGGTCGCTAGCTCAGAGCCTAAGGGTCTATCAGAAGGGAGACGATCTAGTCAAGGATCCTGACTACGCCAACCTCCTCTCAGCGCTCAAGTTCCCAACTCCAGAAGCCCCACGGACAGTCCACTCTACCGATCCAGAAACCGATGCTCCTACTGTCATCCAGCTCAACTGGAATCACTCCATCATCTTCCGCCCGTTCCTAGAAGAAACGTTCACCCGCATCTACCATCAAGAGAAGCTGCATGCCTGGTCCCGAAAAGTCTACTTCGGGATCTCTCACATCAAGAACAAGAGACGGAGGACAGCGTACGTACATCAGCGAATGTGCAACTGGGCCACTCATGGACGCCAGAGGATCAGACGTCGCTTTACCAAGGTAACTGCCATGCGCCCCTACAGACACGGCCATCAGTTATTCCTTGAATATGATGTTCGCATGTACGGCACCGGTGTCCCTCGAGGTGAACTGCAGAACTGGACCTTCACAGAAGCTGACTTAGATCGGGTGCATCTAGAAGACCTTCTCAAGATCATCAAGTACCTCCAAGGCCCGATCCTCCGACCAGAGCACTACAGAGATGGCACGGAGATTCTGAAGAAATACGTCCGTCACGCAATCTCACTCGCGAGAGTGACGGACTACCAGCTTGCCATAGAAAGCCGCCAGCCGAAGGTCAACCTGCTGAGACCAAACCTGCTCGTTCCTGGTATCGATGCCTACACGCCTTACATGCCAACCAGGATACCTGAGCATGGAGTCCTGTACCTGACTCGGAAGAAGAAGGAGCGCAGGTTCATGAGGTTTGGAGAACTCTCCAGGTTCTGCGACGGGACCCTCCTTTATGTCTACAATGGCATGCAGAGCAGACTGCTGGCGGATCAGGTTCCGAGTCGGAGAATCATAGATGGCAAAGGAAAGCTGCTGGAGGCAATGAGGTTGATCGAGAAGAAGCTTAAGGAGCGGATGATGTACAGACGACCTGAGGCTGCTATGCAGATGAGAGCACGGATCATAGGCGAGTGGGAAGAGTACCTGCAGATGTCCAAGTGGGAGCCTGCTCTGGAGCTTCCACCACCATTCTGACTTCTTCTCAAAGGGGGAGATTGTAGAACCCAGATGTTGAGAAGAGTCAGAATCATCTATCCTTTAAATGCTTTCTAGTTTAGTTTCCTTGTTTTGTAAACAATCATATCTTGTTTAGCCCTTGTTTGAGGTTTGGAACCTCGGGGGCCGTTGTTGACAACTTGTGTAACTTCCTTTTCCCTATAAAAGGAAAAGGATGTTTAGGGTTTTGAGTAGGAATCAATATTATACTAAATTGGGCAATTATTCTTCATTGTTGAGTTCTTCAAAAAGCTTCATTGATTTCATCCCATTGATTAGATTTCCATCCATTTCTATTTGCATTTCATTGTTTTTAGGGACATCAATACTCCTCAACAAACCCCAAGTCCCATAACCACTTGCTTCAAGTGTGGTAAACTGGGACACTACGCCAAGGACTGCACGGTGAAATATAAGGATGCTGCCTACTTCGAGAAGAAGGCTGCCTTGTTGAGGAAGAGAGAAAAAGGGGTCGCTTTGGTGGTTGAAGAGGAAAATTGGGTTTGCGAAGAAGAGAGCTCGGATGAGGATGATCACATGGTGAAAGGTCTGTGCTTGATGGCAGATTTTGAAGGACCAGAAGGTGGTGGTCCTAGCACTTACCAAGACATTGATGCTTCTGAGGTATCCACTATCCCTGATATAACTAATACAATATCACTGTTAGAAGCTAAAATTTGTGACTTAGAAAGAAATCTCGAATCGGGAAGAACTCTCGTCACGAAATTTAGAATCGAAAGTGCTGTTTACAAAAGCTCTCTCGAGGACTTGACGTTAGATTATAATCGTGAGATACTTGAGTCTGGCATTAGAGAGTCAAATTTATCAAATAAATTGTTGTGTCTTCAAAAATCCCATGAGGAACTTAACAATAACCATGGGGAGCTCACAATCAAATTCCAGTTACTTTCGGAAGAAAGAACTAGACTTTTCTCAAAAATCCAAGAGCTTGAGGACAACAATTTCAAAAGAGGACAATCTGAATAGACTCTGAGTATTCTCACTCATCATGCCAACAAGATTCCTTTTTACAAAGCTAGACCCGGCCTAGGACTCACTGAAAATCATGTTTTAGAAAAAGCACCTTCACATTTGTACAACTTTGAGGATATGGCCGCCTCCAAAACTAAACCAGCCCTTGTAGGAGGACACGTTACCGAGGAGTATGTTAGACAGACTGTCACCTACACCGAAGTCATTAACGGTGAGACCATCACTAGAACCACAAGTCCGTCAAACAGCACCACAAGTCCCGCTCCAAATAGACCTATCTTCGTCCCTGCTAGTGATCCGACGAATACCCAACCCACTTGGGAAAGCATCAAGGCTAGAACCCCTCGTGTAGCTATGCCTCCCATAAATTGTGTAGACTTGAACACCAGTTATGATACTAGGGGAATGGATTTATCTGAGGAGACCTTAGTTATCCTACCCACGGATGATTCCGACCTAGTTGAACTAGAAAAGGAGGTGTTCAGACTTAGATTGAAGGCAATGGACCTAGATGCCTGTCAACATCAGATTTTGAATCTCAGAGTACTTGTCTCCGAAAAAGACACCTTGATACACACTATGGAAAAGGACTTAGTCGAGGCCAATGCCGAGAGAATCAGACTTTCTTCGGAGTGTGGGGCCGCAAATTCTTCTTTAAATGTTTCAAAACCAAATTAGTGGATCTTCAAAAGCGACTCATCATCCAAGAAGTTCAGTTTGAGCTTGAAAAACAATTACTTTATGAAAAGGAGATGATGTATCGTCATACTTTAACCAATCAAGATGTGTCAATCTCTCGTTTGAGAAGGAAAGTTATTGATTTTGAGAACTTTTACTCTCTAGATTCTGATGATGATGAGACATTCCCTATCCTTAACCATAGGATAGCCAACCCCAAACCCAAACCAGACATGGATCCCAAAGTTGAATATAAAGTGAACATATTTTTGGACGAAGGTCATGATCCTTCTGGTTTAATTCCTAAGAAAAAGAGAGATGTTGTTTTCAAACCTGAGAAGCCTGTTGAGTCACAAGCTTCTGGTTCTGAGAAAAGTAACCCCAAGGGTGCAAAACATGTAGGTACTGACAGGGAAAAGTCAATTAAGCCTCACACACCTAAGGGACTCCAGAACAAGAAATCCAACTCTAACGATGCTTATGCCTCGGCTAAACCCATTCAAGGTCTTGACTTTGATTCGAGTACCTTCGAAGTGGGTGAGACATCTCGGTCAAAACCTAATCAACCTTTCACTTCCACTAAACCTAATTTTTCAAAACCGTCATCTGTAAATGGCGGCAAATCCATTTCTGCTAAACCGTCCTCTAACTCACACCATGTTTTGAATGCAAATGGGAGGAGGAAAGATGGTGGAAAGAATGTGAAGCCACCAAGAAAGGATCATCAAGAGAGGAACTACACTTTTTCTGCTTTCCCTAAGAGGCGTGGTCCTAGCCGTGCGGGTTTAGGCCATGCCCCACCTAGTGTAGGATTTCAATCAAACATGTTTGTAAATCGTAATCGTAACTTCAACGATGCTTTTGATACTTTTCGTAATGACATTTGTTTTATGTTTGATAATTTCTTGCGCTATGGTGTGGCTAATTCTTTCAATCCTCATAATTCTAATGTCAAATCTCGAAAGAGAAGGGGAAGAAAAAAAGGAAAAGCTAAATCCTTGTAACACCTCTGTCCCAGAAGATATAAATTTAACGACAATTAACATAAAATAGTAACCAAAGGTTAGCGGAAGCATTTATAATTTAAAAACATGACAAATTCCTAAAACGAGTCCAAAATGTACTAACTTTCAAAATAGCCCAATCTGTAATTAGTTTACAGCTCAAATCCTTTTCGATAGAAACCAATTTATAATAACAAAACAAGTTGTTCATGTATCGTGTCACAAACATAGCTGAACTGATTACGGATCCGAGCCATCAAACGTGAGCCTTTCCTTGTCATTCAACTTGGTACCTGACACTGAACCACATGAACCACAACGGGTTAAGCATAAAGCTTAGTGAGCACAAACCTAGGCCCTATGAATGCATAAACATAACCATAAGCATAATTATAAAACTGGACATGCATCGTGGCCCATTACTCAAGGTGTAAACACCAAGAGCATCATGACTGACACTGGTACCAGGCCTCTGAACCCAACTTCCCTAGGGGTAGTGAATACCACCATCGGTACTATCGTGAATATTACATGCCAGTTTACATATCAACAACATATACATCGTGATCACATGCATATCAAACTTGAACGCAGGTTAATGTACTCACCTGACAATGGAGTCTGAGAGCTACACCCTTGATATATATCAACCTTAAGAGTTCACGCACCTAGAACATACATATAACGTACATATAAACAACCTTTCGACATGACTCTAAAATCGTACCCAACCTTCGAGCCGTAGACAGAGCATATCTATCCCAATGGCTCTCAAATTTTACTATAAATATCCCTAAGAAATTTCCATAAAAGAAAACCTCAAAAGATCGCCGCACAAAACAACTCAAAAACATAACAGCAGGTTTGGCGCTAATCAGATCAGCGCGGAGATTAGCGCCAACCTGACTGCACCATCTTCTTCAACACGATTTTGAACGAAATTCGAACCCAAAACCCCATATTCAACAATTTGGGTCCAAAATACTCAAATTAAACCATGCGAAACCAAATCCAAACATATGCTAACAATCTAAACTCAACTAATCAACAAATGACATCCGATTGATGATCCAAAGATCATCAATTCATCATAATCCAACTAAACCCTAACTTTGAATAACACCCACAAATTTACATACACATAAACCATAAACAAGTGATTACCTTGATCGCGAACACCGACAACAACGATTTCTACTTTGCTAACCCGATTGAACAATCTCCTCCTTGCAACTTCACTTAAGAACTCACCAATTTCACCAATTGCTCTCCCATTCTCTCCAAAATCGACAAATGATCAAGTGAGAAGGGTTTGGGCTTGATAACCCACTTATATACACATACACACGACACCCTCCACTTCCTACAATAACATCCAAGTCCCCCTACCTGAAATTACATAAATGACACCAAAAACTCAATAACTTAACGAAAATAGTTAAAACTTAACTGAATGGGAACGGGGTGTTACAATCCTCCTCGTCAGTGAAATTCCCTACGCCTAAGGAGAAATCCAAAAAGGGGACTACACCGACTGTTTCATCAATCTCTAACCCAAAGGAACCCATTAGGCAATGGGTCCCTAAACAAGCTTAATTTGTCTTGCAGGTCAGTCGATCATGTGTGGTAGTTTGATTCTAGAGCTTATAAACACATAACTGGTCAAAGGTCCTTCCTTTTCGACTATGTTGAAAGGTTCGAGGGATACATCAAAACTGCAGACAAGACACCAAAGCCGATGTTGGGTTACGGGAAAATCACAGATGGGAAGTACGTCATCAAGGATGTACGGTATGGCAAGGGATTAGGGTAAAACATGTTCAGCTCAAGCCAGTTTTGTGATAATGGCTACTGGGTGAAGCAATTCCTTTATGGAAGTGATGTAATCGATGAAGACAACAATGTCGTGCTCAGTGCACGGAGAAATGGCAATCTGTATTGCATCGTCTTTCGTTCAATCCCTCAGAATTTGAAGCACTTTCTCAACTGATGAATGTGATATGTTTGCTTTCAAAGGCATCAAAGGAGGACAGTTGGTTATGGCACCGAAGGCTTTGTCATCAGAATTTCAAGGACATGAACAAGTTGGTTTCGAAATGCCTAGTCAAGGGACTACCAGAGACTCGTCTTTCAAAGTATACTTTATGTCCTGCGTGTGAACAATGAAAGATGAGAAGAAGCTCACATCCACCGAAAATGGATACCAACAGTCAAAGTCCACTTGACATGATTCACATGGATCTGTGTGGACCTACGAGAGTCAAGAGCCTAGCCAGAAAGAAATACATGTTAGTTCTCGTTGATGAGTTCTCAAGGTTCACCTGTTTTGAATTTCTTCGAGCCAAATCTGATGCTGCTGATCGGATAATTACCTTCATCAAGCGGATTCAAGTTCTTTTGGGTCGCAAGGTGAAGAAGTTAGATATCGACAACGAAACTGAGTTTCAGAATGCAAAGCTGCAATCCTTCCTTGAAGATGTGGGGATCTCTCACAACTTCTCAGCCGTACGCACTCCTCAACAAAACGGAGTTGTGGAAAGGAAGAACCGGATGTTGGTCGAAGCAGCAAGATCCATGATGGCTCATTTAGGCGTTCCTCAAGCATTCTGGGCTGAAGCCGTCTCTACAGCGTGCTACATGCAAAATCGAACTCTGATCGTTAAGCGGACCGGTAAAACCGCTTACGAGATTGTCGAGCAGCGTAAGCCTAACATCGATTACTTTAAAGTTTTTGGATGTAAATTCTATGTTTTAAATGACCCAGATAATTTGGGAAAGTTTGATCCCATGTCTAATGAGTCTATCTTCATTGGATACTCACATAACTCAAAGACTTATCGGGTATTCAACAAACGGACTCGAACTATCTTGGAAAGCTCAAATGTTGACTTATCTGAAACCGAAACCTATTCTGATGCAAGTCCTAGTAATCTAAATGCCTTACTGCCTGAACTGTACACTGCACCACCGAGCACAGATTCTGCTTCTAACACTTTTGCTTCAGATTTTATAGACCTTGCAGACTATGATCTACCTACTCTCACGAGACCAATCGTAGTACCTGCTCAAGCTGGTTCAACCACTACTTCTGTGTCATCTAATACTTTCGTGACAGATCCATCATCAAGTACATCAACAAATTCAATGACACCAGAGTCAGTGGTCTCTCCCCCTGAAACATCTTCTGCTGCTTCACCGGAACCTGTCCGAGAACAGACCACACACCCTGTTCTTGCACCAATACCAGAAGAAGCCCCGCTACCTTCACCGAGCTCGGCTCAAAGAACCTACGCTCAGGTAGTACGGGAGCCCCGGTAGGAAACAGCACCATTGACAAATCTGGAAGAAGGTGTTGATCCAGCTCTCCTAAGACCTGATGAAATGATAATGATCCTGTTACTTTACTTAGTGAATAGGTTTTTACTTCTGTTATAGCTTGAGGAATTATCACTGAGATTGTTCAGTGTTATTCCATGTTACTTATGATGTAACTTATTTTTATAATGATCAGGATCAGGATCAGGAGACGAACGAGCCTGTTCTGCAGTCTACTGATCCTGACCACCGAAGTGAATACCTCCTGAAGACATTAAAGTCATACTCAAAGAACCATCAGCGAAGTCAAAGAATTAGCTGATGACAGGACCAGCATGCTCGTGATCTGAAGACGGAACTCAGTGATAGCAGGCTACTCAAATTCGTATGACATCCTGAAGACTCGTCAGGATACAGTGACCTCTGATCAACCTCAGTATCAGAGCTTTCCTCACTGATCAGTATCCTGATCCTGAAGGATTAGTGTAATGTAACACCCCAAAAGTCTTAGGAAATATTTATTATTATTTCTTTTGTTTTATTTAATTAGGAGTAAGAGTTTTAGTGGGCTTTGTTAAGGTTGCTTAGACTATAAGGTTAGCTCGGCCCGTTTTGCTTAAATACTCCCTTAAACCCTTGTTAGCCTCATAATCTCTTCTAAATTCCTTGGAGAGAAAGAAAAGAGAGAGAGAGAGAGGCTAGTGAGAAAGAGAGAGATCAAGAAAAGAGAAGGAGGAGCCGGGGAAGAAAAGTTTGGTCGAGGGTTTTAGATTCCGTTGTTCCGATCGGAAGGTATGGTTTCCAACTCTTAATTTATCGTTTTCCGTAAGCTAGGGTTTGAATAAATCGTGGATTTAGGGTTTGTTTATCGATCGTTCGTAGTCGTAAATTGTTTTGGGGAACGTTTTACTTGTTGAATTCTCGTTAGAAAGTCGAATAATGAGTTTATGGTTGATTTTCGGAATTCCCGTCAGGATTGCGCAGCCGTGGGAGATCAGCTCGTTCTCCCTCGTTAACCGTCGGATCGTCGTGAATTTTGGACAGCGGCTTCACGACTCATTGTTCTTCGATCTGACAGGAGGGATCGAGCATCGGAGGCTCCAGTAAAGAGCAGCAACCGGCCGAAGTTGGCTGTTTTTTCAGAAAAAGCGAATTCGGTAATTTGGATTATCAAGCGGTGTGTGCGATTCTCTAAGGCAATCGACGGAGAATCAAGTGTGGTTGTTAATCGATCTCAAGGTAAGAATCTTAAGCATGTTGTTGGTTTAATTGAAGTGATTATCGAGTAATTGATAGGCTAGGGTTTAATGTTATTTTTGAACCGTTAATTCGTTGCTAGAAGTCGTTTAATGTTGGTTTTTGGTATTGGAATGGATAGGGATGTTATAGGATAGCAATGTGTGAATTTTAGGGGCAATTGGACTAGTCTAGCTACGTCAAAGACCCTTGTTTCGGTATCGAGTCTTCGTATTGATTTGATAGTAAGTAATGTGCTTTACAATTGAATTGTTTAGGTGAGTTAACTTGCTATCGTGAGGATACCAAGGAGTACCCTAAGCTGCTATAAGGTGAGTTACACTGTGTTTATTTTGTATTGTTATGTGCGTATGTATGCATGATTGCGTGTGAAAGGGAACCACATGCCCTTGATGAGTTGTGGGGGCCGACCCGTGTCCAAACTGACGCGAGGAAGGGAATCCACATGCCCTTGGTGAGTTGTGGGGGCCGACCCGTGTCCAAACTGACGGGATTTATATCGATCTCATAAGAGTCGGAGTTTGTATGAGTCTATTGATGTGATGACATGATATGATGCTATTGTTGTGATGTGATTTGTATGTGTGATTGTGATGGCACCAGTTATGGTATATGCCCGCGTGGCGGTATGATATAGGCATAGTGCTAGCTCACTAAGCGTTTTTGCTTACTCTATCGTTGTTTCCCTTTTTTCAGGATCTGGCTCTGGTATGGATAAGGGCGAGGCCCCGACTTGACTCCGAGCGCGATGACAGTTCCGACCAGACCTTTGACGGCAGTTGATAAATTTGTTTTACTCGTTTATTTTGAGGCGTTAAGTTAAAGGATATATTTTCTTAATCTAATGCACAAAAGGATTATCTGCCTTTACTAACACAAAAGTACATAAGGACAGTCTCTTTTCTGTTCCCTCCGTACTTATCAGACCTCAAGGTAACTGTTTACTTACATCCTCTTTTGCACACCATGCAAAGGGTATTTGTTTATAGTAAATAGTACATAGGACCACTTAGAATGTGACACGTACACAAAAGTGAGTCTGCATGCATTTAATGCATTGGGTATAAATAGGACGTGAAGAGATGTTCTCCATACTTCTTCTTCATCCTAAAAATACCCTAATCCTTTCTTTCTTATTTCCTCTAGTTTCTATCTTTTCTTATCTTCTCACTCTAGTGCATAGTGAAAGAACTTAGATTGTTTAGTTTAGAATTGTAGTCTTTTCTATTTCCGCAACAATCTGTAAATTCATATTGTTAATACAACAAAGAATTTAAAAGTGAAATTTGTGTGATTATATTCAACCCCCCCTTCTATAATCCCATACACTATCCTTACTTGAAGGTCACCTCATTGGGACCAACAAGTGCTATCAGAGCAGATACAAGCTCTCATTTTCTTCTCTAAGAAAAATCTTGTGATCCTCTCTCTCAATCCATGGCTCTTCAAGCTAAGGATAACTAGTTTGATACCGGCTCTGCTGGAAAACCTCCAAGGTTTAACAAAGATAACTTCTCTCTTTGGAAAACCAGGATGGAACTTTTCCTATCTGGTTCTGATCCCCAGATTCCATACTTTTTGGAAAATGGACCACATGTGCCTACACAACCTGTCCATGTTGTGCCTCCTGCTGGTGACCAACCAGCAATACCCGCAAGGGAACTGGTTAAACCAGTGACGGATTGGAATGATGAGGACAGACGCCTTGTCAACATTGACACTAAGGCTAGGTCTCTCATTGCCATGTCACTCCCTGATGACGTCTTCCACTCTGTCTGTCACCTTCGCTCTGCTAAAGAGATTTGGGACACCCTCTGTGTTCAATACGAAGGTACTGCTGTTCTCATGGAATCAAGAAAGATTTTCTTGGTTCGCCAGTACGAAAGCTTTATTCATCAGAAGGATGAAACTCTCTCCCAGCTACATCAGAGATACAACTGTCTCCTGAACGACCTGAAGACTATTGGTACTATCTATCCTAACTCTGAGGTGGTTACCAAGTTCATGGAAGCTTTTCCTGAACATTGGGAAATGTACACCTCCTGCTTAACTATGTCCAAAGACATAAAGACACTAACTTTAAGTGAGCTGTACGGTATTCTTCTAAACCGTGAACAACAGAAGAAACTGAAAAAGAATCTCATAAGAGATACTAAAGATTCCAAAAGCACCTCTGTTGCACTGGTCTCTGATTCAGTTCCTCCTATCGCAACTCCTTCTTCTGTAACTATTACTGAATTAGAATCCTCTGACTCTGACATGTCAGAAGATCCTGAATTCAATGAATCTCTTGCTTTACTAACTCGATCTTTCAGAAAGTTTGCCAAAAAGGGAAACTTCCATAAAAAGAAACCTCTTACTTTAACTGACAAGCCTAAAACAGAACCTGTTGATAAGGCTACTGCTATCTGCTACAACTGTCAGGGCAAAGGACACTTTGCTGATGATTGCAGGTACAGGAAAAGTCAGTTTGCTCCTTCTTCTGCCAAATCTTCCTCGAAAAACCCCAAATACCAGCGCCTGAAAGAAAAGTACAAAAAGATGAACTTTCAGCGCAAAGGTAAAGGTCTTATCGCAGAGGACTGCGATTGGGATGATGTCTCCTCTGATGACTCATATGATGAGGAAGATATTCAAGTGGCACTGATGGCCATTATTGAGGAACCTACCTTAGCTCTTATGAATAAGATAGAAGAGGTCCCTGAAGAGGTTCCTACTCAAGCTCCTGAAGCTTCCACCTCTGCGACTGAATCTGCCAGTCAGGTACCTACTCCTGTTGTTCCTCTTGAAAGTTTTACTCAGTTAGACCTTGTAACCCTTGATCTCTATAAAGCCATGAATGGTAAAACCTCTGCTGAGAAAATGAATATTGATCTTCGTGATCAACTCAGAGAGTGTCAGGAAAAGATAAAACAACTTACCATTCTGGAAGAAAGTTATAAGGATCAGGTCACTGTTAATCAAATTCTCTGTATCGAAAGAGAAAAGGCTCTTGCTGCTAAAGAAAGAGCCTTGGCCGAACTTAACGCGGAAAAAGTCACCATCAAAGGATGGAGTGACGCCTCTGAAAAGGTTGATGAAATATTAGCCTCAGGGAGAAATGTCAAAAACAAAAAGGGTCTTGGATTCACTAGTGGATGTACTAGGCCTGATTGTTCCATGCCTAAATTTGGAATGTTTGTTTCTTCTATCCCTGATCCTAATGCCCCTGAAAACATCCCTTCTTCATCCAACAAACACACTGAAGGTGCTCCTAAGAGCAAAAAGAAAACAGCCAAGGAAAAATCCAAAACTGTAAGACCTTCAAAGACCAAGAATCCTAAACCTAAGAACAAAGTTCTAGGTGGTGGTCCTTCAGTCTCAGGAACAAAATCTTTTTCTCAAAATCCTGCTCCTAGACTGAAGATTGACCTGAAGCAAAAGATTAAGGAGAAGAAACCTATTCCTCCTCTGTCCAATGCTAAAGGCATACTTGGTACTGGTCCTGCTCATCTGAAGTTCAAAGACTTCCTGGACCCCACTAAACGCTTTCAATATCGCAAATGTTACCACTGTGGATTTAACGACCATATTGCGAGTAAGTGTCCTGATGCTACCAAAACTGAAAAATCAGCTAAGGTAAAAAAAAACTCCTAAGACTGATAACTCAATCAAAGGAAAGAAGGTTGTCAAGACTGTTCCTTCAGTCAAGACTCCAGCCTCAAGAACTGATAACTCAGTTAAGGCAGTCACTAACTCCACCAGTCCTACTGATAATTCTGGATCCATAGTTCTATGGGTACCAAGAAAAACTTAAACTCTAAATTTTACAGGACAAGGGCATCTGGTACCTGGACAATGGATGCTCTCGACATATGACTGGTTCTAAATCTGTCCTCTCTAACTACCGTGAAGAAAGAGGTCCTGCTGTGACTTTTGGTGGAAACGGTAAAGGCCAAACCCGAGGGTATGGCACCCTGACCAACCGAGTAACTACGTTCAAAAGAGTTGCTTATGTTGAAGGCCGGATGCATAATCTTCTTAGCATCAGTCAATTATGTGATAAGAATCACAAAGTCTCATTCTCGAAGAAAAAGTGCAAAGTCAAGAACAGACGCAAGGAAGTTATTCTCACTGGTGTTAGACAAGCTGATATCTACATCATCAACATGAATACTTCCACTGATAACTTATGTTTTGTATCACGTGCATCTACTGATACAAATTGGCTTTGGCACAAGCGTCTCTCTCACCTCAACTTCAAGACGCTGAATCAACTCTGCATCAACAATCTTGTTGTTGGTCTTCCTGACTTTCGCTATACAAAGGTGTCTCTTTGTTCAGCATGTGAGAAAGGAAAATAGACCAGGGCTACCTTTAAGTCCAAGCAGATTTCCTCCATCAGCTATCCTCTACAACTTCTCCACATGGATCTCTTTGGACCTGTTAATGTCCAATCCATTGCTGGAAAGAAATATACTCTGGTAATCGTTGATGAATATTCCAGGTATACTTGGGTATTCTTTCTTCGATCCAAGAGTGACGCTCCTGAAGAAATCATTCTGTTCGTCAGGAAGATGGAGAGGCTCAACAACCTTACTGTTCGATCAATCAGAAGTGACCATGGAACTGAGTTCAAAAACAGTACCCTAGAAACTTTCTTCGATCAGAAAGGTATCTCTCAGAACTTCTCATCTATAAGAACTCCTCAGCAAAACGGTGTTGCTGAAAGACGAAACAAAACCCTGATTGAAGCTGCACGATCTATGTTGAGTGAAGCCAACCTTGCCACTCAATTCTGGGCTGAAGCCGTTAACATAGCTTGCTATACTCAGAACATATCCCTGATAGTAAAGCGCTTCAGAAGAACCCCTTACGAACTCTTTCGTAACAGGAAACTTTCAATCGAACATCTCCATATCTTTGGTTGTGTCTGCTACATCCTGAACAACAAAGATAACCTTGGGAAGTTCGATTCCAGGTCTGATGATGGAATCTTCCTTGGATACTCCTCTATCTCCAAAACTTACCGAGTGTTCAACAAACGAAGACAAGCCATAGAGGAAACGATTCATGTCAAATTTGATGAATCGGGTCCTACCTTTCCTCACCCTCATGATAATTCTGAAATAAATCAGTGGGCTGACTCTTTCTTTCAAGTCCCTGATATTCCAATTGCTGATCCATCTCCTCAAGACCTTCCTGACGGTTTTGAAGAAAATCCTGCTCCTCCACCCACTCAAATATCCATACCTCCTATAATAAATGCCACCCCTATCACCCAAGTCACACCTGAACTTGATCAACCCACTAACAGTGAACACTTTTCTCAAACCACTGTTAGTGAACCTGCTCCTACTAATCTTCTTCCTGATCCATCATTTAATGAAGCCTCTACTTCAGGACAGGTGTATCAACCACCTGCTCTTCGTTGGACCAAAGATCATCCAATTGATCAAGTCCTCGGAAATCCTTCCTCTGGTGTTAAAACTCGACGCCAATCTGGTAACGTCTGTCTTTATGTAAATTTCATCTCTGAAAATGAACCTAAAGAAATAGATGATGCCTTGCGTGATCCTGCCTGGGTCTCAGCCATGCAGGAAGAGCTAGCAGAATTCATCAGAAACAATGTCTGGCTTCTCGTCCCTAGGCCTCGAAAACGTACAATCATAGGATCCAAGTGGATCTTCAGGAATAAGCTTGATGAGATTGGTACGATTATTCGAAACAAGGCTCGCCTTGTGGCTCAGGGATACAGGCAGGAAGAGGGCATTGATTAAGATGAAACTTTTGCTCCTGTGGCTAGGCTCGAAGCAATTCGACTTTTCCTGGCCTTTGCAGCACATATGAACTTCAAGGTTTTTCAGATGGACATAAAAAATGCCTTTCTGAATGGAAAACTTAAAAGAAGTCTATGTGGCTCAGCCTCCTAGCTTTGTAGATCCTAAGTTCCCTGATCACGTCTACAAGTTAAACAAGGCTCTCTCTATGGGTTAAAACAGGCTCCTCGTGCTTGGTATGATACTCTGTCAACCTTTCTTCTCTCTAAAGGTTTTGTTCGGTGTAAGATTGATAGCACTTTATTTCTTAAGAAATATCCTAAGCATATCCTTCTTGTCCAGATATATGTCGATGACATTATCTTTGGATCAACCAATCCCAAACTCTGCGAAAAGTTTGAGTTGCTCATGAAATCTGAATATAAAATGTCTATGATGGGTGAACTAACATTCTTTTTAGGACTTCAGATCAAGCAATCTGAAAAGGGAATCTTTATCAATCAAGGTAAATATGTACATGAGATGCTAAAGAAATTTGATCTCATAACATGTACACCGATGAAGACTCCAATGGCTCCTCCTCTATCACTTGACAAGGATTCCAAAGGGAAACCTGTTGATGTGACTCTTTATAGAGGAATGATTGGCTCACTGCTGTATCTTACAGCGAGTCGTCCTGATATCATGTATTCTACATGTCTTTGTGCTCGTTATCAAGCTGAACCAAAAGAATCCCATCTGACTGCTGTAAAGCGGATTTTCAGATATCTGAAGGGAACTCCTAATCTGGGTCTTTGGTACTCCAAGGACTCAGGGTTCGATCTAACAGCTTATTCTAATAGTGACTTTGCAGGATGTAAGATCGACAGGAAAAGCACCACTGGTGGGTGTCACCTACTAGGTGGAAAGTTGGTGAGTTGGACTAGCAAGAAACAGAACTCTGTGTCCACATCAACTGCTGAAGCTGAATATGTTGCAGCAGGAATCTGTTGTGCTCAAGTCCTGTGGCTGAGAAATCAACTTCAGGACTATGACATACAACTTTCTAAAATTCCTATATATTGTGACAACACTTCAGCGATCGCCGTCGCTAACAATCCTGTCTTACACTCCAAGACAAAGCACATTGAAGTGAGATATCACTTCATCAGGGATTATGTGATGAATGGTGATATTGAACTCCATTTTGTCCCTACTGAATATCAGCTTGCTGAACTCTTTACCAAACCACTGGATGTAACACGTTTTAATATGCTCATCAGTGAAGTTGGGATGTTAAATCCTGACGAATGAAGTGTATCAGGACAAACAGTTGTTAAGTCCTATAGAATAACTTTTCTCAGGACTCTTACTTAACAACTCCTGAATAACACATTTATCAGGAGATAACTCTATTCAGTACTTACAAAATCTTTGTTCAAAATCCGAATACTGATGATTCTCAGGTAAGTATTTCTGTTCCTGAAACCTTATCGCATTATATGTGATAAGAGGATTTTCCCAAAACAGTACTTATCTGATAAGTACTCCAATTCCAAGAAAACTCTTTTTTCATAAAAATGGAATTATCCCCTGAAAAGGTGGTTTTTAGCTTTTTGAATAAAACAAACTTTTCATCTGTAATGACACGTAATGGGACGTTTCCTGTTCCCCAAGACGTGTGTCAGGCGCGTGACCGCGCGTAGAACTTCTTTTTTCATCATTACGTTTGAAATTAGCCGCTCTTTTCTCTCTTATCCATTTTCTCTCTCCAACCACGAGGTATATAAACCTCACTCGTACTCTATTTTGCTCTTTACGCTTACAAATTCTCCAAACGCTCTAAAGCAAGAAAAAGCAAGAAAAAAACAATCAAGTCTTCTTTTTACCAAGAACACCAAGGACACACACTCACTACTTCTTTCACATAATCATCGTAAGTGTCTATATTCTTTGTTCTTTCTAACAAACTAAGTTGATATTCTTCATTTAGAACAACTTATTTTGATAAACGTTTTTCCAAAAACCCTAAGATCACTTCGTTTGATCTTAGTTTTCCCAAAATCTTCTTAGATTTTTGTTAAAACAGTTTATGTGATTCTTCTTATTTCTTTTAAGAAAAATCATCAACTCCTATTTTGATATAATTCATCAAAATAGAAGTTCTCTTTAATACCAAAACACATTCCTTTTGTGAATTTTGGTATCTAATCTATTCCAAGTATAAAGGATTTCACCACTTTTATGAACTTTTCCTATGTTCATTGAAAAGTGAAGAAAGATACATATTTTGGATTCTTAATCATCCACATATGTTATTCTTTATTTTTAACAGGATGGCTGCTACTACTTCAACCTCTCTCGACGCCCAGCTCTCCTCTGAGGCCACTACTTTGCTCACTGCCACTGGAAGCCTTCCGATTGTCATCCCTCAATATGACATCCAATTCAAGGGCAACAATCTCATTGGCCTGTTCGACATACCGACGGGGCAAAGAATACCTGAAGCCTGCCAGGGACTTTTTTCTCAACAGCCCCCTGAAGATGGCGTTCACCATCAACCCCAGGCCAAACAAACCCCTGCTTCTCCAACTCTGGTCAACTACCACGATGGCCCAGGAGAGGAACTCCAAGGGAAAAATGCATGAGGTAATAAAATTCCAGATAAAGGAAGATATCATCTCCTTTGGAATTGGGACTCTCCGAAACGTCCTCCAGATCTCCAAGAAGAAGAGATATCCTCCTCCACCATCCACTGAAGAAGTCATCACACTGCTGGATGACATTGGCTACAGATGGCCAGGGAAGGAAGGCATCCCTCTGACCTAGACTGCTGCTACTGTCCATAAAACAGGACTGAACGCTACGTTCTACTACATCTGGAACTCGTTCGGTCTCTGTTTGTCAGGGAAGACGGGGAGCACTGAACAGTTTCCCACTGTCATCCAGAACATGGTCTACTCCGCTATCAAAAATCGGAAGTTTGACTATGTTCGCCATTTCTGGGATGATATGGTGAAGAAGATTAAGAACAAAAACCGGGTGGTGAACGTTCCTTACACTCGGTTTTTCTCAGCAGTCCTGGAACTCCACATGGGTGCTGCCTACCCTACTGAAGGCAACTTCAACAACTACGCATTAGGCGTGAAGTTCCTAGACCAGGTTCTTTCTTGTCCTGATGACGTACCTCTCTCTACGGTTCTGGTTGTTCCTGAACCAAACCAGGGCGTAGACGAGCAGATCGCCTCCCCTCCTTCTCAAGGTATGTTCTCTCTCTTCTCATCCAAACCATCTTCTTCTCTTTCCCTGCATGCTATGTCAGTAGCTAACCCCTTACTGACTTCCCCAGCTGCAACTACATCTTCCGCGCTCCTGAAGCGCCCACCTCCTTCTGGATCTACTACTCCTCCCCAACCCAAACGCGCCAATTCTAAGGCGCAGAAGAAAAAGAAGGCTCCTGTTGCTGGTAAGAAATATTATCCTACCCTGCCTCAAATATTTAATAGACCTTCCCCTTTATCTAAAACTTCTTTACCTGCAGATACTCCTGCTCCCCAACCACAAGAACCTGAGGTTGTTCTACTCGAACACTCAGAGAATGTGGAGGGCAATCGCTCTAATGCCCTCCTAACCTCAGGTAATATTATTAAGCAAACTATTACCATTTCTTCTTCTATGAAAGCTATTGAGTCTTCTAGTGCTCACTTAGCTACTTATGTTACAGGTTCTTTTGGAGCAGCTACATCACTGGGACATTCTCAACCTCAACCGAATGATCCCTTTGATGAGTTCGTCTTCACGGACTCCGAGCGACAATTGAGTGCCGCTGAGCTCCGTCGTCAGTCTGCTGAACGACAACTTCAGGAGGCCCGTGCAGCACTCCAACTACAGGAGGATGCGCACAAGGCTCATCTCCAGGCCTTGGAGCTGGAACTTGCCTCGGCGAAGGCTTCTACTGCTACTGCTGAAGCCGCCGCCGCCACTACCACTGCTGCCGCCACGGCTGCCGCTCCACCACCAACTGGCGTGATTCTGACGATACCTTGTCTGGATAATATCCACGACAAGGTCTCCCAAGTGGCCACTTCCTCCAACTCCCTCCAGGCGTCCATCGAGGACATGAAGGCCACAGCCCTGCCTGCTCTCTCCACTGCTGTCAACAACAGCTCCAACTCTCTCACCACTTTTCAAAATGCAGTGGTGCAGAGGTTGGAAGCTCAAGTAGCAGGGCTTCGGGCTCTTCAGGAGAAGGTGACTGACCTCTCCACCGCCGTCAACGCTATCACTACTTCTCCTCCACCACCGCCAGCGTTCACAAGCGCTGACAGGGACCTTCTGCAGTCCCTGATCACCTCCTCCTTCATCACCCGCAAGCTCCAAACAAACATGGCCTCTCTCCTTCAGAGGTGTGTCTCAACAGCTGCCTTAGCTAGGGCACCTGTTGAGGGGGAGAGACAGCCTCAGAGAAACCATTCCGTTTATTCCCCCTCTACCAACTGGAGAACAAATGAAGAGGGGGGAACGAACGAGGATGATGATGATGAAGATGATGATGAAGACGACGAGTTCATCGTCGAGAAGGTTGTTGATGCCTCCTCAACGCCCACTCTAGGACTTGCACATTCTCAGGGGGAGAACCCCGGTGCGCCTGGTATGTCCATTCCTCCATCCTCTCCCTCATCTTCTGATAACCTCCCTATATCCTCTCTCCTTAAATTCAAACCTACCGCTGAAACCATCACCCTGACTGACACCTCCTCTGAAGACTCACCCTCAAACAACCTTCAAATAGTTGTTTATCAACCACCCAAACAACCTACCACTGAACCAACACCTCAACCTACTCCTGAACCAACCCCTGAACCTGAAACCCAAGCCGACTCTAAATTTCAGGATGTCAACTTCGGTTCTGTAACTGGTGGGATTATTCACCCTATGGAAAATAGTCGATCAGACGCAATCAGAACTGAACTAAGCAAAATGACATTCAGAGTAACTCCCTTAAACCCTGAAACCACTCCTTTAAACCCAACTCGTTTTAATCCTGAAGCCTCATCCTCCAGAACCCCTGAAATCTAAGCCCCTCCTGAAACTGTCATCCTATCGTCAGATGATGAATTCATCTCTGATGATTTTTCTACCCCTGCCTCTTCTCCCAGATCTCCTCCTTCTAATTCTCCATGTTCTAAAGGAGAAAACTACCCTGATTTTTCTACTCATGTAAACAGGGATGGGCGTTTAGACGCTGTGATAGAGCGACTCGAGAGTACAAGAGTAAAAAATTCCTCTTCGTACCTCTTGGGACTTCGAGTTCGCCTATCTATCATAGGAGGAGTACCAAGAAGGAATAAGAGCTCAGAAGGAGCACAATAAAAAGCAAAAGGAAGCCTTCCTTTCTGCTCAAGCCAAAAACCGGCTCGCGTCTGATTTTGTTGAAGAAGACGACGAAATAAGTGCTGATCCTCTTCTAGCACAGAAGACTGCGCTGAAGGTCTTCAACAGAAATGCTGAGGAACAGGCTGAAGAAGCAAATACCGAGCTTGACTGGTGCAGAGATCGTCTACATCTCAGGAAGCATGGTGCTGCCATATCAGGAATCCGTCTTCGCCGAACCCGCGGCAAGAGAGGTAATCCTGGCAATACCTGGATCACCGTCAAACGCTCACGAGTAAAAGACGTAGAGAACACTCTTGACAAGTTAGACCGATACAACTTGTCAGAGTGGAATGAAATCAGAAACCTACTTCCCAAAGCCAACAAGAATTACAGGGCTGAAGTAGAAGAAGTCATAAATGGACTTATTGCTCGCATCAGAAGAACAACAGAAATTCCTGATGACTTACTCCAACGTTCTTCAGCACTGCCAAAGCCTCCTGTTAGAAGATCAACAGGCACTTCAACAAGGAGACCCACTCCTTGCATTCCAAGGACTGCATACAAGCCTATGATCTCTCGATGCTTGATCTTACTTTTCCTTCTGGAGTCTCTCTCTCTGAAGGTCAAGTCATTAGAGAACCTGTTCATGGTATTTGTGTGGGTGACAACTTCAACATCCTTCGCTTCCAACGCTTCAGCGAACTACACAAAGCACCTACTCAACACTTGGTATCAGTCCTCTTCATCGCGTAAAAAGTAAAGAACAAGGACAATAATGAATTTGTTCGCGCTGTTAGAGCAATCCTGGATAGAAAAATAGCCACTGGTGAAACTCCAATCACCGTCCAAGTCAAGACTGAAGAAATCAGTGAAGACTCTGATAGCTAGAAACTTTTGTAATTTTCTTTCAGTATTAAAATTATGTACTTGTGTATTTTCTTTACTCTTGTAAAAACTTATATGAGATTAATGGAAATGCATTTCAGTGCATCGTACTTTATTCCATCATAGTACTGAAAAAGATCCCTCAAAACAGTAAATGGGACACGTACCTTTACGAGTTCTATTTCCTACTACTAATTCTAGACTTAGATTCATTTCTAAACTTTTCTAGATCAAGACAATTTCTCTGTTGTCTTATCATTATCATTTAGGGGGAGATTGTTGATCCAGCTCTCCTAAGACCTGATGAAATGATAATGATCCTGTTACTTTACTTAGTGAATAGGTTTTTGCTTCTGTTATAGCTTGAGGAATTATCACTGAGATTGTTCAGTGTTATTCCATGTTACTTATGCTGTAACTTATTTTTATAATGATCAGGATCAGGATCAGGAGACGAACGAGCCTGTTCTGCAGTCTACTGATCCTGACCACCGAAGTGAAGACCTCCTGAAGACATTAAAGTCATACTCAAAGAACCATCAACGAAGTCAAAGAATTAGTTGATGACAGGACCAGCATGCTCATGATCTGAAGACGGAACTCAGTGATAGCAGGCTGCTCAAATTCGTATGACATCCTGAAGACTCGTCAGGATACAGTGACCTCTGATCAACCTCAGTATCAGAGCTTTCCTCACTGATCAGTTTCCTGATCCTGAAGGATTAGTGTAATGTCTTTATCTAATGCACAAAAGGATTATCCGCCTTTACTGACACAAAAGTACATAAGGACAGTCTCTTTTCTGTTCCCTCCGTACTTATCAGACCTCAAGGAAACTGTTTACTCACATCCTCTTTTGCACACCGTGCAAAGGGTATTTGTTTATAGTAAATAGTACATAGGACCACTTAGAATGTGACACGTACACAAAAGTGAGTCTGCATGCATTAATGCATTGGGTATAAATAGGACGTGAAGAGATTTTCTCCATACTTCTTCTTCATCCTAAAAATACCCTAATCCTTTCTTTCTTATTTCCTCTAGTTTCTATCTTTTCTTATCTTCTCACTCTAGTGCATAGTGAAAGAACTTAGATTGTTTAGTTTAGACTTGTAGTCTTTTCTATTTTCGCAACAATCTGAAAATTCATATTGTTAATACAACAAAGAATTTAAAAGTGAAATTTGTGTGATTATATTCAACCCCCCCCCCTTCTATAATCCCATACACTATCCTTACTTGAAGGTCACCTCATTGGGACCAACAGAAGGCTCTTTGAGTGGGAACCAGATAGAGGTCTTAGCAGTGCATGATGAGAACGACGCATCAAACGATCAACAAGCCTATGTCACACTCCCGCATACAAGAAAGTGGACAAAAGATCACCCCCTTCCAAGATCATCGGGAGTCCCTCTCAACCTGTTCAGACCAGAGCATCAAAGAATGTTCACAACCTGATCCTATTTGGCGGGTTCTTAAGTGACTTTGAACCATCAAATGTTCTGCAACCTCTTACCGATCCAGATTGGGTACGAGCGATGCAAGAAGAGAGCTGGCGGAATTCGAGCGTAACAAGGTGTGGCGTTTGGTGACCAGACCATGGGGAAAGTCTATTATCGGCTTGAAGTAGATCTTCTGGAACAAGAAAGATGAAAACGACCTTATTATCCGGAATAAGACTCGGTTGGTCGCCAAAGGATATCGCCAACAAGAGGGTATCGATTATGATGAGACGTTTGCACCCGTAGCCAGGATTGAGGCTATTCGGATTTCCTCGATTATTCCGCGCACAACAACATGACGGTATACCAAATGGACGTCAAGTGTGCCTTCTTGAACGGAGTTCTTCAAGAAGAGGTGTATGTCGAACAACTGGAAGCTTTCGTAGATCCACGATATCCAACTCATGTGTATGTATTGGATAAGGCGCTTTACGGTCTCAAGCAAGCTCCTCGCGCATGGTATGAAACTCTCACTGACTACTTGATAGGAGCTGGCTACAAGAAAGGTACAATCGACCCCACCTAATGTCTTCAAAGATCAGGTAGTGACTTAATTATAGTACAGATATATGTGGATGACATTATCTTTGCATCTACGAAGCCTGAGTTGTGCAAGGAGTTTGAAAACACCATGAAATCCCAATTTAAAATGAGCATGATGGGCGAGTTGACGTTCTTTCTAGGACTTCAAGTTCGACAACGCCTTGACGGCATTTTTATAAATCAATCCAAATATGTTCATGATTTACTAAAACGTTTTGATTTCGGTGGTTCAAACTCTGCTGCAACACCAATGACCAAGAACTTTCAACTCAATGCTGATTCTTCTGGTAAACCGGTAGATCAGAAGAATTATTGGGCAATCATTGGTTCCTTGCTCTATCTCACGCCAAGTAGACCTGACATCGTATTCTCCACGGGTATCTGTGGTCGCTTTTAGTGTGATCATCGTGAATCACACTTATCTGCAGTCAAAAGAATCCTTAGGTATCTGAAGGGCACTCCGGACTTTGGCCTTTGGTACCCAAAGGATTCTAGTTTTGAACTAATAGCCTACATAGACTTAGATCATGCAGGTTGTAAGCTGAATCGAAAAAGCACCTCTGAAGCTTGTTAGTTCCTTGGAGACAAGTTGGTAAGTTGGTCATCCCGAAAACAGAATTGTGTCTCCTTATCAACTGCGGAGGCAGAGTATGTAGCAGTCGCCTGCTGTTGCTCACAAGTTCTGTGGATGAAAACCCAACTAGCCGACTTTGGATACACCACGCAGAGGATTCCTATCTACTGTGACTCCAAGAATGCGATTCAAATCACGGCAAATCCAGTTCAACATTCTCGGACGAAACATATCGACATCCGATATCACTTCATCAAAGATCATGTCGAGAAAGGTAACATTGAACTGTACTTTGTGGAAAGTGACCTTCAGCTTGCTGATTTGTTCACTAAGCCATTTGATGAGACACGTCACTTCTTCCTCCTAAATAGGTTGGGAATGCTAGACCTCCCGCCTGAGGTCTAGAGGGAGTCGGGAATCTGTTTAAAGTATGCATGTGTGTAGGGGGAGTATCTTAGAGTATGCATGAATCTAGGGGGAGCGTCGTGTATTTGTTTGCATTGTTATGCTGACATTCTCGGATCTACGATACCTTGGATACCACTCTGTATTTATTTTTGTAGGTGTGGATAATCACTACGACTTCTGGTTAACTCAGATCAGAACTCGCACAAAACCCGGTTGAGACGCACCAGGTAAGTCTCTTTGATCGAGTACGGGGGCTAAACTTGTAAACTTTTGTGAACTTGAAGGTTCAGGGGGTCGTAGTGTACATGTTTTGAACTTAAAAGGTCGAGGACAAATTTTGCCGCTTTCTGAATCTCCAGTACAGGGACTAGTTTCCACTTTTTGTGAAACTTCTAGTTCAGGGTCTGTTTTGAAAATTTTCTTAAACTACAAGTTTAGGGACTAGTTTGTAAGTTTCTTCAAACTTCTAGTCCAGGGGTTGGTTTTGCCATTTCCTCGAAGTTGGGTTAAGAGAGCCAAAAAGAGAGAGACAAACTGTGTTTTTCGTGCCAAACACTGTGTAATTCGGTAAAAATATAAATACCGAATTACAGAGTTTATTTTTCACCTTTTCAAAATTTCTTCATCTTCTCTCTCAAGTGCTCTCGGTAACCGACTCTCGCAACCGACTTGATCATCGCTCGTTTGTGCTCCGTTTTCGTATCTAGTTACTTCTCTGCATTCCTGGTAAGTTTACGAGCAATCCTTACGTTGTTTTAATGTCGTTACATATCGTTTAATGGACCGAATCGAAGCCTAAAGTTCTTGAACGATATGTAAAGACATTAAAACAACGTAAGGACCGATTTACCCGATTTAGAAGCAATTTAGGACCGATTTACCCGAAACCCAGACTTCTTGGAATGGGTTTTAGGGACGTTAAATCGGTCCTAAATTGCTTCTAATCTACTTAATAGGTTCTATAGATCAAATGTAACTAGATTTAAGACTGAAATCGACGTTTTTGGGCCCTTTTTGAATCGGGAACTCGAACAGTCGAGTTTTCCGAATCGGAATATTCAAGTATTCCGATTCGGAAAACTTGAATGTCCAAGTTTTACGAATCCTTGCTCTTAGAAACGTCTTATCAGTTTTCCGATTCGGAAAACCAGATAAATCCGATTCGGATTTTCAGGTTTTCCGAATAGAGTCTTGTGCCTGATCCTTTTTCAACTCTCTCATTTTCCGATTCGGAAAACATGAAACACCCACTTTGGGTTTTCGAGGTTTTCTGACTCGTGTTTTAGGCCAAGATCTTTTAGCTCGTTGTTAATTTCTAAGTATTTGAGCTTTTCCGATTCCGAAAACATGTTTTCCGAATCGGAAAACACCCTTGTGTGTTTGTTGTCTTTTTCCGACTCGGAAAACAGGAAATACCCACTTTGGGTTTTCGTGGTTTTCCGACTCGCGTTTAGTCAAGGGTATAGTCAATTTTCCTCAAGTGGTTGAAATCTGGTGAGATTCGGAAAACACCTTTTTCCGAATCGGATTATCACATTTTCCAAATCGGAAAATGTCATAATCCGAATCGAAATTTGGTGTCTCCTGATTTCACCTTCTTTCAACACTTAGCTTATTTTAGGGCGAACTCTAACTTTGTACCTCGTTTTGCTTTGTCAGAAATGGCTCGATAACAGAACACTCCGTCCTCGCCGATCGACAACGTGGCCGATCGCTCTTTGATTTTCCGGGAGAACCTTCGTCCGATTACCCAGAACAACGAGTTTGTTGACCTTACGAACGTCGTTGTTCAAGACGAAGTGGTGCTGGAAATCCTGAAAGTGCACCCCGTGGCATACACGATGCAGACCACCGTGGAGGTGCGCCTACTATACGTGCAGCAGTTCTGGCACACATCACACATAGAGACCTGTGACGACGTACTGACCTTAGTGGGACGCGTCAATCAGACGGAGCTGACCGTCACACTGGATGATCTCCGGCGCATTCTCCACCTGCCTGCTAAAACTCCCGAGGCTTCGTTCGAGCCACTTGTCTCAGGACCCGAGCTCTTCAGCGAGATTCTCGCTCTCGGGGTCATGCCGAACCAAAACCAAAGGCTCAATGGGATCTCCCATGTGACTCAGGGGATGCTGCCGCCTCTCTGGTTCACTTTGTTCAACCTGTTGAACAGGTGCCTCTCGTCGAAAACACATGGCGTCGACAGAGCATCAGCTCACATGTGGCATATCATTCATTCCATCGCCTACGGATGGCGAATCGACGTAGCTCTGCAGCTTTGGCAAGACATCAACACCGACGTCACCGAAGGCCCTGCACGGAACCAGCACTCATCCATGCTGTGGATGAGGTTTTTCAGTATCATGATCCGAGACCACACGGATCGTCAACAAGAGGTCCGTCGCAGATCTGGCCATCCCCATTTCCAAAGCAAGCAGATCCACCGGATGAACCGGCGAACCCTCAAGGACGGTCAAGTGGAGATGCCCATCCCCGTGAACGTCCTGGACACTGCGGACCAGTCGGCGACGAGTGTAGGTATGTATAGGGTTTCCGTAGGTCTAGAAGCCGCATCTACGGACTCCTCAGAGCCGAGGAACCTTACCCTAGATGTGCAACCCGTCCTTGGTAGAAGTCATGCCTCTGGCACAGCGGGCCAGAGCTCCAGTGGGGGAGCTTCTGGCTCGGGAGTGAAGAGAGTGTCAGGGGAGAAGCGGGTAGAATCGTCGGAACGTCCGCAACTCCGCACTTGTCCCATCAGGATGTTGCCTCTCTCTACTAGCGGGTGAGAGAGAACCGAGCTCGCTGGGCCGCACTCGCACCTACATTGAAGAACCAGACCACATCCTATCTGATCCCGAGCGAATGCTGGGCCACCGGGTCAAGCAGTATATAGGGGTACTTCAACAATCCCCTCAGACCTCAACCTCCGAAGAACGCCGAGCGCCGTCGCCGCCGCAACCAACTGCACGAACTGGTGAGGAAGTGGAAGCTTCCCCACAAGAACAAGGACACTCTCCATCACCACCACCTGCGGCCACGGCTCCTCGCCAACTGGGCGATCCTTCCGGCGAACCATCAGACCACTCCAACGACAGAAACTCCAGATCACATTCTCTCCGACCGTCGTGAGGTAGATGACGAGGCCATCGAGTCCGAGAAAGTGGACTACGGCTCCGATGAAGAATTCACGGAGTCCATACCGGTGAAGGGAGGGAAAGACTAGCAGCCAGATGATGACGAGGCAACTTCATCATTTAATGATGACCGTGTTTCTGATGATCTCATTTTGGGAGGAGATCTTGCTTCAGATGACCGAACTGTCGGTCGAGAGGAAGAAGGCGAAGCAGAAGTTCAGACTGGTTGGGATATAGACAGTGGTGATGACCGCGAGGGAGATGGTGGGGGTCTTGGAAAGGAGACCGAAGATGAAGAGGTCCACTTAGATGCGCCTTGGCTTCAAATCCAAGAAGAGGTCGGAGAAGAAGGGTCCCATAGGAGTTTAGAACCGGCCGTCCTCCCTAGCCTGCGTCAAACCCCCACAGAGGAGACCCACATCGAGACCAGGCAGCTTATGCTGTCGGGTCAAGACGTTAGCAGCCAACTAGCATAATCGCACGCCCAATCTAGCCACTCGACCATCTCTCAACAGATGGTCGTTTTAGTTTCGCACGGGGATCAAGCACAACTTCCATTGACCACTCTTTCGGAGTCAGTCAATGTTAAGCTAAGAGAGGACCTGCCCCACCTCTCGACATCTTTCAGAGCACCTCGAGTCATGAACCATTCACCGGGATCTTTGATATACCTTCTATTCTTAGGACACGATCGGGAGTAACACATGTAGAGATCCTACAGGACTATGCCCGAACAGACGTAGTTGGTGCGTCAGATGACGCCCTTCGAGGATCGTTTGGAATCCTTGGCACCGTCAACATCATGACAGCAGTGTATACAGGCTGTAACCCCCCGCTAAAGCGGAAACACGAGGTGTGACAGCTAAGATTTCAATGCGATAGGAGATAAATAACATCAAACATTTCATTTAAAAGCTAAAGGTTTACAGTACCGTAAATTACATAACCAACGTTAATTAAAAACATCCCACCATTACAAAATGTCATTACAAAAGAAAAGTCGGAGTTTGATGTCAATTGCGGCACAAGAATTATCTACTACCTTCTATTTTCCTGAAAGTATGTTAAAACAAGCGTCAACTACAAGAGTTGGTGAGTTCACAGGTTTAACATATGCACAAAACAGTTTGAATGCGACAAAACTTTGGTGAATCTTTTATTCACCCACATTTTCACAAACATTTTATAGTGAACCTTTTTGCTCACTACCATTACGAAGCTTATCCTTAGTGAACGTTTTTGCTCATTCCATTTCAAAGCTTAGTAACAAAATATGACAAATTTCCCGGGTTAACGTTAATCACATGATATTTATTCCTTGAGTCACTACTAAGCCTGAAAATACGACATGCTACGCCCCTGCTCTACCTCAGCGGTGGGACTAAATCCCACATGTGTAGAACTTTTATTCAATACAGTGCACCTATTTCTCGTCAGTATAAGGTGGGTATGTCAACCAAATAGCGCTATCCACTAGTATTATAGGCTCATTGTTATGAGTTAATAGTAGATACCGGGGACTTAAACTTTTTCAAACTCAATATATCATGTCTCTTAACATTGCAAAATTTTACTCATATCAAGATTTATATTACAAAATAAATCAACAATTCATTTCATTGAACATGCTTTTCACCCCAAATACGTAAAAAACGCTAAAAGAGGGGCTGTGAATACTCACCTTGAGTAGCTTAGCGTTTAGCGCGTAAATCTGAACTTTTTGGTCCCGAGCCTACGAGTATCCTAGATATTCCATAGGCAACGTAAGTCCCAATGTATGGGTTCAATACCCTAGTTTAAGTCCAATACCAACATTCCTATATAATGCCTACATTTAGTTTAGGTAGCCAACCATAGTATAAAATAATTTTTATTATTAAATTATAACACTCAATTAGATGCAAAGTCTTGGAACTTAAATTTCAATTTTTGGACACATCCAGATGCTGACAGATTTGTAAGGTTGGTAAAAAGTCACTTTTAAGCTATTCTCCAAAAAGATTTGAGTTTCCAAACTTTTACCTACTGAAGTTGGTTGTGTTAACAACATTCCCACCAAATTTCATAATTTTTAGAGGTGTTTAGCTCATATAAATAATTTTCACAAAAATGGGGTGCACAGCTCACTTTCGAAAGTACATGTCTGTAGTGTTTGACTCATAGAGGGTTCGTTACCACTCCGAATCTTAAATTTCAAAAAGGGTTTTCTATCTAACATGCATACCCAACTAATGAGACAAGTTTCACTCAAATTTGATGATTTATGAGTGAGTTATGACCTCTTAAATTCGTGCATGTGAATCTGCCATTACCGGACAGCTTGCACCACGAAGTTATTTTCAGTGGGGTTTGAACCCTAACTCATAAAATATTGATTTGTCAAAAATGTAGATGAAAAAAAGTTCATATGAACCCCTTTTGGGTCGTCCAAACACACATGTGAAATCTGTCCAGATTCTGTCCTCAAACAAAACTCAAATTTCTCACTTATAAAACATGCAAATCATCAAAATTTGGGGTTTCTTTGATTTCACACTCAAGACCACATCCAATAACATGTAACAAACAATATTTTACATCCAAATCAAGATGATTCTTGCATGCAATTATCCAAAAACTTCCAGCTTCTAAAATGAATCATAAACACCAAAATTGGGGTTTTTCACCCTTTTCTTGTGTCTATAGAGGAAATTCATGGGATTTTCACCTTCTAATGGATATTTGAATCATCCATGGTGTTTATCCTCATTTCCAAACATCAAGAACATCAATCCATCATAAAATGAGGTTTGAACACAAAAATCTTGCATAAAAGGCACTATAGTGCTAGAAATTCAAGCTACATTGTAAAGATTGTTACTTACCTTGAAGGATAAACTAATAGAGCATTTGAACCTTGATTTAAACTTCCAAAAATTTCGATTTTGGGTCAGATTTGCTGCTGGATTCTTGAAATTGATATGAGGAAGAAAAAGGGAGAGAAAATGGATGGTTGTCAAATTTTGAAAGTGTAAAAATGAGGTGTGTAGGAGAAGGAAAAGAATTTATATGGTGAAGAGAGGGAGAGGGTTAGGGGCCAGCCATATGGGGCCCACAAGCCCAAGCCCACACATTTTTTTTTAAAGTCTAGCCCAAATCAGTAGAAGTGCAATCGCGTTCGGTTTTTCGGTTCGCGAAGGTTTTTCCGAAAGAAGCGATTTTGTTCAGCTTATATTCTAGTTTTGAAACTTTTGAAATGTTTTTATAAAAACATCTTGAAATATGAAAATTTAAATAATTTTGGCTTTAGTTAGGTTGGTTCGGCATTATATAAGTTTTTCGGGCACATACGGACTAAAACGGCTTTTCGGGCGATCTTTCGGAATTTCTAAGTTCTATTCCATAAATTTTCGCATAATCAAACCTAATCGTTTCTAAATAGTTATAGAACTAGGTTCTCACTTAAAATTATGCTACATGAGTTCTTTACGCGTCGCTAATCTGAGGGCCGGAAATGGTCGGTTGTCACATTTACCCCCCGTTGAAAGAAATTTCGTCCCGAAATTTACTATTTGCCACCTGTCGGGGACTCTTCCGTAAATAAGTGAAGGTACTTGCTCTTCATAAAGGTTTCACGCTCCGAGGTAAACTCTGGTCCATGCTTTGAGTTCCAACGGAGCTTGACAATTGGTATTTTACTCCACCTTAACTGTTGATTTCTCGATCAAGAATTTGTAGAACCCAATTTTTTTTTAAAATAAAATATAACTATTTAATGTAAAAGAGCATCCTTAACTTTTGATTCGAAATATCCAAAAAAGAATGTTGCAAGTTATCCGAACACAATCATGTTTCCAATAAAATAATTAACCAATAAATCCTAAGCCATTGGAACCGTTCTCGCCTTTAGCTTCCCATCGGGGCTTTACCCTTATCTAACACCGAACCTGAACCTGAAAAAAAAAAACAACGGAAGGGTTAAGCATAAAGCTTAGTGAGTTAGCGCTACTTATACCCTACCACGCCATGTAAGAGTCTACCATGTTGGAGCCATCACATTCCAATAACAATCACATATCGCATTCCAATAACAATAAACCAAATTATCTCAACATAATTCTCATGAGAACAAGTAAATGTTTCCGCCTGCTTAGGACACGGATCTGCCCCCACAACTCATCAAGGGCATGTGGTTCCCTTTACCTCGCCTGCTTAGGACGCGAGTCCGCCCCCACAACTCATCAAGGGCATGTGGTTCCCTTTCATGTACACAACACAATACATACATACATAACAAGTTAGAGTACAGGTAGTGTAACTCACCTGTCTCTCGCCAACAAACACAATTCACACGGCACCTAAAACAATCTGTACAAAAAATATTCCAATTAACTTATTGTTAAGTTCTTACAAAACATCTCTCGCATCCACCTGACATCCCACAATTTCAAGTAAATAACTAGGTTTGCTTTAAATTCTTAAACACAATTTAATACTAATAAAAACAATGTGAAAGGCCCATGCAAAAATTAATATTAATAAAAACAATGAAAAAGAAACCCATGCAAAAAGTAATACTAATAAAACAATGAAAAGAAACCCATGCGGTCTAACCGCAGCCACGAACACAATCGCCATCACCAGCCCCCGCCGGTGATCACTTCCGACTACAGCCACCTGATACAATAGCAACGGCTTATCGCCGGCCAAGGCCGGCGCACCGGCTGCCACCGTACAACCTCCACCATCGCGCTCCCTTCCTTCCGACACTCACATCCAACACCGGATGGTGCGGCGAAAACAACAACCCGCTACCACCACGACCTAGCGACCTACGGTGCTACCGCGTGACCACCGACTACAGCAGCTTAGACGGGTTCGTCGCCGGCCATAGCCGGCGCTCCTCCTTGCGCCATCAACGACACCGGAACGGTGTTTGCTCAAACCAGCGCCCACCGGCGCGTTTTAAATTAGACAGCGGCTGCCGGCTTTTTGCCGACCAGCAGCATCACCGCCACCGCCGCGATCACTCGACACCACCGACGCTTAGACCATGACGGCGTACCGCCGTAGCTGCTAAACTCAGCCGCCACAGCGGCGGTCGATGGAAAGAACTTAGCTACGATCAACGAAAAATTACAAAGGGTTTACCTTAGGAGACCGACCCTCGAACGAATTCCGACCCCGCGATCTCTCTCACTTTTGAGCCGATCACCCTCTCTCTTACTCACGGTTCTCTCTCTCTATCGCTTACTTTCTCTCCAAGACTTTGGGAAGGGTTTATGGGGTCAAACAAAGCCGTATAGGAGGTTTTAAATAAGGGGGGTTGGGTTATCTTTAATTTAAACTAACCTCATCCAACTCTAACTTCCAAAATAAATAGTAATTATCCAACCAAAAGAATAAATAAATAGCAAAAGAAAAGGGAAATTAGTTAAACGGTTCTTAAAATTTTTCGGGGCGTTACAGAATTTCGATCGGCTCTTCCGCGATGTGTAGCCGTTCATTGATTTGGACTCCCTCCAATGGTAGGATCACTGTCTCTTCAGATAGGCATTTCTTTAGATTGGACGCGTGGAAGGTATCATGAATAGCGCTGAGCTCCAGAGGTAGGTCTAACCTATAAGCGACTGGTCTGATTCTTTCCAGAATCTCGAACGGTCCAATGAATCGCGGGCTCAGTTTTCCCTTCTTTCCAAAACGTATTAACCCCTTCCAAGGCGATACCTTTAGTAGTACTCTATCACCAACCTGGAATTCCAACGGTTTCCTGCGATTATCAGCATAACTTTTTTGGCGATCCCTGGCCGCCTTATGTTTTTCTTGAACCATCTTAATCTTATCAGTTGTCTCTTGAACGATATCGGGTCTGGTCAGTCGACTTTCCCCCACTTCCAACCAATTAAGTGGTGATCTACACTTGCGTCCATACAAGGCTTCATACGGAGCGCACTGGATGCTGGCGTGATAGCTGTTGTCGTAGGAAAACTTGACTAAGGGTAGGTGATCGTCCCAGCTACCTCCAAACTCTAACACACAAGCACGCAGCATATCCTCCAATGTTTGTATAGTTCTCTCTGATTGTCCGTCAGTTTGAGGATGATAAGCAGTGCTCAAATCAACTCTAGTACCCAATGCCGTCTACAGTGACTGCCAAAATCATGATGTGAAGCGGCTATCTCTATCGGAGATGATTGAGATTGGTACTCCATGACGCATAACTATCTCGTTGACATAAAGTTGCGCGAGTCGGTCAGTGCTATAATTCTCTCAAATTGGTAAAAAGTGCGCAGATCCCGTGAGTCGATCCACAATTACCCATATTGAGTCATGACCCTTCTTGGTCTTGGGTAATTTGGTCACAAAATCCATTGATATTTGCTCCCATTTCCATTCTGGGATTTCTGGCTGTTGTAGGAGTCCGGATGGCTTCTGATGTTCTGCTTTGATCCTAGCACAAGTCATGCACTTACTCGCATACTGGGCTATATCCTTTTTCATTCCGGGCCACCAGTATTGTTCCTTTAATCCCTTGTACATCTTGTCGGCTCCTGGATGTACTGAGTACTTTGTTTGGTGAGCTTCATCCATGATTGTTGATCTTAACTGATCAACCTTTGGTATCCATACTCTGCCCTTAAATTAATGTACTCCATCCGCTTTCACCTCAAACTCCTTTTCCACCTGGTGAAGGGTCTCCTTCTTCAGGTTCTCTGCCTTCAAAGCTTCTCCTTGGGCATCGAGTATTTCACTTTTCAAACTGGTTTGTACTAACACTCCCATGGCTCGTGCTCTCGTAGGTTTTACCCTTTCTTTCCTGCTCAGCGCATCAGCTACCATATTCGCCTTTCCTGGGTGATACTTTATGTGACAACCCTCCACTTCCCACCTCAGGTCAGTAAAACTTTAACTGAAATACCAGAGCAGAACAATATTTTAATACTGTCATTTTGTCAAAAACAATATTGTATGACAACATCTATTGTGAAATGGCTAGATAAGTGCCTTTGACGATTATTGAGTCGCCACTATAGTCGGTACGCAAAACCGACTGACTGTTATCAGCAGGTCCCGATTCCGACCACTAGACTGTCGAATTAAATTTTTATTGACCCATGATAACACCAAAATTATACATGTTTTGGTGGTGCTTAATTGGTTGAATTTACCCCGTTTATCACTTGATTCTCACCTAATTACTCACGAATTGGTATGTTTGTTACTTTTGAAGGTATTGGAGAACACGGAGCTAAAAAGTGCGGAAAATAGGCGAAATTGTGCGAAAGTTGGAAAAGTACAAAACAGGAAGTTTTAGCGATCGCGAAGTGAAGGTTTTGGCGCCGCCAAGACTGATATTCGAGAAGGTTCCTGCCTTTTATCAACTTAGCGCCGCGAAGATGAAGTTTAGCGCCGCGAAATTGGCATTTGCACTCTCAAGAAGATTCCAGAATTTGCCAAAAATAGAAGGAGTAGGGTTTTTAAGTGTTTCGCGCCGCGAACGCCTACTTGGCGAACGCGAAACAGCTTCCGGACCTTCTTTTAAATACTGTTCTCAGCCTTCAGTTCCATATGCATTCTTAGACAGAAAAATACAGTAAAAGGGTCAGTTGTACCAGTTGGTTAGTGGTTTGGAGGGAGAATCAAGTGTGGAGAGAGGAGACGTTGCGCCGATACGGATACTCGATTAATCATCTGTAGCTGTATGGTCGGTAGAATGTCTGTCTTTATCTATACTTATTCTGTTTTCCTAGCTATGAGTAGTGAGTAGTTTTCTATGTAGTACTTATCGTGGTAGATGAACCATGTGGATATGATTTTATGGTTTTAATGATTATTGATTTGTTTTGGTTAATTGAATGTGGTTTTATGATTCCAATTTGATTCCTGCTATTTCGTGTGTTTGAACTCGTTGGTTGGGTTTGCTTTTGGACCAAAAAAGTAGACTCCATTGGGTTAATCAACCTCTCTTGACTTATCCTTCGAGACCTCGGAGAATTAGGTTAAGTGGTTTCTTGGACCGAGAGAAACTAGATTGTAAAACACCGGTTAGTTGAGATAGGATTGGGTGACTGATATTTAGGTTGTCTGACAATCAGCCTAGGTATTGGGACTAGGAGGACCATTCTAGTTGACAATCATATTATCTGCATGTTAGGGTGTCCCAGACTTAAATCCTTACAATAGCCAAATCAATCATACTTTTATGTAACTTAATTATCCACTTGGGGATTCACTATGCCATGATAAGTGCTACTGTTTTCTTTATTATTGTTAAATCAGTTTTTATTCTGCTTTCTAGTTCTTTAGTTGTTAATTTAGTTTTCAAATCATTTTCTCAAAAACCCCCCATAGCCTTAGATTAATTAAACTAATAGGATTACCAGTCTGTTACTTGACCGTTCCCAGTGGTAGATACGATACCTGGACTTTCCTACGCTATATTGCTATCGATCAGGTACGCTTGCCTGTGAATGTGGTAATAGGTGGTTAGGCATTAGAGGTTAAAACTTGTTACGCTTTTTATAGTTAATATTTACCGCATCAAGTTTTTGGCGCCGTTGCCGGGGAACGGTAGTATTTAGACTTTTAATCTTTGTTAGTTTTGTTAATCGATCCTTGTGAGGGATTACATCCCTTGCAAGTTTTTGCTTTTTAGTTTTTCTTTATTTATTATAATTATTATTATCTCTTTGTTTCCCGCAAGTTGCCCGTAACTGTTTGTTGTGGTTTCAGTCACGGCAAATTTGTTATAGGTAATTGAGGAGCCGGAGAGGAATCGGAAAAGAAACAAAAAGAGAAGTCAGAATGGGAGACGAACAACCCATGTGGGGAGAACGATCCAAAGTGCAATTCACCCCTAGGACCGCAATCAAAAAGGCGGATGGTAAAATGGTGGAAATTAACAAAGGCGTGCTTAAGATGATTGGAACCATATCATTTGATGGGGAGCGTAAAGCAAATCCATACCAGCATCTCAAGGATTTTGAAGACATCTGTGATCTACTCAATACCACGGCGGATGAGGTAAAACTTCGAGTATTTCCTCTTACTTTGACAAATAAGGCAAAAGATTGGTTTAAAAAGTTAACCCCAGGATCCATTTCGACCTGGGAAGTTTTAAAATCTGCCTTTTTGTCAAGATTCTTTCCCCTTTCCAAAGTCAATAAACTAAAAGCCGAAATTCGGCAATTTAAACAAGGGAAAGATCACCTTGCAAAAGCTTGGGAAAGATATATGGATTTACTCTTACAACTTCCAAACCATGGTATTGATGATAGGGAGGTGATGAATATTTTTTATGCTGGATTAACTAACGAATCTAGATTGTGGTTAGACTCATCTTGTGGCGGACTTTTTCCTTATAAGACAGCTTCAGAAGCACGAAAACTTTTGGATGACTTGGAAGCACATTATTTAGACTGGTCCACCGATGAGGAAGACACCCAACAGGAGAACGAATTGGCACAGTTAAAGGAAGTCTCCTCGCTCGATGAACCCACGATCAAATGTGCAAACAACGGAGAAACTCATCAAGTGGAAGGCTGCACAGTACCACAAGTACCTGTTCAATTAAAACCGCCTAATGGAATCATTGAGCAGCTATTTTGTCAGTTTTCATCAGGTCTTGGAGAAATAGACACGGAGCAGCACATGCGAGCTTTCGTGAACTTTATTACAGGAATACACAAGAGCACCGATCAATTTCTCCACCAAGTCAAGGAAGCATTCCCCCGTAATGAGATAGATGAACAAGCGGAAGTGTTCACCACCACGAGAGGAGGTAAGGTTGTTGTAGGACCACCTATGCCCAAAACTAACCAAATTCCTAATTTGCAGGTCATCGAACCAGAGGTGGAATTACCGTCACCTACGACAGACGTTGCAAGGGAGGAAACAGGCAGACCAAAGGAGGTCATGACACCCCGAGTACCAGCACGAGTACCATATCCCGCTAGACTGAGAAAAGAAAAGAAGGAGGCCCAGTACCGTAAGTTCATTGAATTGATTAAACAAGTGGATATTAACGTACCACTTGTTGATTTTATTGCAGGAGTGCCAGGTCATACAAAATTCCTCAAGGAGTTAGTAGCCAGCAGAGCAAGGATGGGAACAGAAGAAATAGCATTTCTGAGTGCGGAGTGTTCCGCCGTACTTTCCGACACCCCCAAAAAGGGTGATCCAGGGAGTTTCACTATCCCTTGCTATTTTGATAAAAGCATTTCGTGTAGGGCCTTAGCAGATCTAGGAGCTAGTATAAACCTCATGCCCTTGTCCTTTTACCAAAAACTTGGACTAGGAGAATTAAAGAGCACACGAATGACCATACAACTAGCCGATAGATCCGTAAAATACCCTGTAGGAATAGCTGAGGATGTCGTAGTACGGGTGGATAAATTCGTCTTCCCTGCCGATTTTGTGATCCTGGACATAAAGGACGAGGTCAAAGTACCTCTCATCCTCGGCCGTCCATTCATCAACACGGCCAGTGCCGTAATCCACGTTGCCGAAAGAGAACTCAGTTTAGGAGTTGGCAAAGACCGAATAACCCTATCCATTGATAAAACTCTAGACTGTAACGAATCGGTAAGAGAATTGGACAATGTAGATGATTTCACCGATCCCTTCGAAATAGATATTAATGGACAGTTTTTTGAACCAGGTGAATCAGAAGAAAGTCTATCCATCGAGCTAGAACAGAAAGAAGTCATTGGAGGAGAAGAACAGGAATTCGAGGAGTTGAAGCAAGAAGATAAAGTTAGGGTAAAGACATCCTTGGAAGAACCACCGGAATTAGAGCTAAAAGATCTTCCAGATCATCTCGAATATCGCTTCCTTCAAGGTAATAATTCTCTTCCCGTGATAATTTCTGCCTTGCTAACAACCGACGAGAAAGAGAGACTCATTGCTGTTTTGAAAAGGCACAAAAAGGCGTTAGCTTGGAAAATCTCGGACATTCCCGGAATAAGCCCCTCTTTTTGTACACATAAAATTTTGATGGAAGACAACTTTAAACCATGTGTGCAAAAACAACGGAGGCTTAATCCGAAAATGCAGGAGGTTGTGAAAAAAGAGGTCATCAAACTACTTGACACTGGGATCATCTATCCTATTTCTGATAGTCCATGGGTGAGCCCTGTTCAAGTAGTTCCTAAGAAAGGAGGACTCACCGTTGTCACAAATGACAACAATGAGTTGATTCCCACTCGAACTGTTACCGGGTGGAGAGTCTGCATAGACTATAGGAAGCTGAATGATGCTACCAGAAAAGACCATTTTCCCTTGCCCTTTATAGACCAAATGCTTGAACGATTGGCGGGAAATGAGTACTACTGCTTCCTAGATGGATTCTCGGGGTATTTTCAAATCCCCATTGACCCCGAGGATCAAGAAAAGACTACCTTTACCTGTCCCTTTGGAACTTTTGCTTATAGACGCATGCCTTTTGGGTTATGCAATGCCCCTGCCACTTTTCAGCGATGTATGACAGCTATCTTTCAAGATATGATAGAGAACTGTATGGAGGTATTCATGGATGATTTCTCTGTGTTTGGTAACTCTTTTGATGAATGTTTGAACAGCTTAGACAGGGTTTTAGCCAGATGCGAGGAATCTCATTTGGTTCTAAACTGGGAGAAGTGCCACTTCATGGTAAGAGAAGGTATATGTTGTCCCAATAATAATGAAAATGAAGAAGAAATGGGTGGAAATCCTATAAAATGAGATGAAATCAATGTAAGCTTTGATAAAACTCAACAATGGTGAACTTTGCCCAATTTAGTATATTATGGATTCCAACACAAAACCCTAAACATCCTTTTCCTTTTATAGGGAAAAGGAAGTTACACAAGTTGTCAACAACGGCCCCCGAGGTTCCAAACCTCAAACAAGGGCTTAAACAAAATAAGATTGTTTACAAAACAAGGAAATTAAACTAGAAAGCGTTTTAAAGATAGATGATTCTGACTCTTCTCAACACCTGGGTTCTACAATCTCCCCCTTTGAGAATAAGTCAGAATGGTGGTGGAATCTCCAGAGCAGGCTCCCACTTGGACATCTGCAGGTACTCTTCCCACTCGCCTATGATCCGTGCTCTCATCTGCATTGCTGCCTCAGCCCTTCTGTACATCATCCGCTCCTTGAGCTTCTTCTCGATCAACCTCATTGCCTCCAGCAGCTTTCCCTTTCCATCAATGATTCTCCGACTTGGAACCTGATCCGCCAGCAGTCTGCTCTGCATGCCGTTATAGACATAGAGGAGGGTCCCGTCGCAGAACCTGGAGAGCTCTCCAAACCTCATGAACCTGCGCTCCTTCTTCTTCTGAGTGATGTACAGGACTCCATGCTCAGGTATCCTGGTTGGCATGTAAGGCGTGTAGGCATCGATACCAGGAACGAGCAGGTTTGGTCTCAACAGGTTGACCTTCGGCTGGCGGCTTTCTATGGCAAGCTGGTAGTCCGTCACTCTCGCGAGAGAGATTGCGTGACGGACGTATTTCTTCAGGATCTCCGTGCCATCTCTGTAGTGCCTTGGTCGGAGGATCGGGCCTTGGAGGTATTTGATGATCGTGAGAAGGTCTTCTAGATGCACCCGATCTAAGTCAGCTTCTGTGAAGGTCCAGTTCTGCAGTTCACCTCGAGGGACACCGGTGCCGTACATGCGAACATCATATTCAAGGAATAACTGATGGCCGTGTCTGTAGGGGCGCATGGCAGTTACCTTGGTAAAGCGACGTCTGATCCTCTGGCGTCCATGAGTGGCCCAGTTGCACATTCGCTGATGCACGTATGCTGTCCTCCGTCTCTTGTTCTTGATGTGAGAAATCCCGAAGTAGACTTTTCGGGACCAGGCGTGCAGCTTCTCTTGCTGGTAGATGCGGGTGAACGTTTCTTCTAGGAACGGACGGAAGATGATGGAGTGGTTCCAGTTGAGCTGGATGACAGTGGGAGCATCGGTTTCTGGATCAGTAGAGTGGACGGTCCGTGGGGCTTCTGGAGTTGGGAACTTGAGCGCTGAGAGGAGGTTGGCGTAGTCAGGATCCTTGACGAGGTCGTCTCCCTTCTGATAGACCCTTAGACTCTGAGCGAGCGACCGCAAGATCTTCCGGGCTGCTTCCGGAATCTGGAATTCTGAAGGATCAGTCGGCGCTGCTTCTGGGAGAACGGGATCAATCTGAGCCGTGTCCGTCATCTGAGGAAACTGGACTGACTCCCCTTCTGGAATCCGCTCATAACGCCAACTCCCCATGTCCGGAATGTCTTCTGTATCAGAGTTGACATAGGGAGCTTCGGCGGCATCTAAGTCTGTGGGAGCACTCGAGGGAGCGGCTGAGGAACCTGGAGCTGGAGCTGATGAACCGGAGCCGGAACCAGGTTGGAGGTCGGTGCGAAGCCGTTTTGCAGCTTGTACCTCCCCCTCATCAGGACCTGGTGCCGAGTCATCAGGGTCATCATGTCTCCTCTTCGAAGGCTGAGCCTGGGACCGACACACGGCCTCCAGTTCTCTAATCCTTTGTTGTAGCAGCTCGATCTGGGCAGCTTGCTCTCGGACGTGGGCGGACAGGCGGTCATTCTGAGTGGTGTATGAGGTGACCATCATCAAGTGCTCCACCTCAGTGACGTAGCCTGGGATCGGAGGATGGTCGCCCGAAGTCGGAGGAGCGAGCCTGAGGACATCTTCAGTTGGCCTGGGAATGGGAGCTTCAGTAGAAGGGGCAGCCTCCGAATGTTTGCCCTTGATCCTCCGTTTGAGCTCGTAGAGCTCCGCATCCCGGTCTTCTTGAATCTTGCGCGATGCCTCGAGATCTGATAGTCTCTTCCTCTCCGTCTCGGCCAAGGCTTTCTCGAGTGCCTCGACCCGCGCATCCCGAGCCTGATTGGCTTGCTCCACGGCTAATAACCTGCTTTGGACGACTTTAAGGATGTCGTCCGAATCCGTTGGACCTATAAGTCCCGGTGTTGCAGGGGCGGTTTTAGGGATTCCGCCCGAATCCGTCAGGCTCAAAAGCCCCGGTGTTGCGTGAGCATCTTTATAGACTTTGCTCGAGTCTGTCGGACCCGGTCCCGGAAAAACTAGACCCGGTGCCACTTGGGCTCCAGTTGACGAGTAGAGTCCTAAAGAGGTACTCTCTCGGCCCGATGTCACCGCTGGGATAATGCTGACGGTGTCGGGGCTTCCGGTGGATTCTCGAAGGGCGTCCAATGACGCACCAACTCTCCCCGTTCCGGCCTCGCCACTTGGGCGGGCAGATGAAGCATCCACAAGTGTCCTAGTCAAATGAACAACCCTGAAGGTGTCTGTGAGTGGCTCTAGGACGACTGGTGCACGGAAAGATGTCGAGAGGTGGGGCAGAGCCTCTCTGATTTCAACACCGGCAGACTCCGATTGAGTGGCCGGTGGAAGTTGAGCTAATTCCCCGTGAGAATGTGAAACGACCATCTGTTGAGAGATGGCCGAGTGGCTGGTTTGGGCGTGCAAATGCGTTGGTTGGCTGCCAACGACTTGACCTGACGTCAACGAGTGACCGGTCTGTGTGAGGGTTGCCTCTGTGGGGGTTGGACTCTGGGCTAAAGGGATATCCAAATCTAACCTATGCGGCTCTTCTTCAACATCCGCCCCTCTAACTGAGCCCAAGGCTCGCTCAACTGGACCTCTACGTCTTCGGTCTCTTTTTCTCTGCTCTCTCTCTCCTTTTTTCCCCTCTCTCTCTCTTCTTCCTCTTCGCTGTCTTCTCGACCCCAGCCGGTAGCTACCTCGGCCTCACCTTCTTCCTCCTGACCAACAGTTCGGTCATCCGACGCCAGATCCGCAATAAGAGTGGGATCACCAGAAATCCGGTCGTCGTTGAAGGAGGAGGTGGCTTCATCCAAGTCTATCACCTGGGCCTTCCCGCCCTTTGGTGGATCTGATAGTTGAAACTCGGAGTCGGATCCGTAGTCAACTTGTTCTGATTCTGTCGCCTCGTCATCGGGCTCACGACGGTCCTTGGGAGTGTGCTCGGAAGATCCGTGACCGCCGGAGTCATCGCCAGATGGATCGCCAGATTGTTCTGCTACCTGAGTGGTGACGGCCGCCGAGTGAGGTGGTGGAGGAAGCTTCCACGTCCTCCCCAGTAGGTTGTTGCGGCGGCGTCGGCGATCGGCGTTCTTCCGATGACGAGTGGATAGGAGACTGCTGAAGGGTGCCCATGTACTGCTTAACCCTGAAGTGACTCGTGTACTCGCGCAGGTGGACAGCATCAGTAGACTCCTCTACAACTGTAGGTGTGCGAGCACGAGTGGCACGGTTCTGAATCATGGTCTGGTATGCACCGGCTCTAGAAGTGTGCGGAGTGGCAGACGTACCGACTATTCTACCCGCTCCTCCCCTTACGTCGACTCTCATCACTCCCGAGCCAGAAGCTCCCCCACTGGAGCTCTGGCCCGCCGTACCTGAGGTACGGCTTCTAGTAAGGACGGGTTGCACATCTTGGGCAGGGCTCCCCGGCTCTGAGGAGTCCGTAGATGTGTCTTCTAAACCTACGGAAATTCGGTACATCCTAACGCTCATTGACCTACGGTCTGCCATGTTTAGCACGTTAGCCGGTATGTGCATCTCTACCTGACCTGACTTCAGATTCTTCTTGTTGGCTCGTCCGATCTGCTGGCTGTCAAAGCGGAGATGGTTTGCTCTGCGTCGGACAGCTCGGTTCTGGTTCATGTGATCTCGAATGACCAGACTGAAGAAGCGCATCCAAGGGATGGATGTGTGCTTTGTGCGTCCTGGCCCAGCTCTGACATCACCGATGATGTCCGCCCAGATTTGCTGAGCAAAGTCGATCCGCCTTCCGTAGGCGACCGCATGGAAAATATGCCAGAACTGGGTGGATGCCTTGTCCACGCCATGGGTCTTTGAAGAGATAGTACGGTTGAGAATGTTGAAGAATGAGTACCAGATTGGGGGCAGCATTCCCTGAGAGATCTGGGAGATTCCTCTCGGCCTGTTGTTCTCGGTGCAGTGGACTCCGACAGCGAGCACTTCGCTGAATAGTTCAGATCCAGACACGAGAGGGTCGAACGGTGCCTCCGAAGTAGCAGCTAGCAGACGAAGGATTCTGCGAAGATCCTCCATAGTGAGGACCAGATCAGTCTGGTCCACTCGGCCGATGATGGTTTGAACTCCGTCCCGGTTCTCCACACGGGAAGTGTTCCAGAACTGCTGCAGATAAATCATCGGGATGTCAGCAGTGGCTTGCATCGCGTATGCAAGGGGGTGAGCTCGGAGAATCTCGAGAACAACGTCATCTTGGACGGTGAAGTTCGCCAAGTCAACGAACTGGTTGTTCTGGTGGATCTCAACGATGTTTGCCGGGTTGATCAGTGCGAGATCAGCAGCGTTGGCAACAGGTGAAGTAGGAGCAATCGGTTGTTGATCAGCCATTTCTGCAAAAACATCAAGTGTTAGAAATGTTACAACGTGAAAAGACTATACCCTCGACTAGGCGCGAGTCGGAAAACCTCGAAAACCCGAAAGGGTGTTTCGTATTTTCCGAGTCGGAAAACGAGCAAACAGTACGAGGGGAGTTTTCCGAGTCGGAAAAGAGGGTTTTCCGAGTCGGATAACTCAACACTTGGAAAAATAGCATAATAATAAAACAGACAAGTTTTCCGATTCGGAAAAGGGTATTTTCCGAATCGGGAAACTCCCACACTCAGAGAGAAAACATGTAGGTTTTCCGAGTCGGAAAACATGGTTTTCCGATTCGGAAAATGTCAACACTTAGTAAAATTTTGGCAAAACTTGGTCTCTCGATCGAGTCGGAAAACCTTGGAAACCCATAAGGGTGGTTCCACGTTTTCCGAGTCGGAAAAGATGCATTTGAAAACTGAGACCAAGTCCGATTCGGAAAACTATGTTTTCCGAATCGGAAAACATACAAGAAGACTCATCGTTTTCCGATGCGGAAAACTTGAATGTTCAAGTTTTCCGATTCGGAAAACTTGAATGTTCAAGTTTTCCGAGTCGGAAAACCGAGACTTTTCGAGTTCTCCACTTAGAAACCGCTCAAAAACCGTCGATCTAAGGCCCTAAACTATCAACATTCATCCTAAATCAGTTTATAACAACATTATAAGCAACAAAGGATCGTTTTAACGTCCCGAAATCCCATTCCAAGAAGTTTGGGTTTCGGGTAAGTTTTAAAACTTTTAGGCTTCGATCCAGACATTAAAACACATGATTTAGATGTTAAAACTATATAAGGGTTGATCGTTTACTTACCAGGAATCCGAATATGTAAAGAAATCGACGATCGGAGCAACAACGAGCGAAAACCGGAATCGAGCGCGAAGTGGGTTCGGGTGAGAATTCAGAGAGAAAAAGATGAAAATTTGAATTTTGTGAAAAGTAATTCTTGAAAACCGGTATTTATATTTTTACCGAATTACACTGTGTTTGGGTCAAAAACACTGTGTTTGGCTCTCCTTTTGGCTCTCTTAACCCGACTTTCACCATTTGGCAAAAACCACCCCTGGACTTGAAGTTTGAGAAAACTTACAAATGAGTCCCTGAACTTGTATTTTCAGAAAAATTTCAAAACAGACCCTGGACTACAAGTTTCACTAGATTTGGAAAACGAGTCCCTGAACTTTAAGAAGCAGAAAGTGGCAAAGTTAGTCCCCGAACTTGTAAGTTCAAGACATGTACTCTACCGCCCCCTGAACTTTCAAGTTCACAAAAAGTTACAAGTTCAGCCCTCGACTTCCGAGAAAAGAGACTTACCTGGTTCGTCTCACCGGGTTTAGAGCGAGTCCTGGTCTGAAGTAACCAGAAGTCGTTGTGAGGGTCCACACCTACAAAATAGAATAATAAAAGTGGTATCCAAAGTGATGTGGATCCGAGAACGTTAGTGAGCACACCAAACAGTATATACAGGACTTAGTACTCCCCCTCGATTCATGCAACATCTATAGAATTCCTACAGACTCCCCCTACACACATGCATATAAAATAAGAACTCCCGACTCCCCCTAGACCTCAGGCAGGGAGGTCTAGCATTCCCAACTTGCTTAGGAGGAAAAAGTGACGCTTCTCGTCAAACGGCTTGGTGAACAAATCAGCAAGCTGATAGTCACTCTCAACAAAGTATAGTTCAATGTTACCTTTCTCGACGTGATCTTTGATGAAATGATATCGAATGTCGATATGCTTCGTCCGAGAATGTTGAACCGGATTTGCCGTGATCTGTATTGCACTTTTGGAGTCGCAGTATATGGGAATTCGATGCATGGTGTATCCAAAGTCAGCTAGTTGGGTTTTCATCCACAGAACTTGCGAGCAGCAGCAAGCGGCGGCTACATATTCTGCCTCCGCGGTGGATAAAGAGACGCAAGTCTGCTTCCTGGATGACCAACTGACTAACTTGTCCCCGAGAAATTGACATGCACCAGAAGTGCTTTTCCTGTTTAGCTTACAACCTGCATGGTCTGAGTCTGTATATGCAATTAGTTCAAAGCCAGAATCCTTTGGGTACCAAAGGCCAAAATCCGGTGTGCCCTTCAGATACCTAAGGATTCTCTTGACTGCAGACAGATGTGAATCCCGTGGGTCACACTGAAAACGAGCGCAGACACCCGTGGAAAAGACGATATCGGGTCTACTAGACGTGAGATATAAGAGGGAACCAATGATTGCCCGATAAGTTTTCTGGTCAACCGGTTTACCAGAAGTATCAGCAGAGAGTTGAAAATTTTTGGGCATTGGTGTGGCCGCAGAGTTTGAACCACCGAAATCAAAGCGTTTTAAAAGGTCTTGAACATACTTGGCTTGATTTATAAAGATGCCATCAGGGCGTTGTCGAACTTGAAGTCCTAAAAAGAACGTCAACTCGCCCATCATGCTCATTTTGAATTGGGATTTCATGGTGTTCTCAAACTCTTGGCACATCTCAGGTTTAGTAGACGCAAAGATGATGTCATCCACGTATATCTGAACGATAATTAAATCTTTACCTGACTTCTTGAGAAACAGAGTGGGATCGATAGTACCTTTCTTGTAGCCAACTCCGAGTAAGTAGTCAGTGAGAGTTTCGTACCATGCCCTCGGAGCTTGCTTGAGACCATAAAGCGCCTTGTCCAAGATGTAGACGTGATTCGGGAATCGAGGATCGACGAACCCTTCCGGTTGCTCAACGTACACTTCTTCTTGAAGGACTCCATTTAGGAAGGCACATTTGACGTCCATCTGATAGACTGTCATGTTTTTGTGTGCAGCATACGCAAGGAAGATTCGGATCGCTTCAATTCGGGCTACTGGCGCATAGGTCTCATCATAGTCGATACCCTCTTGTTGGCGATAACCCTTGGCGACCAGACGAGCTTTGTTCCGGATGATGAGATTATTCTCGTCGGTTTTGTTCCGGAGTATCCACTTGAGACCAATGATCGTCTTTCCCCATGGTCGTTCTACCAAGCGCCAAACCTTGTTTCTCTCGAATTCGGCCAGCTCATCTTGCATGGCGATCACCCAGTCGGGATCGGTGAGAGCTTGCCAAACATCAGATGGTTCAAAATCGCTCAAGAATCCACCGAAAAGGATCAGATTTTCAGTGTGCTTTGCAGATCGAGTGTTTACAGGTTGTGAGGGACTCCCGATGATCTGGGAGGGGGGGTGATCTTTTGTCCACCTTCGAGTGTGAGGGTGAGTGACATAAGCCTGACGATTGTTGGTGGCGTCGTTCTCATCTTGCACAGCAAATACCTCTTCTAGGTTCCCACTTGATGTGCCTTCAGCCTGGTTAACCCGCGGTGCAGCCTCTAACCGGGGCTCTCTAACTACCTGAGCATATGATCGTTGGGCCGTGCTCGGGGAAGGTAGTGGAGCTTCTTCTGGAATTGGAGTAAGAACAGGGTGCGGAGTCTGTTCTTGATCAGATGCCGGTGAAGCTGCGGATGAAACTTCAGATGGGAGAGCCGCGGACTCAGGTGTCACGGAGTGAGTTGAAGTGCTGGAGGAGGGCTCCGTGACGAAGGCATCAGATGTCACTGTGGTTGTGGTCGAACCTGTTGGAGCGGGAACTACGATTGGACTCGTTAGAGTGTGCAGATCGTATTCCGAGAGATCTAAAAAGTCTAAAGCAGAAAAGTTAGAAGACGGATCTGTGCTCGGTGGTGAAGGGAACAATTCAGGGAAAGATGCAGACACACTACTAGAACTAGCATTCAGATAGGTTTCAGATTCAGAGAAATCAACATTTGAGCTTTCCAAGATAGTTCGGGTTCGTTTGTTGAAAACCCGGTAAGCCTTAGAGTTATGTGAGTATCCGATGAAGATAGACTCATCAGACTTAGGGTCAAACTTACCCAAATTATCTCGGTCATTAAGAACATAGCATTTACAACCAAAAACTCTAAAGAAGTCAATGTTTGGCTTACGCTGTTCGACCATCTCGTAAGCGGTTTTACCAGTCCGCTTTACGATTAGAGTCCGGTTTTGCGTGTAGCAAGCTGTGGAGACGGCTTCAGCCCAAAACTGTTGAGGAACTCCAGAGTGAGCCATCATGGATCTTGCTGCTTCGACTAACGTCCGGTTCTTCCTTTCTACGACCCCATTCTGTTGAGGTGTGCGAACTGCCGAGAAGTTGTGAGTGATCCCCACTTCTTCGAGAAAGGATTGCAGCTTTGCGTTGCGGAACTCAGTACCGTTGTCGCTACGTATTTTCCTCACCCGACGACCCAAGAGAACTTGTGTGCGTTTGATGAAGGCTATGATTCGTTCAGCAGCTTCTGATTTGTCTCGAAGAAATTCAATCCAAGTGAACCTAGAGAATTCATCTACGAGAACCAGCATATACTTCTTTCTGGCGAGACTTTCTACTCTCATAGGTCCACAAAGATCCATGTGTATCAGGTCGAGGGGACTTTGGCAATTCGTATCCATTCTCGGTGGATGAGAGCTTCTTGTCATCTTTCCTTGTTCGCACGCAGGACAGAGAGTGTCCTTGGAAAGGCGAAGCTCAGGTAGTCCCCTGACCAATCCCTTAGAAACCAGCTTGTTCATATCTTTGAAGTTCTGATGACATAGTCTGCGGTGCCATAACCAACTGTCCCCTTTTGATGCTTTTGAGAGCAGACAGATCGCATTCTTCGGGTTAGCTTCAAACTGGGGGTGTGTTTGAGGGATTGAACGGAAGACGGTTGTGTAGAGATTGCCATTTCGCCTGGCGGAGAGAATAGCATTGTTGTCTTCATCGTTCACGTCACTTCCGTACTGAAAGGTCTTCACCCAGTATCCGTTATCACAGAACTGGCTGGAGCTAAACATGTTGTACCCCAATCCCTCCACATAACGTACACCCTTGATGATGTACTTTCCATTGGTGATTTTGCCCGACCCTAATATCGGCAACGGCGTTCTGTCGGCAGTCTTTATGTATCCCTCAAACTTCTCAACGTAGTCGAAGATGAAGGACCTCTGCCCAGTCATGTGTGTGTGAGCCCCCGAGTCAAAGTACCACACATGACTGATCTGCAAGACAATTAGGCTTGTTTAGGGACCCATTGCCAAATGGGTTCCTTAGGGTCAGAAACAATTGAATTGGTCGATGCAGTCTCCTTTTCGGATTTCTCCTTAGGCTTAGGGGACTGCACTGACGAGGAAGGTTTCCCTTTTCCTCTTTTTCTCCCTCTTCTCTTTCGAGATTTGATTTTAGGCACATCAGCATTAAAAGAATTATAAACACCATAGCGCAGAAAATTGTCAAACATAAAGCACATGTCATTACGCAAAGAGTCAAAAGCATGAGTTAAATGTTGATTACGTTTTACAGACATGTTTGAATTAATTCCTACACTAGGTGGAGCATAGCCAAGACCCGCACGGTTAGGACTATGCTGCTTAGGGAAAGCTTGAAAAGAGTTGGGTCTTCCTCGGTGATTCTTCCTTGGTGGCTTCACTTCCTGTCCACCATCCTTCTTCCTCCCATCTGCATTACGAGCATGGTGTGAGTTAGATGACGGTTTAATAGGAGAAGAGTTGCCACCCTTTCCAGAAGATGTTTTTGAAAATTTAGGTTTTGTGGAAGAGAAAGGTTGCTTTGGTTTTAACTGAGAGGTCTCACCCACTTCAAAGCTGCTTGAATTAAGGTCAAGGCTTTTAATGGGTTTAGCTGAGTTACGAGCATCGTTAGACTTTGAATGCTTTTTCTGGAGTCCTTTGGGTGCGTGAGGCTTAACTGACTTCCCCTTGTCAGTACCAACACATTTTTCACCCTTAGGGTTACTGTTCTCAGAAACAGGAGCTCGTGACTCAACAGACTTCTCAGGTTTTGCAAAAATAGATTTTGGCCCTTTTGGGATAAAGCCTGAAGGATCATCACCTTCATCTAAGAACACCTTCAGATCGTATTCAACGTTAGGATCATGGATAGTCTTTGGTTCGGTTATCCTATGGTGTGAGTTGAGGGGTTCATCATCATCTGATAGTAAGGTGTAATAATCCTCTAAATCCGTAACAGATTTGGTTTGGGGAGTAACTATTGGATGGTAGAGGAGTGGAGTAGTCTTATCATTAACTGATTCTGAAAGGTGTGCAAAGTACATGACTTTTCTTTTCAAAATGGAATTTGACACACGTTGGTTGGTTAAGGCTACACGATAATTGATCTTTTCATCATGATCAAGTTCTCTTGCAATTTCTGAGTGAACATTTAGGAGAACATATCGTGCCTTAAGATCCGCAACCTTAAGTTGAAAATCAGTAAAGGTTGAGGCTGCGGTCTCACACTCTGAAGACATTCTAACTCTCTCGGCATTTGCCTCGATCAATTCTTTCTTCAAAGTGTGAACCAAGTTGTCTTTTTCAGAAATAAGCACTTTCAGATTCAGTATCTGATGTTGACATGCGTCCAGATCCATGGCTTTTAGTCTAAGTCCAAACATTTCCTTCTCTAGTTCGACTAGGTCGGGACTCTTAGTTGCGGAAACATCCTCTGGTGGGATAACTAAGGTCTCTTCTGAAAAATCCATCTTCCTAGTGTCATAACTAGTGTTAAGGTCTGAGTAGTTGATGGGAGGCATAGCTACCCTAGGGGTTCTTGCCTTGATGCCTTCCCATGTGGACTTAGTGTTGGTTGGATCACTGGCTGGGACAAATATGGGTTTGTTGGGAGCAGGGCTAGTGGGTGGACTGCTAGAGGTGCTGTTCGTTGGACTGACGGTCGTGGTTATGGTCTCACCATTTATAACTTCGGTATATGTGACAGTCTGCCTAACGAATTCCTCGGTCACATGTCCTCCTACTAGGGCAGGTTTGGGTTTGGAGGCGGCCATGTCCTCAAAATTGTACAGATTAGAAGGTGCCTTTTCTAAAACATGGTTTTCAGACAGTCCAAGTCCGGGTCTGGCTTTATAGAAAGGATTTTTGTTGGCATGCTGCGTAAGAATGCTCAGGGTCTGCTCAGATTGTCCTCTCTTAAAGTTGTTATCTTCAAGCTCTTGAATTTTAGAAAACAGTCTGGTTCTTTCTTCTGAAAGCAACTGAAATTTTAGTTGGAGCTCACCATGGTCACTGTTAAGTTCCTCATGGGTTTTCTGAAGACAACTGAGTTTGTTGGACAAATTGGACTCTCTGACGCTAGACTCAAGAGTCTCACGATTGTACACTATAGTCAAGTCCTCAAGAGAACTTTTGTATATGGCACTGTCGATTCTAAATTTCGTGACGAGAGATCGTTCCGATTGGAGACATCTCTCAAGTTCACAAATTCTAGATTCTAACATTGTCACATCATCAGTTAAGTCCGGAATAGTGGATACCTCAGAAGCGTCGAGGTCTCGATATGTGCTGGGGCCAACAGCTTCAGGTCCTTCAAAGTCTGCCATCAAACACGGACCCCCAACAAGATGATCTTCCTCGTCTGAGCTTTCTTCCTCACACACCCAGTTTTCCTCATCGACTAGCAGAGCGACTCCCTTCTCTTTCTTCCTCATCAATGCTGCCTTCTTCTCAAAGTATGCAGCATCCTTGTATCTGACAGGGCAGTTGTTCGCATAGTGACCCAGCTTGCCACATTTGAAGCATGATGTAGTGGCACTAGCGGTCTTTTGAGGAGCTGGGTTAGGATCACCACTATTCACCGGAGCTGGAGGAGCATTCAACCTTTGATCACCAATCTCAACAAGACCTTGATGATGTCCTTCTCTCGGGGCTTGCCTGGAAGAACCACTCTGATGGTTGCCTTCTGGATAGTTCCTTTCTTGATCTTGTCCATATCCCCGGCCATCTTGACTGCCTTCAAATCTTCCATATCTTCTATCATCACGTCTTCCATCTTGGCCACCTTCGTACCCGCCGCCATATCCTTGACGATCAATGTATCCTGATTCAGGAGTGTAGTTTCTCTGGTTTTGGCGATAGTTGATATGAGAGACTTGTCCTCTCCAATCTCCCTGATCTCCAGGACCTCCCTGATAGTCTAGGTAGGTGTTATCTCTGTAGCTTCCCCTTGTTTCCCTATACTGGCCTTGATCACCACGGTATCTTCCAGGATGCTGATTCTGATATCTGTCCCCTTGCTGGTATCCTCCTCTTCCTTGATTCCCAAACTGAACTCGTTCCTGCTGGTAGTGTCCACCTCGGCCTTGCCCCATCCTTCCTCCACTGGGATATCCAGATCCCCTAGGTCTGCTGTATCCACGTTTGGAATTCAGCTTCTGTACGCTATTAGAGATGAGGGCAAGAGACTCATTCACGTGAAAGAGTTCATCATCAGATATTGAGATGATTAAGGGATCATCTGGGTGTTGATAGCTTGGATTATAGTTCGAGTTGAACTCTGGGTAGTTTGAACCATAGTTCCCGTTGAACTCCTGGTTGTAGTTCTCCTGATAGTGCTGAGGTGGTGAGTGATTGAATTGCTGAGGAGATGAGTTGCTGTACTGTTGATGCTGGAAAGGAGCTGAGTTTGATCCTCCACATGGTATTGCCGCGAGTGCCAGAGGGTCAATAGCATTTTTGAACTTGCCGCCAGTGATGAATTCCTCATGCTGAACCATCATGCTAAAAAGGTCATGTAGACCCATAATCCCCAGATTTCGGCTCAGCTGTAAGTTGATCGCCAGATTCTGCCATGCCGATGTCAGGTTCTTCAGGAACTTAACATTCACCTCGTACTTTGACTTTTCTATCCCGAGTCTTCGTAGGTCATTCACGAAGGCGTTCAGTCTTTGATAAGACTCGGTGAGGGATTCCGTTTCCCTGGCTTTGAAGCCTTCGTAAGCGTTTAAGGCACTTTCCTTTTGACTCTCGAGGGCGGTGTCACCTCCCTGCATCTGTTGCTCTATTTCTAACCAAACGTCTCGTGCGTTTGTCAGACTATCCACTCTTGCGTACATATCATTAGGAAGAGCCATAATCAGAAGGGTCAGTGCACGCTTGTCAACGAGGTGCCGGGCTCTTTGTTCTGGATTGAACATCTCAACTGGCTTTTCGACTACATATGACGGAAGTTCGGGACACGTATCTGTTTTAGGAACAGCGGCAACCGTGACAGTTGGTCGGATTGGGCCTTCGCGGATTGACTTCATGAGATTACCGTCGAGCATGTCTAGGAAGTGTATCATCCGGCGTTTCCATTGCTGGTACTCGCCCATCACCAGGACAGGAGGGCGAGTTTCGGAACCGATCCCCAGGATTTCCTTCGACATTTCGGAGAAAAGAATGAGACCACCTTGTAAGATTCACTTGGCTTGAACACAGAAAGGTTTGAAAAAGCTGATGTTTCGAGCGCCTCGGGACACAGAAAGCTTGGTAAAAGTAAAAGATTTTGAAAGCAAGCTTAGTGTCGAATTTGAGAAACAAAACGGCAAGAGTTTCGGCTCAAAGAGGCGAAATCCGACTTGGAAACAGATGTTTTCCGATTCGGATTTGGCTCAAACAACAGGATTCGGAAAAGCAGCTTTTCCGACTCGGAAAGTGAACTTTTCCGATTCGGAAAAGGTGGGTGCGGAAAATGGACTCGAAAAGAGAGAAGTTTCTCAAGAGCAAGACCCCGAGTCAGAGACTCGTTTTCCGATTCGGAAAACAGATGTTTTCCGATTCGGAAAAGGAGAGTTCTCCGATTCGGAGAATGAACAATTTCCGACTCGGAAAATTTGAGCTGATATTTCAGCTCTCGTTTTCCGATTCGGAAAACCTGCACAGAAAGCTCGAAAAATTTCTCAAAAACACTTAAAAACCTCTTAAAAATCAGTGTTTAGACCCCCAAAATGTAGGAAAATGCTTAGAAAACTATGGGGAATCACTTAACACTTATTTTAAGCCCTTTTAAAACACCTTTTGGATTGAAAATCCAAAAGTTTTGAAAAACTCAAAACTTGAAAAACCTTTAGAACCTTTTTAAAATCAAACCAAAAACCAAGGAATCAACAAGATTGGCTCTGATACCAATTGTTGTCCCAATAATAATGAAAATGAAGAAGAAATGGGTGGAAATCCTATAAAATGAGATGAAATCAATGTAAGCTTTGATAAAACTCAACAATGGTGAACTTTGCCCAATTTAGTATATTATGGATTCCAACACAAAACCCTAAACATCCTTTTCCTTTTATAGGGAAAAGGAAGTTACACAAGTTGTCAACAACGGCCCCCGAGGTTCCAAACCTCAAACAAGGGCTTAAACAAAATAAGATTGTTTACAAAACAAGGAAATTAAACTAGAAAGCGTTTTAAAGATAGATGATTCTGACTCTTCTCAACACCTGGGTTCTACAGTATAGTTCTTGGACACAAAATCTCGAAAGATGGTTTGGAGGTGGATAGAGCTAAGATAGATACCATATCTAAGCTCCCTCCACCTACAAACATAAAGGGGGTTCGAAGTTTTTTAGGTCATGCCGGGTTCTACAGACGATTTATAAAAGATTTTTCAAAAATAACCCGACCTCTGAATAAGCTTCTTGAAAAGGATGCACCTTTCATCTTCGATGAAAATTGCACCCATGCTTTCGAAACTTTGAAGTATCATTTGACAAACGCCCCCATCATGGTCCCACCAGACTGGAACCAACCTTTCGAGATTATGTGTGATGCAAGTGATTACGCCGTGGGTGCAGTCCTTGGGCAACGCATAAACAATCATTTTCAACCGATTTGCTATGCAAGTCGGACTCTTAACGATGCCCAAGAAAACTACACCACGACTGAAAAGGAACTCTTAGCAGTCGTTTTTGCTGTTGAAAAGTTTAGGTCTTATCTTGTATTGTCCAAAATCATTGTCTACACAGACCATTCTGCCCTTAGATACCTCTTCGCTAAGCCTGATGCTAAGCCCCGACTCATACGGTGGATACTTCTACTGCAAGAGTTTGATATAGAGGTAAGAGATAAAAGAGGCGCCGAGAATTTGGCCGCTGATCATTTATCTCGCTTGGAGAATCCAAACATGGATTCCGGGGGTGTAGAATGTTGGGATTTTGTGAGATCCTCGTATCGAACTGACACGAGAATAACTGTGATCTCAAACCTAACTGGATTAAGATACACGACTAAACCTCATGAAACAAACTGTTCCAAACAGGTTTAACAATCAAACCTAACTGGTTTGATTAAGCGGAAGCAATAATGATTAAAATCCCGAAAACATCACAGATCATATTTGTTTATCTTATCACAGTTAATATGTAGGTTTAGGGTTATTACCTGGATTGCTTGAGATAGATCCACCCGTAAACGACCAAACGGAATTCCCTCTAGCTGGATCTAACCCCGGAACGCTTCACGAACAAACGGTACGCGAAGAACACGATCAATCAGAAACGAAACCGGATCTGGTTTCTTTCTTGGTGAGATCGACGAAGAGAGAGAGAGAGGAGAGAGAAAGGTTTCTTGGTGAGAAGGCTACTAATTAGTTCAATGAATAATTGATGGCCTAGCACATCTATTTATATGGAAAAACTACCATATAGCTTTATTCTTTCTTTCTCTCTAAGAAAGAATAATTTCCATAATTATCTTATTCTTTCTTTTTCCTTAAGAAAGAATATTTACCAATTATTATATTTTCACATAATAATTACTAGATAATTATAAACCAATTAATTAACCCTTTTATATATTTATTTAACTTAATAAATATATAACTGCAATTAATTATCAGAAACCTTTTGGGGTTTTTACAGAAAACACCCAACAGTTTTATAATTCACTATTATAAAACTAAACTCTCCAAACTGGGGTTATTATACTATCCGAATTATAGGTCCTCACAGGTGTGACCCTCAAGTGACTTATAACGTTGGATGTGCGATCAAACGGTTTGTCAACTTATGCACATGATGCCAACAGACTCCCACTTGTGCAAGTTGGCAATACCAGATTGATGACACGGACCTAAGGAGGCCCCTAGACAGGCACTTAGGCTAACCAGGTTATAAGCACCCTTATACCCAGGTAGGTGATAAAACGTTCCTAAAAGGAAACAACATTTATGAACAAACTGTCCACAAATCGGGTATAAACTAGGCTTTTCCTTTTGCATCACGATATTTCAATTTTGAGTATGAGCATGGATACAGTCAACTCTGAATACTCAAAGATTATGTTTCTCGACTATCCGACCTCTACTGATTGGTAAACGACAAAGAACAAATCAGTTCGTTTGGGCATGGCCATGCACTTCATCAGTCTTTTCAGTCAGTCAAGGGTCCCAGGAAATATCTCTCTTCGAAGAAGAGGTGCAAATCCCATCTTGCATATCTGCATTTGACACCACGGCTTCCGCTGAATCTAGTTACGCCCCGTATGACCACCCTGTTACGGCGTGATGTTAGAACGTACTAAGTATCCAACAGTCCTCGCAATGCCAAACCAAATACCTCAGGTGCTAAGGACAACCTCTGGGAGTCTTACTCATGACTAAATCCATGGAGTAATCTCAACCGGCGGATCACATCCGATATTCGCTGCTCTATCGAATATCCGTGTAGTTTTTGGTCTACATCACTTGTAGCTGTTATTGAACGACTGATCATAACCACCCAAAAACTCCACGATGACTTTATAGCCCTACCGAGGTTCCCACCTTGATAAGTTGTCACGGATAATTTCAAATAAAAACTGAAACTAGTTTTTATTCCCGGATCAAAACATGCTAAGTGTAAAAGAGACAAAGAAACTAATTTCGTTTAGTCCTCCATATTCCACTCTGTAATAAGAACGAAATTAATAGCATTTCTAAGCTACTTTTATGGTGTCTACTCAACGTATACTAAATACTGATTTAAACGAAGTATCACCCTTCTTCAGTTTAAACCCTTTGATTAGCGTTTACCATACTAATCAAAGAAATAACCAAAAATAGTACAAGCTTAGTATCATCTGATATTTTCCACTTGACTATGCTAATTTTGTTCTTGCAAACACCCTTAAAACAAAATTAGACTTTTACCATATTCCCTGAACCTGGAGATACTGGAAAAACTCCTGGTTTCCTTGAATATGAAACATCAAACTGCAACTTCCCTTAGTTGCTGTGTAGATACATGATTTCGACCTGAAATCCAACAAAATTTCCATTTACCAAGTCTGGTAAATCCAGGAAATTTACTCTAGTGTTTTATAACACTTTGGAGTCAAAAAGATATTTGATATCTTTAATTAAACATTCCAACACACTTTAATTATTGATTAAAGTCAATTATGACTTTATACTGTCTCAAAGTTTGAAACTCTTTATCTATCCTTTTTAACTAAAAGGTAGATCTTATATCTTATGAATTTATATCCTACCTGGATTATAATTCCGAGATATATTGAATCAATAATTAGCACATACAGACATATATACTTATATATATCTTTTATTCTTTATCACGGAACTGGATATAGAATAAACTGGGCTCCCACTAACCTATATGAAAACTGACCATTACTTAAAATTAACTATTGACTTTAGTCAAAACTTGACTTCCTAGTCAATTCTATTTCAAGTAATACTAGAATTTAACATTTACAAAACTTAACTGGATTTTATCAAATCCCAATTCCAAGACTTGGAATTTCCTAGTTTTATAAATACTGATGTTGTCAACGTCATCTGAGACAACATCCTAAATTCCCTCTAAAACATGTGAGTAATATTTATAATCCTTTTACTCATGTATGTTTTATTCTTAAAAAAACACATTCCTAAAATAATAGTACTTCGTGTGTTTTCGATAGTTTTCATATAACTATTACTTCAAATCAATTAATTAAAACATTGAAGTAATTCTGTTAGTGTAAAACATGACATCTAGGATCTACTTATTTGAATCAAGTCAATCTCGACTTTAAACAGATTCAACAACATCACCATGCACAAGATATTAAATCAAGACAATAAGTTTAAAACCAATTTTAATAAACCATAAATATCCAAAAGATCACAACCATTCAAAATTGTTTTAAAAACACAAACATGAATTTAAAATTGTCTTGATAAATATCTAATGATAAACTAGCACGTAGATCCTCGCAATCCTGGGCTCCTCACTTCTGACCACCTGCAATTAGAATATTTGCACTAGGTGTCAACATACTTGTAAACTAACAAGTGAAAGTGATAAACTAAAGCAATCACAAATACCTGAGGCGTTATTGCCTTCTTTGTGACGCTTTGGACAGTTTCGCCTCCAATGACCAAGTTCATGGCATATGAAACACCTATTCTCGGTCTTGGCTTTGTTAGGCTTCACTTTCTTGCCCTTGCCCTTGCGTTCGTCATCGACCTTGGTCACACTCTGGCTTGCCTGAGACTGGCTTTTGCCCTTACTGGTGTTTCCATGCCCACGCTTCCTCTTCGCTCTACCATCTCCGACCATGAGCACATCCTTGGTCTTGGTCCCGGTCCCCATACTCAACTCAGCAGTTTTCAACATGGAATGCAACTCTGCAATTGTCTTTTCCATGTTATTCATATTATAGTTAATAACAAACTGCTTATAATCCTCAGTCAATGAGTTGAGTATCGTATCCGTTGCTAACTGCAACGGAACTGGGTGACCAAGCCTCTCTAGGTGATCAATATGCTTTTTCATTTTCATGACGTGATCACTAACCGAGGTCCCCTTGGCCATCTTGCACGCGTTCAGTGCCCGAGTGGCATCATAACGCTCTGTGCGTGCTTGCGTCTGAAACATGTCCCTCAACTGGCGGATCATGTCATAGGCATTGGTGTTCATGAGCCCTGTTTGCAGATCTGGGCTCATAGTCGCAAGCATGAGACAGCCAACATCCAGCAAATCATCAGAATGCTTTCTATAAGCATTTCTTACATTGGCAGTAGCATTTGCTGGAGGGGCCTCACCTAGAGGCTCTTCAAGGACGTACCACTTCCTCTCGTGCCTGAGCACAATCATCAGATTGCGCTCCCAGTCGAGGAAGTTAGCTCCAGTGAGCTTGTCCTTTTCAAGAATGGAGCGAAGAGACAGGTTATTAGTGTTGGTTACAGTGTTTGCCCTCTACACATATAAAACATTTGGCTTTAGTAACTGTGAATAGACTCCCAACAAATATCAATAAACCCTTAAATGATAAGTATTGGGCTAGGATCCTTATTTCATACGTCCTGATGTACGGCTTGCTCACGTCACACCAGGCCCGTACTATTTCGGTAGGTAAGGACTTATACCAATCATGTCTAACTGACATGACTCCTAGATCTTTTTCGGGACATCGGATGAAACCGTACATGTTTTAGTCCCTCAGTGCATTTTGGCCCGATACGACACGGTGAATTGTTACAAAACCAAAATAGATCACACCATTTGGGACTGGTGTACTTATCACACCCCTTTCAGCTTGGGGTTTGAACGCGGACGTCCAAGGCTTGTTCACTTCCAACACCCGCGTACCTTACGCCGTTAGGTGTCCCAAGTGGGTTGCACTACTGATCTATGATTTTCGGGGTTTTTAACTAAGTTTTGAGAAACCTTTTATTTTCCAGTATTTTTAGAAAACTTTGCAATTTTAAAACTGACTGTTTTAAAAGGCAACCAATGTTTAAAACTAACTGTTATTAAACATACACGCTATTTAAAACTAACTGTTTTAAAAGCACCTGCTAATTAAAACTAACTGTTTTAATAGCATGACTGCTAACCAAAAACTAACTGTTTTTGAAAGCCTTCTTGCTGACCAAAACTAACTGTTTTGTCAACATGCCTTTATAAGAAAACAATCTTATAAATATAAGGTTTTAAAATAAAATCTACCGTTTAAAAAGGTTTGGAAAAACTGGCAATTTTAATTTTTAAAACCTAACAGATTTCATGATTGTAAAGTTTTAAAACTCTCTCTAAATTTTAAAACGTTTGATAAAATAAACATGCAATAATTATCAACCAATCATGAGCAGGCAGTTAAACACATCTACGCAGTTAAAGATTAACAACTACGCATTTAAAACATCTAATTACAGATTTGCCAATTAAATGACCTATTATAAATTTTCTCTTGTAGCTCCCACTGGCCTTGGCATGTCTGATGGAACTCCGGGAAAAAGAAAATATTGAAAAATATCCTAAGGTCATTTTCATTATGAAGGGGTTGCAAGTAGCATACAGGCCTTAATGTACTAGGTCGGCAATTATTGTAATAGATACAACCAATATACACAACAGGTATAATTCATGCAATCATATAAAGCATTTAAGCAAGCAGAGAACAATCCTAGATCCGTTAAAGATTATCTCGTTTGGTTTATCGTAAAACATGGTTTTAACTGATTTATAAAACAAACTGTTTTACAAACCGAAAACTAATATTTTAATCTGAAATCGGTTTTACTATAAATTTATTATATAAAACCAATTTTCTAAAATATTTGCTTTTATCCAAAACATATCAAACCGGACATTCCGAACCAATTGTTCGAAATTATAAACACTGGCCTAAAAACTGTGTCGTTGTTTGATCAACTGGTCAAAACATGACATCTGGCCCATTTGACCAAAACTGAGTCAAATAACTGGTTTGATAAACGCATGTTTAATGAAATCTTAAAACAATTTTATAAGATAAAATTATCTTAAATAAAATTAATTTGGATAAAAGCCTAAAACCATTAAACCCTTTGGTCCTTACACTGGGTCCAAATTTCTGGGTCTTGGGCCTTGTATGAGTTAGGCCCAATAAAAACGAAAAAACCCAAAACACGATCTCGTGTTCGATCGACATCTCGTCGTTGATCACGTAATCACCGCCTTTGGTGATGGTAACAACAAACGGTTGCTACCACCATCGCGATCATCGCAACGCCATAAGCCGGTGACGAAACAAAACGACGCCGTTGCCACCAAGTGGCCGGCGGTAGCAATAGCAATCCGCCATCACCACCGCCGCTGGTCGGCTAACAAAAAAACACCAACCGCTGCCGCCATCATCTTCCGACAACAGCAGCATCCACGGTGGATGCCACCATCACCGGTGGCGATTCAATCGGCTTTGGCCGATTCCCACGTCTGGCGACGATAACGCCAAAGCGCCACCGCCACCATTGCCTCTGTCCCGCGACAGCCGTGACACCACCATTCGGTGGTCTCGGCTTGACCAGCGACGACGACAACAGTCGCCGCCGCCACCGTTCCCGTCGATCAACAACAATCGCTGCCACCACCATTCGGTGGTTTCGCGATTTGCAAAGACCGACCACCGCCGCCGCCTTGGCGTGGCCGTAAGGCAGCCGGCGGCCTGGCGGGTGGTCCGCGGTGTACGCGCCGCTGCTGCTATCACGATCGGGAACCGCCAGCTACCACCGAACTGGTGGTTCGGCTTTGGCGTCGGTCTAGCCTAGCCGCGGCTCAGCCGTGGTTCGGCCACCGATTACGTCCACCGCTGCCGATTACAGCCGCCACCGAACTGGTGGTGCGGCTTCGGCGATCCGGGTGGCGGTTCGGTCGGCCTTGGCCGCCGTTCCGCCGCCATTGTGATTTGACCGGTGATCGGTGGGATGGTTCGGTTGCGATGTGCCACCGTTCCGCCACCGATCTCGCTACCGTGTGTGATTTCGTGTTTTTCAGTTTTAATGAGATATACGATAAACGAGAACTGATAAAAAATAAATTTTTTTTATGCAACTGATAAAGATTAATCCTTTATCTAACTGATAAATATTAAACCTTTATCTAACCGATAAAGTTTTAGTTTTTATTGAAAAACTGATAATTACCCAAAAAATCTTTACCAAACTGATAAAGATAATCAAATCTTTACTAAACTGATAAAGATTAAACCAAATAAAATCAAATCTTTACCAAACTGATAAAGATTATGTTTTTATTCAAAACTGATAATTATCAAACTGATTGAATCTTTACCAAACTGATAAAGATTAAATCCAAACTTTATTCACAAGAAACAATTTAACAGATCTAATAAACAAATAAATAAAATAAACAATTAAAACCTGTGGCTCTGATACCACTGTTGGGATTTTGTGAGATCCTCGTATCGAACTGACACGAGAATAACTGTGATCTCAAACCTAACTGGATTAAGATACACGACTAAACCTCATGAAACAAACTGTTCCAAACAGGTTTAACAATCAAACCTAACTGGTTTGATTAAGCGGAAGCAATAATGATTAAAATCCCGAAAACATCACAGATCATATTTGTTTATCTTATCACAGTTAATATGTAGGTTTAGGGTTATTACCTGGATTGCTTGAGATAGATCCACCCGTAAACGACCAAACGGAATTCCCTCTAGCTGGATCTAACCCCGGAACGCTTCACGAACAAACGGTACGCGAAGAACACGATCAATCAGAAACGAAACCGGATCTGGTTTCTTTCTTGGTGAGATCGACGAAGAGAGAGAGAGAGGAGAGAGAAAGGTTTCTTGGTGAGAAGGCTACTAATTAGTTCAATGAATAATTGATGGCCTAGCACATCTATTTATATGGAAAAACTACCATATAGCTTTATTCTTTCTTTCTCTCTAAGAAAGAATAATTTCCATAATTATCTTATTCTTTCTTTTTCCTTAAGAAAGAATATTTACCAATTATTATATTTTCACATAATAATTACTAGATAATTATAAACCAATTAATTAACCCTTTTATATATTTATTTAACTTAATAAATATATAACTGCAATTAATTATCAGAAACCTTTTGGGGTTTTTACAGAAAACACCCAACAGTTTTATAATTCACTATTATAAAACTAAACTCTCCAAACTGGGGTTATTATACTATCCGAATTATAGGTCCTCACAGGTGTGACCCTCAAGTGACTTATAACGTTGGATGTGCGATCAAACGGTTTGTCAACTTATGCACATGATGCCAACATAGAAGTCATTAGGGATAAATTCCCTGATGAAGACCTTAATGTGATTAGGACAATAGGGAAGGATACTACACCTTGGTATGCAGATTTTGCAAATTATACTCGCCACTGGCATTCTCGTTAAAGGTATGACTCATCAACAAAAAGGTAAGTTTTTCTCCGACTTAAAGGATTATTTTTGGTTTGAACCCTATTTATTTAGAATTGGGCCGGACAGAATGCCTCGTCGTTGTATCTCAGGCCATGCTGCTTGGGACATTCTTGGAAATTGTCACAATGGCCCCACGGGAGGCCATTTTGGAGCCAACCTCACCGCCAGAAAAGTCCTTGAATCTGGATTTTATTGGCCAACGATTTTCAAGGATGCCCACACATTGGTAAGATCTTGTGATGCCTGTCAAAGGGCAGGTAATATCACAAAGAAAGATGAAATGCCCCAACAAAGCATAAACGTTAGCGAGATATTTGATGTTTGGGGAATTGACTTCATGGGTCCTTTCCCTGATTCCAAAGGCAACAAGTACATCCTCGTGGCTGTTGATTATGTCTCGAAATAGGCCGAGGCAAAAGCTTCACCCACTAATGATGCTAAACTGGTTGTTAACTTCGTGAAATCTCTTGTTTGCAGGTATGGATGTCCAAAAGCGATCATCAGTGATAGAGGAACTCACTTCGCAAACCACCTTTTGGAAAAGACTCTACAAAGGTATGGAGTGCACCATCGGTTCTCAACCGCCTATCATCCACAAGCAAACGGACAGGCGGAAAACACCAATCGAGCATTAAAGCGAATCTTGGAAAAGACCGTGGATAACAATCCGAAGGTATGGTCACAAAAGTTAGAGGATGCATTATGGGCATATCGTACGGCATACAAGACACCAATCGGTAGCACGCCTTATCGTATGCTGTATGGGAAAGCGTGTCACCTGCTATTCGAGTTCGAGCACAAAGCACTATGGGCGCTAAAGAAAGTTCATTTAGACGACATTGAAAGTGGAAAGGAGCGGTTGGTAAGTCTGAATGAATTGGAGGAACTCAGAGCCCTCGCATATGAGAACTCGAGGATCTACAAGGAGCAGAGGAAGAAATGGCATGATGCGCGACTAAAGGAGATAAAGGTATTCAAAGAAGGGGACAAGGTATTAATGTATCAAACTCGGTTTAAATTCTCCCCGGGAAAGTTAAAGTCCCGATGGATAGGTCCATTTACTATGTTAAAAGCTTATCCTTCTGGATATGTGGATCTAAGGACCGAAAGAGGGCAGTTTAAGGTGAATGGCCATAGACTAAAACTTTATCATGAAGACGACTCCGTCAGAAATGGCGAAGTCTGTCTCCTCTCTGAAAAGCTTATCACCTAATGACCGCCCCGAGTCAGGCTCGCGACTCGCTATAAAAACAAGCGCTTCTCGGGAGGCAACCCGTGTTTTTCTTATTTATTTGTGTGTTTTTTTTATGTTTTCTAAGCAACTTCGCAGTAAAAGGCAAGGCAGGTTCACAGCCCGAACGAGAATTGGGATTTTGGAAACAGAAACTTTTCACGATCGTGAAATCTGTAATTTAGCGACGCGAAAGAGGCATTCGAGGTAAGTCTTCCTAACAGAAGAATTTCGCGAACGCCAAGTAATAATTCTCGCGAACGCGAAGTTGGTAAGATCTGAGAGCTGTTGTTTTTCACCAACTTCGCGACGCGAAAACTTTAATCTGGCGCCGCGAAAGTCGAGCCGAGAGGTCTTATTTCAAAATCTAAAACCCTATTTTCAGTTTCTAAAACCTCTCTTTGCTCCCACTCTGCAATTCTCTTCCTTCCCAGCGATTCCATGGCACAAAAGGTATGTTTCCTAACTTGATTTCGTTGGTTAAGCTCGATTTGGTATAGTGAATTCATGATTTGGGGCAACAATGGTGGTTCTAGGTTTTCATAGATTTTATCTTGAATTGAAACCCCATTGTGTAATTAATTGTTGATTTGGATTGCATGCTATGATTTTTGATGGAAAAATAGTTTTGGCATGTGTTTTGCTTGTTGAATCTAGCTTGTTGGACCTTCAATGGTGAATTGTATGGAATTGGAATTGTTCTAGAGTGCACCATTGATGGTTAGAATTCTTGATTGATGCATGCTTCGTTCTTAGAGTGCGATTTCATTATAGCATGCTAGTTAATGGGTTATTGAATTTAGTTGGATTGTGCTTGAATGCTAAGTGTGGGGATTTTGCATCCAAAATCCCCATCTTTTGATTTTACTAGATTGTGTTAGTGGAACCTTGGCTAAAATCTCAAGTGTGGGGATGTTACACATCCCCATTCATTTTGAATCGCAATACATGTATCGTTTAGCTTGAATTGTTAGCCTTGGAATTTTGTCTCATTGGTTTGAATGATATGAACTTTGTCTTGATCATATTGGATACACTTGGACTAAGACATTGTTTGTTTGGATTTTGTATGGACAAAGAACTCGTTCGTCAACCTCATCGGTCCCTAATTTTCGTGCACCGGGTGGAGGTCACGTCTTCACCTATTTTGGGAACGATCCAACGTTGAATGATCGAAGGCGTGAGCATTACCGAAAGATTGTCGACCGACTCGCGTCCCGTCAAATCCTGGTCCCGAGGAGAGTAGATTGGGATCTTCTCCAAGTTATGGGCATGAGAAATGAGATCGGAGCCAAATTGGAGAAGCATGCGTACGATGAGGAAGGCTCCGAGTACTTTATTTGCCATGCTTGGGAGCGCATCTTTGATTTTGCCGAGACCCTTTACCGAGAGCTCATTATGGAGTTCGTGGCTACATTTCGGTTTGAGGAAGAGAAAGCCCTCGATGAGTTTTACCAGCCGTGCATGAGTTTTCGACTCGGTGGTGTTTGGCATTCGATCTCTTTGGTCGACTTGGCGGTGACTTTGGGGATATATACCCAAGCCGAGGTGGAGGCTCCCGGATTCATGGAGTACATGTTCGCCAGCGGAAAGAGGCCGGACGACTTCGATCCCAGTTTATCTTGGGCAGTTCTCGGAAGTGGCAACTATGGTGGCAATCTCAAGGTCAAAAGCCTTCTCTCTTCTTCGGACCGACTCTATCATCGGATGCTTGTTAATGCGGTCAATGCACGTTCCTCGAGTGAGGAGAAGATCTCGACCTATGATCTTTGGCTTCTCGAGCAACTCACCACGGATGACAAATACCCGAACGCTCCCCATATCGTCGCCATGCAACTCATGAAGGGAGGCGGTTATCGCGAGGGTAGCCGGATGGCCGGTGGCCAATATGTCACCCGTTTGGCTAGGCATTACGGGGTTCTAACCGATGATGCTATTGCCTCGATGACGAGCCTCGGGGAGATGGGTTTGATCGACATGGAGCAACTCCGAGGAATGGGGGCAGCTGCGGTAGATCACTTGATTGGCGGAGATCAGTTCACGTGGATCCCTTATCCACAAACACACGAGCCAAGAAGGAGGACGAGGAGTACCCAAGAAACCGGTGAAGCGAGCGGGGCGAACGAGGACGAACAACCGACGGATGAAGCGGGGCACTCGGGTTATGAAGACCTGAGTAATCGTTTATCGGAGATGCAGCTTACTTATGGCCGACATCATCAGCATATGGAGTATAACACCACGGAGGCTCTCCACCAAGCCAACTGGCAAAGTGGATTAATGAACCGAATGGCCTCCCAATTTGGTGTTGCACCTGCGACTCCTTTTGCTGCATCGCAGTTTTGGCCATTCTCCGACGATGCACCGCCTGGTTATCCCACTTTCGAGGATTGGCGTAACCAACCTCGAGGCCCCTATTGATCTCTCTTTTATCTCTCTATTCGATATGGTTGTCTAAACAATTTTATTTTTGTTTGTGTTTGTGCTTGCTACTCTTTTTATTTTTTGTTTGGATTTTAATTGTTTGCTTAGTTTGGTTTATTTTATTTTGTTCTTTTTACCTTTTATTTTTCTTTTTGTTTTTAGATATAGCTGTTTATGATTCTACATCGGGTACGATTTCCGGAATAATCTCTCTCAGATCAGAACAAGTCAAATAACCCGGGAAGTTTCTCTTTTTCCCAATTACTCCTTAATTGTTTTAACTGTTGCATTGAGGACACTGCAAATTTTAAGTGTGGGGAGGGGGTTATGTTGACTTGTCTGCTTGCTTATTGGGTACACTTTATGCTTGTGATTGTCGTTTTTCAAATTTTTGAAAGCTTTGAAGTTTGACCCCAATTTTTTTCAAAATCTGAGATTGTTTTTGAGACTGAGTTGCTTGTTTAGGAGGACATGAGATGAGACTGTTTGAGTAGGAGAATACCTTGGAATACTGATTACCATGAGTGCCTCACCCGATTCCTTTGAGAGATTGAGCCTAATTAATTCATTTGTGTGAGGAATACCGACTTTGACCCAAGGTAGAACTTGTCACTAGAATTCTTGTCGAGACCACATAAGAGAAGTATTTATCACCATTGCACTGATAGAGGCCTTCGTTTCTAACCCTTTTAGCCTTCGTTAGATAACCTCATCATATGGTTATTTAATTTGCCTAGCCAATTTCTGAAAAGGTGTTCACTTATAACACTTTCACCCTTGAAACCATTTTTTGAGCCTTAGCCTTTCGTTTCTTTACCCAATTCACCATATACCCTTGAGCCTAATTGTTTTATCTATCTTTTGGCCGTAACTTAAATTTGATACTTGAGATGTTTGATCCAGTTTTTCAAAAATCTGATAGTTTTTATGGGATTGATAAGAGCATGAGAGAAGAGCCAAAAGCAACATAGTTGCTGCTCTGAAAAAGAGAAAAGAAAGAAAAAAGAAAAGATGAGACTCAAAGAAAAGAAAAGAAAATATCAAAAGAGTCGAGAGAAAAAAAAGTGAGCTTAAAAGTGTGAAAAATAATTTGTGCCACAAATAAGCCATAGGCTTAGGCCGATTCAAAAAGAAAAAAAAAAGAGAGAGAGATATGCTCATCCCGATAGTTTCACTGTTTGAGAATCAGATTTTGTGCTTTACTGTTTGGATCATTACAAATTTAGTTTTCAAGTTTTTGTTGCAATATCCTTAGCCACTCATATATCCTTTATCCTACCCTTAACCTTAGCCTAACATTACAACCCCTAAGTCCTCTTGACGGTTGACAACTTCTCAGTGGTGGAGATTAGATTCAGTGCCAAGCTTATGCATGAGGGAATTGGTCGAGTATTGGTGAGATCACTTTTTACACTTTTACCCCCGAGAGATACACTTCAGATTATTATTCATACTATGTGAGGGTAAAAGGTCCACCTTGGTATTCGATTGCTTGATATGTCATGTCTTTGTGTCTGACTATGTGAGTATTCTTTGTCTTCTTGGATGATCTTGGGTGGAGATAACTTTGGTGTCATCTTTCTTATCTTTCAGTCTTTTGATTGAGGACAATCAAAGCTTAAGTGTGGGGATTTTGATAACACCAAAATTATACATGTTTTGGTGGTGCTTAATTGGTTGAATTTACCCCGTTTATCACTTGATTCTCACCTAATTACTCACGAATTGGTATGTTTGTTACTTTTGAAGGTATTGGAGAACACGGAGCTAAAAAGTGCGGAAAATAGGCGAAATTGTGCGAAAGTTGGAAAAGTACAAAACAGGAAGTTTTAGCGATCGCGAAGTGAAGGTTTTGGCGCCGCCAAGACTGATATTCGAGAAGGTTCCTGCCTTTTATCAACTTAGCGCCGCGAAGATGAAGTTTAGCGCCGCGAAATTGGCATTTGCACTCTCAAGAAGATTCCAGAATTTGTCAAAAATAGAAGGAGTAGGGTTTTTAAGTGTTTCGCGCCGCGAACGCCTACTTGGCGAACGCGAAACAGCTTCCGGACCTTCTTTTAAATACTGTTCTCAGCCTTCAGTTCCATATGCATTCTTAGACAGAAAAATACAGTAAAAGGGTCAGTTGTACCAGTTGGTTAGTGGTTTGGAGGGAGAATCAAGTGTGGAGAGAGGAGACGCTGCGCCGATACGGATACTCGATTAATCATCTGTAGCTGTATGGTCGGTAGAATGTCTGTCTTTATCTATACTTATTCTGTTTTCCTAGCTATGAGTAGTGAGTAGTTTTCTATGTAGTACTTATCGTGGTAGATGAACCATGTGGATATGATTTTATGGTTTTAATGATTATTGATTTGTTTTGGTTAACTGAATGTGGTTTTATGATTCCAATTTGATTCCTGCTATTTCGTGTGTTTGAACTCGTTGGTTGGGTTTGCTTCTGGACCAAAAAAGTAGACTCCATTGGGTTAATCAACCTCTCTTGACTTATCCTTCGAGACCTCGGAGAATTAGGTTAAGTGGTTTCTTGGACCGAGAGAAACTAGATTGTAAAACACCGGTTAGTTGAGATAGGATTGGGTGACTGATATTTAGGTTGTCTGACAATCAGCCTAGGTATTGGGACTAGGAGGACCATTCTAGTTGACAATCATATTATCTGCATGTTAGGGTGTCCCAGACTTAAATCCTTACAATAGCCAAATCAATCATACTTTTATGTAACTTAACTATCCACTTGGGGATTCACTATGCCATGATAAGTGCTACTGTTTTCTTTATTATTGTTAAATCAGTTTTTATTCTGCTTTCTAGTTCTTTAGTTGTTAATTTAGTTTTCAAATCATTTTCTCAAAAACCCCCCATAGCCTTAGATTAATTAAACTAATAGGATTACCAGTCTGTTACTTGACCGTTCCCAGTGGTAGATACGATACCTGGACTTTCCTACGCTATATTGCTATCGATCAGGTACGCTTGCCTGTGAATGTGGTAATAGGTGGTTAGGCATTAGAGGTTAAAACTTGTTACGCTTTTTATAGTTAATATTTACCGCATCAACCCAAAATATTAAAAATATTAATTTCTAATAAGTTCCTTAATAAAAATACGAAAAACTGCTTTCGTTACGCAAAAATCGCAAAAACGCGCGTTTTCGGTAACGGTTTCCATTTTTAGCAGCTTTTTTCACCCAATACTACAAAATTCAACTAAATCAAATTAATTGTTTGTGTTAAAAGTCCAGCCATTTTCAAAAAGAAAACCATTGTAAGTGCACATGGTTTGAATTATTGAGAGACAAAGATTCTTAAACAAACCAATAACACACTTAACTCACTTACACACTCTAGACTTCAACTCAACACATCACACCACCATCAACCCCCCTTTTTCCTCCCCTTGGCCGGCCACATGCCACCACCCACACCAACCTCACTCTTTGATTTTTTGGTATAAATACCCCACACCCTCATTCAAACCTCACCATTTACACCTACACCTCTCTCTCTCTAACTTCTCACTAGAAACTTTCTCTCTAGTTTTGTCTCTAGCTTCTTTCATACACCATCTCAAGTTCTTGAAGATATTAATCAAATTTTCAAAAACATCTATGATAAACCAAATAGTTGGGTGGCTTGAATGATCTTCAAAAACTCTTAATTGTTATTTTAAATACTTGTTCATCTACTACTATAATCTTGTACATTTCATTTCAAGTACTTTCTTTTCTTCTATTTTATGTTCATACAAACAAAGCACCATACTTTGGTGTAGATGAAATCACTAGTCAAATACCCTTTCTTTGCTAAGCAATAAGTGAGTTGATGACTAGTGATTCCTATCTTCTTATGATCATCTATCACCATGCATGTGGTATGGATGATTTCATATAGCCAAATACCCTTTTCTTTGCTTGGATCATCAAAAGTTCAAGCAAAAAGTGAGTTGATGGCTTATGATTATAATCTAGATGTTTAATTTGGTATATATGTAAATGCATGTGTAAAATGTGTTTTATGAAGTTGATATTCCTTCAAACACATCTGGACTTGAGTTTTGGTAAAGAGAAATCATCATAAAAACTATTAAACAAAAGAAATATTTTGTTATTCAACAACTAGACTAAATTTCGTCCAACAGATTCTGGACAGATTCGGACCTGACTTTGAGAGGCCATAACTCCTTCATAAAATGTTCAAATGACATGATTCGTTTTTTTAAATTCAAGTTCATTGAGTTAGCTTTCAAACCCCACTGGCCGTTTGCAAAAATTCCAAGTTTCGGACCCTCAAACAGTCCGTACAAAAAGGTTGCGCAACAGCTCTAGTTGTTGTCACTACTTTATTAAACCTTCTGTTTGAGGATCCTAACCTTTTCCAAAAATTATGAAATTTGGTCAGTAAATAGTAAACTCATATGGCTAAAACATATTAAAATTTCGTGATTTTTGGAGTTGTGCTTCATGCCCAAATGCATGTCCAAAACAGCCTCCGAATCTGTCAAGAATGAGAAAAGTTGAAAAATGGTATTTTATGTAAAACCTTATTTCTTTAAAAACACTTACATCCTTGAACACTAAAAGATTATTAGAAGGATAAATGGAGTAAAATCAACATAGAACACACATGCATGACCATATACCAACTTTCACACTCCGATTATAATCACCAAAGTACGTATTTTTCGACAATCTTTATAAAAACTAAAGTTTCGTTCGCGCGTATAATTTTACTATAATTTAAGGAACTTAATTGGGTCAAAGAACTTATTAAAATACTTTATATCACTAGTTCGGAATTCGGTGGAACCTCGCTAACTTGGGACTCTTGAACTAGTAGCTCGGTGAGTTATTCACGGCCCCTTTTTACGTTTTTACATTTTTGGGGTGGAAAACATGATACAAACTACCGGTTGATTAAACTTTTGAAAACGATTTGTGAAACGATTCTGTGAAACGATTTACTTTGGAACGATTTTTGTGGCTATGGTATGCATACTTATCTAGATTAATTGGGTGTTTTTCTTAACGCAAGTCCTCGTATACACTACTAAGTCTAATTCATTGCGGTGGACCGAGTAATCAATGGTAGCGCTATCGGGTTGGCAACCCCACCTTTCGTCCCCCGCTTGCAACGGGGCTGGAACGATAACGATCGGTGTTTAATTACTTTGTTGTGGAACGATTGTTGTGTCATGTTGCGATAAGCATGGCATTGCGGGGCAAAAACTATGCTTCTAGGAGATTAGTAGTGGCTCGTTAATCTTGTATGTAAGTATTGCGTGTCAAGTACCATATGCCGGGATTTTGCGACACACGCGCATGATTGCGAAACCCGCGCAAAATCCAACTATTCTTGTTTGAACTTATTACATATCTCCGGTATTATTTTTGTAACGCGAACTATATGTATGTGTGTTGTTAAACCCGTGAACTCACCAACTATGACGATAGTTGACCTTTTTAACTCTCATGCTTTTCAGGCGATCCAAAGTAAGAAGAACACTAATGCACGTGTGTTACGCCTTCATGCATATCAAGACTAAATTTCCTTTCCGTTGTAGTTTGATTTTCTTTGTAATAATTTTAAGACTCTAGTACGATGTAATATTGTAAGACCTAAATATTTTGATATGCTATGGCGTTTATTGTCTATACTTTGTGTTGTGCTACTTTGCGCTGTTACACTCCGTGTTTCCGCTTTAGCGGGGTGTGACACTTTATCTCACAGTCATAGTCGTTGAGCAGTTCTACCCATCTTCTTTGCCTCATGTTCAACATTTTCTGGTCGAGAATGTGCTGAAGGCTTTTGTGATCAGTAAAGATCGTGCACTTTGTACCATAGAGGTAATGCCTCCAGATTTTAAGTGCAAACACCATAGCTCCGAGTTCTAGATCGTGAGTGGTGTAATTCTTTTCGTGGATCTTTAGCTGTCTAGACGCGTAGGCGATGACTTTCTCATTTTGCATCAAAACACATCCTAAGCCCTGATGCGAAGCATCGCAATATACCACGAAGTTATCTGTTCCTTCGGGTAATGTCAGTATGGGTGCATTGCACAACTTATGCTTGAGTAACTGAAATGCTTCCTCTTGTTCTTCTCCCCAAATAAACTTCTTGTCTTTCTGTGTTAACATTGTCAAAGGTTGCGCGATCTTGGTATCAGAGCCAAGGCTATAGAGAATAATGATTTTCTAGCAAGAAAATCGAGTACTATAGCCATCAAAATAAAACAACGGAAAGATGAACTTTTTAAAAACTATTTTTGCACGCTTCTAAAGTGATGAGCCCGAGAGTCGCTTCATTGGGTCTTAATTAAACAAAGCCTGGCCAACTATGTTTAGTTAAGAGGCAATAATGCGAAGCTAGGGGAAAGTTACGATGGAAGCGTGAAAAACGAAAACTTTTCTTGCATGGCATATTGCATGAGTGACCACGATACTCAGACTAGATAGAACGACACTATTGCGTTATTACACTATTGCGTTAACACACTATCGCATTAATACACTATTGCGACAATGATAGGAAGTCACTATTGAACTTGTTTATTAATAATAAAATATAAGCACTGTTGGATGCAAAATCGGATTGTATCCGAGATCACAAGTTGGTGCTTAAAGTGAAGAAAAAGGCAAAGTCAAAGTGGGCAACAAAGTCAAAGTTTACTTTTATTGTTTTAGTCCTTTGTAACAGTTTTCCTTTATTAAGGTAGATTTTGTAATTGTTGTAAAGTGTAAGGGTTTGAATGTTTGGGTATAAATACCCATGTGATGTCATTTTACAAGTGTGACATGTGTGTGTGCTTAAAACGTGTAAAGTGAGTGAATGGAGAAAGTAGTTCTTAAGTATGTGTGTTCTTGGTGTATTGAGTGTGTGTAATCATTTCATCCAAGAATCAATGACATATGGCTTCTCAATTCATTCTCTAGTTGTTGCATGTTGATTAGAACTTGAATCTGGAACAACAAGTGGTATCAGAGCTGGAAATTCGTTGAAATTGAAGTGTTCAGATTAGCTACAGATTCTCAGATTTGTAAACCTCCAGAAGTTCGGAAGAAATCTACCAGTTTCAGTGAATTTTTGATCATTTTCAAGTTCTGTGAAGATGTCAAGAGATTTATTAAGCATGGGTTCAAAGTCAAAACCTCCGGTTCTTCAAATTGGCGAATATCCGCAATGGCGTGTAAGGATGATTCAATTCCTCAACAACATCGACAAGACGCTCATGACAAGCATTCAGGACGGTCCAATTAAGCCATTCATTGACATTCCCGGTACTCCTGAGACTGCAACTACTCCCGCAATTGAACCAAGAAGAGTGTATAAACTCTTTCGGCATTACAATGAGCTCGAAAAGATTAAAGCTGAAATTGATGACAAAGCCCTTACTTTCCTCACGATGGCAATTCCAAACGATTTGTTTAATCGTGTGGATAGTCGAAAGACAGCAAAAGAGTTGTGGGATGAGTTAGAGAAACAGTTTCAAGGCACGGAGAGATCAATCCAAGCCAAGCTAAACCAAGCAATCGGTGCTTATGAAGGTTTTAAGGCGTTAGAGGGAGAAACACTTGCTGATTCTTACAGTCGGTTCAACATCATTCTAAATGATTTGAGGAGAAATGGGATGTAAAAGTCTACTTCTAAGATAAACTTCAAGTTTCTAAAGAATCTCAATCCGGAATGGGATCATTACTCGGTTAATCTTCAAATGAATAAAAATTTGGCGGAAGAAGACTTGCATGACTTGTATTCCATTCTTAGTCAGCATGAAGTGAAAGTCAAAGATATTGTGATGAAGCAGAAGAGTATTTCTGATTCTTTGGCCCTGTTGACTGAAAAGAAGAAGAGTGTGCTCCCTAGTGCTAGTTCAAAGAAGAAAAGCCATTCAAAGGCTTTAGTCACCGAGTTGTCTGATTCTGATTCAGAAACCCTTGAAGATGAAAGTTCTGAATCCGATGTTGATTTGAAGCGAGTTGCCGACAAGCTTGCTCTTTTGTGTAGTTCTATTCACAAACGTTATGGGAAGAAGAAGTTCTATTCGAAACCCAAGTTCGATAACTACAAAAGAGACAAGTACAAGCCAAAGGAGTATGAGAAAAGGCCGGAGAGGAAGACTTATGAGAAAGGCATGACAGATGAGAAAGCAAATGTATGTTTCAATTGTGGCAAACCAGGCCATTTTGTCAAAGATTGTAGAGCTCCGAAAGTCAGGGATTTTGACTACTACACCAAGAAGGCTCAACTTGCTAAACGCAAGAGTGAAGGTAAAGTTTTGATGGCGGAAGAGGAATGTTGGTATGATGATACTTCTGATGATGAGGATTCTGCTCATTTCACACAAGTTCACTACAATCTCATGGCAAGTGTGGAAGAAACCATCAACCTTCACAAAGAGACCGAGGCATCAAATGAAGTAAGTCAAACTCCTTCTGACTCTGATCTGTCTGATAATGATGAATGCTCTTTAGAAGAACAGTTTTTAATTTTTAAAACTGAATTTGATGACTTGAAGGAAAAGATTAAGTTCGAAAGAGCTCGAGTCATTGAATTCAGTAATGAATGTGAGTTATATAAATGTTTAGCTGATGATCGTGAGCTTGAAAAGGCTGAGATTAGGAAAGAGAAAGCCAAACTAGAATCTCAAATTTCTGAGATGAAGAGTGCTTTAGTAAATTTGGAGTCTGAAAAAGCTGAATATATGATCAAATATGAAGTTTGTTTTCAAGATAGACCTGAGGCTTATGCCAAGATAAAACAGTTGGAGGATCTTAATATCAAAAGAGGTCAGACTCAACAGACGCTTAAGCTTTTGACAAATAATCTAAAAGATACTAGATTTTACAATCCGAAAATGGGGTTAGGTTTACCTGAAGTTGATGTTTTAAAGAAAGCCCCTAAAGGTCTTTATCAGTTTGATAACTTAAGTTTTCCAAAATTAAATGAGACCTTTGTAAAATCTGGTAGTTCATTATCTGACTCTTCGGATAAAGGTAAAGAAAAAGTTGTTGATGACTCAAGTGATAGTTTTTCAGATTCAAAGCCAAAGAGAAAGAATAACTTTGATTTCACATGTAATTTTCAATATGATGATTTAAATCAAAGTTATAAAACAAGAAAACCCGAGTTTTCTCATACTCAGTGTGTTTCTTTGTATTCTCAAGATGTAAAGTCTTTTTCAACTGAATCTGAAAAGCTTAGTAAAGATATTGAAAATGAGTCAATGACTACTGAATCTACTCCTAAATCTGAAGATAAGACAAGTGAACTTGAAAAAGAAATGGATTGTGAAAATCTTTCTGAGTTTATTCAAGTTAATAATCTTTCAGAAAATAAAAGCGTTTCTGATTATGAGTCTGATTCTGATTCTGATGAGACCAAACCATGTTTTGATTCTGATAATGATGATGACATCGAAGCGGGTGTTGAAGAAGAAAAGATAAATTTTATTTCTAACCCCATGTTTGAGTCTCAAGATACTCCACCTTGTTTTGATCAAAGTATGAAGCCTGAAGTGACTGATTTAATTACATATGCTGTTATTGACAAAGATGGTTATCTTGTGTACAAAAGTTTAGATAGTATGGTTGAAGGTGATATCCTTAAATCAGAACTCAAACTACCAGATGTGGAATTTGGTGTTGTTTTTGAAAAACCAAAGTCGAGTACACAAGATAAACCAAATGTTGTAAATGTTTCAAGTGATAGATGAATTTCAAAAAATGAGAAATCCTCATGTACTTTGTCAAAGTCTGAAACTTGTTCAATTAATTTTGATGCAAGTACTTTTGAGGTAGGAAGTACTTCTTGCGCTACACTTGAAACATCTTCAAAAGATTCATCTGATGTATGTTCAGTTCCTAAGACACCTATTAACTCAAGTTCTTCTAATTCTACAGATTTAAAAAGTTTTAAACGACATGGCCTAGGGTGGAAGAAGAAAGATTCAAAGAAGAAAAAACATTTTGCTACAAATGAGAGTTTTGTTAAAAAGTCATCTTTTGACGATGCAAATAAATGTAATCTGAATGTTAGATTCAATAAGTGTCAAAACTCTTTTGAGTCTGCCTTGATGTTTTTTGCTATGCAACGTTTGCATTGTACTCATTGTGGTGATAATTCTTTTTCTTTGAACTCTAGGGATGTTAAAAAAAAAGAGATCTAGTGGTGTTTCTAATGATAAATCTCATGCTTACTCGTTTGATCATCGTGCTAAAGTGTTTAGTGCTAAAAAGAAAAATCTTTCAAAAGCAAAAGATAAATTAGTAGATGTGAAATTTGTGTGCAAATGGATTCCTAAAGATTTATTGAATGCACAAATTTCAAAGTCTGGTATAAACTGTAAGATTTTAGGTTCATCTTCTGATTTGTTAAAGATGTATGAGACTAACAAGAAAGGACCCATTTGGATATGGGTTCCCAAGATGAACTAACATGTTTCTACAGGCCAGGCATATGTGGTATGTCGATTCCGGTTGTTCAAGACATATGACTGGCTACAAGGAGTTGTTGCACAATTATGTGGAACGACCAGGGGGAACAATTAGTTTTGGGAATAAGACGACTGGGGTCATCAAAGGTTACGACATTCTTACAAATGGTAAGGTATCCATAAAGAAGGTACTTTATGTTGAGGGGTTAAGTCATAATCTTTTTTGTGCAAGTCAGTTTTGTGATGGTTATAATATTGTTCTATTTTCCATCATTAACTGTCTTATCATTAATAGTGATGGTGTTGAGATTTTTGAAGGGAGAAGGTTTTACAATCTCTATGTGGTTGACTTTCCGGTGATAGATTCGTCGAAACCAGTTGGTTTGTTTTCAAAGGCAACAAAAGGCGAAAGTTGGCTATGGCATAGAAGATTTTCTCATCAGAATTTCTCAGATATTAGCAAATTAGCTAATGGTGGATTGGTGAAAGGTCTTCCAAAGTTGACATTTGTTAGAGGTTCTTTATGTCCGGCTTGTCAAATGGGAAAGATGAAGAGAAGTTCTCACAAGTCAAAGACAGAATCTTCATGTCAATCACCACTCGAAATGCTCCACATGGACTTATGCGGACCGATGAGAATTCAATCAATTAGTGGAAAGAAGTACATTCTAGTTATGGTTGATGAACACTCACGGTACACGTGGCTAGAATTTCTGAGAATGAAATATGAAGCTCCCAATAAAGTTTATCAAGAGGATCCAAGTTCTTTTGCAACTTCCAGTTAGAAAGATTAGGAGTGATAATGGCACTGAATTTAAAAATGCTACTTTAGATGCTTATCTAACATCTGTTGGTATTTCTCATAATTTTTCAGGTGCTTATACTCCACAACAAAATGGAGTTGTAGAAAGACGAAACTGAACCTTAGTGGAAGCGGCACGAACAATGCTAGCTTACTCCGGATTACCTCTAACCTTTTGGGCCGAAGCTGTTTCAACGGCTTGTTTTACACAAAATCGAACCATCATCACTAAGCGCTTCAAGAAAACTCCTTATCATATATTCAACCGTCGAGTTCCTAATGTCAAATTTTTTCATGTTTTTGGTTGTAGGTGTTACATTCTTAACAACCGTGACAATCTTGGTAAGTTTGACAAGAAAGCTGACGAGGGATATTTTCTTGGTTATTCGCTAACGTCGAAGACTTTCCGGGTTTACAACAAAAGAACCAAGATGATGATGGAAACCGTTTATGTGACCTTTGATGAAACCGTGTCAATGACTTCTGAACATAGCAGTTCAGAACTCGGAATTCATAGTCAAGCTTCTACTACGACTTCTGATTCTATTACTGATCCAAATAGTTCAGAACTCGATTTACTGTTTATGGATGCTTTTCTGGATATTTGTTTAGATAATGAAGATCTCGTTCTTTCCAGAAATCCAAGAGTTGATATTCAAGATGTACCAGAACCTTCAAGCGTAAATGATTCCGGACCATTGGAGAATATTTGTTCTACATCTAACTCTGATCAGGCTATACCAGTTCCAAGTGTTGAGCAATCAGAGTTAACCCCCGATGATCAATCAGAGATTCCTGCAATCAATGATGAAAATGATAGTCAGAACAATCTAGATGATCTTGCAATTCTTCCTGCTCAGTTGAAGTGGACAAGAGCACATCCACTCTACAATGTGATTGGTGATGTCAATGATGGTGTTAAAACGCGATCTGCATCTACAAATTACTGCCTATACAAAAGTTTCTTGAGCGTAATTGAACCAAAGAATGTCTCTCAAGCATTAGAAGATTCTGATTGGCTTTTTGCAATGCAAGAAGAGCTTCTACAATTCAAAAGAAACAAAGTGTATCGCTTGGTTCCGAGACCGCAAGATAAATCAATCATTAAAACCAAGTGGATCTTCAGAAATAAGAAAGATGAATCCGGATTGATTGTCAGAAACAAAGCGCGATTGGTTGCTAAAGGTTATTCTCAACAAGAAGGTATTGACTACGATGAGACTTTTGCACCGGTAGCAAGGATCGAGGCAATTCGAATCTTTCTGGCCTATGCAGCTCACAAGAACATCAAGGTATTTCAAATGGATGTCAAATATGCGTTCTTGAATGGAGTCTTGCATGAAGAGGTCTATATAGAGCAACCTGAAGGGTTCGTCGATCTAGATTTTCCCGATCATGTATGCATCTTGGACAAAGCATTGTATGGTCTAAAACAAGCTCCAAGAGCATGGTATGAAACTCTGACTAATCATCTCTTATCCAAAGGATTCAAACGAGGTACGATTGATACTACTCTTTTTCTGAAGAAAGAAGGTGATGACTTGCTTTTAGTTCAAATTTATGTTGACGACATTATTTTCGGTTCTACTAATCCAGAGTTGTGTACAAAATTTTCTAAAATCATGGAGACCGAGTTTGAAATGAGCATGATGGGTGAATTGAATTTCTTTTTAGGAATTCAAGTCAAACAAAACCCGGATGGCATCTTTATAAATCAGTCAAAATATATTAAAGATATGTTGAAAAAGTTTAATATGACTGATTGTTCTCCAACTAAAACACCAATGCCAACTGGAATCTTTTGGGTCCTGATTTAGCCGGTAAATCCGTTGATCAAAAGATTTACAGAAGCATGATTGGTTCTCTTTTGTACCTCACTGCGACTAGACCGGACATTATGTTCGCCACATGTTTTTGTGCTAGGTTTCAAGCTAATCCTAAAGAGTCACACCTTGCGGCAGTCAAAAGGATCTTACGGTATCTCAAAGGCACTCCCGAGATGGGTCTTTGGTATCCGAAAGATTCTAGTTTTGAGCTAATATCTTTTACAGATTCAGATTATGGTGGTTGTAAACTGGATAGGAAAAGCACTTCTGGATCATGTCAGTTTTTAGGTGATAAACTTGTTAGTTGGACTTCGAAAAAGCAAAATTGCGTCTCCACTTCTACGGCCGAAGAAGAATATGTGGCCGGGGCAAGTTGTTGTTCGCAAGTGCTTTGGATGAAGACACAACTACTAGACTATGGCTACAAATTGAAGAGAGTCCCTATCTACTGTGATTCGGAAAGCGTCATTGCGATAACGTCAAATCCGGTTCAGCATTCCAAGACCAAACACATCGACATTCGTTATCATTTTATCAAAGATAATGTGGAGAAAGGTAATATCGAAATGTTCTTTTATTTCAAACAGATTACCAACTTGCTGACCTCTTCATTAAACCTTTAGATGAAAAGCGTTTTAACTTTTTGGTTAGCAAGCTTGGCATGCTCAGTCCTACTTAAATCTGTTTCGCATCTTAATTTAAGGGGGAGTTGCTTAATTATTCTGGATTGGATACTATCTGACTAACATCTAAGGATTCATTTTCAATGAATACCAATTTCTACTTTGTTTTGCAGATTATCCATTTGAGGGGGAGTTCTTAAAAGTGATATTCTTTTAGGGGGAGTGTTCAAATAAGCTTTAATGCTTACATATTTGAAAGATGAACAACTTTCAGGTATGAAAATTGTTTTTAAATGTTCAAACTCACTTCTCGATTCTCAAACGATTTTTCGAATTAGAAGTGTGATTTTCCATGTTTTCATATCATGATGAGTTGACGGATATTTTCTAACCGTGTGTTTCCAAAGATTAATACTTGTGTATTATCTTTTCATATACTTTTCAAGTATTCATACACCGGTTTAGCTTCTTTTGACTTAGTTATTACCACGTCTCTATATGCTCATATTATTCGGTGGTAATACACCCGCTTGATATTTCCTCATTGTAATTGATTGTTTCTTTGATTGGATACGTTCTTCACCGTTATATCTATATCTCGTTCGTATAGATAATATCCATTTTGTTGTGAACCACAGTTTTTTCAAGAACATATCTCACATCATATGATGAATCAGTTTTCTCAAACAAGTTTATCTCATTCTTGTTCTTCATTTCATATACTTGTTTGAAGAAATTCTTATGCTTCTATATTGTCTATATATATTTGTTCGAGCATGCTTCATATTGGCTCATTGATTCACCCGATGAATCATTGTACTTTCATGTTTAGGAAACTTATTTCATGGGATGTGTGAGCTTAACAGAACTTCTATGGATTTCCAGAACCGGCAATCCTACCCATGAAGTTATCCTTGAGAAATGAGTGAAGGGTCTACATCAAAGAGTGGGGGAGATAACTCAGGTGGTCGAGTTATTCTCATAGTGATTGAGCGAAAAAATATTATATGAGAGATTGGTTAGAAGTGAGGATGTTTAAAAGAGTTGGAGGGTGTGAGAACAGAGTTAAAAGAAACATAAAACTCTGCACCAACCTTTTCTAAGCCGGGCAACCACATAATCTATTGGTTCACATTCTTTGGTGACCGATATTGAAATAAGGCATTGTTTGAAGAAATTCTTATGCTTCTATATTGTCTATATATATTTGTTCGAGCATGCTTCATATTGGCTCATTGATTCACCCGATGAATCATTGTACTTTCATGTTTAGGAAACTTATTTCATGGGATGTGTGAGCTTAACAGGACTTCTATGGATTTCCAGAACCGGCAATCCTACCCATGAAGTTATCCTTGAGAAATGAGTGAAGGGTCTACATCAAAGAGTGGGGGAGATAACTCAGGTGGTCGAGTTTTTACCCCACTAGCTACTCATTTCCTTCTTAACAAGGAGATGTTTCATTTCATCACGGGGACGCAGCACATAATCTATCAGGTTTTCATTTGGAAAATCGATATTGAAACAGAAGGAAGCCGTCCTGCCTTCGAACTTCATTTCTACACATCGAGTCGTGAAATGTTTTCACATTTTGAGCCTTATGAAAGCACTTGGTGCTTATTTTCTTTCATCAAAAATACACATAAGGAATTTGTTTCTTTGTCGGAATGTTCATAGTGATACTTTTTGTATTTGCGATGATTGAACGGAAGCCCTGGGGAGTGATCATCACTAAAGCTCCTTATATAGTGCATTCGTTGTACTGAGTTGCTTTGTGCTTCTCACAGGCATTCCAACTGATTCATGTGTTGTTTCAGGATTTTCCCACTTATATCTGAATTTGAAAAGATTCGGATTACTTTATGGAATTGACGGTATTTCTTTGGAGGAAAAAGGGGAATTCTGGAGTAACAAGGGGGAAATGGTTACGTGAGATGGTTTTTGATTTCCTTGGTGGTTTGTTCACATGTTTGTATCTTTACGAGATGAGTTATCTGATCATACATTTCTATAGTTTTGATGATTATTTCATATTTCATCAAGAAGGGGGAGATGGTTTAGAAATGTTTTTGAAGATACTTTGGGGAATGGATACGAAATGTAAAGTCGAGAAATGATTCTTGAAGATACTTTGAGGAAGTCGAGAGATAATTACAAGATACTTCAAGATGATCAGAATATTCCAAGTATTGAAGTTTGAAGATTGTTTGAAGATTCTTCGTTCGTTAAAGCTTCGTGTTCAAAGGTTGTTAAAGCTTCATGAAGATTTGGATGATTTGTGAAGATTATTACGGAAGCTTATTGTTCAAGAAAGCTTAATTTTGGTGTTCAAAGTGTTGATGCTTTCTTGAAGACGTTTGCCTAATTCTTTTTGTGATCTCGAATCCAAAGGGGGAGATTGTTGGATGCAAAATCGGATTGTATCCGAGATCACAAGTTGGTGCTTAAAGTGAAGAAAAAGGCAAAGTCAAAGTGGGCAACAAAGTCAAAGTTTACTTTTATTGTTTTAGTCCTTTGTAACAGTTTTCCTTTATTAGGGTAGATTTTGTAATTGTTGTAAAGTGTAAGGCTTTGAATGTTTGGGTATAAATACCCATGTGATGTCATTTTATAAGTGTGACATGTGTGTGTGCTTAAAACGTGTAAAGTGAGTGAATTGAGAAAGTAGTTCTTAAGTGTGTGTGTTCTTGGTGTATTGAGTGTGTGTAATCATTTCATCCAAGAATCAATGACATATGGCTTCTCAATTCATTCTCTAGTTGTTGCATGTTGATTAGAACTTGAATCTGGAACAACAAACACTTCAGTCACCATGACATCGAACGGCGGATGGATCTCCGAAGAGGAAGAGGACCCCTCGGAATACTCGGGGTCGGACATGGAAGCGGCAAGCGAAGACGCCTCCAACGACTCAAACCCAAATCCCCCCGTGATTGATGCTCCCCAACCCCCACCAGGAAAACCTGCACCTGAACCGGTACCCCCTAGGCCGCGGACTAGGGAAACTGCTAGGAAACGAGTTCTTCCTCCTATACGTAGTGGTATCGCAATCCCTCGTGACCCCTACGCCGGACCCTCCCATATCCTTCCGGGAGTGCCAATTCCACGAAGCCTAGAACTCTCGATCGAAGACGCTCGTAGGATGAACATCATGGAAGATAGGATAGAAAGGTTCCAAGAGAGGATGAATAGGCAAGCTCAGGCTTTGCGCGCCTTGACCGATCTAGCCCAATACCTGGAGCAAGGAACAACGGTAGCCATAGAGAAGGCGGTGGCAGCGGGACGTCTGGCTAGGAGGGCGGAGCTACGAAGTCGGGCAGTGACCATCTTCACGGTCATGATGATTGTTGGGCTAGTGATCCTTGTGTTTCTCATCCTTTAGAAAAACCTCTATGATGTATTTCCAATTTCCTATCGTTTATGTAATGGATGTAATCGGAATGGCGTAGTAACGCCAACTTTTGTTAATGAAATGATATTAAGTATTATGAATAAATGTTATCCTTTGTTTATCGTAACCAACTCGATTGTATAAACTCTTCCAAATGCAACCTTAATTCAATTCATCTCTTTCAAACATTGTAGAACTATGACAACTCGAAACACAAGAAGCACTGGATAAATGCCAAATGATCAAACCCCGGATATTGCCCAACTCGTAGCCCAACAAGTCCAAAATGCCATCCCCAGTATTGTCACTCAAGTGACTGCTGGTATCGACAACCGTCGAAGGAGCGGCGGAGATCAAAGTGGTGAAGGAGGTAGTGGTAGTAATCAGGGATGCACTTACAAGACTTTCATGTCTTGCAAACCCAAGGAATTCCACGGCAAGGAAGGGGCCGTAGGACTACTTTTCTGGTTTGATAGCATGGAGTCTGTACTACAAGGCAGGGTTTGACTTGGTGGAATATCCAAGTACAAACCCGAGGCCGGGAAGCAGCATACAACTTATCGTGGGAAGACTTCAAGAAACTGCTGATAGAAGAGTACTGCCCAAAAAGTGAACTGCAAAAACTTGAGGCTGAGTTCTGGAACCATACCATGAAAGGCATGGATGTGGACAAGCACAGGGCACGTTTCCATGAACTTGCTCAACTTGTACCACACATGGTTACTCCAGAGGAGAAGAGGATTGATAGGTATGTCTGGGGACTAGCACCCGAGATCCGAAGGATGGTTACCTCGGCTAACCCAACCACCATCCAGAGTGCAGTAGTCTTGGCTAACCGTTTAGCTAACGACGTAGTCCGGTCAGGAACTGGAATTAAGAGTAGCATGGGAGGCAAAAGGAAGTCAGAAGGTCAATCAGGAAGAAAGCTTAGTGGTGGATCGAGCAAAAGTACGCACTTACTAAAGAACTATGTGGCGAAGACACAAGACCAAGGAACCTATAAAGGATCCTATCCCGAATGCAAGAAGTGCAACCGTCACCATTGGGGAAACTGACTTTATTGTGAGAAGTGTAAACAACTTGGGCACTCTACACAATACTGTAGGAAGGGAGAAGCAATACCTAGTGAAGGAAAGAAGTGCTTTGAGTGTGGAAGCCCAAACCACTTCAGGAGTAAGTGTCCTAAGATGGGACAGGGATCTAGGAACAGCATGGATGGAAGTCAGGGTAGTCGCACCAATACCGTGAACCAGGGAACTCAGGCTCGAGGTAGAGCTTTCGTGATAGGGACTGAGGAAGCACGTCAGGATCCCCGTGTGATAACAGGTACATTTCTCATAAACGACCACTATGCGCCAGTCATTTTCGACTCAGGAGCCGATAGAAGCTTTGTATCCCTAGGATTTAGACCACTAATCCCTTTAGCCTCTGAAAGCTTGGATGAAGTTTATTCGATAGAACTTGCGGACGGACGAGAACTTAAGGCTTGCGACGTACTTCTTAATTGCACGCTAAGTTTAGCCGACGAATTGTTTAGCATAGATCTTATACCAATCGAGCTAGGAAGCTTTGATGCAGTCGTAGGCATGGATTGGTTGTCACAAAATAGGGCAACGATAGGATGCTATGAGAAGACTGTTAGGATACAACTTCCGGATGGTAGAACCCTTGTGATAGAAGGGGAAAGACCCAACAGAAGTTTAGGAATAGTTTCGTGTATGAAGGCTCATAGTTATCTAAGGAAGAGATACATAGCATTCTTAGTTCAAGTGGTAGGAAAGAAATCAGAAGCGAAGAAACTCGGAGATATTCCGGTAGTGCGGAATTATCCTGAGGTATTTCCGGACGAGTTACCCGGGTTACGTCCAACTAGACAAGTCGAATTCCGAATCGACTTAATTCCTAGAGCAGCTCCTGTTGCTAAGGCACCTTACCGCCTAGCACCAGCCGAGATGCAGGAATTGTCCAACCAAATACAAGAATTGCTGGATAAAGGATTATTCAGCCGAGTTCATCACCTTGGAGAGCCCCTGTATTATTTGTCAAGAAGAAGGACGGATCGCTTAGGATGTGCATAGATTATAGGGGGGCTGAACAAGTTGACCATCAAGAATCGTTATCCCCTCCCTAGGATAGACGACCTGTTCGATCAACTACAAGGCGCCAGTTTCTTCTCTAAGATCAATCTCCGATCCGGTTACCACCAAGTAAGAGTCCATGAGGAAGATGTCCCTAAAACGGCGTTTAGAACACGCTATGGACATTATGAGTTTATGGTTATGCCTTTCGGACTCACGAATACCCCCGCCGTGTTTATGGACCTGATGAATAGGATTTGCAGGCCATACCTAGATAAGTTTGTAATCGTATTTATCGATGACATACTCATCTACTCCCAAAGTAAAGAGGAGCACGAGCAGCATCTGAAGGTAGTACTCGAGCTACTTAGGGACCAGAAATTGTACGCCAAATTCTCAAAGTGCGAATTTTGGATCCGGGAGGTACATTTTCTTGGTCATGTAGTTAGAGAGGAAGGAATTCTTGTGGACCCAGCAAAGATTGAAGCCATTGCAAAATGGGAAGCCCCGAAGACTCCAACGGAAATCCGCCAATTTTTAGGATTGGCAGGATACTACACGAGGTTCATTGAAGGTTTCTAAAGGATCGCACAACCTCTGGCAATGCTGACTCAGAAGGACAAGAAGTTCGATTGGGGTCAACAGCAAGAGGACGCCTTTCAACTCCTGAAGCAAAAGCTATGCAATGCACCAGTTCTGGCCCTACCTCAAGGGACAGAGGACTTCGTTGTGTATTGCGACGCTTCACGCCAGGGACTAGGATGTGTGCTGATGCA